>CM073505.1:5015000-7515000 GCA_037074495.1 Acacia confusa
TAAGGCTTACATGCAGGGAATCGAACGTGGACAATGAAGTTGCTGGAAACAAGAGAGATATTATGCTATCTCAAAAAGATGATCTACGGGACCACTAAATATGAGGTGTTGGGTGTTTATGCCTTCTCCTCAGCAACCCCATAACCTAGGAGACCTATTGCTATCACCATGTTGGATAGGATCAAGTAACAAGACCAAATGATTATGGTGGCCTTGGCTTCAAGAAACTTTGCTCTATGAATCGGGCTTGAGATGCCAAACTAGCATGAAGATTGATTATTGGATCTATAGGACTATGGGCTGAAATTCTTCAACAAAAATATATGTTGAGGGAAAGGGACTCTCTCCTGTCATATTGATAAGGAGATTCAAAACTTTGGAAATTCATATGTTCCCAAAGTGAAAAATTATTGACCTGGGGTCTAAGTGGCAGATTTGGGATGGGCAACTAGTTAGTTTCTTTAATGATGCTTGGGTGATAGAGGGTGTAAATCTAATAGATCATTGTACAAGGTAGTTAACAGTTGAGGAAGATTATTCATTGATTGCTAATTAGGTCAGGGATGGTTCATGGGACCTGGATCAACTGATGACTGTTGTTGAGCTAGAGATAATTGGACGACTCTCAGAATGAACAAAACTATGATTTGTCAAAAATTGACCCTAGTGCTCTCTAAGAAAGGCTTTGCTCAAATGCCTCCTTTTAGGGAGGAAGACAACCTACTTCACCAGAGTTAAAAAAAGATCAAAAGACAATAGAAATAATAAAAACAAAAAGTTAGGCAACGAGAGAAAGAGTCATTGGGTGGTTGGCCTGTCATTCGCTAAGAAGCTGCAAGGCATGAATTTTCAAATGATATTATGTTTGACAAAGAGAATAGCTAACCTCTCTATTATATCAAAGAGAACCCAAATGTTTATACCTTCTCCTTGACCTTAGGTAACTTATTAGGCTAACCGAGAATTTTTGGGTCGGGCTGGGTACAAACGATCCAGATTGTGCTATGGCTGAAGAGACACCTGAGGCAAAGCAAGAGGGCTATGAGGTGCTAATGGCCTAATACTACAAGTGATACTAGTTGGGCCTCTTTGGCCCCTTAATCCCAATGGACAATATTATTTATTGGAACTTAAGAAGGGCTTGCGAGAAAAGTCTCATTCATCATTTGAAAATTTTTTGTAGAAACACTCATCATTCTTTTGGAAACCAAGTGTGCAAGTGATGATAAACTTCGGTGCCTATCTTGCCTGGGTTTTGATAGTCTTGCTTTTGTGCTTAGTTTGGGTAGATCAAGTGGCATGATCACACCTTGGAAAACAAACCATATTGATGCTTTATTACTACAATCAGATCATCGGTTCCTACACCTTTGTTTCTCTATCAGCAGGAAGCTCCATTTCTTTCTAACTGCAATCTACACCATTCCTCGTTCTAATATGAAGCAAGTATTTTGTCATAAAATAAAGGAATTTTCAAATTTGATTTTAGATCCTTGGGTGATTATTATTGATTTTAATTATATTCTTTTTCCATGAAGAGTATCAGATGCTCTAGCTTTGTTGATTTCAAAATAAAAATATTTCACGATTTTATCCAAGACTACCGTCTATCTGATTTGGGCTTTAGTGGTCCAAAATGTACCTGGAGAGAGCCTCATATGACTAATGTTGTGCAACTATACGAGAGACTAGATCGAGCCTTGTCTAACTTAGCATTTCTTTTGTATTTCTCGAGCTGCAATATCTAGGTCCTTCCTTATTCCTGGTTCTCGGACCATAACCACATTAACTTACATCTTGAAGCCTAGATTGATGTTAGGCCATGCAATCGCCCCTTTCAAGGTTTGCTTGTTGATTGGAACAAAAACTTGTTTGACATAGTGGAAAAACAAAAAAAAATTATTATGGCCCGATTAGGTGGTATTCAACATTCTACTTCTTATCCTTTTTCTGCATTCTTATGTAATATGCTTATCCTCAATCCGCATTCTTATGTAATCTATAAGTTCAACTTCATGAGGAACTATAACGACTTCTGAAACTGGAAGAAAGCAAGTGATTCCAAAAATTTAGATTAGACTGGATTACGAAGGGATACCGTAACACCAGGTATTATGATATGAAATCAAAAGTGAGAAGATGGCTTGCTCTTCTCAAAAATGAAAGTGGAAGTTGGATTGATCATGAAGACGAACTTAAGAGTTTGATTATTACTCACTTCAAGAATCTCTATTGTTCGGATACTAAAGATCCGTTGGCGTTGCAAACAAGATCCATTTTTCCTGCTATTGATGAGCAAACTTTATTTGATTTATCAATCACCCCTACTAATAAAGATATTCGATGAATGCTCTTCTCTATGGGATGTTACAAAGCTCCTGAAGCAAATGGATTTCCTCCCATCTTTTAAAAAACCAAGTGGAATATAGTTGGTCCTGCATTGTGCGCATTTGTCAAGGGACTATTTTAGGGATCTATCTTGTGGCAAACTTCAACAAAACACTCATTGCCCTTATCCCTAAGAAGGAACACACAAAATTGGTATCCCTCTTCCGCCTTATTTCTTTATCCACTGTCCATTACAAATGCATTTCAAAGTTGATCACATTACATTTGAAAAGGGTAATGAACAACCTCATATTGCCATTTCAAGCTACTTTGATCAAAGGTCGACATATTTAGGATAATATAACTGTAGGCCAAGACCTTCTCCACATTATGAGTAGAAATAGAAGCAAGAAAGGTTTGATGGCCATAAAGATAGACCTTGAAAAGGCATTTGATAGAATCCGCTGGCATTTCTTAGAGCAGGTTCTTGTGGACAAGGGATTTAAATATGATTTTTTAAAATTTAATTATCTCCTATGTCTCATTTGTCTCATACAATATATATGTGGAATGGATCTCTGCAAAAAATATTTCTCTCCTACAAGATGTCTTTGACAAGGTAATCCAATTTCGCTACTCTTGTTTGTTTTATGTATGGATAAGCTTTTCCATATTATCTATGATGATGTGGTTGATGGGGCTTGGAAGCCTATCTTTACTTCCAAGCAAGGTCTAGAACTCTCACATTTACTGTTTGCCGATGATTTACTCTTATTTGGTGTTGCCTCTGGGGCGCAAAATGATTGTATAATGGAATGTTTGGATACTTTTATGAAAGCATCAAGGGGAAAGGTAAATAAGGCCAAATCATCCATATTTTTCTCACCAAGAGTTCTGATGATAGCCAAGAAAAGGATAAAGGATAAAATGTAGATGCACATCTGAAGTGAAATTGGGACATATCTTAGTTTTCCACTCACTAGAAATAGGAAAACTAAGGAAACTCTTAATTACGTCATTGAACGTGTTCGTTCCAACTGGTTCCTTGGAAGGCTAGTTATCTCTCTATTGCAGGGAGAATTACTTTAGCTAAGTCTATTTTAAGTACGGTTACACTCAATGCATGTTGCAAGACTACCTATGAGCGTATGTCAAGAGATTGAACATTTGCAAAGAAATTTCATCCAGTGATGGTTTGTCTCATCACTATCAACATGTTAGATGGGATCAGGTAACAAGACCAAATGATTATGGTGGCCTTGACTTCAAGAAACTTCACTCTATGAATTGGTCTTGAGATGCCAAACTAGCCTGGAGACTATGGGCTAAAATTCTTTAACGAAAATATATGTTGAGGGAAAGGGACTCTTTCCTAACGTACTGCTAAGGAGATTCAAAACTTTGGAACTTCATATATTCCCAAAGTGACATTATTGACCTAGGATCTAAGTGGCAGATTCAGGATAGGCAACTAGTTAGTTTCTTTAATGATGCTTGGTTGATAGAGGGTTTAAATCTAATAGATCATTGCACAAGGCAGTTAACATTTAAAGAAGATTGTTCATTGGTTGCTGATTAGGTCAGGGATGGTTTATGGGACCTTGATTGACTTATGACTATTGTTTATGGGACGGCTCTCATCCAACTTATCTCCTAGACTGGATGCAATTAATGACATTTTGTCATGGGGAGCTACAGCCGAAGGAAGCTTCTCGGTCAAAAGTGCTTACTTCCTTATTGAAAAAAACTTAATTAACCTATGGTCTAAAGTCTATAAGGAGATTTGGAAGTGGAATGGGGTTGAGAGAATTAGAGTTTTTATGTGGAAGTTATTCCTAAATAAACTTCCAACAAATCTTTGGAGAAGCACCCGATTCAAATCTTAAGCTCTTTATGACTTTTCTAAGACTGACATTGAAGACTCGCTCTCTTCATATCTTTAGGGACATCACCTACACCAAGCAGATGTGTACATTCTTATTCATCCAAGGTATGAATCTTCATTCTTTTCGGTTGGGCTCCAAGATTCGGCTCAAATGAATCTACGGGTGAAAATACGTAGAGATGTCGAATCTGATTGGAATATACTTTTTGGAGTACCCATTTGGAAACCATGGGAATGAGGAACCTCCATCTTTTTGAACTCAATTTCAATAAACCCTCTAGCTTTGCCACTGTTATCTACCATTACTGGCCATGCTTTGTAATGGCTTTTGATTCTACACCTAAAGTGAACCTTTTATCTCCTTTGCACTTTGTTTTAGGTACTTTGATTTAGCAAAAAAAACATATTGGTTGGTTAAAATTCAATGCGGATGGGGTAGTAGTTATATGTAATTCTAAGGATGGTTGTGGAGGAGTCTTAAGAAATTGCAAAGGTGAATGGATAGCAGGGTTTTCAAAAGAAGAAGGATTGTGTAACACTATTGTAGTTGAAGAAAGCGCTGTTTTGAAGGGGCTGAAAATGGCTTCTAATTTGGGTTTCAAGAAACTTATCTTAGAATCCAATGCCTTAGAGGTTGTTATCTCTATTTTACAGGAAAACTCTGGTATCGAGAATTTGATGCTACTAACTATAAAAGAGATGATAATAAGGGGCTGGCAAATTATCTTGAGACATATTCCACAAGATGCCAAATAGAGTTGCAAATGCTCTAGCCAAGATGGGTATCACTAAGTTCGAAATTTTGGACTAATGCCCAGTTTACTTGCAATTTGGGTACAACAAGACTGTTTGGAATTAAATTCCCCTTTAGTGTAATTTATTTATTGTAATACCGGCTTCTTAGCCATATGATATATCAATAAAAAAAAAATATTGTATGGTCTTTAATGTTTAAAAACTATTTAACTAAGTGATTAGATTTTAAAAAGTTAGTTAAATTAGTTAATATGACATTTTTAAAAATACCTTAATGTTTTTTCTCAAATTCCCCCTCTTATTTAATTATTGTTAATAGAGTATCATTAGGGTAATTTTAAAACAATTGATTAATATATGAAATATGTCTTATATTTAGAACTCATATCAACTTATAATTAAGGCTTCGGTTAAAGATTATATGAACATAATACTAGGAGCTTAGTTATTCTCGTATCCATCTCTTGGAAAAAAAAATCACATTATTTAATTTTATTCATTTTATGTAATTAATGGTTTTATCAAAAATAGTTTTTTTGTTTTTTTTTTTTAAAAACACAAGATGTTTCAATTTGTTGGGGCCTTTTGGTGGAATGATATATGCTTGCGATTGTAAGTTTGATTCTTCATGAATATAAAATTTGTATATGATGAGAGTGTAACTTCCTTTAGTTGGTTGAAGAATAAAAAAAAAAAAAAAATCAATTTTACTACTTTAATTTGTTAGTCATTGATAAATTGACAGGGAGGAAAAGGATTGAAAAAAAGAGTTATCAAGTGTGGAAGCTAAAAGCATAATGGGAATATTCATCAAGGACAAAACATTCTAATTATCCACGGCCTTCTAAATTCTACGTCAAAAAACCATTTGCAAGTTAGTATGATACTCCCTCCGTTTTTATGTATATAGTTTTTTTTAATTAAATTATGCAATCCTAAAAAACAGTTAAAAATAGTTAAAAGAAATAAATATAAAAAATATATAATTTATTTTTTTAAAATGCCCATATTTATTAATGAGTAACTGTGGGAGTAATAATGAGAAAACAATGAAAAAGAATATATGGAAAATAAATAATGTGAGATTAATTGAAGGTTAAATAGATAAAAATATATTTATTATTGGATAAATCAAAAAAAAAATTTATAAAAACGTATAAACCCATTGAAAAAATATTATAAAGTTAAGGGTAAAAAATACATACGACCTTTGCTCTAAAGATCATCCAACACTACGACCTTTTTCTATATAAAAAATACACATGACGTTACGTTTCAGGGGCAAAAATACGACGGGCCGTTAGTTGACTGATGTTGACCGTTAACTTAGACGGAAATGAATAGTAATTTGGGTGAAATTACCATTTTGTTCTTAGTTTTAATATGAAATTACTATTTTGCCCCTAATTTTAATTTTTTAAAAAAACACTAAAATAAACCCTTCTCACTGGTGGGCCCCACCACTGGACACACCACCTCCGGCCGTCGCCCTCCCCATCACCGACGGCCGTCGACGACCGGCGGCCACCTCCGGCAGCCTTTTTTTTAAAATATTTTTTTTAAAAAACAAAAAACTAAAATAACCCCTCCCCACTGGTGGGCCACCGACACACCACCGCAGGCTTTAGTGTTTTTTTAAAAAATAATTTAAAACTAGGGACAAAATGGTAATTTCAGCTTAAAATTAAGGGCAAAATTATAATTTCACCTGAGTTATTGTTCATTTCCGTCCTAATTAACGGTCAACGTCGGTCAACTATCAACCCGTGATATTTTTACCCCTAAAATATAATGTCGTGTTTATTTTTTATCCAGAAAAAAAAATCGTGGTGTTAGACAATCCTTGAAACAAAAATTATTTATATTTTTGACCCTTCATCCAATATTATATATAAAGACGGAGTGACGGACTGAATAACCTTTTGTTTATTCCGTATTTCCGCGCTTTTCTCATCGAGCTATCCTTTTTTTTTTTGGTCAAATCATCGAGCTTATCACAACCCTGCACCATCCTGGAATTCAACGAGCGTGACAAAGACATAAATATTTTTCTAAAAAAGGTATTTCGTCACAATTAATCATATCATTTTTTCTTATTTCTAATAGTGGGGCCCAGGGAAAAAGTAAACGAGGGCTCTTGCATCTCCCACCTCAAATTGCAGCGGCCTTCTCTCTCTCTCTTTCAAACCAACTTTCTTGCTTGCTCGCTTCTTTTCTTCATGATCTGTTGTGTCCGAGGAAGATAAGTGAAGTGAGGTGACTACACCGCTGGAATTTCAGGTGCGTCTCTGACCTGTCCTCTCATATTTTTTTTGTTTTTCCTCCTATGCTTTCACTGGTGTAGATCGCTGTTTAGCCTCACATGTGCTTTCAAGTTTCTGTGCTAAAAAACCATAAGGTCCTCTGTTTATACCAGGCCCAACCTTTCCTTCTGCTTTAACTTCTATTATGAGTTTCCCAAACGACAAGATGATTTTTTTATTTTTTTTGCGGTCCTCATTATTGTCTGCGACTTCCTTGATTTATTGATACTGTATCTTATATCTAAAGCACCTGTATAAAGACAAGCCAAATGGAAATCACGCGGAAGTTGGAATCTGAGGTACTAAGCGAGCGCAAAGCATTTGATGACACAAAAGCTGGTGTCAAGGGTCTAGTTGATGCAGGAATCACCAAGATTCCTCCTATGTTCCATCATCCTCCTGATCAATCTGTACAAGCTTCAAATTTGGGAGACACAGAGCATGTTATTCCGGTCATAGACCTCGCCGGTATTGATAAAGGACCCGGCAAGCGCCAAGAAACAGTTGAAAGAGTGAGGGAAGCTTCTGAGACATGGGGTTTCTTTCAGGTGGTCAATCATGGTATTCCTCTTCATGTTCTTGATGAGATTATAGATGGAGTGCGAAAGTTTTATGAGCAAGATTTGGAGGTTAAAAAGGAACTATACACACGTGATAGAATGAAACCTATTGTGTATAATAGCAACTTTGATCTGTACAGTTCACCAGCTTTGGGCTGGAGGGATACTTTTATGTGTTACATTGCACCGAATCCTCCAAAACCAGAAGATCTGCCACAAGTATGCAGGTACTTTCATTGCTTTTAGTCAAATCAGATCGTACACGTTAATTAATACAAAACATATTTATTTAATTTAATTATTAAATAAATTTATTTATTTAATTAATATGATTTTTTTTTATCTTACTCATCTTTTTTAATTTTCTCTCTTCAATGAATAGATTAAATTAAAAAAAATATACAAATATGAAAAATATATAGTGCTTCTCAAAATATCATCTTTTAAGAAACGAAGGGAATATATAATTGAAGAATTCTAGATTGCAACATATATTGTTGAAGGTTTAAATATGGTATTTGAAGTCTTTCTTTTTTTGGTTTATTAATTGCGTCTACTTGCAGGGATATATTGCTGGAATACGGGAAACACATAATGAAACTGGGAACATTGTTGTTTGAGTTATTATCAGAAGCTCTTGGTCTAAACCCAAATCATTTGAAAGATATGGATTGTGTTGAGGGGCTTATAACTCTTGGCCATTACTACCCCGCTTGTCCAGAACCAGACCTCACTTTGGGAACCTGTAAGCACTCTGATAATGACTTTCTCACAATACTTCTCCAAGATCATATGGGTGGCCTTCAGGCTCTTTATGATAACACTTGGATTAATATTCCGCCAGTCCCTGGAGCTTTAGTTGTTAACATTGGTGACCTGTTGCAGGCAAGTTTTCTCTTCTCTTTCATGCCTTTCTTTGTTTTTCTTACAATTACTGTTTGTCAGGGTGATAGATAGTTTTCTTCAACTGCAGCTTATAACAAATGACAAATTCAAGAGTTTAGAACATAGAGTATTGGCTAATCTTGAGGGTCCAAGAATATCTATTGCTAGTTTTTTTTGCACGGGTATGAGGGGAGCAACAAAACCATATGGACCCATAAAGGAACTGTTATCTGCAGACCACCCTCCAAAGTACAGGGAAACAACTGTTGCAGAATACGTAGCTTACTTCAGTGCAAAGGGCCTGGATGGGACTTCTGCTCTCAGTCATTTCAGGATTTGAAAGGTAAATATATAAAGGGGAGAATTACATAAAGGTCGCAAGAAAAAAAAAATCATAAGGAGGCCCCTAAAATCATCAAATTGCATTAAAATTCTATTGGACTTGGCTTAGACTGAATTGAATTTAAAAGAAAAATATATATACCATTTTACTTTATTTATTAAATTGAGGAATCAATGACATGCCATTAATCAACCAATTACAATTCAATGTCCATAATGACTTGTTATTGGTTGCTCAAATTTATTAGGGTAATTTTTTTTTAAAATTTGAATTAATCTAACCCAAGTCCATGGAATTTCAATGTAATTTAATGATTTCAAAAGGTTTGCTTGTTATCTTCTTTTTCTTTGGGATTTGTATGTAATTCCTCCTAGATAAAATTGGTGTTGTATCATCAATATAAATAAATTGATATGAATGGAGGTTATGACCATGTAAAAGGACTCTCAAGAAATAAGTATATGATTATCTTGGAGAATGTCAAGGGAATTATAAGTATATGACTATATTATATGAAAGATTTGTTTTATCATGAAAGAATATTGTAATTTCCAGTAGTTTGAGAATTGCTTTTAAGAAACAAAAACAAAAAAATAATACTCTTGAACTTAGGAAAACAAAGTAAGGTAACAATCTCGCTACACCAATAAAAAAGAAATGAAGATCTCTAGCCAAATAATGGTTAGCAAATGAGCGGATCAAATTGGTATCATAACGAAGCATTTCGTATTAAGATAAATGGTGAGATGTGGCTTTGGGTTAGATCCTATCAAACCAAAATTATAAATCAAGAATAAGGAGGCTCTTGAACACTTGGAATACATGCTACTTGAATAATTGTGTGATTCACGGTGAAATGAATATGGAAACTTCCAAATTCGTCTGCCTATCAATTTGCTTGCTTACATGTCGTTTGGCCAATGGAGCCCTTAGAAATGGGCAGCTCAGCTATCTCAATGGGTGGACCTCAAACCTTAATTGAATGGACAAAACTATGATTTGTTAATATCATGTGGTCTTTAATGTTTAAAGATTATTTAACTAAGTAATTAGATTAAAGAAATTAGTTAATACGATTTTTTTTTAAAAAAAATACCTTAATAATTTTTCTTAAATTCTCCCTCTTATTTTATTATTATTAAGGAAGTATTAATAGGCTGATTTTAAAAATTTGATTAATATAAAAATATGTTTTATATTTAGAATTAAGATCAATTTTTAATTAAGTCTTACGTTAAAGATTTTGTGAAAGTACATTGAGCTTAGTTATTCTCTTATCCCTCTTTTTTTTAAAAAAAAGGTAAAAGAGCAAAAATACACATGTGCTTTACTCCCGGAGCGCCCAGCATCATATGCTTTTTTTGGGAGCAAAAATACAAACGTGGTTACCATTTTGGAGCAAAAGTCACATCCCACCGTTATATTACTGTTCACCGGGATGAGAGAGAGAAAGATGACGTGAACAGTAATATAACGGTGAGATGTGACTTTTATTCCAAAATGGTATCCATGTTTGTTTTTTTGCTCCAAAAAAAAAAACATATGGTGCTAGACACTCCCAGAGGCAAAGCACATGTGTATTTGTGCTTCTTTACCAAAAAAAATAAATAAATCATTTTATTAATTTCGTATTTCTAAAGCTTTGCAATACCAACATTTAGTCATATAATTTTCTTCATTTTATGTAATTAATGGTTTTATAAAAAATAGTATATTGTGTTTTCTTTAAACACAAAAAGTTTCAATTTCTCAGGGCCTTTTGGCGGAATGACATTGTGGTTGTGATTTTATTCTTCGTAAATACAAGGTTTGTAATGATGAGAATGTAACCTCCTTTACTTAGTTGAAGAATAAAACAAAATCAATTTTACTACTTTAATTTTTGTTTGTCATTGATAATTGATAAGGAGGAAAATGAATGGAAAAAAAAAGAAAAAAAAAAAGAAGAAAAGAGTTCTCAAGTGTGGAAGCTAAAAGCATTATGGCAATATTCTTCAAGGACGTACCAGAAAGCCACTGGTTCCTAGAAAAGGAACGAGTTTGAGGTAGTTTTTGTTAGTTATAAAGAAAATACTCTAATTATCCATGGCCTTCTGTCCTTGTATATAAAGATCTTTTAGTTGAATTCTGAAATTCTAATAAACAATTAAAATTAGTTGAAAGTAATAAATATGTAGAAAATATAATTTATTTTTCAAAAATACTCATATTTATCAATGAGTAAGAGAGGAGTGATAATGAGAAAAAGACAAAAAAGAATGTATAAAAAATAAATGGTGTGAGAGTATTTGAGGGTAAAATAGATCAAAATATATTTATCATTGAGACAAATTTAAAATTAATTTTTTAAAAGCACATAAATCTATTAAATAAAAGATTATACATAAGGACTCTTACATGTTATGATAATTATAAGTATATGACTATATTCTAGGAAAGATTTGTTTTATCATGAAAGAATGTTGTAATTTGCAATAGGTTGAGAATTGCTTCTTTTTGTTTTTTGTTTTTTCAAAAGATAATTCATGCCTCAAAGACTTTTTCCATTATATTCATCAATGTATTAATTCAACAATAATATTAGTAAACATAAGATTGGTGTTTAGATAATAATTGGGTGATTCTTTTTTTTTTTAATCCAAGACAAAATGAAATTAAATAAATATGATGTTTACACATTACATAGAGTTATAACACTAATAGAAGAACTAAAAAGCTTAAGAAAACAAGGTAAGGTGGCAGTCTTTACACCAATAAAAAAGAAATGAAGATCTCTTGCCAAATAATAGTCAGCGAATGAAAGGATTAAATTGGTAGAAGGATGAAGCATTTCGCAGCATGATAAATGGTGAGATGTGGCTTTGGGTTAGCTTCTATTAAAACAAAATTATAAATCAAGAATAATGAGGTTCATAAACATTTTGAATACTTGCTGCCACAATCTATTTCTAAAAATATAATTCAAATGAAATATTCATTGATTATTCTAAAGAGTTGATACAGTACTTATGGAGAAAGTATATGACTAATGAATTAGAGATAAAACACAACAGACTAACAACTTATCTAACAACCTGACTGACACGTGTGTGACTAATATAGCTATCAAACATAACAACTGATACATAACTAACTGAGAACTGATTACATGCACTGATATTCCCTTCACTGAAATGAAACTCATCTTGATTCACCATTGTGTACTTCATCTTGAGATATTGTATTGAGTTTGCCTCGACAAAATGCAAACATGCTATAGACTTATGGTTTAGTAAATATATCTGCAACTTGATAAGTAGATGGTACATGTCCAACAGTAACAATACTAGCAACAACATTTTCTTTGATAAAGTGCACATCCTACTCTATATGTTTGGTTTTGGAGTGTAAAACAAGATTAGAAGCTAAGGCAAATGTACCAGTATTATCACACCAAATGAATGGTGTTTTTGGCACCTATATCTGCATTTCTTTCAATAGTGACAGGACCTACATTAAATCTTGAATAGAGTCAGCAACACTATGATACTCTGCCTCAGGAGCTGATTTGGATACTACTTGTTGTTTCCTTGAAAGCCATAAGATTGGATTGGCACCAAGGAAAATGCAGTAGCCACTAGTAGACCTCTTATTTTCAAGCAAGACAGGAACTTCATCACTCTTCTTAATCTTTTTTGTAGTAATTCCTCCCTAGTCAGAGTTTGTGTAAGCTTGGATGGTAAATTGTTGAACTGGTATAATCAATAAACCATGTGTACTAGTACCATTTAGATACCTAATTACGCAGCTTCTTAACACATTCCCATTGCTTCACAGTTGGTGTTTGCAGAAATTGACTTAGCTTGTTAACTGTGAAAGCTATATTAGGTCTGGTATAGCAAAGGTATTACAGAGATCTTGCAACACTGCAATATAGTATAGGATCAGAAAATGGTAAACTATCATTAGCAAATAACTGAATATTAACTGCCATGGCAGAAGCATATGCGTGAGCTTCAAGCATTTGAACTTTGGAGAGAAGAGTATGAATATGCTTCTTTTGAGTAAGGTGTATCCCACTATCAAACCCATGAAACTCAATGCCTAAGAAGAAGGGTAGTTCACCTAGATCTTTTAATGAGAATGCAGTACTCATTTTGCAAATAAGATACTGTACTCTAGCTTTATTAGATCCAGTTATCACCAAGTCATCAACATATACCAACAAATACGTGATATTGTGTTCACTCTTGTTAATGAACAAGCAAGAATTAGCCTTGGAAGCAGTAAAACCAAGAGTATGCAGATAGTTACTTAATTTGACAAACCAAGTTGTAAGAGCTCGTTTTAACCTATAGAGTGCCTTTTTAAGCTTGCAAACAAGTGGCTTACCTCTGTCATCATATTTTAATGAAGCATGGTGGTTGTTCTATAAACACATCTTCTGTTAAGTCACCATTTAGAAAGGCATTATTAAAATCCACTTGATGTAGCTTCCATTATTTTGTAACAGTTAATGTAAGCAAGGTCTTGATTGTAGTACCTTTAACTACTGGACTAAATGTATCATGATAATCAGCACTAGCTTCTTGTGAGTAACCTTTAGCTACTAATCTCCCCTTATACCTTGCAATGGAACCATCAGCATGGGTTTTTAGTTTACAAAGCCATCGACAACCAATAACTTTCCTATCAATAGGACAAGGAACAAGTTCCCAAGTCTAAAAGTTGAGAAGAGCATCATATTCTGTCTGAACAGTAGTTTTCCAGTTTGTATCAGCAAAGGCTTCATCAATATTTTTTGGAATATTAACATCTTCAACAACAATAAATATCTTAGGTTTGAAAACACTTGTTTTACTTATAGTAACCATGGAATGAGTGTTTTTGGAAGGAGGGGATTTGTGACTTGAAGAAGTGGACTGATGAGTAGGTGGAGAAGGGGGGACAATTTGCTAAGAGGACTGAGAGATGGCTAGAGTTGATAGTGAGGATAAAGGAACAAGAAAAGGAGCAATTTGTGGAGAAGATTTGTAACATCCCACCTTAAAAACAGCGGAATTTTTTTTTTTTAAAAATGTTGATCAGAGTAGAGCAATTTCGCAAAACGAGTAACTGAACCTTTATATTACATAACCATAGTGTAAGTGTACTTATACAGTTATCTACTATGCAAAAGGAAACAGCACCTAACTAGGCATATAAACTACAACCATAAAATTCTTTCAGCCATCCTACGCCAGTCGCTCGCCCCTATCCTCATCCCCTTGGTTCGCCCGAACCTGAAGCTACAGCTGAGATCCAATTATCATTTGGATCTCAGGTAACGGTTAACCTTATGCTCAAATAAACCGTATATGGACAACAGTTATTCACAACTCATAACAGCAGTAAATCACTACATAAGCACACAGCAGATGCATGATCACAACATTGACAAAACATAAGCACAAAGCAGTATGTAAAGTCCCACAACATGTCTGCACATAACCAGTGCCACGACGGCCCATCGTGTCCTCAGCGCTAGGAAAACCCAACTGCGTTCTCAAGACTATAACCCGTATAAAGCTGTATGTATAACTGACAACCTTAGACAGAGCCTCAGTATATAAACATATCTATCACATATACGTATATGAGCAGCATAAGTGTTAAGGTTGCACTACGTGTTTGTACCTTCGTTGATGATTCTTGGCACGTTTGTCGAATTATGGTACGTTTGACAGCGGGACGACGGCGGTATGACAGCAGTGACAGCGGAAACAACGGTTTGTGATTTCGGATATCCTAGAAGGATAATATCACTGATATGTATATTTAAGATCATAACAGGAATTTTAGGTACAAATTACCATTTTGCCCCTAGTTTGATTACTTGGTGGAATTTTGCCAGAGCTTCGCTATTTTGACTTTAAACTCTCAAAATTTTGCTATAACTTTTCCTCTAACCTATTTCTGAAATAAATATCATATTTACTCCTAAACATGATATCTAAGCTAACTTGAAAAATTAGAGACTACTCTAGCAATTCTACTATAACTACCGAAAGAACTACTAAAACTAAAAACTAAGGACTGAGAAACTTACTCAAAGCTTTGCTATGAACTTCTTACTCCTCTTCCAGAGCTTCTCTCTCTAACTTCTCTCTAGGATTGTGAGTGAATTGGTGAAGAATGAAGAGAAATGAAAGGCTATTTATAGAAAAATCCAATGGCATTTTCGTAATTTCATTGAATTTTGTCTGGTTGAATTCTGACCGTCGGATCGCATTTTTTTGAAGTGGCTTGATCTTGGTCCTACACCTATTTGGCCGACCCCCCCCCACAAGGAGACAAAATTGATGACATCATCATGCTTGTGTCATCTTACTTTATCAGATGAAATTCCTGGTTTGGTGTCCTGATCGCAAAATTTTTTGTAAAATCTTAAAATTTCGGGAACAACACGCTGAAGGTCTTTTCTTCCTCTTTGAAAATACTGGGTTTTCCTAACCTTATATTCTCATTAAGGACATTCTGTTACTTGCCAAAAATCCTCGGTAATCGCTACCGGGTACAGAAATATCGCTAGTCGGCGCCAATTTCTGGATAAAAATTCACTGATCAATAATATACTCTAACTCTAATAACTTTGTTCAAGGTTTTCTAGATAGGATTTTATTTCTATCCGTGGTCATTTATCCTGTTCACCTTTTATTAATATAATATTACTTAATTACCACATGCCTTATCTTATATTATTATTATATACAAATATCCAAATCATCCTTATCCCTCCCCAAATTTTCAGCCAGCTCACACACACACATATATATATATATTTATTATTTTTTTTCCATTTACCATAATATCCTATTTATCTTGTATTTATTTTTCCCAAAATTTCGTATTGGTCCATAAGTAATTACATGAATTTAGGCTTCTAGAATTTCTTGAAAAATCCTAAGCCTTTGATCTTGGTTTTTCAAGGTTACATCTTAACCCTTATTATTTATTTAATTTGGCCAAAAATTTCGCCCTTAATAATAATTATTTATATTTATTTTATTTTTCATGTTTCCTAAATTTCTATAATCTTATAAAATTCCCAAAAATTACTTAATTAATCCCTTAATACTTTCTAATAATTTTCTTAATTAAAATCAATCATTTTCTCACAACAATTTTATTGACATTAATAATTCAAGCTCCCTGCAATTTATCAAAAATCATAAAGTCAATTTTAGTCTCAGAATACTTTTTAATTTTCCTTCTTTTTATTTTCATAGGAAATAATTTATTAAATTGTCTAATTTAAGAATAATATGCTTTCTAAATTTTTAATAATTATTCCATGCCTTTTAGAATTTTTCCTAATTCTTCTCAGGATGTTTTATGGCCTTAAGACACATTTTTCACATTTCCGATATTAAATTTCCTTTAATTTTCTTAATGTTTTCCTTTAAACATATATTAATCACATAACATGTAGAGACCAAAATCTTCATAAATTGGCATTTTCATTATTGTGACATAATATTCCAGATAATAGTTATCCGGGTATTACAAGATTGAGGAATGACTGGAGCTGACAATGAGGTTAATCAGACAGGAGGATTAAAACTAGTAAGTGAACTGGACTATGATTAAGCATATCTGATATTGGATTGAGATGATGCTAGGAAAGTATTTTCATTAAACTGAACATGCCTTGTGATATAGAAACGACCAGTGAGTCTATTTAGACCTTTGTAACCTCGATGAGTGGTTGAGTAGCCGAGAAAGAAATAGGAAGTAGACCTGAATTCAAGTTTATGCTAGTTATAAGGACGCAACAAAGGGAAACACTCATAACCAAACACTTTAAGAAGGGTGTAGTCTGGTGGAACACCAAAGAGCTTCATATAAGGTGTAGTACCTTGAAGCACAGCAGTAGGCAACCTATTAAGCAAAAAAGTTGCAGATAGAAAAGCATCTTCCCAATAAAACAAGGGAAGTGGTGTTGTTGCCAACAAGGTGAGGCCTGTTTCAACGATGGACTTTCAACCAGTCCATTTTGTTCAGAGGTATATAGACAAGTAAACTTGTGTTGAATACCACAGCTAGTCAAAAAAGGAGAAAATGACAAAAGTTTCCCACCATTATCACTTTGCACTTACTGAATCTTGGTCCCAAAATGATTTTCAACCATGACTTTAAATTCCTTAAACCTGAGAAGAGCATCAGATTTTTTATGTAGAAGATATGTCAATGTAAACCTACTATATGCATTCATAAAAGCAATATAGTAAATGAAACCATTTGAAGCAAAAGGGGCTAGACCCCATAAATCCAAAGAAATTAACTCCAATGGTTTATTGTATATTGTGGTAGAAGATACAAAAGGCAATTTATGACTTTTGCCCATTTTACAAGAAGTATAAACTACATCAGTGTAAGCCTTTGCAATAGGAACATTAATGGGCTGAAGCACATTTTTGACAGTGTCTAGGTGAGGATGCCTGAGTCTTATATGCCACAATGTAAAAGTGTCTAGTGTATTTGTATAAAAGTAGGAACTAGAATTTGTTTTGGGAATAGGATTACGTCCAGAGCTTGATGACTTTTAACAGACAACAGCATCAAGTTTGTACATACCAGCAGATTCAGTTCCACTCATGATGACTTTCCTTGTCTACATATCCTTAACAACACAAGCATGAGGAAAAAATTCAATTGATACTCCATTGTCTTTCGTAGCTTGTGCAATAGAAATGAAATTCTTTTGCGTAATTGGAACATATAGGACTTTAATCAAAAACATTTTAGATAATGTAGATGAAGTCAAGCATGTATTACCAATATAGGACACGGGGAGTCTAGTACCTCCACCAACAATGATTGTGCTTTTACCTTTCGGTGCAGCTGTAGATTGAAGAGTGTTGGCTGAATACCTCCACCAACAATGATTGTGCTTTTACCTTTCGGTGTAGCTGTAGATTGAAGAGTGTTGACTGAATAAGAAATATGCTGAGTAACACTAGAGTCTAGGTACCATTCGATTTAGGTATGTATTAAGTTGGTCCTTCTATCAAAATGACTTAAGTTAATTAGATAGGACCCACCATTGAGTTATATACCTTCACTTCAATGTTTATGTAGGGACTTTTTTCTTGATGTATTCTAATATTCTCCCAACTTCTTCTTCTCCTCCTTCTTCTTCTTTTTCCTGGGCTTGTACTTTTTTATTTTAAAGTCTCAGAGGCCTCAGGTCCATAATACTTTTTTTCTCTCTCTATTTTTCAATATTCATTTTTTTTTGTTTTTAGGTCCCATTGTTCGTATGGCTCTGATACCATACCACAATCTATTGCTAAAAATATAATTCAGATGAAATATTCATTGATTATTCTGAAGAGTTGATACAATACTTATAGAGAAAGCATATGACTAATGAATCAGAGATATAACGCAACAGACTAACAACTTATCTAACAACCTGACTGACATGTGAGTGTGAATAATACAACTGTCAAACATAGCAACTGATACATAACTAACTAAGAACTGATTACATGCACTAATCCTTGCTACTGTTTAATTTCTCCTTACAAATTATGGTAGAGAAAAAGCCCTATGACATAATAATAATAATATTTATTCAAACTTTTGTGTTTGGGGAGGGTAATACCCCAACCCTCATCGTTCAATGAAGTCAAGGACAAAGAAGGCATGCACAAATATTTATTTACAAAACATGAATCATTGAATAATTGTGTGATTTACGATGAAATGAATATGGAAACTTCCAAATTCGTCTATCTATCATTTTGCTTATGTGTTGTTAGGCCGATGGAGCCCATCCACTTTGATCAACAACAAAAATGGAGCCCATCAAGAAATGTGTAGCTCACAAAGTGACCAATGCTACTTCAATGGGTGGACATCAAACCTTCTCAGAAGGAACAAAACTATGATTTGTTAAAAAATGATCCTAGTGCTCTCTAAGAAAGTCTTTGCTCAGGTCACTCCAGAAGGAAGACGACCTACTTCACCGAAGTTCAAACAAGATCAAGAATGATGGAACTAATAAAGGAACGAATGGCCAAAGTTAGGCGATAAGAGAAAGAGTCATTAGGTGGTTGCCTGGCTGGTTCGTCATTTGCCGAGAATTCGGAAGGCATCAACAAATATGACAAGGAGGATAGTGATTCAATTAACAACCATGAACTTTGTAGATGATATTATGTTTGACAAAGAGGATAGCGAGCCTCTCTGTGATATCTAGGATAACTTAAATTGTTATTTTCCAACATTCTCCTTCTCTGGATAAATAAAGAAGCAATTTTTTAAAGCATGGAACTGGGTTCTGATTGTGAAGCTATTAGGTAAGAATATTGGATACAAGCTTCTTCTGTTAATTTACAATCTCTATGGGCGAAGTAGGGAGTCATTAGCTTGATTGATATTGATAATGGCTACTTTGTGGTCAAACTTTATAATAAGGAAGATTCCCTTAATGCTTCAACGGGTGGACCTTGGATGCTTTTTTATCATTACTTAACTATTCAACCATAGGAGCCACAATTTCAACCACAGAGAGCTATTATCGACAAAGTTGCAGTATGGGTTATGTTACCGAAGGTCTTTCTTGACTACTATGACAAAGAGGCTTTAACCTAGATTGGCAACAAAATAGGGGAGACTATCAAGATCGATATCAACACCTCTTGCCAACTAAAAGGTTACTATACAATAATATGTGTGCTGGTGGATTTGGGTAAACAACTAATGTTAGGATTCTCGTTAAACGGTGAAGATGGCTTCTTGGAGTATAAAGGTCTACACTAGCTATGTTCAAGTTGTGGTGTTTACGACCATATCTTGGAAAATTGCACTACAGGGGATGGAAAAGCAAGAATAGGAGAGAAAACTGGTGTGAGTAATGGCAACGGGCCTGTTAGAGATATGGTTATAGAGAAAGCCATCCCAAATGAGCAGGGTTTGTGGAAATTAGTGCAAAAACCCCAGAGACAAAAGCATAGGGGAGAGGAGAAGCAAACAGGTGTTAGCAAGAATCAAAACAATGGCTCAATATTTTTTGCTCTGGCCGATGAATCTCCAATTATCATCAAGAAGGAACACACATAATTGGTATCCCAGTTCTGCCCTATTTCTTTATGCATTGTCCATTACAAATGCATTTCAAAGTTGATTACACTACATTTGAAAGGGGTGATAAACAACCTTATATCGTCGTTTCAAGCTACTTTTATCAAAAGGAGACATTTTCAAGATAATGAAATCATAGGCCAGGAGCTTCTCCACATTATAAGTAGAAAACATAAGCAAGAAAGGTTTGATGGCCATGAAGATAGACTTGAAAAGGCATTTGATAGAATCCACTGGGATTTCTTAGAGTAGGTTCTTGTGAACATGGGATTTGAATATGCTTTTATTAATTTAATTATCTTCTATGTCTCATTTGTCTCATGCAATGTTATGGATCTCACACAAAATATTTCTCTCCTACAATAGGTCTCCAACAAGGTGATCCAATTTCGCTACTCTTGTTTGTTTTGTGTATGGATAAAATTTCCCGCATTATCTGTGATGTTGTGGTTGATGGAGTTTGGAAGGTTATCTTTACTTTTAAGTAAGGTCCAAAGGCATCACTTTTACTGTTCACTGATGATTTACTCTTATTTGGTGTTGCCTCTGAGGCACAAACTGATTGTATAATAGAATGTTTAGATACTTTTATGAAGGCATTAGGGGGGAATGTGAATAGGATCAAATCATCCATCGTTTTCTCACCAAGAGTTCCGAAGATAACTAGGCAACGGATAAAGGATAAAATGCAAATGCACATCTCAAGTGAAATTGGGACATATATTGGTTTTCCTCTCACTAGAAACAGAAAAAATCAGGAAACCTTTAATAACGTCATTGAACGTGTTCATTCCAAATTGGTTGCTTGGAAGTCTAGTTCTCTCTCTACTGCAAGGAGAATTACTTTAGCTAAGTCTATTTTAAGTACGGTTCCATTGTATCCAATGGATGTTGCAAGACTACCTATGAGCGTATGTCAAGAGTTGAATGTTTGTAAGGAAATTTCATTTGGGTCACAAATGGTTTGTCCTATCACTATCACCCTGTTGGGTGGGATCAAGTAACAAGACCAAATTATTATGGTGGTCTTGGCTTTAGGAAACTTCACTCTATGAATCAGGCTTGCGATGCCAAACTAGCACATAAATTGATTATTGGATCTACAAGACCATAAGTTGAAATTCTTCAACAAAAATATATGTTGAGGGGAAAGGACTCTCTCTTGACATACTGCAAAGGAGATTCAAAACTTTGGAAGTTCATATGTTCCCAAAGTGACATTATTGACCTAGGATCTAAGTGGTAGATTCAGGATGGGCAACTAGTTAGTTTCTCTAATGATGCTTGGTTTATAGAGGGTGTAGATTTGATAGATCATTGTACAAGGCAGTTAACAGTTGAGGAAAATTTTTCATTGGTTGTTGATTGGGTCAGTGATGGTTCATGGGACCTTGATCTACTGATGACTATTGTTGAACCAGATATAATTGGACGACTCTCATCCAGCTTACCTCTTAGACTGAATGCAAGTAATGACATTTTGTCATAGGGAGCCACAACCGATGGAAAAGCTTCTCGGTCAAAAGTGCTTACTTCTTTATTGAGACAAATTCGATTCACCTACGATCTAAAGTCTATAAGGAGATTTGGAAGTGGAATGGGTTTGAGAGAATCATTGTTCTTATGTAGAAGGTATTCCTAAATAAACTTCCAACAAATCTATGGAGAAGCACTTGTTCTTAATCTTCGGCTCTTTACAACTTTTGTAAGACTGACATTGAAGACTCTCTTCACATCTTAAGGGACTGCACCTAAACCAAACAGATTTGGTCCATTCTTATTCATCCAAGGTATGAATCTTCATTCTTTTTGGTTAGGCTTATGGATTGGGTTCAAATGAATCCACAAGTGAAAATAAGCAAAGGTGTTAGATTTGGACTGACATCTACTTTCTAGAGTATCTATTTGAAAACTATAGGAATAGAGGAACCTCCTTCTTTTTGAACCTAATTCTAATAAACCCTCTAGCCCTGCCACTATTATCTCCCATTCGTGGCCATGCTTTGTAATTGCTCTTGATTTTGCACCTAATGTGAACCTTTTATCTCCTTTGCACTTTGTTTTGGGTACTTTGATATAGCAAAAAAAAAAAAAAAAAACATGTTGGTTGGCTAAGATTCAATATGGATAGGGCAGTAGTCATGTGTAATTCTAGGGTTGGTTATGGAAGAGTCTTAAGAAATTGTGAAGGTGAATGGATAGTAGGGTTTTCAAAAGAAGTGAGATTTAGATAGGCTACTGTAGCTTGTGTGATGCTACTATAGTTAAAGGGCTATTTTGGAGGGGCTAGAAATGGCTTGAGATTTTGGTTTCAAGAAACTTATTTTACAATCTGATGCCTTAGAGGTTGTTATCTCTAACTTACAAGAAAACTCAGGTACTGAGAATATGATGCTATTGACTATAAAGGAGATGATAATAAGGGACTGGCAGAGTGTCTTGAGACGTATTTCACAAGATGCCAATAGAGTTGCGGATGCTCTAGCCAAGATGGGTATCATTGAGTCCGAGATTTTGGACGAATGCCCAGTTCACTTGCAAATTTGGGTACAATAAGACTGTTTGGTATCAAATCTCCCTTTAGTGTAATTTATTTATTGTAATACCGAGTTCTTAGCCATATGATATTAAAAAAAAAAATCATATGGTCTTTAATGTTTTAAGACTATTTAACTAAGTGATTAGAATAAAAAAATTAGTTAAATTAGTTAATATGACTTTTTTTTTAAATACTTTAATCATTTTTCTCAAATCCCCCCCTTATTTAATTATTGTTGATGAATTATTAGTAGGGTAGTTTTAAAAAAAATGATTAATATAGGAAATATGTCTTATATTTAGAACTCATAAACTTTTAATTTAGTCTCAAATCCCCCCTCTTAATTATTCTCGTATCCCTCTCTTGAATTTTTTTAATTAATTTTGCATTTATCAATCTCTGCAATACCAACATTTAGTTATATAATTTTATTCATTTTATATAGTTAACGGTTTTATCAAAAAACAGTTTTTTGTATTTTTATTTTTTTAACAAAAAAAAGATTCAATTTATTAGGGCCTTTTGGTGGAATGACATAAGCGTGTGATTGTAAGTTTGCTTCTTCGTAAATTACTTTCGAGATGAAGAATTTTTGCAGTACTATTTAACATCCTAAATTACCCTTTTACTACCTTGCACAGTGCCTGAATTATTTTTAAAAGGGGAAAAAAAAAAAAAAAAGGAATCAGGTTTGTGCTTTACACCAAAGCAGCGTCGTTTAATGTACTGGACGCAAGTTCGCAAAACACCTAAGCCAGGCGCATTGTTTATATCGTGTTTCCGTGTTTTTCACACAGAGCTCTTCACAACCGTCCACCATACTGGAATTCAACGAGTGTGACAAATACATAAATATTTTTCTAAAACAGGTATTTCGTCACAATTAATCGTATAATTGCTTCTTATTTTTAAGAGTGGGGCCCAGGGAAAAATTCAACGTGGGCTCTTGCAAGTTGCACCTTCAACCTCAAATCGCAGCGGCCTTCTCTTTCTCTCACAAACCAACTTTCTTGCTTGCTTCTCTTCAAGATCTGTTGTGTCCAAGGAAGATAAGTGAAGTGAGGTGACTACACCGCTGGAATTTCAGGTGCGTCTCTAACCTGTCCTCTGACATTCTTTTGTTTTCCTCCTATGCTTTCACTGGTCGATCGCTGTTTGACCTCACCTGTACTTCCAAGTTTCTGTGCTAAAAAACCTTTCCTTCTGCTTTAACTTCTATTATGAGTTTCCCAAACGACAAGATGATTTTTTTTTTTTGGCGGTCCTCATTATTGTCTGCGACTTCCTTGATTCATTGATTCTGTATCTTATATCTAAGGCACCTGTATAAAGACAAGCAAAATGGGAATCACGCGGAAGTTGGGATCTGAGGTACTAAGCGAGCGCAAAGCATTTGATGACACAAAAGCTGGTGTCAAGGGTCTAGTTGATGCAGGAATCACCAAGATTCCTCCTTTGTTCCATCATCCTCCTGATCAATCTGTACAAGCTTCAAATTTGGGAGACACAGAGCATGTTATTATTCCGGTCATAGACCTCGCCGATGTTGATAAAGGACCCGGCAAGCGCCAAGAAACAGTTGAAAGAGTGAGGGAAGCTTCTGAGACATGGGGTTTCTTTCAGGTGGTCAATCATGGTATTCCTCTTCATGTTCTTGACGAGATTATAGATGGAGTGCGAAAGTTCCATGAGCAAGATTTGGAGGTTAAAAAGGAACTATACACACGTGATCAAACGAAACCTATTGTGTATAATAGCAACTTTGATCTGTACAGTTCACCATCTTTGGGCTGGAGAGATACTTTTATGTATTGCATTGCTCCTAATCCTCCAAAACCAGAAGATCTGCCACAAATATATGCAGGTACTTTCATTGTTTTTAGTCAAATCAAATCATACTCGTTACTTGATATAAGATATATTTACATAATTTGATTATTAAAAAATTTGGTTAAATTAATTAATATAATATATATTTTCTAAAATAATTTATTTATCTTTTTTAATTCTCTCATTATCTCTCTTCCATTAATAGGTTATATTAGAAAAAGATTAACAAATATAAAAAATATGTGGTGCTTCTCAAAATTTCATGTTTTAAGAAACGGAGGGAGTATATAATTGAAGAATTCCAGTTTGCAATATATATAGTTGAAGGTTAAAATATGGTATTTGAAGTCTTTCTTTTTTTGGTTTATTAATTGCATCTACGTGTAGGGATATAATGCTGGAATACGGGAAACACATAATGAAACTGGGAACATTGTTGTTTGAGTTATTATCAGAAGCTCTTGGTCTAAACCCAAATCATTTGAAAGACATGGGTTGTGCTGAGGGCCTTATACCTCTTGGCCATTACTACCCTGCTTGTCCTGAACCAGACCTCGCTTTGGGAACCAGTAAGCACTCTGATAATGACTTTCTCACAATACTTCTCCAAGACCACATTGGTGGCCTTCAGATTCTTTACAATAACACTTGGATTAATATTCCACCAGTCCCTGGAGCTTTAGTTATTAACATCGGTGACCTTTTGCAGGCAAGCTTTCTCTTCTCTCTAATAAGTTCCTCTTCTTTTCTTGCAACTTGTATTTATTAGGGTAATGGATAGTTTTTGTTCAAATGCAGCTTATAACGAACGACAAATTCAAGAGTGTAGGACACAGGGTATTGGCTAATCTTGAGGGTCCAAGAATATCTGTTGCTAGTTTTTTTTGCATGGGTTTGAATGCAGCACCAAAACCATTTGGACCCATAAAGGAACTGTTATCTGAAGACAATCCTCCAAAGTACAAAGAAACCACTTTTGAAGAGTACCATGCTTACTTCAATGCAAAAGGGCTGGATGGGACTTCTGCTCTCACTCATTTCAGGATTTGACTTACTAACTTACAAAGGTAAATATATAAAAGGGAGAATTATGTACAAGTCGGGGGGGGGGAGGGGGGGGGGGACAACAATAGCCTTTAAAATAACAAAATTGCATTAAAACTCTATAGGACCTGAGTTAGATTAAATTGAATTAAAAAAACAACCATTTTGTCCTTATTAATTTGAGGAATTAATGGCATATCATTGAGTAATCAATTACAATTCAATGTATCATAATGATGCGTCATTGAGCAACGTGTCATTGGTTACTTAACAACTTGCCATTATAATACTCTAACTTGTTATCAGTTGTTTAAATTAACAAGGTAAATTAGTTTTTCTTAATTCAAATTAATCTAACCCAAATCCATAAAACTTTAATGTAATTTAACGATTTCAAAATATTTATTTGTGATCTTTTATTTTCTTTGGGGCATGTATGTAGTTCCCCGTACATAAAATCGGTGTTGTATGATTTATAAATAAATTGTTGAACTTGGAATTAGATCAAGAAATGATTGATATGTAAGCATGTTAAGACCATTTAAAATGACTTTCAAGAAACCAGTATATGATTATCTTTTCTTGTATAAAGAATGTTATGAGAATTATAAGTATTTCTCGGAAAGATTGTTTTGTCATGAAAGAATGTTGTACTTTCCGATAGATTGAGAATTGCTTTTTTTTAAAAAATGATAATTCATGCCTCAAAGCCTTTTTCCATTATATTCATCAATGTATTAATTCAACAATAATATTAGTAAATTTAAGATTGGTGTTTAGATAATAATTGTGTGATTCTTTTTTTTTTTTTTAATCCAAGACAAAATGAAATTAAATAAATATGATGTTTACACGTTACATATAGTTATAACACTAATAGAAGAACTAAAAAACCTTAAGAAAACAAAGGGAAGGTGACAATCTTTACACCAATAAAAAAGAAATGAAGATCTCTCCCCAAATAATAGTCAACGAATGAGAGGATTAAATTGGTATAATAATGAAGCATTTCGTAAGTTTCTATCAAACCAAAATTATAATTCAAGCAAAACGAGGCTCTTGAACACTTGGAATACAGGCTACCATTTGATTTCTTTATAAGATTTCTTTTAGGGAAGAACCCTCACCGTTCAATGAAATCAAGGACAAAGAAGGCAGCAGGCATTATACAGTATAAACAAAAGACGAATCGTTGAATAATTGCGTGATTCACGATGAAATGAACAAGGAAACTTCCAAATTCGTCTGCCTATCATTTTGCTTACATGTTGTTTGGCCAATGGAGCTCCTCCAGAAATGGGCAGCTCACAAAGTGACCAACAGAGCCTCAATGGGTGCATTTCAAATCTTCCCTCAATGAACAAAATGCTTTGTTACGTCATCTTAGTTTATTCATATTTTCTTAGGGAAAATCACTGTTAGTAAATCAATCCCAATCATGAGAATATTCATTATAATAACATACCAGGAAGCCACATGAAAGAGTGGTGGTTTTTGTTAATTATAAAGAAAACTCACTAGTTATCCCTGGACTCGCAGATTCCAAGACAAAACAACCTTTTCAGCAGAGAACCTTTTGTTGGTTTGTTTATTCCGTATTTACGAGTTTTAAGCTTGATTCAAGTTTTTATCGAGCACTTCACAACTCCACCACACTGGAATTAAACCAGTATAATAAGCATGTCGGCCAAGGCAAAAACATAAAATATATCCACTGGCACCTTCAAACCTCAAAGTTGCATCAGCCCTCTCTTTAGCTAACAAAATTTCTTGCTTGCTTCTTTTCTTCATAATCCGTTGTGCACAAGGAATATAAGTTTACTGACTACACCGCTGGGATTTCAGGTGCGTCTCTAATCTGCTCTCTCATCTTAAGGATTTTCTCCTATGCTTCACTGGTTTTGGTTTCTCTTCAAAAGGGGTTTTGCTGTTTAACCTCACCTAAACTTTCAAGCTTCTGACCTCAAAAACCATAAGGTCCTCTGTTTATGCTATGACCAACCTTTAATTCGGCTTTAACTTCTTGGTTTATGAATTTCCCAAACAACAAGATGATTTCTTTTTTGTGGTCCTGATCATTGTCTGCTTTAACTTGCTTGATTCATTTATTCCGTATCTTGTATATAAGGCAATTGTATAAATAGAATCAAAATGGGAATCACACGGAAGTTAGAACCTGAGGAACTAAGTGAGCGCAAAGTATTCGATGACACGAAAGCTGGTGTCAAGGGGTTGGTTGATGCAGGAGTCACCAAGATTCCTCCTTTGTTCTATCATCCTCTTCATCATTCTGAACAAGCTTCAAATTTGGGAGACACAAAGCATGTTATTCCAGTTATAGACCTCGCCGATGTTGAAAGAGTAAGGGAAGCTTCTGAGACATGGGGTTTCTTTCAGGTGGTCAATCATGGTATTTCTGTTCATGTTCTTGATGAAACTATGGATGGAGTTCGAAGGTTCCATGAGCATGATTCGGAGGTCAAAAAGGGACTATATACAAATGATCCAATGAAAACCTCTTATATAGAAACTTTGATAAGTACAATTCACCAGCTTTGAACTGGAGTCTGGAGGGGTACTTTTATGTATTACATCGCTCCTAATCCTCCAAAACCAGAAGAGTTGCTGGAAATATGCAGGGTACTTTCATTGCTTTTAGTCAAATTAGCTCATATATTATTGAAGAATAAGATCTGAGATTTGAAACTCTTTCTTTTTTGTTTTTTTGGTTTATTTCTTGCATCTACTTGCTGGCACATATTACTAGAATATGGGAAACACATAATGAAATTGGGAATATTGTTGTTTGAGTTATTATCAGAAGCTCTTGGTCTAAACTCAAATCATTTGAAAGACATGGGTTGTGCTGAGTGACTTTTAGCTCTTAGCCATTACTACCTGCTTGTCCAGAGCCAAACCTCACTTTGGGAACCACTAAGCACTCTGATAATGACTTTCTCACAATACTTCTCCAAGACCACATTGGTGGCCTTCAGGTTCTTTACAATAACACAAGGATTCATGCTCCACCAGCTCCTGGAGCTTTAGTTATTAACATTGGTGACCTTTTGCAGGCTAGCTTTCTCTTCTCTTTCATGAGTTCCTCTGTTTTTTCTTGCAACTATTACTATTTGTTAGGGTAATAGATTGTTTATGTTCAAGTGCAGCTTATAACAAATGACAAATTCAAGAGTGTAGAACACATAGGCCCGTTTGGGATTGGGATAGTGGCAATAGAAATGACTTTTGTTTATGATGCACTTCTCCTGATGGACCTTTTTTTTTTTTTTCTGTTGGACATTTTCTGATGTGATTTGCGTTTGGGATAGCGGTGGTAGAAGTGGGTTTTTTCTTGATAGGCACTTGTTTGGCATAGCTTTTGAAAAGAGAGATGAGATGAAAAATGACTGAAAAGGGCATGATATATATATATATATATATATATATATATGTGTATGTATGTATGTATGTATGTATGTATGTTGTCTAAAATGTGATAATTTAGGATTAAAAAATTTAATATAAATTTTTTAAATAAAATAATAAAATTACCATTAAAAAATTACAAATAATTAAGGAAGATAAGCCTTAATTCCCAAATTATTTTCCTAAATTAATCTAAGGAAAATAAGCCTTAATTCCAAATAATTAATTTTTTATGGTTATTTTAGGCCAAAACTCATTATTTAATTTTCATATAATATTCAAATTAAATTCCCAAATTTTGGGATGTTACATGATTGTAATGGAGATTAATTGCAAGAATAAAAATAGGCGACGAAAAGAGAGAGGAGAGTGATTTGAGGAGAGAAGGGTGAGGAGACAAATGGAATTGCATTTTTGGAGTAGGCCCCACAGTCAGTTTTTGATGTGATGGGATTAGAAGCAAGGAGGATATGCTTCACTCCATAAGCAACATCAACTCTTGAAGTCAATTAGATATTGATGCTTCCCTAAACACCCAAAAACCATAGAATCACATCTGATGAGCTTTTGTTGGACTTATTTTGGCTTTTGATGTTTTCCCAATTAGGCCCATAGTATTAGCCAATCTTTAGGGTCCAAGGATATCTTTAGCTAGCTTTTTTAGTGCTTGTTTGAAGGCAGCACCAAAAGCATTTGGACCCATAGAGGAACTATTATCTCAAGTGTCCCACAAAAAAGCAATGCAGCGGGCTAGTGATGAGCCACAAATTTACCATGTATTAAGGTACAAATTGAGCTTGAAATTGATCAAATATAATTAAAAAGCTTAAGGATAATAAGCTAAAAACATGGATTTGATGTCAGACATACCCTCACAAGTATTCTTGTGTGTTTTGCAAGTTTTATCCATAAAAAGAAGCTATTTGAAGACTCCAAAGAAGGTCAAAAGAGAAGCCGATGAAGTAAAACAAAGTTGACGGCAAGCCAGGGCAAAGTTGGTGCCCAGGGCGCCAACTCTCTGTATGCACCAGCAAGTTGACGCTCAAGGTGCCAACTCTCTGCCTCTTTGTAGAAAGTGGTGCCCAGGGCGCCAGAAGTGCGATAATTCTTATTTTTAATTTTTGGAAAGTTTTTAAGGCCTGAAAAAGGAAGGAAAATTAAGGATTTTTGATATTTGGAAACCCAATTGGACCTAATAGATAAAATGAGGCAACCCTAGCAAGAAAGAAAAAACTTTTGGCACAAAAAACAACTCTACGGCATTGGAGAGGAGGATCAAAGTAATTGTGGAGATCAACCTTCCCCAACCTCTGAAGAACCATTCTCTCTTCATCGTTTCTTCTTTATTTTGTTAATCTAGCCATGCTTAGCTAATTTCCTTTTTGTAGTTAGAGTTAGGATGAACTCTATGCAACTTTGAGTATTTGGTTGAATTCTTTTATGAATCTTGATTTCTTTGATTGAATGAATTTCCTTTGCTTAATGCTTTCTTTAAGATTGATCACCTTTAAGATTGACCTTAGGTTGATGTATGACAATAGAGATGTTGATGCATCTAACTATAACTTGTTAATTCATCATAAAATTGTATGACCTAGACATAGGCTTACGAATTTATGCAATCATAGGATTCTGGTTTAAGATCTGATCTTTCTAGACAATACTGAGACATTAGGTTGTTTTTAAAGATAAAATAGATTAAGGTAGCATCAAGACATTGAGACTTAGTCTAACCTTAGAGAATCGATCGTCAATCTGGGAATCATAATCAATTAGATATTTAATTCAAATACTTGAAGGAGCATAGGGGGATTCTAAGTCTTAGCTATGTTTTTCTTGACTGATTATCTTTCCTAAACATTCTCTTGCTAATCTTGATCCTGAATTCTTTTCTTTTTTTTTGAATCTTGAAATTCTTGATTGGTTACAACTCATCGTTTATTACTCAAATTGTCCAACTAAGGCAACAATAGCGAACTAGTGATTGAATAACTATTCATTGTGGGACGATACTTTCTCACTACTTTATTACTTGAAACACCGGTGCACTTGCCGAAGTCGCCCCTATCAGCTAAAAATGAAAATATTCACTTTGATGCTTAATATAAAATATATTTGTTTAATTTAATTAAATAAAAAATTAAATTAAGTTAATTAATATGACATTTATTTTTTGAAATGTTATAGTTATCTTTATTAATTTCCTCATTCCTCCTCCTCCGGGATTATTATCAAGGAAGCGGGGTAAATTAGAAAAATATTGACAAATATAAAAAATTATATCTTATATTTAAGATTAAAATAGACTCTCTAAACATGTTTTACATTAAAGACCAGAGAGATTACTGCCCTGTCATAGATACCAAAGGCTAAGTTTTTGTCCACTAAACCAAAAAGAACAAGCAAGAAGCAAAAGTCCCCTTATGTATATGCCATATCTTGCACTTTAAGTGTTTGTTTGAATTAACGATTGAAGTTACTTTTCTGATGTGATTTACTATAGATAAGTAAGTACGTGAATAAAATTTTATTTTGACTTGCATAAACTACTTTTTAAACACCAACCCAAACATGTCCTGCATCGTTATAAGTCTGTTTGGTCCTGTTATTATAAAATGAGCATTTCATGAGTTTGCTTTTTCCCAATTTTTGCACATGTGATCCTCCTACACGATCCTAATACGTGTTACTAACTTCACATCCTTGCTTGGTGACATCCTAACTTTGACAAATTTTAACATGATGATTTAACACTCTCTTACAAACTATAATGCAATGAGTACTTTTTTCAGTGAAGTGATTATAAATGTTTTTATAAAAGGTACTCGAAATGCATCAAACTATAAACACTAGCAATCTTATAGGGGGAAAAAAGTACTCATTGCATTTTTTCTCAATTATAAGCTATAACCCTGGTGCACGACAAAACAAGTGGTATCTGCTAATTAAACCACCAATTTTAATTAATCATTCCATCCTCATCTCACAATATATTTTCTTAATTTCATATTTGTTTTCTCTATAAATTCAAACATACATGCTAAATTTGTTTTAAATATAAGGCTTTTTTACCTAGCACACGCCTATAAAAAAAACTAGGTGGTTGATATTTTTTTCTTATATTTTCAACCTTATCCATCTTTAAATGCATGAGAAATTGACCATATTAATAGACGAAGGTAAGTAGTTTTAATTTACTTTTATGTAAATTTTAGGCTAAAAGATATTAATTGCTCCTAGAAATTCACAAAAATTTCTAATATATTGAAATATCAAACCTTTCAAAACACAAATCACATCAAAAAAGGATGGAGCATATATATGAACATACTCACCATAAATAAAAGGGAGAATTATATTTAGGTCCTAAAGAACAGAAAAAAAAATCAAAAAGTTTTAGAATTCCAATATCAAAAAAGTCTCAATGATAAATATAACATTTTCAGTTGTTAAAATAATACTTTCTATTATAAAAATTTTTGTAATTACTATAAAAAAAATCCTTTAAAATTTTTTTGTAATTAATTACGATCCTTGGGACCCAAATATAATTATTCCTAAATAAAAATGCCCTCCTGTATCAGACAGGTATAGTTTTACGAAAGATACAGAAAAATATAGCTGGTTAAAAAATATGTTTAGCTAAACCTAGAAAAAGTAAAAGTCGGTGTCACCCTCAGGATTTTCTCATGATCTTAGTTTCTCCTTTTCCTTCATTGGTTCCATCTAAGCCATTGATTGAGAAGAAGAGAGAGAAGTTAAAATAATATTATGATTGATTGGATGAATATGATTTAAAGGTGATGAGAGATAATGAGAAAAAGATGAGGAGAGAAACCTAACCCCACCCTCAGTCCTTATTTTTTTTCTTAGAATAAATAAAAAACTATTTTCTTATCAATAACAAATCAATATATAAATTCAAGACCCACATGATCCTTGGGCAAGAAAAGCAACATGACGCTTAAAAAAACAAGCGAGCCATATGAAAATTACTCTGTTCGGCTTCGTCAGTTTCGTATTTTTGTCACCGACCTAATTTGTTTGAAGTCGCTCATTTTACCCCCCCAAAAAAAAACACAGTATCCCATAATTAAAATAAACAATATTAATCTTAATTGAAATTAACCGTCTTCATAATATTCTGGAAAAGAAAACAACACGGACAAAGTATCATATATATAGCACTCGCTTCCCTCCAAATCATAACACCAATTTTTTTTTTCCCGAAATTAGGGTAGTTAGTTTAATTAATTTAGACTATTTTTATTTTATTTTTTTCTAAACTAATTAGTTTGAATAATAAACTAATATATAATTTTAATAATATATACTATATGATATGATTGAGTAATTTATTTAACTTCCTTAATCTTTAAAAAAATAAACCCGATCTTATAATTAGAACCGTATGTAGTGATATACTACTTTGAACTTATTTATCAGTCATTTTTAACCAAAAAAAAAATTGATCACATTTATAAATTCTCTTTCAAATAATAAATAACATTGTGACAATTGGGTTATTAATTGTACTACTAAAAATAGAGAGAATAAAAAATTGAAAGATACCACATTTATAAATGAGGGTAAAGTTAAAAATTTATCTCATAATCATTAAATTAACTATCTTTCTTTAATATATATGATTTAATTAAAAAAGACTTATAAATAAAATCAATATTCATCGGAGGAGGAAAAAAGAATTTGTTTTTGACTATCGCCTTCCAACATCATCCTTCAACTTCGTTCTTCCAAAATTTCCTTACGAGAAGAATCTATTATATGTTGGTCAACATGGGGAGACATCCTAACTCCTAGGTACCTAGGTAAATGTTTGAGGGTAATAGACGACTCACTGCTTAATATTGGTATCACCTAAGAGGAGAGAGATTTCGCCCTTCCCTTGGGTGAATCTAACCCATTTTCTAAAATTTATTTATCGAAAAAAAGAATCTGTTATATTTATAATGAAAAAAGAAATAAAATGATCGCTTTAAAATAAAAATAAGAGCTAAAGAAATAAAATGATCGCTTTAAAATAAAAATAAGAGCTATTTTCTTTTCGCCCTTGCTCCCGGTTGCTGCTCACCTCGACCTCTCTCTTCCTCCTTCATCGTATTTCTCTCTCTAACATCTCAGAGGTCGGGTTGGCCCTTTGACAAAAGCTCCGGTGTTCGATTTCAGGTTTGTATGCCTAGTGGATCCTAGCGATGCCGTCTATAATTCCATGCTCCATCATAATTGTTTTCTGGTTATTCCTTGGTCCTCCTTTGCGTCATTCGGCGGATTTTGATAAATGTTTTTTCTGAAGATTATTACCCAAGATCTTATTCATTTTTGGAATGGATTGTTCTGGGGTTTATCGTGTTTTTTGATTTCCTTAATTGAGCTCGTTGGACTGGGAACGTAATCTCGTTATTTTATGGGTTTAATTGAGGCAGGTTTTAATCCATTTGATTGATTCTGAACTTAATTTCTTAGTGTTTTACATATCCATTTTAGGGTTTTATTGACACTTTTTTCCTTCTCGATGTGGGTTTTTGGTGTTGTTTGGCGAGAATGTAGGGGGTATTTGTTGGTAAGTAATAATCAGGAGGGGCATCAGAACTGACGCCTTTACTTCCCCCTCCATCTGGAAATGGTGAGTGTTGAGTTTTGATAAATGAGAAAGCTAGCCTCCTACTAGGACACATTGGTTCCGTGGAGGGTGCCGGGTTTTTCTTAGGCCCCGATTGTTGCAATATCAATATGGGTTTTAAATCTGTTCTGTTTTCTTTGCTTTTGAACCTTTCATGTAAAACTGACCAGAAGTAAGTGGTATTTGACTTTTTATATTTATTATAAGATATTTTGATGCGATTAGGCAATGATGCTGTAAATGTTGGAATGATTCAATATCTTATAAAGCAAAGTGGGGCTTAAGAACTTATTTTGGCTATCTGTTTCTGTGCTTATCATCTATCAGCTGTTACCAGAGAAGTTAGTGAAACAGTTTCTAAGCAGGTAATGGCTGGGGTTGTGGTTGAGGACTCTGGAGTTGGAAAGTCTGTTGATGGAATTTCGAGTGGGCAGGGCTGTCAATCTGGTGAGGCATTGGCAGAATGGAGGTCTTCTGAACAGGTTGAAAATGGAATTCCATCTACTTCACCTCCATACTGGGATACTGATGACGAAGAGGATGGTGGTATATTTCTTTTTCTGTTCATCCTTTATCTAGTTTTGTAATTCGAATTGTTACATTGCAGAAAAACGTCTTATTTTGATTCCCATACTATGAAGTGAGCTGGAGAGATGGTAATAAGTGAAACGCAATGTTGTATTAAATGTGGTCTTTTTTAAATCTTAAAAGCATTTTCATTCTGATTTGTTATTAGTATTTTAATTTTTTTTAATTATTTGATATTTGATTAGTGAGCGTGAGAAGTAAATATATCATGATATGTAGCTTGGACAAAGTATGCTATTATCAATTAATTCTACTATTTTATTATATATTGCTGCTCATATTGAGAGCTATGGTTAAAAATTTTGTTAATTATAAAATATGGAGACTGATTTTGGAAATAATTACAATCCATGACATTGGCAAGCCCCCTCTTATGGAAAAAATATTTTAGTCTTGTCCATCCATTTGTTTATCTGTTGTAAATGATAGAATTTTTAATCCAGTTTGTCTTTCAGTCTACCAGCATGGATCCTTGGTTAATTGTTCCAAATCTTATATTTTACATAAGAATTGTAAGTTGTTCAAATATCTAGTTTTTCTTCTTTACCAGGGCCAAAACCTTCTGAATTATATGGAAAATACACATGGAAGATTGAAAAATTTTCCCAGATTACCAAAAGGGAGCTCCGTAGTAACGCATTTGAGGTTGGCAGCTACAAATGGTAGGAAACTTTAAGATAAAAAATTATTGGCTTGACATGTATGCATGCTTCTGTGCTTATTTTTCTGTTGTTTGTGTGAATTCCATTTAAATATTTTCTCCCTATATATGTATGCTTCAGCTTCTTTTCTTGAAAGTGTACCTCTGACAGTATGCATTAGTCCCCCTTTCATTAGACGCTGTCTGATTATTTTTGTTTTGGGGTGAATTTTGAGATGCATACACTTCAGGGGAAATTTTACTTTGGAGTCATAACAAGCTTTTTCTCCTTTTATTGGCAAGGAGATGGGTTTTTTTGTGTTTGAATCATGAAAAGGTTAACCTTTTAATCTCCCCCCGCCCCCCCAAAAAAAGAAAAAGAAAAGAAATTCATGTTCAATTTCTCTATGAAAGCACTTTTCCATTGTGGCTTTGGCCTTCGATCAATAATGGCTGAGTGATCTTGAACACTCCCAAAGGTGGGGCCGAGTAATTTCAATTTTCAATACTATGCAATTTCCAGAATTCATAGATCATTGAATGTTGGAGGAGCCTATTACTGTTTCACTCACCAATTTGTCATCTAATGATATAACTTTTCTTTTGCCCCACTTGTGAAGGTCTGGTCATATATCATAAATATCAGACAATAATCAGCATTCATGGGCACCCTAGTTTTCATCTAACACATGATTTTGATTTTCTGTAACAGTACTTATGACTTGAAACTCATGCACTTGTTAGTTTTCACTTTTTGATGGACCTAACTATGATATGGTATGTGGCAGGTATATTTTAATTTATCCACAAGGCTGTGATGTCTGCAATCATCTGTCTTTGTTTTTATGTGTAGCTAATCATGACAAACTTCTTCCAGGTCTGATTATTGAACTCTGCAATTGCTTTGATTATCATTAGTTTTACTTTTTGATCAGATAATTCTTGACCTTTTCTTTTCTACCTTCTTTGCCTGGCACAGGATGGAGTCATTTTGCACAATTCACAATAGCTGTGGTGAATAAAGATCCAAAAAAATCAAAATATTCTGGTCTGTTATTTAGCAATTTTGACTATTCATAATTATTTTAGTGTTCAATTTTTGCATCATGCCTTTTTAGTAACTTGAACTTGAGTTTTCCAGATACGCTGCATCGATTCTGGAAGAAGGAGCATGACTGGGGTTGGAAAAAGTTCATGGAACTTTCAAAAGTGTATGATGGATTTGTGGACTCTTCTGACAATCTGATAATTAAAGCTCAAGTTCAAGTCATCAGGTGTTCTATGGTTTATTATGTATAATCTATTTTTTTAATTTTTTATTGCATATTGTCACGTATAACTGTATGGTTCATAAATATGGATGTGTGCCACTGTAAGTGAAGAGGAAAGCAGCTACTTTCTTGATGTCTGCACTGTTTTTTGTTTGAAAGTATTTTTTTATGTAAAATTTGTGGGACAAGCATCATGACTCCGTTGAATTATTCACAAACTTGATGTCTCATTCTATATTCTTTAAACTTTTAGGTTCTCCCTACCGTTCTTTACCTGGTACTGATAGATTCAAATCCTTGGAACATTCTCTTTTCTGGTTTCCCTACTTGTTTATGGCAGAATGATAGGATATTCCACAGAAATTGGCATCTTGTTACTAAGGGAACGTGTATGGGTTAATGACTCAAATATTTGAATAATTCATTTCAGATTTAAATCAATTATGATTTTTAGTGATTGGTGCTTATCTTGGAATACTTGGATTATTAGTTATACTTGTGACCTTTTGCTACTTGCCTAATGTTTGAGGTGGCCTGTTTTGGAATAAGCATATCACAATGGGCTTAAGCTTAGATTCATGAGTTGCACATCTGTATTTTAATTGTTGTGGTGGTAGTTAGGAAAGTGATGGGACATCAAGCTAAGAGAATAAAGTAAATCAACTTTCAGATGAGAAAACATTAAATTTTTAGAATTATGGTGGAAAGATGAGTTTAAATTGGAAAGCTTTCATTCCATGGGGAAAATCAAGCTTTATAGTAATTTAGAAGTGAAAGCATAATTGTTCTCTTGGGTGTGTTGGGATTATAACTGACGATTTGATCATTAAAGCAATCCAGAATTTATGCAAAGTCATGAAGGCTGCCTAAATGCCTATAACAATTACATAAAGAATCAGATTTCTTTTTAATGCTGATATGTTGCTTTTCTTTATAGACTGAGCTTTCTTGCTGCTTGGAACTTTTGGTTCAGATGTGTAATATTTTTTTATTTGTTCCTGATTCGCAGGGAGAAAGTAGACAGGCCTTTTCGTTGCCTTGATTGTCAGTATAGGAGAGAACTTGTTAGGGTATATTTGACAAACGTAGAACAAATTTGCCGTCGTTTTGTGGAAGAGAGAAGAAGCAAGCTTGGGAAGTTGATAGAAGATAAAGCTAGGTGGTCGAGGTACTTTATGCTTACTTTTGAAATTCTGAAGCATGAGGGAATGGAGCATATAATTGTGTATATAACAGCAACAACAAGCCTTATCCTACTGAGTGAGGTTGGCTACATGTAATTGTTTCATTTGGGTGCTGTTATGAAATGACAAATTAATGTTTAAAGCAGTTTAATACCACTAAATCCTGGAAAGTGACTGGTGGCACACATATAAGAAAATAACAGATTATAGGAAGTGGATAAATGTAGTTGTATACTTGTATCCGGTTTCTAGACTTTACCTTGTCTTGTGTACAATTTCATATTGACGTGTAATCTATGATTTTCTGCTTGTGTATGCCTGTATGGTACGTGTATATTATAGATTGAATTTTGAAATTCAATGTGCAGATGGTAGGTTGTCTCTACCTTTTTCAGGGATTAGCTTTTGTTGTAGTTACACCCGATCTTTACTTTCTGGTGTCCGATTTTATTTGCTGATCAAAGTATAATCTTCAATAACTGCAGCTTCTGTACTTTCTGGCTTGGAATTGAGCAAAACTCCAGGCGCCGCATGTCTAGGGAGAAGACAGATGTAATTTTGAAAGTAGTTGTAAAACATTTCTTTATAGAAAAAGAGGTGACTTCCACCTTGGTGATGGATTCTTTGTATAGTGGGTTGAAGGCTCTTGAAGGCCAGACTAAGAGCAAGAGAGGTAGGATAAAGTTCTTGGATGAAGAAATGCCGGCACCAATTGTTTGTGTTGAGAAAGATATGTTTGTACTGGTGGATGATGTTTTACCGCTACTTGAGAGGGCTGCTGTGGAACCCTTGCCTCCAAAAGATGAGAAGGGTCCTCAAAATCGTACAAAGGTGAGATTCTGAATTTATGTTAAAAATAACTGAGGAATCATGCAGGTAAATGGTTATGTGGGGAAAGCCCTTTAGAAATCTGATGGTAATTTATGAGATGGTTATAGAGTAAAGGAATGGGTAGAATAGATCTGAAAATGTGATTTCTAGTCTAAAATTGGGTAAATAGTTAAAAAGGCTCATACTCTTTGTTTGACGTTAACCCACCCACGCCCCCCCCCCCCCCCCAAAAAAAAAAAAAAAACCCTTGTAAATTGACATGATGTGGCAACACGAGAATCTTTGCTGAACAGTAGCTCATCCTAAAAACGAACACGGTCATAATTTATTTTACATGTGGGATGTTTTCTCCTTTCTTAAATATGTTTTCGGGGGTAGCATCTGTTCCTTAATTGTGATTGGTTGGGTCTGGGATTGCTGTGAGATTTCCAATTTTGAAGAAAATCGCTTCTATGAGAATGTATTTTGGAAAGACAAATTTTATGCAAGAAATGTTTGCCTTAATGTGAAACAGGCAACATTATTTTCCTCTGTGCTTTGCCTGGCAAAATTGTTTCAGTCAGATTTCAAGACAGGAATATGAAAGTACTTAATTTTATATGAATCAATAATAATGATTGGTGATAATATAATTTTAATGGGGATCTAGAATATTGGGTTTATATGAATCAATAATAATTATTGGTGATGATATAATTTTAATCAGGATCTAGATTATTGGGGATGCTTCGTCACTCATGCTTAAATCCAGTTTGTCCAACACACAAGCAGCGAATGCAAACACTTTTTGCATCTAATATACATTTTGCGATGAAAATTGGTTTTGGCCGCATGAATCAATTTTGAAGCGGTCCAGATGTCCAGTGAAGACTAAGATATCAATTGATCAGCTTAATCAAAATTTATGCACATGCATGATTATGAATACGTTACAAACAAACTTACCAACATTTTATCTGCACTTTTCATTCATTTAGTTCTAGTTGTTGAATATAGATACATTTGATAACTGCTGTTATCAACTGTAGAAGCTATGACATTGTAAAATAAGAAAGAAGTTTAACCAAGTTATTATTATTTCTTGGGGTGAGGGGTTCATATGTAATACACGTATAGAATAGTAATGGGATTTATCTGGGAAATTTTTGTTCCTAGAAGGGTATGGGTATTGCAACTGTTGGATTTATCTTTTTCTAATTTATCTGGATTTATCTTTTTCTAATTTATCTGATGATTGAGAAGCATTTTTGACCTTTTTTGCAGGATGGAAACTCTGGGGAGGACTTCAATAAAGATTCTATTGAGCGTGATGAACGACGTCTCACCGAATTGGGTCGCAGGACTGTGGAAATATTTGTCCTTGCCCACATATTCAGGTAGTATGTGCAATTAGTTCTGGGGATCTATTTTGGCTTAACTGCCTGTTGCTTGCATGTCCCCTTTGACTGTCTGTACCCCCTCCTAAATACTTTCTGGACCTCTAAATGTTCTTGAATACTTAGGAAATAGAATCCAAGGCTCATCAGCCTGATTTTGATGCTATCCCACATCATTTATTTTATTAATTTGTAGGTTATCGCTTCATTTTCTTACTGAGGTTTCCAAATTGCATGTTTGTCTGTTTCAAAACGTTACTCATTTTATTATCAATTGCAATTGAGGCTTTAAACTGTGTTTTTAGTATCGTAGAATGAGTATTCTGTTGCTTTTGTTTTCAGATTCAGATTTTTGGTTTTTGTATTAACTGGTCTGGGTGCTTATGTACTTTCAATCTTTTTGTCGTGTACAATACTTCAAAGAGAAGTTTTACCTCTTTACTGCAAATTTCAATCTTGGTCTTTCATATCTTAAACCAGCTATATTAGGCATAATGCATATCAAGTTATCCCATATTGGCAACGTGATGCATATTTCTTATGTTTCTTTTGTGTATGAATTTGAGCTGATGGAACTTTATGACTACCTATTTGAATGTAGAGTGAAAATTATGGAAGATATGTAATTATTGAGAAAAGCTAACGGTTGTTTTTGTCAAATATATATACCGCATTAAGAGGAAGAGTGGTATAATTATTGCCGTCTAGTGCTCATTCTTTATATGTAGTGTACATGTTTATATTAAGTCAATAACTGTAGGATATGCTTCTTGGGGTATAATATGCTAATAGTTTTCTTCATCAATGCAGCAACAAAATTGAGGTGGCTTACCAGGAAGCTGTTGCTTTGAAAAGACAGGAAGAGCTCATCCGTGAAGAAGAGGCAGCATGGCAGGCTGAAAGTGAACAGAAAGCAAGGCGAGGAGCAAACGAAAAGGAAAAGAAGTCAAAGAAGAAACAGGTCTTGTATTTAAATTGCACTTTTCAATGGGTTTTTAAAGTTGTCTGTGTGTATGCCTTCTAATTTCTGACAGATAGTCCTTTCTATGTTACAGACCAAACAAAAACGAAACAATCGAAAAGGAAAGGACAAAGGGAGGGAGGCGAGACCTATTGTTGCTGTAAACGAGAAGAACCTAGAAGACAACCCTCTCGATGAGAGAAAAGATTCTAACATTGAGGATGTACAGACTATTGCTGAAAAGCCTGATATCCTGGAAGATGCTTCTGATGTCTCTGATTCAGTGGATGGGGTTATTGAGGTGCTTCAACCTGATTCAGAAGACAGAGATGCTAGTTTTGTTAATTGGGATACTGATGCATCAGAAGTTCATCCTCCCACTGAGTCTATCGGCAATGGTATCCCTTGTCTTTCATCAGGACAAAATGGTGTTGCCGAGAAAAGGGACAGTTCGGTCATGGATGATAGTTCTTCAACATGTTCTACTGATTCAATGCCATCAGTGGTCATGAATGCTCCCTATAAGCAAAATGCTTTCTCAAACCCCAAAGTTCACAAGTCACCTAGCAGGTAAGTATGTTGATTAATTTTTCTCCGGGAGGGATGAATATCAATGGTATGCAATAATATCAATTTCTACTTTTTAATGTGTAGAGCTAAAAATCAACGGGGTAAATCTACAAGTGATGTTGGGATTTGGTCAAGTGAGGTGGATATTCAGACATCTGGTTCTGCCCCAGATGCTGGGGATGCTAATGAAGAGGTGGGAAGTGGCAAGGTTGGTGAATCTGAGTGTGAGGGTGCTGAAATTTCCTCACAAGATAGGATGAAGTCGCTTGAGCACCATGTTATGAAAAAGGTGGGCTTATCCCTGCCTTTGTTTAGACACACATATATAGTACAAATATTATAATATTCACGGATTTTTTGTGGCTCTTCTATATAAGTATTACTCTATCATGAGATGTTTTGAAAATTTGAATAATCTTTGATCCAATCAGTAGTCTGCTTATGGAAACCAACTTCAAAAGATTTAATTAAGGATCTTATATGGTTGACTGAAATTTGGAAAAGGGTGAGATGAAACACCTATTAGTTACTTTCTTTTTGCTTTAAAATGTGATGGAAATTTTTATTCTCAAGGAATAAGATCAGATAAATTGGTGATATTTTCGCTGCCCATCTTGTACTATGATTTGTTGGCTCTGGTAATCATAACAAGTGGTATTCGTATCTATTTCCTAATTGCAATGGAGAGATGTACTTTTCCAATTCTTCCGTCATTCCCATCAGATCAGGTGCATGGAGATAAAAATTGACAGGGATCCTTCTCAAACTTTTCATTTTTTTAATTACTGATCTATGCTACATCAAGCAGTGCCCAAGTAGATATTTGCTGTAAAATTCTGCTCATGAAGAAATGGCACCTAGGTTGATCTGGAAGAGGGTTACATTGGTTATGGCAGTAGCATTGAAAGTTCATTCTTTTTTGTGTGTGTATTTTTTTTTTTTTGGGGGGGGGGGTAATTTACCTTTTTTTTATATTAAATTTGCCATCTTTTATTAATAAATTAATTGATGCCCAATTTTATATTGAAATTTCTTTCGCTTTTTTAGCCCTCCTGTCCTACTGATTACGTGTTGAACCTGATGTCAGTGGCATTTGCTTTCTAATGACAGGAAGAAGATTTCTCACTGCAGAAGAAACTTAGCATCAAAGAACAAGTTGACATTGATAAAGAAAAGACATCAGCAGTACCATCCTCACCTAATAGTCCCCCAAGAAGTCTTCCACCATCTGTTCCTGTAAAAATAGAGCATCAGACTAGTGCTACCATAGATAATGCCCATTTCAGAAAAACATCTTCAGGTGGCTCCCAACAGTCTGTTAAAGATGCGTCTGCAACCTTCACCTCTGCATCACCGACAATTATTGTGCCCAAAACTGAGATACTGAGGACTGCAACTGTTAAAGGTAGTGAAAGATCACAAGTCCCTATATTGTCGAGGCCTTCCAGTGCTCCTTTAGTTCCTGGTCCCAGGCCAACTGCTCCTGTTGTTTCTATGGTTCAAACAGTTCCTCCAATTGCGCGCTCGGTGAGTGCAGTTGGCAGGTTGGGTCCTGACCCATCACCAGCTACCCACAGTTATGTTCCCCAGTCCTACAGAAATGCCATAATGGGCAATTCTGTTACCTCAACTGCAGCCAGTCTCCCTTATTCCAATTCTTCAACCTCAGGAATTAACTCATCACCTGGCTTTTCGCAATCACCTTCTGTGGCATCCTCAGCATCGATATTTTTGCCCCAGGGCTCTGACAAAATTGATTCTAATGCTGGCCAGAAGGGTGTTCCTTTTGGCATGGCCAGGAGAGATGTTTTGCAGAATGGGCCCCAGTGGATTGAGAGTTCTCAAAGGGAAGGCCCCAAGAGTGTGCACTTTGATCCGCCTTCCCCGCTTGTTGATGTTCAAAACAACCTTGACTTGTACGACCTGATGAACAGCAGATCTCAAGGCAACATCGCCACTGAGTTTCCAGCTTGCACATCAGGTCGTCATGCCCAAGGTTTGTTGGCAGATGAGTTTCCACACGTTGATATGATCAATGACTTGCTTGATGATGAATATGGTATTGGTAGTGTAGCCCAGGAAGGGTCAGTCTTCCAGTCTCACAGTAATGGACCACAGTTGCTAAATCGGCAATTCACTTTTCCCACAGACTTGAGTACACGTGATGATTTAGGATCCTCAACCAGTTCTTGCAGGTTTGAGCGGTCCCGGAGTTACCATGAGAACAGGCTTCAGAGGGGGTACAGCCCGTCGGGCACACATTTTGACACAGGAAGGGATTATATTCCACAGGGAAGCACGTTGCCGTATTTGAACGGGCAAGTGGATGGGTTGATTCAAAACCAGTGGCAGGTGGCTGGTTCTGATATGCCATTTCTTGGCATGAGAAACCCAGAGAACGATGGATACCCATATTACCCAGATTATTCAAATATGGCATGTGGTGTCAATGGTTATGCTATGTTCCGGCCGTCAAATGGTCCTTAGAGAGGCAAAGGATGAAGGTTGCCCACCAAGTACTGGGCACTGAAGTGTAATAATGTATTCGAGGAAAAACTGTTGGGTCTTTTAGATTGGAGTGAGGTTGTAATCCCCTTTGTTAAGCAAACATTTTGTAAAGATTGTTTTGAGTTCATTTGGTTCTAGCGTTTTTCGGAAAGTTTTACTTCATTCACTTGCCCTCTTCCTTGGTATAGCTCATTCGTTACGAGACTATATTAGAATTCGTAGGCTCGAATTCACGTATTCACATGTGTATGACCTCTGATCTAAGATCCAGGTTTATATTAAGGAACGTCGATAATAGTTTGCTCGAATATTGTGCCTTACACATCTTTTTCATAACATTCGAGAAACAAGGAAATGTTATAGTTCGAGAAAAAGAGAAACAAGAAAATGTTAAATTTTGTTTCAGGAGTTGAGAACGAGGGATTTTCAACATGTTCTCTGGTTTATTATTGGTGAATGGGTTTCATTCTTTTTCTCTCAAGCTCAAAGGCCTGCGCTATGCCTATCAGGACTGGACTGGAGTTAAACCTTTTGGGAAAAGAAAAAAATAGTAAAATAAAAGAAGATTGTTGAAGAATTCTCTCATGCGATGTCGGGTTCACATTCTATACTGATCCAAAAAATGAGCATATAGTGCCCATCCCTCTAATTTTAGGGTTGGAGCCATATTTTTTAAAATATTTTTATGTATTTTTATTTATTTGAATTAAATTATATGATACATCATGAAATATTTTTTGTACAAAGTATTTTAAATTAATTAATTTTTAGTTCTGCATTTAGAAATATTTTTCTTTTAACATTGAAATATTTTTAAAATACAAAACGGGATCTGGCTTTCATATGCTTGGCGTCATCATGTTATTGAAATACCATTCATTCCATAATTGATTTATGAACCACTAAGAGTGTTCACAAGATAAGTAAATGCATTCAAAAAAGCCTAAAGAGTTAAAAATATGTTGGCCATTCGCAAAATAAATTAGGGAATTTATAAGATGACATAGGATATTCTTACTACTATTTTTTGTTACTACCATTTTTTCACCGTTAGATCAGAATCTCAATATGAGAGAGAAATGATAAAGATAGATAAGATTCTGATCTAACGGTGAAAAAATGGTAGTAAGAATATCATATCCCAACCCTTATAAAATAGATAAGGGTATTCACAAAATAAATAGAGATTCAAAAAATAAAGTAAGGACATCATTGTCTTTTCACCCACAAAATTTAATTTTATCTTGAGTTAAAGGTATGTGGTGAAATTTCAGAGTCTTGTTCTTCGGGAGTTAACCAAAATTAAGTCTCTTTCACAAGGGCTGAATGAAAGTTTTCCCTTCATTTTCAGTAATTGATTCATGAACCAAGAAATCCTTCATGCAAACCTAGTACGTGGCCACTAGCCATATCATATCTGAGTCGGGTACAAATCCAGCAAATACAAAACCATTCAATAGTTGACCATTTAATTATAGGGAAAATTGATTACAGGGCCCAAGGAAGCAAAATAATTACAAAAAAGGCCAAAGAAACATTCACATGCCAGGGCCTTTTCTGACATTTTTTAAAAAAACGTTAACAACTACATCAGTAGTGTTTAACAACTATATCAGTCCCCATTAACAACTAAATCAGTCTAATTAACAACTACATTTTAACAACTACATCTGTAGCAATTAACAACTACATCTGTAACAATTAGCAACTATGTCCGTACACTTTTTTTTGAAAAAATGCCAGAAAAGGCCCTGGCATGTGAATGTTTCTTGGGCCTTTTTTGTAATTATTTTGCTTCCTTGGGCCCTGTAATCAATTTTCCCTTAATTATATTCTTTTGATAAACGTGTTTGTTACGCCTATGTTGAGCAATAATATATTGTCCAGGCGACTCCATAAATAAATAAGACTGGAATTTGAATTGCTGACCTCGACAATTGAAACTCTTCTTCAGTGCAGGTTCCAGGTTATAACCTAATCAATTCTGTGGAAAAATTTACAAAATACAAGTAAAAACAAACAAGCAGTCTTTACCAATATTCAAAAGTCAAAATCATTGAACCAATAAAAAATCCCAAGAAAAGTCATCACCAAAACCTCTCAAGGCTATATCACTATAAATACACTTACAATATTGTGATTATGCTTCATATCCATTGGCATATATTTGAACAAACAATGAAAGTTTTCTTCAAGCTTCTTTTGCTGCTGCTTCTTACTCTATTGCATGTCCAGCAAAACCAAGGTGGCAGGATTTTGGTAGGAGAGAAACGACTATGGTTGCAGTCCCTTGAGAAAGGTCCTGTTCCTCCGTCTGGGCCTTCTGGTTGCACCTACATCCCCGGAACGGGCGGAAACCACTGCCCTCCGGTGAACGAGATGAATGTTGCCGGCAACGCTTTCCACCGCCTCCATGGTGGTTCTGTTGCTGCCTATGCTCATCATGTGGTCCCATCTGCCATGGCAGCCAATTATTAAGTAGCTTGTTCATCATCCACACATAAGGCTTACAAAGATTATTGATTGTTTCTTTAATTTTTATTATTTGTATTTTTTTTTTCATCTTAATTGAGAAGAATATAGTAGAAAGCTCATCGTCTTCTTTAAGCACACACACTCACTTTGCTGTTACAATTTTTATCACGTATGGTTGTTTTAATTTTTTTTTCCTTAGCAAAATTTTGTACAGCATGGAGATTGTACTTGTAAATCACAACTCATACAATTTATGTACAGTGATTCCATTTGCTAAAACTTTGTTTTTATTACAATGATAATTCATAATTACCAGGAGATAAAGCACGCTATCTCTTGTTCGTAGAGATAAGGGGTTTTTTTTTTTTTTTTTTTTTTTTAAAAAAAACACTTGACTTTTGAAACAAGGGTGCAGTAGTTATCGTTCAGGTGATTGAGATTATATAGGATTTTGATTAAACGATCATAATTAAATTTAATGCCCTTTCGTGTACAAGTGATGAACTTAATTATATGAAGTTAGTTAATTAATTGTGGCTAATTGTTGAAGTTTAGGTGGATACGTACATACTTAGATAATTGTGTACTTATCGTAGGGAGTTGCGTGTTGATCAAGCTTATATTTGGAAGTTATGGAGTAATATATGTATGTGTTTGCGTGTGTGTTAATAGAGCCGTTTGACCGCAGCCTCCCTAAACTCTACACTAATTCCTACCTTCACAAAATCAACTCTTTTTTTTTTTTTTTTTTACCAAAGGAGATAATAATCGCTGGCTTACACTCACAATACAAAGTAAATCTAACAATAACAATAACTAGTTATTTAATTATTCATTACAAATATTAATTAGAAATTGAACAGATTAAGATATGAAGCCTTTAATTCTTAAGACATTTCATATTGTACCATGCACATATGGCGAAAATAAGTCAAGCATTTAGTCCAAATAAAACTTTTTTTTGAAAGATAATCATTTTCAAAACGCAGAAATCATAGTAAATTCATGATAGTTTATCTTTTAGAAAATTAATTAATTGATTGCACGTGGTTTATTTGGAAGAGAACTGAGAGAAAAGAAAATTAAAATAGCGGAATCATAATGTGCAAATCTCGTACACTCACAATTTCTTATCTATGTCGTCATCATGACTACTGCAGAAAATTTATTTCAGAAAAAAGTCCTACATGTGGCATATTTGGAGAAAATAAAAGGTAAATGAACGTAATTACAAGATGCGAATTTCATATTCAATTACATCTTTTTACGCGATTCATATCTAATCCCCCATACATTTCTGAGTTATTGTTAATCAATCTTGATAAATTCAACACTTTCGATTTTCCAGAATAAAAAGATGTACAAATTCCTTGTTTTTGTTGGGATATTAAAATTTATGAAGGTTTGATACCTAAACTAGAGCACTCGGATTTAATGTCTTTTGAATTGAAAAACAAAAAAGAATCGTACGCATGGAATTAAAAAAAGTCAAATAAAATGAGTAAGCAATCAGATTATTTGGATTGACTTGCGATTATTCAAAATTTGTAGTTATCGCCTTACTGTTGTGGAAAAGAAACTCATTGGAAGATCCGAAGTCAAGTCGGCCCCCTGATAATGATAGATAGCTCGCATTAATATTTTAGCCTAAAAAGCTAATGCTTATATAATCTGTGGTTATAGGTTCGTCTTTGGATGATCAAAGTCCTCCTATTTCACAGATATTTCTTAAATGAATTCGTAAGCAACCATTGCTCGGTAAACAAAATCAAGTTTGAACAGTTTTTTTTTCTTAAAAAAAATTCCAAGTTTACCAATTAAAATTTTATCTGTAACTGTCGTGAAAGCCGAATATGTAGAGTGTAACTGATTATATTAAAAAAAATCATAATATTGAAAAATAAAGTTTTTAGACGTAATTTAATAATATAATAAATTACAACTATTATATCTAATGATGACTAATAAAGATGATGACAATAAAATGAAATATTATAAGAGAGCGGAAAAAACAAAATTTCTTGTAAAAAAAGAAAAGAATGTATCTTATGACAAGTTCATAACGTGTAGCTAGTATAATCGCGAAGTTACAAGTAAGAACAATATTATTTTCTTAATGATATATATATATATTACGTGGGTTTCTTAAATTCATTAATAAGACAAATTAAAAGAGCTGACATACATCATCCCGGCTGATCTTATCCTCTGCTTACCATGGAATATTGACAAATAAATGAAGAAATTAAAGGATACAATTAATTAATGGCAAGTAGGAAACTCGATGAATAAAAATCAGGACCTGGCTTGCGCCCAATTCCATTTATCCGCTGCGGTCCTTTTCTTCTAAACGCTGGCGTTTTGGTGTCAAATGGTACTGTTAATTTTTTTTTTTTAAAAAAAAATACCATTTCACCATTATTAAGTTTTTGTTTTAGGACCAGTCAATATCCTAAAGAATTTTTTTAACACCATTCAATATCTTAAAATATTTCTTTTAGTACCAAGAAATATTCTGAAATATTTTTTCAAAATCATAAAATATTTTTTTAATTCCATTCAATATCCTAAAATATCTTTTTAATACCAGCCAGTACTCCGAAATATGTTTTCAAGATCCAAAAAATCTTTTCAGGATAATAGCCAGTATTGAAAAGATATTTCAGAATATTAAATGACACTAAAAAGATATTCCATAGTACTGACTAGTACTTAAAAAATACTGATTAGTACCGAACAAATATTCTATGATCTTAAAAAAATATTTCATAATCTTAAAAAAATATTTTAAGATAGCTAATGGTGTTAAAAAAATTCTTCAGAGTATTGAGTGGAACACTGACAATTGCATTGAATGGGAATATATTTTTTCTCTCTCAAATCTTTCTTTTCCTAGTTTCACTATACTGTGTTAGGGGGACAGCTTGACGCAGGGGACAGGGGCATGGCAATCTTAATCTTGAATGCTCCCATTGCCTCAAGAGGGGTCATGTTAAGAGTAATTGCTTTCAACTGATTGGATATCCAACTAATCTCAAAATGGGCAGAGGGGAATTTTCCAGAATAATCCAAAAACAAATGTCAGATTGAACCACTGTGCAAACTAATTATCAAAGTAGGCCAATTTGTAACACTACGTCAGATGGCGCCACCATGTGGCGCTGCCACATGGCACGCCACAAGTGGCGCCACACGTGGCAACGCCACTTGTGGCAACGCCACTTGTGGCGTGCCACATACAGGTGGCGCGCCAGCACTACTGGCGCCACCTAAAAAAAAATAAATAAATAATTTAATTTTTATATTTTTATATTATTTTTATTTAATATATATTAATATATTATATTATATATAATATATATATCACATTCCAAGTCAGGTCAACCAAGTGTTCATGATTTCGAAAATTTTATGAAATATTCCTTTTAAAATGATGTTATATTTTTGAAAAAATTTTCTCTCGAAGGCGCTGCCTCCTCACCCTCTACAAGGGGCGCTGCCCCTTGACCCCACTCGCTAACCGGCTAGCGGGATTGCTGCAGGGTTTCGACTGATTGTTTGTAGGGTTTCTGCTGATTGTTCATAGCGTGAGAAATAAAATCATGATATATTAAATATGCGCTATAAACAATCAGCCGGAACCCTACGACGGTCCCGCTAGCCGGTTAGCAGGCGGGGTCAAGGGGCAGCGCCCTTGGGAGAAATTTTTTTCGAAAATAGAACATCATTTTAAAAGGAATATTTCATAAAATTTTCGAAATCATGAACATTTGGTTGACCTGGATTGGAATGTGATATATATATTATATATAATATAATATATTAATATATATTAAATAAAAATAATATAATAATATAAAAATTAAATTTTTTATTTTTTATTTTTTTTAGGTGGCGCCAGCAGTGTTGGCGCCACCTGTGTGGCGCTGCCACTTGTGACGTGTCATGTGGCAGCGCCACATAGGCACGTGGCGCCATCTGACGTGGTGCTATAAATTGGCCTATTTTGACAATTAGTTTGCACAGTGGTCCAATCTGACAATTTTTTTTTTTAGATTATTCTGGAAAATTTCCCGGGGCAGAGGCATACCAATCAAGGAATATAATGTGAATCTATGAAGCATAGACACTCTTATTTTTTAAAAATATGCGTGTCGGACACTCCGATACCGTTCGACACTCCAACACCATCCAACACTCCTATTTTTTAAAAAATATGCGTGGCTTTGAATATTACTGAATTGATGATGAATTTTCCTTTTGTATTTTTTTTTTTAAAAAGGAGGCACAACTTTTATAATGAGGCCGAATTTACGATTAACCAAAGCTGAAGGCCAGGATTTTATGAAATATTGAACTTGAATGTAAATTATAATATATATATTTAGGGAAAACATTTTCTCATGTTATAGGAAAAACAATTTTTCATGTTACATACACATAAAATGGTGGGACCCACTTATACATATATTAATTCATATATGTATATGTGGGTCCCATCATTTTATGTGTGTGTGGAAAACTTTTTTTTCCTCATGTAACATGAGAAAACTAAAGCCCATATATTTAATATCAAAAGGTATTCTAACATGTCGAAATTTAGATTTTTTTAGAATTAACATGTCGAAGTGTCGTATCTCGTATCGGTGTCGGTGTAACATAGATGTGAAACAAGCCTCAATGAATCTCCCTCTGATCAAGAAACTCTTACACATACTGCCAGTACAGCGGCACCAATTTTCACTCAGGAGCAGTACGGATGCCTTATGGACCTTCTTCGTAGAGACTTGGAGCCAACCATTCATGCTCTAGCCGACCGATAGAGGTTTGGCAGTTCCTTTTTCTTATCCCAAATCGCATGCTTATTAGGTTATAGACTCAGGGGATACTACACACATAGTTAGCAATTTGAATCTTCTAACTAGTTATAAAAATTATGATGGATCCATTAAATCAATCAAACTTCCTGATGGCAAACGAGTGCTGGTCACACTCAATGAAGATGCAAAGATAACGGATAAGATTACACTTACTAGTATATTATATGCTCTAGAATTTAACTTACTGTCGGTTTCTAGACTAACAATGGAACATCAATGTCTTCTTGCCTTTTTCCCTGACATATGTTAATGCAGGACCTACGGGTTGGCAGGACGAAAGTGACTAATAGAATGGCTGAGAGTCTCTATATTTTTCGAATTGTTAAAATCTGCGACGTTGTCTATTCTGTGCAAATTAGCTCTAGGACTCTTAGTTTAAATAATAAGTGGATGTGGCACAGTAGGTTGGGGTATGATGAGGGTATTTTTATGGTTAGCCTTGTGGTTTACATTAAAAAAATAACTAAGGATTTTATATAGGTAAATTTAGGATTGATCTATCTTCTCGAGGAATTTTTTATTGAATCCTAAGTAATTTAAATGACATACAAATACAATAAAAACAAGGAAAAATTTGGTTTTCATTTTTCAAATTAATGAACTAAAAGAGGAATGCAATTTTGGATCAACTAAATTAAATCTAAACTATTATTTTTTATATTTTCTTTATAATAGAATGGAGTATGAAATGGTATGATAATGAATTGAAAATATAAATCATGATTGTTCTTAGTAATGAAAAATGACCATCCTTGCTCAAAAAGTATGAGAGTAAAACTTCATTAAGTCTTAATAAGAAAAACCTCAATATACCATTTGAATCCAATATTCTTAATTAATAGTAGCTCATACAATCATAGCTAACTACTATCTCTTGAGATATTATTTGAAACCACTTAATGTGAGATTAAAATTGGAATGATGCAATATGAGTCTTTTTAAATTTGAGTGCTAAACAACCTTTTAAAGGTACAAATCAATCATATTAATTAAACAATAACACATTAATCAACATAGCTTTATTGCAACCACAAAGAAATTCATATACATATAATTTTCACACTACAAAATACAAAATGCAATCTCAACTATAAATATCAAACTAATAAAAACAATTAATATTAATCTCAGTTCCAAAATCATATACAACAATTCTTAAAACTAAGCAATCTAAATATATAACTCTAGATTAATGGAACCATAAAAAAGCTCCCCCATGTAGTCCATTAGTCCATTGAGCTCAAACGTAAATCTCCATCATCAAGAAGCAAAGATTAACCACTGCTAACCATCAAAATAGCCCTCCAACTACAGTTGAAGTTTTAGCCATATGAAGAACACCACCACAAAATATAAAATTAATGATGAATATGTAAGATTATGGGTAACAGAAGCTTAGTTACAGAGGAAGCCAGGTGACTATTTTGAATAAAGAGAGGAAGAAGGCTACTCCTCTGTAATCTCTAGGCTAGAGCTCAATTTGGAAGGAAGAGGTGAAAACGTGTTGGTGATGGTGATTGACGATGGATGGAGAGGAAGACCGACGATGACTTTCGACGGAGGAGGCAGTGGTTCTGTGATGGTGAAGGTTGACAGAAAACAGAGGAGGCGGCTGACGTGGAGGACAGAGGAAGTCGATGGTGGTTCTTGGAGATCAACGACGGCAGCCGCGGCGCTCTCTGTTCTTGTCTTGTTCGCGGCGCTCTATGTATGTCTCCTTTCTTTAGATCTGTATCTCGCCGGAGATGGAGTAAGGTGTGTTGCAAGAGGGTCGTCGGCGACGATAGATGAAGGACAGGAGGCCACCAGTGATCGAGTAAGGGGAGGTCGAAGATTCAAAGCTCTCAACCTTCAGTTCTCAACTCACGTCTCTCTTCGCGTCTCCTGTTTCTTTCTTTCTTTTCTTTTCTTCTTCTTTTTTTTTTTTTTAAATTTCTACAACGCCTCTCTAGTTGTACCTCTCAGCTCGCCCTCATTTAAATTTAGGTGCTTTTTGGTCAAAACGACTCGGAACTAAACTGCAAAATTAAAAAATGTTGTGTGAGAGATGAATTTGAAACTTCTACAACAATTTAAGTTGAGACTTTCATTTTTAAATTTGATCTAATCTTTTCAAGCATCTATAATAAAAATAATTAATCTAATATCAAATGTTCTCATAAAAATCAATGATTAACAATAATTACAATTTCTTTGATAATTTTTTCTTTTTTAGTTCTAATTTAATGTATTTACTTTTAATATTAATTTATTACAATAAAGATATTTTAAACTGAATAACTATGATAAAATTCATTAAAAATCCCAATTTAATTATAAAAAATCATATAAAAATATAGTTCAATCAGAGTATGTCCCCTTTTCTATAATAAAGCATTTGGGTTTTGAATGTGAAAACAATTCATTGATAAATGATAAATGTAAAATTTGTATTCAAGCAAAGCAAACAAAGTTTCTATTCATTCTAGCATAATTAAAAGTCATTGATGCTTTGAATTACTTCACCTTGATGTGTGGGGGCTGTATCGAGTTTCAACACATCAAGGACTTTTGTATTTCTTGTCCATTGGAGATGACTTCAATAGAGAGCCACATGGACATTTCTGCTGCAATCAAAATCTGAGGAAACGAATTTCATTAAGAATTTTGTAGCTTATGTTATCACGCACTTCTCTGTTAATGTCAAAATAGTTAGGAGTGATAATGGAATATATAATTCATCAATGTAGAATTAAATAAATTTCTCAAAGGAAAGGTAATTGTGCATCAAACCTCATGCCCCTAAACTCCCGAATAGAATGGAGTAGTTGAGAGGAAATATAGGACTATAGTTCAAAGAGCTGGAGGCCTTATTTTGCAATCAGGATTACCTATATGTTACTGGGGAGAATGTATAAAATGGCTACTTATCTTGTGAATAGAATTTCCTCTAGAGTATTAGGCTATAAAACCCGCTATGAGCTCGTATATGGGAAAACTCCAGATCTGACCAATCTAAAAATATTTGGCGATCTCTAGCATATGCGATTGAGTTAAAGCATAATGACAAGTTCCATGCGAGATCCATACATTGTGTTTTTCTTTGATTTCCTGAAGATCAAAAAGGATTCTTGCTTCTTGAGCTTGAGAACTGTAATACCCGGATAACTATTATCTGGAATATATGTCATAATAATAAAAATGCCTATTTACGAAGATTTTGGTCTTAACATGTTATGTGATTAGTATATGTTCAGAGAAAAATATTAAAAAAATTAAAGGAAATTTAATATCGGAAATGTGAAAAATGTGTCTTAAGGCTATAAAACATCCTGAGAAGAATTAGGAAAAATTCTAAAAGGCATGGAATAATTATTTAAAATTTAGAAAGCATATTATTCTTAATTTAGACAATTTAATAAATTATTTCCTATGAAAATAAAAAGAAGGAAAATTAAAATGTATTCTGAGACTAAAATTGACTTTATGATTTTTGATAAATTGTAGGGAGCTTGAATTATTAATGTCAATAAAATTGTTGTGAGAAAATGATTGGTTTTAATTAAGAAAATTATTGAAAAGTATTAAAGGATTAATTAAATAATTTTTGAGAATTTTATAAGATTATAGAAATTTAGGGAAAATTTTGGGAAAAATAAATACAAGATAAATAGGATATTAGGATAAATGAAAAAAATTAATTATATATATTTATATGTGTGTGGGCTGAAAATTTTGGGAATGGGAAGAGATAAGGATGGTGAAAATAATAATAATATAAGATTAAGACATGTGTTGATTTAATAATATTATATTAATAAAAAATGAACAGGATAAATGACCACGGATAGAAATAAAATTCTATCCAGAAAACCTTGAACTAAGTTGCTAGGGTCAGAGTATATTAGGAACAAGTGAATTTTTATCTCGAAGTAGGCTGTCTCCGAAGTCATTTCTGTAATCGATGGAGTGTTTTGGAGATCAGGCTAAGAAGATGTTCTGTAGAATTAAAGCAGATAGTCAAAATGAGAACCGATAGAAAATAATTCGGATGCGAGATTCCGGAGATAAGTTGGGAAGAACCAGAGTATATTATTGATCAGTGAATTTTTGTCCAGAAGTTGGCACCGACTGAAGTCATTTCGGTAACCGGTCACGAATACCGAGGATTTTCGGAAGATAATGGAATGTCCTTAATGAGAGTATAAGGATAGGAAAATCCAGTATTCCTGAAGAGGAAGAAAAGACCTTCAGAGTGTTGTTCCTGGAATTTTAAGATTTTACAAAAAATTTCGCGATCAGGGCACCGAACCAGGAATTTCATCTGATAAAGCAAGATGACATAAGCATGATGATGTCATCAATTTTGTCTTCTTGTGGGGGGTGGAGGTCAGCCAAGAGGTGTAGGGCCAAGATCAAGCCACTTCAAAAAAGTGCGATCCGACGGTCAGAATTCAACCAGACAAGTTCAGCGAAATTACGAAATTGCCATTGAGATTTTCTATAAATAGCCTTCATTCCTCTCATTCTTCACCAATTCACTAACAATCCTAGAGAGAAGTTAGAGAGAGAAGCTCTAGAAGAAGAGTAAGAAGTTCATAGCAAAGCTCTGAGTAAGTTCTTCAGTCCTTAGTTTTTAGTTTCAGTAGTTCTTTCGGTAGTTATAGTAGAACTGTTAGAGTAGTCTTTAATTTTTCAAGTTAGCTTAGATATTATGTTTTAGGAATAAAAATGATATTTATCTTAGGAATATGTTAGAGAAAAGTTATAGCAAAAATTTTGAGAATTTAAAGTCGGAATAGCGAAGCTCTGGCAAAATTCCACCAATTAGTCAAACTAGGGGCAAAATGGCAATTTGTATCTAAATTGCATGTTATGATCTTAAATATTCATATCAATGACATTATCCTTCTAGGATATCCGAAATCACAAACCGTTGTTTTCGCTGTCACCGCTGTCGTGCCGCTGTCAAACGTGCCATAATTTGACGAAAGTGCCAGAAACTGTCAACGGAGGTACGGACGCGTATTGTAACCTTAACACTTATGCTGCTCATATACTATATGTGATAGACATGCTTATATACTGAAGCTCTGTCTAGGGTTGTCAGTATACATACAGCTCTATACGGGTTATAGTCTTGATAACGTCGTTAGGTTTTCCTAGCGCTGAGGACACGATGGGCCGTCGTGGCACTGGTTATGTGCAAACATTATGTGGGGCTTTACATACTGCTGTGTGCTTATGTTCTGCCAATATGTGATCATGCATCTGCTGTGTGTTTATGTAGTGATATACTGCTGTTATGTGATTATGTACTTGCTGTTATCCATATACTGTCTTATTTGAGCATAAGGTTAATTGTTACTTGAGATCCAATCGGGAATTGGATCTCAGCTGTAGCTTCAGGGTCAGGAGGACCAAGGTCGGAAGAGAGAGGCAGGCAGGCGGTGTAGGACCTAAGACGGAGTTTTTATTTTGTTATTTCTCTAGTTATGTATTTTACTTTCCTTCGGACATTAGAGGACTGTAATAGAACAATTACACTGTGGTTATGTTTTATTAAAGTTCAGTTACTCGTTTTGTTAAAAAGCCCTACTCTAATCACCGTTTAAAAAAAAAAATTTCCGCTGTTTTTAAAATGGGATGTTACAAGAACAAGAGAACAATAGTAGACATGTAAGTTTCATCGAAAACAGATTCCCATTTAAAGATAATATTGGGTCTAACAATTCTAGTGAAGCGTGCAGGGATATGAAGAGCATGTTCTGGTTTGACCCATAAGAGCAACAACAGGTGCGTCTGAACAGAATCGAATCTACCCCTATTGAGAGGCGCCTTGACACTATGCAATCAGACTCAAATGAGACAAGCAGGGAGAGAACACGAGTGGTAAGCGAATCACATACCAAAGTGAGAAATAGGCCAGCATGAGAAAGGCAATTGCAACCACCCATATGGTCCAAGGACTACGTTTGCTCCTTAATACAAACTGAAAAGGAAGATAAGTATCTCTACAATATTCCCTAGTATGTCTCCTATAGTAACATATCACGTGATCATGTGTTTCTTGACATCTATTGATATGGTGCATGAACCTGAATTTTATGAGGATGTTGTGAGAGATAAACGTTGTATTGAAACATGAGAGGACTACCCTTCTTGTCCTTGGATTCAACTGGTGAATGGATAGGATACTCTTAACAAAAGGGAGGATTCGATCCTGGAGTTGGTTTAAGCGCTGAGGGAGACATTTTAGCTACTAGGTGCTTAGATAAATGCCTGAAGGTAATAAATGGCTCGTCCTACCAATATTGGTATCACCTGAGAGGAAGAGAAACATAGCTTTACCTTTAGATCGTGGGTGAGTCTAATCCATTTCCTAAAATTTATATATAAAAAAAAGAAAAAGAAAAAAGAAACATGTCAAGACTGAAGACCAAGAAGCGACTACTGACCAGAGCTGTTGGTAAGGGATGTGCAGAGAAAGTTATTAAGCAAGTTGGGAGCTGTGAATATATTCCTACCCCAACTTGAAGAGGAGCGTGGAATAACTTTCTTAGTTTCATTAAGGGCGTTGTTGTAATTTGGTTGTACTTTTATGTTATTGTATATTGTAATTTGGCACTTGGATGATACTCTTATCCATTAGGTTATTAGGACTATAAATGCACTGGGTCATAGAACCCAAACTGTGTGTGTATGTGATTTCCTTCAGATTAATAAAGATTTTTGTTCTCACTCTTGTAAAGTTTTGGAGCTTTCTTGGAGGAACTTGACAGCTCTCTCTCCATTTGTCCAAAATTTCACTGTCCCCTTTGCCTGTCTTCTCGATTTTTTGGTAATTTGGGTGATTTAGAGATAATTTCTTATATCACTAAGTAATATTAAGATATTAAATAAATAAGTCGGCCATACAAATATTAAATTTCTCAGTTTGGAGAACTTAAAAATTAGCATGGGAGAACGTGAAATAGCTGGCTTTACTGTCATAAACCAACCAACGGTGAACCCAGTCAAATCCAATCCATAGATGACAGAATTATAAGCAGTGTTATCAGAACTGGACCGGTCATCAACCCAGTCGGGGTACTAGGTCAATGGGTTACTGGTTGAACCGCATAACAATGACCCGGTCTCAAAAACCATATTATATTTATAAATTATATAAACATACTTATAAATATATTAAAAAAAAGTTTACAATAGATAAAAGTACCTAAATCTCCCCCTACTTAAAGCTGGATGCCTGGGTCGAATTGAAAATTTGGTAACACACAAAACCAAAGAACATCCATGCCGAAGACGAAGTTTGAATTTAAATTGTAAAAGTTTCTAAGTTTACATTTAAGTCCCTCAAGCAACATTATTTTAATTTGCAGTTCAGTCCCAAGTGCGTTTTGACCAGGGAAGCTACGTCAGATCTGAATGAATGAATGCAAGTTGCGTGGGGTCCAGCTGGCAGATGGAATAATTAACAAAGAATAAATGGTTCAACAGAGGCACGTTCTTGAAGAGAAAAAAAAGAGGCTGAATAATTGGAGAATTAAAAGAAAAAGAAAGAGACAAAGTGGAGGAGTGGGGAATAATTAAAGAATAAAATATTTCTAAGCCCATCACAAGACAGGCGAGGAGCAGACGCGGCTTGGGGAATGGGTAGAAATAAAATATTTCTACCATAACCTCTTCCTTCCATCAACCCTCTCCCTTTTCAGCCGACAGATCTAAGAACGAAGAGTGCTACACGAGCTAAGTGATCGGACCTTCACCCAGCATCACCGTCAACCACCCTTCGTCCTTCGACCACCGTCGACCATCTACCCTTCCTTCACCACCACAGTCAGCAAGAGACGCAGACCCGAAGCTCTCGCGGCGCTCTCAGCAAGCAGATTAAATGAAGACGAAGGGGCTGCGATTTTTCAGCAGGGAAAACCAGAAAACAAAAACAAGGTGAGATGGAGATTTGAGATTTGAGATTGAGATTTTTCACTTTTCATCTGTGAAGCTCAAGCCCGATGGCGCATAGGATAGAAGATCAGGTTTTTTTTTTCGGTTGTTTTTGGTCTGATTGAAAAAAATAAAAAAAAAAAATTTGCGCAAACCGGCCGGTTCGCCGGGTTTATACAACCCGGCCGGTTCAACCGGCCAAAAACCGTTTTTCGTGCATTTCTGATCCTTTCACCAGCTCGGATCGGTTTTGTGCCCGGTTCGCCGGGTTTCGGTTTGACCCGACCGGTCCGAGCCGGGTCTGATAACACTGATTATAAGGCAAAAATATGCATTTTCTCTTCTTACTTTATACAAGGTTTTTGTTGGATCCCTTAAATTTCAAAATATCTTTTTAGTCTTTATTTTAAAATTCAACTTTATATATTAGCTTTTGACAATGTTTTGTAAACATTATGAATTCAATGTCAATATATATTTTTTATTAATCGCTGTTACCTATAAAGGACTAAGATGATATTTTTTTTAAGTTAAAAGACTAAACTGAAATCTTATATAAAGTTATAAGACTAAATGATACTTTTTCCAAATTATAATTATCTAATAAAATTAAATATTATTAATGTGCTAAAGAATTAAAATGTAGTCCGTACAATTTTTTAAAAAAATAGTATTAGAGAAACTGAAATAGCCGGTTTTATGGTTTTTGTTTTTGTTTTCGCCCGAAACCGGTATTTATATTATAGAACAGCCGACAATCAATCGAATACAGTACATAGATGGCAAAAGGCCGGCCGGATGAAATTACGTAAAAAAATTACATATAATTATGATGATAACAAATGTATATTAAATTTCCCACCAAAATTTCTTCTTCTTTTTTGTTTTAGGTATGAAGAAATTTTTTTTATTTTCATATAGTGCAATTGTAAATGACTAGTGTGTGTTTGAATTAACTTTTAAAGAATAGTTTTTATGATTTATGAGGTAAGTATTAAAGATGAGTTTTGTTTTAATTTATGGAAAAAAGGTTTCTAAACGTCTCAGTTTAGAGTTACCCAATCACTCACCATTGGTGCGTGCTTGCCTAAATGGCTATTTTTGTCTCTCTATTTCCATCAATCTAATGATTTCATATTTTTTTAATTAAAAAAATTGAGCCTAACATTAAAAACATTTCCCTACCGTCGTCAAATAATAGCCATCATAATTTTTAAAGAATAAAATAAAATTCAACCTCCCCAGCTTTTTCCTATGATAAAGATTTGAAGAAGATTATCCTTATAATTTATTTAACCTCCAAAAAATAACTAATTGTGTAGATTTATGATTGCAAACTTGATTGCATATATAATTAAGTTATACAAAATCTGCTGAATTGTGTTATACAAAATCTGCTGAATTTTTAAATTTTATAATAGATCTATTTGATTTTTTACATTTATATAAATAATTCTTGTATACTATTACCCCGGTCATTAATATAAGACATATTTGAGGAATTAATCTTAATACTACATATAATATATATTTTTCATATTTGTAATTCTTTTCTTGATTTATCCTTATTGATACTCCATTAATATAAATTAATGAGGAGAGGGAACGAGGAATGAAGGAAGATTAATAGGGTGTTATAGAAAATATATATCATATTAAATAGCATAACTAACTTTTTTAATCTATTCAAATTAAGTAAATATATCTTATATAAATTAAGGACAAGAGGGAGTATCATTTTTATTCATTAATTATCCCTGCAAATGGTTTGAGGTTTAAGGCATACATGTCAAAATTTGTGGGATTATACGCAAAACAAAAGTGAAGTTTAAAATTTAAGGAAGTTTAAGTTAATACTTTGGGGTGAGCATCACAGACTTGAAAATTTAAGGAAGTTTACTAACACCTCTCGTTTTAATAAATATATAACTTCCCCAAATTTTTCCATGGATGTGATAAAAATTAGAAGAAATATTATCCTTATTGTATATTTAATTTCCAAAAAGGTAACTAATTTTATGTAATTTATGATTGTGAACGTGCGTGATTGCATATATAAATTAGGTCAAATTATATAAAATCTCCTGTTTTTGTGGCACAGTACGTAATAACCTCTCCAACCTTTGAAATTGTATAGTAAATCTCTCTGAACTTTTACATTTACATAAATAGTTCTTATCCTATTAGTTCTATTCATGAACCATCGGAAAATGACGTGAAGTTTAAGGCATATAACTCAAAATTGGCGGGCTTAATGATCCGCGTACAAAAATAAAGTTTAAAAGGGTATATATGAAGTTGATAGTTTGGGGTTATACCATCATGATGATAGACTTGAGAGCATTAAGTTGTAAAGGTTAAGAAAGTAACGTGTACATGATTCTAAATAATAAACAAGCACGCAATGAGACCGTAAACTCAACAGAGTTGGATAGGTTACATATATAAGGCACTCTTAATTAATTATTGACCACAAACAACATGCACAAGATATATAACATCAAGACATGATATTGAACGGGATAGAAAATAAAAAGTGAACAACAAACTCCTTATTCCACGGCTATGACATATGGAGTAGTATAGTGTTGAAGAACAACTTTGAAGAGGAAGCTTTATAGTATAATGTTCTATCCAATCTGGGGAACCCGAGTGACAATGCCATGACGGTTGACCCAAATCCGAACCCGATCGCATCGGTAGTCATCGGTGACGAAGGAACCCACCACAACAATTATTATGATAGTCACCCAGTGGTTCTCTCTCGCTATGATTGATTGTGCGCTCTCTCCTTCCCGACCTACCAGCTCTGGCCATGAATCCTTACCTTCACTCACATCAACATACAAGTCAGAAATATGTCAGGAAAAAGGAACAACAAAGCAAACAAGACTTAACATATGGATAATAACAGCATTATCGAATTAAAACGTTGTCTATTACCTCGGCAGCCACCAGACATGTCTTCCACTTGGGGATTTCCCTGCAATGTGTTTAAAGTTTTTGTTTTGTTTGGGACAGTTGTGATTGCATGTAGCTGGAAGGTCCTATTTATAGTACGGCTGAGGTTGTGTTTTGATCAAGTAAGGGTCATTTCTGACTACTTCTCCCTCTCTCTCTATAAGACAAACATGGTTGTAATTTTATAATGCGTACGTACGTTTATTCAATTGAAATAGTCAACTATTCATATTTTTGTTTGACACACTATCTCCAATCTTTTTGTTTTCAACTTTCTCCATTTGTTTTATCATTCACCATGCCTATGTATATACATCCATTAAGAAAGCTTACATCTACCCGGGATCGTTCTATATTTATTCATTTTTTAAACTGACGAAATTAACATTCCAACATGCTAATTATATATTCGCAATTGAACTTTTTTCTTCTCGCGAATAGACTTGGACAAACAGTTGCATAAGGTCATTATCTAATAACTCAATCAAACTATCAATTATATATTGCAAAACCCCATGTATAAGAAAATATGGGTATTACTCAATAAAACTATCAATTATATATTGTAAAACCCCGTGTATAAGAAAATATGGGTATTACTCAATCAAACTATCAATTATATATTGTAAAACCCCATGTATAAGAAAATATGGGTATTTGTTAGTTGCTCGAATATGTGATAATAGGATTCAGAAAAAGGCAGCGGATGCCCGTTGAAAGTATAAAAAATACCAAAGAAACTACGAGTCTTTAATCAATCTAATAAATTAGTACTATTGATGGAAACTATTGCTGTAGGACAAATAATAGATGAACCAGCGACTTGATCAACTCCTTCCATTTATCTTAGTCAAAAATAAAATTGAATATAACGTCAAAAACATTTCTCTATTGTCATCAAATAATAACCATCATAATAAAAATGATTTTTCAAATTTCCCAACTTTTTCCATATGATAAAAATTAGAAGAAAGTTATCTTTATTACTTATTTATTTCCAAAAAAATTAACTAATTTTGTGTCCTTTATTTTTGCAAATGTGATTGCATATATAAATTTGGCTAAATTATACAAAACCTTCATTGGTTTTATGTTGTACATATATTTTTTTTCCATTTTTTATCCACAAATAACTTAAAATTTAAGGAGTTCATCTACATATGACGCAAAATTTAAGGGAATTATATGCGTATAAAATAAAGTTTGAAAACATACAACGTTAATAATTTTGGGTTAATAGTGTAGACTTAGAAATTTTAAGGGGGGTTTATTATTAAGTTTTAATGTTAAGATTTATTTATTTATTTATTTATTTTTTTTACCATGGACGAGTTTACAGTCAGGAACATTTTATTTAATTTAGCGCCTATAAGGTATAAACAATGATATTCAGACCTGCACTTTTATTAAATTTCTAATCAAGTCAAAAGGCCTTATTAGGGATTTATTAAAAATGCATTCTTAAGTTTTGATTTCGATATTTTAAATGAATTTAAATGGGATTCTCCCGGTAGTAGACTCTACATAAAGTTCAATAGAATTCATAACGCAATCAGAATCATTGACCCCAAGACAACATACCCAAGATGTACAACAAATAACATGAGATTATATTTGATACCAAAAAAAAAAAAAAAATTGAATGATAAACTCCTTATTCCATGCGGGACCTACGACATGGAGTAGTGTTGATGAACATAATGACACTATTAATATTAATTACTACCTCCTGACATTAATTAATATAAAATCGCGTTCTTAGTGCAAATTTTACTACTAGCTAGATCTTGTATTAAATCATGTTCGTAGTGTAAATTATACTGCCGATAGATCTTGTATTAAGTACGAAGGCAACAATTAAAAATTAAAGGTGAAGGGAACTAGCTTGCTTGTTCTATCCGATCTTGAGAACCTGAGTGCCAATGCCATCACTGTTCACCCAGATCGAAACTCTATCGCTAGGAAGTCATTGGTGACGCTTGGTCCTTCCTCCACAATTATGTCATATATCCACCGAATCGTGGATGTTTGACACACTATTCTCCAATTCTCTTGTTTTCATCTTTCTCCATTTGGCATCTCATTCATCATGCTTATGCATATAAACCAAGTAGAAAGCTTATTATCCTCTCTACATCTATCTACTCTAATTTTATTCATTTATTTATTTAGAAGAAGAAGACAGACAAAAAGAATATAGTATTCCAACCTACGTTCTGATTATAGGAGTAATACAATCCAACTTTTTTTTTCTCGTGAATCGACTTTGAGAAACAGCTCTAAGGGCGTTCGCTAATAACTCAGTGAAACCATGAATTCTATATGCTAAAAAGCCAAGTACAAGAACTTACAAGTCCTTTATCAATCTATAAATTATCATAAAGCTAGGGAAAGTATATATTCGGGTGGAACAAGTAATATATGAACCAGTGATTTGGACTCCTTCCGTATATCCTACCACTGATCGGTTGCTTCCAGAACAGAACTTCTTTAAATTCACACCATCATCTAAAGGTTGTATACGACTACCACAACTTCAAATTAACGAAACTTTCAAATACTTTGCTTCACACGGTTGCTATTTTGTATTATTATTCCAAGTCACCAGAACCGCTAAATTTATTAGATTATCCACAAACTTATGTAAAAGTCAAATATCTCTTGCTCCAAAAACTTAATGGGATTGGGAAGGGCGAAAACTTTGACTTTCTCTCCGCCCCCTCAGAGCTTTTAAACTAACAGCTTCAGTTCATTCAATGACACTTTCCTGGTCGATGATCATAGTTTGTGATTTCATTTCCACACAAAACCTTCAATCGGATGCCTTGTCAATATTTAAAAATAATGACAGCTATGATTAAGTTTGCAAACTTGAATTTTCTTTCAACCTAAGCTCGTAGGCTTCCAATTAAACTTTAATACAAACAAATCATTTTAGGGTTGAGATGCAAATTTGTTTCGGAAGTTTTCATTAATAAAAAGTAATGTTGCCCTGAAAGTTTTAAAACACAACAATGTTACCGCACACCGTCAAAAAACCTAATAGTTGATTATTAAAAAATTGACATTGATTATTAACTTTTTAACGGTAAAGGGCAAAATGCTCCAAAGAAAAACTTTTAGGACAAATTTGAACCTTTTCATCATTCTATAGGGCTTTCTATTGTGTTAGATTATATCATTCTGGACTAGGTTTAGCCTCAACCCGAAGTCTAGTCTTGAAAAAACTTTGGGCCAACAAGCCAACTCGAGGTTTGGTCTGGTCTAGCACCAACTTGAGCTAGGGCTAAACTAGATTGGTCTAATGGACTGCCTGGACCAATCCAAGCAGTCCAGGATTTTTTTTTTTTTTTTTGCTTAGATCAGTCAGGGTTTGAGTGGGAAAATGAATTTATATGAGAAAAAGATCTGACCCCTTGCTCTCATCTCTTTCTTTCTTTCATGCATATTCCCTTTCTCTCTCTTCCCTCGCTCTCATCTCTCTCACCCATCGATGCCTCGCCGGATGTGGCTGTCGGAGGTGGTGGTTCAACCAAAAACCACCTCTCTGAGTCTTTGTCTTTGCCTGAGATGCCCTTAAGTTTGAGGATTTCTTGGGTGGCGTCTTCTCCCTCCGCTATGTTAGTCACAGCTGCAATACCTACACCGCCTCACTCCACCCACCCCCTTCGTCTTCCAGCCAGCATACCCTTCATCTTTGCCCTGCCATCAAATACATCCCCTATTTAAAAAAGTTGGGTCGATGGTGGTCATTGTTAGATCTATAAAGGTTGCATTTTTTGTGTTTAGATTCGGCAAGCTTCAGTCATGACACTACATCTGGTTGGGCTAGAAGAAAAAGGTAGTTGGGTTGGGTTGTGCTCGCTAGATCTAACGACAACCACCATCGATGACCTATTCTCTTTTACATTGGGTTGGGGGGGGGACGAGTAGGCATGGAAATAGGCCAGGCCAAACTTTAGCTAAATAGGCTTGAACCTGGGCCTAAGCCTGAGTGGAGGCTTTTTTTAGGCTCGGACCTGAGTCTTCATATGGCCTAATCGAGCCTGAAGCCTTTTTAAAGGCCTACTTACAATGTAGGCCTTTAAAAAGACCTCATATTATAGGTTTTAAAAGCCATAATTAATTAATATATAAATAGATATAGTTTTATAATTAACAAATTATACTTGAAATTAGAATATAAGAATGAAAAAAATTAAATATTGTATTATATATATATGATATAATTTAATTATATTTGTTTAATATATAAACAGGTCATGCCTGAAGGTTTACAGGCTAGACCTTAACAAAAAAGGATTGGCCTATTTACACATTCAAGCTTTTAAATAGACCTTGGTTCGACCTTTTTAACAAATAGACTAGGTCATACTAGGCCCTAAACAGGCTAGGCCGTAAGCCGTCTGATAAGGGCCTGACCTATTTCCACCCCTAGGGGCGAGAGAGAACGATAAGTTGTGTTATGTTGGTGTGTGTATGTGTGAGAGTGAGACTGTGACGGGTTTGTATGAAAGGATCTACTTCCGTGACTCTGTGATTGAGTGAGAGACACACACACACCCCCCCATGTTTGGCTAGACTGGACTAGACTAAGGGGTTTGAGCCCTTGGTCTGAAGTCCGGCCTCGATTGAGCGGACCAATTGGGTCTGGTATTCTTAATATTGCTTCGGGCCAATTTTTTCTCACCAGATTAGCTCAGGTTGAATCAGGTCAGACTAGGCTACCTAGATCACCAGGTTTTTTTGCTCATCCCTAAATCCGTTGATGACAAGATTACAAGGTAAAAATATGCCTTTTCTCTTCTCATTAACTTTATCCAAAATTTCTGTTTGGTCCCTTAAATTTGTTTTTTAAAAGTATCTTTTTAACCATTTAACTCTAATAAAGTTGACATTGAATCATTATTTTTTGAAATATTTACCATTTTTTAAAAATTAAATTTTATATGTGTGTGTTTGTGTATTAGCTTTCTACAATGTTTTGTGAATATTAGAAGTTCAATATCAGTAAATTTTTTTATTTAACCGCTGTTCATGATAAGGGACTAAAACGACATTTTTTAAAGTTAAAGGATAAAATTAAAATTTTGTATAAATTTAAAGAATTAAAGGAATAAATTCCCAATTTAAAATATCTTTAAAAACTAAATATCATTAATATATTGAATAAATAAATAAATCAAGAGAATTGTAATTTAGTCTGTACTGTACAATTTAAAAATTAGCCTAAGGGAAACTAAAACGGCCAGTTTTAATTTATAGTTATGGAACAGCCAACTATCAAACACGTGGATGAAAAAAGGTCGGCCGGCTGAAATTACGTTCAGCAAAAATTACATATAATAAAAATGATATCAAATGTATATTAAATTTCCCACCGAAATCTTTTCGTTTTACATTTTAGGCGTAAAGGAAAATTTTTTATTTTCCTATATTGCAATTGTAAATGCCTCAATGGTGAGTGCCGGCGTGTTGCTGTGTATAATGAGATACTCTGATCACGAGCTGCATCTCAATCCTTAGTTTTTCTTTTTCATCAATCTTATGGCTTCATATTTTGTCTGTTAAAAACTAAGTTGAACATAACTTTGAAAACATTTTGTCCACTGTCATCAAACAATAGCCATCATAATAATAAAAAAAGAAACTTGTCAACTTTCCCAACTTTTTCCATATGATAAAAATTTGAAGAAATATTATCCTTATTTTATATTTAATTTTCAAAAAGATAACTAATTTTATGTAATTTATGATGGCGAACGTGATTGCATATATAAATTAGGTCAAATTATATAAAATCTCCTGAATTTTGTGGCACAGTACGTAATAACCTCTCCAACCTTTGAAATTGTATAGTAAATCTCTCTGAACTTTTACATTTACATAAATAGTTCTTATCCTATTAGTTCTATTCATGAACCATCGGAAAATGACGTGAAGTTTAAGGCATATAACTCAAAATTGGCGGGCTTAATGATCCGCGTACAAAAATAAAGTTTAAAAGGGTATATATGAAGTTGATAGTTTGGGGTTATACCATCATGATGATAGACTTGAGAGCATTAAGTTGTAAAGGTTAAGAAAGTAACGTGTACATGATTCTAAATAATAAACAAGCACGCAATGAGACCGTAAACTCAACAGAGTTGGATAGGTTACATATATAAGGCACTCTTAATTAATTATTGACCACAAACAACATGCACAAGATATATAACATCAAGACATGATATTGAACGGGATAGAAAATAAAAAGTGAACAACAAACTCCTTATTCCACGGCTATGACATATGGAGTAGTATAGTGTTGAAGAACAACATTGAAGAGGAAGCTTTATAGTATAATGTTCTATCCAATCTGGGGAACCCGAGTGACAATGCCATGACGGTTGACCCAAATCCGAACCCGATCGCATCGGTAGTCATCAGTGACGAAGGAACCCACCACAACAATTATTATGATAGTCACCCAGTGGTTCTCTCTCGCTATGATTGATTGTGCGCTCTCTCCTTCCCGACCTACCAGCTCTGGCCATGAATCCTTACCTTCACTCACATCAACATACAAGTCAGAAATATGTCAGGAAAAAGGAACAACAAAGCAAACAAGACTTAACATGCGGATAATAACATCATTATCGAATTACAACGTTGTCTATTACCTCGGCAACCACCAGACATGTATTCCACTTGGGGATTTCCCTGCAATGTGTGTAAAGTTTGTGTTTTGTTTGGGACAGTTGTGATTGCATGTAGCTGGAAGGTCCTATTTATAGTACGGCTGAGGTTGTGTTTTGATCAAGTAAGGGACATTTCTGACTACTTCTCCCTCTATCTACATGGCAAGCATGGTTGTATTTTTTATAATGCGTACGTACGTGTATTTTTGTTTCCCACACTATCTCCAATCTTTTTGTTTTCAACTTTCTCCATTTGTTTTATCATTCGTCATGCCTATGTATATACATATATACACCAATTAGAAAGCTTATATCCTCTCAACATCTACCCTTGATCGTTCTATATTTATTCATTTTTTAAACAAACAAAATTAACATTCCAACACGCTAATTATATAATCGCAATTGAACTTGTTTTCTCGCGAATAGACTTGGACAAATTGCTGCATAAGGTCATTATCTAGAAACTCAATCAAACTATCAATTATATATGCCAAAACCCCATGTATAAGAAAATATGGGTCTTTGTTAGTTGCTCGAATATATGATAATGGGATTCTGAAAAAGGCAACGGATACCAGTTGAAAGTATAAAAATACGAAAGAAACTACGAGTCTTTAATGAATCAAATAAATTAGTATTGTTGAGGCAAACTATTGGTGTAGAACAAATAATAGATGAACCAGCGATTTGAACTCCTTCCATATATCTTAGTCAAAAATAAAATTGAACATAACGTCAAAAACATTTCTCTATTGTCATCAAATAATAACCATCAGAATAAAAATGATTTTTCAAATTTCCCAACTTTTTCCAATAGGATAAAAATTAAAAGAAAGTTATCTTTATTTATTTATTTATTTCCAAAAAATTAACTAATTTTGTGTCCTTTATTATTGCAAATATGATTGCATATATAAATTTGGCTAAATTATACAAAACCTTAGTTAGTTTTATGTTGTACATATAGTTTTTTCCATTTTTTATCTACAAATAACTCAAAATTTAAGGGAATTATATGCATACAAAATAAAGTTTGAAAACGTACAAAGTTAATAATTTGGGGTTAATATTGTAGACTTCGACATTTTAAGGGGGGTTTATTATTAAGTTTTAAATGTTAAGAAAATTGTTTTGCGTGCACGATTTTAAATTCAGGAACATTTTATTTAATTTAGCGCGTATAAATTATAAACAATCATATTCAGACCTGCAATTTTATTAAATCCCGTTTAAAATATTCAAATCGATATTCAGACTTACACTCATTACTAGAAAATAGTAAATCAGTGACAGAAAAAATTCCATTGCAAATTATACCTTTTTTTTTGTGACAGAAAACATATCTGTCGCAACTTGCGACAGATTGCAACATTCGTCGCAAAACAGTGTCAGAAATTGGTGCTGTTTTGTGACAGCATCAAGAATGCATCACAAAACGGCGTGTCATTTCTGACGGCCGTTTTGCAATGGAATCCTGTTTCTGTTGCTAAATTAAGTGATTTTGTGATGGAAATGGGTTCTGTCGTGAATTGAGCCATATATTCCTTGAACACTTGATCTTACTCGTCTCCTCCTCCACTCAGTCCGATCTCCACCATGTCTTCCAGTCCTGTCCGATGCCGCTACCTCCTCTTGCATTTCCGGTCACCTCCTCCCTTTCCATTTCCAGTAACCGCCGTCTCCCTTTATTGGTTCCTCTCTTTTCTCTTTTTGCCATGGCCCCTTGAACGATCGATGTGTTTTCAGAGAAATTAAGGGTCAAGACTTTTTCCTTTTACTTCTCGTATAATTATGTTTAGCTTGCATGTGCCTATATGGCTACACACACACACATGCATGATGTGTACTTGCATGCCGTCTAATAACAAATGCGTACTACTTTCTGCAACAGCTCTTGAGCCTTGAAACTTACCGCGGATACTAGATTTTAGTTTTTGTCCAAATTATTGCGAGGCATTGTGCGAGCTTCTTCTTGTTGTTAAAAGTTTATCCTCAAGGTCATCAAAAATCACAATCACAATAATCTCTCTTTGTTTCCGTGTATAGCCGATATGGTAGACTTATTAAAATTAATTTAAAGAAATAAATATATAGAAAATGTTTTTTTTTCCTCTTCCAAATATGCTCTTATTTATGAGTGGGTAAATGAGAAAAATGCTGAAAGAGAAAGAATAAGGAAAATTAATTAATTAATTAATTAAGGTACAATTGATATAATTATACTAGGAAAACATTTTCTCATGTTGTAGAAAAATCATTTTCTCATGTTACACACACATGAAATGATGGGACCCACATATACATATATTGAATTATATATATATATATATATATATATATATATATATATTATATATATATTATTCAATATATGTATATGTGGGTCCCATCATTTCATGTGTGTGTAGGAAACTTTTTTTTTCTTATGTAAGTATGTAACATGAGAAAACCAAAGCCCAATTATACTTAATGCTTAGGGTATGTTTGGGATTAGGGTTGGAGGCCCAAACGTACATACCAACAGTATTTTGGCTTTTTGTGGCATTTGCATCAGCCGTTTTTCTTTCAATTGGATTTTTGAAGAAAAAGCTAATGGTTTAAACCCTAAACTAAAATTTCATGCTTTTGGCTTTTACATTTTGAAAAGAGAAGAAGTTTCTATGATGGAGAGAGAATAAATTAAATGCCTTTTGAAGAAAAGATACTAGATCCCATCTTTAATTTTTTTTTTAAAAGAACATTCTGGTTTTTATTTTATTTTTACCAGCCTTTTTCTTTCAATTGGATCTTTGAAGAAAAAGCTACTTTAAGCTCTAAGCCAAAATTTCAACCTTTTGACTTTTACACTTAGAGAGAAAAGAAGTTTCTATTATGGAGAGAGAATAAATTGAATACCTCATAAAGAAAAGTTACTAGGTCCCATGCATTCTTTTATTAAAAAACCATTCGAGTTCTTATTATTAGTCCACTTGCAGATGAAAAATTTGATCCTCATTATAAATGTCTTCTAAAAAACTAATAATTATTTTTTTTCTTATTTTATCCTTATTTAGGAAAGCATACAAAAAAAATATAATAATAATAATAAAATTTAAAGAAAATCAGGAAAAACTCCCCCTTTAGAAATTTAATTGGCATGAAAAACTTGATAAGTTGACATATAAGAAAAATGACATTACTATGAATGAGGTCATTCTCACCAATTAAAATTTTAAAGGGGGATTTTTCTCCAATTTTCCCTAAAATTTAAGCAATTTTGCATTTTCAAATTTTTCCCAAAACTATTTTTATTTTTATTAAATTCATATCTTTTTCATTCATTTTACATCCAAACTTATTTTTATATTAATCATTCAAACAAGTTTTAGTTTACCAAACTGACATTTTCAAAAGTCAATTTAAATATATATCATATTACACAAGCTAACTTTTACCCTATCTTATATTTACAAAAGTCAAATTGAAAAAAAATCAATTCTGCCACCATTAATCTAAACACACCATGAATGAATCTTATCAAAAGGGCCAGAAGGGCTTACAAAAAGGGGGAATACTGTAGGTGATTATGTAATTTCCCTATAAAGATTAAATGAAATCAGAATATTCTGGTATGTTGATCAGTTATTGGCTTAATAATTCAAGTGTTGTGTAAAAGCATTGTTGAGTGACTTGAACTTTAGTCTTGTAGATACGGCATAATTTCTAAAGGGAGAATGGATAGAGCGATGACAGATCGTGAAGCTTTCAAAAGTTATGGATTTAATACATTAAATAGTATCAAATTTCAATCATTGAAACTTGATCTAATATAATGGTGGAGCTATTCAATGGAAAATATATTGAGAGAGATCAATGAAAATATTTCTTCCCTATTTAAATTCAAAGGGAATTTTGGAAATTTGCAGACGGGGAGAGTGGTACAGTAAATACATTAGCCGTTGGGCTAGCAAAGATGGGTTCAATTAATCTATTTTGGCGGAACTAATAGTTAAGCTTAACAAATTACGAGAAAAATGGCAATCGCCCATGCATGAGCTAATAGAAAATATTAACTGAGTCTCACGTCAATTAGTTAAACATTGAATTAAAGATATATAAAAGTTGAGGTTGGTTATATATATATTAATTGACTTAAATTATTTTGTTAGGAAAGTAACATGAACCAATATCTCTATGTAAAAATTCAACATGAGAGAAGTGTTATAGGATTAATTGATTATAATTGGAATGGCAGGCAAACAAAGAAAGCAAGGATCAATTAATGGGAAGTAGGAAAATATATGAATAAAAAGCATAGGTGTTGGGACTTGGGAGGCATAAAATAAAAGGAAGAATGTGAAGTTAACCAATTTGGGGGTCTTCGATGACAATTAGTTGGTAAAAGTGTGCCTTTTCTCTTCTAATTCACTTTATCCAAAATTTATTTATGGTCCCTTAAATTTGAAAAGTATCTTTTTAACCATTTAACTCTAATAAATTTGATGTCAAATCATGATTTTTTTTGTAACATTTACCATTATTTTAAAAATTAAACCTTATATATTAGCTTTTTACAAATTTTTGTCAATATTAAAAGTTCAAGGTTGGTAATTTTTTTAATTAACCACTATTTGTGATAACTGGTAAAGGACTAAAACGACATGTTCTAAAGTTAAAGGAAAAAATTAAAATTTTGTATCAAATTAAAGAATTAAGGTATACTTTTCCCAAATTATATTATCTTAATATTATTAATATATTATTAAAAAAATAAATCTAAAGATTCAAAATTTAGTCTTCACTTTGTACAATTTCAAAATCTAAAGATTTATTATGACTCCCGGTTGGTCTTGTTCGGTTCAAATTTTATTCAAAGATGGTCACTTTCCATCATTCTAATGAATGAGTATTTTATTGAACCATATTTTTATATGATATTTCATGATTAAATTGGGATTTTTAATGCATTTTGTCATAATTATTGAGTTTGAAATGTCTTTCTTGTGATAAATTAAGATTAAGAGTAAATGCACTAAATTAGACTAAAAAATGGTAAAATTGTCAAAGAAATTGTAATTACTCTTAATCATTGATTTTTATGAGAATATTTGATCTTAGATTTATTATCTTTATTGTAGATGCCTGAAAAGATTAAATCAAATTTAAAAATGAAGTTTGAATTCAAATTACAAAATTTTTTAATTTTGCATTTCAGTCCCTCTATAAAAGTTTTCATTCTTTTCACTTAAGTCCTTGGTCAAAACTTGCCTTTTGACCAAGCACTTATTGGGTCAGCTAGCAGATACGTAAGGGGAGAGGCACTGAAGAATGAATTAAAAGGGCAGAGACGCATTAAAGAAGAAAGGAATTGAAGCCCATTAGTTCCATGACTCACGGCCCAACATTTGACCCGAAAAAAAGAAAGAGACAGAGACGGAAGGAGGAGGGCTGGAGATTGAATAATAATACAAGAACAAAACAGAGAAAAATAGGAGCAGACCCCCGACATTTTTGGAAGGAGGCGGACATCCGGAGAACGAGCTACAGCGCTGCGCATCCCGTCCTTCCTTCATCGACTTCTTCTCACCATTCCTCCTTGGTCGCCGGTGACCTTCGCTACTTCCACCGTCGCCAGCGACCAAAACCCAGCCACCACCAGAAGATACAGAGACAGACCCGAGACGCAGACAGATCTGAAGATTTCTGATTTTCCATGTTGTTTGATTTCTGATTTTTGGGGTTATCTAATGGCTATCTTGATGCTGGGCAGTAACTAATTTTCTTTATTTCTTGGTGATAGGAGATTTGTAGCTGAGTCCAGAGCTTCAACTAAGGAGTTTATTTTTATTTAATTTATTTTCTCTGATTATATTTGAATTTCCTAGTTTTAGGAATATCTGATTATATTGTTGATATTTAGTTTGTTGTTGAAAATCATTCAAATTGGAATTTTCACAAAAAAAAGAATATGTGTAATCAATATACATAATCGGTAAACATACCATACATCTACATAAGAAGGAAAAACAATAAAAACTCACAAGACTGCCGAAATATGATAATGAACTTTGAAGAAATCCGGGCCCAACTTTCGTTGCGTCCTTAAGACAATTTTGCTCCCTCAATACGGATGCCGAAGGTTTCTGAGCAATTGTCTCCTAGGATAGAGCGGATTATTCGTCTCCAGAAAGATGGTTCTGTCTGTCTGAAGCCCAAGCGAATCCAATGAGTTTGCTTTCGGAACGCACAGAATGTATATGCAGTATAGTATGCAGAAAGAGTGTATATATATAAATTGTGTTTTTATTCTGTGACTAGGGCGCCCTATTTCTAGACTTTGAAAAAACATAATCAGATAGACTTGTCTCTTGTTGGTGAACCGACACGATCGTGACAAATTGACGCGACCGGTGGTGGCGAATCAGTATGCCTTCTTATTCATAACCCATAGGATTTAGTCATAAATTCCAACAATCCCCCACATGGATAAGAAGTTAATCCATCATGATCAAATGCAAATGATCATGTATGCAAAGTGCAATTCCTCTACAAAAAACAACTGCATCGAGAAAGGTAGGGGTTGCTTTTGAACCTTTTCTAGTAAAAACCCATCGGATATACTGGTCAATCAGTGGACGTGCTGCCTTGAACTGTCGACCTTTTAGTGTATACCAAGACAATGGGAGTCACACAGTTGTTCCTCTAACATCGTTGGTTCTCATGCTGTGTCCATTTTGGCCCTGGACACCGCCTGGTTCTGCGAGTGTTCTAGATAATCGGCCGTTTTAAATTCTCATAGAAGCGGCCCACACTTCACACTCACATAGGTGATTCCTTGTGATGTAAATCAACATACATCATCTAAACACATCAGATTAAGAAACCATTAAAAGCTTAAAAGCTTACCCTTATATATATGCACTGTCTTGTCTAGGAATGAGTATGAGTTTAAAACTCCACAGTGTTAACAGTCGATCATCACTTAGTTGTCTCTTTGAACCTAGTTTGTGGGATCTCCACTCTTCTAGGTATAGTTATCACAATAATCAACAATGGATCGGCCTTAACCCATTCCTTTGGACAAAATTCTAACTAACTCTTTAGGAATCCCTTTAGTCAATGGATCCGCTAGATTCTCTTTTGATTTCACATAATCATTTGAGATGATTCCATTCGAGAGTAGTTATCTAACGGTATCATGTCTACGACATATATGTTTAGACTTGCCGTTGTACATGACATTCTTAGCCCTATCAATAACTGTTTGACTATCACAGTATATACACACTGCTAGTACCGGCTTTGGCCAACTGGAAATGTCCTCAAGAAAATTATGAAGCCACTCGGCTTTTTCACCAGCTTCATCTAAAGCAATAAATTCTGCTTCCATGGTTCATCTTGCAATGCAAGTCTGTTTGGATGACTTCCAAGACACAACACCACCACCAAGGGTGAATACATATCCACTTGTGGATCTTGTATCATTAGAGCCGGTGATCCAATTTGCATCACAATACCCTTCTAATACTGCAGGGTACTTCTCATAATGCAAAGCAAAGTTGAGTTTGCTTTAAGTAACCCAAAACCCTTATCATAGCTCCCTAATGAAATTCATTTGGATTACTTGTAAAGCAACTCAACATGCTTACTGCGTAAGCAATATTAGGTCTGGTGCAGTTCATAACATACATAAGACTGCCTAGCACTTGAGCATACTCCTTTTGTTTTTCAGCTTCATTAGTATTTCTCAATAGTCGAAGACTAGAATCTATAGAGTTCAACACAAGTGCTATGTTTAAACTCTTGCATTTCTCAAGAATTTAACAATATAGTGTACTTGTAATAACACCAACCCATTTAATGCTACTAATGCGATTAACATTCGAATGGATGTAATTCTTGTAACAGGTGAATAGGTATCAAAGTAGTCTAGGCCTTCACGTTTTCTGTAGCCTTTTGACTACTAGCCTAGCTTTGTACTTATCGATAGTGTCACCTGCTTTCACCTTCTTTTTGAAGACCTACTTAGTTCTTAGAGGTTTATTGTCAGGAGGAAGGTCAACCAATTCCTAAATGTGATTTGACATAATGAATTCAATTTCACTATTGATAGCTTCTTCCTAAAAAGGTGCTTCAGGAGAACCCATAGCCTCTCCAAGTGTTCGAGGCTCATTTTCCAACAGATTAATTAGAAAATCAAGCTCAAAGGATGTTGAAGTCATTCGCCTAGTACTCCGTCTATATTTCTCCTCTCCAACATTATCATTATTCACTGTATCTTGAGATATCACTGTGTTGTTATTATCATTATTTTTTATTGTACGAAAATACGTTTTCAAAGAATGTAACATTCCTTGACTCAATAATTGTATTCACTTGGATATTTGATACATTGGACTTATAAACCAGAAAACGATATGCATTACTATTAAGTGCATAGCCAATAAACACACAGTCTACTGTTTTAGGTCCGATTCTCAACCTTTTAAGTTTAGGAATTGCAACATTTGCCAATCACTCCCACACTTTCAAATATTTCAAGGAAGGTTTCTTTCCTTTATATATTTCGCATGGTATGTTTTGTGTCATTTTGTGGGGTACTTTTAAATAAAATTATCCATTAAAATGGCTTCCCCCCACAAATTTTGTGGTAACAAGAACATAATCAACATTGCATTTAACATTTCTTTCAATGTCTGATTTTTCACTAATATGCAACATTCAACCATAATGATGTTGTAAGGATTTCACATAATTTGGTGATGATGCATACTCCAAATTGAAATATTTATCATCTTTGGGTGTCTAAATAAAACTACCAACATTTATGTTTAATAATTATAAAAAACAAATAATCAACCTTTGAGTTGATCCATAACAAACTTCAATTCACCCATAAAATAAACATAACTTCATTGCATCAAGGTAATAGGTAATCACCGTAATATTTGGAATTAAATAATTCATAAAGAATTGACCACTTTGGTGATTAATAAATCCACCATATTAATTCCAAAACTTAAATATTTACCATTCATACAATTGTTATTTTCAATATTTAAAAAACATAAAATCATAGCCACAAAATCATCCATAATAATAAAATTAAAATTATAATCGCATTTCTACCAATACATGAAATAAGCTTTGTTCATCATATCAATTGACTAGGTAAGTGCAAATCTAGTGGGAGTCCCTCCGTGCTATTGCAACGGTGACTAATTAAATAACCACTAAATCAAGGCTTAGCTTTTAAATTACTTTCCTAGACATCAACCGTATGAATTCATTTTATCGGATTCTACCACCAATAATCCACATTAAATTAAATATTTCATGATATCATGCATGCTTATACCAAGACAATAATAATATTATGAAAAGTTAAAGCACATTTATCTCTACACTAGATAAATGATTAAATTTTCATATTCATGTCATATGCTTGTCACAAAAAATATTTAATAATTCACAAAATTTGCTTTCAATAGCAAATAACAAATTAATTAAATTTTCATTTAATTAATCATAGCACATGACAATTTCATAATTTTTATTTATTGATCATGGTAACAAATCCTTCCTGATAAATTAAACAGTGGCTAAGATATTCACAAATATCATCAAGTTTATTAAAACAAGATATTGTTTCAATTTCAAACTATTATCAAATAAATACAACAAATCTCCACTTTTATCTAGCCATATTAATTTAAAAATATTCAAAGATTATAGGAGATTATCAAACAAAATAATATCTCCATGGATAATAAAGCCTTAAATAAAATTCTCCTTCCATCCTAAAATTTAGGACTTTTAATAAAACTTATCATTTAACTGTTAAATATATTTAATTTCTGCAACGAGAAACCAAATAATAAAATAACAGGCATGAACCTAATAATCTCATTATTATATCAAAGTCTCATCTCTGATAACTAATGTAATTTAAAATATTAATTAATAAAACCAATAATATCTCCCTATGAAACCAAGTCATAAGATATACATTATCTTCACACTTTATCAATTTTATCCTCTTAAAATAAGGAGATAATAGGAGATTTATTAAACACCCAATCAATCAAAACTAATATATTTATTAACTAAAGATAACCAAACTTTCAATAGAAGTAAATTCTCCGTGCAATTAATCAATAATTAACATAAAAAAATTAAATAACATATTAATTTCTACAGGTACATCCAAACTGAAAATTCGGCATATCAAATATTGAAAAGCCATAACTGCATTATTAATTTTTTTTTTTTTAATATATGCACAATTCTCTTTGGACGCCCAAATTCACTTCGGCCTAATAAAAAAAACATTCTCATTTACGATTTGTGCGCAAAACGACTCTTCCATTTTATCAAAAAGGAAAAACATGCCTCTTCCAGAGTCAACACGCACCTGGAGGTGAAAACGCGTCATTTGATCTCAAGCAGAAAGTCGCAAGTTTCAGCGTGTTTCAATTTTTTTTTTTTAAACGTATGCTCGTTTTGGCGACAATTACGACCTAACCATGAGATCCAATTAAAATCAGTACCAGACGGAATCACATATTAACATGCTAATTCCATCTCTTCACCATTATCGTGGTGTGAATTTTGCCACTCAGGCATGCTTTGATCATCATGTAGACATCTCAAGACGTGCCATATCTAGCCCTGTTCTCCTGAATCTATAAGGATATAACCCTTAAACAAAACGAGACCAAAGAAGCACTAACTTTGTCGATGGAAGAAGGCTCCACAAACGTAGCCAGTCAGACCAATCTTAAACGTTATACAAGCATACCAAAGCCCCAAAAAATAGTCAAAATATCAATTCTTGATGCTCCAGATAGAACACCATGAATCACCACGAGAAGTCCAAGAGAAACAACATCCAATGAACAGACAACAATGCGACAAAAAGAGATCACATAACAAGGCAGACAATATACAAGCACGATCACCGAATTTAAATTGAAAAAGTGAGTAACAGAACACGCACCACAGCGGAAAGTTTTGTGCCATCATAAAACAAATTGCAATGATAAAACTAAATTAATATTATCAATTTGCATATATTCTGAAAGCAAATCACTAGAATCGCTGAAATTTATATGGAAGCACGACATAAAAGATACTCCTCAAGAAAATAAAACGCCCTATCTCCAAGACGTATAAATCCAGTATTTTATTTAATGAATTACTAAAATTAAAAAAAAACAGTAACTCATACACAACGGAAGCAAAATTAAATGAATACCATACTTTGTCTGCATATTTATTCCGGAAGCAAAAAACACATTTTTTCGGGCATGATAGTATTGATATCGCAACATCATAATATGAGAATATCATAATAAGAAGATGAATAAAACATACAGAATAATATACTGAACTGAACACAGATTTAACAAAATCAAAAATATTCTACCAACATATGATATCTGTATTATAATTTATATCTTTGGAAAATAATCTTATCCGATTTAAATTCCAAAAGCACAAACTAATATATATCAAAATTGTCTTAAGATTGTTGTTAAAAATCATTCAAATTGGAATTTTCACAAAAGAAAGAATCTGTGTAATCAATATACATAATCGGTAAACATACCATACATCTACATAAAAAGGAAAAACAATAAAAACTCACAAGACTACCGAAATATAATAATGAACTTTGAAGAAATCCGGACCCAACTTTCGTTGTGTCCTTAAGACAATTTTGCTCCCTCAATACGGATGCCGAAGGTTTCTGAGCAATTGTCTCCCAGGATAGAGCGGATTCTTCGTCTCCAAAAAGATGGCTCTATCTGTCTGAAGCCCAAGCGAATCCAACGAGTCTGCTTTCGGAACGCACATAATGTATATACAGTATAGTATGCAGAAAGAGTGTATATATATAAATTGTGTTTTTATTCTGTGACTAGGGCGCCCTATTTCTAGACTTTGAAAAAACATAATTAGATGGACTTGTCTCTTGCTGGTGAACCGACACGATCGTGACAAATTGACGCGACCGGTGGTGGCGAATCAGTATGCTTTCTTATTCATAACCCATAGGATTTAGTCATAAATTCCAACATAGTTTACTCGTTTAGATAACTTTGTGAATTGAACATATGTGATTAGATTTGATTCTGGTGGCTTGTTGGATTTATATATATGTATCACCTTATTGATTCAATTTTATTATGCTTTCTACGTGTTATTGTTAGATAGTATAATTGAATTAGATTAATTAAGTGGCGTGTTATTTCATTCATTTTGAGAGTAAGCAAGTTGCATTAATCTAATCCTAATTGCACACTAACTGTACTTCAATAGTGCTTTAAGAGGTGATTGAATTGCTAGCTACGGTAGTAAAAGTAATTACTAATTAAGAACACTAGACTTAAGCGTTCGCTTGAGGTTTTTCATTAACACTTATTAAAAATTTACTCTTATACTCCATTTCCAAGAGTATCCATCATTCATATACATTTTCACATCATATTCACTTCAATACCATTCCATTCACCCATTCTATTTTATAAAAATGCCAAAAAACCATAGTTTAGGATTTAATTTAATTGCATTCTTATTTTAGTTTATTAATTCGAAAATCCAAAACCAATTTTCCCCTTGTTTTATTGCATTTGCATGTTATTTAGATTACTTATGATTCAATAAAAGGCTCATCGAGAAGAGAGAACAATTTTAGGTTTGTTTATACATAATCTTTAGTTATCTTTGATTGTGGACCTTAAGGCTAAAATCAAAAAGCCCTCATCAGTATTACTTTCTACAATAGCTCGAGTCTTGAAACTTACTGCGGATCCTAAATAATAAACAAGCACGCAATAAGACCGTGAACTCAACAGAGTTGGATAGGTTACATATATAAGGCACTCGTAATTAATTATTGACCACAAACAACATACGCAAGATATATACCATTACAGATATTAAACGGGATAGAAAATAAAAAGTGAACAGTATACTCCTTATTCCACGGCTATGACATAATGTTCTATCCAATCTGAGGAACCCGAGCGACTCTGCCATCACGGTTGACCCAAATCCGGACCCGATCGCAGCGGTGGTCATCGGTGACCGAGGATCCCACCACCACAATTATTATGATAGTCACAAAGTGGTTCTCTCTCGCTATGACTGATTTTGCGTTCTCTCCCCCCCCCCCCCCTACCAGCTCTGGCCATGATTCCTTACCTTCACTCACATCAACACACAAGTCACAAATATGTACCAGGAAAAAGGAACAAGAAATCAAACAAGACTTAACATATAGATAATAACATCATTATCGAATTACAACGTTCTCCATTACCTCGGCAGCCACCAGACATGTCTTCCACTTGGGGATTTCCTTGCAATGTGTCTAAAGTTTTCCTTTTGTTTGAGATAGTTGTGATTGTAAGTATCCAGGGGGTCGCATTTATAGTACGGTTGAGGTTGTGTTTTGATCAAGTAAGGGACATTTCTGAGTACTTCTCCCTCTCTATGTCAAGCATGGTTGTATTTTTATAATGCGTACGTACGCTAATTCAATTGAAATGGTTAATTGTTCATGTATGTTTCGCACACTATTCTCCTATATTTTTTGTTTTCATCTTTCTCCTTTTGGTTTATCATTCATCATGCTTATGCATATAAACCAATTAGAAAGCTTATATCCTCTCTACATCTGCCCTCGATCGTTCTATATTTATTCATTTTTTAAACAAAGGAAGTTCAAATTCCAACATGCCTTTTTTTTTTTATGCACAATATTCCAACATGCTAATTATATAATTGCAATTGAACTTGTTTTCTCGTGAATAGACTTGGACAAACAACATAAGGTCATTATCTAATAACTCAATCATCCTATCAATTATATATGCCAAAATTAACGCAATGTAGAAGAAATTTGGATTTCGATATTTTAAATGAATTTAAATGGGGTTCTCCCTGTATTGGACTCTATATAGAGTTCAATAGAATTCATAACGCCCTCGTAATCATTGACCCCCCAAAAAACATACCCAAGATATAAAACAAATAGCATGAGATTATATTGGATAGAAAATAGAAAAACAGAATATAATAAACTCCTTATGGCTATGACGTATGACAAGGAGTAGTGTTGATAAACATCATGACAATATTAATATTAATTACTATCTTCTAACCATAATATAAAACCACATTCGTAGTGTAAGTAGTATTGCCAACTAGATCTCAAGGGCGATCACAGGGGTGCTAGGGGTGGCCCTCGCCTCCCCTAAATTTGTTATATAATTTGTTATATATATATAAACATCAGTCATAAAGCCAGACCTTGGGATATTGAGGCCCTTCTCTAAATTCTTGAGCAGTATTCATAACTCGAAGTTGCTCCAATTCATAAAACGGCTGAAGTTGTGTTTTGATCAAGTAAGGGACATTTCTGACTACTTCTCCCTTTCTCTAGCTATATGGCAAGCATGGTTGTATTTTTATAATTCGTACGTTCGTTTATTCAATTGATATAGTCAACTGTTCATGTATGAGTCACACACTATATTCCAATCTTTTCGTTTTCAACTTTCTCCATTTGTTTTACCATTCATCATGCTTACGTAATACGAATATACACAAATTAGAAACCTTATATCCTCTCTACATCTACCCTTGATCGTTCTATATTTATTCATTTTTTAGACAAACGAAGTTAAGTAGTTAACATTCCAACGTGCTAATTATATAATCGCAATTGAACGTATTTTCTCGCGAATAGACTTGGACAGACAGCTGCATAAGGTCATTATCTAATAACTCAATCAAAATATCAATTATATAAGCCAAAATCCCATGCATAAGAAAATATGGGTATTTGTTAGTTGCTTGAATATGTGATAATAGGATTCAGAAAAAGGCAGCAGATACCCGTTGAAAGTATTAAAAAAAAAAAAACCAAAAGAAACTACAAGTCTTTAATCAATTAAATAAATTAGTATTAATGAGGGAAACTATTGGTGTAGAACAAATAATAGATGAACCAGCGATTTGAACTCCTTCCATATATCTTAGTCAAAAATAAAATTGAATATAACATTAAAAACATTTCTCTATTGTCCGCAAACAATAACCATCAGAATAAAAATGATTTTTCAAATTTCCCAACTTTTTCCAAATGATAAAAATTGAGAGAAAATTATATTTATTATATATTCATTTCCAAAAAATAAAAACTAATTTTGTGTCCTTTATTATTGCAAATGTGATTGTATATATAAATTAGGTTAAATTATACAAAACCTCCCTTAATTTTATGTTATATATAAATAACCTCTAATCTTTGAAATTTTACAATAAAATTTTCCTGAATTATTACATTCATATAAATAATTATTAAACTATTAGTTTTTCCATTATTTGTCTACAAATAACTTAAAATTTGAGGAGTTAATCGAAATATAACTCGAAATTCGAGGAATTATATGCATATAAAATAAAGTTAAAAAAAACGTAGAAAGTTAATAATTCGAAATTTGAGGAATTATATGCATATAAAATAAAGTTAAAAAAAACGTAGAAAGTTAATAATTTGGGGTCAATATGCTAGCTTGAACTTTTTTTTGGGGGGGGGGGGGGGCTGCTATTATTAAGGTTTAAATGTTAAGAAAGTTATTTTTACATGCATGATTTTAAATTATGGAACATGTTACGTTATTGATTGAATCATATTTTTATATGATTTTTTATAATTAAATTGAGATTCATAATGTATTTTGTTATAGTTATTAAGCTTAAAATGTCTTTCTTGTGATAAATTAAAATTAAGAGTAAATACATTAAATTAGGACTAAAAAAGGGTAAAATTGTCAAAGAAATTGTAATTACTCTTAATCATTGATTTTTCTAAGAATATTTTATGTTAGATTTATTATTTTTGTTGTAGGTGCCTAAAAAGATTAAATCAAATTTAAAAATGAAAATTTAAACTCAAATTGCAAAAATTTCAGTTTGGTCCCTCAAAGAATATTTTTTGATTTTGTCATTCAGTCCCTGGTCAAAACGCGTTTTGACCAGGGCTATTAAAGCTAATAAAGACGAAGACAGACAGGGAGCTGGGGGAATGCGCCACTGAATAATTAAAGAAACCAGAAAGGGAGATTGGAAAAGTTTCGTTTCTCCTACAACGATGGCTACGTCGGACACCAAAGCTCTCTCTTTGGCAGAACCTGGGCAGCGCAAGCTACCACCTGATCGGCCACCAGCTGAAGGCCAAGATGACCGAAAGAAAAAGAAAAAGATGGAAGACCCTGATCACACCATTACCATTATGGACGACAGAATGGTGGATACAGAGCATTCCAGTGAACAAAATGGGAAAAATGAGCAAAGTGCAGAATAAGACAGTGTACCAACTAGTGTCCCAAAGTTTTCTTCATAGAGAGCATCCTTAATGGGGTTTAATGGTGTTGCTCATAGTGATTATGTAATGGAAGAGGAAGACTGTAATACCCGGATAATTATATTGACAAATAATACCTATTGTTCCAATAGGTGAATTTGTGGTCTCAAAATTAGTATAATAATTACCTTATTTCCTAAGGTGATTTCTCATGAAATTAGGAGGGATAAAGAAAATTAAGTGTCAAAAAGGCTTAAAAATGCATTTTAGGGTCATAAAACATCCTAAAAAAAATTGTGATAAATTCTAAAGGGCAGTAAAATAATTATTAAAAATTAGAAAGAATATTGTCCTTAATTTAGACAATTTAATAAATTATTTCCTTTGAAAATAAAAAAAAAATTAAAAAGTATTCTGAAACCAAAATTGACTCCATGATTTTTGATATATTACATGGGACATAAAATACCAATGTAAGTAAAATAGTTGTGAGATAATAATTATTACTAATTAGGAAAATTGTCAACAATTAGTAAGTGATTAGTTAAATAATTAATGGCTAATTGTTTAGACATGAATAAAGAAGAAAAACCGAAATTTGTGTGTGTGTGAGATGTGTGGTGTGTGAGTGTTATGAGATGTGGAGAGTTGTGAGTGTGTGTGTGTCTAAGTGTTGTGCATGTGTGTGTGTGTAGTAGCAAAATAATAATATCTACATATTTATGATTATAATAATAATATAAAGTGAGATATTTTGAGAAAAAGCAAATAGGATAGAGGAGAACTGATAGAAAATAAATCCTATCTCAAAATATATGAACTAAGTATCTAACATAAGGACTTATTATATACAAGTGAATTTTTATCTCAAAGTAGGCTATCTCCGAAGTCATTTTCCGTAACCGACAGCGGTTGTCCGAAAATGTTCGGGAGGCAACGGAATGTCCTTAATGAGATAAAAAATTTAGATAACCCAGGTATCTTAAAAGAGAAAGAAAAGATCTTCGAGGCTATGTTCCCGGAATTTTGAGATTTCTCAAGATTACGTGATTAGAACATCGAATAGGGACTTTATCGGTAGAAAGCTTCTTGAGCAAGTTGGTGACATCACCTTGGTGACATAGGATGAGGTCAGCATAGTAAGGTGTATGGCCAAGATCTTGCCACCTTAAAGAAGTGCGATCCGACGGTCAGAAACTGATCAGACAAAGTTCAAAGGAATTACCAAAATGCCATTGCCTTTTTCTACAAATAGCCCTTCCATTTTCCTTCATTTTCTCACCAATTCACTTGCCTAGTTCGAAATCTAGAGAGATGTTAGAGAGAGGGAGGAGCTCAGAGGAAGGAGTAGCAAGGTTCTGGGTAAGTTCTTCGGTCCCTAGTCTTAAGATTCTAGTTTCGTTCGGTAGTTATGGTAGAAATGTTAGTTTGATCTTTTAGTCTTCCAATATGTTGTTGATATCATGCTTAAGTTTAAATATGGTATTTATTTCAAAAATATGATGGAGAAAGAGATACAGCAAAATTTTGGAAGATTAGAGTCAAAGTAGCGAAGCTCTGGCAAAATTCCACCGACTAATCAAACTAGGGGCAAAATGGTAATTTGTACCTAAAATGCCTGTTATGATATTAAATAATCATATTTGTGATATAATCCTTATAGGATATCTGAAAACACGAACCGCTGTTTCCGCTGTCGCACCGCCGTCGTACCGTTGTCAAATGTACCATATTTCGACGAAAGTACCCGATATCGTCAATGAAGGTACGGACGCATACTGTAACTCTAACTCTTATGCTGCTTGTATGCTCTATATGTGATGTGATGATTCATATAGTCGTGGACAAGACTGGGTCTTGGGTCATGCATCATGATTAAGACTCTGTCTTAAGTCACTGTTTATACATTCAGCTATTATGTGAAAACGGGTTACAATCTTGGTAATGCCGTATGGATGTTTTCCTAGCGCTGAGGACACGCTCCGGGGCGTGGCACTGGTTTATGTGCAAACTATGTGGACCTTACATGGGCTGTGTGCTATGTAGAGGTATTGTTGTGATATGAACTATGACATGTGCTGTGTGCTATGTATAATTATATGCTGAATTGTAAATGAATATTTGTTATACATATACTGTTATACTTGAGCATAAGGTTAACTGTTACCTGAGGTCCAATGGGCATTGGACCTCAGTCTTAATGAATAGTACAGGGAAGAAATCGGGATAGAGAAGGTGCCGGTGGAAAGAGCCGTGAAGAGGCAGCGGTCAAAGACGAAGGTCGGTAGAAGTTATTAGGACTTAGTTTCTGGCAGAGTATTCTGGCACGGATTTAACAAAGTTATTTCGGACCATTTGGTGCTTAAACTAAGGTTTCATCGGTGGGTTGTCACAAGTTGCCATAGAGTTGGTGAGACTCCCATTAGATTGAACACCGACCTGGCCAAATTGTCTGATTAACTGATGTTAGGTTCCAAGCCATAGGTCTAATTTAAGACTTTCTTTATCAGAGAAATGTATTCAAATCTCTGTAAATTGTATCGCATGAATATTCCTTCGGGATATTTAAAATATCAGCTTATGTCGGGGCATCATCATATGTCTGGGCATTTTATATCAGATACTCATTATCTGAATCTTGGCGCACGTTATCCATTTCCGCAGTACTCTGAGCTGTAGCATCTCAAAACTCTGTGATTTTCTTAATACTAAGTGTCGACCGACACGATTTTCGAACCTGGAATTTGGGATGTTACAAAGACCTGTTCAATGATGACAAACAAATACGTTGGAAATTACCAGAAGAATCAGATGAGATGAAGAAACTTATGGAAGTGTACCCAGTTGCGCCATGCACGGAGGAAGAATTCAATGAATGGTGTGAACCATGGAATTACGCCTTAATTCTCACGATGCTTGGCATGAAATTCAATCTATATGTGCTAAAGGAAATCATATGCAAACTCTGGGGATTCTCAAGTTTTGAATTAATTGATATTCCAAATAATTACTTTGTTATCAGATTTCAGGACCAGGAATTGTGGAGATCTCATTACAAGAAGGTGCTATATGAAGGGCCCTGGGTAATTAGGCAGCACTGTGTTCTTATACAGAGGTGGACACCCTACTTTAACCCCTATCAGAATCCATTGCACAGAGTAGCAACCTGGGTCAGGATACCAGATGTGCCAATGCATCTATATAACAAACACTGTATATCTCACCTGGGAGATCGAATTGGACAGACATTGAAGGTGGACATGAATACATTACAAGACTTTCAAGCTTCAGTCCCGAAAATTCAAAGAGGGAAATTTGTGCGGATCTGTGTTGAATTGAATTTACAAAAGAAGTTGGTGCCAAAAGTAATTGCAGCAGGTTCGATTTTTAATGTAGAGTATGAGGGCCTTACTTTAATTTGCTTTGCTTGTGGAAGAGTTGGCCACAGGCGAGATGAGTGCCCATATAAGGGATCTGTCGCAAGTTCAAGTGGAGAATCAGGGGAAACGCAAAATTCCCCAATCCAGCAACCTTCAATGCAAGCGATGAATCGAACAGCCATGAAATTGCCAGCGAGCGTCGTGGAGGAGGACTTCGGTCCGTGGATGATAGTTAACAAGCGAGCATCTCGAAATCGGCCATGGCAACGGGCAAATCTCAGGGGAGAGCAGTGAAATCCATCGGGAAGTGGAGCTAAAATCGAGAAAACTACCTATGTCAGACAGGGTATTCGTTTTGCAGCGATAGAAGACATGGAAGAGAATGAAGCTCTGATGGAGGACAAGTTTGGGGTACGGTAGGCTCCCTCTTTGGAGATGGGTCGCAGAACGGGCAAAAATGTGGGGAAGAAGGCAAATGGAGGAGAGAAAGTGATAGTCACAATTGCCAAGGAAAAGAGAAAAAATCTTGAATTAAATAATGCTAAAGGCCATTATAGGTCGAAGACAGTTAATTGGGCCCAGTTCGAAGCAGATCATGGTCCAGGAGGAACAAGGCAAAGCTTTGATAGTTCATGGAAGCAACAACTCAAAAGAAGAAGGACCTAATGGGCTAATGGAAATAAAGGAGAGTGTTGGGCTTCCTGCTGAATATAATGGTCTAGAACATGATGAACAAGACAAATTAAATACTCAGATGCCAGATGGGGCTCCTAGTGAGTCTAGTGGGGGGATGGTCCATATCAATAAAAAAAATCAAATGAAAAAAGGGGTAAAAAGAAAGGACAACATATTCATATGATTGTTCAAGGAAACCTTGCCAATTTTGCCCATCAAGAACATAGTAAAATTACAAAAGAGGGGCATAATCAAGATGGAATGTGTATGGACCAAATTCGGTCTCTACAAGATCAATGGGATCCGAATGAGGACATAGCGCCTAACTTTTTGGAGGATACAGGAGCAATGGAGTTAGAGTCCCACCAACCATAGCAAGGCGAAGGTAAAGCCGGATAGCACAGGTAAGTATTCCTAACTTTATATTATATTTAATTATTAATGATTGTTGCATCATGGAATTGTAGGGGGGCCGGTAGCCGAGCTTTCCCTTTAATTATTAAAGATATTATTTCTAAGGGTAAAGGTGTAAAAATGCCTATGAACTTTACTCTTAGGAGCGCCCAACACTATGTGCTTTTTTTTTGTGCAAAATTACCCATGAACTCTTAAAAGTGATGCAAATATACCATCTCCGTTAAGTCCGTTAGGTTCCGTTAGTTTTGTGCTGGGGCCCACCATATTAAAAAATAATAAAAAATGTTAAATTTTGTAATTACCTAAACTACCCCTATCTTCACTAGTCTCATCTCTTCACCTCTCTCTCATCTCTCTGCATGGTTTCCTTCTCAGCGAATGGAGAAGGAGGGGCAAGGGCAGATTGCTGTAGCTATAGGATGAATCTGGAAGCAGCACAAAACTAGATCCAGCGCCCAAGATTTCCTTACTGAAGGTATTCTTTGTAGTAAACTAGATCCCAACAGACATAATGGTAAGATTTGGGTATTTTAACTTGTTAAAGATTGCGGGAATTTGTTGAAATTGTTTGAAATCGCGCACTGTAATATGATTGATGGCCCAGCCTTGGCAGCGAGGATAGCGATTTTGATTTCATTTTTCTTCTCCTTGTTCCAGTGTGAGATTTCGATTTCCATCTAGGGTGATTGCGATTTCGATTTCGATTTCGATTTAATTTTTCTTCAAATTTTCTTACTGAAGAGGATTGCGATTTGTTAAAGATTGTGATTTCTCTCTAGGGTTAGGTTTTCAATTTCGATTTTTCTTCTTCTTGTTCAATTCTTTTCGATCTGTTCAATCTTGTTCTATGATTTCTCTATTTGTTCCTTTGATTACATTTCCATTATAGTTAGATTTTGTTTTTGGTTCTTCCAATTTGCGCCCACGTTTCAGGCGAGGAAGGTGGTTAGATGAAGGTATGGGATGATGATCAACATTAGCTGGGTGTGGTAGATTTCAGTCGGTGATGAATTTGGAAGGGAAGAAGATGAACAGAAGATGGAAATTAAGGTTAACTCTGGAGGGTATTTTGGTACTTTCAATTGTTAACAAACAGACCTTAGCAACTTTTAACAGTGCTGGTATATTTGCATCAATTTTAAGAGTTCATGGGTAATTTTGCACAAAAAAAGCACATGGTGCTGGATGCTCCTGAGGGTAAAGTTCATAGGCATTTTTGTACCTTTACCCTATTTCTAAATATTGTGTGAATATTCTTTATCTATTGGAGCCTCGTATCAGTGGTGATAGAGCTGACAGAGTTTATCGTAAATTGGGCTTTAGTCATTGGATTAGAGTTGAATCTACTGGTTTTTCGGGAGACATTTGGCTATTGTGGGATAATAGTGCTTTTGATATTTCTTATCTTATCTCTACTACCCAATTGCTCCATTGTAAGGTTAGAGATCTTGGTACCAATACTGTTAGTCTTATAACAGTGGTTTATGGTGAAACGACTGCAGTTGGAAGGAATATGTTGTGGAACTCTCTCCGATCTCTTGTCAATTCAAATTTTCCTTGGGTAGTCTTGGGGGATTTCAATGCTTATTTATCCATAAATGACAAGATTGGAGGAGCTGAGCCACCTTGGACCTCCATGCAACAATTCAAGGATTGTATTGAGGATACTAACCTTATTGAGGCTAAGTTTTAGGGCGAGAGGTTCACTTGGGAAAAAGCAGGGGTTGAAAGAAAGACTTGACTGGGTTTTTACGAATTTTAACTGGATTAACTCCTTCCCAAATTTCTATGTCCGACATGAGCTTAAATTTAAGTTCAACCATAGAGTGGTGTTGGTTAATATTAATTCCTCTAATCTGGTGAGAAGGGGTCAAAAGTCCTTTTCTTATCAGATCGCTTGGACTCTGGAAAATAACTTCAAAGACATCACTAAGGAAGCTTGGAATGAGAGAAATTGGCTTTAAGGCCTGGAAAGATTTCAAAAGATGGTTTCTGATTGGAAGGACAATAGAGTTGGTAATTTTACAAAAAAGAGAAAGGAGTTAATGCGTCGTCTTGAAGGAATTGATAGATGCAGAAGGATGAATTTACAGACTGGTTTGTTTAGACTTAAAAAGAAACTATGGGATGAATATCATAAAGTAGCTGCTCAAGAGGAAATCACATGGTTTCAAAGGTCAAGGAGTAAATGGTTACAGGGGGGAGATAGAAATACAAGATTCTTCCATGCCTTTACCATGGTAAAAAGAAGAAAACAAAGAATTGGAGCCATTTGTAACGATGCAAGTTAGTGGGTTGAGGATCATGATTCAGCAAAAAAGATGGCTTATGAATTCTTCGTAAATCTCTATACTAAAGATGCTTCTGTTAGGCATCTTAATGAATTTCTTGCCAATTTTCCCACCATCGACGAGGATTCTTTGCGAATGTTATCAAATAAAGTCAATAGAGTGAAAATAAAAAATGCTATCTTTGCTATGGGAGCGTTTAAAGCTCCAGGACCGGATGGCCTCAATGCTCACTTTTTCCAAACGCAGTGAGATGTTGTGGGAGAAAAAGTTTGTCAGTTTGTGGAAGAATGTTTTGAGAACCTTGCTAGCTTGACCCTCATCAATAAGGCCAAGGTTGTTCTCATCCCCAAGGTTGATAACCCCTCGTCGCTAAGAGAGCTCCGTCCCATATCCTTATGCAATATGACTTTTAAAATTATCACTAAGATTTTGGCGAACAGATTTAGAAACATTATGGGACAGCTTATAGGATCTGAACAATGCGGTTTTATTGCTAATAGATCTACATGTGATAACGTCTTAGTTGCTCAAGAAATCATTCACTCTATGAGAATGAAGAACAGAAAGAAAGGATTTGTTGCCATCAAGGTTGATATGGAGAAAGCTTACGATAGACTTGATTGGGGATTTATTGAAAATACGCTGGTATGCTTGAATTTGGAAAGGAATTTGGTTAATCTAATTATGGCATACATTTCCACGAACTCTATGTCTATTCTGTGGAACGGGGATGAAACTCCGGTCTTTACCCCCACTAGAGGTGTTAGACAGGGAGATCCTTTAAGCCCATATATCGTTGTTCTATGCATGGAGCGTTTGGGCCATCTTATTAAAGCTAAATGCCAAGCTCAGCGATGGAAACCTTTTGTCTTTAAAAGAAGTGGCCCTCAAATATCCTATCTCTTCTTCGTTGATGTCCTCATCCTGTTTGCAGAAGCTTCTATAAATCAAATTACAGAGATCCGCAACGTAATGCAAACTTTTTGTGAGATCTCTGGTCATATAATTAACTTGGAGAAATCAAAGATGTTTTGTCCTGCAAATGTCAATTTCAATAGAGCGCTTGAGCTTAGTCAGACACTTGGAATTGGAATTACTTCAGACCTGGGAAAATATTTGGAAGTGCAGATGATTCATAAAAGAATCACCAAGAACACTTATCACCCAGTTGTGCAGAAGGCGAGATCTAAACTATCTATGTGGAAAAGTAAATTTCTCACTATCGCTGGGCAATCAATTTTGATTAAAGTTGTGCTTTCGTCTCTTCTCAGTTACTACATGCAATCAACTCTTCTTCCAATTTGTACTATAAATGAAATTGATAAGATTTCCAGAAAGTTTCTTTGGTCTTAGGATGAAGATGCCAGAAAAATGCATCTGATTGCTTGGGATAAAATTACCCAAGCAAGGAAGCAGGGGGGCTGGGATTTAAAGATCTAAGACGTCAGAATAGAGCATTCATTATGAAATTATGCTGGAGCCTTCTAACTAAAAGACATATTTTATGGGTGTAGAGTATATGGGCCAAATATAATTGTGGTACTGCAGTGGTTCCCAGAATATCAAAGAAAAGAAGTTCATCGCCGGTTTGGAGAGCGATTGTTGAGGTTTGGGACAAATTCATAGGTGGAGTTGGGAGAAAAATTAATAATGGGGTTGATACTAAGTTCTAGTGTGATCTTTGGCTTCCCTTGAAGCGACCTCTTCTAACATTTGTCTACAATCCGGCCTTGATAAATGAGGAGGAATCTGTGAGAGATCACCTTTTGATGAGTGGACAATGGGACACGAACAGGTGGCAAGGAATTCTTCCGAGGGATATAATTAGTACCATCACTAGAATGCACCCTCCTAGTAATAATTCTCTTGATTGCTTTATGTGGAGGGCGGCTAAGGACGGAGGTTTTTCGGTTAAATCAGCTTATCATTACCTTTCTAGGGAGAGGGGTGTACTAGTAACCAATTCTGGTCCTTGATGTGGAAATGGCCAGTTCCTGAGAAAGTAAAATATTTCATGTGGCAGGTTGGACATGAGAGACTTGCCACTAACTAGTTTAATTATCAAGCAGTTTGAGGAAAGTAGTGGTAATTATAATATATCTCACCAAATCTTTCAACTTGACAGGTTTGAGGAAAAGTCGTGGACTCCACCTACTGGTACTGAGGTTCGCATAGATGTTGATGGATCAGTCCGACAGCAGTTTCAAGCAGCATGTGGAGGGGTGATAAGGGATTCACGAGGACACTGGTTGATGGGGTTCTACAAGTCCCTAAGGCTTAAAACTGTTATTGAGGCAGAACTACATGCCATCTTGTTAAGGCTAAGGACGGCCCATCAGTTGGGTTTCCAATAGATCCTGATTTATTCAGATTCTACTGAGGCGGTTATTATCATCGTGAGAGATCGGTGTTATGATGATTATCCGCTGAGAGATGTTATTGGAGACATTAGAGACTTGTTATTCCGAGGGTGGAGTGTGAAGATGTACCATACATCGAGAGACAACATCGCTTGTGCTGACTATCTAGCTAAGGAAGGACATAATGCTCCGGCAGATGAGGATGTCATTCTTATCCCGATTGTACCAATGGGGTGTAGTGATATTGTGTTGAAGGACCAGTTAGCGTGTCGGTCGTAGACTTTCATCTTTGTGATTGTATTTAAAGTTAGCTATTCATAGGCTAGCTTTTATTTTCATCTCAAGCTAATGCTTGCTTGTACTTCTCAAAAAAAAAAAAAGAAAAAGAAAGAAACCAGAAAGGTGGCTGAACAATTAAAAAAAAAAATAAAAGGAGACAAAATACCCAATAGACCCGATAGACTACAGCTAGGAATAAATACAGAGATTGAGGTTGACATTTGGGAACGTTGTGCACCGCAAGACCTTCGACAAAAATTTCGACCTTCCTTTCATCCCCTCTCGCTGACGGCTTTCTCTTCCACCACAGTCACCGGCGAGTAAGCTTCTTCCTCAACCACCACAGATCCGACATCAGTATTTAGTGAGCCTCGCGAATCAAGACCTACCCTTTGTCTTCATTCTTCCACTCCCTCTCTACCATTTCAATCGAACGTTAGTTTTAGCTACCATCGCCATTGACTGCTCAACACCGTTCCCTCACTTCACCATCATCCTCACTCCTTCCATTTTTGTCTCTCACTCTAACAACCATCATCACCAGTCACCTTCTACCATCGTTGCTACAAAAAAATGAAATCATGTGTGGCTGATTCTCCAATTCCTAGGGAGGAGTTTATTTTGTTTAATCTATTTTCTCTTATTGTATTTAGATTTTCTAGTTTTAGGAATATTGTTTTATATTATTGAGAGTTAGTTTATCCATTTGGATAACTTCATGGATTGAACTTAATTATACGATTGGATTGAATTATTATAGCTTGTTGGATTTATATATATATGTATTTCCCTTATTGATTCAATTTTATTATGGTTTCTACGTGTTATTGTTAGATAGTATAATTAAATTGGATTAATTGAGTGACATGTTATCGCATTCATATCAAGAGGAAGCAAATTATATTAATCTAATCCTAATTGCACATTAACTGTACTTCAATAATATCTTAAGAGGTGATTGCTAACTGTGGTAGTAGAAGTAATTACTAATTAAGAACACTAGACTCACTAATTAAGAGGTGAATTGGATTAATTGAATGGTGTGTTATCGCATTCATATCAAAGAGGAAGAAAATTACATTAATCTAATCCTAATTGCAAACTAACTATATTTCAATAGTGTCTTAAGAGGTGATTACTAGCTATGGTAATATGAATAATCACTAATTAAAAACATTAGACTCAAGCGTTTGCTTAGGATTTTTTATCAAGACTTAGTGAAAATTTACTCTTACATCTAATTAAATTATGATAGTCACTACTCCATTTCCAAGAGCATTCGTTAATTATACATTTTCATACTTTATTCCATTATAAAAAAAATACCAAAAATAATAGTTTAGGATTTAATTTAATTGCATTTTTATTTTCTTTTATTCATTTGAAAATCCAAAAACCTTTTACCCCTTGTTTTTTTATTGCACTTGTATGCCATTTAAATTACTTAGGATTCAATAAAAGGCTCCTTAAAAAAAGAAAACGATGTTAGGTTTACCTATATGCAATCCTTAGTCAATTTTTTGTTGTGGACCCAAGGCTAAAGATAAAAAAGGCCCTCATCAGTTATTTAGCGTCTATAAATTATAAACAAATATGCAATAATAAGGCTGTAGTATGTAGATTAAAATGAAAATCCCATTTAAAATATTCAAATATATATTTAAACCTGCACTTTTATTAAATCCCTAATCAAGCCAAGAGCCCTAATTAGGGATTCCTGAATTTGTTGATTTTGCCAATATGTCCTTCTCCTATTTTATCCCTTTCTCAATCTTTCTCTCCCATATGAGCTAATCATGTGATCTCTTCCCCTCCATTCTCGTTGCTCATCTGAATTCCCAATCCGAAAGAGAATTTCTAGTAGAAAAGGAAACAAAATAACAGCCCTACAAACTTGCCAAAATTAGGTTTAATGTTGTTGAAGGATAGAGTGGCGTTGTTCCCAATCAAAAACACGATAAGATTCATCGTCCCTGTCAATGCGAAGGTTTTGAATGTCAAAAAATAAAAAATTGTTCGGCAAATCTCATCCAAAGAAGAGGCAAAATGGGACAATTGCCATTTAGGGTTACGAAAAGAAAATACTAAAGAATGTGTACACCAGCTTCAATTCCGTATCTCAATAATAATAATCAAATGGATCTTTTATTCATTGATGCTCTCGCTGCTACATGTATCAAATTGATTGCTCTCTTGACATAAAAAGAAAGATTTTAAAGATAAAACCAAAAATATTTTTTGCAGATAATTATATTTGTTATTTGACTGGTTACTATGAAACACAATATTGATGAAGAAATAAAAAATATTATGATATGATGGGATGCTCGCTCATCATTTTAATTAGAGGAGCATTATGGCCTTTTAACAATATTTAGAAATCTCTAATAAGATCTCTTATCCTGATTAGGGATTTTTTAAAAGTGCATACCTAAATCTAGATTTAGATATTTTAAATAAGGGAAAAGGAGCATAAATACACATGTGCTTTACCCTTGGGAACGCTCAGCACCATATGCTTTTTTTGGGAGCAAAAATTCACATATGGTTACCATTTTCGAGCAAAGTCACATCCCACCGTTATGTTACTGTTCACTTCATCCCTTTCTCTCTTATCATAGTGAACAGTAACATAACGGTGGAATGTGACTTTTACTCCAAAATGATAACCACGTGTGTATTTTTGTTTCCAAAAAAAGCATATGGTGCTCGGCGTTCCTGAGGATAAAACACATGTGTATTTTTACTCCTTTACCCTTTAAATAAATTTAAATGCGATCCTCCCTATATTAAAATCTACATAGAGTTCAATAGAAATCATAACGTAGTCGTAATCATTGACCACAAAAAAAAAAAAAAAAAGAAAACTTATCCAAGATGTACAATATATAACAAGAGATTATATTGGATACAAAATAGAAAAATGAATAATTAACTCCTTATTCCATGGCTATGACCTATGACATGGAGTAGTGTTGAAGAACAAAATGAAAATATTAATATTAATTGCTTACGTTCATATAAAATCATGCTCGTATTGTAAATTGCACTGCCAACTAATTAAATCTTATATTAAGTACAAAGGTTGCAATTAAAATGGTCAAGGTAGCTAGTGATTGAACTATAATTTTATATGATTTTTCAAAATAAAATTGAGATTTTTAATGCATTTTCTGAGGCATTATTGCAATATTAAACACTAATTTGAGTTAGGAATATTTGTGTTGAATTAACTGAAATTAAGGGCAAAATGGTTATAATTTATTAATTATTTATGTAAATAATTTCTTGAACTTTTAATGTTACATTATATTTAGCCTTGTATTATAGGTGTTGAAGAAGAAAATTTAAGATTTTGGAAAATGTCAATTGGGGCTAGAATTAGTATTTTTGAGGACAAGGGAAAGTTACATAATTCCTGGACATTCCAAATCAAAGAGAAAAGGAACCAGAAAAAATGACATAAAATGACCCAATTTTTTTTAAATCACAGATGTGCCCCAATAAAGTTTCAAACTTATACTTTAGTCCCTCAACAAAACGTTTCACTTTGCAGATTGATCCCTATTCAAAACTTGCGTTATGACCAGGAAGCAATTAGGTTCAGCTAGCTCCAGACGCGACCAAAGACAGAAGAGAGAGACACAAAACAGACCCGACATTGTGGACCAGTGCCGTGAAAGGGGACGACGTTTGGCCTCTTCCTTCCTTCCTCAACCTCCCTTTTCCTTTGTTGCCGGTGGCCCTCATCTTCTTCACCATTGCCGCCGGCAACCCACCTTCACCGTGACAGAAAGAGCTTGAGCAGAAGATATATATAGCTGCGACGGTGGTCTGAGAACCCAGAGATCCGGAACATTGACACATCACCGCCTTGCTTTATGTATGCGATCTTGAGAACCCGAGTGCCAATGCCATCACTGTTGACCCAGACCCAAACCCTATCGCATAGGAAGTCACTGGTGACGCTTGACCCTTCCTCCGCAATTATGGCATCCACCAAACCCTTGATGTTTGACACACTATTCTACAATTCCCTTGTTTTCATCTTCCTCCATTTGGTTTCTCATTCATTATGCTTTTAACATCCCGAAATTTTAGAATTTTAAATTAGAACATTATATAGAGTTAATTCATGAATTTTAGCTTAGAAATAATTATTAGAATAATTATTTAAAATTAGGACTTATTTCCATTAAATTATTTTTGGGAAGAAGAAATATTTCCAAATAAGGAATAATTAGGCCTAAAAACTATAGAAAATATATTTAATGGCTTAGAGGAATTAATTGGGGGAAAGGAAAATCCTTATATATATGGAATTAAGGATTTATTTATTTTCCAATAATTACGATTATATAAATAATGGGCCTAATTACAAATAAAAAGCCTTGAAGAGAATTAAGAGAGATAATTTTACATCTCAAACAAAACACTTATTCTATTTCTAGCTATTCATTAAACACTTGTTAGCTCATATAATTGGACCCATTCAATCCCCCAACACATCACTAACACAACCTAATTATATCAAGCCATTATCATTTCCCTCTACACGTGAACAACAAAGCCAAGCACACTCCAATATTGCATTGGGTAAAATACCAACAGCCCATATCCCTAATATCTTGGCCCAGCAACAAAACCCCACGGCCCAGTATAATACTCCATTCAAGACTACCCATTATTCATTCTGAAACGCAAACACACGGATAGCTCCTTGCAACACGCTGGACCAGTACCATTTTCATTAAAACCAACTGCGCAAAGATGAAAGCTCCTTTCGTTTTTGCCAATCTAGGATCCTACTTTCACCTAGGGTTAGCCTAGGGCCTCTAGACCGTTACTCCCCAATCTAGACCCCCCCTATTATATATATATAATATATCCACAGCCTCCTTCGTTTTTCCCAGCAGCTGAAGTTGAGTTGAGGGAGAGAGTGATGCGCAGAGAAAGCGAGGGAAAGAGAGAGAGTCTCAAAGGGAGTAAGACGTGAAACTGAGTGAGACCGAGACAAGAGAAGCATTGATGAAGGCAGGAACGACGCTAGCTGTGCTTGCAACTTGAGAAACTAAACAAAGTAAGTCTTCAAGCTTTTCATCTCCTAGTTTCGTGAGCTCCAACGTGAAACTTTACTCTATTTTTGAGTCTCGAAACAGAGGAGGTTTAGTTTGTGTATACATAAAGATACGTCACTGCTTGTTCTTTTTTTTTTTTTTTTTTTTGTTATGCAGAAGCTGCTGATGCTATATATATACCTATATATAAAAAAGGCTTCAAGGGGGCTGTTTAACTAAATATATAGTAGGATATTTAACTATTATATATATTTATTGTTTTTGCTTGTTTGTATGTCTATATGTATGAAGTTACTGCCAAGGAAGAAAAGCTTTATGTCATGCCCATAAGTGATGAGGGCCTTTTTCGTCTTTAGTTTTGGGGTCCACAATCAAAATTACCAAAGATTGCGTATAGACAAACTTAGAGATTCAATACCTATTGAATCTCAGGTAACAATAAACCTCATGTTCAAGTAATAACAATATATATGATAGATATTAATTACATTCAGTACGAGAATACATAACACACAACAAATGTATGTCAACAGTATTTGCACTAACCATTATCACGAATCCACTTGTCCTCAATACTAGGAAAACATATAAGTGGTATTATCAAAACTACAACCCACATCAAGCTGAATCCACAACTTAATTGAATATGTAAACAAACGATTGAATTCACAGTCTTATTCATAATTCATGAATCAAGAAATTATATTTAGGCATACAAAACACATAAGAGTTAAAGTTACAGTATGCATCTGTACCTTTCTTCGCTTGGTACGATTCTCTTTCGGTATTGATTCTCAACTTTCCCAGATATCCTATAATAGCAATATCAGATTATGATATTATAATGAATACCATATATCTTAGAATGATATCCTAAGAGATATTCTTGCAACTATTGACCTTTTTACCCCAGGTGGATTTATTATTCCCATTTTACCTTTACGTTTCCTTAAAAACAGAATTTCAGCATTTTTGCCCAAATTTCTCATTAACTTTGAAAAATCATAACTAATTGTATAAAAATAAAAAATGATGTGAATCTAAAGCCAAAATTTCCCTTGACAAGTCTAGTTTTAGGGGAAAATAACGTCTTTAACTTTAAACCCATTGGTCATTCTCAATTTTAATTTCTTTAACCATTATTCTAGTTCCCAATCTAGAAACATAGGCTAACTTGGAAAATTCACATATTTTTGTACAAAACCCTAAATTTTACATGTTATACATAGATGGAAAACCATTCATGTCTACTATATCTTTGAAGAATTTCAGGATTATTAAACACCATTTGGATGGCCAAAACTAATGCATAACAACCACTGTACAGATTAACATATAGAAAACAAGGTTTCATTTCAAAAATTTTTATCTCCTTGTCGAAATATTACAAATTTTATATTAAAAGAAAACCCTAGATGTCTAATTCATGACTGGAAAATTTCATGATTTTTGAAAATCATTTACCATATAAAAAAAGTTTTCATAATGACTAATTCCAGAAAACTGAAATTTGGGATTTTTCTCAACTTTCACCACTTAGATCTTTTGACTCCAAAAATTATTTCCAAACATGTTTTTCACTCCATTTTATATTTTAAGAGTAATGGAGACTTCCAAACATGAAAGGAAATTTTTTCTACAATTTTCTAGATTAAACTCGTATATTTACTAAAAACTAAAAGCTTAGAATCAAGAACTTACCTTTGATTCTTGAACTCGTTCTTCTTCTTGCTCCTATGAATTTCTTTAACTCAACCAGCTGCTAAATGAGTTTTTGGTGTGAGGAATGAAGAGAGGGAGCACCTCTATTTAAAGGAAAAATCCAAACTCATTTGGAACCAAAAACATGAAATCAATTTCCTCATATTCTTCTCATAACATTGGATTAAATCAACTTATGAAAATTCATATCCACCCTACAACACTTGGCCGACAGCTCCCTCTAATCCCCTAGCCATTTTATTAATTCTCCATGTGTCAATTATCCGATGATTCAAGCTTCCCATGGTTCATTTAATTATATTAGGATTTAGCTTAATTAGGTAATTAATTAGGACCATTAGATTGCATTATATGTGCAACAATCCTAGCCTTTGATCCTAGTTGCAATCATTGACTTTTCAAAGATGATTAATAAAATTTAATTAACACCTTAATTAAGTGCTTATACAATTACATTTGTTATTGGTTATTTTAATTGCATGAAGACTTGGGCTCAATTCTTTGGATAATATCCTAAAACACTTGGTCGTCCTCCTTGCTCCACCATAGCTAGACATAAATGTGGACTTTTGGGATATATCAAATAAGCTTTGATTAATTCTTTAACCATGTGCTTAATTGTCCTTTTCATATTTGCTAATTGCTTTAATTTTCTTAAGCATTTCCATCACATTTTCTTGCTTTCTTTGGTTACAAAATAACCATTATTGTATGTGTTATTTATGTCACATTTTATTGCTATTATATGTAGTTTCAAATCCTATCATTTAATTATAAATTCCATGAAGAAATTTGCCTAAAATTATAATCAATAGATTACAATATTTTGAGACCCATATTTGCCTTCATTTACATTAATTATTCATCAAAATAAAGATTTATGATGAATATAAATTTTAAGGTATTACATGTATATTATTATTACTTGAACATAAGGTTAACAATTACATGAGATTCAATGGGTATCAAATCTTAGATTTGACTAAAGGTTTAGGGAAGGAAATCTTGACCTGGGAAGGCAACATGGATGGAGCAAGTGGGGAGACACTAGATAGAACGAATGCCAAAAGAGTTTCATTAGGGCTTAGTTTATGGCATGAGTCTCATAAAGTTATTTCAAACTATTTGGTGATTAAACTAAGAAAGGGTTTATCTATGTGGTTTCAATAATTAGTCACCGTAAAAGATGGGGAAACTCCCACTAAACTAAACACCGATCTGGCTAATAGGTCTGATTAACTATATTGGGTTCCAAGCCGTAGGTCTAGATGGACTAAGATTTTTGAGTTCTGTGTAAATGTATCACACGAATATTTCTTTGGGATTTTCAATGTAACCAACATATGTCAGGCATCAGCATATGTCTGGGCATATAATATCAATTATTCATCATCCAAATAGTAATGCATGCTTTCTATTCCGCTTTACTTTGATCTTTTAACACCGTCAACTATGTTCATATTCCTCATACGACGTGTCAACGGACATAATTAGTATGGAATTTGGGGTATTACATCGAGAAGAGAGAATGACATTTCTAAGTTTGCCTATACGCACTCTTTGTTGGTTGATTTTTAATTGTGGACCCCATGGCTAACGACAAAAAAGGCCTCATCATGTTGCTAATAGGGGTAGCTGATACGCGCTGTACTTATTTCCCCTTGTCAATAGTTTCATGCCGCTGGGTTTTTCTAGTAGGGCTTTTAACAAGGTAGCACTAGATAGTATATCAATAAATAATATACTCTTTTTCTTCCTCTCGGGCTTTGTACATCCCACTGGGTTTTTTCAAGTTGAAATTTTTTAATGAGGCTCATTCATATATAATGGACATCCAAAAGGGAGTGTTATGAATACCATATTTGTACGTATGTCCATATATTTTCATTATCTCTATTATCTCCAGTATCCTATGTAACACCCCAAATTCCATGCTTGAAAATCGTGTCGGTTGACACTTAGTTTTAGGAAAAATCAATAGAGTAATGCGGGAACGGAAAGCATGCACTAATATTTGGACAATGAGTATTTGATATAAAAATGCCCAAACATATGCTGATGCCTTGACATAAGCTAGTATATTAAATATCCCGAAGGAATATTCATGTGATACAATTTACAGAGATTTAAATACAGTTCTCTGATAAAGAAAGCCTTAAACTAGACATATGGCTTGGAACCCAACACAGTTAATCAAACATATTGGCTAGATCGGTGTTTAGTCTAATGGGAGTCTCTCCGTCTTTCACGGTGACTTATGACTACCCATCGACAAACTCTTTCTTAGTTTAAGCACCAATTGGTTTGAAATAACTTTGTTAGATTCATGCTAGAAACTAGGTCCTAATAACTTCTACCGACCTTCGTCTTCGGCCGGTGCCTTTTCACGGCTCTGTCCACTTCACCTCTTCTTGGTTCCGCCATCTCATTAGGTCACTTTCCTGAACCTTTAGTTAATGCTGAGATTCAATGCCCATTAAATCTCAGGTAACAGCTAACCTCATATGAAAAGTATAAACAATATATGATAGATAATCACAACAATCTACAACCAACTAAATGTAAACACACATGATTCAATCAATCATATCAAATCCATACAAGACATAGGAGAGTTAAAGTTACCAGTACGCAAACATACCTTTCACCGTGTAATGGCCAAACGTTCGGCTCTTTGATCCGACTCCAGACTTCCCGGATATCCTATACGTTATCGTCGGATTATCATATGATATTTGATAAATGTCATATTCCTTAAAATAATATCCTAAGGGATATTTTGGCTAGTAATGACTATCTTACCCGTGGTGAATTTATTTTTCAATTTATTCCCCAAAATTTCGGAAAAAAACGCTGATTACAGCATTTAGGGCAGATTTTCGTCTAACTTTGAAAAATCATAACTAATTATAGAAAAATCGAAATGGGGATCCGTAAAATTTCCCGGAATTATTATGATGTCTATTTTTGAGAAAAAAATACTAGAACAATTCTCAGTTTAATGTTCATCAACTTCTGCCCAGAATTTTACAGAAAAATGTAGCCTTTATTTGTGAATTTTTATCTTCTTGCAACAAATTCAGAATGACACACTCTAGGTATATTTGGAAAGCTCTATATGTCTACTTTAACCATCAATTTTCTCAGAATTTTAGAACCCCATCTTCAACATAAAAACTGACATTTTTACAACTGACTTCAGGAATCGCCTAACCGAAAAAATTTTGCCAGAACTTCGTTATTTTGATGTTTTTCTTCAAAACTTTTACTCTATCACTTCATCTTTTTTTTTTTTTCTAAATAAGACCATTCTAACCATAAAAACATGAAAATAAAATTACTCTAGCATTTTTAAGATTAAAGCAAAACCTGTCCATGAATCTAAGAACTCAAAAGCTATAACTCAAGAACTAGAGAACTTACCCTTGAAGAACCTTGCTAGTCCTTCTTGCTTTCCACTAACTCTCACTTTCCACTCTTAGAATCATATGCTTTAGCTTGTTTTGGTGTGAATTTTATGAAGACTAAAGGCCTCTATTTATAGGGAGAGGTTGGGACACCAATGGCATTTACCTTCATCAAACTTACCCATGCACACACATACACGTACACACAGCCACACACACACACACACTCAAACACATGTGCTATCTTTCATAATATCTATCTTTAAATATTATAAACTTCCTTCCCATTCTCCAAGCTACACAAACCGTCCCCCTCCCTCCTTCTTTCTTATTTCATTTGCATTAATTATCTTATCCTATCTCATTTAATCCCCATGTGCTTTCATTAATTATAATATCCTGAATTAAATAAAATAAAATTCTTTTTTTTAAAATCCCTTTATCCATTGGATCCAATTGTGTTAGTTTAGATTTAATCCTTACCATTAATCCATGGCATAATTCTCCCATTGGTCCATTTAATTTTATGAGGATTAAGCTCAATTCTTTGATTTCTCATTGGCTCATTCAAATTCACATGGATTTAGATTAATTGTGTAGTTAATTAGAACCATTAGATCTTCCTTTATTAAACTTAATCTTGGCCTTTCATTTAAGCAAAAATCCTATTTTACTATTCAAGATATTTGTTTGCAAAAACACATGTGCTCTTCCAATTAACATCTTGATTATTAAACAATTTTTCCTTTCCTATTGTACAAGCAAAAACCGTGGCCTCTCGCTTTGTCATTTAATATGCTTTTTCCATTAGCAAAATATCCCATGGTTCAAGTATTTTCATTGGCTAGTTGCAAATGTTGACTTTTCAACATGTATTTGTGTGTTAATTATCATAGAATCTTATCTAAATCATCCTCCTACATGCTGGGCATTTTTTTATGACCTTTGGTGTAATACCCAGATAATTACTATCTGAATTATTATGTTACCATAATAAAAAAAATATCCATTTATGATGATTATGGTCTCAAATAGAGTATAATTGATCTATTTTCAAAGGAAGATACTAAGGAAAAATTATGGAAAATTCAAGAAAACATGGAATAATTATTGAAAATTTAGGAAATGTATTATTCTTAATTTAGACAATTTAATAAAATATTTCCTATGAAAATAAAAAGAAGGAAAATTAAAAAGTATTGTAGAATCAAAATTGATTCTATGACTTTTAATATTTTGCATAGGGCTTAAATCATTAATGTTAATGAAATTGTTGTGAGTAAATAATTAATCCTAATTAAGAAAATTATTAGGAATTATTAAAGGATTAATTAAGTAATTTTCAGGAATTTTATACGATTAGAGGAATTTAGGAAACACAAAAATAAAATAAAATAAATATAAATAATGATTATTAAGGATCAAAATTTTTGGCTAATTAAATAAATAATAATGGTTAGGATATAGTCTTAAAAAGTAAAGATCTATGGTTTAGGATTTTTCAAGAATTTATGAAAGCCTAAATCCAAGTAATTAGTTATGGACCAATAGGAAAATTTTGTGAAAAATAAATATAGGATAAATATAATATATGTGGTTAAGGGAAAAAATATATATATATATGGTGTGTTGGCCGAATTTTAGGGGAGATAAGGATGAAAAGATATTTGAATATAATAGTAATATAGGTTTAAGCATGTGATAAATAAGTAATAATATAATAATAATTAAAAGTGGACAGGATAAACGAGAACGGATGGAAATAAAATCCTACATAGAAAACCGTGACCTAGGTTTCTAAAGTCAGGGTAGATTGTGAACGAGGGAATTTTTATCTCGAGATGGCCGGTCTCCGAAGTCATTTCTGTAACCGACGGAGTGATTTGGAGATCCGAATAGGAAGATATTTTGTATAATTAAAGCAGATAGCCAAAAGGAGAACCGATAGAAAATAATTCCATTGTGGGAATCTGAGGATAAGTGGGGAAAAACCAGAGTATAATGTTAATCAGTGAATTTTTGTCTCGAAGTTAGTACCAGACAACGTTATTTCTGTAGCCGGGCACGAATACCGAGGATTTTCAGCTGATAACGGAATGTCCTCAGTGGGATTAGAAAATTAGATAATTTGAAAGAGGAAGAAAAGATCTTCAGAGTGTTGTTCTTGGAATTTTAAGTTTCTACGGAATCTCGTGATCGGGGCACCGAACCGGGAATTCATCAGATAAAGCAAGATGACATAAGACTTGATGATGCAGCAGGGATGACATCATCCTTGAGAGGTGTAAGGCCAAGATCTTGCCACCTTCAAGAAGTGCGATCTAACGGCCAGAAACTGATCAGACAAAGTTCAAAGGAATTACCAAATTGTCATTGCCTTTTTCTATAAATAGCCTTCCATTCTCCTTCATTTTCTCACCAATTCCTCTTGCAAATTTCGAAATTCTAGAGTAGAGAAGGAAGGAAGAGCTCTGGAGAAAGTTGTAGCAGAGTCCTGAGTAAGTTCTCTGGTCCCTAGTCTTTAGTTCGGTAGTTCTTTCGGTAGTTATAGTAGAATTGTTAGAGTAGTCTTAATTTTTTAAGTTAGTTTAAATATCATGTTTTAGGAATAAATGTGATATTTACCTTAGAAATATGTTAGAGGAAAAATTATAGCGAAAATTTTGAAAGTGTAAAGTCAAAACAGCGAAGCTCTGGCAAAATTCCGCCAAAAAGTCAAACTAGGGGCAAAATGGTAATTTGTACCTAAAATGCCTGTTATGGTCTTAGAAATTCATACCGGTGATATTATCCTTATAGGATACCCAGAATCACGAACCGCTGTTTCCGCTGTCACCGCTGTCAAATCACCGTCGTACCGCCGTCAAACGTACCACAACGCTACTGGAGTGCCCGAAATCGTCAACGGAGGTACGGACGCGTATTGTAACCTTAACACTTATGTTGCTTATAGACATATATGTGGTAGACATATTGCTATACTGAAACTCTGTCGTGGGTTGTCAGTCATACATACAGCTTGTTACGGGTTATAGTTTTGATAACGCCGTTGGGTTTTCCTAGCGCTGAGGACACGATGGGAGATCGTGGCACTGGTTTATGTGCAGACATAGTGTGGGGCTTTACATATTGCTGTGTGCTTATGTTCTGTCCATTGTTGATCATGCATCTGCTGTGTGCTTATGTACTGATATGCTGTTATGTTGTTATGATTATCTGTTGCCTATATATGATTTATTTGAGCATAAGGTTAACCGTTACCTGAGATCCAATTGGGAATTGGATCTCAGCTGTAGCCTCAGGTTCAGGAGGATCCAGGGTGGAGGAGAGCGGCAAGTAGCCGATGTAGGCGGAATGGAAGAGCTTATATGTTATAGTTTTTGAACTATTCAGATATTGTTTTTTTTTTTAAAACAACAGATGACTATATAAGGATGATTACATTATGGTTATGTACTTCTAAATATTCAGTTACTCGTTTAATCGAAATGCTCGACTCTGATCACGATTCATTTAAAAAAAAAAATTCGGCATTTTCAATTAGGATGTTACATTTGGGGCAGATTTAATAAGTTATAACTAACCCTCTAATTAAGTGTTTATATGTCCACTAATTACATGTTTTTGTATCATTGGTTTGTTAGCTAACCATGGCAATTAGTGCTTCATTAGACAAGTTTAATTCTTCATCCTTGGCCCTTACTTTTCCTCATTTATTTCAAGAATGATTACTTTAATTTGCCCATAATTAAAATGAAGAATTATGCCGCTAATCTTAATTAGTGCAAAGCTTATTTGCCTATTATTTGCTATTTGGCACTTAATCAAGGTAATTAGACCATTATTAGCAACTTAATTTCATCCTCTTTGGCCCTTATATATTTCAAAATATAACAGCCCCATTTAGAAGATTTTAATTTGCTTTTCACACTTGAAGACACATATTCAACTTGGATAATAATCAATTAAGTATTTATCCCTTACTTGCCATGTGTAATTTTGGCATAAATACAATAAATATTAGGTGTTTTATTCCCTTTAATATCTATTTATTTCCATTAATATCTACCTTTTGTATTAAGGCTAAAATATAGTCCTAATAGGTAGTTACAATAATTTGCCATTAATCTCAATTGATACAAGCCAACCTAGCAATTAGTGTTTGCTAATTGGTTTTAATTTGACTATTTGTCTTCATCCCTTTTTCTGTCTCTCTTTGGGATTAAAATAGCTATTATTTTATATGACATTTATATCACGTTTTATAGCCCATAAATATAGTCTCTTAATTAACTATTGGTTAATTAATTCTAAAGTGAAATTTGGATAAAAATATAATCAATAGAATATATTTCTTTGAGACACATATTCACCTTTATATTTTGCTAATTAATTTACCAAAATACCATATTTACATGTATTATGAAAATTAGGGTATTACATCCTACAATTATCTCCTATTGTTATCAAATATACATAAATACTAATTCTATTGAGATTGTAAAATTATGCCTATAAATAGAGGGCATATGTTATGTGCTACATATACCTTGAATAGTGAATAAGAATCCTCTCTCTTTCTCTCTTTTATCTTTCCTTTTTTATTTATAACATGTATAAAAATAAAGTTTCAAAAGTTACAAAGTTAATAATTTGGGGGTTAATATCATAGACTTAAAAATTTAAGGGGGTTTATTAGTAAGTTTAAAAGTTAAGAAAATTATCTTTGCATGGATGATTTTAAATTCAGGAACATGCCCTTTATGTAATTTAGCCTATAAATTATAAACAAACATGCAATAAGTCTGGCTGTAAACTCTACAGAGAGTTGAATAGTTTAACATAAAGCAGTCGTTATTAATTATTGACCAGAAACAACATACATGAGATTAAAATGGACAGCAAATGAATAATATATAAACTCATTCCATGGCGGTATATATGACAATGGAAGAGTAGTAACTAGTAGTGTTGATGAACGATGAACTTGTTCTATCTATCCGATCTTGGGAACCCTAGTGACTATGCCATCACTATTCACCCAAACCCAAACCCTATCGCAACGGAAATCAGTGATCACGCTTGATCCTTCTTCCACAATTATGGCATCCACCAAGTCGTTCTCTCTCTCTATTGTTGCTTCTGCTCTCTCTCCTTCCACCCCTACCAGCTCCGGCCATGAGCTCTTACCTTCACATCAACACACAGGTCAGAAATCAGAAATAATATCAGGAATAAAAAAACAAGAAGCTAAACAAGTCTTAACATAACATTATTATAAATCGAATTACAACATTATTTTCTATTACCTCGGCATTCCTCAGACATGTCGTCCACTACTTGGGGATTTCCCTGCTGCAATCCGTCTCAAGCTTATGTCTTTTGTTTGGGATAATTGAGATATGTTGTTGCTTTGCATGTAGGGGTTCCTATTTATAGTACGGTTGAGGTTGTGAGTTGATCGAGTAATGGACATTTCTGACTTCTCTCCCTCGCCATATGGCAAGCATTGCCGTACTAGCGTACTTTCATTCAACTGATATATATAGTCAATGTTCATGTTTGACACACTACTCTCCAATCCTCTTGTTTTCAATCTCCTCCATTTGATTTCTCATTCATGCTTATGCATATAAACCAATTAGAAAGCTTATCCTCTCTACTTCTACACTCTATTTATTCATTTTTTTGGAAGAGAAGATAGACAAAAAGGTTTTGGGGCATCCAGCACCTCAAAGTATCTTTTTAGATGCATGAAGTGCCATAAAATATTGTGTTGTGCATCCAACACCTTAAAGTATTTTTTCCTGGTGCATTGAATTTCAAGGGCGTCAAATACTATGAACTATTTTTTTTTATGCATCCAACATCCTAAAATATTTTTTTTAGGTATATCCAACACTTTAAATTATATAAATCGTTAAGTGCTAAATTACACATACACAAAAATATATACACAAAAATATTTCAAGGTAATGGACACACTTAAGAAATATTTTTGGGTGTTAGGCGCAACACAAATTACTTTAGACTGGACAAGTGATTAACATGAAAAAGTACTGTTGGTTGTACCTAAATTAAACCCTACACAAAAAGAATATAGTATTCCAACATACGTACGTGCTGATTATATGATAAGTATTACAATCCAACTTGTTTTCTCGTGAATTGACTTTGACAAAAAGTAGTAAGGGCATTCGCAAATAACTCAGTCAAACCATCAATTATATATACCTAAAAGTCATGTTTACGTCATTACTATCCCTTAATCACTCTATAAATTATAATAAATGGAAAGTAGATATTTGGGTGGTACAAATATATAATAGATGAACCATTGATTTGAAATCCTTGCATATATCTTACCACACGAACCATAATTGATCGGTCGCTTTCAGAACAGATTTTAATTAAATTAACGTCGTCATCTAAAGCTTGTGCAGAGAATCAGTAGGTAGAACAGCCATACCTTCTAATTAACGAAACTTTCAAAAATAAGCTCCTTGATTCACAGGGTTGCTTTAATTTTGTGCTTATTATTCCCAGTCACCAAAACCGACTAAATTTGTTAGATTATCCAGAAACTTATATAAAAGTCAAATATCTCTTGCTCCAAAAACTTAATAGGATTGAGAAGGGCGGCGAAAACTTTGACTTTCTCTCCGCACCCCCTCAAAGCTTTTAAATGAATAGCTTCAGTTCATTCAATGGCGCTTTCCTGGTCAATGATCATAGTTTGTGATTACATTTCCATACAAAAGGTTAAATCGAATTCCTTGTCGATATGTCAAAATCATGACTGCAGTTATATTTAACTTTGCAAACTTAAATTTTCTTTAAACTCAAGTTCGAATGGTTTCCATTGTGCGAGCTTGTCGTCGTTGAAAATTTATCCTCAAGGTTGCGATGACAATCACAATAATTTCTCTTTGTTTCCGTGGGTAGCCGATATGGTAGACTTATTCCAGGTTTTTAGATTGCAATCGATGATCATTACTTGCTTCTTGGTTACATAATGCATACCAATTTTTCCCCAATTTGGGTGATATAAATTAAAATATGAAGTCGTTTTTTCAACCTCAGAAAAAAAAAATGTGGAGTCGTTTTGCATAATTAACAATAGCGGTAGCTAGTCAACAACGATCCAAAATAAAATCAGAATATTCTGTTCAGTTGATCAGTGATTGGCTTAGTTATTTAGGGCTTGTTTAGTATGAGGGATTTGGAGGGTAGGGGAAATTTTTATGAGTTGAATTTCAAAAAAAAATAGAGAAATGAGATTATAAAATTTTAATAAAAGGAAGTTGCAAGATAAGAGATTAAGAAAAATTAATTAAAAAATTTTAACCCAACTTCTCTAATTTTTTAAATCTAACTCAAAAAAAAAAAAAAAAACCCCTTCCCCCACTCCCTTCATACCAAACAGCCCCTTAAGTGCTGGGCTTATGTAAAAGTATTGTTGAGTAATTCCATCTCAAAAAAATTAATTACCCACCGAGTTTAGCCACAGAATTCTGTCACTAATCAATATGTGACAGTCTATTTGATCGTCGGAATCATATAATTCTGTTACTAATTAAATTCCATCGCTAATCCACTATTTTTTTGGTATTCTTTAGTTTTGTATATGTTGCATCTTTTCTAAAGGAGAATGGATGGAGTGACAACAGATCATGAAGCTTTCAAAACTAATGGATTTGTTGAAACAACTCACAATCTGACGATGAAATCTCAAGTTAAACTCTGCATAAGGGTTCTACACCTTTTTTGCTAATTAAGTACATTTATCCAATTCAATTCTAAGCATTGCCGGTCACTAAATGTAGGTACTTCTCGGTGAGGATTCAAAATTAATTCACCACATAATTATGAGAGACTAACTAACATTCTATTAGACCCAACTTTATTGGTAGGGTTCTACACTTTAAATGCATCTCAATTCGTAAAGTGATGTTATATGTAAAATATTTGTTGGGCTATAGGATATCACTCCTATGTAGAGGCTTGAGTTTTTAATTGTTCGATTTATTTACTTCTTAAGAGGCCCATATGATAAAAACTTGAAGAAAATTATATTTTTTATTTATTTCATTCCGAAAAAAATAACTTAATTTATCTAATATATGATAGCGAACATGATTGTATGAACAACTTAGGTTATTGAACCATATTTTTGTAACTTTTTTATAATTAATTTGGTGTTTTAATGTATTTCCCAGGCATTATTGCAAAATTAAGCACTAATTTAAATTAGTGATATTTGTTTTGAATTAAATGTAATTAGAGGTAAATGATCATAATTTATTAATTATTCATGCAAATGATTTCTTGGACTCTTGATGCAATAATTTGTGCTTAATTTTGCATATTGTAAGTATTTAAGAAGAAAATTTGAGATTTTAGAGAGTCAAAATTAATATTTTGAGGACTAGGAAAAATTATAGAAAAGTTAGTCATACTGCTCAAATCTAGAGCGCGAGTATCATTCTGTTCGATTTTGAAATGTTAGTCATTTGATTTCTTCATTGCCAATGTCCATCCAAGCATATAGTTGTTTCATTTGCCTAACTTTACATTGGATTCATTCCAGTAAGCTAGCCAAAAAGATAAAGAATAACGTCGGGTAAGCTAGACCGCACAATTGCATTGGCATATGTTTTTCACAGAAAAACTTTCATTTCAGCTGTTGATTCTTCACTCCTTATATTTTTATTTCTTAATGCTTTGGGCCCAATATGATGTGGTAATGACAATGCTTACCCGAAACTGAAAGTTTCAGTTTTCTGGGCAATGTTTGATCCTAATATGATCCTCATTGAGAAGGAATGTTCCTAAGCATTAGTGCGAACATCGATTTGTATTCTTTGCTTTATGGGCTGCTTTCCCCCCCGAATTGATAAGGTTTCTTATTTTTCTTAGCCACTGTTAGTTTTGGTTCGTTACCCACCGGCTTTTTTCCCATAGTGCCTCTTTTTAGGAAACTATTTACCAAAATGCCCCTACTTTAAAACTATTTCCCATTATGCCCTCCTCTGGAAACATATTCTCAATCTACCCCCCTTTAGTCGACTAAACCAGGGGTTTAGTCAACTAAATTTCGAGGGGTTCAAATTTTTTGAATCCCCCCGTAATTTAGTCGACTAAACCCCTTGGTTTAGTCGACTAAACCCATTTAGTCGACTAAACCAAGGGGTTTAGTCGACTAAATTACGGGGGTGGGCGTTAAAAAGCCCACACCCGACATTTAGTCAACTAAACCACTTGGTTTAGTTGACTAAATTTCGACGGTGAGGGTTTTTAAACACCCCAAACGCCGCTAATCGACTAGATCTCCCCCCCAAACCCCTCCCCCATCTCTTTTTCACCAAAATCTCTCTGAATCCGTTGGTGGATTGCGAAGAGAACTTCAATCAACTTGCATTTGCATCAATTTCGGTATGTTTTCGTCCCATTTTCGGAATTCCTCCGTCATTTATGTGTTTATGCGAACCCCCATTTGCGTTTTTTCATTTTGTGCTTTGATTGGGTTGTTTTGTTGTGTGTCTTTGCTTGATTTGAGTATTTCATTCCTATTTATGGAGGAAAATGATGAATATACATGTGAAAGTGAAAAGATTTACATCGGTTGAGTGGTTTTTATTTTTTTGAAGAATTTCACTTCGTTTTTCATAAATTTTTTTATTTGGTCAGCTAAAACCCTCCATTTTGCAGCTAAAATTCTGGTGTCAAAAATGAGTTCAAGTTCAAACACTTACATGACTATAATCTACCACAGTGGGAGGTATTTTGATGGTCCCGAAGGTGTTCAGTTTGAAGGGAAAATGAAAATGATGAAAATCAAACAGGATACTACATACAACAAGCTGAAAGAAAGAATTTACCAAAAATTGGGACTACATGGCAGCCAATGCATTCATCGGTTAATTGCCAAAGTGGAGACTATAGTGGGTAAGGATAATGTATACTACATTAGTACCGATGTATGTGATGATGAAGATGTAGATTGTGTCATAGATGCATTTGCTAATCGGAGAGTACAAAATTTTATTGAGATATATGTTGAAATTGAATCTGGCGAATCATCATCTATACCTATGCATCCAAGATCCCTACAGTATTTTGGTGAAGAAGATAGACATGTTGGTGTATCTGCACCTTCACAAGTGTTAAGTCAGGTAACATTGATGGAAGATGAGGAAGATGAGAGTATGCACAGCGATGAGGAGGACGAATCTGAGAGGTTTATTCCACTAGGTGACAGCTCAGATACCGATGTGGAGGGTGATTTTGATTCTTGCCCGAACCTAGTAAACCCAGGGACTGCAACAATGCCACCACTTCGTATTGACCCAATTAGTAGTGGTAATTTAGTAGACTTGAATTTGTGGTTGTTTTTGTATTGTTTATTTACTGGTTCTGACAGAAAATTCATATTGACAGATGTTGGACCTGATAGTGAGCCATTTTGGACCGAAAGCCCGCACTATTCTCAAATTAGTGCGGTTGACTGTGACAATGAATTAGAGATGTTGTATGGTGATTATGACAGACAAGGTGGATGGCAGTTAGGCGATCCATTATATGTGTATCAGCAGTTTCCTTCTAAGTCTGAGATGCATCATGCCCTGAAATTGTATTGCATGAAGACTCATCGTTCGGCCAAAGTTGAAAAAAGTGATGAACGGAGGTTTGTGATGAAGTGTCGAAATCATGCTGACTGTTGTCCCTGGTATATGAGGGCAATGACAGGCAAGAATGAAAATTGTTGGGTGGTCCGTAAGTGGGTTAGCGATCACACCTGCCTGAACCAGAGTCTTACCCGGGATCATGGACAACTGGATTCAAATGTCATATGTGCAGGCATTATCAGTATGTTTCATATTTTTGTTATTTTCTACTTATGTTTGTTTATTGACATTATATTCTAAAGTTTGTTATGCTTTAACAAGGTATGTTAAGAGAAGATCCAGCTTTAAAGCCAGCGCTGATACAAGAGAGGATGCAGCGTATGTGTGGATATAATATAACATACAAGAAGGCTTGGAAGGCGAAAATGAAGGCCATTGTGAAGTTATTTGGTGATTGGGAGGAATCATATGCATTCTTGCCCAATTGGTTGACATACATGACGCAGGTTAACGTGGGCTCTGTTTTCAGGCTTGATACAGATGAATGTTCCGACCATCGTCGGTTTTATGTCAACTTACGCGTCTTTCGTAGAGTTTTTTGGACATTTAACCAGACAGTTGAAGCCTTCAAATACTGTAAGCCCATACTACAAATCGATGGCACCCACTTGTACGGAAAATACAAAGGTACTCTCTTGATTGCGACTTCACAGGATGGGGATGGGAAGGTCTTACCAATTGCCTTTGCTGTTGTTCCTCCTGGTGAGAAGTATGATGACTGGTGGTGGTTTCTTTGTCTGTTACGTGATCATGTGACGTAGAGGACGGGCATTTGTTTGATATCTGATCGTCACGCCAGTATCATAAAAGCGGTTAAAGATCACCGCAATTGGCAGCCTCCGTATGCCTATCATGTGTATTGCTTACGTCATGTCGCGAGCAACTTTAATACCAGATTCAAAGATGTGCAACTAAAGAAAACAGTTATGAACTTAGGTATGAAAGTATACACTTTGGTTACTGCCTTCACATACTTGAACATATTTGTAATGCACCCTTTGTTATGAGTTTGCTTTAACATGTTATGCAGGGTACATGAGTTCAAAGATCCAGTTTGACCAGAAGTTTCAGGAATTTATTGATTGTAACCCACAGGTTGTGTCCTGGTTTGACCGGCTTCCAAAAGAGAAATGGTGTAGGTCCTACGATGAAGACGGACGGAGGTTTGGTCACATGACGACTAACCTAGCCGAGTGTGTGAACAAGATCCTTAGGGGTGCACGTAATATGCCGATAACGGCTTTGGTGAAGATGACCTGTAGTAGACTGGTCGAATATTTTGTCACCAGGCGTGTTGAGATTAACAAAAATATCGCTATAGGTAGGATAGTGTCAAAAAAGGTTGAAGAAGAGTTACAAAGGATGGACCAGATGACAGTTACATACCGTGTGCGGCTTCATGACAGAGATTTACAATTATATGAGGTTGAGGACGCATATAATCAATCTACACATGTTGCCGGTGACATAATGAGGGTTGACTTGATAAATCGCAAATGTCAATGTGGGAAGTTCACAGCAAGAAGATATCCCTGCAGCCACGTATTAGCAGTATGCAAGATGGAGAATTTGAACCATTATGATTACGTTGATCCGGTATTCACTATCCCATACATTAGTCAGGTATATGTAGCACACTGGTATCCTATAGGCAATGAATTGTTAATTCAACAAGGAGAAGGCCCAACAGTTATCCCAAATGCAACTTTGGCCCGCACAAAGGGAAGACCAAAGTCTACAATGATACAAAATGAGATGGATTGGGTGGAGTCTCAGCCCTCAAGCAGTCAGCAAAGATGTAGGAATTGCCACCAAGTCGGTCATAATATGCGCACATGTCCAACGAGGAATAAGCAAACTTGAAGTCTTTGTAAAATGTTTTGTATTTAGGGTACTATGAGTTGTGTTGTTAATGGCTTCGAAATTTGGACCATTCAGTTGATTGATATGTTGTATGGTATCATTGACTCATTTTGGGACATTAGCAGATCAAATGTGTAATGAAATTCACAAATTGAAGCTACTAAACAAAAAATCATAAAGTTTCAATGTCCGAACATAAAACATAAAGTCAATGAAAGTACATAAAACATGAACACCATAAATCTAATCTGCATGCTCTGGATTCCCATCATCCTCCGTGTGCTCATCAGCCACATCATCACCCTCGGCAGCATTCGGTGCTCCTCCAAGCTGCATCTGACCAAGCGTCTCCTCTACCCACTTTATCCGAGCTTGCATCCACCTCCACCTTTCATTCTCTATCTTCCACCTCTTTTTCTGCATCCTGCCCTGGTGTTGGATGGCTTGCATGACATCACTAAGGGAGAATCCACCCTCCCGCTCAGGATGAACATCGTCGCCGTCATCATCATCGACCTCAGGAAGAACAATAGGTGGACCCTGACTAACATCAGGTACAAAGGGTGGACCCTGGCCAGCAGCAGCATCAACATCCTCTTCACCAATGTAGTGCCACCCACCATCTGCACCCTTGGTGATCTTGCACTGCTCTAGGAGGCGCTGTCCAAAGATGGCATTCCATGCTTCCTGTTTCACCATCACCTCATCGTCCATAGGAACACCAAATTTCTCCAAAATCTTCTGAACCAAGTAGGCGCATGGGAGTGCACCTTTATGTCTTGCCTTATACATATGCCAACAGATATAATGTCTCCAATTAACCTCAATGCCATTCCGGATGGACCATATAATGGGGATGTCACCCTCCAATACTCGTGAATGATTGTAGGCCCGAGGAAACAATATGTGGGTGATGACGTAGAAGAGGATTCGAGAACTAACAGTCAGTTGTCCCACAGTCACTATAGGTCTATGCCCTCCTGGCCTCCTGAACGCATACACAACTTCATCTCGAACATATCCCTCCATGACAAAATTGGTGTCCCCATCAAACTAGTATCTATCACCAGCATCAAAATCAAATCCAAGAAGATCCGTCCACATGTCAGCCGTCACCAGAATGTCAACCCCGCAGACACGAGATTGTAGATCACCATGAATGTAGATCATGTTATGGTAGAAAGCTCTCACCATAACCTCTGAATAGGGACAACTCATCTCCGCCAGCCCTACTAAATGCGAAGTTCCCAACAACGGCACAATGTCAAGGCCCTCACGTGTAAAGAATGTCATGTCTAATGACTTTGGCTTAATGATGGGTCTGGAAGCAAAATCCCTCACGAATCGTTCATGCTCTGCTTCATTATTTTCAAACAAATATCCAAACGAGAGGTCAACAACGGGCTCAGGCTCAGGTTCTGGTGCATGTTGTTGCCTAGAGGAGGATGCCCCGCGCGATGCTCGATGCTTGATCCGTCTCCCACGCATATTGCCGGTGTCAGCAGGAGCTTGTCTACGACGCATGATGAGAACAAAGACCTACAAAGGGAGGTTACAATCAATCAGGAAACAAGAAACATTCATCATTCTCAATTTCACATTTACATTTATCATTTTCACTAACAACCACTTTCAACATAAACAAGAAATACTCATAAACACAAAAAAATTCGCATAAACGCAAAAAAATTATCATAAACATGTACATTCATCGTTTTCCTCTATAAATATCAATGAAAAACTCAAATCAATCATACATACACAACAAAACCACCAATTCTTGATGAAAAACAAAGATAAATTCGTCCAAAAATAAAAAAATTCGCATAAACGCAAAAAAATTACCATAAACATCTACATTCATCGTTTTCCTCCATAAATATCAATGAAAAACTCAAATCAATCATACATACACAACAAAACCACCAATTCTTAATGAAAAACAAAGATAAATTCGTCCAAAAATAAAAAAATTCGCATAAACGCAAAAAAATTACCATAAACATATACATTCATCGTTTTCCTCCATACATATCAATGAAAAACTCAAATCAATCATATATACACAATAAAACCGTCAAATCTAAGCACAAAACAGTAAAACACAAATGGGGTTTGCAATAACACAATGTCGACGGAGGAATTCCGAAAATGGGACGAAAACATACCGAAATTGATGCAAATGCAAGTTGATTGAAGTTCTCTTCGCAACCCACCAACGGATTCAGAGAGATTTTGGCGAAAAAGAGATGGGGGAGGGGTTTGGGGGGGAGATCTAGTCGATTAGCGGCGTTTGAGATGTTTAAAAACCCTCACCGTCGAAATTTAGTCGACTAAACCAAGTGGTTTAGTCGACTAAATGTCGGGTGTGAGCTTTTTAACGCCCACCCCCGTAATTTAGTCGACTAAACCCTTTGATTTAGTCGACTAAATGGGTTTAGTCGACTAAACCAAGGGGTTTAGTCGACTAAATTACGGGGGGATTCAAAAAATTTGAACCCCTCGAAATTTAGTCGATTAAACCCCTGGTTTAGTCGACTAAAGGGGGGTAGATTGGGAATATGTTTCCAGAGGAGGGCATAATGGGAAATAGTTTCAAAGTAGGGGCATTTTGGTAAATAGTTTTCTAAAAAGGGGCACTATGGGAAAAAAGCCCGTTACCCACCCCCCCCCCCAAAAAAAAAAACCATTGATGTTGTTTTGGGATAAGAATATGTGTATTGCAGTTCACAACAAAATTATTATCTGGGATCCTTTAAAATTTTTTGTATATGGTCCTTCTAAACAATTATAGTTTTTAAGGTCCTCTAAAATAAATATGTTCTCCTTTGGTGATTTAACTTACTTTTTCCTTGATCTCAACACTAGAAATGGAGGCTACCTCCTCAGAGCCGCCCACAGAAGCTGTGGAATCCTTGTCTCTGTCCAATTCCTCTGAGAACGTGGAATCATCGGGCACTTCAAATCCAAATCCAACTAATCAGTAAATTTCCTAAAACAGTTGTGGGTTTCAATTTCCATGGAGTTGTTACTTCTTCTCAATTTTTTAGTGTCCTCCACAGATTGAGTTTGGAATAGAGGTTTGAGATAGTGAAGAGCGTTGGAGAAGAGTGTATTCAAGAAGATGAGCTTCTCAATTTGCTGGCTAAGAAGCCTTAGCCTGTTTGCTATGATGGGTTTGAATCCTCCAGTAGGATGCACATTGCTCAGGTACCCATATTTTCCAATTAGTCTGCAGTTGTCTTTACTTTTATTGATCCATAATCTGAAATATGTAATTAGGAAAAATCCATGAGGATAAGATCTTGCTTCTAACGCTTTCGAGCTGTTTGATAAATTTAGTGGCAATGGGAAGAGCACCTCTTGACACCGATTTCATTGTTTGCTTTTCAGTATAATTAAGTCTCTTGAAGGCGGTTTAGCTGACATTCCATCACTTGTCCAGGGAGTCATGAAGACTATAAATGTGAACAAGCTGACATCTGCTGGATGTAGAGTTAAGAAATGGTTTGCTGATTGGTTTGCAAAGCTAAACAATAAAAAGGGGGGAGATTTGAAAAAAATTGAGGTAGTAGGCCGTTATTTGATTGAAATTTGGAAAGCTGTTAGGATGGATCTAGAAGGAGGAAAGGTAGAGTTTTTGTGGTCATCAAAGGAGATTAATGCGAGAGCTGATGAATACTGACCTCTTGTATTGGATATAGCTCAAAAGAACAACCTTAAAAGGATAATCAGGTAAATGTTGGTGCATTTAGATGTTAAAGTAAATGGTGTATTTGGTGTCTGGTGTTATTCTTTTTTTCTATCTTCCAAACTACAGATGTAGTCAACGAGCTGATGTGGAATTTCAACGAGCTACCAAAGAGTTTGGGTGATGAAGGTGAAGATGATGATCCACTTGATGAAGACGCCTTATCAAATATCAATACATTATCGGCACCACAAATGAATCATCTTCGTGATAGAATCAAAAAAACTTGTCATGAATAGCACTATACATAACAATAGGAGAAATTAATATATTATTTTATAAACAATTTTATCTATTAAATATATTTAATTAAGGTTTTTATTATTTATTTTTTTTAATAATATTTAATTTTTTTCAAATTAAAATTAAAATTAAAATTTTCATTAACTCAATACATACAACTATGTATATGTAGTTTTAATATGATTCATGTCTTTTTCAGTCATTTTCCATCTCAACTAACTTTTCAAATAATAATCCAAACACACCTTAGATAGAAAAAAAGTCACTTCTTCTGCAAAAAGCCAAACGGGTAATCCAAAAACACATCAGTTAGTTTAACCTAACTTTTTTCCTATATGGCTTTTATAAAAGTCAGATAGCTTTTAAGCCACCGCTCTTACCGCTAATCCAAACAGGCTCAATAATGTATTTGATTGGAGGGGAGGGGATGGAAGGGAATGGAAAATTAGAAAATGAAATCTTGTTCACTTCCAGCTCATAAAAATTAAAATTTAAGGGGTATGTTAAGTTTTAATTGTACTACATGATCTAAATTCAGGGTAATCTTGTAACATCCCAATTTTCTGAGACTTGAATATTGGAATATTATGAAAATCTAAATCATGAAATTTGGGCCAAAATATTTATGAGAATAATTATTGGGAATGGAAGCCTATACTTTTTTTCCCTTAATTTATTTTGGGGAAAGAATAAAATTCAAAGAATAATTGAAAGGGATAATTGTGGCCTAGATATTATAATATTAATATTTTATGACCTAAGAAATTAAGAGTTTAATTTCTTTGAAGATATTGCAATTAAATTTAATTGCAAATAAATTATTGTGTCAAAATAATAGATGGAACAAGGCATGAGCTTCATAATTAACCATCAATTTAGCCTCAAAAGCCCAAAGCTTATATTATCCACAATGGATCAGCCCAACACGTGAAGGCCCAAGAAGAATAAAAAGGGCTGCATAATTGGGTGAAAATAAAGCCCCAAAACAGATCCATTTACTTGCCCAAAACATAGCCACGTGAGAAGCAATATATTCAAGTGAACTCCCTTCATTCCTTCCATGTTCCAGCACCGACAGCGAGAATGAGAGCAGAGTGTCATTCATTTCAGTTGATCCTACTTCAGTCTGTTCGGATGATCCACCTCCTCTGGCCAAACACCCGAGCCCAAAAACCTGAACCCACTCCATCTCCAGCCACCGCCAAAAAACCGAAAGAAAAAGAAAGAAGCCAGGGGAATCATTACCGAAAACTCAGAGCTCATTAATTAAGCAAACAGAAGATAAGCTTATCTGGAGCAGAGATCAGTTTCTCGAGACATCAAAAGGACCCTCGGACCAGCGGATAAAAGTGCATAAACCGGACCTCCAACTGGCTATAAAGCCATTCCTCTTCAGCTCAATTACTCATTCTGCATCCATCCGCCCTTCACAAAAGAAACTACAGACAGAGAGAGAGTTGAAGAGATATCAGAGAAGGAAAGGGAGAAGCTTCTTATTCCCCTGTTCTGGCCGATGAAAACCAGAGGAGCAAACCAGCAACTATATATCACCTTTGAAGTTTGGAAAACTAAAGGTGATTCTCATCCTTCCTTCTCCTTCGTTCTTTGTCATAGCCTCGCCTAAAATGAACCAAAAAGAAACTGAAATAAAGACACCAAAACTGGAACTGAAAAAGAAAACGCTAAAACTGAATCCAAAAGTAAACTAGAAACAAAACCAAAAAAAGGGGGGCTGTTATCATGTTCTTGTTTGTTGCCAAACTTGGGTTTCATTTTAACGTTAGATAAGTAAGGGAAGGAGAATTTTCTGTCATGGTTGAACCTACTCCCTACTGTGTTAAAGAATATGGGTCGGGTTTCATTAAGAAAAGCTAAAGAGAGAGAGACTTTTGTTGTTGGCTAAATGGTTAAAAAAAAAGAAGAAGAGAACGTGTGTTGCTGCTGAAAATATGCATGAGTTGTGTAGAAGGGAGTGTTTTTCGGTTCTGCATATTTATGAATAGATATGTACGCTGAATTAGAAAAGCAGAAAGGAAAAGAAAACATGCTGGAACCTGTGTGTCTTTGCTGTCTTGTTTACCTATATATATGTGTAAACTTTAGTGTTATCTTGTGTAAACTCAAAGAAAAAGAAAGAAAACGCATGGGATAAGTGATAAATACATATATGATGTTGTGTGTGTCTGAAATATGCATCATTTATAAGGAAAAGGAAAGAGAGAGAGAGAGAGAGAGAGAAGGGCATTTATTCCTGGACAAGTATGATCTGTCAAGTATGTATACATATGTATATTTGCATGCGTTGGTGAGAAACCTGTTTTGCTGTCAAGTTATTAAAAAAAAAAAAAAAACAAAAGTAATGTATAGATATAAACAATGTTATTAAAATCGAGATTCTATACAAGATCGGGAGGGGCTGTGAAGATCGTAAATCGTGGAATCGACATAGATCGTAAGATCCTATTACCTAAGATATAAAGTTATATTCGACTATATATATGCATCTAAAATAACTAACATCAATTGAAAAACTCATAAACATAATATAAAAATAACAATAACAATAGAATTGTCAACTTAGAAAAATATAAAATAAAACCAAAACACTAAAAGTAAGAAAGAGTTCAACATCTCTAATTTAAATAAAGTCATTCAAGTTAATAGGTTTCCAGGCTATATCATCTTCCACTCCTCCTCCAACAAGTTCATCAACACAATCGGAAATGTCCAAATCATTTAAGTTAATAGGTTCCCTTTCTTCAACTTCATTCAAGTCTTCTTCAATTGGACCATTCAAATCAAATTGATCTACTTCTACATCTTCCAAATCTTCTTCATTTTCCACAATCCAATCATCATCTGATTCAATATCATCAAAATTATATTCAACAGGCTTTCTATGTTTCTTCTCGGCCAATCTTGAGTTAGTCATTACAAAAACAACATTATTCATTGTCTTCTGCTTCAGATGATTTCTTTTCTTTGTCTGGACCTAAACAAACACAAAGCAATTAGTACTCTACTTATATCATATATTACATGTTTGAAAAGAATACAATTTATACTTAAAATTATTGAATTGATCAAATTATATCATCTCAAAGGCACTCCAATTTCGCTCACATCCAGAGGAACTGCATGTCAAACTTAAGATACGAATAGCAAATTTTTGGAGCTCTGGAACTTCATCTCCATAAGATTCCCACCATGATGCTAGACTTTTGGACTCAACTCCTTTTCTTGCTAATGGAGACCCTAACAAACCTCGTCGATACTTGAAGTTTTCAAGTTGCTCATCAATCACACTTGCACTATCAAGATCCCCCATCATCTTTTGGACACAATCATATAGTCCAAGTTTTAATTCAAGATCAACTTTAAATGAAGGAGAATAATGAAGTTTGGGGTTAAGGAAATAGCCTGCAGCATGCAAAGGCCTATAGAGTTGTTTGTCCCATCTTGCATCAATGACATCCCATATAGGCATGTAACTAAATAATGAAAAGATAATTAGTTTCAAAACAAAGAATTGAAGTCTTCTTGTAACAAATTGTCAAATAAAATAAAACTTATACACTTACAATTTTTGGACACTATTAAAGGCTTCCTGAATTTTCTTTTTAGCTTGATCCATCTCCTCATAAATGAATCCCATGGCTGCCTTCTCATCTGAATCAACTAATCCAAGAATTTTCATAAGACGAAGAGCGCCCTTCAAGCAAATGACAATATTTTTCCAAAACTCTTTGTTCATAATCACATCTTCAATAAACTTTTCATCCCTTGACTTTGCAAATCGACTACCCTTCCATTCGTCGGAGTTAAACATTCATATCAATGGAAGTTTGTACTCATGGAGGCATCCTAGAGTCAAGTAAGATGTGGCAAAGCGAGTCATAGCAGGTCTTATCAAATCTTTACCTTTAGTGAAGCACTGCAATAAAGAAATGAAAAGAGTCCTTGAATAAATATAAGTTGTGATTTTTTTTTGCCTTTGGAATTGTTTCTTGATGAACAGATATCTTCTTCTCTAAATCCTCTAAAATTAGATCAATGCAATATGCTACACGAGGTGTCCAATACAACCTTTTCCTTTTCTCCATCAGCAACTTTCCCGCAGCTTTATAATTTGCGGCATTGTCAGTCACAACTCAGACAACATTTTCTTCACCAACCTCCTCAACTACTTCATCAATCATCTTAAAAATTTTGTCAGTTGTTTTGGTGATGTGAGATGCATCAATGGACTTAAGGAACACAGTTCCCATAGAGCTATTCATGCAGAAATTTATTATTGTTCTCCTTTTATCCGTCCATCCATCAGTCATTATTGTGCATCCCGTTTTCTTCCATTCAGCCCTGTGTTCTTTAATAGTTGCCATTGTCTTATCATAATGTTGCTTCAAATATTTTACTCTACACTCATGATACGATGGTGGCTTGAAACCTAATCCATGTCTTGAAATAGATTCACACATCTTCTTGAATTCATCACAATTTAACACATTGAAAGGAATGACATTCCTATAAATAAAAGAACATATGTCAAAACATGCCTCCTCTCTCACATTCTTCTTAAGTATGGCGTTGATAGTTGTCTGAGTAGTTATTCTACTTTTCTTGAAAATATTAGACCCACCACCACCTTCATCTCGTTTTCTTTTTTCAATTTCACAACCAGCTTCTTCTTCTTCTAATTGTGTAAGAGTCCTAGTATTTTTCATTAACTTCATTTGCAATTTGGCTACAATATTCAACATTTCTTTCTTTACTTCTTCTGGGACTGCTCTACATGCTCCCACATCTTTTTGTGTTCCCGCCAAATGATGCTTCAATCGGTAAATACCTCCTGTCACTACTTTCTCACAGTATTTACATTTTACTTTTCTTACATCTCCTTCAATTGGAAAGCCACATTTCCATCCAATATCTGATCTATTCCCATGAGCATTTTTTTGTAATTGAGTTCCTGAACTAGAGGCAGAAGCAGTTTGAACATTGCTATTACCAATAGCATCATTTGAAGCCATACTTAATAAACAACAATATCAATATTTTATATATCAACTAGTGACCCACAACTTTTGAAGTCCCCAAATTTCTATATAACAAAACAAAAACTGCAATTAAAAGAAAGGCATGCATTGAATAATAAATGATAGTATAAAATAAAAGAAACAAAGATGTTAATATTAAAAAAGCAATGGTCATGCAATGAATATTGAATAGCACATCCGTCCAGAGAAGTAGTCATGCAATGAATATAATAATATAAAAGTAATATTAAAAAGCTAATAATGGTCCCACATTTTTTTTATATACAACTAGAAATCAAGTCATAGTTCACAACTCATACACGCATCCTGCAGAGAAGTCATTTCAATTCAATGAAGTAAAGCCAAGTCAAATGGTCAATGAATTTATTTCATTATTTTATTGATTAACTATTAAAATATTAAACCATTGTTTCCCCCTTCTCTGAATATTTCAGTGAACAATATTCACAGTTCACCGCTTTAGAGAGAAGTCAGAGAACAGAGTTCACACGCGAGCAAGAATAAGAAACAGAGGCAGAGGTATAGCTACTATCCATGTTACAGTAGAACACGCCAACACCAACCAAATATTATAGCAGATAGCTCTCCTAAAATCCTAATATTTGTTCTTACTAGAGAGTGGAGCGGAAGAGGTATGAGCAGGGCTTCTGATCCAGAATCATCTCCAGCTGCAGCGATGCTTTGGAGTAAAGTAGAAACAGGGTTCTGAAAACACAGCAGCAACACGGCGTAAGTTCAAAATTAGGGTTCCGAACTGAAAGTATCTTTAATTTATTGTTCAATTTTGGATCATATATGGCTTCCATGGGTATTTGATTTTGGGCTTTTTTTCTGATTTCAAAACCGCAACCTTTTTGTTTTTTTTAAATCAAAAAATAAGGATCGTTATTTCCCTTCGATCTTAGCAATTTCAACGATTCCCCGGCGATTCTACCGTTCCAACGCAATTAGCGATTTCTCTGGATAACTGGCTTGTGTGGTTTCTGAAAATCGCGATTAATCGCGATCCTACGAGTTAACTCTCAATTTTCATAACAGTGGATATAAGCATGAGTTTACGCAAGAATAATTTTTTTTTTGGTTAAATACATATGTGTGCACGTGAGGGCTGTTATGTATATATAAACATTTTGCTACCATAAGAGAAAAGAAGCCGTGGGTTGACAAGTGGAAAGCAAAAGACACACACACACACACACACACACACACACACACACACACACACACACACACATATATATGTATGTATATGTATGTATGTATGTATGTATCAGTATGCGTTTTAATTTTGAAAAGAAAAGATGTTGAACACTACTAGAAAATTCATTTTTTGCGGCGGAATTTTTCCGTCGCAAAATAAGCATTTTCCGTCGCAAAATAATTTTGCGGCGGAATTTGCGGGGGAAAAGTGTTCATCGCAAAAAAAGCCCTCGCAAATCAGTTTTGCAACGGAAAAAATGTATTTTCCCTCGCAAATTCAAATTTTACGGAGGAAAAATTTTCCCTCGCAAAATCTCGAATTTTGCGAGGGAAATTTGCAATTTGCGAGGGAAATATTTTCCCTTGCAAAATTTGAATTTGCGAGGGAAATATTTTCCCTCGCAATTTGTGAGGGAAATATTTTCCCTCGCAATTTGTGAGGGAAATGTGATTTCCCTCGCAAATTGGCAGATTTTGCGAGGGAAAAATTTTCCCTCGCAAAATTTCCAATTATTTTTAAAAAAAAATTAAAAAAATCCGAAAAAAATAAAAAAATAAAAAAATGTAAAAAATAAATTAAATTGTATATCAAAAAATAAAATATAATGTTCTAAAATATTACGAGTTTACATTGCAAAAACAAAATATTACAAATATAATGTTCCAAAATAAACTAAAAACACTCCAAACAGCAACAGTCTGGTTATCGTCACCAGTGTCGTCGTCACCACCAGGAGGCAGCTCCGTACCCTTGCCCTTCAATAAAATATTTATTCTGAATTCAAATATTTGCATGTAACCTACAACAATAATTTAAAAGAAACTATAATATTCACATGTCTCAAAGTTTTAAAAGAACTTTATTTTTCAACAAAACATGTCTTAAGATAATTAAGTATGAAATAACATATGCATTCAAACCCACTACAATAACTACACATATTTTCCTAAGCAAAAAAAAAAAAAAAAAAACCCACTAACAAAGTCCTCTTAAATCAACAACCACTTTAAATATACCCTATATTACTATATCCTTTAATATTAACAACCACTCTGAGTTCCGCCGCAATTTGCGACGGAATTCACATTTCCGCCGCAAATTGCGACGGAATCTGAGTGTTCCGCCGCAAAAACTTGCGACGGAACATATAGTTCCGCCGCAATTTGCGACGGAAATCTGATTTCCGCCGCAAATTGCGACGGAAATTGCATTTCCGCCGCAAATTCTCCTAAATTGCGACGGTTTTTCCTGTCCGTCGCAATTTTGAGCAATTTTGCGATGGAATTTTATTCCGCCGCAAAGTCCGTCGCAAATTTTATGTTTTCCAGTAGTGGAATATGCCTATGATGTTAGCGCTAGGTGTGTGAGTTTGTTGCATAAGTAAATGTACATATGTGTGACAAGCATGGGAGTTTTACTTATGGGCTTCACTGTTTGAGTAAAAGTTGCTGGAGATAATTTTTGAGGTTTACATAAAGGAACAGTTTTTTTTTTTTTTTAAATGCATCTTAATTTGGTAGATCTATGTTTATATATGTATATATGTGCATGTGTGTATGTGGGTGTTTGTTAAACATTGAATGAAAGTTTTGCTGGTTATATCTTGAAGCTACTATTTATAAAATTCAAAGTTGTTGTTTATAAAGTTTATTTTTTTTAGTGTCAGAAATAATTAAACTCAAAGTTTTGTTCCATAATCATATATTATGAAACATTATATTTTGGAAATCCATGAGGATCATTAAGTAAATACATGGTTGGTCTTTATTAATTCTAATGGATTAAATAAAGATATTAAATCATATTTTTGTATGATAATGGCTAATTATTTTGATTGGTAAATAAGGGGTGAAAATGATAAAGAATAAATAAGGAATTATTATTATTATTTGGGATAATAACAACAACAACAATAACAATAATAAAATTATTATTGTTAAGGGAAATTATTAACTAACTGAAAGAGTTAGTATATTAATAAATAATGAAGTAGAAAGGATATAAATAGAATAAAATTTACCAGGAGTATAAAGGTCATGAGTGGCAAGGCCCTCTTTTTAGGATGTTAATTATAAGGAAATAATGCGGTGATAATATTATAGGATATCTGGAAATGTTTGGACCCAGTACCGAAAGGTGAACGTACCACTAGCGCCAAGGTCTAAGGTACAGACGCGTGCTGTAACTCTAACTTTTATGTTACTTGTATGCTTTATATATGATGTGATGATTCATATAGTCATGGATAAGACTGGGTCTTGAGCCATGGACTGTGGTTAAGACTGGGTCTTAGGTCACCATTTGAAATACATTCAGCATTGATTTGAAAACGGGTTACAATCTTGGTAATGCCGTATGGATGTTTTTCTAGCGTTGAGGACACGCTCCGGGGCGTGGCACTGGTTTATGTGCAAACTATGTATCAGTACATGGGCTATGTGCTATGTAGAGGCGTACCTTACATGGGTTGTGTACTATGTAGAAGTATTGTTGAGATATGGACTGATACATGTGCTGTGTGCTATGTATAGTTATATGCTGAAATGTAAATGAATATCTATCATGTATACTGTTTATACTTGAACATAAGGTTAACTGTTACCTAAGATTTAATGGACATTGAATCTCAGAATTTACCTTAGCTTTAGGATCGGGAGGATCAGGAGCGGGAGGCGAGGGTAAGCAACACGCGTAAAGGCTCGAAAGGAGTTACATTTTGGGATAAGGATATGCACAAGTTTGGTTGAACCTTTCGGATTACTGTAACCTAACACGTCAACTGAGATCATTGCAATGAATGTAAGTTGCATCACGCTTTTATTCCTTCGGGAATTTTAATTAACCAGCATATATCTGCGCATATGAAATCAATTACTCAGTCGTCCAAATGCCTAAGTACGCTTTCTGTTGTGTTCTACTCTGATCTGTTAACGCCTACACTATGATAAATACACGTGAATTAATCTAATAAGAACCCTAGGGCCATAATTGGACTTCATAATACACTTAAGAAATAGGGGCGTTACAAATCTCATGTAACTTATAAATTATAAACAAACATCTATATGCAATGGGACTACTGTAAACTTTTTGACAAAGTGTTTTTTTTTTTTTTTATATAAAAAAGTTTTGGAAGGGTTTGACACTAGTCCCCTACCAAGGTTAGGGCACGGCCCCGGGCTCTATGAGCACTTACTGGGGACTTACGAGATTGCCTACCAAAGGAGTCCTAGCGACGGCAGAGGGGATCGAACCCACGACCCAAGGGCCTAGTCCTAGATCTCTTACCATCTGTGCCAACTCTCATTGGCATGACAAAGTGTTTTAAATGTTAAGAAAATTATTTTTACATGGGTGACTTTAAATTCGGAATCATTTTAATTTAGCCTAGCTATAAATTATAAACAAACATGCAATAAGGTTGGCCGCAAACTCTACATACTCCTCTGATACTACACATAAGTTAGAGAGAGAAGCTTTTTTTTCTTGTTTATAAGACACCGGTGAATGTGCAATTTAACTATGTATTTATTATTGTGTTGACTTTGTTTTCATTTAGTATTATGCATATTAAATAGGGGTAGAATTTGAAAGTGATTGAATTTTATGGCAAATCGAATGAGATTTAAGGTTTTCCATAATCTATATAAAAAATAATGGAAGTTCCCTATAAAAAGCATCAGATGAGTAGTTGTGATTGGGACAGCTCTGATAGTGTGTAGTAGATCCTATTTACAGTGCGGTAGAGGTTGGTTTTGATCAAGGGACATTTATGACTTCTCCCTCTCTATGGCAAAGCATGGTTATATTTTCATAATGCGTGCGAACGTTAATCCAATTGAAATAGTCAATGTTCATGTTTCACAAACTATTCTCCAATCTTATTGTTTTCAACTTTCTCCATTTGGTTTGTCATTCAGCATGCTTATTCATATAACAATGACCCAATCAAAAAGCTTATCCTTTACATTTACCCTCATTTTATGTTTATTCATTATTTAATTTTAAACCAAAATAATATTCCCCTAACTACAATATAAGACATATTTACCTAATTTAATTATATTGAAGAAGTTAGTTAAATTTATTTTTTTTGTATATTATCATCAGGTATTCAGTTTAAGGTTCGTGAATGTCTCTCCAAACACAGTTATCTCCTCTAGAACTCAAATTTGAAAACTGAAGTGATCTAGCAGAGTCTTAAACTACTAGATTAACTCTATGACTATAGTTAAATTAATTAATATGATATATATTTTCTAATATAACCTAATCATCTTTATTAATTCTCTCATTCTCCCTCCTCCTTGATTATTGTTGAAGGAGCATCAATAGAGATAAATTAAGAAAATATCGATAAATATGAGAAATAATTCTTATATTTAAAATCAAAATTAGGTTCTATACTAAGGACAAGAGAGATCATATACTATGTCAAGTTGCTAATTATATAATTACAATTGAACTTGTTTTCTCGTGAATGGACTTGGACAAACAGCTATAAGGGCATTATCTAATAACTCTATCAAACTATCAATTTTATATACCAAAAAGCCACTTATAAGAAATTAAAAGTCTTTGATCATTCTAATAAATTAGAATGACAAAGGAAAAGTATCCGTGTTGAACAAATAATAGATGAACCATTGATTTGACCTCTTTCCTTACATCTTCGTTAAAAATAAAATTGAATATAACATTAAAAACATTTTTCTACTGTCATCAAATTATATAATAGCCATCACAATAAAAATGTTTTTTCAATTTTCCCAACTTTCTCCACATTATAATAATAAGAAGAAAAGTATCTTTATTATACTCCTTGCTATCCTTACTATAAGACATATTTACCTAATTTGATTAGATTAAAGAAGTTGATTAAGTTAATTAATTTGACATGTATTTTTAAAAATACCTTTGTCATATTCTTTAATTCTTTAATTTCTTCTCCTTTTTGATTATTATTGAGGGAACATAAATAGGGTAAATTATAGTAGAAAAAGATTGACAAATATAAAAATTATAAATCATATTTAAGATCAAAATAGACTTTCCAAATATTTGTTATATTAAAAAAAACAGATGGAATATATTCATTTTTAAAAGAGAACAACTAATTTTGTGTCCTTTATTACTGCAAACGTGTCAGTGATGCTCCTATGTAGAGGACTGGCTGAAAGGAGTGGGTGCCGCCGCCCCTTCTCCTATGATCAAGATCTTGGCAAACGCTGAATCTAAGGCGAGGAGGTTTCTTTTATCTGAGTTGTATTTTGGAGTTACGCTGGGATTCATTTTATTTTGGTTGCTGATAAGTTTATTTGCTGTTGTTTTTGTTGACTTCTGTGTGCAGGCTATTATGCCTTAGTTTTTTGACTTTGTTGCAGCTGGTTTATTGATTGATTAATGAAATATATACATTCTGATTGGCAAAAAAACCTCTCTAACCTTTGAAATTTTATAATAAATCTCACTGAATTCTTACATCAGCATAGATAATTCTTATGTGTTCATCAATCATTTGCAAATGGCTCGAAGTTTCAGCCATATATGTAACTTAAAATTTGAGCGATCGTATCGGTATAAAAACGAATTTTAAAAGGACATAAAGTTGATAGTTTAAGGTTAGCATCTATAGACTTAAAAATTTAAGGAAGTTTATTACTATTAAGGTATAAAGGTTAAGAAAGTAACTCGGTGAACATGACTCTAAATAATAAACAAGCAAGCAGTAAGACTGTAAAGTCAACAGAGTTCGATAGTTTACATATATAAGGCACTCGTAATTAATTATTGACCACAAACACATACACAAGATGTATAACATTTATGAAATGATATTAAACTGGACTGAAAATAAAAACGGAACGCTATACTCCTTATTTCCGCGGGCTATATATTATGACATGGAGTAGTACAGTAGTGTTGATGATATTGAAGAGGTAGCTTTACGGTATAACGCTCTATCCGATCCTGGGAACCCGAGTGACTCTGCCCCGACGGTTGACCCAGACACGAACTCGATCGCATCGGAAGTCAGCAGTGACGGAGGATCCTTCAACCACAATTATGACCCTCACCCATCGGTTCTCTCTCTCTATTGTTGCTTCTGCTCTCCGTCCTTCCACGCCTACCAGCCCTGGCCATGAATCCTTACCTGCACTCACATCAACACACAAGTCACAACTATGTACTACCAGGAAAAAGAACCAGAATAATCAAACAGGACATAAGATGGAGATAATAACATTATTATCGAATTCCAACGTTCTCTTCTCTCTTACCTCGGCAGCGACCAGACATGTTTCCACTACTTGGGGTCTTCCCTGCAATCTGTCTGAAGCGGTTTATGTGTGTTGTTTGGGATATATATGCTGCCTTGCATGTATGGATCCTATTTATAGTACGGTTGAGGTTGGGTGTCGTTGATCAAGAATGGGATATTTCTGACTGCTTCTCCCTCTCTCTAACGGCAAGCATGGTACGTTGTACTTTAAAAATCCGTACGTAATATTCAATTGAAATAGTCAATTGTTCGTGTATGTTTCACACACTATTCACCAATTAATCTGCTTGTTTTCAACTTTCTCCGTTTGGCTTTTCGTTCATCGTGCTTATTTATTCCTTTTTTTTTTTTTTAAACAAAAGAAGTTAATATTCCAACGTGCTAGTTATATAATTGCAGTTGAACTGGTACGTTTTCTCGTGAATAGACTTGGACAAACAGCTATATGAGGGCATTATCTAATAACTCAATCAAACTATCACTTGTTGATATATGCCAAAAAGCCATGTATACGAAATTACCAGTCTTTGTCACTTCCTCAGATATTTGATAATAGGATTCAGAAAAGGTACGGATACCGGTTGAATAAATTAAAAAAACAAAAGAAATTACAGGTCTTTAATCAATCTAATAAGTTAGTATGATAAAGGGAAAATATTCATGTGGAAAAAACAATAGACGAACCAATGATTTGTCAATTTTTTTCCCAATTTATCCCTATTCCTATTGATGCTCTATCAACCATAATTAAGGATGAGTGAGAATGAAATATTTAAAGAGTGTGACTAGAATGTTTTAGAAAACATATGTCTTATGAACGAACTTAACCAACTTCTTCATCAGTCTAATCAAATAAGGTAAATTAAGTTAGTCAATATGACATATATTTCTAAAACACCGTCGTCATCTTCCTCATTTCCTTCTTCCCACTCCTCTTTAATTATGGTTGAGGTAGCATCAATAGTAGGGGTAAATTAGGAAAAAACTGACAAATATAAAAAGTAGACATTATATTTATAATCAAGATCAGCTTCCCAAATATGTCATATAATAAAGACCGGAGGCCGGAGGGAGGATTAAATTTTGGGAAAATTCCTCTCAGGACCCAATTAGCAGTAATGTTGTCAAAAGAGGCACTAGAGTCTTTTTTGATATTATTTTAGAAAGCGTTAACAACTATATCAGCATCTGTTAACAGCTAAATCAGTGCAGTTTACAACTATAATTAACAACTAAATCAATACTCATTACAACTATATTAATACCCGTCAACAACTATATCCATACAACATTTTCTGAAATAATACTAGAAAAGGCTCTAAGTCCTTTTCAGACATATGACTTTTCTTTGGGTTTTTGTTAACAATATGTTCATAACTTGTGCCCTGAGGGGGATTTTCCTTAAGTTTTCCAACAAAATTTCCTTTTTAGGTATAAATGATCTTTTTTTTTTAATTTTCATATACTGTAATTGTCTAAATGCCAAGATGGTGAGCCACTGTGTGTTACAATGCATAACCAGATACTTTGATCATGTGCTAAATCTCAGTCCTTTGTTTGTCTTTTTGTTTTTCATCAATCTAATGGTTTCATGTTTTTTAGAAGGGATTAATGTTTCTCATGTTGTAGGAAAAAAAATATTTCATGTCACACACACATGAAATGTTGGGACCCACATATACATATATTAATTCATATATGTATATGTGGGTTCCACCATTTCATGTATGTGTAGAAAGTTTAGTTTTCTCAATATAAGAAAACTAAAACCCTTTTTAGAATTGAACATAACATTGAAAACATTTTTTTTTTTAAAAAAAAAGACTTTTCAACTTCCCAAATCATTCCTTTGGATAAAAATTTGAAGAAGATCATCCTTATTATATATTTAATTTCTGAAAAAATAACTAATTTTGTGTAATTTAGGATAGCAAACATGATTGCTAATATAAATTAGGTTAAATTATACAAAATCTCCTGAATTTTGTGTTATGATATGTAAGTAGCCTTTCTGACTTGTTATCTAGCTACAACTTGGTGTGTCAGTGATGCAATATGTAGAGGAGTGGCTGAAAGGAGTGGGTGCCGCCGCCCCTTCTCCTATGATCAAGATCTTGGCAAAAGCTGAATCTAAGGCTAGGAGGTTTCCTTTATCCGACTTGTATTTTGGATTTATGCTAGGATTCATTTTATTTTGGTTGCTGATAAGTTTATTTGCTGTTGTTTTTGTTGACTTCTGTGTGCAGGCTATTATGCTGTTAGTTTGTTGACTCTGTCGCAGCTGGTTTATTGATTGATTACTGAAATATACATATTTTGATTGGCAAAAAAAACTCTCTAACCTTTGAAATTTTATAATAAGGTAGTGTTTACAAACCTTCCAAAACCTACGTCTTGCGTAGTACTGAGGTAAGTATATGAGGGGATCGGAGTTTTGTCTCGGCTTATGCAAAACCTAGATTTTAGGGAACTTCTGTAACACCCCATTTTTCAGAAGCGGAATAACATATATTTATCAGAGTAAAGCATGTAACTGAGTAGCTGATACATATTACAACTACGGTGTTCCTAGTTATACATAATAATTGTACATATATCCATATATCAGCATCCAAAATAAATGTCTCCGGCCCTATTCTCAAGCGTGCTGCTTACCCTTGTCATCAACCTTCGGTCCCCTAGACCCTGATGCTATAGTAAGAGCTAAGGTCCAATGCCCATTGGACCTCAGGTAACGGTTAACCTCATGCTTATGTAAAACAATATATGTATGACAGATATTCATAACATTACAGCAATAAATCATTACATAAACACACAACAGATGCATGATTATCACAACAATAATACATAAGCATACAGCAGATGTAAAGTTAAACACATGTTTGCACTATTCAGTGCCACGACGGCCCATTGTGTACTCAGCGCTAGGAAAACTTAACAGCGTTATCAAGACTATAACCCGTATATAGCTGTATGTATATTCAATGATCTAAGACAGAGTCTCAGTCTATGAAATCATCTATCACATATAAGCATATCATAAGCATCAGAGTTAATGTTACAGTATGCGTCTGTACCTTTGTTGACGATATTTCAGTACATTTGACAGCGATATGGCAACAACACAACTGTGGTACTTGATCACAAATATCCTATAGGGATAATATCACATTTATCAGTGATAAGCATTATAACAAGCATTTTAGGTACAAATTACCATTTTGGCCCTAGTTTGATTAATCAGCGGAATTTTGCCAGAGCTTCGCTACTTTGACTTTAATCTTCCAGAATTTTGCCATATTTCTAACTCCATGGTAATTTTCAAAATTATTACCTTAATTACCCCTAGAACATGATTCCTAATCATACTTGGAAAATTAAAGATCAACCTAGCATTTTTACTACAACTACCGAAAGAAACACTAACATTTAAAACTAGGAACCGAAGAACTTACTCAGAATCCTGCTACAATGTTCTTCAAAGCTCTTCCTTCCCTTCCTACTCCAAGATTTCGAAATTTCTCAAGAGGAATTGGTGAGAAATTTTGCAAGAAGTCCTCACCTATTTATAGGGAAATGGCATGGCATTTTCGTAATTCCTTTGAACTTTCCCAGCTCAGATTCTGACCGTAGGATCGCACTTCATTGAAATGGCAAGATCTTGGCCATACACCTCTAAAAGATGATGTCATCCTTATGACATCATTCTTTGCTTTATGGTCTTGTACCGATAAAATTCTTTGTTCGATGTCCCAATCGCGTAATCCTGGGAAATCTCAAAATTCCAAGAACACAACCCCGAAGATCTCTTCTTCCTCTTTCAAGATACTTGGGTTAACTAAATTTTTGATCTCATTCAGGGCATTCCGTTGCTTGCCGAACATTTCCGGACATACGTCGTCGGATACAGAAATGACTTCTGGTAACACCAACTTCTAAATAAAAATTTACTTGTCCGTAATATGTCCTGGTCTTAGAAACTTAGTTCATGGTTTTTGAGTTATGATTTAATTTTTATTGGTTCTCATTTATATTTCCATCCTTTTTTCTAAAAATATCTTTTCATCTGATCCCATAATTATCCCACCGGATACAGAAATAACTTCTGAAATGGCCCACCATGGGATAAAAATATACTTGTTTATAATAAGTCCTTATGTTAGATACTTAGTTCACATATTTTGAGATAGGATTTATTTTCTATCGGTTCTCATTTATCCTATCAATCTTATTACAAAATATCTCAACTTATATTATTATTATAATAAAAAATCTCCCAATCTTCAATCATCACAAATTCCACCTCCCTCCCCCTATTTTTCGGTTTTCACTTTTTCTTTTTATTTTTTTAATTAATTAATTATAATATTCTATTTATCTTATATTTATTTTTCACAAAATTTTCCTATTGGTTCATAAGTAATTACATGGATTTAGGCTTTTAAAATTACTTGAATAATTCTAAACCTTTGATCTTTGCTTTTCAAGATTACATCTTAACCCTTAGTAATTATTTACTTTATCTAATTTTTAATTAGTTCCCTAATCATGTGCTCAACAATTCTTTTAGGATTAGGGATTTTTATGTACTTAATCTCACCAATATTTCTTAATCTTTACTAATTAATTAGCAAGTATATTTTTGCTAATTTTAGCCACAAACATTTAATTAAAAGGGTTCTCACACAATTAACTCGAATATTCTCTTGATTCATGCTTAGATAATTAGTCAATAATGATTTATCTAATCTTTCACTAATTGTTGATAATTTTCTCATTTAGAATTAATCATTTTCTCACAACTATTTGACTGACATTGGTATTTTATGTCCCATGTAATATATAAAAAATCATGGAGTCAATTTTGGTTCCAGAATACTTTTTAATTTTTCTTCTTTTCATTTTTCAAAGGAAATAATTTATTAAATTTTATAAATTATGGACAATATTCTTTTTAATTTTTAATAATTATTCTCCTGCCCTTTAAAATTTTTCACAATTCCTTTTAGGATGCTTTATGACAGTAAAATGCATTTTTAAGCCTTTCCAGCACTTAATTTCCTTTATTCCCTTAATATTTTCCTTTGAACATAAACTACTTATCACAAGTAGCCATTCAATTTATTTTAATATAATATTCTAGATAAATGATTATCCGGGTATTACAACTTCTAAACAAACACTGAATCTCACTGAATTTTTACATCAGCATAGATAATTCTTATACTTTTAGTTTTTATGTGTTCATCAATCATTTGCAAATGGCTCGAAGTTTCAGCCATATGTGTAACTTAAAATTTGAGCGATCTTATCGGTATAAAAACGAATTTTAAAAGGACAGAAAGTTGATAGTTTAAGGTTAGCATCTATAGACTTAAAAATTTAAGGAAGTTTATTACTATTAAGGTATAAAGGTTAAGAAAGTAACTCGGTGAACATGACTCTAAATAATAAACAAGCAAGCAGTAAGACTGTAAAGTCAACAGAGTTCGATAGTCTACATATATAAGGCACTCGTAATTAATTATTAACCACAAACACATACACAAGATGTATAACATTTATGAAATGATATTAAACTGGACTGAAAATAAAAACGGAACGCTATACTCCTTATTTCCACGGGCTATATATTATGACATGGAGTAGTACAGTAGTGTTGATGATATTGAAGAGGTAGCTTTACGGTATAACGCTCTATCCGATCCTGGGAACCCGAGTGACTCTGCCCCGACGGTTGACCCAGACCCGAACTCGATCGCATCGGAAGTCAGCGGTGACGGAGGATCCTTCAACCACAATTATGACCCTCACCCATCGGTTCTCTCTCTCTATTGTTGCTTCTGCTCTCCGTCCTTCCACGCCTACCAGCCCTGGCCATGAATCCTTACCTTCACTCACATCAACACACAAGTCACAACTATGTACTACCAGGAAAAAGAACCAGAATAATCAAACAGGACATAAGATGGAGATAATAACATTATTATCGAATTCCAACGTTCTCTTCTCTCTTACCTCGGCAGCGACCAGACATGTTTCCACTACTTGGGGTCTTCCCTGCAATCTGTCTGAAGCGGTTTATGTGTGTTGTTTGGGATATATATGCTGCCTTGCATGTACGGGTCCTATTTATAGTACGGTTGAGGTTGGGTGTCGTTGATCAAGAATGGGATATTTCTGACTGCTTCTCCCTCTCTCTATTCGGCAAGCATGGTACGTTGTACTTTAAAAATCCGTACGTAATATTCAATTGAAATAGTCAATTGTTCGTGTATGTTTCACACACTATTCACCAATTAATCTGCTTGTTTTCAACTTTCTCCATTTGGCTTATCGTTCGTCATGCTTATTTATTCTTTTCTTTTTTTAACAAAAGAAGTTAATATTCCAACGTGCTAGTTATATAATTGCAGTTGAACTGGTACGTTTTCTCGTGAATAGACTTGGACAAATTAAACAGCTATATAAGGGCATTATCTAATAACTCAATCAAACTATTACTTTAAAAATCCGTACGTACGTTAATTATATTCAATTGAACATGGTTTCTCGAGAATAGACTTGGACAAATGATTGAACCAAATTTTTACATGATATTTTATGATTAAATTGGGGTTCTTAATGCATTTTCTTGAGACATTATTGCATGATTAAGCATTAATTTGAGTTAAGGACATTTGTATTGAATTAAGTGAAATTAGGGGTAAAATGGTCAATATTTGTTAATTATTCATACAAATGATTTCTTAGATTTTTGATGCTATTGTGCTTAATCTTGCATTATAGGAATTTTAGAATTAAATGGAAGAATTTGGGAAAAATGTCCTTTGGGTCAAAATTAATATTTTTGAAGACAGAGAAAAATTACATAAAATGACCCAGTATTTTTGGAAATGTCAGTTTTACCCCAAACATGTTTCAAAATTTCACACTTTAGTCCCTCTCTGAAACTTTTTAACTTTGCAAATTGGTCCCTGGTCAAAACTTGCGTTTTGACCAGGAACCAATTAATTAGGTCTGGTTTTGCGGAACAGAGGGAGGCTGGCTGAGAGTTTTGGAGAGGCTGGCGGCTGGAGAGTTTTGAAACGGAAGAAGAAAACGAAAAGAACGAGAGGGAGAGACGTTCACGGAAGACGTGAGAGTCAAGAGCATCTTCTTCTTCCTCTTTCACTCCATCACCGCCCTCCATCGTTGGGTTGAACGGACGACGCCGGAAAAGTAGAGAAAAGAGAGAGAAAGAAAAGGAAGAAGAGGAGGAACGAGGAAGAGAGTTTGAGCACCGAAAAAAAGATCCCCATCTTCTTCTTCTTCATCGCCGGACTGAGTTGGAGCTGGCTGAAGCTGTTTTCTTCAATTTCCGGCGAATTTCTCCAGATTTCGGCGACCTTCTTGAATTTTCCGGCAAGCATTTTCCAGATTCCGGCGAGTGATTTTTTACCATGAGTGGCTAATTTTCTCTGATCTTGGTGATGAAGATTTGTTCTTGAGCTCATTGGACTACATTATGGGAGTTTTATCTATCTTACTATAGGTCTAGGATTATATATTTGAATTGCTAAATTTTGATATTTCATTCTGGAACTGAGATTAATGGTAATTATCTCTGTTAGTTTGATATTTGTAGTTGAGATTAGATTTTGTAGTGTGATTTTTATATGTGAATGAATTTCTTTGTGGTTTCAATGAAGCTATGTTGATTAGCGTGGTATTGTCTAATTAATGTGGTTGATTTGTACCCTTTTGAGGGACTATTTAGTACTCAAATTTAGAAGTCTCATGTTGCATAATTCCAATTTCAATTACGCATTAAGTGGGCTCAAACAATTTCTCAAGGGATAGTAGTTAGCTATGGTTATAGGAGCTACTATTAATTGGGAATATTGGACTCAAGTGGTATCTTGAGGTTTTTCTTAAGACTTAATGAATTTTAACTCCCATAATCTTTTAAGAGCAAGGATAGTCATTTCTTCATTACCAAGAGCATTAACAATTTAATCTTATTTCTATCTAAAGTATTTTTCCTTATCTCCAAAAAGACCAAAAAAAATATAGGAATAGTTTCTTTATTTTTCCTATGCATTTTAACTAGAGAAAACTTATTTAGGAACCCCAAATTTCTAACCATGTTTATATCACTTAGTTTATCTTAGGAAATTCAAAAATAAATTTGGCTCCTTAATTCAGAGAACGATCCCGAGTTAATTGCACTGTATTGCATTTAATTCGTGGTAAATAGTGATTCGACCACGAGGCGACTAAGGTTGAGTCGAATCAACAAACAGTTATATAAGGGCATTTTCTAATAACTCAATCAAACTATTACTTTAAAAATCCGTACGTACGTTAATTATATTCAATTGAACATGGTTTCTCGAGAATAGACTTGGACAAACAGCTATATAAGGGCATTTTCTAAGTATTTGTGTGGAACAAATAATAGATGGACCAGTAATTTGAGCTCCTTCCATATATTATAGTTAAAAACAAAATTGATACAACATTGTTAAAAACATTTCTCTACTGTCATCAAATAATTACACCATCAGAATAAAGATATTTTTTCTACTTTCCCAACTTTTTCCATGTGATGAACATTGGAAGAAAAATATCTTTATTATGTATTCATTTCCGAAAAAATAGCTGAATTTTTTTCCTTTATTAGTACAATACTTCCGTGAATTTTATGTTATATGCAAGTAAACTCTAACCTTTGAAATTTTACAACAAATCTCCCAGAATGTTTACATTTATATAAATAATTCTTATACTTTTTGATCCATTATTTATATGTAAATAGCTTAATATCAGAAAAATAAAGTTTAAAAAGGTACAAAGTTAATAATTTGGGGGTTAATATCATAAATAATTCTTATACTATTTTTTATCCAGTATTTAAATGTCAAGAAAATTATTTTTACAAGGATGATTTTAAATTCACAAACATTTTATGTAATTTAGCCTAGCTATAAATTATAAACAAACATGCAATAAGGCTAGCCACAAACTCTGTATACTCCTCTCGTCCTGTATCTAAGGTAGAGAGAGGAGCATTTTTTTTGTTATATTTATAAGGTGTCTCATTAAAATTTTGAGGTGAATGTACAATTTAACTCTTAATTTATTATTGCGTTGATTTTATTTTCATTCAGTGTATATTAAATAGGAGTTGAATAAGAAAGTCATTGAATTTTTTGGCCCACCTAATGAGATTTATGGTTTTCCGTAATCTATGTCAAAATATTGGAAGTGTCCTTAATAGTTGTGATTGTATGAAGTGGATCCTATTTAAAGGGCGGTAGAGGTTTTGTTTTGATCAAGGGACATTTCTGACTTCTCCCTCTCTCTATATGGCAAGCATGGTTGTATTTTTATAATGCGTACGTACGTTAATTCAATTGAAATAGTCAACGTTCATGTTTCACACACTAATCTCCAATCTTCTTGTTTTCAACTTTCTCCATTTGGTTTGTCATTCATCAAGCTTGTACATATAACTATGGCCCAATCAGAAAGCTGATCCTTTACATTTACCCTCATTTTATATTTATTCATTTTTTTAAAACCAAAATAATATTCACACAGCCATAATATAATACCTACTTACCTAATTTAATCAAATTAAAGAAGTTAATTAACTTTATTTTTTAAAATTATCATATGATATCTGGTTTAATTAGGATTCCGGTCTCCCCTCCCAACACAGGAGTCACTACTACAATAAATGGATTCTATTTCCCCCAAAAACGTCATTTTTTTCAAAAATGGAAGTAAAAATAAAGGCGATGATTTTTTTAAATTTTTTTAACATATTAGGCGTTTCTGTTTAGAATTGGAATACTTAAAGCAGATCTTAGGCGTCCTAAACTTAAATCGAGACACCTAAAGTCAACTATAGGCGTCCTAAATTAAATTTTAGACGTCTATTTGTATAATTTAAGGGTCCCAACTTACAATTGGAATGCCTAAAGCGACTAATTAGTAGGACCGCCTAAGTCATTTCAAACAACTTTTCACTTCTCATATTTCACACCCTATGACATTGAAGTGCGCTCTCTCATTTTGGACCCTCTCATTTCACTCTCACTCTGTATTCAACCCCACCCCTCTCTGCCTTCAATCTCTTTAACTCCTTCACTGTCGTTCCTCCTCATCAAACGTGTGGAGTTGCAAATCGCCATAATCCTCCAATAGGTCATTCCTCCTCCTTGTCGGCAATTTGCGAGTCACAAATCATCAGACATGTGGAGTCACAAGTCACCCTCACTGTCAATCTAGTCACAACGCCATCAATCTTTAGGTTCCAACTCGCCCTCGGCGTCAATATTTATTGTGATCTGGATTTTGTTTTTCCTTTTCTTTTGATTGTTAAATCTGGAATTTTGGATTTGTTAGTGTGATTGTTAGATCTAGAATTTTTGGATCTGTTAGTGTGATTGTTAGATCTAGAATTTTTGGATCTATATTATTTGCGTCTACTAATCCTAGATTAAAGAGTTCTCTTTGCAACACATTTGTTCGACAATGAGTTCTAGTTCTTCCTATGTCTTCAAACACACGTTTGGGGGCTTTTTTCTTTTAAAAAATGGGATGCCATATCTCTTATGGCATCCCTATTTTTTAGGGACGTTGTATCTTGAATTTACTATGTCTCCCTCGAATAGGCGTCCCCCTATTTTTGGACATTAAAAAAGCTTAAAATTAGACGTCAAAAGCATTATTTGTAATACTTAGTGATGTAGCACGATCTTACACTGTCAGACCAACTCTGTGTTGATAGCTAAGTTAGTTAATATGACATATAATTTCTAATACAACATAATTATCTTCCTTAAATCCAGCATTCTCCCTCTTCATTGCGATCATTGTTGAAGAAGCATCAATAAAGATAAATTAAGTAAATATTGATAAATGTATGAAATAATTTTTATATTTAGGATTAGGATCAACTACTCAATTAGCTTATCTATTCAGGACCAGGGATCATATAATATTTCAAGGTGCTAATTATATCATTACAATTGAACTTGTTTTCTCGTGAATGGACTTGGACAAACAGCTAAAAGGGCATTATCTAATAACTCGATCAAACTATCAATTATATATGCCAAAAAGCCATGTATAAGAAATTACAATTCTTTAGTCAATCTAATAAATTAGTAAGACAAAGGAAAAGTATTCGTGTTGAACAAATAATAGATGAACAAGTGAATGGAACTCCTTCCGTGTATCATAGTTAAAAATAAAATTTAATATAACATTAAAAACATTTATCTACCGTCATCAAATAATATAATAGCCATCACAATAAAAATGACTTTTCATTTTTCCCAACTTTTTCCACATGATAATAATGAGAAGGAAATTATCTTTATTATATTCCCTGTGGTCCTTAATATAAGACATGTTTACATAATTTGCTCATATTAAAGAAGTTAGTTAATATGACATGGATTTTCTAAAATACCTTACTTATATTCCTTAATTCTCTCATTCCCCGTCCTCCTTGATTATTATCGAGGGAGCATCAATGAGGGTAAATTATATTAGGAAAAGATTGACAAATTAAATATAAAAAATTATGTATTATATTTAAGACCAAAATTGACTCTCCAATCAGAGAGAGTATATTCATTTCCAAAAAAGAACAACTAATTGTGTGTCCTTTAGTATTGCAAATGTGATTGTATATATAAATTAGGCTAAATTTTACAAAATCCTCCATGAATTTTATGTTATATGTAAATAACCACCAACTTATGAAATTTTACAATAAATCTCCCTGAATTTTTACATTTTTTAAATAACTTTTATGCTATTAGTTTTATTAATTATTTTGCTGCAAATTACTTAAAGATTAAGGAGTTCACCTCTATATAAATCAAAATTTAATTTGTGAGAACTATATGCATATAAAAAATAAAGTTTAAAAAGGTACGAAGTTAATAATTTGGGGTTTATATCGTAGACTTAAAAATTATATTTAAGTCCGGCTGAGATACCATAATGTTCAAATTCAAGCCTACACTTTTAATAAATTCTTGATGAATAATTCAAGAGGCTAAATTAGAGATTTTAGTATCATGTTAAATAACTAAAATACCTCTCTATAGTTGAAAAGAAAAAAGAAAGGAAGAAGCGATTTTAAACTGATTGTTCCCATTTCTACAGAGAGATGAATACTGAATAGTTTAACATAAAGCACTCGTAATTAATTGTTGGCGACAAACAAAATACTCAAGGCATACAACAATGACATGAGATTAAAATGGACAGAAAATAAAAACACTGAATAATAAACTCCTTATTCCATGGCTATATACATGACCTATGACAATGTGGAGTAGTAGTAACTAGTAGTGTTGATGAACAATTAACTTGTTCTATCTATCCGATCTTGGGAACCCTAGTGACGATGCCATCACTATTCACCCAAGCCCAAACCCCTATCGCATCGCAAGTCAGTGATGTAGCTTGATATTTCTTAGACAATTATGGCATCCACCAAATATTCGAACCTATTACTCCCTTTTGGTCCATAATATAGGAGTTAATTAGGAGTTTATATTGGTTGAAATGTAAGATATATTTCTTATATTTATCAGTCTTTTCTAAAATTATTCACATCAATGCTTCCTTAACAATAATCAAGTTGAAGACATATAGAGATAATTAATTAAAGAAGATGATTAAGATATATTTTTTTAAGGAAAAAAAACATGTACCACCTTGGGACCTATTTATAAGTCTATTTTGACTAAAAAATCTGGTCCTATTTATAAGTGCAATTTCATATAGTAAATGAGATTGAAACAATTTTACCTATATTAATTATATCTATGAAGATAGAGAGAAAAGAAAGAGTTGAAAAATACCTAATCATAAATTAGGGTAAAGTTAAAAATGTACCTCATAATCATTGAATTAACTACCTCTCCTTGATATGTGAGATTTAATGAAAAACAACTTATAAAAACCACCAGAGTGATAACTAACTTTTTTAATTTAATAAAATTAAGTAAATAGGTGTTATATTCATCACAAGAGGAATATATCATTTCAATTCAACTTGTTTTATTGTGAATAGACTTTGAGATACAGCAGCAAGGGCATTCGCTAACTCGGTCAAACTTACAGACGCCTTTCATCTATATTTTAAGAGGAAGAGAAATAATATATAATCTACTCCAAGCTAACACATGTATAACACACACACGCGCCCGCGCGCGCAGATATGCCAAAAAGCCCTATTGTCAATCTAAACTCTCATGTTTTAAATATAAGAGATATTTTCTTCCTTATTATTTTTGAATGAATATCAATGATGATAAATTTGGAAAAGAATGACAAATATTAAAAATATATCTTATATATAAAATCAAAATAAACTTTCTATATATGTCTTACACAGACCAGAGGGGTATAAATTACGATCAAGGAAAAGTATTAGTGTGGAACAAATAACTGATCAACGAGTGATTTGAACTCCTTGTATATATCTTACCACAGGAGCCATCATGGATCGGTTGCTTTCAGAACAGATTTTAATTAAAATTAACGTCATCATCAAAGCTTAACTAAGTATCAGTAAATAGAACTGCCATACCTTCAAATTACTTAACAAAACTTTCTAGTATATGCTATTTGCTACACACGATTGCCAGTTTTGTGCTTGTTATTCCCAGTCACCAAAGCCGACTAAATCTATTAGATTATCCAGAAACTTATATAAAAGTCAAATATCTCGTGCTCCAAAAACTTAATAGGATTGGGAAGTGCGGCGAAAACTTTGACTTTTTCTCCGCTCCCCTCAAAGCTTTTAAACGAAGCTTCAGTTCATTCCAAGACACTTTCCTGGTCAAGGATCAGAGGTTGTGATTTCATTTCCTTACAAAAGTTTAAATCGAATTCCTTGTCGACATGTAAAATAATCATGATAGCTATATTTAAGTTTGCAAACTTAATTTCTCTGTTTCCGTTTGCAGGCAGTGTAGCCGATAAGGTAGACTTATTCCAGGTTTTTAGATTGCAAAAGATGATCATTTCTTGCTTCTTGGTTACATAATGCTTACCAATTTTCCCCGAACTTGGGTTGATATAAATTAAAATACGAAGTCGTTTTTTCAACTTCCTTTGAGGGAAAAAATATGGAGTCGTTCTGCACAGTTAACAGTAGCACTAGCCAACAACGATCCAAAATAAAATCAGAATATTTTGTTCTATTGATCGGCTATTGGCTTAGTCATTTAAGTGTTGGGCTTACGTAAAAGTATTGTCGAATAATTTTAACTAAAAAACAACTAATTACCAAGAGAATTTACTGAAGGAATTCTGTCATTAATTAAACTTAGTGACAAAATTCCATCACTAATTAATTAGTGACAGTCTATTTGGCTACGGTGCTAAATTCTTCACTAATCCACTATTCTTCACAAACTTAGTTTTGTATATGCTGCGTCTTTTCTAAAGGATAATTGATGGAATGATAACAGATAATGAAGCTTTCAAAAGTATGCATTTGTTGAAACAACTCATCATCTGATGAAGAAATCTTAAGTTCAACCCTTCATAAGGGATCTACACTTTCTTCTTCTTCTTCTTCTTCCCTTTTTTTTTTTTTTTTTTGTTAATTTAGGACATGTATTAACCTATTGGAGGCAGTTTAACTCGAGGTACTGCCGATCAATAAGGGTGCATTTGGTTTGAGGGGAGGAAAGGAGAGAGAAATTTTTTTACCTCATATTGACCAAATTGCCCATAAAAATTTTTCAATATTCGAAAAATAAACTCTCAATAATAAAAAAAAAGAATATTCTTCTCATTAATAACAATTTAGTCAATATTCTTCATTCCCTCACATCCCCTTCCCTCAAACCAAACATGCTATAAATATGGGCACTACTACTCTGTAAGGATTCGAATATTGTTTCCCCACATTGAAAGAGACAAGTTAACCCATTCTACTAAACCCAACCTTGTCGGTGAGACTCTGCACTTTAAATGTATCTCACTTGTTAAAGTAATGTTTTATGCAAAATATTTGTTGGGCTATAGGATATCACTCCTATGTAGGGGCTCATGTTTTTAATTGTTAAAATTTATTTACTTCTTATGTGAGGCCCATATGTTAAAAATTTGAAGAAAATTATCTTTCTTATATGTTTCATTTCCAAAAAATAACTCTGTCTAATATATGATTGCCAACGTGATTGTATGGACAAGTTAGGTTAAATTACACAAAATTTCCCCTGATTTTATATTATATGTAAATAACTTCCCTAACCTTTGAAACTTTACAATACACCTCCTTAAACTCTTAATTTATATTATACTATTAATTTCATTAGTAATCTTTCATTATTTACAAATGTCATGAAGTTTAAAGAGTTCATCTGCATATATAAAGTTAGGAGCGTTATATGTTTTCGGAAATAAGGTTTAAAAGTGTATAAAGTTAATAATACGGGGTAAGCGTCATAGACAAAAAAAATTAAGGTGGTATATTAAGTTTTAATTGCACTACATGATCTAAATTCAGGGAAATTTCATGTAACTTGTAATAAACAAAGGTTAAGGTGCATATTGGCCAAAGACATTTTATGCTAAAAGCACCTGACATAAAAAAAGTTTTGAAGGGACCATAAGTACCAATCAAAAATTTTTTTTTTAAAAAAACAAGAATACCAATGAACAATTAAAATGGTTAAATATTACAATCCCATTAACTTCAAACCTAACCGCTGTTTATCTCTCCCCCAATGCAGCCTCAACATTGTATGGAATAAGAAGGAAATATTTCAAGAAGGATGTGGTGGTGTCAATGGATTCACAAAGCTGGCACTGTTCATTCTTGCCGCCGAAACTCGTGAACTCTGACGAGGAACAACCGTGACTGCTTTATTTGTATCGAAATGTAATGAGTGGTTTTGCCGCAAGACTCACTCAGGATCAACAGAGAGCTATGCGGCAGAAAAATGGCTTTATTTCAACTCATCCTGAGAAAATCCTACATTGCCAAACCACACACACCCCTAAGTTTTTACAGTTAATGCAAAACAGAGGATTTTAGAAAGAATCAAACTTTGGAAGAGGGACCATGTAACATCCTGAAATTTGGAATTAGGAATTTAAAATGAAATATGAGACTAATTATGGAAAATTTGAAGTAATATTTGGAAATTGAAGGCATATTTTTCCATAATTAACTATAAGTGGTTAAAGGATAATTTTGGCCTAAATATTTTAGAAATAATATTTTATGGCCTAAAGAAATAAATTGAAGAAGAAAAATTCTTTAATGGGATAAGGGATTATTTTCTAACACAAAGCCAATGTCTGCAAAACAATAAGAAAAGAATTAGATTGCAAACAAGAATCTTGTAGGGAGACAAAAGGAGTATTTTTGTCAAAAAAAGGTGAGATACCACACATTTTCTCTCTCCTCTCCTTCAATTAAACTCACACACACTACGTAAAATACTCCCTCCTTCAAGGCAATGAAAACACTTGATAGCACATTAGTCTCCTTCTTTCATATTGCTGACACCTCATCTCCTCCCATTTTGCATGCCTTCCACGTACACCCTCTCTCACTTCACTCTCTTCCAATTGTCCATTAAAAACAGACTCACTCCTTCCCTCTCCTTCATCCGAAACTCCTCTCTTTTCATTCCTTCCATTCTTCTTTTCCACCAAAACAGAAACAGAGTGGTGAGAGAGAGAGACCGAGAGATTGAGAGGAAGAAGGGAAGCCACCCATTGCATGCAAGTTGAGATTTCAGTGGAGGTGAGTGTCTTAAATCTCCTTCCATCTTTAGTTTTTGTTATTGGGGCTAGTTTTGGAGTGAGAAGAGCAATTGAATCTTGGTTTAGAAATAAGAAATCTGTGATATGAAATGTATCCAAGTGTAGAATAAAGCTTATTATGATGTTGCATGTGTTTAATGGGTGTTGGTTTGGGATTTCTGAACCTAATGGTTGCTGTCTATGGTGTAAGGCGTTGGACTCTCTGGAAGTATGGAGTCTTTTAGCTCTGAAAACATGTTTTCTAGCCATGCATGTCTGATATATGAGCATTGGGTTTGCTTTCTAAAAGCATAGAGTCATGTTCCTTACCTCTGCAACTTAGTCCAGAAACAGAGGTTAATGTTCATTTCGTTTTCAGGGTTCAGGAGTTGAGTTTCTCTCTGAAAATTTTACATGTGATAGTACACTCTTTAAGCTTGAAGTTGAGCTTTGAAACACCCAGAACGAAGATCTGTAGCTCTAGTTATGAATTTTGAAAGTTTTTTTTTTATACAAGGTGAGAGGAGGGAGATCGAACCTAGGACCTAAGGGGGGGAAATGAATCCCAATACCACTGTACTACAAGCAGTGCTGGTATGAATTTTGAAAGTTGAGGTATGAAATGGAAAATGTTTTGGTGTCAGTCTGGAGGAACACTGATGACGTTGCGTTTTTGAGCAAGTAAAAGAATTTCAAAAATTATTAAAATTTTACTGATGATAGATGACTCACATAGCTTTAAAATGGTATAAATTTCGGATCATTCTGAGCTACGGTCAGTGAGAAATAAATCTTACAAAATGACCCTGCGTCTGGGAACCGAAACTGGACAGTCCCTACATTTTTCAAAACTGGGAATGAATGGAGTAGTATTAAATTATGAAAATTTCCAGTTAGTTAGAGGACTTCCAGAGATTTAATTTGACGTATCATAGACATTTTTCTGAGCTTTGTACATTGAGTTATGGATTTTTGAAGATAAGTCACAATTTCTGAACAATTCTGAACAGAGCTTAAGTTTTTGGAATTTGGAAATTTTTATAAGCCATAAATCAACTTTGTGACTTTAATTTATGAAAATAGACTTATCAAAGAGTAAATAAAAATTGGAATCACTCCGTTTCGAGTTGTATAGGTCAAGTTATGATTTTTTCAAATACTCGTGGAAATCAAAGGTTAATTTCTGATAAGTCTCAGAAAAGTCACATAAGTTGTTTATTGTGCCTAACCTTTAAAGTAAAGGTTTCTTTGAATAAAATGAAAGGCAAAATGGCTGAGATGATAATTATCCATAATGAATAGTATCTAATTAAATAAGTCTCAATAAGTATACATCCCTAGTCATAAGGATACTAAAAGACAATCATTTTGGAGTGGGTCTCAAGAAGTTAAATCTTAATTATGTCATTAAGATTAGATTGGTTAGTTACCCATTCTCCATATAAATGTTAATTATAAGAAGTGATATTTGCCCAAACTTGAAGGACATCCGGATTGAAAAGACTGGTACGGAAGAAGTTTTGTTCGGTAAAGCTAACAGGTAGTAACTATAATCTCACGTTCTCTGCATAGCTATATATATGTTTTTGTAAACCATATTGTATGTCCCGCCTGTATGGGGCCAGAACTACTCGTGGCTCGATTGGGCGGAAGGGCCGACCATGAGGCCAGCTTCCCGGTGGCTAGGCAAGGCCTAGTGCATTCAATAAATTTTGGTATTTGAATTACCTGAAATGAAATTTCCTAGTGCTAAGGTATTTGAAATCATTTTATGATTTACTTGTATTACAAGCTACATTTGGATGTAATACTTGTTATTTGAAATTGAATTGAAATCTGTTTGCTTTATATGCTGTGTGGACTACTCTTTTTGGATGATTTACATATTATGCATATGCTAGAAATTGAGATTAACATGTTACTCTGGGATTCATTCATTTGAATCTCAGAGCCTTCCAATAATCGAGGACGTGGACATAATAGTAAGCAAGGTTCAAGAGGCAAGGGCATAATTATCACTTGAGGCCAAGAAGGTGGTGGACCTGATAGTGCAGCTTTATTTTGTTTCACCTTCTGTTTATCCTACACTTTGGTTTAGTTATTATTTTGAGATAGCCGCATGTGACTACTGGGATGTATATGTATATAGATACTATGACTGGATAATAGTAGAATGCGTATATATTGTATTGTTGTAGGGACAGATACGTATATCACGAGCCCATAAATGAAATGGATGTATGAATGAATGGTAGAGCACTAGGTTAGATATAATGCCTAGGTAATATTCTGATAAAATCTAACCAGGTATAAGAGTACATGTATTTGTTAATAAGAGTTTGAACCACTTATTTAGTGTTTTCTAAAGTTCTAAATTTTTAGTAAAGCCCATTTGAACAATAGATTTGAAATCTATGAATAGGTTGAGTTTTTTATATATGTTTTTAAAGGAAAAAGTTTTTACTTTCTGGAATCAAACCTAAGCCTAGTGGTTTAGATTCTTTATTAAATAATATATTGAATTGAGTTAGGAAGATGCCACTTTGTTCTGGGTACGGAACAGTGAGGTGTTACAGACCATCATCGGAATGATAGACTCCGGCGCAGTGATTAACCACCCCTCATTTAGGGATACCGGAATTCCACTGCCAGTGTAATGTCTTAAATTATGCTTTACCAAAAACCCTGTATATTTGAAAATATTCAATAATATCTACCAAGGTTTAATATCCAGTGAGACATTATTGATTTATTGAATATTGAGTATTCGGGAGAAATTAGACAACAATGGAAAAAAAACTTGAATAATACCCCCTCGAAAAACGTGTAACAAAACCCACAACAAAACCCAAACACGCAAATTGAGACAACGACAACAAAACTCAAACACTCAAAACGAGACAACAATACTGGAACCAAAACCCGCAAAACAAGACAACGACAACAAAACCCAGATAAGCAAACCAAAGCAATGACAACAAAAGCCTAGGCACACAAATCGAGACAACAATACTGGAACCCAAAAACACACAAAATGAGACAACAAAACCTAACACGCAAACCAAGGCAATGAGAACAATCCCACGCACGCAAATCGAGACAGCAACAACAAGATCCAAACATGCAAACTAAGGCGATGACAACAAACCCAGACGCAAAATCAAGACAATGACAACAAAACCCAGACATGCAAACTAAGGCAACGACAATAAAATCCAAAACACGCAAAACCGAGACAACAACACTAGAACCCAAAAAACACGCAAACCGAGACAACAACACCAGAATCCAAACACCAAAACTGAGACCATGAACACTGAAAATTAGCACATACGGAACTTTCTCGAAAACCGTGTGACAAGACAACACCCACATAAACCAAGGGACACATGGCACCATATGCACAAGCCAACACACACACACGCAAAATTACAACACATGGAAAATCCACATTAAATATGAGTTTTTCCTTTTTGTTTTTCTTTTCCCCTCATTCGTCACAGGTCGTACATGCATTACACACATATTCACAATCCACAATGAGATTTTATCTCTCATCTCACTCATTATCGTGCCTTTAGTACACACATTCATCACATCAGCTTTTGCACTCACTCCCTCTCTCATTTCCATACGCACAGCCCTCCTTTTTCTTTCACACAAATAATTCTCTCAATCTCTAATCTCTCATTTCCTCCTCTCTTCCTTCACGTCCTTCCTCTTTTTCTCATAACTTCACGGGTCATCATTCTCTAGTTCCTCAACCGTTCTCTTCTCCTCATCCTTCATGGACCATCATCATCAATCTCAATCATCCTTCCATCTCCACGGCTAGAACCAAGAAGTACAGGGTAAGTGAGTTGCAACCTTGTTTTACAATGATCTTTCTACTTGCATGCGTGTTATGGTTAGTGGAAAATAACCCACATGCATGTCATTCTTGAGTATAGGCTGAAAAGTTTGAGCCAAGTAAAGTGAAGAAGAAGAGATCACAAAATCAAAGACAAGCTTGGTGGTAAGCACATCTTCTTCTCCTTAAAATTTTAGAGCTTTGCTTTGAAAACCCAGATCTGGAAATCAGTGGTAAACTCAAACAAAACACTGGGATATGGAAAATATGAGACCACCATCGTGTTCCTTATGGAATATGGTGTGGGAATAATATCTTTTTAAAGGGATTTTTGAATATAAGACGTCAAGCTCATCAAAGAAGTGAAACTTGCTATTTTCATAATTATGAGGTCAATAGCTTCTCTGTGTGGTTTAACTAAGTAATATACCTTTAAAAATTATGAAGAAATTCCAAAAGATAGAGGACATGCATATCTTTAAAATGGTGGGTATTTTGTAAGATTTTAAACTCTAAGCAAAGAGAAATAAGTCTTAAAAAATGACCTTGTTTTCTGGAAAGAAAACCTGGGCAGAGGGCTTTTTCATGGTATTTGGCTAGGTTAATGTTCTTATAAAATTCTGAAATCTTCCATTCATACATGGGTCTCACAGGGCTTTGTTTGGATATGTGGTTGGTAACTTTTAAATCTCTATGCAGTGAGTTATCAATTTTCAAAAGTTAAGACAGTTTCCTAGAAAAATCACTGAATAATGCGTATGTTTTTGGAACTGGGATTAATTGATATGTGATTAAATCCTGAAATTTTCCAAATTTCTAAATGACTTTCAGAGTGTTACTTGATAAAAATTTGGTGATTTTAGGAGCTCTGAAAAATTAAATACAAACTTTTAAAGGTATGACAGGTTTCTGGAAAACCAATATGAGCATTGAGTAAAGTTTCAAAAATTGAGATTAATAAAGGGTTCTTTGACCTCTAAAATCATTTTTTCTTGAAAATAGGAAGGTCTGGGAGCTTTGATTGCACAATTTTTTGATTTTTGTGCAATTTTTAATAAACATTATTTGAAGTTACTAGATTTTTCTTGTCAGTCAAGGGATTAATGCAGAAATGAATAAATTAAAAGATTAAAGTAATAAGCTTTTACAAAAAGGGTTTTTAAGTAATTTCATATATAAAGGCAACCCTTTTAACTTTCCTAAATATCTAGAATAATAATAATAAAGTACAATGGTACTGTTATAGGGATTTCCGGGGGCGCATGTTTTATGAAGCAATTGGTCGGTAGTAGAGCAATTACATGGATAGGTGGGGCTTGTCTTCTATGGTCTGTGTGTGATATATATTTATAATTACCATGATTGTAGGGCGTGTCTTGTACACAGGCTATTTACATACGGTATTTAATTAGCCAATATCATATGTCTTCCTACATGCTAAGGACTCGGAACAGGTAAGGTTTTGTGTTTGTCTTTCCAAGCACTGTGGAATTCGGGACTTGTTTGGTCCTGTGTTATTTGGACTTGTAGAGTCTGTTCACAATTAACATGCCATGTATGATATACTGTTTACTGTTGCTGTGCGTTGATGCTGCATGTTAAATTGCTTTACCTGAATTATGGTTATTACTATTTAATTATCATATTTTGCATGTGCATTTCATAGAGATTAACCTGTTACCCTGGGGTTCAATTTTTGATCCCAGACACTAACAAAGCTTCAAGTAGCGACCCAGGAAGAAAGGGGAAGACCATTTTGTAGGGCAGGCGGAAGAAGGCGGAACTTGAGAAGAGTTCTTTTTTTTTGTAAATATATATTTTGGATTAATTTAAATGGGCTGTATAAAGGGTTTTACTTTCAAAGTTCATTTTGGATGACTGTAATTAAATATCCGGGTTAAGTAGCAAATCCGCCCAGGAAGTATACGTCGAGGAGCAATGTGGCCCTAGAAGTTTTTTCAGGTTCAATTTTACCCCAGAAGTCTAAAAACGTAGTAATGTTGCCCTTTTCCGTTAAAATACTAACGTTGACCGTTAACTTTGTAACGGAAAAGGGTAACATTGCTACTTCTTTAGGCTTCCGGGGCAACATTGCTCTCGGGCGTATACTTCTGGGGCGGATTTGCTACTTAACCCTAAATATCCTAATGGGGATTAATTTTTAGTACAAAGCCAAGTTTATACTTACTTAAATTATCAGTTACTCATTTATCCAAACCAAATCCACACGCTCTCTGTGTATTAACTCTGATGTATGTCGGGAGCCATAAGGGAGCGTTACAGCCAGCTCTTAAATGGAAAGGTAAATGTGAAGTGAACGTGTCGTCGACATGCAACAATAAGATGATCGAAGCAAGATCGTTCAACCGTACGGCTAAGGCCAGAGGGCAGAAAATAGACTCGTCGTTTGATGACAATGACCATGGAACTTATATGGCGAGGATGATAGCCAGTGCATTTGTCGACAACAGTCAAGTTCTTGGAAATGCCAAAGGCATAGCATGAGGAACAGCACCTTATGCTCTTTTGGCCATTTACAAAGTACGCATCTTTGATGATTGTCCTGAAAGTGATATACTAGCTCCATTAGAAGTTACCGTCAAATACAGCGTAAATGTAATATCAATGTCTGTCAGTTCCAACCAGGCATCACCGTTCTTTAATGACAACATTTCAATTGTCTCATTTGCAGCAATTCAGAAAGGGAATATTAATAAGCCATTTCGTCGGAAACTCTGGCCCTGCTAATGGCTTTATTCTTAACAGAGCCCCATGGCTTCTCGCAGTTGGAGCAAGCACTATTTACAGAACCATTTTAGCCACGGTGAAGCTCAAAAACGGAAAAGAATTTAATGGCGAGTCTATTTTCCAGCTCATGACTTCCCTCTGACGTCGCTACCGCTGGTATACGCCGGCAAAAATGGCCGAAAAGATTCAAACTTTTGTGCTAATAGATCCTTGAGTGGGAATGATTACAGAGGAAAATTTGTTTTATGTGAGAGAGGAGGAGGCATTGCAAGAATTGACAAAGGCAGAGAAGTGAAAAGAGCTGGCGGGGCCACCATGACCTTGGTGGTGCTAGCCACAGACGATGTTGATGAGTACAAAGAAGAATCAGTTTACAAAGCAAGGACGCACTCCAAATGGCCGTTACCTGATTTTAACGGGATTGTGATGTTTGCCTATTTAAATTGTTCATTAGTATTCTTGTCCGTTTTTAATTATTGATTGGTACTTATAGTGCCTTCAAAAAACTTTTTGGTGTTGGATGCTTTTAGTGTAAAACTTTATTTGCCAATCTACACCTTCGCCTATAAACAAACATATATATGCAATGAAACTATAGTAAACTAGACCAAGAGTACATTGAATAGCTTTACACAAGGCACTCGTAATTTATTATTGATCATGATAAATAACGAACATGCACAGGCTACACAACAATGACATGAGATTATTAAACTGGATAGAAAATAAAGACACGGAACAATATTAATTAAACTACTAATTCCGCACTGCTATGACACGGAGTAGTACAGTACAGAGTTGTTGAAGAATACGAAGACGTACGTAATCTTATGATAAATTTGTATTCTCCAATCTCCATGTTTTCAAGTTTCTTCATTTGGTTTCTCATTCATCATGCTTAAGTATATGGAACAATTAGAAAGCTTATCCTCTAAATCAACCCTCTTTTTATTCAATTTATTATTCATTTTTTAAACAAGAGAATATAATATACAAACGTCTCATTATATTATTAAAATTCAACTTGTTTTCTCGTGAATAGCCTTTGAATCGGATTATATTATTTTATCATTTTCCTAGTTAATGATCAAAGTTTGTGATTGGCTTCCTCGTCAATACGTAAAAATAACTAATTTTGTGTAATACGTGATTGCATATATAAATTAGGTTAAATCATACAAAATCACCTGAATTTTGTGTTATGATTTGTAAGTAGCCTCTCTAACCTTTTATCTAGCTACAACTTAGTGCATCAGCTCAGCTCCTATGATGAGGAGTGGCTGATAGAATGGGTGTCGCCACCCCTTCTCCTATGATCAAGACCTTGGCAACCACTGAATACAAGGCTTGCTAGGAGGTTTCTTTTATCTGAGTTGTATTCTGGTGTTATGCTAGGATTCACTTTATTATGGTTGCTGATAAGTTCATTTGCTATTGTTTTTGTTGACTTTGTGGCAGTTGGTTTATTGATTGATTAATGAAATATATATATTCTGATTGATAGTTTGAGGTTAGCATCATAGACTTAAGGAAGTTTATTACTATTAAGGTATAAAGGTTAAGAAAGTAACTCGGTGAACATGACTCTTAATAATAAACAAGCAAGCAGTAAGACTGTAAAGTCAACAGAGTTCGATAGTTTACATATATAAGGCACTCGTAATTAATTATTGACCACAAACACATACACAAGATGTATAACATTTATGAAATGATATTAAACTGGACTGAAAATAAAAACGGAACGCTATACTCCTTATTTCCACGGGCTATATATTATGACATGGAGTAGTACAGTAGTGTTGATGATATTGAAGAGGTAGCTTTACGGTATAACGCTCTATCCGATCCTGGGAACCCGAGTGACTCTGCCCCGACGGTTGACCCAGACCCGAACTCGATCGCATCGGAAGTCAGCGGTGACGGAGGATCCTTCAACCACAATTATGACCCTCACCCATCGGTTCTCTCTCTCTATTGTTGCTTCTGCTCTCCGTCTGATTGAACCATATTTTTATATGATTTTAATGATTAGATTGAGATTCTTAATGCATTTTTGTCATAGTTATTGAGCTTTAAATGCTTTTCTTATGATAAATTGATATTATGAGTAAATACATGAAATTAGAATTAAAAAGGGAAAAATTGTCAAATAAATTTTAATTACTCTTAATGATTGATTTTTCTAAGAATATTTGAAAAGATTAAATTAAATTTAAAAAAAAAAAAGTTTGAATTCAAATTCTGGAAGTTTCTGAGTTTGCGTTTAGGTCCCTCTGCAAGTTTTAAATTTTTCATTTTGGTCCCTTGGTCAAAACGCACGTTTTGACCAAGGGAATTAATAGGTTTTGGGGACAGAGGGGAGCTGGCGGCTGGGAGGATTCGAACGAGAAAAAAGGCGAGACGCAGAGAACAGAACGAGGAGGGAGTAGCGCCGGAGACCAGGGAAATATCTGTCTTCTTCCTCCTTCATCTCCACCGTCGGACTGAACGGAAGAAGGAAAGAAAAGAAAAAAACGGAAGGAACGAAGAGGAGGAACGGGACGAAGAAAAACAGGGGAGCTGGAGAACGACGCTGGCGGCTGAGGGAAAGAAAAAAAAACGAACGAACGAGAGACGCACGAAGGCTGAAGCTGGGCACGAACGGACGAAGAACAGAGGGCGGCTGGAGCTGGGGGACGAAAGAATCGGAGAAGGGAAGAATCGAAAGAAAAGAGAGTTTGAGCACCGAAAAAAGATCCCCATCTTCTTCTTCTTCATCGCCGGACTGAGTTGGAGCTGGCTGAAGTTTTTTTTTTCTGTAGTTTCCGAAGACTTTCTGCACTTTCCGGCGAGATTTCCAGATTCCGGCGAGATCTTCCCAGATTCCGGCGACTTGAATTTTCCGACGAGTATTTTCCAGATTCCAGTGACTTCTTCCAGCAAGCTATGAGTGGCTGATTTTTCTGTTCTTGGTGATGAAGACTTGTTCTTGAGCTCATTGGACTACATTAGGGGAGTTTTATCTATCTTACTATTAGTCTAGGATTATATATTTGAATTGCTAAATTTTGATATATGATTCTGGAACTGAGATTAATGGTAATTATCTCTGTTAGTTTGATATTTGTAGTTGAGATTGGAATTAGTGGTGTGATTTTTATATGTGTATGAATTTCTTTGTGGTGTCAATTAAGCTATGTTGATTAGCGTGGTATTGTCTAATTAATGTGGTTGATTTGCATCCTTGAAGGGCTGTTTAGCATTCAATTTAAGAAGTCTCATATTGCATAATTCCGATTTTAATTACACATTAAGTGGGCTAAAACAATTTCTCAAGGGATAGTAGTTAGCTATGGTTATAGGAGCTACTATTAATTGGGAATATTGGACTCAAGTGGTATCTTGAGGTTTTTCTTAAAACTTAATGAATTTTAACTCCCATGATCTTTTAAGAGCTAGGATAGTCATTTCTTCATTACCAAGAACATTAATCATTTAATCTTATTTTTATCCAAAGTATTTTTCTCATTATTTCCAAAAGAAAAAAAATTAGGAATAGTTTTTTTTATTTTTATTTATGCATTTTAAGTAGAGAAAACTCTTTTAGGAACCCCAATTTTCTAACCATGTTCATATCACTTAGTTTATCTTAGGAAATTCAAAATAAATTTGGCTCCTTGATTAAGAGAACGATCCCGAGTTAATTGCACTGTATTGCATTTAATTCGTGGTAAATAGTGATTCGACCCCGAGGCGACTAAGGTTGAGTCGAATCAATGGCGCCGTTGCCGGGGAGTCAATTTTGACTCCTTTGGTTTACTAAGTGTCAATTGGTTCAGATTGATCGGGATTTGCCCTTGTGAGCCTATTAGGTTTTTCTTTTATTTATTTCCTTTGTTTAATTGTTTATATATAGAAAAAAATACAAATATCTTGATTTTCTCTGTTTTTGCATTTTCATTTGCACTAGCATTTCTACTTGTCCATACATACACACTCACACATAGTTGCACTCAGTCCACTTGCACATTTTCTTGCTTGAACTTGAATGCAACACAATTTTGGCACTCCATTGTTTCATTGCTTGCTTGATAGCTTTGCATGACCGACCAATTTGAGAGGGAATCTGATCAATCCTCTAATTTTGATTTTTTTCATTGACTTGAGTGATTGTGTTTCGCAAGGTACAAATATGGAAGAAGTGAACGATAATCAACCAAGGAGGAGAACCATAAGGGATGTAACAAGATCGGATGTCACTCATGATCCTTTCAACATTGCATGCCCTAACCTTGAGGTTAATTTTGAGCTAAAGGGGCCTTTGCTTAATTCACTACCTCACTTTCATGGACTCTCAAATGAGGACCCTTACAACCATCTCAATGCTTTGTACTTGGCTTGCTCAAATATGAAGCCCGTTGGTGCTCGAATAGAGGATGTGCAATTAAAGGTGTTCTATTTCACTTTGGAAGGGAAAGCTAAGGAATGGTACATGATGCTACCAAGGCATGTTAATGATGCTCTTCGTTCATGGGTTAACTTGAAGAAAGCTTTCTTGGAAAAGTACTTTCCTGATTCAAGGATTTCAGAGCTTAAAAAGGAAATTTACTCCATCAAACAAGACCCCTTAGAGTCCTTCTATGAATATTGGAGTCGATTTCAGGAGCTTTTAAATAAGTGTCCACACCATCAAATTGCTGATGAACAATTGATTCAATACTTCCATGATGGCCTTTTACCTAATGAGAAGGGCATTTTAGATGCTTCAGCTGGAGGTTCTTTGGAAGATTGCACGGCTGATGAGGCATGGGCTCAAATTCGAATGAGAGCTCGAAATACTCAACAATATAATGTGAGAGAGATAAGAGGAGTTTGTGAGATAGGCTCCAACCAAAGGATGGTCTCACTTGAGTCTAAAATGGATAAAGTTACTTCACAACTTTCTCTTATCACATCCGAGCTTCATAATTTGAGTATTCAACAAGCACCTCATTCTCCTAATTCACAAGCTCTTGTTGCACCTAGTTGTGATAGTTGTGGTTCAATGATGCATGTTTCAAGTCTATGCCCTAATCAACATGAAGAACTAAATGCTATGTATCAAGGAAGGCCTAACCAACAACAACCAAGATGGGATTCTAACACTACCACCTACAATGAAGGTAGAAGACCTAATGCTAATTTTGGTTGGAGAAATCAAGAAGGGTCATCATATCAAGTCCAACCATATGGGTCAAATTGTGGGCAAATGGTTCCTCTTCAAGAGTCTAAAGGTGATGAGACCAATCAATTATTGAAGAGTATGGTTGCTAAACTCACTAGCATGGACAACCGGATGATGGAAGAAAGAGCTTTCAATGAGAGTAAATTCTCTTCTATCACCACAAGCCTACAAAATCTACAAAGTGATAGGGCAAGTGATAGTACTCAAATGTCTCATGTATGCAAGAAGTTGGAAGAATTGGAATTGAAGAATAACACTATGCAATCTCACTTAACTCAACTCTCCAATTCTTTGAGTGATGTGCATGCTAAGACAAGTGGTTCTATTCCTTCAAATACTGTCATCAACCCTAAATCACTTAATGCCATTGAGTTAAGGAGTGGTAGGAAAGTACACTTCCCTGAAGAGATTGACAATGATGTGGATGAGGAAATTGAAGTTGAAAGTCCACCATTAACCCCAATGAAGCTTCCTGATTCTGAGAGTTCCAAAGAGAAAGCTATCCTTGAGAAGAAGAAGGCCAAAGTAGTTGAGCAACCTCAAGTGGAACAACCACCACTTCTGAGAGAGGTGGGCTCCAAGGAAAGAAGCACTTTTGAGGAAGGTGAGACAAGCGAGCAAGCCATCCTATCCAACACTGATGGTAAGGAGGTAAAAATTTCTCAACTCCCTTTTCCTAAAGCTTACTTTCAAGGCAAGAAAATGCATGAGGAACAAACTGAAAAAGAAATGTATGATTTGTTTAGCAAGCTGAATATCAATGTTCCTTTCTTTCAATTGGTCAAGTCTATGCCCAGTTATTGCAAATTCTTGAAAGAGCTTTGCACTAACAAGAGGAAGTTTAGGCCGAATGAGAGAGTGCAAATTAGCTCTAATGTGTCTGCCCTTTTTAAACCCCAACTCCCTGTTAAGTGCAAGGATCCTGGCTCATTCACTATACCTTGTACCGTAGGTAATGTGCATGTAGCTCAAGCCTTGTTAGATTTAGGTGCAGCCATTAATGTCATGCCTAGTGCCATTTTTAAATCTCTTGGTGTGAAGGAGCTTAAGAGGACTAGTGTGGTTCTCCAACTAGCTGATAGGAGCATTAGGCACCCACAAGGCATCATTGAGGATTTGCTTGTCAAAGTCAAAGACTTAGTTTTTCCTGCTGACTTCTATGTGTTAGACATGTCTCATGAGTCTAGTGAATCCACCCTTATCTTAGGGAGACCTTTTATGAGAACTGCTAGTACCTTGATAGACATGAGAGATGGTTCAATCACTATGGAAGTGGGAAATCATAAGCTAAGTTTTAATATGTATGAAGCCATGAAGCATCCTTTTGAAGATTACTCTTTATTAGGTGTGAATTCAATTGACTTGGCCATTGATGATGAGGTTAATGAATATGAGCTTAAATTCCACACTAATAATTGTGATCTTGACTGTGGTATTGCATTGGATTCATGTGATGATAAATTTCCCTCTTCTTCTGTTGAAAATTTTGATTCACTTGGGAGTGAGATTTCCAACCTTAACTCATCGATGGTTAATTGTTGGATATCATCCCTTGATGATTTTTCTCTTACTTCTCTGAGTTCATTTGAGCTTAATTCTTCTAATGATTCATTATTTAGTGATGATGCTTGTGAGGAAGGTGCTTTTGTTAATGTTTCAGGTCACAAACTAGTGGAGGAAGCTGAGTTTGAAGTCGGTGGTCAAGACTTGGATGATTTGCTCTCCAAGGGGATAGCCCTCACACCGACTAAGACATCCTCTCATGTGACTCACTTTGGACCTAGAAACAATGTGGTTACAGGGCCACCTTCTAACTCTTCACTTCATCATAGAACCAAGATAACTCCTCATACCTTGAGATTTTTAAATGAGCTAATCACTCCTTGTGAAGTAGGTATGAAAGAGGCTTTGTTCCCCAAGCCTGTTGCTGCTGTAGACCAACCTGATGTTGGTTCAACACTTGGGAAGACCAATGAACAAGTGGTCGAATCTATGGAGCCTAGCACGAGTCATGCACCTTCTAAGTCCATAAAGGGGAGTATTTCTACTACCCTTGATCTTCCTAGACTAATTCCCTCTATTGTTCAACCTCCTGATTTAGAGCTTAAGCCTCTCCCCTCTAATTTGAAATATGCTTTCCTTGCTGTGGATGAAAAATTGCCTGTTATTATTTCAAATTCTTTGTCTGTGAATGAGGAGGAGAGATTGCTTAATGTTTTGAGCAGAAATCGAAAGGCTCTAGGTTGGACTTTAGCTGACATTCCTAGAATTAGTCCTGCTATTTGTACCCATCGGATCCTTTTGCATGAGGAATCCAAACCTCTTAGGCAACCCCAAAGACGCCTGAACCCCCTAATTTTGGATGTAGTTAAGAAAGAAGTAACCAAGCTATTGAGTGCGGGTATCATCTACCCAATTTCTGATAGCGAGTGGGTTAGTCCAGTACATGTAGTGCCTAAGAAGAGTGGGATAACTGTGGTGCAAAATGAAAATGATGAGTTGATACCTACTAGGGTGCAAAATGCTTGGAGAGTGTGCATAGACTATAGGAAATTGAATGAAGCATCTAGGAAAGATCATTTTCCCTTACCCTTCATAGATCAAATGCTTGAAAGGTTGGCAGGTAAGAGTCATTATTGTTTCCTAGATGGTTATTCAGGATATTTCCAAATTCCATTAGCTCCTGAAGATCAAGAAAAGACCACTTTTACTTGTCCATTTGGTACCTATGCCTATAGGAGAATGCCTTTTGGATTATGTAATGCACCGGGCACTTTCCAACGTTGTATGATGTCACTTTTCTTTGATTTTCTTGAAAATTGTATGGAGGTTTTTATGGATGATTTTATAGTGTATGGCAATTCTTTTGATGCTTGTTTAAATAGTTTGGACAATGTTCTTGCTAGATGCATTGAGAAAAATTTGGTTTTGAATTATGAGAAGTGCCATTTCATGGTTGATCATGGAATAGTACTTGGTCATTTGATATCTGGCAAGGGCATTGAAGTTGATAGAGCTAAAATTGAGGTGATCTCCTCATTGCCCTACCCCACTAATGTCAAAACACTTCGTTCTTTCTTAGGGCATGTGGGTTTTTACCAGCGATTCATAAAAGATTTTAGTAAGATAGCTCTACCATTATCCAAACTGTTGCAAAAAGATGTTGATTTTGTCTTTGATACTTCTTGCAAACAAGCATTTGATGAATTAAAAGCACACTTGATATCTCCTCCTATTTTGAAAGCACCAGATTGGACTTTGCCTTTTGAACTAGCATGTGATGCCTCTAATTCTGCTGTGGGGGTCATGCTAGGACAAAAGCATGACAAATTGTCCAATGTGATCGCTTATGCATCCAAAACGTTGGATAGTGCACAAAGGAATTACACTACTACTGAAAAAGAACTGTTTGCTGTGATTTTTGCATTAGATAAGTTTAGACAATATCTAATCAATTCCAAAGTGGTTGTGTACACAGATCATGCAGCTGTGAAGTTTCTCTTCACCAAGCCTCAATCAAAACCAAGGCTCATTAGATGGATGCTATTGCTGCAAGAATTTGATATAAGCATCAAAGATAGGCATGGAACTACAAACCTTGTAGCAGATCACTTGAGTAGACTACCAGATGGCACAAAGGGAGTACTTGATTCTGATTTAATTTGTGATAATTTCCCTGATGCATCCCTTATGTCTATATCTGTTTATGCTCCTTGGTTTGCTAATCTAGTGAATTATATTGTCACCGGCCTCATTCCTGAGCATATGTCTTCCTTTCAGGCTCAAAAACTTAAACGAGAAGCTGAACACTACATTTGGGATGAGCCTTATTTATGGAGACTATGCAATGATCAAGTTATCAGGAGGTGTATTCCAGAGACCGAGTCCAAGGACATACTTTTTGCTTGCCATTCAATGGTTTGTGGTGGACATTTTAGTGCTCATAAGACCTCTAGGAAAGTGTTAGATGCTGGATTTTATTGGCCTACCCTTTTTAAGGATGCATATCTGTTTTGTAAGGCATGTGATAAATGTCAAAGGTTTGGAGGGTTAAGTAAACGGAATGAGATGCCACAACAACCCATGCTCTTTTGTGAGGTATTTGATGTTTGGGGCATTGATTTCATGGGTCCTTTTCCACCATCATCTGGCTTTACCTACATCTTGTTAGCCGTGGATTATCTCTCTAGATGGGTAGAAGCCATTCCTACTAGGAAAGATGACGCCCAAACGGTTTCCAAATTTCTCAAGTCTAACATCTTTTGTAGATTTGGAGTACCAAGGGCTATAGTAAGTGATAAAGGTTCCCATTTTTGCAATAAAGTTATTGATAACTTACTTGTTAAGCTTGGGGTAACCCACAAAATGTCCACTCCTTATCACCCACAAACGAATGGGCAAGCGGAAGTATCCAACCGAGAGATCAAACATATATTGGAAAAGATAGTCAAGCCTTCAAGGAAGGATTGGAGCTTAAGGTTGGAGGAAGCACTGTGGGCCTACAGAACTGCATTCAAGACACCAATAGGAATGTCTCCTTACCGGCTTATCTATGGTAAAGCATGTCATATTCCGGTAGAGTTGGAGCACAAAACCTATTGGGCGGTGAAAATGTGCAACATGGATGTAGAAGAAGCTGGTTCGGAAAGGAAGTTACAAATGCAAGAACTTGAGGAAATGAGATTAGAAGCTTATGAGAGTTCTCGCATTTACAAAGAAAAGACCAAGCTTCTTCATGATAAGAAGATTATCCGAAAGGATTTCAAAGTTGGTGATCATGTTTTGCTATACAAGGCTCGATTCAAGTTGTTGAGCGGGAAGCTTAAAGATAAATGGTGTGGGCCTTACACTATCACCAAAGTACATCCATTTGGCATGGTAGAGTTGCTTGATGAGACTACTGGGAAAGACTTTCAAGTCAATGGACATCTCCTCAAGCTCTACCGTGATTCATCATCAAAGCCTCCTTGAGACCAGGTTGTCTCTTTCCTTCACTTTCATTTGCTGTTTTGGATTGTTCAATTTACTTGTGATTCTGAATGCTTGAAATAAGTGTGGGGGAGAGACTATCTCAGTAGGAAAGTAGAAGAAGTATAGCTTAATAATTCGAATAAAACTCCTAATGTATACTTTGCATCTTAGCCACTACCTTGCTTAATTGCCATTGTGCCTCTTCACTCTAATTTTCTGTTATTATGGCTTGTTTCTTCTTTCTTCTCTCTTTGTATGATGTTGATGTGTTGTGCTTCAATTGCAATTGGACTTCACAACTTTCCACTTCATTAAGGAACAAGTTAGAATGATAGAATTGCTTTCCAAACATTGAGGACAATGTGTTGATTAAGTGTGGGGGAGGAGAATACATTTTGAATCCCAATTAATTGGTTGTTTTAAAATGAGAAAAAAATGCCAAAAACTAAAAAAAAAAAAAAAAAATCTTTGAGCTTTCATGAGATCTAGTGTTTTGGCAACTTTTTAAAACCATGTTTTGTTTTTTCAAGTAAATGGGAAGAGAAATGAACCCACAATTGGATTTTTGCTTACTCCTTGTTTGGAAAAAGAGAGTTTCTACATCACTAGTGCTTTTAAGAGTTGAGCATTATCATAATTGATTGTGTTTTGTAAGGCTAACTCTTGGAATAATTAAGTAGATGTTTTGTTGTTAGCTTCTTATGCAATTGATTGTGTTAGAGTGGGCATTAGAGAAAAACCTTGTTGGAAGGTTATTTGAGCCTTAATTCCTTTCATGAGTGTATGTTCATTTAGTCTTTCACCTTCTAGAACTTGTTCCAACTCTTTTTCAAAACAATGTTTGCATTAGTGTGATGAAGAGGAAAGAGGCATTCATATTTTAATCCCTTTCACCCAAACACAAACTTACATTCATATGCTCTTTGCTACCCATTTTGAGCCATTCCTGTGTTGTATGCAATTCATTACTTATAATATTCATAGCAATTTAGAAATCATAGGAAAATTGCAAAAAAAAAAAAAATGGCATGTATATAGAAAAGAATGAAAAAGAAGTAAAAAAAAAAAAAAAAAGAGGAGTAAAGTATTTTGTAAAAAATATCAAGAAGGCATTTGTTTATGAATTTCCAAAAGAATTGGCAAAGTTTGTAAAGTTATTTAGATGCTATGAACTTGATCATTAACTTTGACTTGCATATCAACTATTCATTTTTCTAATTAATTCATTCCATTTAGCCTCCATCCAACATTACAAGCCATTTAAGTCCTCTTGATTCATTTCATTAATTGCTATTGGTAGTGGAGATGTTAGAGTTGCTACAAGCCTATGGTAAGGTGATGATTAAGTGAGCTAGAGTGAAATTATTCCAATGAGGTGAGGTGAGTGAAATAAAATATCTTGAGAGTTCTCTTGTGCTTCATTCTAATATATTGGATTGTGTAGTTAGTTAATTTCTTTGCATCATTTGATTATGACTAGGGTTGGCTTGATGAATTTGATTAATTAATTTATTGATCCCTAATTATGAAATTGCTCAATTTTCAAATGTATTAGTGATTTGAACTTGGAATTTTGTACTTAATTGTCTTTGTTCAGGAGTACAAAGGTCTAAGTGTGGGGGAATTGATTGAACCATATTTTTATATGATTTTAATGATTAGATTGAGATTCTTAATGCATTTTTGTCATAGTTATTGAGCTTTAAATGCTTTTCTTATGATAAATTGATATTATGAGTAAATACATGAAATTAGAATTAAAAAGGGAAAAATTGTCAAATAAATTTTAATTACTCTTAATGATTGATTTTTCTAAGAATATTTGAAAAGATTAAATTAAATTTAAAAAAAAAAAAGTTTGAATTCAAATTCTGGAAGTTTCTGAGTTTGCGTTTAGGTCCCTCTGCAAGTTTTAAATTTTTCATTTTGGTCCCTTGGTCAAAACGCACGTTTTGACCAAGGGAATTAATAGGTTTTGGGGACAGAGGGGAGCTGGCGGCTGGGAGGATTCGAACGAGAAAAAAGGCGAGACGCAGAGAACAGAACGAGGAGGGAGTAGCGCCGGAGACCAGGGAAATATCCGTCTTCTTCCTCCTTCATCTCCACCGTCGGACTGAACGGAAGAAGGAAAGAAAAGAAAAAAACGGAAGGAACGAAGAGGAGGAACGGGACGAAGAAAAACAGGGGAGCTGGAGAACGACGCTGGCGGCTGAGGGAAAGAAAAAAAAACGAACGAACGAGAGACGCACGAAGGCTGAAGCTGGGCACGAACGGACGAAGAACAGAGGGCGGCTGGAGCTGGGGGACGAAAGAATCGGAGAAGGGAAGAATCGAAAGAAAAGAGAGTTTGAGCACCGAAAAAAGATCCCCATCTTCTTCTTCTTCATCGCCGGACTGAGTTGGAGCTGGCTGAAGTTTTTTTTTTCTGTAGTTTCCGAAGACTTTCTGCACTTTCCGGCGAGATTTCCAGATTCCGGCGAGATCTTCCCAGATTCCGGCGACTTGAATTTTCCGACGAGTATTTTCCAGATTCCAGTGACTTCTTCCAGCAAGCTATGAGTGGCTGATTTTTCTGTTCTTGGTGATGAAGACTTGTTCTTGAGCTCATTGGACTACATTAGGGGAGTTTTATCTATCTTACTATTAGTCTAGGATTATATATTTGAATTGCTAAATTTTGATATATGATTCTGGAACTGAGATTAATGGTAATTATCTCTGTTAGTTTGATATTTGTAGTTGAGATTGGAATTAGTGGTGTGATTTTTATATGTGTATGAATTTCTTTGTGGTGTCAATTAAGCTATGTTGATTAGCGTGGTATTGTCTAATTAATGTGGTTGATTTGCATCCTTGAAGGGCTGTTTAGCATTCAATTTAAGAAGTCTCATATTGCATAATTCCGATTTTAATTACACATTAAGTGGGCTAAAACAATTTCTCAAGGGATAGTAGTTAGCTATGGTTATAGGAGCTACTATTAATTGGGAATATTGGACTCAAGTGGTATCTTGAGGTTTTTCTTAAAACTTAATGAATTTTAACTCCCATGATCTTTTAAGAGCTAGGATAGTCATTTCTTCATTACCAAGAACATTAATCATTTAATCTTATTTTTATCCAAAGTATTTTTCTCATTATTTCCAAAAGAAAAAAAATTAGGAATAGTTTTTTTTATTTTTATTTATGCATTTTAAGTAGAGAAAACTCTTTTAGGAACCCCAATTTTCTAACCATGTTCATATCACTTAGTTTATCTTAGGAAATTCAAAATAAATTTGGCTCCTTGATTAAGAGAACGATCCCGAGTTAATTGCACTGTATTGCATTTAATTCGTGGTAAATAGTGATTCGACCCCGAGGCGACTAAGGTTGAGTCGAATCACCGTCCTTCCACGCCTACCAGCCCTGGCCATGAATCCTTACCTTCACTCACATCAACACACAAGTCACAACTATGCACTACCAGGAAAAAGAACCAGAATAATCAAACAGGACATAAGATGGAGATAATAACATTATTATCGAATTCCAACGTTCTCTTCTCTATTACCTCGGCAGCGACCAGACATGTTTCCACTACTTGGGGAAAGCGGTTTATGTGTGTTGTTTGGGATATATATGTTGCCTTGCATGTACGGGGTCCTATTTATAGTACGGTTGAGGTTGGGTGTCGTTGATCAAGAATGGGATATTTCTGACTTCTTCTCCCTCTCTCTATACGGCAAGCATGGTATGTTGTATTTTTAAAATCCGTACGTACGTTAATTATATTCAATTGAAATAGTCAATTGTTCATGTATGTTTCACACACTATTCTCCAATCTATTTGTTTTCAACTTTCTCCATTTGGCTTATCGTTCATCATGCTTATTTATTTATTTATTTTAAACGAAAGAAGTTAATATTCCAACTTGCTAGTTATATAATTGCAGTTGAACGGGTACGTTTTCTCGTGAATAGACTTGGACAAACAGCTATACAAGGCATTATCTAATAGCTCAATCAAACTGTCACTTATTTATATATGCCAAAAAGTCATGTATATGAAATTACCACTCTTTATATCAGTTACTCGGATATTTGATAACAGGATTCAGAAAAGGCACCCGATACGGGTTGAAAAAATAAAAAAAAAACAAAAACAAAAGAAATTAGAGGTCTTTAATCAATCTATAATAAATTAGTATGATAAAGGGAAAATATTTGTGTTGAAAAAATAATAGACGAACCAGTGATTTGTCAATTTTTTTCCTAATTTGTCCTTATTGATACTCTCTCAACCATAATCAAGGATGAGTGAAAATGAAATAATTAAACAATGTAACTAAAGTGTTTTAGAAAACAAGTGTCTTATGAACGAACTTAACCAACTTCTTCATCACCCTAATCAAATAAGGTAAATTAAGTTAGTTAGTATAACATATATTTCTAAAACGTCCTCGTCATGTTCCTCATTTCCTTCTTTCCTCTCCTTGATTATGATTGAGGTAGCATCAATAGTAGGGGTAAATTAGGAAAAAACTGACAAATATAAAAACTAGGCATTATATTTATAATCAAGATCAACTTCCCAAATATGCATATAATGAATAACATTGGCTAGAGGGAGGATTAAATTTCGGGAAAATTCCTCTCATGGCCCAATTAACCAAAATATTGTCCAAAAAAAATGCCTTGAGGCCTTTTTTGGTATTATTTCAAGAAGCCTTAAGACCTATATATATATAAGTACATGTTAACAACTAAATCAGTATAATTGATAATTTTATATTAACAATTAAATCAGTACTAGTTAATTAACAATTAAATCAATACTCGTTAACAACTATATTCGTACAACATTTTCACAAATAATAGTAGGAAAGGCCTTAGGGCCTTTTCTGACATATGACTTTTTTTTTGGGCCTTTTTTAACAATATTTTGATAACTTAGGCCTTGAGGGGATTATCCCTTAAAGTTCCCAACAAAATTTCCTTTCTAGGTGTAAATGAATTTTTTTTTTTTATTTTCATATACTGCAATTGTGTAAATGCCAAGATGGTGCGCAACTCCGTGTTGCTGTGCATAACCACATAGTTTGATCGTGTGCTACATCTCAATCCTTTGTTTGTCTTTTTGTTTTTCTTCAATCTAATGGTTTCATGTTTTTTTAGAATTGAACATAACATTGAAAACATTTCTCTATCGTCATTAAATAATGGCCATCATCAGAATAATTTTTTTAAAAAAAAAAGACTTTTCAACTTCCCAAATCATTCCGTAGGATAAAAATTTGAAGAAGATCATCCTTATTATGTATTCAATTTCTGAAAAAAGAAACTAATTTTGTGTAATTTAGGATAGCAAACGTGATTGCTTATATAAATTAGGTTAAGTTATATAAAATCTCCTGAATTTTGTGTTATGATATGTAAGTAACACCCCTAACCTGTTATCTAGCTACAACTTGGTGTGTCAGTGATGATCCAATGTAGTGGAGTGGCTGAAAGGAGTGGGTGCCGCCGCCCCTTCTCCTATGATCAAGATCTTGACAAACGCTGAATCTAAGGCTAGGAGGTTTCTTTTATCTGAGTTGTATTTTGGAGTTAAGCTAGGATTCACTTTATTTTGGTTGCTGATAAGTTTATTTAATTTGCTGTTGTTTTAGTTGACTTATGTGCTATTATGCCTTTAGTACTCTGTCGCAGCTGGTTTATTGATTGATTAATGAAATATATATATTCTGATTGGCAAAAAAACCTCTCTAACCTTTGAAATTTTATAATAAATCTCACTGAATTCTTACATCAGCATAGATAATTCTTATACTATTAGTTTTTATGTGTTCATCAATCATTTGCAAATGGCTCGAAGTTTCAGCCATATATGTAACTTAAAATTTGAGCGATCGTATCGGTCGGTATAAAAACGAATTTTAAAAGGACAGAAAGTTGATAGTTTAAGGTTAGCATCTATAGACTTAAAAATTTAAGGAAGTTTATTACTATTAAGGTATAAAGGTTAAGAAAGTAACTCGGTGAACATGACTCTAAATAATAAACAAGCAAGCAGTAAGACTGTAAAGTCAACAGAGTTCGATAGTCTACATATATAAGGCACTCGTAATTAATTATTGACCACAAACACATACACAAGATGTATAACATTTATGAAATGATATTAAACTGGACTGAAAATAAAAACGGAACGCTATACTCCTTATTTCCACGGGCTATATATTATGACATGGAGTAGTACAGTAGTGTTGATGATATTGAAGAGGTAGCTTTACGGTATAACGCTCTATCCGATCCTGGGAACCCGAGTGACTCTGCCCCGACGGTTGACCCAGACCCGAACTCGATCGCATCGGAAGTCAGCGGTGACGGAGGATCCTTCAACCACAATTATGACCCTCACCCATCGGTTCTCTCTCTCTATTGTTGCTTCTGCTCTCCGTCCTTCCACGCCTACCAGCCCTGGCCATGAATCCTTACCTTCACTCACATCAACACACAAGTCACAACTATGTACTACCAGGAAAAAGAACCAGAATAATCAAACAGGACATAAGATGGAGATAATAACATTATTATCGAATTCCAACGTTCTCTTCTCTCTTACCTCGGCAGCGACCAGACATGTTTCCACTACTTGGGGTCTTCCCTGCAATCTGTCTGAAGCGGTTTATGTGTGTTTGTTTGGGATATATATGCTGCCTTGCATGTACGGGTCCTATTTATAGTACGGTTGAGGTTGGGTGTCGTTGATCAAGAATGGGATATTTCTGACTGCTTCTCCCTCTCTCTATTCGGCAAGCATGGTACGTTGTACTTTAAAAATCCGTACGTAATATTCAATTGAAATAGTCAATTGTTCGTGTATGTTTCACACACTATTCACCAATTAATCTGCTTGTTTTCAACTTTCTCCATTTGGCTTATCGTTCGTCATGCTTATTTATTCTTTTCTTTTTTTAACAAAAGAAGTTAATATTCCAACGTGCTAGTTATATAATTGCAGTTGACTGGTACGTTTTCTCGTGAATAGACTTGGACAAATTAAACAGCTATATAAGGGCATTATCTAATAACTCAATCAAACTATTACTTTAAAAATCCGTACGTATGTTAATTATATTCAATTGAACATGGTTTCTCGAGAATAGACTTGGACAAACAGCTATATAAGGGCATTTTCTAAGTATTTGTGTGGAACAAATAATAGATGGACCAGTAATTTGAGCTCCTTCCATATATTTTAGTTAAAAACAAAATTGATACAACATTGTTAAAAACATTTCTCTACTGTCATCAAATAATTACACCATCAGAATAAAAATATTTTTTCTACTTTCCCAACTTTTTCCATGTGATGAACATTGGAAGAAAAATATCTTTATTATGTATTCATTTCCGAAAAAATAGCTGAATTTTTTTCCTTTATTAGTACAATACTTCCGTGAATTTTATGTTATATGCAAGTAAACTCTAACCTTTGAAATTTTACAACAAATCTCCCAGAATGTTTACATTTATATAAATAATTCTTATACTTTTTGATCCATTATTTATATGTAAATAGCTTAATATCAGAAAAATAAAGTTTAAAAAGGTACAAAGTTAATAATTTGGGGGTTAATATCATAAATAATTCTTATACTATTTTTTATCCATTATTTAAATGTCAAGAAAATTATTTTTACAAGGATGATTTTAAATTCACAAACATTTTATGTAATTTAGCCTAGCTATAAATTATAAACAAACATGCAATAAGGCTAGCCACAAACTCTGTATACTCCTCTCGTCCTGTATCTAAGGTAGAGAGAGAAGCATTTTTTTGTTATATTTATAAGGTGCCTCATTAAAATTTTGAGGTGAATGTACAATTTGACTTTTAATTTATTATTGCGTTTATTTTATTTTCATTTAGTATTATGTATATTAAATAGGAGTTGAATCAGAAAGTCATTGAATTTTTTGGCCCACCTAATGAGATTTATGGTTTTCCGTAATCTATGTCAAAATATTGGAAGTGTCCTTAATAGTTGTGATTATATGAAGTGGATCCTATTTAAAGGGCGGTAGAGGTTTTGTTTTGATCAAGGGACATTTCTGACTTCTCCCTCTCTCTATATGGCAAGCATGGTTGTATTTTTATAATGCGTACGTACGTTAATTCAATTGAAATAGTCAACGTTCATGTTTCACACACTAATCTCCAATCTTCTTGTTTTCAACTTTCTCCATTTGGTTTGTCATTCATCAAGCTTGTACATATAACTATGACCCAATCAGAAAGCTTATCCTTTACTTTTACCCTCATTTTATATTTATTCATTTTTTAAAACCAAAATAATATTCCCACAGCCATAATATAATACCTACTTACCTAATTTAATCAGACTAAAAATGTTAGTTAACTTTATTTTTTTATATCATCATATGATATCTGGCTTAGGATTCCTGGCTTCCCTCCCAACACAGGAGTCACTACTACAATAAATGGATCATACTTCCCCCAAAAAGTCCTTTTTATAAAAATGGAAGTAAAAAACAAAGGCGATGACATTTTTTTTTTTAATTTTTTGAGTCCATGTTTCGAATTGGAATACTGAAAGTGGATCTTAGGCGTCCCAAACTTAAATTGGGAAGCCCAAAGTCAACTATAGGCATCCTAAATTAAATTTTAGAAGCCTATTTGTACACTTTAAGGGTCCCAACTTACAATTGGAACGCCTAAAGCGACTAATTAGTTGGACCGCCTAAGTCATTTCAAACAACTTTTTACTTCTCATATTTCATAAGCTATGACATTGAAGTGTGCTCTCTCATTTTGGACCCTCTCATTGCGCTCTTGCTCTGGACTCAACCCCACCCCTCTCTGCCTTCATTCTCTTCGATTCCTTCACTGTTGCTCCTCCTCATCGGACGTGTGGAGTTGCAAATCACCATAATCCTCCAATAAGTCCCTCCTCCTCCTCGCTGGCGATTTACAAGTCGCAAATGATTAGACATGTGAAGTCACAAGTCACCCTCACTGTCAATTTGGTCACAATACCATTGATCTAGTCACCCTAATCATCAATCTAGTTGCAACGCCATCAATCTTTAGGTTCCAACTCGCCCTTGGCGTCGATTTTTACTGTGATATGGATTTTGTTTTTCCTTTTCTTTTGATTGTTATATCTAGAATTTTGAATTTGTTAGTATGATTGTTAGATCTAGAATTTTTGGATCTGTTAGTGTGATTATTAGATCTAGAATTTTTGGATGTATATTATCTGCGTCTACTAATCCTAGATTAAAGAGTTTTGTCTACAAGACATTTGTTCGACAATGAGTTCTGGTTCTTCCTCTGTCTTCAAACACATGTTTAGGGACTTTTTTCTTTAAAAAAAAAAAAAAACTTACAGCGTCACAAAAAATGGGATGTCATAAGTCTCTTATGGCGCTCCTATTTTTTAGGGACATTGTATCTTGAAGTTACTACGTCCCTGGAATAGGCATCCCCCTATTTTTGGACATTAAAAAAAGCCTAAAATTAGATGTTAAAAGCATTATTTTTAGTAGTGGGTGATCTAGGAGGATCTTACACTATCAAACCAACTCTGTGTTGGTAGTTAAGTTAGTTAATATATATGACATATATTTTCTAATACAACATAATCATCTTCCTTAAATCCCTCATTCTCCCTCCTCATTGATCATTGTTGAAGAAGCAACAATAAATATAAATTAAGTAAATATTGATAAATGTAGGAAATAATTGTTATAGTTAGGATTAGTATCAACTACTCATTAGGTTATCTATTAAGGACATCATTACAATTGAACTTGTTTTCTCGTGAATGGACTTGGACAAACAGCTAAAAGGGCATTATCTAATAACTCGACAAAACTATCAATTATATATGCCAAAAAGCCATGTATAAGAAATTACAATTCTTTAGTCAATCTAATAAATTAGTAAGACAAAGGAAAAGTATTCGTGTTGAACAAATAATAGATGAACAAGTGAATGGAACTCCTTCCGTGTATATTAGTTAAAAATAAAATTGAATATAACATTAAAAACATTTATCTACCGTCATCGAATAATATAATAGCCATCACAATAAAAATGATTTTTCATTTTTCCCAACTTTTTCCACATGATAATAATGAGAAGAAAATTATCTTTATTATACTCCTTGTGGTCCTTAATATAAGACATATTTACCTAATTTGATCATATTAAAGAAGTTAGTTAATATGACATGGATTTTCTAAAATATCTTAGTTATATTCCTTAATTCCCTCATTCACTGTCCTCCTTGATTATTATCGAGAGAGCATCAATGAGGATAAATTATATTAGGAAAAGATTGACAAATTAAATATAAAAATTATGTATTATATTTAAGACCAAAATTGACTCTCCAATAATTCATTTCCAAAAAAGAACAACTAATTGTGTGTCCTTTAGTATTGTAAATGTGATTGTATATATAAATTAGGCTAAATTTTACAAAATCCTCCATGAATTTTATGTTATATGTAAATAACCACGAACTTATAAAATTTTACAATAAATCTCCCTGAATTTTTACATTTTTTTAAATAACTTTTATGCTATTAGTTTTATTAATTATTTAGCTGCAAATTACTTAAAGATTAAGGAGTTCACCTCTATATAAATCAAAATTTAATTTGTGAGAACTATATGCATATAAAAAATAAAGTTTAAAAAGGTACAAAGTTAATAATTTGGGGTTTATATCGTAGACTTAAAAATTGGAAAAATTATATTTAAGTCCGGCTGAGATACCATAATGTTCAAATTCAAGCCTACACTTTTAATAAATTCTTGATGAATAATTCAAGAGGCTAAATTAGAGATTTTAGTATCATGTTAAATAACTAAAATACCTCTCTATAGTTGAAAAGAAAAAAGAAAGGAAGAAGCGATTTTAAACTGATTGTTCCCATTTCTACAGAGAGATGAATACTGAATAGTTTAACATAAAGCACTCGTAATTAATTATTGACCACAAACAAAATACTCAAGGCATACAACAATGACATGAGATTAAAATGGACAGAAAATAAAAACACTGAATAATAAACCCCTTATTCCATGGCTATATACATGAACTATGACAATGTGGAGCAGTAGTAACTAGTACTGTTGATGAACAATTAACTTGTTCTATCTATCCGATCTTGGGAACCCTAGTGACAATGCCATCGCTATTCACCCAAACCCAAACCCAAACCCCAACCCCAACCCCTATCGCATTGCAAGTCAGTGATGAAGCTTGATCATTCTTCGACAATTATGGCATCTACCAAATATTCCAACGTGCTGATTTTTATTACTCCCTTTTTGTCCTTAATATAGGAGTTAATTAGGAGTTTATATTAGTCTCAAATATAAGATATATTTCTTATATTTATTAAATTGATGTTAACAATAATCAAGTTGAAGACAGATATAGGGAATTAATTCTGGAAGATGATTAAGATATTTTTTTTTAAAAAAAAAAGAAACATGTACCACCTTTAGAGCTATTTATAAGTCTTTTTTAACTAAAAAATTTAGTCCTATTTATAAGTACAATTTCATATAGTAAATGAGATTGAGATAATTTTACCTATATTAATTATACCATGAAGATAGAGAGAAAAGAAAGAATTGAAAAATACTAAATCATAAATTAGGGTAAAGTTGAAAATTTACCTCATAATCATTAAATCAACTACCTCTCCCTGATATATGAGATTTAATGAAAAGTGACTTATAAATAAGATCAAAGTGATAGCTAACTTACTTAATTTAATCAAATTAAATAAATAGGTCTTGTATTAATCACAAGAGGAAGAGGAATATATTATTTCAATTCCGTGAATAGACTTTGAGAAACAGCTGCAAGGGCATTCGCTAACTCGGTCAAACTTACAGACGCCTTTCTCCTATATTTTCAGAGAAAGAGAAATAATATATAGTCTATTCCAAGCTGACACACACACACACATATAAATTGTATCTCTCAGCGGGTCCGCTATATGCCAAAAAGCCCTATCATCAATCTAAACTCTCATGTTCTTAATATAAGAGATATTTTTTTTTTATTATTTTTGAAGGAATATTTATGATAATAAATTAGGAAAAGAATGACAAATATAAAAAATATATCTTATATATAAAATCAAAATCAACTTTCTATATATGACAGACCAGAGGGGTATAAATTATGATCAAGGAAAAGTATTAGTGTGGAACAAATAATAGATCAACGAGTGATTTGAACTCCCTGTATATATCTTACCACAGGAACCATCATGGATCGGTTGCTTTCAGAACAGAGTTTAATTAAATTAACGTCATCATCAAAGCTTAACTAAGTATCAGTAAATAGAACTGCCATGCCTTCAAATTACTTAACAAAACTTTCTAGTATATGCTATTTGCTACACACGATTGCCTTAGTTTTGTGCTTATTATTCCCAGTCACCAAAGCCGACTAAATATATTAGATTATCCAGATACTTGTATAAAAGTCAAATATCTCGTGCTCCAAAAACTTAATAGGATTGGGAAGGGCGGCGAAAACTTTGACTTTCTCTCCGCTCCCCTCAGCTTTTAAACGAAGCTTCAGTTCATTCCAAGACACTTTCCTGGTCAAGGATCACAGTTTGTGATTTCATTTCCTTACAAAAGTTTAAATCGAATTCCTTGTCGACATGTAAAATAATCATGATAGCTATATTTAAGTTTGCAAACTTAATTTCTCTGATTCCGTTTGCAGGCAGTGTAGCCGATATGGTAGACTTATTCCAGGTTTTTAGATTGCAAAAGATGATCATTCTTGCTTCTTGGTTACATAATGCTTACCAATTTTCCCCCAACTTGGGTTGATATAAATTAAAATACGAAGTCGTTTTTTCAACTTCCCTTGAGGGAAAAAATATGGAGTCGTTCTGCACAGTTAACAATAGCACTAGCCAACAACGATCCAAAATAAAATCAGAATATTTTGTTCTATTGATCGGTGATTGGCTTAGTAATTTAAGTGTTGGGCTTACGTAAAAGTATTGTTGAACAATTTCAACTAAAAAACAACTAATTACCAAGAGAATTTAGTGAAGGAATTCTGTCACTAATTTAACTTAGCGACAGAATTAATTAGTGACGGTCTATTTGGCGACGGAATTCAAATAATCCATTGTCCCTAAACTTTATCACTAATCCACTTTTTTTTTTTTGGGTACTCTTTAGTTTTGTATATGCTGCATCTTTTCGAAAGGAGAATGGATGGAGTGATAACAGATCATGAAGCTTTCAAAAGTTTTGGATTTGTTGAAACAACTCACAGTTGATGATGAAATCTCAAGTTCAACTCTTCACAAGGGTTCTACACCCTTTTTTTTTTACTTAAGTATATGTATCCTTCTATTAGAGCTAATTTAATTTGAGGCCCTGCCGATCACTAAATGTGGACACTTCTCAATGAGGATTCAAACTTTAATTCCCACGTTATGAGAGACTAGCTAGCCCATTTTACTATATCTAATCCCAAGGTTTTGCGCTTTAAATGCGTCTCACTTGGTAAACTGATGTTATATGTAAAATATTTGTTGGACTATAGGATATCACTCTTATGTAGATGCTTAAGTTTTTAATTGCTTGATTTTATTTACTTCTTATGTAAGGCCCATATATGATAAAAATTTGAAGAAAATTATCTTTATTATATATTTCATTTAATTTCCAAAATATAACTTTATCTAATGTATGATTCCCAACGTGATTGTATGAACAAGTTAGGTTAAATTACACAAATTCTCCTGGATTTTATATTGTATGTAAAAACTTCCCTAACCTTTCAAACTTTACAATAAGGCTCCTTAAACTCTTAATTTTTATTATACTGTTAATTTTATTAGTAATCTTGTATTATTTGCAAATGGCTTGAAGTTTAAAGAGTTTATCTGCATATATAAAGTTAGGAGCGTTATATGCATATGGAAATAAGATTTAAAAGTGCATAAAGTTAATAGTCTGGGGTAAACGTGGTAGATATAAAAATTTAAGGGGGTAGTATATTAAGTTTTAATTGCACTAGATCTAAATTCAGGGAAATTTCATGTAACTTAAAAACAAACATATCTATGTAATGGAACTTCTTTAAACCTGACAAAGAGTACATTGAATAGCTTTACGTAAGGCACTCGTAATTTATTATTGATAACAGATTAACATGCACAAGACACACAACAATGACATGAGATTAATAAACTGGATAGAAAATTTAAAAAAAAAAACTGAACAATAATTAAACTCCTTATTCCACACGGCAATGACATGGAGTACGTAGTAACCTCTATTCTGGGCAAAATCAGTATAACATATATATATATATATAATGCTCAGACAACCCCAAGTGGATTTCATAAAAAGAGAGAGTGGGATTAAAAATTTGAATGCTGTAAAAAGGGAGGAAGAGCTCTAATGCTCAGACAACCCCAAGTGGATTTCATAAAAAGAGAGAGTGGGATTAAAAATTTGAATGCTGTAAAAAGGGAGGAAGAGAGTAACATAATGCTTAGTCCCCCCCCCCCCCCCAAAAAAAAAAAAAAAAAAAAAATCAACAAAACCCCACACACACTCCCTTGGATTGATATAAAATGGGGGTGAGGAGAAACACTCGCCCGTCCACCCGCAGCCCGTAGGTTGTTGCCCGTCCAAAACAAAACAGTTAAAAATGTATTGAAAAACAGGGTTTAACATCTATTTTGTAAAAAACAGACATTAAAATTTTATTTCAAAAAGGTCTTGCTTTACCAAAATTAACTTTAAAAATGTATATAAAAAAAGGTTTAATAGTTTGAGAGCTGTGAGATGAAAACGTGTTTGAGTGGAAATCAAATTGAGTTGGAAATCGTGAGACAGAAGGATCTGAGGATGTTACTGATGAATGTGGGATCATCTTCTTTTAGCCAAAAACAAAAAATCCCAACTACTCATTTCAAATGGATGGTCAAGATTATAGATTCACTTCTCCCTATACAACATTTTCGCTGCAAGACCTTCCTCCAGGATTTCACATCTGACTTTAGAATGGGAAAACAAAGACATTGAAGGGTTCCGGCATTCAACTTTAGATAAAGAATGAAAGATGTTGAAGGATGGGTAGACTTTATGGGCTCTGGTAAAGGAGATCATCTGACTGATATATTCTTGTTTCCTTGTTAGTTTCTCCATCTTCTCTCTCATTTCTTTTAGCTCTTCTTCAATTTTTTGTCATTTTTTTCCCGACTGGAAAGTTTTGTTGTTTCCGAAGGGCGAGGACTTGTGAAGCTGTGCGTCTATATTTTCAAGGAAAGCAAAAATGATGTCCTTTTTTGGTGTCTGAGAGTTTACCAATGTCGTTTTCTTCACGCTCTTCTTCTCCGTTGCATACTATCTCCTCCACCGCTGGCGTCACAAGATTTGAAACTCTACCCCTCTTCACGTTCTTACCTTGTTTGAATTGCCACCATTGTGTCCCTCATCATATCTTTTATTTGCCTTCTCGGGTTTTCCTGCATTGACTTCCTACAGTCTTTCATCTCGCGTGCTTCTCTGCACCCAGAGTTTGCCGTAGAAATCCCTGTTTTTAATGTCTGTTTTATACAAAATAGATGTTAAACCCTGTTTTTCAATACATTTTTAACTGTTTTGTTTTGGTAAAACAAATGTCAAAACCTTTTTTTGATAACAGGTGGGTATGGGTAACAGGTGCACCCACGGGTTACCCGTTACTCGTTACACACACACAACTAGCCTTCCGTCCCTCGCTCACGCAGACACAACAACACGAGACATGCACGCACTCAGTCACTCCTCACTCTTTAGTTTCACTCGAACCCTCCCCCCTAGCCGCTTGTTTCTCTGAACCCTTCCCCCAGCTCGCTCTCGCCTCTCGGCCAGTCGGCCTCTCAATCTTGGATGCGGCTTTCCTCCTTTTCTCTAATGGTCTGCTGCCGTTCTTTTCTATGAAACTACACCATTTTAGTGCAAAATACAAAGCTGTTGATCTTAGAAATGAGAACTAGTCTTCTTTCTGATTTGCTGTATCTGAAAACAGGGGAGGGTTTCTTGGCACGTTGATCTTATGATACAAAGCCGCAAAATGTTGCTCGCACGCATGAAGAAATGGCATAAAGGACAGCTATATAATGAATATACTGAGCATGTGCACCTATCCAAATTATGCTTTAAAACAAAAGGCAAGCTTATCTTCAGTTTTATGTCTATATTCTCCTGTCATCATTGTCAAAATGTATTAGCAATATTAACTTTACGTACATGTTGATAGTTATTCTGTCTATACCTTTCGCTATTTCAGAGTGTATATTGATTGTGTTTTTATCTTCAAATTGTTGATTTGTTTGACAAGGTGAAAAGGCAAAATAGCATGGCACAGCCACCGATTCCACTAGAAAATGTGCAAGAGCAAGCTGCAACTATTGGAGGGAAAAGTAGAAATCAAACTGGAGTTACAACAGCAACAACACACAGGATACGCTCATGTTGAGAGTCAAACCAACAATGAGGAAAAAACAGATGAAACACGACCTAGAAAAAGAAGGAGGAGGAGGAGGACATCTGACATCTGGATTCATCTTACAAGGGTGTCACTAACAAAAACTAAAGAAAAACATAGGTTTAAGTGCAACTATTGTGGATTAACTTATGCAAGTCATCCTTTAAATGATGACACTAAACAATTATAGAGACATCTTGACAAGTGTCCAAGGAATCATAATATTCAAGCAAGGGTAAGAGCTTGTTCGCGGCTACAGTAAATCAAACATTGACTCATCACTCGTTTAGTCAAGAGCAAGGCAAAAAGGTTGTTCTAAGTACATTATAAAGGATAAAGGATGAGGTGCCTTTTCAATCTGTGGAAAATGAGGGTTTTACAAAAATTTTGCAAGAGCTTCAACCCAAATTTCAAATGTCATCAAGATGGACAGTTGTTAGAGATTGCTACAATATATATCAAGAACAAGAATCTTGAGAATATATTTCAAAAATTTGAAAGCCTATATGTCCTTCACCATTGATTGTTGAACATCTGTACAAAATAACAACTACATGTGTTTAACTGCAAATCAGATTGATGAGGATTGAACTTTGCAAAAACACATTCTTAATTTTTATGAAATTGCATATCATAAAAGAGAGTCAATTGCCAAACAAATTGAGGATTACTCATTTCAATAGGGCACTGACAAAGTGTTTACAATTACAGTTGACAAAACTTCTACCAATGATTCTGCAATTGCAATCTTGAAACAGCATTTCAAGAGTGGGATGGTTTGTTATGTGCTTTAGAGTTTTTTCACATGCAGTGTGCTGCTCACATATTAAATTTGGTTGTTTATGAAGGTCTCAAAGAAATGAACAACGTCCATTGAGCTCATCTAACATGCAGTAAAATTGTTAAATACTTTCCATCAAGAAAGTGTAAGTTCATAGTGTTAGCAGAACTAGAGCAAGTCGAATCCAAAAGTCTACTTATCTTGGATTGTCCCACAAGATAATTTATTTATAATTAGTTTCAATGACGTTTGATATGAAATATGATTATGTATTGATAATTGATGTTTAATTATTTTTTATTTCTATGATGTCATTAGGTGGAATTCGACATACCTTATACTTAAGAATGTTGTTAAGTTTGTCAAAGTCTTTACTCAGATGGAAGAGGAGGATGAAGATTACAAAGAATACTTCAAGAAGAAAGTTAAAATATGGTCCAGTCAAGACACCTTGATTGATTATCTTGAAAGTGTTGATGATGTATCCGATGATACAACTAGAAGGAGGACTACATAGCCTACAATTTTGCCTCATAGTGCATATGATTGGAGCACTACGGAGGAGTTTTTTGGGTTCTTAAAGTTGTTCTATAACATGACATTAAATTTTTTAGCAAACTATGTTACAAGTAACACTTGTTTCCAGCACATAGTTGCAATTCATACAAGCCTTAATGCAAGTGCAAGTAACCCCTACTCTCTCTTGAATGTCATGTCAACAAGAATGTTGTCCAAGTTTAACAAATAGTGGGGAGCAACTGAGAAAATGAATCTATTTTTGGTTGTGGTCTTGATACTAGACCTTAGATATTGATAACTCTCCATATTTTATATATTTAAAATACATTTTGAAGATATTTGGAGAGTTATCTAAATAATTTTGAGTGATTTTGAATGAGATTATGCTATTACAAGATCAAATCAAAGTGGGGCATTACTTATGGGATTTCAATTTAAAATAAAAGTTTTTGAGTTTAAGAAATAAATAATAGTAATTAGAAGTTTAAAAAGAAAAAAAAAATAGTTTTATTATTATTGTTATTACTATTATTTAATTTCTTTTATTTCATTTTCACCAAAAGCATCAGGAGGAGCACATTTTGGATTGGGCTGAGTGGATGGAGAATGATTGAATTGATGAATGCATTGTAATTGAGGAGCTGGGCCCACGCATAGGAAGTGGGACTTTGAATGAATGGGAACTGGGCCACGCATTGAATTGAATGAATGAATTGATGAAATGAATATTAAACCTAATGAATTGAAGGAAGTCTGGACAAATAACATGGGCTGAATTCGTGGGCCCACAAATTGAAGTTGATGAATGAATTGGAGAAGGGGGCCCACGAAAGCACTGAATTAATCATTGAAGGATGACCTAAAAGAAGAGGACCTCCAAGAGGAGTGGCACAATTGGCTAAGGCATCTTTACCCCAAAAGGGAAGAGATTCGATTCCCGCTGGTCGATGTGAGGGTCTTTTTGGTGGGTGATCTGTAAGTACTTCTGTAAGCGCTTTTTGAGCCTGGAAGCGTGCCCTGGCCCTGGTGGGTTATCGGTGTCTACCCTCACCTAAACTTTATTATTATCAAAAAGAAGAAGAAGAAGAAGAGGAGGAGGAGGAGGAGGACCAGAACGCACAAAAAGAAAGAGAGCTCATGCGGAATAAAAAGGAAGCGGAGAATAAAACAGAGACGCACATGACGACCAAGAGCTGGACAGAGAACACACAGACGGAGCAACTGGACTTCAACGATTTGGTGGGAGAGATTATATTATTGATTCTTTTTCTTTATGAATCCTAAATCTAGAATTTTCTGTGTTGTGATGTTTATTAAAGCCATGTGTGGATGATCTGTTTTGCAACCTAGAGGAACTAAGAACTTATTGATGGATTAGACTTAGTTTCATCGTTTAATTATAAATAGTATTGATTTTGGTTGCTTAATCTTGTTTAATTTTATCTATTTAGTGACTGGCCATCATTAAATATGAATTTGAAAATTAGGATTTACCTTGACGAAGAGAATTTTAATTAGGCTCTAAGATTAAGTAATATGGGATTAAGTTACGATTTAATTTGCAATTAGGATAGACATATACCTAATAGCCCCATATAATTGTAAAAGAGTGTATCAGAATTAAATTGCCTCTTGAGTAAATTTGTTAGACATAACAATTTCTACTTAAGAGAGGGTTGTAAGTGGACCGACAGTCACTTATAGCTATTAATACTCGAGATTAACAAAATTAATATTAAGAGTAATTAAATTGGTGAAATAAAGGTTTATGAAGTTAATAAGGGATTAGTGACTCTAGGTTGCTTATTTGATATTTGTGGTAGTTAGTTGATTTTAATTTCTTTTCATTTAATTAAATTCACTTTGGTTTGCTCAACTTAAATGAAAGTGTAAAATCAATGCCTGATCAAAGTTATGGATACCAAGTCCTCATGGGAACGATATCTTACTCACTCTTTATTACTTGATACGACCCGTATACTTGTGGAGTTATAGGCTATAAAGTTTTGCCCTATCAAGTTTAGTCACTTTTGCTGAACTTTTTCATGAACCAACAAAGTGTGAAGCTATGATGAGGAAGACTATGGGTGTATTGTATCGTTTATATGACGATTATTCAACTAATGTTCATCTTGGTGAAACTTCTGGATCTCAACCAACAATGGAGCAAGAGGATAATAGTGGTGGTGGGAACAATGTGCTATTACCAGAGTTAAAAACTTGAAGTGGCCTTGTCTTATGCTGATGCTACATAGCGAAAGTTTTTAGTCAAGGTAGATGCAAAGAATAATATAGAGAAACTTTCAGAAGTGGATGAATACTTTCAAGTTGAATTGATTAGTCATCATGATTCAAAATTTGACATCTTGTCGTGTTAGAAAAGAAATACTTGTAAGTATAAAGTGTTCAGCGTGATGGCACATGATTTGTTGGTCAGCTAGTCTCTATAGTATATTCAAAAGCAGCTTTTAGTATAGGGGTAGAGTATTAGATGCTTTCAAGAGCTCTTTATTCTCAAAGATGGCTGAGGCACTCATATATGCACAAAATTGGTTATCAATAAAACCACTCAACTTGATTGATTTTAATGTTGATAATTTTGATGAGAGTGCAGCTATTGTTTATCAATATTTTAATTTTAATTTTCTATTTTTAGTAATTAATGTCATTTAATCTTCTTATTAGTTAATACATATTAATCAATACGATTTATCTTTGTTCGTTTTGTAGAGGAATATGCAGCAACAAGAGGTGAATCTAAATAGACAAAACAATGAAGATTTGTAAAGTTGCAGTTGAAGATGAATAGATGATGATGGATGAATGATGATCACTTGAATGCTTATCAGTATCTGCCATTAGTATAGCATGTTATATTGTTATTGTTTTGTTACTTGTAAATTTGTGATGATTGAAGTTTGAACTTCATAGATTATTATCCAATACTTGAGAATATTAATATGGACATGGTTAAGGACCAAAGGTTATTACTTATTAATTATTTAGTTATTACTTCCTTTGGTCCTAATTATAAGACATAGTCAACTTTTGTGAAGAGATTAAGGAAGCTAAATAAATTACTTTAGAGTATTTTTATTTTTATTTGTTTTCAAACTAATTAATTTGACTAATAAACTAATATATAATCTAAGAATACACAACATATTAAATGATTAAATAACTTATTTAGTTTCCTTAATCTCTCTAAAAAAAGTCAACTTTGTCTTATAATTAAGTCCGGAGGTAGTACTTATTACTTTTCTATCATTTTTTTTTTTTAAAAAAAAAACAAAGCAGGTATGTAGTATTATTGAGCAGCTCTAATATCTGAAAACTTGTTGTCATTTTAATTTTAAGTATATTTGAGCAGACTGAAGTAAGTAGAAAAGCAAAAACACTAAGCCTGCAAATGAAAGTGTCTAGCAACTGGCAGAAAAAGAAAATTGCAGGATCTTAAATGGGTTCTCTGGACCATTTAACTTGTACCTGTTTAAATACAAGTTAAATGGGTTTCCCACAGCTACAGGGCTCTACATATTAAACGAGCGGGTGGCGGTTGCACCCCAGGTCAACCCTGCCCGCTTGTTGCTCACCTTATAAAATATGGAGTTGTTTTGCACAGTTAACAATAGCTGCGGTCAGCAGTGAGTCAAAATGAAATCAGAGCTTGAACAGTATTATCATTTCCAAGTACTATCATTTTCAGAGGTGAAGATTAATTGTTACTGTTCTTTTCAGAGGTGAAAATTGTCGGACTTTCTACACTTCTGCGAAGCGGGGTCAGAGCAAGTGGCTGGTTATGTTCTCCGCACTACGAAGGGTGCTCCTATTTATAAAGCATCAACAAATGATTTCTGATTTACAACTTCACAATTTTTGTATACATTCAGCAGATAAAGTTTTCATAGAGTTGATGAATGGGGATGTGTCTAGTGATGTTAATGTTAAAAGGGGTAGACTTAGATTTTTAATGAAGTCAATGTATTGTAGGTGATTACGTAATTTTCCCAGGAAAAAATTGAAATCAGAATATTCTGGTCTATTGATCAGTGATTGGCTTAATAATTTAAGTGTTGTGCTTATGTAAAAGCATTGTTGAGTGACTTGAACTTTAGTTTTGGACGTACTACATTTCTATAGGAGACTGGATGGAATGATAACAGATCATGAAGCTTTCAAAAGTTATGGATTTGTTGAAACTCCTCACAATCTGATGACGAAATCTCAAGTTCAACGTCTCACTCGATGATGTGATGTTATATGATAAAATATTTTTACCGTAATTGGATGACACCTTTTGCTTAGCATATAATACCATATGCATTATCCCAGATACTATGATATATTGGTAACACCATATCAAACACAGTTATCCTTCTAGCATCCAAGACATGATGATATGTAAGATGATAAAACTTGTGATCACAACTTCAAAAGTAAGACAGATCATTAATACTTAACCATTTATAGTACAATATGGTATTAGTATATTTCTTCTTATATAAAACACAAAATAATACCGCATATGGTAAAGAATACTGATATGAACAGGGATCCATTACTCTTAACTGATGCAGGGATTATTTGCGGGTAGATCTCTTTCTGTTTGATTGAGAAGGCTGGGGTGCTGAAACATCCTTTGAACTGAAAGCAGCATCCTCTTCATCGCTTTCACCATCAAAACTTTCAGTTTTGTCTGTGTCTTGCTCTTGAGGAGATTTTTCAGCAGCTTCCCCTTTAGAGATCTTATCTCGAAGCTCTCTCAGTTTTGCTTTCTTAGAATTCAACACGTCTAGAAACTGGAGCAGACAATGACCGAGTCAGTCAACTCGGTCCTAATAATGTAAGGAGAAAAGGAAAACAGCGAGCAAGATCCAATTCTGCCTTCATTAGGAATGCGGACCTAGCAGAGAGTTACGTTTTTTTTTGGTCAAAGAGCAGAGCATTACTTCAAAGGATTAGACTAGAGTGCATTTCCTTGTATCTTTATTATCAGGATTTCTAATTGAAACATGACAAGTGTAACATTTTTATAAAACCAAAACAAATGTACGGTTCAAGTGAGAAAACATACCAAAAAAAAACTGTCATATTATTAGAGAAAAAACTCGTAAATAAAACAGCTCTAAATTGAAGTGAGAGTTCAGGAGTGACCTTAGCATAGATTTCAGATTCGAATTCCACTTTTTCGTTGGCGAATCTTTCACTCTGGGACAAACACTTCTCAGCCTCCACTTTCATCCTCTCAAATGATTCAGTTTTTCTGACAACTTCTTCCTGTGGTTAATGTAGCGATGCATAATTATGATAAACAGAAAAGGAGAGGTCTTGTCTGAGACTCTGAGCCAATGCTACTTGTTTTATGAAATATGAATCATAAAAACATCCAACCAGATATTGAACACATGATCACTTTCCCTAATCATGTTCTTAAAGGACTTAAATTTATGGTGGCAAAAAATGGAAACAAAGTAGTCTATTTCCTATTACCACAAAATCTGTTCACTCTTTTTGAACCATCAACCAGGACAATTTGTTGAAATGAAACACATTCCTTATATCTGTAATAAAATATCATCAGCCACATAATAGTTTCCCAACTTATTTGCTTGTTACTCAAATGTCCCAAAGTTATATATACTTCCTAGTCCAAACAAGTAATGTGACATACATGAGAAACGTTCCTTGATAGCATAGCACCCCACGGGAAATGTATTGTGCTTCAAAGAACTAAAATTTCAGGTTAAAAAAATGAATATAAGAGGCCTTGACATGCATTCAGGTGCGTTTGTCAGAGAAAATTTCCCTATTAAAAGTTCAGACACACGACAGGGCATCCTATAAATAGTATATACCTATGTTGCAATAGACAATAATAATCAATTTGAGGAGTCAAAACTTTAAGCAAGCTGTCTGTCAATCATAGCAAGTTTAGTGATATCATTTCTTTGGATGGGTTCAATTAGCATAGACTTTATACTAGTTGCTCATAATTCTAACATAAATGTACTCTGAAAAGTGTGGCAATCAAAATAAAAGGAATACTGCTATCTACGCTTGTTGATCAACATGTTTGAAATAAAACTGATACTGATAGGATACCAAGTCACCCTCTTCTTGTTTATTCAAGGAAGAAGTGTAAGGGTAGTTAGGAAGGGTAGTTAGGAAGTTTTATCTTATCTTTAGAAAGTTAAGTGAATCTTATCTTTAGGTAGTTATAGGGAAGTTATTATCAGTTATGATATCTGTATTATGTTTGATGTCTATATATACATGTAAGTCAATGACAGAAAGGAGGAATGAATATATACAGATTTGGATTTGTCTAATTGGTCAAGAATTCAGATTCTAATTCTTGAATATACTAGAGTTTCAGATTCTGGCTCTAGTTTCCCTTTTTCTCTCCTAATTCCCTTAAATTATATCATTTGGTATCAAAGGATTTCTTTCCTGACCTATTGGGTACAAGGGTTACCGCATGCCACTCCACTTATGATGAAGATCTCCTTCTTCTAAACCCCAACCTAGAATCTTACCATAATTCTCCTCTTCCCAATAATTCTTCAAATCCTTTGTCCACTAGACTTTTATCTCAGTAATTAATAGCAATCACAACCAAATTAAATAATTTGGATGCTGAGATTACTGCCCTTAAATATTTGAATCATCAACCACTAGTAACGAGCAATATGATTGAATTGAAGAAGAATGGAGTATAGCCTTCTTCTGGACAATTTTTAAGGAAAACGAAGGGTTATGTGTTGCTGACAGCAATTACAATTTCAGGGAAAAGAAATCAATTTTCTAAAGCAGTTATTACAGTCAGTTATTAGTCAAATTTGGGCAGTTACCACTACACAAATTTCTGAAACTTACAAGCAGCAATTACATGGGATAAAGAGTTATGTTTCAGATGAGAGGATAAATTTAATTATGATCATAAATGCAAAACCACCTACTTATTTCTTTCTTATTACCTTGAGGACAAGATTGTTCTCCTAGTGGAGGGTATTGATAAGAAACCAGTGACATTTTCTAGTGTATTCTAGGAATATTTGTGTTTTATGTTTTATTATGTGTCTTAGGTCAATAGTAACAAGTGTCCATTATTGGTTATTGCAAGTTACTGGTAGTTCGATGTATTTAGCGGTTGGTAGTTACTTTTAATATGTTGTTAGAACTATAAATATCATGTTATGTACTTTGTCGAGGATATGGATGAATGAATGTAGATATTGTACTAGTCTCTCCCTCTTCTTCTCTTCTCTGTTCTTTCCTCTCTAGGATTACAGATTTTGGTTCTAGAGTTCCTCTTCCCTCTACTCTTCCTTCTCTTCCCCTAGGCCCTATTTCTATATTTATTTTATAGGTTCTAACATTTTGGTATTAGAGGATTTCTTTCCTAACCTATTGGGTACAAGGGTTACCACATGCAACTCTAAATTTAATTATGGTCATAAATGCAAAACTACCTACTTATTTCTTTCTTATCGCCTTGAGGACAAGGCTGTTTTCCTAGGGGAGGGTAATGATGGGATACCAAGTCACCCTCTTCTTGTTTATTTAAGGAAAAGGCGTAAGGGTAGTTAGGAAGTTTTATTTTATCTTTAGGAAGTTGAGTGAATCTTATCTTTAGGTAGTTATAGGGAAGTTATTGTCAGTTATGATATTTGTATTATGTTTGATGTCTATATATACTTGTAAGTCAATGACAGAAAGGAGGAATGAATATATACAGATTTGGATTTGTCTAATTGATCAAGAATTCAGATTCTGGTTCTTGAATATACTAGAGTTTCATATTCTAGCTCTAGTTTCCCTTTTTCTCTCCTAATTCCCTTAAATTCTATCAGATACCAGAGAGGAAATCTCCATGTAACTTCTTGTCCGGCAGAGCTAACCAAATATGCTTAAACATGACATCTCCAACATCACGCTCACAACAAACAAACTACTAATAAATATGTACGGACAAGTGGATGACATAGAGGGACTGTGATTACATTTGTTTAAAATACGCATTCATGAATCAGGGTGATGCAGAGTCTTACACTTAGAGTTATGTTTGCATCCATGAGAAAGTCCAGTATTTCCGCCGTGGTTTTCTTACTATTAGGAGACTGCTGGCATTTCCATCTCCATTGCAGCTTTGTTCCTTCCTTCTCGAATGTCCAAGACAACTGCTTAACATTCAGAGATACAGGCATGGGAAAAAAGTAGTTCTTTTGGTCAAATTGGATACCATAGAATTTTCAGCCTTCGAAGACAATCAACATTAGCAGTCACGGGGGCCAAAAGATAATAGCACTCACTCTTTTATGTCGATCACCGGCATCAGCGAATCCGTATACAGAGTCAGGTTGCTGAAACCCTAAGTATCGCTCAGACAATCGCAAGTACTCTGATACCGGCTGGTCCCACTGAGTAGCCCGCGCCTTCACCTCCTCCTCCGATGCTACCAAAAACAGTCAGAGAAAGGGAAGAATAAGAACTTCATCTTATAATTGATCTAAGAATTTATAGACTCTCATCGAGAAAAGAAATCGCTAACCATGACAAACCCAAGCATTGAGGCTATCTGTTATGGAGAGATCAAAGTGTGTATCATACCAAGTACCCTTCACAAATATGGGTTCAGCATCTGTGGGATCACCTGTATTAGAAAACTGTAGCTTTAGGCATGTGTACCTCTTTGTCTCCATTTCTGAGTCGTTGTCTTCCTCTGTGAAAATCTGGAAGTGAAAAGTTTCTGGCTTTTCCCGCCTTCTGTTCCTCTCCGGTTCAAAACCGTCCAGTAACTACGGTCACCGTTCTTTCCCTTTTCTCTGAGTTTCGAATGCTTTTTAAATATTTACTGCTTTTTAAGTGTTATCCCTTTTTCGGTCATTTCACCTGGTGAGGGCATATTCCAAGGGCACACGTGCAAAGGTATCTGATAGGCCCTGAATTGGTTATGATTATCAGCTTTCGGATCAATTATCACCAAAAATCCGGAAAAATGATGGTAACTCCACGGCTCTTACTTCTTCTCTTGGTGAGTTCTTTCTCTGCAATTTCAACTCATGGAGATGGAGACCCATCAATCAGAACAATGGAGAAATTCTCCGGTTATCCAATTCATGAACCTGATTCTTCCATTCCAAGTTCAGTTTCTTCACTATTCGTTGATGCCCAGATTCTGCAGAAGCAGGTATTGAACTAATATTTGTAGAAGTGACTTCAGTGGTTGGTTGTCCTCTAACATTTAGAACTGTACTTGTTCATAGATTGATGAGCTCTCGAGCTTCTCCGATACACCTGCTCCGTCAGTAACCAGGGTCTTGTATACAGAAAAGGATGTTTTAGCTCGCAGGTATGCAAAATTAGTTTCATGTATGCTGTTTTGTGTGATGATTTCAGAAATCCCCTGGTAAATGTATCACGATACATAAGGTGTCGTATATAGCTTGGTCAAATATTTAATAGAATGGATGAACCTAATATACTACTCAAAGCAAAAATAAATGGAAACATGAATAGCATTTGGAGTCTTTTCTGCCCTCTTCCGGTGGGAAAAAATATTGGTTAACTTCTGAATAATCTGTATCTTATTTAAATATAGATGTTACTTCATTTGTTAGACCTTGTTCTTGTCTTCCATCTGTAGGTATGTCAAAAACTTGATGGGACTTGCTGGTCTTTCAGTTAGAGAGGATGCTGTGGGCAACATATTTGGTCGTTGGTGAGTCTCTGCTTGTTCTTCACAAATAGTTCATTATATTTACAGTGGACCACTTTTAGCTAAATGAGCCTCTCGTACAGTATTTGAAGCTATGCATATCTCTGATCTCTATATTCTTATTAGTTATCCCTGACTTGATCCTCAAGCTTATATTAACTTCAGAGTCTTCCGTAACCTTTGTCATGGAATTCATGTGATTAACTAACTATATTATGGCCCCTATCTCCTATTACTTTATGCAGGGTTGGCCAAGAACCCGAGCTTGCTGCAGTTGCAACAGGTTCTCACATTGATGCTATACCATATTCTGGGAAATATGATGGAGTTGTTGGGGTTTTAGGTGCCATAGAAGCCATCAATGTCCTGAAAAGGTTCTTTTATTTTTCTGCTACCTGCAGATTTTTTCCCTTGCCAATTGGAAATGCAAATTTAAGATCTTGTTCTAAATTGTTCAAATTTTAGTGATAAAATATTGCATGTGAGTGGACTAGTGAAATAAATAAGTAGTGGCTCACAAATAGGGTTGATTTTGGGTGTGAATCATCCAATATTTAATTGGTCTACTTGTTATGAACAACTTAATAAGGTTTGCGCTTGTTATGCTCTAGCGAATAACTATATTCTAAAATCAAAATATACGAGAAGAGAAAAATTGAAAGTTTAACTAATTATTATTTCTTTTTGGATTTATTTGTTTTAGGAAAATCTGAATTCTGTAGATATTAATTTCTATGTCCATACATTCACTTTGGTCAAATATTTATAATGTTTGATGTTGACTGAACTGTATCAGGTCTGGGTTCAAACCTAGAAGGTCGTTGGAAGTCATATTATTTACTTCCGAAGAGCCTACACGCTTTGGTATCAGCTGCTTGGGAAGGTCAGTAACACCCCTAATTAAAATCCCATAATAGGACTCATCCTTTGGGCAAGTCTTTTTTATCTAATGTATAAATCCCTTATTCTCTTCTATTACAACTTACTGTATTTCCACATTATCGGATTGACTACGCAACATATCATTTATTGACTCATATTCTGGATTTATTTGAATTTTGTCTTTTATGCAGTCGCTTGCTGGCTGGGAGCGAGAATCTTGTAAAAGCTCTTAAGACAACAACTGATAGTCAAAACATATCCTTTTCAGATGCTGCGAGATCTGCTGGATATGCAAAATATGAAGATGACTTGTCTAGTGTGTTCTTAAGCAAAGGAACGTATTCTGCTTTTATAGAACTGCACATAGAACAAGGTCCTATTCTGGAAGAAGAAGGTAGAATTAACTTCTATTGGCATAGTCCTTGCCTCAGCTATGGCTTCAGTGACCATCTATAATTTTTTTTCGTGACCCAGGCATATCTATAGGCATAGTTACAGCAATTGCAGCCCCAGCAAGCCTGAAGGTCGAGTTTGAAGGCAATGGCGGCCATGCAGGCGCTGTCCTAATGCCTAATAGGTAGTTACTGCGTTTAAATGCGATTTTTTTCCTTTTTTCCTTCCTGGGGGTTGCACTCTGAGTTCAACTTTGCTACTATCATTAGAACAAAAGTTCTTTTTAACGTTTTATTGAGGTCCTTACATAAATGTTGAGTGAAAGGGTTATAGTTTTCAGCAGCTTACTATTTGGCTAAAAGAAATATTTTAAAGAATAACATACTTTGGCCGACCGCTTTTAAGTGTCATACATAGTAATTTGAATTTTCAAATATGTCTCTTTAATTTTTTTTTTTTTTTTTTTTTGGGTGGCATAAGTTGTTGGTTTGAATAAATAGAATGTATACACATGTATTATTCACTGTTTTCTGGAAAAGGAGGCCATGTCAGCTATTTGAATAAGATGTGATTCAAGTTGAAGTATCAAATTGGTAAATAATGAATAAACAAAACACTAACGTTTTTCAAAGATTGAAAATAAGGAACTATATTGGAAAAGTTTATATATTTGAGAGGCTAAAATGTTAGTTTAGAATTATTATTATTATTTTATAACAAAATTTTAGGAAAAAGATTAGGTTTATTCACAGTCTAAGGATAGGGCGCTATGACTTTGCTCCCCAAAGCATACAAGATTGAGAGTACACATGCCTCTAGCTCAGCTTGTATTTCCACAAGTTCACGTTGTCTAGGATTCCTCCCCCAGCTCCTTAACCAACTCTAGGAACCCTCTCCCTTTGGTGAGTGTCCGACCCTTTTGTCAGTTGAGCCCAACGACGAGGGGTGTTAGTTTAGAATTATTGTCAAGGTGGTTCCCGGTTAATTTTGATGAGAAGAATAGTAGCATGCTATCTCTTGATCCATTTAATTTTCAAGTTTTCTTTAGGAGCTTATTGTTTTACTCTCCAATCTACCGTTGCATGGCAAATACTGAAACTAAACTTTGATCCATTTGAGCATTGTGCCTCAGTATTCTCTTCCATTGTGAAATTGAAATACCATAATGAACTCTAATGATTTATTTATAATTTCTCTAAACATTGTATGGAGCAGAAATGACGCTGGACTGGCAGCTGCAGAGTTAGCCCTTGCTGTTGAGAAACATGTACTGGAATCTGGTTCTATTGATACTGTTGGTACAGTTGGTAAGTAATATTTCCTTCGCACGTAAGCATATTCTTACATACTTCTAAATTGACTCCATGCCATGACGTGTTCTGAACACCCCCGGCTTCCCGAACAATTGATCTTTGATCTATGACTTCTTGTTTATAATTAACTTCTCCAATATCTAAAGGTATCCTGGACCTGCATCCTGGAGCAATCAACAGCATCCCTAGCAAGTCCCACTTGGAAATTGGTATGTATCTAAAGGACAACTTCGGCATACTTGGCTTAATTACAATATGTTTAATTACTTGGATTTTTTTCCATATAATGGCCCTATACAATCTCATTGGGATATCTAAATATGCTGTGGTTTTGCTTAATCTTCCGGTGGATAATCCAAACTACTGGTACCATATACTTTTATTTTCACAATTTTGATTTTTTGTTGAGGCAGACACAAGAGACATCAATGAAGAACGAAGGAACCAAGTTATTGAGAAAATTCACCAATCAGCAATTGGAATTGCCAAAACTCGAGGTGTAAAGCTTTCAGAGTTTCATATCATCAATCAGGATCCTCCAGCATCTTCCGCTGAAGAAGTCATAAAGGCAATGGAAACTGCAACAAGAGAGCTCAACCTGACCAGCAAACTGATGATTAGTAGAGCCTACCATGATGCCCTGTTTATGGCCAGGTAATTTGAGTAGATAGGGCACGTTTTTAAGAAACTAAGTTTTGTTATGTGACAGCCAAATCTTAAATTACATTTTGGCCACTTTATCAAGGGCCCAACCTTCAAAAATGAAAAGAAATTACATTTGGTTGGGTAAGAGTAAGAGCAAGAGAGTTTTTTTAGGAGCAATGCTCTGTTGTTTTGTTTTCATCCTGCTTTATCTGGCTTGTCCACAATATTGTCGCAAGTCTTGTTGGCAGGAGCTTATTGAACTGCTCTGGCATAGTTTCATGTAATTATAGTATTACTAAATAAACAAAGCAATGCTTATGTTATGTTAGAAAAATCTGCTGCTAAATAGCCTCATGCTACTGCAGGTTATCTTCAATGGGCATGATCTTCATCCCATGTTACAAAGGTAAGCACTCTTAAAATTCTTTTCTGGTCTATAATCATGGTAATAGAAGAGGACGAATAAATAGAGTGTTTTTCTAATGTAATGTTAGTTATTGATTTAAACATAAACAGCATTTGAACAGCATGTTTATGTAATTTTGTACTCTGGAGAAATCGATTGCCATAACCATGTCTGCTTCTTTCTAATGTGGCACTAATCTTGTATGCATGAGGATGCAATCCATGTGCTTGGCACTTAGAACGTGGAAACACTGAAATTTTTTATTTTGAATGTTTTACATTCACATGGGCTCATACTTAGAAGCAAATTATCTTCTTCTAGTTTTTAAATCAAGAGGAAAGATTTATCATCATTCTCATATATCTTGTTTATTTATGCAGGATACAGCCATAAACCTGAAGAGTTTGCCAGCATTCAAGATATGTCAAATGGCGTTAAGGTTTTGGCTCTCACCCTGGCCAAATTGTCCCTTCAGTAAGATCTTTTTAGTGGTTATGTATTGTCCCCTATCATAGGATTTGGGATGTAATCTTTTACGGATACAACCTAATGTTCAAAGAATTTTTAACTTGCATGTGCGTATGAGCGACCCAGAGAAAGAGAGAAGGGTCTGATCCTTCTAAAATATATTTTCATTATACGACAGCAATCCGAAAATTGTATCTTTAAGAAACAAGACATGGATAAAATGTAAGTACATTTACAATGAGTAGCAGAAATGAATAGTCCCTCGTCAAGAAACGAAAACCAAACAATCTTACAAAATGAACGGGTATTGATTCCTGTTACTATGGTGGTAGAATCCAGTTGCATATGCTCCAAGCAGAAGGCTACAGTATCTCTTCATGATTAGGATGGAAGAATCACTAATTGTGATTTCCTTGTCAGCTACTTAGTTGTATATCTATCCATTGATGTAAAATGATGAAAGACAAGAAAATGAAGCTTTGTGGCACTACTCTGTGATAGCACTGTTGTCAGCATCTTCGCTGGATGTAGCACCAGTAGTTTGATCCATTTGTCCAGGTTTTACCAGCAGAATCTCAATCTGTGGAAATGAGTAATTGAGTTAGCAGCATTTTATGTTTCAGGAGAATTTATATATCAGTGGTGTAGATAAAGCACCTTGGCCTTGTGAAACAATCGGCCTGTTTGGTCTCCCTTAGAGACAATAGTAGATACTGTGACACCTGGATCATTCACCATAGGAAAAGCAATCCTATTAAATCAAAAACATTTTGTTATTGACAAGTTTATTGTGGGGAAGGAATAGAGATCTTACTTTTCTCAATAGCCCAACCATTGCGTTTCAGATTCTCTGAGATGATTATCAGTGTTGTAATGGCTGAATTCAGTTGAGAAAATGGAGTTAGTAAATAAGAGACGGTGGATTCATGTTCCTATATATGCATCGCATTGGGAAGCTGAAACATCATCCAACACCTATTCATATTAATGAATCAACGCTAATGTTATGAATACTCTTTCACAAATGCTATTTAGAATTTGAATTATTCTCATACTTCTTCATCATTTGACTGCCAAGACAAAAGTAGATGTAGGTTGAAAAAGAGAATATTTGATCAGAGGGCAAAATGGTTCAAGATATTATACCTGTCCCCAGTGCAGAGAGCTCAACGGCTTCATACTGGTTCAGGAATTTCTACATTCAAAAGAAATGCGACGTCAAAACCTTATCAAACATTGAACAAGAGCCCCATTCTTTATGCTCTTAACAGAACATCTAAAACCAATTATTCTCAAGGGGAAATAGATACTATCCTCAAGATCATTCAATTTCCGTTAATTAGAAAAAGGAGGGGGGGGGGAGCAAGTGGTAAAAGAAAAATGGTAAATCTGAAACGACATGGAATAAAACGTCATAAAATTCATGACTCCATTAATGCAATCAAGAGGAAACAGAAAAGGCCTTCGAATGCATTTTTAAACACCAAGAAACAGAGAGAAACAAAAAATGCTATACGAAAAAAAGAACCGAATAATAGTCCAACCTCAAGATCACTCAGTTTCCTTCAATTAGGGGAAAAAATACAGAACTCAAAGAAATGGAAATCGCGGGACATTTAATTGGAAAAAAAGGGATATATGCGACTCCTGAAACGTGAAGGAATAACACGTCAAAAAATCCATGACTCCATTAATGCAAATCGAGATAAAACAGAAGGCCTTCGAATACATTGTTGAACACCAAGAAACAGAGATAAAACAGGAACTGGTATACGAAAAAGAGAACTGAATAAAAAAAAAAAAACTAGATAGCCTTTGATCTTTCATCGGTTCATATTGGCGGGAAATTAAAGAAGATGCATAAAATGAAGGTGAAAATTGAAAATACCTTAGCAAGATTGACGTAAAAGAGGAAGGGTTTCTTGTTACAGGAAACATGGATTCGGTTGTGCTTCCGGTGATAAGACTGGGGCTCAGATTCAGCAGTATGGACGGCAGTATCAGTGTCACTGCCTCCATGAACAGCGTCGTGCTTCTCGTGCACGACGCCATTATTCTCGACTTGTTCGCCAGCAGCGGCGTTCTTGCTCTCAGAAACAACCGCGACCGCCTCTATTGAATGAATAACACTCTGATCTTCCATTTTCTTTCTCAGAAGCTCCGTGAAGAAGGAATTAGGAGGTCATGTGCACGAGTAAGGAGCTATTTATAGGTGACTACGGCTTGTTAAACACGCCACTAACCACTTCAAAACAGACTGGTCCCCTTGCGCCGGATCATAATTTTGGCGGTTAACTCCTAACAAACACAACAGAAACTGAATTGCACTCTGTTTTTAATTCATTGCATGAAGATTTTTTTTTTTTTAGAAAAAAAAAAAAAGGGACTGTGACTCTGCTTTGTACTCTATTTGACAGCATAACAATAACTCATGATTTATAGGTGTAGTTTTTTTGGCCTGAGATTTATAAATGTAGTTATTAACTGGTACATATGCATTTATATAGCATATATCGATTTAATAGATATTACTTTTATGAGTAATAAATAATAAATCAATAATATTTTAGATTTCTTATTTCAGATACAAATCATGAAGAGTGACGATCTTCGTGGATTATAGTACATATCAATTGTTTTCAAGCTGATTGTTTTGTGTAATAACAACAGAAAAATGTCACTTGGTGAAGGATTTTTTTTTTTTTTTTTTTGTGGAGAATGACTTCTAAATCCCTAATAAAGAAAATAATATCATAAAAGCCTACATTAACACATGAACATACGAGAAGAATTAACAAGTAAATCAGTTTCTATATATTATTTTTTTTGTTGAGACTTATATGCCATTCTCCCTTTCTTTTTTTATAACAAAACATATAGAAGGATTTTAAATTCCTCATAGGTTGGAAAAACAAACAAACATAAGAGCAATAAAAAAAGAGATAGACACATTAGGGTTATCTGATGAAACATTGTTCTATACATGCTTGATGCATAATAAATACGTCTTAAGGCTCAAATGAAGCCTACAAAAGAATTTTCAAGTCACCTACTAATAATGTTGTAGATTAAAGTAGAATTTAAACTTATGACGATTATTTACCCATAAGAATTGAGAAAATGTTTCAAATGTGAGAAATTATTATATAAACCTAGTTTGTCACGCTAATTGTGGTCTAACAAATTAAAATATAATGACTCACTAGCTGATTTGACACCTCCTAATATAAGTTGGCTTATTAATAAAATTAAAAGATTTCATAAAATTTATTTTTTCACTACTTGTCAAATCTTAATTAGGGGATTCATTTTTTAATAAAAATAAAAATATGCAATACTTGAATAGCCAAGTAGAATTAACATTAGTCTAGTTGTTGTATTTTAAAAGTCAATCTAAAAAAAACATAGCAAACCAGGTTCTCACAAAATATTTTCATCAAATATTATCGCAATTAGAGATGAAAACAGGCTAGGCTAGGCCGAGCTTTACTCTTAACAAGGTAGGTCTGTTAAGGAGCAAAGTGGCCTGAGCCTAGCTTGTAGCCTATTACAGGCTTTTTTTTTTTCAGCCTGAGCCTAACTTGTATACAGGCCTAATCTAGTTTGTGGCTTATTAAGAAACCCTGTAATTTTAAAAACTTTGTAATAAAACCTATTAAGTCACAGGTCTCTTATCAAAACAGACCTACTTCAAACAAGCAAAAAATAAATCTACTTCAAATAGGTCGAAAACATACCAACTTTAAACAAGCCTACTTACATAAGATTGAGAGAGTAATTACAATTTTACTATTATTACAGACTGGTTTGACAGGGCTGCCAGGCTTATTATTAGGCTTAGGCTTAGCCTGTTAAGCAAAACAAGCTTTGAATTTGAAAGAAACCTTAACTTGACCTTTTAGTCCAACAGGTTAAGAAGGCTTGAAACAAATCAAGTCACAAGCCTTTGATCTCTTCCCATCCCTAACTGCAATGCGCCAATCAAACAAACAATACTTCATTGATATATGAGCATTAGATTTGAATGCTCCAAAAGCGAGAATAGGTTAAATCTGCATGGGTATGATCTAAATAACTATTTCGTTCTTTTTTAAATTTTCTCTCATTTCTTTTTTCATAAATTAACAACTACAGTATTTTCTTTTTGGCTAATAATCGATGGCTCTTTTGTCCCGTTCCCTGATAAGCCTAATCAATAATATTTAGAGGGCGGTCTTTTCTTTAAGAAAAAATTAAAATAACTAAGCTTTAATATAATTTGACTTAAATATGAGCTAATATGCTTAAAAATGGGGAGATCACAATGATTTACTGGTTATAAATGCGAGATCCAGACAAATTAAAGTGTGTTTCGCAGGATAGGGGAGAAAATGTTTTTAAAGGAAATATTCCGTCTCTCCTTACGTCCAAAATAAAATATTTTATTTCTTTTATGCACGTGGCCTTTTAAACATCACAGAAAGGAGATGTGCAGTTTTCTTTACGTGCTTAAATATTCAATTTCAATGATATCAAAAATATATATATTCAATTTCAATAAAAATCAGTTTCGGTGGGAATTTATTTTCTTTAAAAAATTCGTGTTTTATGGCCTATTTGATTGTACTTTATAACAATTATTTTATTTGCTATTTAATATAAAACATATTTATCTAATTTAATTAGTTTAAGAAAGTTAGTTAAATTAGTTATTATGACATATATTTTCTAAAGTACTCTAGTCATCTTCCTCTTTCCGTTGATTATGGTTGGAGGAATATCAATAAGGGTGCATTAAGAAAAGATTAAAAAATATAAAAATTAGATTTTATATTTAAAAACTCTCTAAATATGTTTTATATTAAGAACTATTATGAGTATTTCTTAAATTTGTAAAAAGAAAAAAATTAATCCAAATATGTGTTTTCTATTCATTTGCTCAAGAAACTGTTTTAACATCATAAAATTGAACTTTTTTAAGGAAAAAAAAAACGTTTTTATAAGATTTATTAAAAGGAAGACTTTAGAACATCAAGACTAAGTAGTAAATATAAGAGTTGTTGCACTACAAGTTATGTCCTTTATTTAAGATAGTATAGTAAAAAGTTTTTTAAAAAGAGAAAATGAATAAGAACACTTTTGATACAATTTTAAACCCCGGCACATATTCAAACAAAGATTTTCCAAACGCAAATTCATCACACAAAAAACAAAAATCAAAACAAAACAAATATTTTTGCCAACTTTCTTCCCATAATTAATAAAACCCAAAGATCAAGTGAGGGAGAGGACATTGGACTATAAGCAATGAGGACCCAAAAATATGTAGTGGATTAACGAAAAAATTAGATAATTTCTTCATAAAATATATTTTCACTAATTAATTAATGACAGAATTCTGTCCCTAAATTAATTTAATGACAGAATTTGATCCCTAATTCTCATAATTTTTATTTTTTATTTTTGTAATCAAGCAATGTCCAAAGGCAAGGGAGAAATTGGTCCCAAACAAAAGGACGCTCCTCAGAGTCAGAAAACACTCCACTCGTGGAAAGCAGTGCAGAATTGGCTTCCGCACTGTACAGTTGATTTTGTAGTCCCAACTATAAAGTCAATAATGTATTTTTTAAAACGTTCTAATTATCTTTATATTTTTTAATTCTCTCATTCCATGTCCTCGTTGATTATGATTGAAGAAATATCAACAAGAATAAAGTAAGAAAGGATTTACAAATATAAAAACTAAGTCTTATATTTAAAATGAAGATCAATTCCTAAAATATGTTTTATATTAAGAATCAAGGAGTATTTCTTTAATTTTTAAAAGGTTAAAGTATATTTTTAATCCTCTAAATTTTATATAAGGCATACTTTTGGTCTCTTAACTTTATAAAATATACATTTGGCCCTAAAACGCTAACAACGTTAATATTGCTAACGGAAAATGCTGACGTAGCGAACTCAAGTGATGATTAATATCATTTAATTAATCAAATTTTATATATTCTTCAATTTAGCCATATTTTAAATTTAAATTTAATAGCATTTAATTACACAATCATCACTTAAGTTTACAACGTTATCGCTTGAGTTTGCATTTTCTGTTAGTAAAATTAACAGTATTAAAATTATAAGACCAAAAGTATATCTCATGTAAACTTGTAGGACTAAAAGTATACTTTAGCCTTTTTAAAAAGAAAAAAATAAATTAGTAAAGTGCTACTCTCCTCCTACAATAACAATTAAAATAGTAAACTGCTCCTCTACTCCTACGATTACAAAATATATTGAAGAAAAACTTGTGTGCGATCTCATCATGACAAAGTTAATGTTATCTCTTGTCAATTTCGATAAAACAACCGACAAACACTTCAAACAATGAACAACCATCTGATTATGGGTTTAAGGCCACTTATAGGCATTGTTTGGTTTGAGGTTTCTTGAGGGAGGGGTGTGGTGTGCTGTGGTGAGGGTTAGTGTATTTGGTTGAGAAAAATGAGGGAAGGGGAGGAGAGAAACGTTGTCTTTTAATACTCCCCTCCCCTCCACTCAAAATTTGGGGTTTCTTTTTAGTTCTATTATGACTAAAATACATTCTAATTTTTCATGACCACAAGTTTGCCCATCTGATTATAAAAACCATCTAATTGTTACTAGGATTGGCCAAATAAATGAAAAAACCTATCTAATCAAATCCTATCTTTACTAAAATGTTAAAAATTAAATCTATCTAATTAAATCTTATTTGACTTTGAACTCAATATCAAAATAAGAAAGAAAAGTGTGATAATATCTCTTCTTATTAATTCTAAAGTCAAGTTCTCTCAATCATACTCCCTCTCATTCTTATTATAAAGCATCAACCACCAATATTTTTTAGTCCTTATTATAAGGCACCAATTTACTTTAACTAACTCATTTATTACTTTTTTCTTATTATGTTCTCATTTTTAACTAACTCATTTAAAGTTACATCATTAAAGTAGAGGTGAGGTTGGAAACATTTATTAATTTTGGACCTAAATAATGAGTTAACTTCCATTCTTTGGTTTGTGAGAAAAAATAGTTAGTATCTTATAATAAGGACCAGAGGGAGTATCATCCCAACACTTCGAAATCTGCACCACCCAGTTGCATTGAAAATTTCAAAGTGACCAATGTATGTTCTATTATTCGGAAGAAGATCCTCTTATAAGCTTTTTTCCTCTCCATCCCTCATCATCTCATCTGGATCGTTGATGGGAAAGAGAAGAGAAAAATAAAAGTAATATTATATTGATTGGATGGATATGATTTAAAGATTATGAGAGATGATGAGAAAAAGATAATGAGAGAAACCTAACCCATAGATCCTTCTGCTCCTCTTTCTTCATAGTTTTCTCTATTCCTCTTTGCCCGTTATTTTCCTTTGTTGTTTGTTTCTTGTTCGACCTACTCTCTCTCCTCTCTGTTCCTCCTTGCTCACCATTTTCCTTTGTTGTTTGCTTCTTGTTCCACCCACTCTCTCTCTCTCTCTCTCTCTCCTCTGTCATTTTTCACCAACTTTTTTTCTCCTTTTTTCTCCACCACCTTTGTTGCCTCTTGTCTCTCTCTTTTCTATCCTCCTCTTCAATCCTCCTTGCATCTTTGGTTTTTGCCCTTCTCTCCATGCTATTTTGCTTGGTTGGGTTTAGACCTTTGGTTTTTCTTGTGCTAATAGCTACCATTCTTGTTTCCTTATGCCCCTACTCAGAGATATGACTTCAAAATGATTTCATCATTCCCTTCAATAACGTACAATATCCAAATTATACCATAATTATCTTCATTATCTTAGGATTATAATTTGATCTAGGATTTAAATTTAAAAAACATATTAAAATTAATAAAATTAATAAATAAATAAATATATATATATATATAATCACATATAAGCAAGGTAATAGGTTTCTTGCGATTTATAACTTAGAAAATAATATATTTGATATCTAAATAAAGTACTAAGGGTATATTTAATTAGCTAACCTCCCTTTCTCTCTTGAATCAAACAAGAAACTTCTCTTCCCCTTTCCTTCCATCCAACCAAACAAATTAAAGCCTTAACCTCCCCCTAGCTCCCCTCATTTAACCTCCCTCCCCTCCCCTCTGTTGAACCAAATAAGGCCTTAGTTTTAGGTTGTTAGTGTCTGCCAATGATCTGTTCATGGTGGCACAAGAGTTCATTAATTAATTAGCAGCCTTTGTTTCCCTCATACTCACAAAAAGCAAAATTGCAATATAATAAGAAATCTTAAATATAGAATATCACATTGCCTAATTACATCATTCAAAGGTGAAATTTCTTATATTCTACGTGTAAAAATCTTCCCTCCACGTTTTACACATGATATGTGTATAGAGTTAAATTAATCTCAAGCAATTTAATATTAATTAATATCCTCATCTAACAAAGCATGGGTCACTTAAACGCATAGTATACAGAATCCTTCTGCTTTGTCCTTAACTACCTTTAGTTCCACTTTTTTTTCTTTTCAAATTTTTTCTTTTAAAAAACTTTGCAAGTCTTGGTGCCCAGCTTGTTCCTTTATTTTCCCTGTATTCTTTGTATTGAAGGTTGGAATCAAGAGTGATTCGTGAATGAAGTGTTCCCCCACCTCTTTCATTCTCTCTGCTCCCTTTTTTCAAGTGGGAAACAAAAGACAACTCCTTTAATTAAACCACCCTTATATATATCATGATTCACCTATATTACTTTCATTTACTCTACCTTAACTCATTAATCCTATATCCTTTACCGTATCTATCATTGTAAATTCTTTTAAACATTATTAATTCATCTTCGTTTATTATATCTCTGGTTTTCTTATAACACGAATCATCATTCTGTTTGATATTATCGATATATATATATCCACTCCAATTGACCTCATTATTGATGTAATATTAGCAATTAATTAGATCACATGAAATAATTTTGGATATAATTATATATCAATATGTAGCACAATCTGTATAGAGAAATGTTGAACGAGAACGTTAACGTACACACACACACACTAATCAGCCGGAACCTTACGGCAGTCCCGCTAGCCGGTTAGCGGGCGAGGTTAAGGGGCAGCGCCCTCAGGAGAAAATTTTTTCGAAAATAAGACATCATTTTAAAATGAATATTTCATAAAATTTTCGAAATCGCGAACACTTGATTGACCTGGCTTTGAATGTGATATATATCGTATTATTTTAAAATATGATATATATATATATATATATATATATATATATATATATATATAGAAAATAATATATATTATATTTAATATATATTAAATATAAATATAATAAATTATAATAATTGAAAATTAAAAAAAATGTTAAAGTGGCGCCACGAAGTGGGTTAGTCTGGCAAATTGTTTCCACTGTGATCTATTTTGACAATTTTTTTTTTTTGGGATTAGAATGGCAAATTTCCCGAACAGCACAACTTAAAAATTATGAATAGTACAAATTACAAAATGAATCCAGTTTCTGGATAATAGTTCAAACTTAATTAGAATGTTGTTTATATTAAATCTTAATAGGCATAAATATTATTATGACAAAACTTCAAAATAAATTGTTCACAATTCCCAATGCAAGAAAACCAAACTTATTTTAAAAATAAATACTTTTTTTGAAACCTTTTTAGGGTATTTGGAGTTTTTTTGAAAAAATCTCGATTCTATTTTGATATATAATATTTTGACTTTATGAGGCAAATGTCTACTTTTACCAGCTGGAAAAAGAAAGGAAGAAGGAAAGAAAGCTCTTGAAGGAAGAAATGACGAAAAGTAATATAGGAGTAATTATTAATATATATGATAAGAAAATAACAAGGGAAATATTCACAAGCTTTGACCAATTCAGCATTGATACATCAGCCGGGGGGAAAAGGTAGTGTAATTGGTTTGTTATTTGAAGTTTTGAACAATATGACCGACACAGTACTTACAACTGTTCACAACACTACAGTTTTGTGTGTCCACATATGTTCTTGTTAGAGACACAACAAAATGGAAAGCAGAGAATGAAATTAGGACCTGGAAGGCTTGGTAAGACAAAGGTAAGGCAGGTAGGACGCAAAAGGGAGCTTTGCAAGTACTTTACCAGATGCTCAAAGAAGCGCTTCCTTTTTGCATCACTAATCCACCGGCCAAATCCTCCATCTCTTTGTTTGAAACCATTATACATTTCACCACACCACTCTAAAAATTTTGTTTTCCCATCAACAACCACATCCTATCTTAATACGTGCATATACACGAGAATCACTCCAAAAGAAAAATGTTGGAATTATGAAACCCAGCCACGACCATATTAGATTCCTATATTTTAATATTCTCCTCACGACGGGAGACTCATGACATATTCACACACACTTGGTAAATGTTCAACAATAATGTTAATCCCATACAAAGCCTTGGCACTACCATTTATAAGTAATAATGTGGTCTGAGTAATAATAATAATGAGGGTCATAGTGCTTTTTTTTTTTGGCTTTCACCCTCCCTCGCCTAAAAGAAAACATCAAAGTAAAAAAGTGAAGAAGGGTTTGTTTTGTTGTGAACTAAAAACAAGGTTAGTCAATACTTCAAAGTCTTTATGGAAAGCTTGATGTGGAGAACGGGAAGAGCCATAGAACGTGGGACGTATATATGTCGTTGATCAGACCCACACATACACACACTCCCTTCTTCACGTATGTGTGTGAATGTGTGTGCATATAAGGGCCCATGAAAGACGATGCATGGCCAAATCAAAATCAAAAGATCTCTCTCTCTCTCTCTCTCTCTCTCTCTCTCTAATATCTCTCTCAAATCAACCCCTTCTGTCTCATCTCCTTCCACACACACACACACACATGAAGTTGAGGGGAATGCTGTCTGGTTCGAGACCATTCTTCTTGTACTGAATCAAAAGAACAGCCATTGAATGATCTCGGACCAGGCTTCATTCCCCCCAGCTCATCATCAAATTCTTTCTTCTGATGCAACATGGTTTGGTGGCTGATTGGCTTGTAAGTTTGCACCACTTCATCTTGTTACTTTTTCTTTAGATCCAATTTCTTTGTGTAACTGTGAAACCCCAAAACCCTGAATGTGGGATTTAAATGTCAATAGTTATATATGAACACTGTACTCAAAGCTGATTTTCTGCGTTTTGAATCTGAATTTGTGTTTTGTGTCAAGTCCTTTTAATTTTCAGAATAAGTTTCAAACATTGCTGCACACCCTTTTCATAACAATCTGAATATAATCCTTATTGATTTGTGTTTGAAGAAGCTTCTGCTTGTTCATATTTCTGTGATCTGATTATTATCTCCAAGTAATTATCAGTCGGAAAAAACATACTGGTGGGAGATTATGATCTAGAAAGAGAAACCAAACATCTGATAAAGTTATATCTGTATCTTTTTGGCTGTTGAATTGTTGTCAAATTGGCTTTGCTTGTGGACAGTTGCAAAGAATATTTTAGTTTTTGGAACTTTCACTTTATTTGATGCATCAGAGAAGGGAAGAAGAAATTCTCGGTACCAAAACCCCATCAAAGTTTTTTCTTTTTTAAAAAAAATGGAAAAAAATGAAATGTTTATTTTCAACCTCAATACTCTCTCTCTCTCTCTTTATATATTTAAAAAATTTAGGTGGGATAGACACCGGTATTTCACTAAGGTCAAGGTAAGGCATGTCTCAAAATTCAAAGAGTGTTTATAGAGGTACTTACAAATCGCTCTCCAACGAAGCACTCATATCAACTAGCTAGCGGGTATCGAACCTCTTCCTTTTTGAAGTAAAGACTGACGCCTTAGCCAGCTGTGTCACTCTTTACTGACTCAATATATACTCTCTTATATAGTTCATGCATTCTCCACTTTTTAAACCACGTGGGACTGTTCTTGTTGGATCTCATTCTCAGCCCTTTATGACCCACCATTTACTATATTGAGGCCACTGGTCTTCAATCCCCATGTGAAGTAATAAAAAAACCAACTTTTTTGGATAGCTATATATATATATGATCATATCAATATATAGCAATCTCATGTCGCTTTAGTATGAAGAGAATAATATGCAGTTTCATGCTGAATTATAGTAATAACGATACATTTATACACAACAAACTAGTTATTAATTCCTTGTCTACTTTACACTTGAATTAATTGGTATGTGTTAATAAAGTCTATGAGGAAATGGAGTCTTTGTACACATAAAATACGAACCAAAATACCAATATGGTACCATTCTCTATTATTTTGGCCAAGCCCACTTTTCTGCAACAAGCTGGTGATCATATTCGGATCCTTGGGGTCAAAGTAGGATAGCAAGAGATACTGACGATCATATCATTTTTAAAAGCCTAAATCCGACAAAATTAAAACTAGCTAACCTTAAATTTCCAGAGTAACTAGCAAGAAATCATGTATAGATGTTTTTCCCCCCTCTTTTCATGGATATTGTTTGGTGGTGCAATAATGAGAAATGACATCAGATTGAAGTGTTTGAGGCGTGAGCAAATAAATGAAGAAGTAGTGATGTGTGTGTATGGGGTAGGGAGGAGTCAAAAGAGAAGTGAGACACATTGAGTGTGTTATCACAAACACAAAGATAAAGGTGATTCCTATACTCGATAAAGCCCTTTGGAATTACCTACTACAACATAATTTGATGCATTCCCACGACACTTTTCAAATCTGCTTTTTTATTTCTTTCTTTCTTTTTTCTGCGTGACTTGACGATTTTTCCCCCCAGAATCACAAAAATCTCATAAAAACCTTTGAAAAGTCATCTTATAATAAATATAAAAAAAAAGACTGAAAGATTGATTTTCTTGCCAATCGATCACAGTCCACATCTACTTTTGCCTCTTCCACCCACAAACACATATTCTCTCACGCTTTCTTTTTTACTTATTTAAATCAGTCATACCTAAATTTAAGTTTTATTCTTTATATTAAATTCTTCAATTTATTTATGAAGTGTAAATTTTTTTTTTTAAAAAAAAAAAAATCACATGGTGTCCAACTATAAAAAGTTATATTTTTTGAAATGACATGCTTAAAGCCATCAAAGTTGAAACATAAAAAAGGTGGTGAGACTTTTTTTTTAATTGGGAAAAAATCACCTATTGAAAATTTTATTGGTAGAATGACCTAAATCAAAGTATTAGTGTGTATTAGTGTGCGTTCAAAGTTTGTAGAGCACTGATATTTTTATTAAAAAAATTCCAATGAGAGACTTTCCCCCTTTTTATTTATAAAGAAAAATATAGTAAACTGATATCAAATTATTCTTCTGGGCTTTTTTGTCAGAATTTTTCTCATAACGCTGGGCCAATTTATATATACGCTGTTTGATTTTGGACCTACGAGCCGGCCCATTTTTTTTTTTTTCAAAAAAAAAGTGCGGTACTCCTTTTGTTTCTCTACCGAGTCTTGCAATTTTGTCGGAGCTAAATTAGAAAATCTTATCCATAAACATAAACAGCTTCCTCCCAGCTCCCTCCGCATTTCACGTGCCACGTGCCACCTGGGGCCTACAATCACTACCTTTTTTCCAATTCCCGGTTAGGACTTCCCAGACGGTGAACACGAGGTCCAACTCATCGCCGTCCCACCAAACTATCGTATCTATAGATCTCAGCGCATCGACGGCGGGTAAACCTCCACGCCATCCTGTTACCCTTAATTTCTAGGAATGCTTTTCCCTCTGTCCATTAATCACGAAACATGATCACGCTTTCGTTCCCGGATTGAGATGATCCATGTAGTTTGAATTTGTTCGCTCAGGGTGAGATAGAGAGGAAGGAAAGCGATCTCTCAGTTTCTGGGGTCAATTTTCCTGCTTATTTTCTCGGGAAAATTTTATCAACCGGCAAAATGGGAGAGCCTTTTTTTGATCTTGTGGATTTTTTGAAGAAACCTTCGATAACCGAGACATTAGTCGACATTATGCTGTGCGCAGTCCCGATTTGGCTCGCCGTCATGATTGGCATGCTTATCGGCTGGTCCTGGAGGCCCCGGTGGACAGGAATTGTGTTCCTCGGCCTCCGTGGTAAGTTTCGGTACCTCTGGACGGCTCCACCGGGCTTTGGCGCTCGGCGGTTGTGGTTGGCATTTACAGCGCTGTCTGCCTTCTCCATTGGCCGTTCAATCTGGTCCAATTTCAAGCGGAAGGACAAAGGACAAACTGTATGGCCCCCGGAACAGGAGAAAGTGGCGGCGGCAATGCCCAAGCTTGGAAAGGGAAGCGTGGAGGCTTCAGGGTATGTGCTTATTTATTTTTTCTTTTTGTCAGATTGATTTTACTTCATAGATACTATATCGTGGACATGAGTTCTGTTGAATTGAATTTCTGGTTTGAGCCACGAGGGATGAATTTTGTGTAAAACCCATTCGTATGTATGGTTTAACCTGTGGATCGATATGGCAACAATGGCGCAGCTATCATTGATATAGTCGGTATCTTCCATAATCTGAGTGTCGATGGCTGATAAATGGTTTTGTGAGGTTGAACAAAGTGCACTTGTTGATGAGCTAGCCATTTTGGTTAAGCACGTATTTTGCTTGATGAATCCCCCAACCTTCGCTTTTGAAATTGTGAATGCCCTGTTAACATAGTGGGTGAAGAATGGTTTCGATGCGTAGTTGAATTATTCTGATGGCTAAAATTTGACTCGATGTTTATGTTGACAGAACATATAAATGTGTTATTAAATGATTTTCTTGTTCTCTTCCATAGTCGTCTCTCCAAATCACCGACAGTCTTTGTTCTTTGCTTCTACCAGACCAGATTCCCGTATGTTATTCATGCCTGAGGCCATGTTGAGAATGAATAATTGGTTCAGTAACTTTGACAATTCCTACCTTTAAACTCGAGTGGTGAAGCTTGGCAAAAGTTGGAAACTGCCATGCTGCACTGTTTTTCTCGTGTCCCAGTCAGTCTGTTCGCGATTCACCTTTAGATTGTTTATTTTCTTATTTTTTTTAAAATTAACTTTAGAAGTTAATTGCCCAAAAGCTAATGGAATATTACTAATTGCTAATTCATGTTTTTTAATTGTATTACTTGTGGAAGAAAAGAGTGTTTAATTCTCGTATATTTGCTGTTGATTATATCTGCTCATAATTAGCATGCTTATATATTTTGAGTAATTATTACTTAAGGAGGAATGGAGTGTTTAATTCTTGTTAAAATTGGGCTTGGACATGTGCATTAGGTCCAATGTTAAAGCTGGAGAGAAAGAGCCGGATGTTACTGAGGATGATTTGAAACATCTCCTTCACCTTCTTGAAGAGAAGGTTGGAGTGATGGACTGGCAAAGCTTGATGGAGAGGTCAACTCCGAACATGGCTTATCAAGCTTGGCGTCATGAGCCTGAGGTTGGTTCTGAGTCTTGATATGTGTTTAATTTATTTCCTTCACATGATCGGATGTAAACATACATCTCCTGTATCAACGGAGAGAAATTTTATGTGCTTTTTATGCTACAGATTTTCCTCCTTGTTGAAAAGGGATTGATCAGCATTCATGAGTTCGCATTTTAAGCCTGTTAGCTATTTTTAATTTACTTTTTTGCAGTTGTAAGCTAAAATGATATTAGCTGCTGATGTTGAATTTGTGATCAGACTGGTCCTACAGTTTACCGCAGTAGAACTGTCTTTGAAGATGCCACGCCAGAGTTGGTCAGGGATTTCTTCTGGGATGATAACTTTCGTCCTAAATGGGATCATATGTTGGCATACTGCAAGGTTTTGGAGGAATGCCCTCGTACAGGGACAATGATTGTTCACTGGATAAAAAAGGTACCTGGGCCAAAGAACTGAAGGTACTAGTTATGTACATTGTTTGTGGCTGTATTGTTTTCTCATGCCCCATTTGTTCAACCAATCTGCAGTTCCCCTTTTTCTGCAGTGATCGAGAATATGTTATTGCCCGAAGAATATGGGAGGCTGGAAATTCATACTACTGCGTGACAAAGGTACTGGATTAAAACACCATTTACCCATTTTTTTCACCTTTGTTCTTGTCTTTGTTTCTTTTCATCTCACCATGGTTCCCGTCTGCACTTCTATATTTCTATCATTGTGAAAAGGAAGCCTTATTCATCTAAAAATATTCCCGTGGGAGGTTAATTTTTTTGCTTTGATTTAAATGGGAGCCAGAAGTGCATCATGAATTACAAGACAAAATCTCCTATATGATCAATTTCTCTTTTCTTTTAGTTAATACCGCGAAGGGGCCAACAGCCCATCAAGAGTTCTTTCCTTTCTTCCTATCTAGACCGTGCTGAGGTCTCATTTTCTGATTCACAACATCAGGGGATTTGTTGCAATGTCCTGTTGGGGTTCTGACAGTGCGATCATAACATTGTTCCTCTGATCTAGGAAGAGCCTTGAGAGGCCTGAATGAGAATCTGAGTGGGAAGGACTACATCGAATAGTAACTGGAATTTTTTTTTTTTTGCTCGAAAGATAGTAACTGGAATTGAAATCTCCTTAATCTTGACTGTTTGGGTTGTGGGTTTTAGGTTCGTGATTACTCAACTATACAGGTTGTGTTGAACATCAAAGTCATGAAGAGCATTGGGATGCCGTTTTCTCTCAACAGATAAATTGAAACCTGGAATTGAAAGGGCTTGTTTGGTATGAGGGGAGGGGAGGGGAGGGAAAAAAAATTTGAGTCAAATTTAATAATATTAGAGAAGTGCGGTTTAAAGTTTTTAATTAATTATTGTTACTTTTTTATCTTTGTTAAAATTTTATATCCTCACTAACTCACTAAAATTTTCCCTCCCCTTCAAATCCGTCATACCAAACAGCCAGCCCTAGTGTTCAGAGTGAAAATCTGTGGTGTTCAAATAATGCTGTTGTATATTCCTAGTCAGAAAACTTGATAGCAAGCTTATTTATTTTTCCCTTTGATTTGCTGTGCTTTAATATTTCTATAAACTTGTTTGGTGATGATAGTAACATATTAGAAAGGAGGTCATAAAACACAGAAGCACTAGGTTTCTTACTGTTTCAGCTTCATTGTTGTAGGGGGTGCCTTATCCTAGTTTACCCAAGCGGGACAAGCCCAGACGAGTGGATCTTTATTTTTCTAGTTGGGTCATCAAACCTGGTAGGAATCGTTGACAATTTCTCTTTCTGTGATTTTGCTTTTTGATGGTAACTTATGGGTTAATGGTATTTCATCTCCCGAACATGTAAAAAAAACAAAACTGATGCAGTGGAATCTCGCAAAGGAGATGGACAGATGTCTGCCTGTGAGGTTACCCTTTTACATTATGAAGATATGGGGATCCCTAAAGACGTTGCGAAGCTGGGCGTCCGCCACGGGATGTGGGGGGCCGTTAAGAAACTTCACTCTGGAATGAGAGCCTATCAGAATGCTAGGAAAACAGAGGCATCCTTGTCAAGATGCGCACTGAATGCAAGAGTCACAACCAAGATTTCAACGGACAATGTGGATTCTTTAGAGCCCTCTTTAGTGCAGGAAGAGAGAGATCAGGCCCTTAGGAATACTAGAAGACCGGATGGTCCTGGCTTGGACTGGAAGTGGTTGGCCATTGGTGGGACTGTTGCTCTGGTTTTGGGTATCCACGGTGGTGCTGTAGGGAAAGCATTGTTAGTGGGTGCAGGGCGCAGAATTGCACGGGGCTGAGTGGTCTAGAATCTAGTCCAGTAAACAATAGTGTTCATTTGTTTTCGTTTTCTAGGTTCATTATATTATAATTGTAATCCATAACCGTGTATTCATTTGTGTTTCATAATGTACTTGTATGATTGATTTTATCTATTACAGCCTTATGTCATTAATATAAATTCCTAATATAAGATATATTTACCTAATTTAGTTAGATTAAGGAAGACAGTTTAATTAACATGATATGTGTTATGGACCCAATAATGAGGCCTACTTATAGTACAGCCCAACAAGGGGCAATCCATATTAGAATCCTCATCAAATCTTATCCAATCTAAAATTGAGGAGATCCTAACTAATCAAGCTATAATTAAAGATCTTTTTTTTTTATATAACTATAATTAAAGATCTTGATCATAAGTGACGGCACCAAGCTTGGGACATAAGGCACACAAGGCCCATGGATCCAAGTCCCTAGGTAATTTTATAAATAAGGGATAAACTCTAGAGGCGCACACACACTCTCTCAGTTATTATTCTGTCGTCACTATGGACACACACCACCTCTTAGATGAAAGCCATCATGTTTGCACAGTGATTCATGGCACTCACTCGTATCTGATCCATAGATATTTAGGAGAGCTCACTAATCCAATATCAATTTACTAGCACATTGGCTAAACATCTATGTTCTTATACAGAACATGTATTTTTTAAAATATCTTAGTCATTTTCCTTAATCCTTTCTTTCCATTTTTTCTATAATTATTATTGAGGAAGCATCAATAGAGATAAATTAGAAAAAGAGTACAATCTTCGAACCACTCTTTCGCTTTGTCTTAGTTACTTAGACCTCCCTTTTATTTAAAAAACATAAACATACATTAAAGTCTAAATCGTTGATTCCATTAAGAATATTCTAAAAAGGTTCTAAAAATATAATTTTTTGATTGAAATTTATATAAAAATAAATTTTATTTACTAATTTTCCCTTAATGCTAAAGCCTAATATCACAATCTTTTAAAATTTTCAGTAAGTTTTTTAAATGTTTGTAAGAAAAATATCAAAATATATATATCTAAATGACTTAATACAATCTCTCAACACATATGTCACTTTGATCCTATTTATAAGTCCCCTTTAACCAAAAAATTTGGTTCTATTTATAAGTTCTCTTTCAAATAATTAATGAAATTATGACAATTTTGCCTACATTAATTGTACGAATGAAAATAGAGAGATAAGAAAAAGTTGAAAGATACTCATTCATATATGAGGGCAAAATTAAAAACTTACCTCATAATCATTGAACTAACTACATTTTCTTGGTATGTGTGATTTAATTAAAATGAACTTATAAATAAAATCAGAGTGGTATAGTTTATTATATTGGATAAAAAATGTTTTTGATATAAATATTTTTAGTCATTTAAGAAACTAAAAATAAATAAATTTCAATAAATATGGTAAAAAAATTTAAATTATAAATTTTACAATCTCAAAATTTGTAATTTTTTTTAACATATTCGAAAGTTAAAAAAAAATATTTGGATAAAAATTTGGTGATATAAATTTTTTTCTTTTGCCGACATTCATATATATATATATATATATATATTTGTTTAAATAATTCTAATTTTAAACAACAGCATTTTAGTAAACAACAGTTCAAAAGTTAAATTTAACAGTCAATTGGTTTGGATAAAAGAAAATAGAATAGCAAAATATAATGGAGATTTGTGTAACATACTTTAATTTTAAAGGAGATATATATGAGTTTTTAAAATAGAGGAGAGGTTCATGTAATAAAGTAATAAGAGGGGTGATTAGAGTATTTTACTCTTACAAAAATATTGATGAATATAAAAATTATGTCTTACATTTAGAATTAAAATTAACTCCTCAAATGTATCTTATAATAAGGATCAGAGGCAGTGTTTTGAGACTTGTAGCTTGATGAGACCCATGAATTCATAGTAGATGAAGCTTTAATTCTATGGTTAACATGCATTTTTGCCTAGGATGTTTTTGCCAAGGGACAAATTTGTCTTAAAATTTTTCAGGGGACAATTGTGCTCTGGAAGTGTAAAAAATGAAGCAATTTTACCTTGGTTATTATCCCAGCTAATTTTGAATGTTAGTTAACTAAATATACTGAGCTAATAATTAACATTGTCATCCATGTCATTTTTTTAAGGTGTAGAAGTCCATGTATCATTTATTTATTTATTTTCCATTATTAGATTTGAAGCTTTCGAGATAAATTTGCGTCTTAACAAAAAAAAAACGTGAATGACTTGAAGATTGTCAGCTTAGCATATTTGATTAACTAACGGTCAAAATTAATTAGAATAACTGCCAAGATAAAATTATTTCATTTTTCACATTTCAAAGGCTAAATTGTCCTTGAAAAACTTCCATGACAAATACTCTCTTTTTTTATGCTTGCCAACATAAAAAAACTATAGAATTTTAAATAAATTATGTTGTTTCCCTTAATTCTATGCTTGCCAACAAGAACTAGTCTCTCTTTTTTTACAAATAAAAATGAAAATTTCTCCAAGTTTCTCTATTTATTTAATAACAACATAATCAAAATCGAACATTTCAATATTAATAGTAATATAAAACTATAGAATTTTAAATAAATTATGTTGTTTACAAATAATGAATAAATCTAATTATTTTTCCCACTTTATGCCGTATGGAAGAAATTTGCTTGGTTATCAAATGTTTAAAAGTTTGATTGATTTGCACTGTACTGGGATCATTTTTCGTTCACATGATTTGCTAAAAATTAATAAATTGTTATGAATATACTTATTATGTGGATGTCCATTGACTCCCGGTTTCCAAATATTAAAAGATGATATGGGACCCACGCATAGTGATTTACTATTTGCATAGTACCACACATAGTAGTTTACTATTTGGTGGGACCCGCACACAATTATACAATCACTCACGGGAAGGAAATCCGTGAGTGAATAGTTTAGGTTTTTGGGGAAAACTACACCAAATGACCCAGAGGTAGAAATTACACTAAAGTCCCATTTTTCTTCTATAAATAGAGGTTTTTTTGTAACTGTTCATTGATTGAATGAAATGAGAATCTATCTCTCTACTTTATCTCTCTAGAACCTCTGCTCTTCTTCTTATTATTTTTATCAGTTTTATAACACGTTATCAGCACGAAGACTCTACCAAGGTAAGATTTTCTCACCATCTATTTCATATTTCCATTTTATTTATCTGGGATGATCTTAACCATTATATGGAATTAAATATCTATTCTTACCGATTATTTTAACATCGGGTTCCATGGTTAAGATTTGAGATTATTTACTATTTTACTACGGTAAATAGTAATTTACTATTCACAGTAAATTTACCCCTTTTTCAGTAATTTTTACATTTTATTCATTTGACTCCTACATAGAAGTCTAGATTAATCTTTCTGTAATTTTACTTTATTCACTATTTATAGTGAATAGTAATTTTACTATTCACGGTAAATTTATATTTTATTATTTACAGTAATTTATTTATGTTTATATATTCTTCCCACTTCCTATTCATTTATTTCATGGTGGCGTCATTAAGCTCCATTTGTAATTCTTTACTTACTGCTTTATTTATTTATCTCATGGTGGTTATACTAAGCTCCATACTGACTTTACTAATATTTAGTTTTATGTCACTAACATTTATTTTATTGTTACTAACATTTATTTATCTTTTATGATAGCACATTAGTATATTTACTAGTGGGTTCTATTTATTTATTTTAACATTTATTTATTTTTTATGGCGGCAACATTATTTATTAGTGGGCTCCATTTATTTATTTTATTTTACATTTATTTATTCTTCATGGAGGCACACTAGTCTCTATTAGTGGGCTCTATTTATTTATTTTATTTAGAGTTTATTTATCTTTTATGGTGGTGACATTTTGTGGGCCCCATTTATTTTATTTTAATTCTTTACTGCTTTATTTATCTTTCATGGTAGCAACACTAGTATAGTGGGCACCATTTATTATTTACTGCTTTATTTTTCATGGTGGTAACACTTGTATAGTGGACTCTATTTATTTATTATTTATTTACTGCTTTAAATCCCCTTCCCTTTTTATTTTACCGTTTTCTATATATTATATATATATATTTACATTTGCATATGCATCTTCTTTCTTATCTTTGGATGAGATAGGTCTCGCTGTGAGTTTACTATCATTCCTATCTCATCTTCTTTTTATTAATCTAGCATGTTTATTTCCAGTCATTTATTTTATTTTATTTATTTATTGCTATATATATATATATCCCTCTCCCTTCTTATTATTTATGGTAACCACACTATTAGTGGGTTCCATCTATTTATTTTATTATGCTTATATTTTATTTATCTTGAAGATAAACTGTTAAAAGATCATATATATTATTATGAGATCAAAATGCCATAGAGATATGAGGCATAGATTGGCTTGAGAGATGAGGCATAAATTGGCTTGAGCTTAAGAGGCAAGATAGCCTTAATTTCAGAGGCAAGATTGCCTGAAGCCAAGAGGCAAGTTAGCCTGATAACAAGAGACAAATTATGAAACAATATTTGATCCATAAATTTTGTATGTTATCAGTTGTATAAAGGCCTCAAAATTGTATATTTGGCATTAAATATTCCCTTAAATTATGAGACAAGGGATTGTATGATCATGATTGATATTATAAATAAATATATTCAATTTGCTATTGTAGTAGCAATATTGTGGATTAATTTCTTGCCATGATCAAACAAATCAGTGAGTTATGGATCATGAATTTTTATCCAACTTCATTCCCAGAAGTGAATGAAGCAAATATATTATTATAGTTGTTATGTGATTTCTATGATTATAACAATTTTTATAAATACGAGAAAAGAATATTCATAAACAAAATAATTAAGCAAAAAGAAATATTATTTCAACAAAGTTTAATTGCGAGTGGCTCAACATCATTACAAACTTTAATCATCTCATTCTGAAGATATTTAATGTCTTCTTCTTTTGCTTCTCTTGAGATGGGATCCAGATGAGGCAAAGCTCTTCGTAATATCGAGATTTGCGTCATAAGTTTCTTGAGCTTCTTGTGTGGCCACTCAGTTAACCCTCCTTTTTGATAGATTTTTTTGTATGGTGTGAGTAGACATATTTAATTGTTTACTCGCTTCATCAAGGGTTAAGTGAAAATAATTTCTTAAATCATGGAGCGTTGTTTTCTTTATTCTTTCTCTTTGCTCCATAGATAACCTATATAATTCACCCTGGTTAAGGGATGAAGTATCATAGGGTATACTTACTGCAGGTTGTTTTCCTTTGCCTAATGAGTGTTCAATATTGGTTTGAAATGAACTTCCATGGAGGTCATTTGGATTTATAGCCCATTCCGAACCAACACAGAGAACCTCATGATAGGCTAATACAGGATCACGCATCAAGATATATCCTGATGCTTGTAAATCTATACAATACTGTGTCAGAAATTGTTTGATTTCTTCAAAATTTTTCTTTGTGAAATCAAACATTGGAAGCCTGTCAGTATTATAAGATTTATCCTGTACTTTTTCAAATAAAACAGCATGGGTAATCATACCTGTTCTTCTTCCGTGAACTTCAAGTTTATGGTACTGAAGTCCGTTGGTATGAATAATTTCCCGTAAAACATGATAGCAACTACATTCCAATAAACTAGTAGTTGCTAATTGGCTTGTAGCTGTTGGCTGGCTAATTGTTGCTGGCTGGCTAGTGGTTGTTGGTTGGCTGATTGTTGTTGTCGGGTTGGTTGTTGCTGGCAAACTGATGATAGTTTGCTGGCTAGTGAATGCTGGTTGATTAACTGCCGACACTATTGGCTGAACTGGATTGGTAGACTCCATTAGTTCTGCCATAGTTCTACACCTCTTAACAGGCCTCCTTGATGAACCTGCTTCAGTTGTACCTTCAATCCTTGTAGATTGAGGAAGAACACTTGTTCTAGGGGGAGAAGTAGGTACATTTGAAGCAGAAGGAGGAATAGTAGAAGGAGGAATAAACATTTCAAAGGGATTAGGAGATAACAAAGAAGTAAATGACATGTTATGCTGATCATCATACAACAAAGCATCAAGTAATGCTGTTTCGGATGTATCAGAAACTGGGATAAAACTGCTTGGTCCTGCCATGGCAATAGAATTTAGAGAAATATGTGTGAGTATCTGGTAGTTGATATTATCAGATGCTTGAGTGTTTGTGAGGCATGTTCGTTTGCCTTCCTCTATTTATAGTTGAATTAAATCCTATTGAATCTTTGCAGATTTGCGTAGTCCTGTTAAATCTCTACAGATTTGCTCCCTATAAAGCACGAGCCTGGAATCTTTTTGACTTTATATGTATACGACAATCTGAGTTGTCGCGCCTGTGATTCCACAGTGATGCGCCTGTGATTACACAGTATTGCGCTCGTGAATCTGCAATTATACACCTGATGATTTTGTATTTAATATATATTTGTTTGTTGATTCTGGAAAATGGAAATTTTGTTACCAGAAGTAACAAAATTATGCATTGATAATGCATTTAGAAATCTGTGGAATTTTAATGAAATAGATATCATATATGCTATTATCATGGAATATTGTATGGAAATTCCATAAATTAATTTTTAAGGTCTCACACTTGAGGGGGAGAATGATAATGATATATATCAAGTGTGAATATTTATGTGATAATTCTTTGTGAATGTTTCTATGTTGATTCCCCCAAAATGAATATTAGATTTGATGATAAATCATATGAAATGTTGGCATGACTTGTTTGATCATCCAAGTCATATATTATGTGCTGCATGTTCTCAGATAGAATTAATTATTGGAAATGGATCTCTGGAAATATATCAAATTGAAAGTTTACATATGAGATTATAAATTTGTAAAGTTAGCAGTGATGTTTGCAACCAGAAGTTTGCAATATATTATGCGCGCAATTTCCAGATTGAATGATCCAGAAATAATGTATTAAAGTATCCATGAATGGATAGATCAATGATTATGAGAACAAAATTTATATGTTGTGTATATTTGCAGCAATTATATAAGCCAACAGAATTCTCCCCGTATAATTGGCTTTTGGTCAGGAGCCAGATTAATTCCATCTTGAAATGTTTTAAATGTGTAATGATTATTAATCTATTACAATGCACATAGATGGATATACAAAGAAAATTGATGATTTGATGAGGGGGAGAAAAATAAGCAGATTGGGTAAAGATTTACTAGAATGAATTATCATTGGCTCATATTGATCATCGTACAAGGAATTGTGCACTAAAAGTTCAAAATGATAATTCAATTTCAGAGTTTAGTTAATCGAATGCCAGAAGCATTTACTGACCTAAAGAAAGTGACAAAGTCACATATCCCAACTGCAAATGCTCCTATATGAATTGTTATAAAGCACTCCTGAAGCGTTGCAGGTCCATCGGTTTTAAAAGATAAAAATCCTCAAAAGAGAAAAGGAGCTATAAAATATAGATGATTAAGTCGAGGATAATTAAGTAAAGCTCCAGAAGAGTTATCTTTTGATGAGATGTTATCTCCAGAAGAGATATTACAAGAAAAGTGTATTGTGGTCCAAGAGAGACCTAGGTACCTAATATATGTGAATATAATGAGATCTCAATAAATTATGAATGAAATCCGATGGGACTGAAAATGAAGTCGACGTTAATAATATCTATGATAGCATATGCTGCAATGAATGATAATGAGGATCATGAGCCACAATATATTTGTATGTGCTAGAAGCACATAAGGCGCCAGAAACACATATGTCCCAAAAGGACTCAAGATGATAGTGCATATAGCATCATTATCTGAATAAACATTTATTGAATTTCTATATGCACATATATATTTATGAAAAGATTATTATGACTTTACTTGACAGATTTAGATCTTGCAGGTATATAATGAACAATCAAATTGGGCGTTTCTAACAGAATATTTGATGACAGAAAGTATAATATGCTCAGAAAGACATTGAAGCAATATAGTCATCAGGGGGAGCAACACTGATGTAATCAAGAGGGGGAGACGATACACGCTGTACTCTTTTTCCCTTATCTGGGTTTTATCCCACTGGGTTTTTCCTAGAAAGGTTTTTAATGAGGCAGCACTAGAAAGTGTATCAATGGATGATGTACTCTTTTCTTTGGCTAGGTTTTTATTCCACTGGGTTTTTCCTAGTTAAAGTTTTTAACGAGGCACATTCATAAATGGACATCCAAGGGGGAGTGTTATGAATATACTTATTATGTGGATGTCCATTGACTCCCGGTTTCCAAATATTAAAAGATGATATGGGACCCACGCATAGTGATTTACTATTTGCATAGTACCACACATAGTAGTTTACTATTTGGTGGGACCCGCACACAATTATACAATCACTCACGGGAAGGAAATCCGTGAGTGAATAGTTTAGGTTTTTGGGGAAAACTACACCAAATGACCCAGAGGTAGAAATTACACTAAAGTCCCATTTTTCTTCTATAAATAGAGGTTTTTTTGTAACTGTTCATTGATTGAATGAAATGAGAATCTATCTCTCTACTTTATCTCTCTAGAACCTCTGCTCTTCTTCTTATTATTTTTATCAGTTTTATAACATAAATCAAATTATCAAGAAAAATCTCACAACTAAGCCATCCATCATTTAGTTTAGTCCTACTCATCTGTCCGGCGAATGGATGGTCTAAAACCAACGGGCAAAAGGACAATAATGTTGCTTAGATAGCATTTTGATGTAACGTTCCCTTTGTGAAGTTTTATTTATAAACATAGTTAACACAAGTGAAAATTATATAATTCATTTAGTTTTTTTTTAAAAATATTTTATTGCATATTATCGGTGATGAAATAGATGTTCTGCTTGAACTAGAATTTAATTTATTGAAACTATTTTTCTTACAGGCTGAGAAAAGAAGTAATACGTTCTTTTTATAAGAGCCTGAAATTTAAATTATCTTGATCTCCTTTATAAAATGAAATTATCCGACCATTTAATGTGTTTTTATCAATTTTAACTCTAATTAATTTTGTTTTCTTTTTTATCCTTTTCTTATATTATATTTTCTTTTATAATTTTTTTCATTACTACTATATTTATGTCTCCTTCTTATCCACTTATAATAAATAAGAGTTTATTTTTTCATATTTATTATTTTTAATTAATTTTAAATGTTTATGTAATTTAATTACTCACTCTGGACCTTTTTATAAGGCACTAACTACCATTTTTCACAAAACCAATAAAGTTAATTAAAAGCATTAAAATTGTCATAAAATTCAAGTGATTTCCAATATAACCCCATTAACTACTCTAAACTCAAATATAATACTCTCTCACACTACCCTTATTAAATATGGGCAGACATGAAAAAATGAATTAATTACACCTTTAAAACTTGCAAATGCCTTATAAAAAGGACAAAAAACATTACTCCCTTTGATCTTTATTATAAGGCACCAACTACCAAAATATTTTAGTCCTTATTATAAGGCATCAACTACTTTTAACCAACCCATTTATTATTATTTTTCAATTATACCATTATTTTTAACTAACTCTTTAAATTCACATCATTAAAGTAGGGGTAAATTTAGAAATATTTATTATTTCTAAACTAATTTAATGACTTAACTTCTATTTCTTAGTTTATGAAAAATAGTGGTTGGTGTCTTATAATAATGACGATAAAGAATATTAGGTTGAGTGTTAACCTATTTGGAAAATTAGGAATTGGTCTGCTTGGAGATGTGGAACACGATGGGGGAATTAAATGAAGGGACAAAGACTTAATTAGGTGCTGGGTAAAGGCAGAGTAGCAGAAGCAGATAATGCAGAATGGTCCAAAGCAATAGGCAAGGCCAAGGAGGCTTGTGGTTCACATTCAAAACCCTCTCATCCAAGTCAAATAATTGCGCCCCATTTATTGCAACCCCAAAAACATGTCGGTAGTCATTTTCCATTGTATTATCATTCTAGTCCTATTCTCTCTCATCTTTATTATAAGACATCAATTACCAGTAATTTTTAGTCTTTATTACCCTCTTTGATCTTTATTATAAGACACCAACCACTATTTCTCACAGATCAAGTAATGAAAGTTAAGTCATTGAATTGGTTCAAAATTGATAAACATTTTCAATTTTACCTCTACTTTAATGATGTGAATTTAAAGAGTTAGTAAAAAATGAGGGTTTAATTAGAAAATAGTAATAAATGAGTTGGTTAAAGATAGTTGGTGTCTTATAATAAGGACAAAAAACTTTTGATAGTTGATGTCTTATAATAAAAACCAGAGGGAGTATAAGGTACCAACTACCATTTCTCGAGAATCAAGGAATAAAAGTTAAGTCATTAAATTGATCCAAAAAATATAGTCCTATTTATAAGTCATCTTTTAAATAATAAATAAGATTGTGATAATTTTACTCATATTAATTATACCAATAGAAACATAGGCGGACCAAGAGGGGGTGAGGGGTGGCCACCACCCTCCTATTTTTTTTAAATCATATATAAAACAATGTACATTAAGTAAAGCTGAAACCTTCCCTTTTCACCTCTCTTGTAATCACTTTTTTCTAGTCTTTAGCCAAATTCTTTTTCTCAAATATTATTTATTCATGTACATATCTCTTTATAGGAATATTTATCAATGTCCCTAAAAAATTTTCAGCAGAATAGTTCAACTAGTGATACTTAAATTTATACACATTTCTCTTTTTATTATTTTCCCCCTTCAAATATGTGAGTTTTCTCTTTCATTTTCTTTCAAGCTTGTTTATAATTTTTATCTTGACATATTTTCTTTTGAGCCATTGTAAGGACAGTTGCTTGCGTCAAAGCTTCCAAGGTTGCTTATGTATTGCTACAGATTCATTGACCCTCAGTTAAATGAAGTTTGACTTAGACGAAGAACCCTCATAGTTTCTGGGCATGCGAGAGAGTGAACCAATATTCTTGCAAATGCTATCATGGATTAGAGCGACTGAAAAATGAAAAGTTGTGACCCTTTTATTTAACAAAAATTTAAAAGTATGGTGAAGTGAAATGCACACTAGCAAATTTAGTATGCATATGCACATGCTTAATAATCTTGAAAGTGATGTTTGTCTCGCTCTGGGCAAATTGGAGGTAACTCATAATGCATTGTTGTTTGATAACTTCTTTGTTTAGGTGAACTTCCCTCCATTGTGGAGGTCCATCGGTCATCCTCTATCATCGTTGTTATTGTCCATCCGTCGTTACTTAGTTTCGCCCCCTGTCATTAAAATTCCTGGGTCCGTCACTGAATAGAAATAGGGAGAGGAGAAAAAGTTGAAAGACACCCTATCATAAAATGAGGGTAAAGTTGGAAATTGACTCTATAATCATTGAGATACTTAGTTACTTACCTCTCCTCCTTAGCATATGAGATTTGAACAAAATGGATTTATAAATAAGATCATAATGGTATATATAATTCACATTTAAGTATCTTGTCCGAATTAAAAAAGGGGTAGACTTGTTAACTTTCCGGGAATAAAATATTTTTCAAACTTAATCCATATTTAACAATTCAGAGAAACACTAGATTAGATCTTAAATCTTCTCATAATAAATTATGGTAGTAATATAATTGGTTGACTTCTACGTGGTATAATGAATTGCGATTTTTTCCCCCAAAAAAAACAATCTATAAGGGTTGGAAAAAAAAGGACCCGGAGGGGGGACATTAATATTAAATTTGAAAGGTAAATTAAACCATCATGTCGGAGAGATTCTTTTCTCTTCTGCCATTATTCTTTAGTATTTTAATTTTTAAATTAAAAGATATTCTGAAAATGCCACGTCATTTATATCACATCCAATAATACACTGTAAAAACCAAAAAAAAAAAACTATTTTATGTTTTTAAGTTTAAAGTACTGAATAAATGAATCCACATTTGAATATTGGTCCCAAAGAAAATCGACATTTACATAGGGAAGCTTTACTGCATGTGCATGCAAGTGCCAACAAACAAAAAGAAGATAAAAATGAAGAAAACCAATAGATGACGGGAAGGATGATCTTTTCGTCCAATAGACTAAAATCCAATAAAATGGATGCAATTTCCGATATAGACTTCACAGCTGATCTTGGAAATGATTGAAGTGACCCTAATCACAGCAGCAGCAGCAAAATCTTTCATCCCATTGGTACTGAAACATTTAAAAACCAAAAACAAAAAAACTCCACCTTGGGTCTGTAGACGTGGCACATGCTCAGCCTCACATTCCTCCACAGTTTTAATACTACCTTCAATGAACCCAAGTCAGTGAATTGTGGAATCTGGGAGGTAGGTGTTGCAACATCTCTCCCATTCTTTCCCTCGTTGGCTAACTCAGAAATTCCACTGACTCAAGCATATGCCCTTTTGCAGCACCATCACTGTTCTTGGGCTTCTCTCTCTCTGTGTTTACATATAAAAGGTGTGTTTCTCTCATTCTTCTTCACATTTCTCTTTTCTTCTTCTGCAACAGTTTGCTTGTAGAATTGGCGAAATGTTTTAGGAATTGCCCTAATTTCTTATTGAGTGTGATTTTGTGTTGCTAAATAACAGTGGTATTTTTTCTCGGCCTCTTGCTTTATCTAATCGTCAATTGGTAATGCGGTGCTGTTTGCTGTGACTTGCTTTGTTTCACTCATAGTCAGGAATAACGTTGATGGATTAATCTTTTTTCTTTAATACTTTATCTTTAGTGAAATTGTTTTATATGATGATGTCTTCCTGAATTGGAGAAGCTTTATAATTGACGTTGTGAATCTCCATACTTCTCATTCAAGATTAAGACCAGCTTTTAAGACGAATAAGTAATTCAGTTTATTTTGATAGTAAGGAAGAGAAAGTAATAAAGATTACTTATCCTTCTAGCACATGTTTGTGAGAATTCACCTCAATTTGTTGTCTACTACAGTAATAGAACTAACGCCATGATGATATCAAGACACTAATATTGGAAGGAGAAAATTTATACTAGTGTTACTAGGACTTATATACTTACATTTAGCGTCTTTTTTCCAGGGAATTAAAATTTTCTTAAAGAGTTGTGCTCATTTGCAGTATTGCATATTGATAAATAAGAAGGCTAATTTGAACTGCGATCATATCTCAGGAGCTACGTACTGGAGATTTTATCCTTATAAACATGAAAGCTGGAAATGAAGAAGTAGGACCAAAGATAGATTTGCAACTTGGTATGAGTTATTCTAACCAGTGCATCCTGAAAACTGGCCTAGGTGCAGGTGCAAATGCAGTTTCCAAATTAGGCATGAGATTTGTTGCCAACAGCCCCTTATCGGAACTAGTTTGGTCTCCAGGCAAAGGTTTGAGTCTTAAATATGCCGATTCGAGCTTTACTGATGAGAAGACATCCCTCTTTTGGGATGTTGAACCAAGTAACTTTTTCCCCGGTATGCCAGACTGCATTTTTGGTGTGTCATCTTCCACTGATAAACCAGTAGATGATGTTTTCGCAAAACCTATAGCTTCAGTGTCCATAAAAAGTGATATTTCTGGTAATGATATTCCTCCAAAGGATCTCACCAGTGATTCAGGTGCCAAGCCTGAGTGTAAAGAACACAAAGAACAAGACTCAGGTAACAATTAAATCTTCAAATAAAACGAAAACATTCCAGCTATCCTGATTAGGAAATTAATAAAATAGCTTCTACCAGTGTGTTTACTTTTCTGCTAGTTACTATCTTCTCAATTCCACAAAAATCTGGGATGGCAGGATCTAAAGGTAATATGGAAGAAGTGAGCTCTACAGAAAGGAATTCTTGTGTACAAGTAAATGCTGGTGCTACTCAAATATCTGAAGCAAACAAAGAGATAGTTTCTGCTTCCTCAGGTAAATGTTTTTCCTCATCATTTAACTGGTTTGAGGAAATTTTCATTATCTTGCTTGGGACATTTTGACAATAATAGGAACACAATTCCAAATAATTTCAGTAGATGTTCTCTCTAAGAAAGTAGATCCCTAGACATTAAATTATCTCTTTCTGTTTAAGAAAAAAAGTGGAAGTTCTTCCCTTTGTGCATGCCTTCACTATTTTTCGGTGTCATGATTTTCTTGCAGGTTATATTGACAAAGTGCAGTTTGATAATTTATTGCCACTAGAAGATGAACATGAACCTAGTATGGAGCAAAATCCCCCATCAAGAGATCAGACTAGTGGACGTGGAGATGTAGGTGTTAAAAATCAGGCCTTTGAAACAGACACTGCTTCATCTGCCAAGGCTTATCCAATAATTGAGTATAAAAATTTTGGTGCTCCCAGAACTAAATTAACTCCTCCTACCAGAAATCGTTTCAAAAAATGGGAATCAACTGCTCAGAATGATTTACAAGCTTTCAACTGTGAAGCTATCTGTGGTGCAACAAGCAGAGATCTGGTCTCAAAATCTAAACAGATTACAGACAAATCTGAGGATGGTAAGAATTTTCCAGGTTTTCATTCACCAAGTAACAGAAAAATTCATATGTTTAAGAGGAAACACAAGGAGAAGGGATTATCCAATGGGGATATTAATGTAAAGTTTTTATCAAAGGATGAGGAAGAAGGCCATGAGAGTGTTGAAAGCTGCTGTAACAGTAGTGGACAGTTTTCCACAGGCAAGAGATTTAACTTCAAACAGGATTTGATGGTTGGGAATAAAAGATTCAGAAAGCAAACACAAGAAGTTTCATCCAGTTCCCTTGTTAAACAGGATAGCTCCTTCACGAACTGGATACCTAACATGATGAAAGGATTCTCACTGTCAATTCAAGAAGCAAGAAGCTGCTGGTCTCATACTCTTGTGTATCCGGATCAAGCTCATCAATGGCCTGATCAGAGACTTATCGCATTCAATAGAAATAAAAATCCTGAACGAAAAAATACAGGCTTTCAATTCTTTTTTGAGTCCATGTATTCTCCAACCTCGAAGCGTTTAGGAGAGGATTATAAAAATCTTGATCAAGAAAACAAGGTACATGGAATAGACTCTACTTCAATAACATGTTTTGTGGAGAATGATACCCCTTACAGAGAACGTTTGAATTTGGATGCAAGTGAAAGATTAAGGTGGAGATATGAAGCTGGCCCGTCATCCCATCCTAACAATGAACCTGTAAATTTTGCTAACTCTCATGATAGCAACAAGGAGAGAGAAGGAAAAACATCAAGTTCATCCTTAGGTGGACAAAAAAATAATACCGAAGTTCTAGATTCCTCTGTGCTGTCAGAGAGGAAGGAAGTAAACAACTGCTGTTACAGAAGTGATGCTCTGGGAAGTCAGTGGATAAGTAGATTTTTCCCAAGACCAGTTGCCCCCCTAAAATTCTCTGATCACCTCATACGGAGCGGTGGGACCCAGGCAGACTCCAGTGATTGTTCTAGGCTTCCCCATTCCCATAAGCACACTGCTCATTCAAACAAGTGCAAGATTGAAGAGAATCATAGAGAGCAATCTGCTGATGAGGCTAAAGAATTACAGAATCATTCCATCAATAAAGAGGCTTACAATGGTACTATGGATGCTAAGGTTCACGATAGTTCAATGCATAAATTCAATCCATTGTGGCCTTCCAAAAGATTCAGAAATTCAGAGCCAATGGTTTCTACGTTTGCAAGGAGATTGGATGCCATCAAATATATCATATCATCAAATGGAACAACAGATAAAGCCAGTAAGGGAAAGATGACCTGTTTGTTTTGTGGGACTAAAGGCAATCAACTTTGTGATTGCTTAGAAATCTCTGAAACTGAAAGGCCACATCTGCTAAAGAAACTGAATTCACATGTGGGGTTGGAGGGACTGACATGTTTCTGCATTAAATGCTTTAGATCCAATCACTGGGCTATTTCATGTCCCACCTCCATCTTAAAAGGGAAACACAAAATGGGAATTAATGCTTTGTTGAATGATTGTAGACCCAGTAGAATACAGTTTACTGAAGGAAATAGAGCTATTTCATGTCCCACTTCCATCTCAAGAGGGAAACACAAACTGGGAGTTACTGCTTTGGTGAATGATTTTAGGCCCAGTAGAATGCAGTTTACTGAAGGAAATAGAGGGATTCCCGAGTTGCCTATGGAGGATGAAGGAGACCAATGTATGTCTGATTCTCCTAAGAACGATGAAACTGAGTCCCCACTGTGGAAAACTCTTAACTTGAAGCGAAAATTAAATGAAGTTATGACGTCTGATAAGATGTGGTCTAATGTATCAATCAAGAAATATTTTGGTTCTATGAGACCTCCATCTTGCGTTGTAGAAAGAAAAACCTCAGATGTGCCAGAAAAAATCTTTTATGCAGTGAAAAAGCTTCATTTATCCCGCACTGATATCCTGAAGTAAGTAACACATGCCTAGTAGGTTATGTTAAGCCATTTCATATTTTAAATTAGTTCTTGTTTATGATGCTATGATACTTGTTTATTGCATAATGGAGAAGTAATTTATGACAGTTTTTAAATGTAGATTAAGGAGCCAGATAGTTCATCCTCTGACACTAGAAAACCTGTTTCAGAGGAAAATATGATAGTCTTGTATTGTTCTACGGCACCCTGGTTTGGATTGATCTCATCATCTGGTCATCCTTAACACCTTTTTCCTTGCCATACAATCAGTAACTCGGTGGTGTGTAATTTAGCCATCAACCAGATAATATTGATTAATATGGCATAGTACTATGTAAGGTACCTGTATGGTGTGTATTCTTGTACTGATGATACCTCTTGCTATGGATTGAAATTTAAAAGATTGTCTTTACTGATATTGTTTTCTTACCCGAGCGAACTCTTAACGTTCTTCACTGAGAATTCTTCTCAGACATGGAGTCCTTGATGATTCCAAATGCAGGATATAATTTGAAGAGGATAATAATGTTTTTTGCATACCAAACTATCACTGTAAATGTTTTGAGGAGTCAATATAATCAAAACACGTATGCCTTGTTTACTTCTCTTAGACTTTGTTCTTTTCAACTTCAAATAGTATTTGACAAGATGTCATTTACTTCCAGATGGATTAGCTCTCATATGTCACTATCACACCTTAATGGCTTTTACTTGCGGTTGCGGCTAGGGAAGTGGGAAGAAGGTCTATGGGGAACTGGATACTATGTGGCCTCTATAAATGGTATGTGTAACTTGATGTACTTTTTATTATTGAGACATCTTTGGACTAAATTATCGAAATCCTTTAAACGCTTCCTCGGTTTCATTCCCTTTTGTTGCATTTACAGAGGCACATAAACAGAATTCCCAGCAGGATACAAGAACTTCTATTTATGTGAGTGTAGGGGGGATCAACTGTACAGTTGACAGTCGGTATATTTCAAATCAAGAATTCCTTGAGGTAATACCCTATGCCAGTTGTGTTAAACTTTTCTTGCTCTTATGAACTACGCTGGATGGGATTTACTTCTAGTTCAAATCAAGATTCTACTTCTTTTGTAAGCAGATGGTAAATATAGTTGTTGAAGTAATGGTTTTCTAATAATTGATTTGGATACACACTTCATCTAAACAGCGCTCTTGTCTTGTACAGGAAGAAATCATAGCTTGGTGGAGCACGAGCTCAAAAGCCGGGGAAGGCATTCCATCTGAAGAAGATATGATGGAAAAGATCAAAATGAAAAGAATGTTAGGTTTGAAAGCAACTTTTTAAACTTTGGGGCTTATAGTAAGTATTGGTCTGTGCAAATTAAAAATTTTGACTCTTTTGCCAGTATTTACTTCTTCATACGGAATTGAAAGATGAAAATAGAATTGTGTAAACACCTTCATGAACGATGTTCCTCTTCCCAGTTGCTCTATGTTCCTCCAGAATGTCAGGAATTCATTCAAGTTTTGCTGAAACACACGCCTACGAGGAAAGATGGTCACAAATTTGAACCATTGCAGATTTACACTTAATAAAAGATTAATTTACCTTCAAATATGGCAACAACTGAACATAACCAGGAGATATAATTAAATTTACCTTCTACATTCAAATGGGGAAAAAAGTTTCTTTTTTACAGAATGAGATTATAAGTTTATAACACCTTTATAAGCAATTCGTTATCATCAAATTTTGAAAAATAAATGCATGTGATGTGTTCGGACTTGGAGAAACAAGAAAATAACAGAGACAATTACTTGGATCCCCTTTTGTCTTAAGTTATCTGTGTCACGGCATATGCAGGGGATTGGATTCACCTTGCATTCAAGTTTGTTGGTCGGAAACGACTTCTCTCCACTTCAGTTGCATCTAGATGGCTTAGCCAATATAGATTATGATTTGAATTATTTATATCTTGCGGATACCTTTTTTGAAAAATGATTAAGAAGTTGTTTTATCTTATATTCCATTTTATTTTTTCTTGAATAAATACATTCTTAACCTGTAGGTAGACTTGAATTAATGTGAAAAGTGGAACATCACGAAAAGTTGAGCTTAAAGACTAATACATAATACCCCCAGTCCTAAATACATGATAGAGTTTGTTGTATAAATTACACTACAAACTTTATCCTATATTGAGGATCAAAGATAGTAAAATCTTAAGATTTTATGTATGACAAGTAATATGTTAAAATGTTATTTGGATATACAAGCGTGAGTAGACTTGAGCTGGTATGGGAAATGGAGTGGAATAACCCATAAACTTGAGTCTAAGATTTTAAATTAAGATGTGATGCCTTTTACTGCTCATCACTCATTTATTTTTTTTTACTCAATCTTAAGTTTCACTTCCAATTCCAGAACACGTGATACAACATTTTCGAATCACATCATGTCACAGGCTCAGCATTTTCCATAGTTGCAATATATCGGGGCTGAAAAAGATGATAATTCATTATGATGTGTGGAATCTCAGTCAAAGCCTTAAATTACTGTACACATATGGTCACAAATGTGGAACTGAAATGACACTTTGATGTGTTTCAATGACTAGTTACTAATAATACGGACTTCTTTTCTTTTAAGCAGCAACACTTCTTTTCAAAGAACTCCTACTTCTCTCTTTGTGTATCATACTCCTAATAGGTTTACTAATTCTATTAGAACTTTGATCAAAACCAGAAGACCTTGTACCAAAGAGGTTGTACAAACTACTAATCTTGAACAGTGTACCCATCCTGCCTCGTTACAGGAGCTGTATTCTACAAAGTTTGATATCAATCTCAGTTGTGATCGATTTCATTTATTCATAGTCGCTGCCTTTTGAAATTTTCTCGGTCATGAGAAGGAAGCTTCCGTTCATTTTCCCTTTCTACTCCAGCTTCTTCCTTTTTGCCGCAATGAAAATGACTTCATTAGCATTATTTCAATTATGAAACCACACGTGTAAGGCGGTAAAAGTATTCTAAGATTGATAAAAATAATATATCAATGAAAGTCACTTGGAAGTTGGAATACAATATCAACCACTATTAAGATGCCACAAAATATATATATATATATATATATATATATATATATTAAATTGACCAATCTAAAATATAGAAAGTGCATAAAGTTGGTCCTATTTCAAATTTCATACAATACAAATACTTCTTCATTAAGTACTGATGAAATTTCATATCTCATTAATTAACAACTACTTTTTTTTTATATGATTATTACTAAATTGACCGTCCTATCATTGAAGAGATGTATGAGAATGAAACTCTTGGTCAAATATTTAATATCATATTTGTAAATAAACAATCAAATGTTGTCTAAGGTATGTGTTATAAATTCACTTTATTGTATTACTCCTTCCGTTCCTAATTATAAGACATAATTGACTTTTTTAGAAATATTAAGGAAGCTAATTAAATTAACTTTGAATACTTTTATTTTTTTCTTCAAACTAATTAATTTGACTGATAAATTAATATATAATCTAGGAATACACAACATATGAAGTGAATAAGTAATTTATTTAACTTCCTTAATCCCTCTAAAGAAAGTCAATTATATCTTATAATTAGGACGGGAGATAGTAATAAATATCAATATTACTAAAGACATAAAATTTATAACTAGTGGCACTCTAAACAGATAATTGAACACGTGACTCTCTATTTTATATAGTAGATATGACACAATAAGTTGACCTAGTCATGAATGGCATGCGACTTCTTCACTCAAACAAACCCACATACTTTTTCGATAGAATTCTCTCGTGATGGATTATAATCTATCTTATATGCAAGAGATTATCAAACTTCATATCCAACACATATAGAATTGTAATTTCTAGAATGGAAAGGGAGAGATAGGGATAGTTACATTGGCATGAATCTCTAACGAGGCAAAAAATTCTTCCTGTGAGAAATTTGATGTGATGCTTCTGGTATTCATTCCAAGCTCTGTCAATAATTGCAGAGTCTCAAGCATTGATTCCATTGGAGATGTAGGATGAGCCATCTTCAACTCAACTCTGTTTCCTTGTTCACCTTTAAGTTTTTCTTCAAGCCCTGCATTTTGTCTCTTCAACTCTTCCCTGCAAGCTTCCAGCTTTTGAATCTCCTTAGCTGCCATTTGAACGACTGAATTAACGTCGCTCTGCCCATAGAAACAGAGAAACCGTAACATCAGAAATTTTTTCATTGGTGAGAAAAGGGATTGACAAGTTTGAATATACCTTTGTTCCAAATGGTAATATAGAATGCAGGGCCAAGCAACACTGCCTCTGTCTCTGCCTTCTCATCCTCTCGTTAATCTTATGCCTGAAACCTCGTTCTCTTTCATACTCTTCCATGTTGCTTCTCTCTGCAGGACAAGTGCTTTTTAAGTAATCAATTATTTTATTTCTCATGTTCATAGCATTTGAACTTCCTTGACCGTGCCCTGTTCTGGGTAGCTCTCTGTATTGAACAGAAGCGCTTGGATTTTCAGCAGGGGAAGATCCATGGCCATGATCAATCGTGTTAATGCAACATGAATTCTCTTGCCCCAATCCCATTTCTGGTTCCTCACTGTATTGAACAAAAGCGCCTTCATTGGAATTCCACACATTCTGATAACTTTCTTGCCCCAGCCCAGATCTGAGACAATCACCATACTGAAGAAAATCACTCTGTTTACCAGTAGCAGCAGGAGGTTGGTCTTCAACAATGGAGTTCTGGGAACTAGATCCGACAAGAAAGCTGTTTTGGCGAGTCTCAATCTCTGCAAACCGAAGAAAATCATTCTGGTTTCCAATAGATTCATCCGAGAAAGCATCGTCCAGAAATTTGTCGGGAAAGAAACCTTCCATGTTCTTCTTACTCTGCCCTCTGTTGCTCTGCACGTGCGCAGGCTTAGCGGAAGCAGAATGTCAGTTGCTGATACAGTTGAGAATGTAACGTGAGATCTATGAGACGAGGATTGTGAATGTTGGGTTTATATAGGAGACCCGAATGGCGGGCTGCATCACATTAAAAACGTGGTCAATATTTCTCGTTTGACCTCGTGGGTCAAAGTCTATCCGTAAATACTGCACGGAGGTTAAAATAAAGTACTCGTATTTCACACGCTTGCCCGCATTTACGAACAGAGAGATGGATCCTTCCTTTTTTTTGGGAAAAATCTGTATAGGGCTTAAATAACAGAAAAAAATTTAAAAAATACCTCAAGACTCTGAAAATGTTAGAAAATGCCCCAGAATTTTTTTTGGTATAAATTCATTAAAACGTTAACAACTATATCAACCTCATTAACAACTATATTAGCCTCGTTAACAACTAAAGTTATAATGAATTTATACCAGAAAAATTACTGGACCTTTTCTGGTATTTTCAGAATTTTTAGACATTTTTTTAATTTTTTTTCTGTTATTTAGACCCAATATAGATTTTTCTTTTTTTTAAGACAATAAGATGGATCCTTCTTTGAGAAGCTCGTAAATAGTATTTTCTGCCACTCTTATTGCGCCGCCAAAGTTGGTTGTGGGCCATGTTTTGTGTTTTTGTATAATTTTTTGTTATTTAAAAATTTTCTTCAGGTTATAATTTTTTATTGCCAATCTGTTATAACGTGAGGATATTGTTAAAGATTATAGAGTTTGTTCATACATGACCAAAGTTTTTTTTTTTTAAAAAAAAATCTTTAAATCAAATAGTTTTATTCTGATTCACTAGTCTTTAACAGAATGTTACTATTGAAAAACCTTTGCTCGGATAGGTTTCAAAGTGAGCAGGCAAAAAAAAAAAAAAAAAGGATGGGTTCCAAAGTGAAGAACGAGATTGTGTTGAAGTTTTGACTCTGAAGCAGCACCAAAATGGCAAAATGACACTTCGCCCAGAACAAATGAGTCATTCCGAGAGCTTTGGCTGCTCACCTTCTCCAATTGACTGGATTTTTAAATTGTCAAACTTTGTCTCAATTAAAATGGTTTAAACTAATGAATAAAACCTCATCAACAGTTGATGTAATGTTCTATTTAAATAAATGTCCATCCACGTCTTTTGGGACCGTGAATTTAATTCTTTTGTAGATAAAATACAAAAATGTTTTTTTTTTTAAACAATCTTAATACAATGTTGGATATTTTATAACATACTCTGTTTTCGGCTTTGGTCCACATAGTTCCAAAATATAAGATCTGATTCCTTAAATTTTTTTTTTTTTTTTTTTTTTTTTTTTTTAAGTTTTAGATATTAAAACCAACACAAATGCAGAATACAAGAACTACATTACATTAACTTTTCCTTATAATAGAAAAACTCAGGGAGTTGGGTTGAACTCACTAAAATTATGTATGCCTCCAAATTTTAAAAGCATATATATATATATATATATATATATATATATATATATATATATCATTGGTTGACAAAATCATCACATTGATCTTCATATTTAAATACGAGTCAACTCCTTTAACAATTAAATCAATATTTATTATCAAAATATAAAAATTATTTTAAATTTATAAACCTTAATTTTGAACCCAAAATAACTTAGTTTGTGATTGAGTTTTGTAACGAAATTAAGTAAATGCTTTTAGTTGCCACTACTTTGATTTTAATAAGTTAGATATGTTATTTGCTAAAAAAAAAAATAGGGTCAAGGTATACAAATATATATGATATTTTTCTAAAAGTGTACCTAACATCAAATTTCTTTTAGAGGAAAAAATAACTATAAATTTTCAAAATAGGTATAAAAATATGATCATTAGTTAACCGTTTGTATGATTTTTTTAAGGATTAAAGTGTAAAAGTATACGAAATCTTTTTGAAAGTATGTCCTACACAAATGCTTTTTTTTAGAGACAAAAGTATCTATGGACTTTTAAAATATGGGAAAAAATATATATTAACCGTCAGTTGATTATTTGTTTGAATTTTTTAAAAGAAAATGGTAACATGGAGAATAACATGGATGATAAAGAAATAATTTGAAATAATAATTTGTTGTCTGGGCAAGGAAAATAATTTTCATCAACCCTATATCTCCCCCTTATTACTTTATGGGAAAATCCACCTTAGGGCCCAAAATAGTGAGATAATTTCAAGAAAAGCTCAAATGAAATTCACATGTCAAAAAAGGCCCTAAAACCTTTATGGGTATTAACTATTAAGTTACAGGATAAAATAACATTGATACCGCCAATGAGAGTTGACACAGATGGTAAGAGATCCCGAATTAGGCCTTTGGGTCGTAGGTTCGATCCCCTCTGCCGTCGCTATCGCTCCTTTGATAAGCGATCTCGTAAGTTTCCAGTAAGTGCTCATAGAACCCGGGACCGTGCCATGGCCTTAGTGAGGGACTAGTGTCGAACTCCTCAAAAACTTTTTTATATATAAAAAAAAAACATTGATGCCCAACATTAAAAAGAAAAAAAAAAAGAACCTTCTCTTTCTTCCTTTATTCTAAACAGAGCCGAGAAAGATTGAAGCACGGCAGAACTGAGGTCAGATCTTCATCTTTCACTCCCTTCACCTTAGTCGCTGACAACCTCTGTTCTCACCTCCATTTTCGTCGGCGACGTGAGGAGGAGAGTTCCAAAGTTCAGATCCCAGATTCGCTAGAGACACAGCTTTTGACTCAACCCGCAACGCTCTCGAGTTTGAGCGATCCTCTGATTCAGGTACAAAACCCGGTGGGGGAGTGGGGAGTGAGACATTTGTAGTAGGTCATTGTATTTATCGCGATTAATTCCTCCTTAATAATTATGTTCATTTATCGTTATTACTTTGCTCTAATTAAATATGGTAGTCGAGATTAGATTGTTTAAAATGTTTGCATCTGCTGATCTGCCTGAGCCTACGAACTGTTTCGATGCTATTGAAGGCTGGCCTTCAAAGTTTGAACTGCAGGGAAGAAATTTCTTCCCTCGATGCTATAGAGGGAAGAAATTCTTACCCATTGGTAGCTTCTGTCCTTACAATCGAATGAAAAAGTTAATATTCCAGGTTAGCAGTTTTGCCCATGTTTCTTTTTACATTGTATTTCAGGGGTTTTCGAATTTTACCCTTACGCAATTGATGCTCTAGTCTGGAATGAACTCCTTCTTTACTGTTGTTTGCTAACCGGCGATGCACCAATTTTTAAGATGGATACTTTTATGCTGAGAAGAGGAGTTGTTCGTTTTGAACAAATCCTTGTCTTCCAATTTGTCTGGATGGTTTGAATGTTGTAATGAAAACTTAACTGTAGGACATCTAAACGTTCCAACTTCCAACTGCAAAGAATGACTTTCATTTCCTCTTTCCAAATTGAAATGATTCTAGTCAAGGTTCTAGAGCATCACTCTTTGTTACGTCATATCAAATCTTATGTTAAGTCAGTGGTGATGTTCTAATTAAATGAACCATGAAGAAGGTCGAATTTACTTATTTAACTTCCATCATATTAAGGAGTTATTGGGATCCATAAGACACTAGACAATTCAAACAGTGGAATTGAAGGGACAGATCAACAGCATCTTTGATGATGTATCTAGCTAATTGTTATTTTGTTGCGCTCTACTCTTACCCGTTGAACTCCATTTGATAGAGCAATTGTAAATGACCTGCAGGTTGAAGGTATTAGTAAGTTGAATTGGATTTCTTTGCAATGCTGGAAAATGGTACGTTGGGCAATACTTGAGGGGTTCCTACTTCTTGCAAATGCACTAGCAATACTAAATGAAGATCGGTTTCTTGTTCCAAGAGGATGGCGCTTCTCAACTTATACAGGTGACAAGGCAAAATCATTCAAAGGCTAGCTCATTGGCCTCATTTATGCAACTCAACACCTTAGAGTTCCTCTTGTGCTTCTTAATTGTATATACCATTATTGTAAAGTTGGTTTCTAGATTATGCCTAGCAAGGTGAGATGTCAATGCTTTTACCTATTTTCAGCTTCATGATGATTTTGTCCTTATAATTGCATGATACTCCCTCCGGTCCTAATTATAGGACAACATTTGGGAGTTAAGTTTGGTCCTAATTATAAGACAAAATTTAAACTTTTGTCAAATTCTACCTAAAATGCCCTTATTAAATATAATATGACCAATCAAGGTCTGTCTGCAAACTCATTACTCTGTCTATACATTTAAAATTCGGAATGATTGAACCAAATAAACCACATGATTCATTTAAAACGCATTTGATTATGAATAGTCTGGCTTCCTATAGATTTAATGGCTTGGCTAATAATTTTGTTTCCTTATCAGTTTCAGGTGGGCTTCTCTTTGACCTGAACATACTACCAACTGACTTTCAAGAAATTTCAGAAATTGAACATGATAGTATTGAACAACAAATTGATGAGGAAATCATTCATGCATTTGAAACTAACGGTAATTTTCAAACACCAAGTTAGTTTGGATTTCAAACATTAATTTTCTTTGCTTGAATGGTGAGGTATCCGTCTCGTGTTATATCTGGTTTCTTTGCCTATATGTAATATGTTCTGTGCTTCTGATGTTGACCAGCTAAGAGTTTCTGTTTTTCTTACCCCCACACACAATTAATGTCTATAAAAAAGAATAATATACTCCTTGATTAACTCGGAAAAGTTTTGAGGTCTCATTCTGATGATGATGATGATATCCCTTTTCGCTTAAACATGGTTGGAGTTTCTGAGGCCTAAATGCATTGTTTGACCTTCCCATGGATATCTCCTCTCTAACAAACCTCTCGCGGGTCATTTTATAATAATTCGTGTGTTGTCTACTCTGTTTTCTCCAACTAAATATCACACCTCACTTTATTTATATTCGGGTGCTTAGTGGGTGTGTTGTTGAAAGCAACAGGGAAGTGATTTGAAGCTTAGCAAACAAGGGAAAAAAAGGAGGTGATCGTGTGATTCACATTCACTACTAATAATGAAAGCATTTTTTGTCTCTAGCTACTTGGGTAGGCCATTTATAATTATGTTTATCTCTGATTTCTTAGTCTGGTGGCTCTTGTTTCATGTCTTGTCCCAATTATTATTTGATTTCCCATCCCCATGTGTCTTGCGATTTTTTCATATCCTACCAGATTTTTTAACTCAAACATAACATATAGTGTTATCTCTTTAAGAAAAAACATGTTTGAGATTGAGAATTGTGATTAAATCCCATATTAGTACATGATTTTAATCCCATATCTCTTAATTGACTTGCTCCCACCTTCAACCACTACAACGCTCATACCATCAGAAATCACTGCACACCCAATCAAACGGTTCTCTTGAGCATTGACATCAACTCTGAAGTGAGCTTTAGGATGTGAAAGGTCATTGATCTTGTAAATTGAGACAATTGTCTCCAGAGTATTAGGGTCATCAAAGAGTTTCTTCTCCTTCTTTTCCCTGCGCTCAGCAGGAGTAAGCTTGCGAGCAATATTCCTGTTTGCACTTGAAACAGTTTTTTAAACTTCTGGTTTTTTTTAACACTAAGAATGAAGGCAATTAACCTAAATACAAGAAAATTCTGGAATCAGTATGAGAGTTTAAAAGTTCCATCAACAGTTTTAGTTTGAGAATTTACAAATGATTAGTGCCATTAGAATTCACTTTGACATCGGTTGAAGTACACCTAGCTACTGTAATTTGATTAAAAAAATCATAACTGTTTAGAAAGGGGCTCCAATATGACCTGTTTTGAAAAGAACATTACAAAAAAGCTTAGGTGACAAGAAAACCTCAGTCAATCCATAGTTTTACTGAGTACTTTGAGAGCTAGCTGCACAGCTCCATGTTATGTCCTGTTTCTTTCTGGTATATGTCTCATGTAAAATGACCTTTCTTTCGTTTTTGAATGTGAAGTTTTTACGTCACATTTGTGCTGGTTTGTGTTGCTTGTTGATAGGTCAAAGGTCACACTTTCATTATTGTGCTGGCTTGTCATTGTTATATTTTTAAATTTAGGTAACCACTGTAAGTTTTTGAGTAATGAAGACCGTAAAGCCATCTCCCATCTCTTATTGCTGAATAGTCAAGGTGGGAGACTACGTAGAGGGGCTACAAGAAAGGTTGCATCGATGTATTCGGTATCCAATAGTGTCATTCATCGCATTTGTAAAAAAACAAAGGGTGGGAATGGAGTGTGTCATAACAAAACAAGAAAGGTTGGTCGCAAAAAGGTTGAACTTGACCTTGATAGGTTTCTTCAAGTTCCTTTGACTAGGAGGGCCACCTTGAGAGATTTATCTTGTGCATTGAACATAAATAAGACCTCACTAATTAGGCTTAAAAAAGAGGGAGCTATTGAGCGTCACAGTAATGCTATTAAGCCATTTCTGAAGGAAGAGAATATGGTTGCTTGATTGAAATTTTGCTTGACCATGATTGAAGATAGTTCAAGTATAGGAGATCTAACGTTTAAAAGTATGCACAACATAGTTCATTTAGACGAGAAGTGGTTTTATATGACCAAAAAGAGTGCAAACTGTTATCTGTTGCCTGGAGAGGAAGAGCCACTACGTACTACGAAGAACAAGAACTTTATTGGAAAGGTGATGTTCTTGGTTGTTGTTGCTCGTCCTAGGTTTGATTCAGATGGTAATGAAACTTTCTCTAGGAAAATTGGAGTCTTTCCTTTAGTAACACAAGAGCCGGCAAAGAGAAATAGCGTTAATAGACCTGCAGGTACACTTGTGACGAAGCCTATAGTTTCAGTTACCAAAGAAGTTTGTAGACGGTTTCTTATTGAACATGTTGTTCTTGCTATAAAAGAAAAGTGGCCAAGAAATTCAATAGGAGAACCAATATATATTCAGCAAGACAATGCGAGATGTCACATCCATCCAAATGACAGTGAATTTTGTCGAGTTGCCACAGAAGATGGGTTTGATATCCGCTTGATGAATCAACCCCCGAATTCTCCAGACTTGAATATCCTTGATCTTGGTTTTTTCAATGGAATACAATCTTTACAATACAAGGAAGTGCCAAAGACAACTGATGATTTAATTGCAGCTATGGTTAGAGCATTTGAATCATTTTCATCTATTAAGTCTAACAAAATATTCTTAACACTTCAATGTTGCATGGTAGAGATCTTGAAGGAGAGGGGTTCTAATAAATATGATCTTCCACATATAAGAAAAGAAGTCTTGGAAAAAAAAGGCTTATTGCCCAATCAAATCAAGTGTGATCCTAATTTAGTGGAAGAAGTGATGGAGTATTTGAGGTAATTTTTCCTTTCTCTAACTGTTTCTTTTTTTTGCTTTATTTTTTGTTCTTTTGATCAATGTGTGTGTGGTACTTCAATTTTGGGAGTTAAGATGGATAATTCATTTTGTATTTTGGTTATACAGCACTCGGTCAAGAGAGCAGAATTAAGGGCACTGTGAGTATTTCTGTGTTAACTGAGTGATGTTTTTTGCATAGTAGTCTAATCAAGGACATAAAATCTTTGAAGTAACTTCATGAACTGATTCATACAAAAATAATTAATTTCACAATATTAATTTAGTTAAGCAGTTGATATTTTATTCATGTAGTTAATAAACTGTTGATCTGTTTGTGATTACAAACTACTTGGTTTGGCTCCTCGGACTCAGGGCTCAAACACAAAACTTGGCACTCGCATCCCAAGCACCAAGGATCACTTTTCTACCAATCAATGATTCATTTCATAATCATATTCCATTGATCAGGTAAGTGACATTCTTTAGTATTCATAGTTTAGGATTGTGTTTAGGGCTAGTTTCTTTTTTTCACGTGCTTATTTTCATCAACATATGTAACCCTTTGGGCTCCATTTTCATGCAGATTAATCTTGCCGATAAAGCCTTTCTGCGTCATTGATCATTGGAATAAACTGTGAGTAACTTAATGAAGTTACTTCAAAGATTTTATGTCCTTAATTAATTAATTTCAATTACATGCGAGAGATTGAACTCATTAGTTTCCCATTTTTCATGAACTTGAGATTAATTTCATCTTTTTGTAATCAAAGACTGGCAAATCTTTGAAGTAACTTCATGAATTGATTCATACAAACTAGCAAGGAAAATACATCGATGCCTTTGGTTTACGAAGGACAATGAGGTCCTCACCATAGGACAATGTGTATGGTACTCCAATTTTGGGAGTTGAGATGGATAATTCATTTTGTATTTTGATTAAACAGCACTTGGTTAAGAGGTTGGTTAAGAGGCAGGGAAAAATGATTGTTTATAAATTCATAATGATTTTTTTTTTTGGGGTAAACTTTCATAATGATTTTTTACTATCATGAAATGCTAGGTTGTAGATTTAAAATGAATTTTGAATGTATAGAAATATTTTAAATGTGGACATGGTTTTTTGTGGCTTCAGAGGATGCTGTAATTTACATTCTTAAACTTCACTTTCGATTAATTAAATTATTTGTTTTTGTTTCTATATATATTCTAATTCAAACAAATTAAATAATAGAAATAAATAAATAAATAAATAAAGAATCGTCGCTTCAACTGGGATTTTATGGTTTGAAAATGAATCATGTGGTTTATTTGGTTCAATCATTCCGAATTTTAAATGTATAGACAGAGTAATGAGTTTGCAGACAGACCTTGATCGGTCATATTATATTTAATAGGTCATATTATATTTAATAAGGGCATTTTAAGTATAATTTGACAAAAGTTTAAATTTTGTCTTATAATTAGGACTAAACTTAACTCCTAAATGTTGTCCTATAATTAGGACAGGAGGGAGTATTTTTATTCTAAAAATAATTTCGCCTTGGACGTACTTTTAAAAAATACTCATTATTTTTTTACAAATAACCCAACAAAAATATTACATGCGAAATTGGAATTAGTTTCATATTTAAATCCGATCATCATTTGTTTTACTGGATAAATAGGGTTGCACGGAGTGAATCGGGGCTCGGAGGCTAGGCGGGATCGATGGTTCAGAGGGCGGCACGTCTAGCCGGCGACTGAGAGTTGAAGAGATGGGTGACTGCCGTTGGTGAGAGAAAATCGGTGGCGAGGGCCAATATTTGGACGAGAACGACTACGGAGGGCTAGGGGCGAACTTTTTGCTGTTAAGGTTCGGATTTATACGCCTAAATCTATCTTTTCATCCAACCTTTCAATGACGGGATTATAGTTTTTCTCTTTGGCTACTACATTTGTGTGGAGCAAATATTTTCATTTGAGGGTACCATCTACTGATGTTCAGCTTGCAAATCTGTTGTGCTTCTTTGCTAATAAATTTTCAATCCGTGGAAATGATGACCATATTTAAGTTGTCCTCATAAATGTATGCAAATATTTTAATGTACAATGCATGCGAATAAATATCTTCTGCGTCCTGCCTCGACCCAACTCTATGTCTTGTTACCCCGCATTACCATATCAACAGTAGTGTTGCCACTTGCCAGCAGTGTTGGTGGGTTAATTTGTATCTGTTATTTTGTTCTTCAAAGATTTAACAGTGTCTATAAAATTAAGTTCTGTGGGTACACGGACACCTTAGCTTTGGAGGGAATTGCAACTTTGCAAGCGTGATTAGGAAAGTTGCAGAAGAACTGGTGTAACAGGACTTGTGTTTATAACTTCACAACTTCATTCTTTCTAATTTTTTTCTTTTTTCCCGATATCTCAAAAATATGTCTAATACTGCTGAACAAACTTGTTCTATTTTTGTATCACTTAGAACTTATTCTTCCTTGATCTGCTAGTTTTTGTTCGGTGTTGACTGTTTAGAAATTGAGATGCCAACTGCTGATATATTGAGTCGAAACTTTCTGCATCTTTGTCTTGGGAAAAAGTATATCATTACTTTGATGGATGATGCGCAAAGCCGTAAACTGGATATGATCTTGATATATCTGTGAGTTATTGAATCAGGCAATTTAGTCAATGCTAGTTATTGGGAATGCCTATATCACTGTTTTAAGCCCTTTACATCATTGATGGACAATTTCATGTCAAATAAACTTGGTGATGTCAGTAAGTTATGTGCAATGAAAAATCTTAGGTGCTTAAGCCTATATAGTTAAAATACTTTTGCTAATAAAACTGGGATTTTTTTTTTAATCCTTGATTTACATGTAACCAACTCTTGTTATTCACCTTTTTGTAATTTTTTTAGAATTTAAAATCCACTTGTTTTGATTTGATTGGAATAAAGTGATCAAGTATATAAGGTCAAATTTTAGTTTTCTCCTTTATGCTTCATAAAAAAGGGTGGCACAGTGCACAAGGTTCTTTTATTATTCATATGACAGATTAATTCAAATTAAAATATTGCAGGCCCAACTGAAGGGTAATTTTCCTAATGCATGTTGTGCTTACTTCTATGAGTAGTGTCATCTAGAATGTGGCTATATTTGGGAAGACACCGACCATGAAGACCAACATGTATGATTCAATAATTTTTGAAGTAGGAACTTTCCAGCACCCTCTAGTAAACCTGTTGATACTAGTCTCCTACAGTCAAGCTGTTCAATCTTATTATTTCTCCAGAGTGATTGATACCACAGACTCTCAATATCATGAATGTGTGGACCTTAGAATTTAGAAACTCAGAAGTATGCAATCTGACTTTGGAATATCTTTTCATGCTATGATTGAAGGAATTAACAGGGCAAAGAAACGAAGAAAACAATGTTTCTCAAGGTGCAGCTACCTTGGAATGTCATACTTTCCCCAGAGAGTCTAGAAGCAAGTGATCTAAAGCTTCAAGAGTCAATAATCATCCGCCTCCTGGATGACTTTGCAGCAAAAAAGGCAACTAAAGATCTGGGGTACTATATTGCTGTGACCACACTGAAGAGGATAGAAGAAGGAAAAGTGAGGCAGCACACTGGGGATGTCCTTTTTCCTGTTGTTTTCAGTGCTCTTACTTTCAAGATCTGCAAGGGAGAGATATTGGAGGGTGTGGTCCACAAGGTTATGAAGCATGGGGTTTTCCTAAGTTGTGGACCTGTTGAGAGTCTGTATCTCTCAAATCTGAAGATGCCTGACTACCGGTATGTGCCTGGCGAAAACCCTTACTTCTTGAATGATAAAATGTCCAAGATTGGAAAAGATGTTGTGGTTCGTTTTGTTGTTATTGGGACAAAGTGGATGGAGGCAGACAGGAAATTTCAGGCATTGGTCAGTTTGGAAGGGGATTATCTGGGGCCTGTTTCATCTCCTGCTGAAATTTAGCTATGTGGACTTAACTACATGAAAGGTTTCTTGCTGTTGGTCGTCCAATCAAAACATAACATGCTTTTTTAATGTAGTTAATTATGTGGTGTATTTCGACCAAAAAGAAAAATTATGTGGTGTTGAACCTTAAAAGAGCTCACTTTTTATATCTTTAGCTTGACAGCAAACAGTTGAAGACTAAAATCTGAGTTTCCTCTTTCTTATATGGGTTTAATGTTTCGGCCTTTACTGCTAAAATATTTTTTGTCACACTCACATAAAAATGAGTGAGTCTCATTAATATTCTTTCCCTCCTCTTTATAATGAGACTTCCACTTACTTTTATGTGAGTGAGGCAGAAATATTAAACTATATATATATATATATATATATATATATATATATATATATATTATTGTTGTCTTGATAGCAAACTGACCAACTAGTGGCTATCAAAATTCCAAGTTTTTATAAGTGGGGTCGCAGCTGAGATATACACTAGAATGAGCCGTCGGAGAAATTTCAGGCTCCAACACTCCTCATCGGATAAAAGGGGCTGAAGTGAAGGCTCGGATAAATTTCAATACATCAAAATAACAAATCGGAGGGTTTAAAGCTGAAGTGACGGCTCATTCTACTCAACCTTGGTATCGCCTAAGAAAAAGAGAAATTTTGCCCTACTTTTGGATTGTGTGAACTCAACCTTTTTCCTAAAATTTTTTATATAAAAAAAAAACCAGAGAGAGAGATATGGGTTGATATGGAAGTCTTATACAAAATAAGAGTACTGAAAACTGGAAGTGCCCGAAGAAAGAAGGGAATGACTTTCTTTTGTTTTGACCCTTTCTTTCCTTCTTTTTCCTAGGCTACATCACGTGCTAATTTTTTTTTAATATTAAAATAAAACTACTATTTCTTAAGAAAATAATGTGACTTATTTCGAATTCTGGGATGTAATTTTTCTGCAAATATTTAAAACATTTTGATATAAATGATCATGGTTTAGAAATGGGGATTGGACGAGCTGGTTCGGACCAAAATCGACGAATCATATAGAAAACCGGTTCAAGATAGAGAAAACCCAGGTTGACTTAGTGACTCTAAGTCAATTCGGCTAACTCGAACTGAGGCTGTGTCACTGAGTCAATGAAAGGAAAAAATTAGATGGAGGTTGTGTGTGACATATCAAGGAGGAAGAAGGAGAAGATGAAGAGGTAAGAAGAAGAGAACGAAGTGAAGGTTGATTGGAATATATTTTCAACCACAACCACATTTTTTCGCCGGCATGAGCTTAGACGCTTTCTGTTGCAAATTGATTTTGAAGATGAAAAGATGGGTTGCATGAATCATGAGTGAATGATTATGTGAAAGTTGTTGATGATGGAGGGAGGGTGATAGAAGATTATATGAAAGCTGTTGGTGATGGGTTTTAAGAGAATGTGAAGGTTGACAGCGACAAAAGCTATGGATGATGGATGTTTTGACGGTGATGCAGGTGGTAGGTTTCGTTGATGACAATGACGAGAGAGAAAGATGAGATCTGACTATGTGAGTGTCAGGAGCGAGTCGGCAAGTGGATGATTTTTTTTTAAACATGAAAAAGAAAGTGTGACCTTTTTTAATTCAACGTCCTAAATCGTCCTAAATCATGGTAAATACTAGGGTTGTCTATGGAACATACCAGATCGAGTTTAGCATCAACTTGACGTTTGGTGTGGTCTAACACCAGCCCGAGCTCACACCAGTCTGAGTTCAGGATGGACCAAACTAATCAAGCTAGACTACATGAACTGGTCTAGGTAGTCCAAGACCTGTTTTTTTTTTTTTTTTTTGCCTTTGGATCGAATATTGGCTTATGGGGACGGTAGACAAAGCAGAGGACGAGGAGGGTGATGCCGGCTAGGAGGAGGAAGATTCTGATGCAGGAGCAGAGTGCGCCTTTGGGCAAGTGAGATTCATGATATTTGCCGGCTGCCATGCGGTGTTTCTCTCATTGCTTCATAATCTCTTTCCGCCTACTGATCTAGCGAAGGAGGTCACCTTTGTTGTTGCTGAGATCTGAGAAGAAAGAAGGTCGAGATCTGGGAAGAAAGCAGGTTGTCAGGCACAGAAGGTTGCCTCCATTGTCGCTGGTTCTGAAAAGAAAGAAGGTCGTTGGGATCTAAAAAGAAAGAAGGGAGGTTTTGAGAGGTAGAGGATGAAGCGACAAGTGGACGACTGAGGTCAAGAGATGAGAGGGAAAGTGACTATGGTCGAGAGGCAGAGGGACGGTCAAAATGTCGAACTGAAGTGAGTGAAGTCGCATAAAAAAAAAAGTCGCATACTTAGCTAAGGATGTCCATTGTCTAGTGAGTAGTGACAATTTTTTTTTTAAAAAAAAAAGGTTAAAAAACAAAACTTTCGGGTTAGACCAGACTAGCGACTAAAGGGTCTGAGCCCTTAATCCGAGTCTGGTCCATCCTGAGAATATTGCCTTAGACCATCCCCTCAAAAAGATCGGGTCTTCAGACCTCCCTAGACTGCAAGGTTTTTTAAATATCCCTAGTAAAGACGCTTACCCACTCAGCAGTTAGAAGCGATTTGACCGTGGTGAGCGTTTTTAGGTAAGCTCTACAATTTGACAGTTTTGTTAAGGGTAGACTTTGACAGGTTGATGTACAGCTCGCACACATAACATAACTATGGATTGTATATAATAAAAAAAAAGCTTCATGATGCGTCTCTTCATGAGGCCTTAGATTGACATAGATTTCAATTGTTTAACAATATATTTTTATTATTAAAATATAAAATTTTTTATCTATTTTAATTAAATTATTATTTTTTTAAATTAATATCGGTCTCACCTACTAATTCTTAAATTAGCATTTCTATCAGTTTAGGTTTCAAAACCTTGTAATAATACTCCTATAGTCCTATTTACTCACGCACATGTGTGTGTACACATATGGATGTATGTATATAATTTTGTGGTGGCATTATCTTACTAATAAAATACATTTTAATGATGTACCACTGTGTACCTAAAAATAAGTTACTAGTATTAAAAAAGTTTTGTTCAGCATATAGTAAGTCATTTATAGAGTAATAAATAGCGTTATGTTGATTTTATCTGTGTTAACTATGTTATAAAGGTATGTGAGAGAAAATATGCGGTATATTTCATTCCAACACCCTTTCTAAAATGAGAACAAATGTGAAAAAAAATTATCCATTTAATATATTTCGTGGTTTGTGAAAATAGAATATAAATGACTCATATTTAGGTATAGAGTGGTATAAAATTTTAACCACTCTTTTCTATTCTTGCTATATCACTACATTAATCATCTGTGAAGCATCTTTTTTTCTCCAGGACCAAAAAATCATCTTTCTCCAACTCATTGTCTCTCTCTGTCCCACACAGTAAATAACGGTATTTAAAAAAAAAACAAAATTATACTTCTTCTTTTCTTTTTTTTTTTTTTTGCAAACTTTCTGTCTTTAATCTATTTTAACCAATTTTTAAATCTGCATAATTTGGTTATTTGTACTCTTTTGGTCCTTAATATAAAACATATTTAAGGAGTTGATTTTGATTATAAATATGAGACATAGTTTCATATTTATCAATATTTTCATAATTTATTCTATTGATGTCCCTTTAACCATATTTAAGGAGGAAAATAAATGTAAAAATTAATGAAAATAACTATGGTGTTAAGAAAATATATGTGATATTAATTAATTTAACAAATGAAATCAATATGTCTTATATTAAATAGCCGAAGAGTATTTTATAATTAAGATAAGAAAGAGTGTAAGAGTGTTTTAAGTCAAAAACCTCGGGTTTAGTGGCACAAAATCGTGCCTCTTTGTTTTTGTTTCAAACCTTCTTTGTACATAATTTGTAGCACTCCCTGCTCATCCTTCTGCTTATCCAAAAGATAAGTAGGCTCCAATCTAAGTTGTCCAGAATTATTATTATTTTTTTTCACTTTTTTATATTTTAAAAAATATATTAATGGATAAAAAAATTAAAATAAAAATAATTTCTGAACTAGAATTTTTTCAAAAAATAATTTTTTCATTTTAAAATAAAAATGTAAAAAAATAAAAATAAATCTGAACTAATTCACATCTAATCTGAACTCCGCTCACCTAAAAAGATGAGCAACCAATCCGTTTCATCTCCACCTTTATGACAACCCCATTTATTGTCACCCTTCCTCACTTTTCACGTCAAATTTGCATTGCTTCAACTAGTCATATTGCACAAGACTATAAAACCAACATGAGAAGCACATCATAACACTGACAATATGCCAAGCATCGAAATATCATCAATTTATTAGCAGCCACGCTCATCACAAGCAGGGTTCATGACACCGACGAAACATTATCAAACCATAGAAGAAACCAGAAACAAGACCACTGCCCAAATCGAACATGGCTATAATGAGCGGGACGTAAACATAAGGGGAATTAAAGGATAAAGAAGAAATAATGTAAAATCAGGGGTGTGAATCTTGATAGTTGGTTCTCTCCACTTATTCACTTTAAAGCAATAAATTCCTCCCTTGAGTAGGGGATTCAGGTTAAGCAGAACCCTCGTTGTGGCAACACTTGTAGCTAATGAACACGTTCATAGTGCGATCACATTCAGGGCATTTGATGATCTCAGGTATCTTTCCTGCAACGTTAGAAGTCTCGAGGTAGGTGCACCTGTGGTGGTCCTCAACCACCTTTTGGTGGTGCTCCTTAAACCCTACCTCGAAGCCCTTCTTCACAACCACCACCTTCCATTTTTCGAAGTCAGCCAAAGTCTTAAGAATGGTGCTGCCATGGCCGGCGAGCAAGACCGTCGTCCCTTTGCTAAGAAGAGCCCACCCATCTTCGTTCTTGTAGGACAACATCTTCTGAAGCTCTCGAGTCACTTTGTTAGTAGTCTTGTGCATTTTGGTCACGAACAGGCTCTCGATCGCACTCCAGAATTTGCTTATCACGCTCTGGTCCTCGTTCTCCACACAGAAAAACTCAATTGAAATCCCTGCCTCCTTAATAGCCGAGTCATGTGCAAAGGCGCATGCGTCCTTAACGAACTGTTGGATCCACTCCTTGTCCTTGCCTCCATAGAAGAAGACATACTTGTCTTCCTTAAGCTGTACCATATGAAATATGTGTTGGATTTTTATTTATAAATCCCATGGGTTATGAATAAGAAGGTATACTGGTTCAGCACCACCGGTCACCGATCGCGTCTGTTCACCACGGTTGTGTCGGTTCACCAGCAAGGGATAAATTCATCTGATTAAACTTTCTTCATCTAGAAATAGGGCGCCCTAGAGATAGAATAAGACAACATTTTTCTGCATACACTCTTTCTATATACTGCATATATATTCTGTGCGTTCCGAAAGCAGACTCGTTGGATTCGCTTGGGTTTCAGATAGACATAGTCATCTTTCTGGAGACGAATAATCCGCTCTATCCTGGGAGACAATTGCTCAGAAACCTTCGGCATCCGTATTGAGGGAGCAAAATTATCTTAAGGACACAACGAAAATTGGGCCCGGATTTCTTCAAAGTTCATTATCATATTTCAACAGTCTTATGAGTTTTTACTGTTTTTCCTTCTTATGTAGAAGTATTGTATGTTATTGATTACACAGATTCTTTCCCTGTTGAAAATTCTAATTTGAATTATTTTCTTCAACAATCTTAAGATAATTTTTATATATTAGTTTGTGCTTTTGAAATTGAAATCAGATAAGATTATTTTCCAATGATGTGTCTTATAAAACTAATTTCACCTGTTGTTACTTGTTAGAATATATTGAATCTGTGTTAAAGGAAAAACCAAGAATTGAACAACAGACACAACATTTCTTGATTTTGGGATATGTAAAACTTACGAATTCTAGTGCATATTTTTTACTGTCATAAACTGTATATAGTATGTGTATAATATATACATGTCGTTGTTCATAGCCATATGCCTCCGTCATTTGTTCCCTGCACTCTTTTATAAATATATGCAGTATAAAATTTGAGTATGGGAAGTAGATAACTTTGTTCATAGTTGATTATCTACTGTGTAAACTCGTTTACGGCATATACCTATAACCTATATACTTTATTTTACGGCATATCTATGGATTTGTTTGTCATATGGACATATTAAATTTTTTGGGACGTTAGCATAGTAAGAAAATTATGAACCAGTACTGTGGAAAATAAAATAAGTTTTGGTTCTAGCACTCCTTTCTATATATTTTCATGTGTTAGCGTCGAGGTTTAATTTGAAGGATTCAGATTGGGTATTTTCTCTTCCTTTTATAGAATTCTGGATACACCAACACTCTGAAACGAACATGAACATGTTTTGAGATTTGTGTTGGGTCATGCAAAAAAAAGAGTGTTTTTCTTGCCACAAATAGGTTTCATTGCGTAGAACTCGAAAAACAAAGAGATAGAGATAGAAGCCAAAAACGCTATGGAGGCATGAAGTTTCGGGTCCGATGGACCCGGCTGTAGATCCATCCGGATCATATAAACCCGGCTGGAGGTTGAAGAAGAATCAAGCGACGTGTCGTTTGGTCCTTGATGTAAATGATGTACCTTTTAACCAAAACGGCGGCCCTCCCCTTTAAGTGAAAGGGTGCAATGAATAAAAATTTAAAAAAAAAATTGAAAAACACACGCCTTGTATGATTCGAACTCCTGACATTCTGTTTTAATAAAGAGACCTTATCCACTAGGCTATAGGCGCCTCTTCGATCAGGAAAAATCAATATGATATTATTTATCCTAATTTTTAATTACTTGCAAGGTGAATTTATTTCCATTGAAAGTTTGATTATATTTAGTTAATAAATATATTAGTTTTGATTGATTGGGTAGTTAATAAATATCCTACTATTTCTCCTTATTTGAAGGAGGATTAAATTAATAGAGTGAAGATAATGTATATCTTATGCCTTAGTTTCATGGAGAGATTTTATTGGTATTATTAATTAATATTTTGAATTACATTAGTTATCATATGGAGATGAAATTTTGATATGATAATGAGATCATTATTTGGATTATGCTTGTTATTTTATTATTTGATTTCTAGTTGCAGAAATTAAATATATTTAATAGTAAAATGATAAGTTTTATTAAAAGTCCTAAATTTTACGATGGAAGGGGAATTTATCCCCGTTTAAAGCTTTATTATCAATAGAGATATTAATTTATTTGATAATCTCCTATAATTTTTTCTAAAATCTAGTGAATATTTTTAAATTAATATGGTTGAATAAAGTGGGGATTTGTTATATTTAATAGTGAGAATTCAAAACAATATCTTGTTTTAATAAATCTGACGATATTTGTGAATATTATAGCCACTATTTAATTTATCAGGAAGGATTTGTTACCATGATCAATAAATAAAAATTATGAAATTGTCATATGCTATGATTAATCAAATGAAAATTTAATTAATTTGTTATTTGATATTGAAAGCAAATTTTGTGAATTATTAAATATTTTGTGTGACAAGCATATGACACTGATATGAAAAATTTAATCATTTATCTAGTGTAGAGATAAATGTACTTTAATTTTTCATAGTTTTATTATTTTCTTGGTATAAGCATGCATGAATCATGGAAAAATTTTAATTTAATGTGGATTATTGGTGGTAGAATCCGATAAAATTAATTCATACGGTTGGTGTCTAGGAAAGTGGTTCAAAAGCTAAGCCTTGATTTAATGGTTATTTAATTAGTCACCTTTGCAATAGCACGGAGAGACTCCACTAGATTTGCACTTACCTGGCTAATTGATATGATGAACAAAGTTTATTTCATGTATTAGTAGAAATGTGATTATAGCCTTAATTTTATAATTATGGATGATTTTGTGGCTATGATTTTATGCTTTTTAAATATTGAAAATAGCAATTGTATGAATGCTAAATATTTAAGTTTTGGAATTAATATGGTGGATTTATTAATCACCAAAGTGGTCAATTCTTTATAAATTATTTAATTCCAAATATTATGGTGATTACCCATTACTCTGATGCTATGAAGTTATGTTTGTTTTAGGGGTGAATTAAAGTTTGTTATGGATCAACTCAAATGTTGATTATTTGTTTTTATAATTGTTGAATATAAATGTTGGTAGTTTTATTTACACTCTAAAAGATGAGTAGTTGGAATATGCATCACTACCAAATTATGTGAAATCTTTATAGCATCATTATGGTTGAATGTTGCATATTAGTGAAAAATAAGACATTGAAAGAAATGTTAAATGCAATGTTGATTATATTCGAGTTACCACATAATTTGTGGGGGGAAGCCATTTTAATGGATAATTTTATTAAAAAGTACCCCACAAAATGTAACAAAGCATACCATACGAAATATGGAAAGGAAAGAAACATTCCTTGAAATATTTGAAAGTGTGGAGGTGCTTGCTAAGGTTGAGAATTGGACGAAAAACAGTAGACTCTGTGTTTATTGGCTATGCACTTAATAGTAGTGTATATCGTTTTCTGGTTTATAAGTATGATGTATCAGATATTCATGTGAATACGGTTATTGAGTCAAGGAACGCTACGTTCTTTAAAAACGTATTTCCGTACAATAAAAATTAATGATAATAACAACTCTGTGATATCTTAAAATACTATGACTTATGATAACTTGGAGAGGAGGAACCTAGACGTAGTACTAGGCAAAGGACTTTAACATCCTTTAGCCCTGATTTTCTGACTTATCTTTTGGAAATTGAGTCTCGAATTTATGGAGAGGCTATGGGTTCTCCTATAGCACCATTCTGGGAAAAGGCTATCAATAGTGGAGTTGAATCCATTCTGTCAAATCACACTTGGAATTGGTTGAGCTTCCTCTTGGCAATAAACCTCTAGGAACTAAGTGGGTCTTCAAAAAGAAGATGAAAGCAGATGACACTATTGATAAGTACAAAGCTGGGCTGGTAGTAAAAGGCTACAGACAACGTGAAGGCCTAGACTACTTTGATACCTATTCACCTGTTACAAGAATTACATCCATTTGAATTTTAATCGCATTAGTAACATTGAATGGGTTAGTGTTATCACAAGCACACTATATTACTAAAATTCTTGAGAAATTCAAGAATTTAAACATAGCTCCTATGTCGAACCTTATAGATTCTAGTCTTCGACTGTTGAGAAATAGTGGCGAAGCTGAAAAAAAAACAAAAGAGTATGTTCGAGCGCTAAATAATCTTATGTATGTTATGAACTGCACCAGACCTAATATTGCTTACACAGTAAGCATGTTGAGTCGCTTTACAAGTAATCCAAATGAGCTTCATTAGAGAGCTATAATTAGGGTTTTGAGTTACTTAAAGCAAACTCAAAACTTTGCTTTGCATTATGAGAAGTACCTTGCAGTACTATAAGGGTATTGTGATGCAAATTGGATAACTAGCTTTAATGACACAAGATCCACAAGTGGATATATATTTACCCTTAGTGGGGGTGCTGTGTCTTGGAAATCATCTAAGCAGACTTGCATTGCAAGATCAAATATGGAAGCAGAATTCATTGCATTAGATAAAGCTGGTGAAGAAGCCGAGTGGCTTCGTAATTTTCTTAAGGACATTCCTAGTTGGCCAAAGCCGGTACCAGTAGTGTGTATACACTGTGATAGTTAGGCAGCTATTGGTAGGGCCAAGAATGTCATGTACAACGGCAAGTCTAGACATATACGTTGTAGACATGATACCGTTAGACAACTACTCTCGAATGGAATCATCTCAATTGATTATGTGAAATCAAAAGAGAATATAGCGGATCCATTGACTAAAGGGATTCCTAAAGAGTTAGTTAGAAATTTGTCCAAAGGAATGGGTTTAAGGCCGATCCATTGTTGATTATTGCGGTAACTCTACCTAGAAGAGTGGAGATCCCACGAACTAGGTTCAAAAAGATAACTAAGTGGTGATCGACTGTTAACACTGTGGAGTTTTAAACTCATACTCATTCTTAGAAAAGATAGTGCATATATATAAGGGTAAGCTTTTAAGCTTTTAATGGTTTCTTAATCTGATGTGTTCAGATGATGTATGTTGACTTACATCACAAGGAATCACCTATGTGAGTGTGAAGTGTGGGCCGCTTCTATGAGAACTTAAAAAGGCCGATTTTCTAGAACACTCGCAGAATCAGGTGGTGTCCAGGGCCAAAATGGACACAACATGAGAACCAACGATGCTAGAGGAGCAACTGTGTAACTCCTATTGTCTTCGTATACACTAAAAGGTCGATAGTTCAAGGCAGCACGTCCACTGATTGACCAGTATATCTGATAGGTTTTTACTAGAGAAGGTTCAAAGGCAACCCCTACCTTTCTCGATGCAGTTGTTTCTCGTAGAGGAATCGCACTTTGCATACATAATCATTTGCAATTGGTCATGATGGACTAACTTCTTATCCATGTGGGGGATTGTTGGATTTTTATTTATAAATCCCATGGGTTATGAATAAGAAGGTATACTGGTTCGGCACCACCGGTTGCGTCTGTTCACCACGGTTGTGTCGGTTCACCAGCAAGAGACAAGTCCATCTGATTAAACTTTCTTCATCTATAAATAGGGCGCCCTAGAGACAAAATAAGACAACATTTTTCTGCATATACTCTTTCTATATACTGCATATACATTCTGTGCATTCCGAAAGCAGACTCGTTGGATTCGCTTGGGCTTCAGATAACAGAGCCATCTTTCTGGAGACAAATAATCCGCTCTATCCTGGGAGACAATTGCTTAGAAACCTTCGACATCCGTATTGAGGGAGCAAAATTATCTTAAGGACACAACGAAAGTTGGGCCCTGATTTCTTCAAAGTTCATTATCATATTTCGGCAGTCTTTTGAGTTTTTACTGTTTTTCTTTCTTATGTAGAAGTATTGTATGTTATTGATTGCACATATTCTTTCCCTCTTGAAAATTCTAATTTGAATTATTTTCTTCAACAATATGATCAATATTCTAGAGACAATCAAGTCCGTGAACATGTAATTAAATGAGGAAATGTATTTACCAATGCGGATGCCTTTGGATGGCCGGGGAAGAGGGAGGTAACCCAACTCACTGCATGCTTGAGCCTTTCTTCTTCTTTGGCGGTGAAAGGGAAGGCCTCCAAACCCCAAACTTGAATCAAGTGGAATGCGTTGTGATGCAGGATCTTGTCTTGAGGGCTCATTGCCACAACCATTGGCTGCTTCTTGAAATGCCATTCCTCCTTAATGAACTTGAATCCCTTAATGGATCCAAAGTGGTGCAGCACCAACCAAGGCATTTTGGTCTTGAGAATTTCAAACTCCTCCCTCAACTGTTCGTTCCATTCTTCCACAATGGGAACCCAAACAATTTTGTACCGGTTGTCCGTTTTTATTTTTTCATAAACAGGCCTTAGAATCGAAATATCTTCGTCCGTGACGTCCAAGGTCGAAACGAACAAGAACACATTCTTCTTCCTAAGCGCTTCAAAGCTAACCTGTTCAATCAACAAATGAGTGCTTGAAATCAAGTTTGATTAAAACTCCTAGTGGGCGAGAAGCACTTACATTTCACATTCACATTTTTAATTAATTAGCATTACGCTAACTCACTCCATAAGTCTTGTCAATGTAACTCATTATGACAATCTGCCACCTATATATACTTTTAAAGTGTAATTCAATGTGACAATTAATCCACACTTACAAAGCGTCCCACTTTGGCAATTGTTCCAGCATATTTGGCGTATAGACACAAAAGTTATAAAGATCCTATTGGCAGTTGTCTTGTCGGGTAGGTCAAATGCCATAAACAAAATATTAAAATGAGAAGAAACAAGAGTCGGACCGGTGTTTTAGCAGCACTGTCATAGATTGGGGTCTTAGGAACATGCTTCCAGAAAATCAGCACCCTAAGCACTTCCATAATTTCAGTTGGTGTTTGTAACATTTTTCTCACGACCTTGATATAGTTTGCCTCTTCTGTAAAATCACCAACAATTTTATGAGCGTTGTATAAAGCAGAGCCGATAATCAAGGAAATCAGTTTATCAAAGAGTTACCTAATTGTTGGCGACATTGTGAGACTTGGTTCCTCAATTTGCTTAGTATAATGTTGATCCTCTGACCAAAATGTGACAACTCTTGTCTATGCTCTCTGAAGAAGCCATAATGAAACTTTATTGGGCAAAAGCGTGAAAAAACCAAATGAATGGTATGGATTTGGTAGAGATTTACTTACGAATCAGTGGTGAGGCAATCAATTTGAGTAACAACAGCCACTATGGTAATAATAGACCAATAGACATCAACGGGTATCTGCTCCAACGCAGGCACCAAAGCAGGAACATCCTTGGTGTCATTGGAGGAGAGGCTTTTGAGCTCGAAGATGACTTCAACGACTTGCAAAGTGTCCTTAATGAGGTTGTTGATCTCCGCAAGGGCTTGTCGGTGCTTTCGGAGGGCATGGGGCTTAGTGAGCATAGGAACTCGCTTGAGTATGGCCAATGACTTAGCTATTGGCTCCACGTGCTGAGTTCGAAGCTGAGCAAGAAGCCAAAACTCACCGTATTCAAGAGCAAAAGCAGACAGCGTAAGCACCGCTTTCGCATCCCAGTTATAGCTGGAGAGCTTGTTTAGGATGGACAGAGTAGTTTTGTGAGCTATGTGCTCGCCAGGAGGTTTGCATGACATCTGCAAAACCACACCATTTCAAAGTCCTCAATTTCCAGTCACACCTAGTATAACTTGCAAACATAATTATGTCCTTATATTAAGAGAAATTAAAGAGACTAAATAAATTGTTTTAAGAGTATTTATATTTATTTTTTTTATACAAAACTATTTTGTCTGATGTATCAAATAATACGTCACATATGTTATCATTAACTACTTAATTTAGATTTTTTAAGCTCTCCAATAAAAAAAATCAATTCTTTTATTAAGCTTCACATTTTTAGAAGTTGCAGAGAGGAGGAAGAGAAAAAAACAACCTCAGATGAAATCTGTTCTAGAGTACACAGAGGTGAGAAGAAGCTGGCAGGGGGGATCTTGTCATCAACATGCTCGAGGCTTCCAGGGTGTCCCTGTGGTTGCCAAGACCAGCAAGCGTCATTAGTTATTTAAACTGACAAATACGAACTCAGAGGACAAAAAGAAGGAAAGACCCCGAAACGAAATAAGCATAAGAGTCGACCTGGACGGTGTTGTCGACAATGTGGGTAGAACGGTTAAGGATGTTCTCAACAAGAGAGAAAAGAGGGGCGACATCAAACTTGGTATCAGAGTGAACATGGGTGGTGTAAATTTGGTCGAGGATTTGGTCATCGGAGAGGGTCAAAGGGTTGTGCTCATTCTCACCGTGGTTCAAAATGACCTGAATGAGGCCGTTCATGTCTCTGATTATTTCAAGAAACTGCTAAGAGAGTGGGTTGGCTGGAAATGTTTCAGAGAGAAGAGGAAAGCTTGTGCTGCATGGATGTGAGACTATAAAGCTCTATTTATAGGCGTTAAATATTGGATTTTGGATTTTTTTAAATAAAATAAATTTAAGGAAATTGAGGTGTGATTAAAGTGGAATGGCTGTTTATTGACCGAGGAGCTAGATTTAAATATTTGAATTAAATAACTTTCAACTTTTTGTACACCGCACCTGTAGGGTTCTGTTCACATCTTCACTGATCCTGGATTTTCAATATTGGATGTATTTCAGGGGAGAGGGGTTTTGTCTGCATTGTTTTGATGATCGATAACATACCTATTTTTTTAATTAAATAACGTGCCTCAAGATGTGCGCTTTTTCCGGTACAAAATATATCTTTTTAAGGAGATGTATAATGAACTATACTGGCCAATGCACTTCATGGATTAGCATCGAAAAATAAAAAAACATGTTAGCTTGAAGCATCATCTCCCTATTTAAAAAGTTGGAAATCAACTAGAAGTGAGCATCCAGTCGGTTCGGTATTCCGTTAAAACCAAAAAAACCGAAATACATGTGTTTTTATCCATCGAACCAAAATCAAAGTGAATAAAAAACCGAACCAAAAAAATCAAAATATTTCGATTCAGTTTTTGAGGAGTCCAAAAAAGAAAATATTAAAAGAAGCAAAATTATGCAGAGTCCATAATTTTTTGGGCCAGAAAATAATAGAATACCAAGTGAGTAAAGCAGAATCTGAGTATGAAGAACATACAAATTCACCAGCGTATGTACAATATGTCAATATCTAAAATTGTTGTCAATTAAAGCAGAGCAAATGAAACCCAAATAGAGAGAAGATTGTTCGGCCATACGCAGTCAAAACTTCATATCACAGTCAAAACCATTAAGAAATTCTACCAATGTTAGCGAAAGTGAAATAAAAAATATGAAAACTGAGATCCAGACGGTGGGAGAGTGCTTGTGCGACTAGAATCTTCATCAGGTATTGGGTTGGAACAAATGGCAACAACACGACAAAGCATTGGTGCAGTTTCGACTCCGGAGACGTTGATTCAACACCATATCTGTGAGAGTCGACCACGATGTAGGGTAATTGTTTAGGGTTCGGAGGTGTTGTCTGGCTGTGTCTAAGTAAAATTGAAAGGGAAAAAAAAAACGCATGTACATGATACGACGGGGTTTTAGTTTAACCGAATTAATTTTACATAAATCGCACTAAAAACTGAAATAAACCTATTTTACAAACTTAAGGGGGGAAAAACCAAACTGAATAGGGTTCAGTTCAATTTTCAGTTTTTGGTTTCAGTCTTGATTTGTTTACCTCTAATCCAAACTCTAATCCTTTATTTATCCCAAAAGAATAATGTAGGCACAATAATAAATAAAGGGTAAAATTAGACATTCACTTTTATAAGAAATGAATTTTACTTCCCTAAAAAAATGTTTGTTTTTTATAAAGAGAAGTAAAAAATAAAAGTTATGACATTTTGTAATCATATATTGGAATTTTGATATATTAAACATCCTTTTAATAAAAAAAACGATGTCGAAAATTGATTTTTGGTGTCTTTTTTCTAAATTGGGACGCAAAAAAACTCTACTTTTAATGTCCCAATTTGAAAAGAGACGTTAAAAGCATGACTTTTGGCTCCAAGAGTACTACTTGTGGTGTCCCTTTTGAAATTGGAATGTCAAAAACCTTTTAGCATCCAATTTTAAATTGAGATGAGGGTAGAAAAACAAAACATAAAAAAAGCAATTCATCCTCTATCAAATTGTCTCATCCTATCTCTGTCCTCTCTCACTCTCTTACTGTCATTGGCTCGAGGTTCCTCTCTCCCTCTCCACCATTGTTGCTCCTTTGTCCTCCGCCCTCTCTCACTTCGTTAGTCCTCCCTCCTCTCCTCCAGCACCACACCTCTATCCTCTATCCTCTCTCCCACCGTCGCTCCTCTCTCCCTCTCCCATCGTCGCGCCTTCGTCCTCCCTCTTCTCACACACTGCCTTACCTCCCTATTCCCCCTCCACCGTCACTCCTTTGTCCTTCGTCCTCTCTCCCCCTCTCCCATTGTCTCCCTCCATCTTCAATGGCAGAACATCATCACTCCTCCCTTCTTTGTAGCAGAACATTGCAGGTTTGTTTGTTTGTTTGTTTTTTTAAAAACAATGTTTTGTATTTTTTCTTTTGGAATAATTCAAATGTTCTCTTTGTTGTTGCTATTGTTAAGGTTGAGTAGAGAAAAGAATTTTGAAGCATCCAAATTTTAAGATGATGTTTTTGTAAGGTTTCATTGTTGGGGCGATGCAAAATATAAAGATTTTTTTTTTATATGTAACAAAAATGTTATGGCATTGGTTTTAAAAAAGAGATGTCATAAGAGACTTACAGTGTCCCCTTTTTAACAGGTGTTGTTTCTAAACTTTACTACGTCACTCATATAGACGTCTTTCTAAAAAAAGACATAGAAATGGTATAAAAACGAATGTTAAAAATGCTTTTTGTAATAGTGGTGATAGGGGCAACTTCAGCAAGTGCACCAGTCGTTACAAGTAATAAAGTAGTGAGAAAGTATCGTCCCATGAGGAATAGTTATTCAATCACTAATTCGCTATTGTAGCCTTAGTTGGATAATTTTGAGTAACAAAGGATGAGTTGTAGTTAAACAAGAACTTCAAGAATTGAGGAAAGAAAAGAATGTAAGATTAAGATTTGCATGAGAATGTTTAGAAAAGATAATCAGTCAAGTAAAACATAGCTAGGACTTAGAATCCCCCTATGCTCCTTTCAAAAATTTGAATTGAATCCTTAATTAATTATTAATCTCATGATTGACGATCGATTCTCTAAGGTTAGACTAAGTCCCAATGTCTTGATGCTACCTTAGTCTATTTTATCTTTAAAAACAACCTAATGTCTTAGTATTGTGTAGAAAGATCAGATCTTGAACCAGAATCCTGTGATCGCATAAATTCGTAAGCCTGTGTCTAGGTTATGCAATTTTATGATGAATTAACAAGTTCTAGTTAGATGTACCAACATCTCTATTGTCATACATCAACCTAAGGTTAATCTTAAAGGTGATCAATCTTCAAGAAAGCATTAAGCAAAGGAAATTCATTCAATCAAAGAAACCAAGATTCAACCAAGAATTCAATCAAATACTCAAAGTTGCATAGGATTCATCCTAGCCCTAACTACAAAAAGGAAATTAGCCAAACATGGCTAGATTAGCAAAATAAAGAAGAAAAGAAGAAGATAGAATGGTTCTTCAGAGGTTGGGAAAGATGGATCTCCACAATTACTTTGATCTCCTCTCTAATGTCGTAGAGTAGTTTCTTGTGCCAAAAAGTTCTTTCTTTTCTTGCTAGGGTTGCCTCCTTTTATGTTTTAGGTCTCATTGGGTTTCCAAATCTCAAAAATCCTTAATTTTCCTTCTTTTTTCGGGCCTTAAAAACTTACCAAAAATTAAAAATAGGAGTTTTCGCAAACTTTCTACAAAGAGACAGAAAGTTGGCGCCCTGGGCGCTAACTTTGCACTGGTTTGGCGCCCTGAGTGCCAACTTTGTTTTTCTTCATCGGTTTTTCTTTTGACCTTCTTTAGAGTCTCCAAATAACTTCTTCTTATGAATAAAACCTGCAAAACACACAAGAATACTTGTGAGGGTGTGTCTGACATCAAATCCATGTTTTTAATTTATTATCCTTAAGCTTTTTAATTATATTTGATCAATTTCAAGCTCAATTTGTGCCTTAATACATGGTAAATTTATAGCTCATCAAGTGGTTTATGTAAAAAATTAATAATAGGATTTAAAAAACCTTCTCTCCTCGCTTTATAAACACGATCAGAGAACTATAAAGTAAATATCACAAATGTTGGCAAAAAAAAATCTAATATCGTAGGTGAATATTTTACGAAGACAATGTCACATTTGAATAAACGAGTGTGAATGAAATCTTTAGATGGTATGGACCACCTCCGTCCCTCTATTTGTCTCCTTATTGAATCTCAATGTGTTCCATGCTTATTTATGAATTATCAAAATAGCACAATTTAAAAATTTTATGAACTTGGAAGTAATAATATCTATCAGCTTTGCACAGCATGACATCACGAATAATATTTAAAATTTTTTTGTGGGATCCAAGGTTTGATTTGCTCCTTAAATGAGCTTCATGGAGTTGGGCTCCGCTAATTAATTAATTTTATAATCGCAAGTTCTCAACTACTCCCATCCATGTGGATCGAGTTGTTTGATTGCTTTAATTTTTTTTTACCGGCAACTTCCCTCCACTTTTTATTTTCACCGTTAAATTAATTCTAAATAGTTGAGATTCAATATCCCCCCCCCCATGAACTAGTTATATCAAATTTTAATGATTTAAATTTATTTATAAAATTTTTTGTTATTTAATATTATAATAATATTTTTATTAGATATTAAATTTCAATAATTCAAGAGTTAATCTAACATTGAGGATAAAGAAGTGGAGGGTAAAAGAAATAGGCCCCTCACCCTTAAAAATGGGAGCAACTCCAATAGAAAATTGATTGCGTGTGCCCCATATATAACTATTTTCTTATTTGGTATCTCTCTCACTCATCCTCTTAATAAATAAGGTCTTATATTTGAAAAAGAAAGTAGATATCTTATATATTTAATAATTTTAACTAACTTGATAAATGTAAAATATGTATTTTGTTATAAAACTGATAAAAGTAAAGTATAATAACAAGAGAGAATTTTAGAGAGAGAAAGTAGAGAGAAGTTCTTATTCAAGTCTATTTCCAATGTTTACATAAAACCTCTATTTATAAACTTTCAGGAAACTTGAAGATGAAATTAAGAGTAAGAAAAACCAAAATGAGGAAGCTTCCTTAGAGAAGCCAAAAGAGGGAAGCTTCCTTAGAAAAGCCAAAAGAGGGAAGCTTCCTTAGAAAAGCCGAAAGAGGGAAGCTTCCTTAGAGAAGCCGAAAGAGGAAGTTTCCTCTTGACTTGTAGAAAAAGCGAAGGAAACTTCTTGTTGACTTGAAAATGAAGTTTCTTGTTAGCTTGTAATAGGAGGAAGCTTCTTCTCGGGTTAATGGACATCCACATAATTAATTTATTCATAACACTCCCCCTTGGATGTCCATTATGAATGTGCCTCATTAAAAACTTTAACTAGGAAAAACCCAGTGGGATAAAAACCTAGCCAAAGAAAAGAGTACATCATTCATTGATACACTGTTGAGTGCTGCCTCATTAAAAACCTTTCTAAGAAAACCCAGTGGGACAAAACCTAGATAAAGGAAAAAGAGTACAGCATGTATCGACTCCCCCTGTTGACAATATCAGTTGAGATCTCTGAACCTTCGCAGACCAATACCACGGATAAGCTTTTCAAAGGTTGTACATGGAAGAGATTTAGTAAATAAATCTGCTAGATTTTCACTTGAACTGATTTTCTGGATATCTATTTCACCATTCTGTTGAAGATCACGAGTATAGAAGAATTTTGGTGAAATGTGCTTCGTTCTATCACCCTTGATATAACCCTCCTTGAGTTGGGCAATTCTTGTAGCATTATTCTCATATAGAACTGTTGGAACCATTTTATCAGAAGATAAATGACAAGTAGTTCGTATATGATGAATTACTGACCTCAACCACACACATTCCCGACTTGCTTCATGCATTGCTAGAATTTCTGCATGATCAGCTGAAGTAGCTGTTATAGTCTGTTTCATAGATCTCCATGAAATAGCTGCACCTCCACATGTAAATAGATAGCCTGTTTGTGATTTTCCATCATGTGGATCAGACATAAATCTAGCATTTGCATAACCAATCAGTTCATGCTTCGATACATTTGAATAGTATAATCCCATATCCATTGTACCTCTGAGATAACGAAGAATTTGCTTTACACCATTCCAATGCCTTTGTGTTGGTGCAGAACTATATCTTGCTAATAAATTAATAGCAAATGATATATCAGGTCATGTATGATTAGCAAGATACATTAGTGTCCCAATAGCACTTAGGTATGGTACTTCTGGACCAAGTAGTTTTTCTACACCTTTGTCATTAATTATTTGAGGTCGAAATGGATCTTGATCCTTATCCAAAGACCTTACTACCATTGGAATACATAATGGATGTGATTTATCCATATAAAATCGTTCTAGGATCTTCTTTGTATAAGTTTCTTGATATACAAAGATCTCATCCTTTAGGTACTCGATTTGTAGTCCAAGGCAAAATTTTGTCCTGCCCAAATCTTTCATTTCAAATTCTTTTTTCAAACAATTAATTGCTTTTGAAAGCTCTTCAGGAGTTCCAATAATGTTGATATCATCAACATAAACAACAATTATAACAAATTCGTTTCTCGATCATTTCATAAAAATGCATGGGCATATTGGGTCATTTTTATACCCTTCTTTCAACAAATATTCCTTAAGACAATTATACCACATGCGCCCTGATTGTTTTAAACCATATAGGGACTTATTTAATTTGATCGAGTATTGTTCCCGAGAATTTGAATTAGATGCTTCTGGAACCTTTAGTCCTTCAGGAACTTTCATATAAATATCACTATCAAGTGATCCATATAAATATGCAGTCACTATATCCATTAGATGTAAATGAAGCCCTTCATTTACTATTAGGCTAATCAAATAACGAAAAGTAGTTGCATCAACTACTGGTGAATACGTTTCTTCATAATCAATGCCGGGTCTTTGTGTAAATCCTTGGGTTACAAGACATGCCTTATATCTTACAATTTCACCCTTTTCATTTCTTTTTCTTACAAAAACCCATTTGTATCCAACTGGCTTTACACCTTCAGGTGTTCGGACTACAGGTCCAAATACTTTTCGTTTTTCCAGTGATTTCAATTCTGCATTAATAGCATCTTTCCATAGGAGCCAATCTTTTCTCTGGTGACACTCTCTAATAGATTTAGGCTCATGATCCTCTTCATTATTCATTACATCATATGCTATATAATTAGCCAAGATGTCATCAACGTTGACTTTATTTCGATCCCATCGGATATCATTCATAACATAATTAATTGAGATCTCATTATTTTCATACATTCCAGGTACTTGAGTCTCTTATGGGACTGCAACATTCTCTTCTGGAGATAACTCTTTAAGAAATGGCTTTGCTGGAGCTACTGACTTTTCTTGATTATCCTCAACTTGACCATCTATATTTTTATCTCCTTTTCTCCTTCGAGGATTTTTATCTTTAGAACCAATGGGTCTACCACGTTTAGGCATGCTTTAGATTCATTCATAATAGGTTTTCCTTCAGGGATATCAATTCGAATAGGAGCATTCGCAGCTGAAACATGTGACTTTGTCACTCTCTTTGGGTCAGGGAATGCTTCTGACATTCGATTAGCTAAATCCTGCAAATGAATTATCTTTTGAACTTCTAGTTCACATTGTTTTGTACGAGGATCAAAATGAGCTAATGATAATTCATTCCAGCTAATCTCTTTACCCAGCTGCTTATTCTCTCCCCCTAATGTTGGGAAGACTGATTCATCAAAGTGACAATCAGCAAATCGTGCAGTAAATAAATCTCCTGTAGATGGTTCTAAATATTTTATGATTGAAGGAGATTCATACCCAACATATATTTCCATCCTCCTTTGAGGACCCATTTTAGTGCGTTGTGGTGGTGCTACTGGCACATATACTGCACATCCAAAAATTTTTATATGGGAAATATTAGGTTCTTGACCAAAAACCATTTGTAAGGGGGAAACCTTTAGGTAACTAGTAGGCCTGATGCGAATTAACATTGCAGCATGCAAAATGGCATGGCCCCAAGCAGAAATCGGTAAATTACATCTCATAAGTAAGGTCTTGCAATAAGTTGCAATTGTTTAATCAAAGATTCTGCAAGTCCATTTTGCGTATGAACATGAGTTACAGGATGTTCAACATCAATTCCAAGGGACATTACAATATTCATTAAAAACTTGTGAAATAAATTCACCAGCATTATCAAGACGTATTTTCTTGATAGGATAATCAGGGTAATGTGCTCTTAATCGAATCAATTGAGCAAGTAATCTCACAAACGCCAGGTTACGAGAAGATAATAAGCAGACATATGACCATTTGGTTGATGCGTCAATTAAGACCATAAAATATCTAAATGGTCCACATGGTGGATGTATTGGTCCACAAATGTCTCCCTGTATCCTTTCTAAAAATGTAAGAGATTCACCTCCTACTTTGCTTGGTGAGGGTCGAATAATCAACTTTCCCTTGGAACATGCATCACATAAGAAATCATGGGACTGTGGTATTTGCTTACACTTCAGGGTATCTCCACATGAATTTTCAATTATTTGTCGCATCATAGTTGACCCAGGATGGCCTAACCGGTCATGCCAAACATTAAATTCATGAGTAAACTTCTGGTTTTCATTGGCAAACTGCTGGTTTGCATCGACAAACTTATGGTCTGAATTAGCAAACTTATGGTTTACAATAACATGTATTTCAATTGTACTTATAAATGTATAATACAAACCAGAAGAAAAAGCAGGAAAATTTTCTAATATGCATTTCCTACCAGAAATTATGTTTGTGATAGCAAGACATTCTTGATTATCTTTAGTTGTTGTTTCTATATGATATCCATTTCTACGGATATCTTTGAAACTCAACAAGTTCCTTTTTGATTTGGTAAAATAAAATGCATTTTCAATGCATAATTTTGTTCCTTCAGGTAACAAAATATTAGCTCTTCCGGAGCCTTCAATTAAATTGATACTTTCAGATATAGTCTGAACATTAGCTTCTTGCCTTACCAAGGAAGAAAAATATTTATCATGCTTTAGTATAGTGTGCGTTGTTGCGCTATCAACGAGACACAAATCTTCAGGATTGATGCCAACAAGATTCATTCTTCATGAAATAAAAATAAAACATAATTAAAAAGAAAACATATAACAGAATAAAATTTCAACATATTAAAACATAACTATTCAAACCATGAAAAATAATTTATACTAAATAATCAGCAACATCAAAATGAGCTATCTCAATATTGTCTTAGCGTACAACAGGTATGTGACCAATGACCTTTTACACCACAACGATAGCATGCATTTTTCAGCATGTTTGTTATTTCCACTGGTTTCCCTTCTGGGGTTCTTTTCAAATTTTCACCATTTAGGGCGAGAATTTGATCTATCACGATTTTGACTATTATCATACTCAAGATTGTAGACATAATCACATCCATAATTAGATCCATTCATTAATTCATTCACTTTTGAGAATGGAATCAAGCCTTGAGATTTATAATTCTTGTAACAAAAACTCTGTTTTGTTTGACCATATGGATGTGAGAAATTAATTCAGAATCTACAATTTTGCTACTTCAGGAGCAAATTGGATACATTCACTTACAATAAACTTTAGAAGAATAACCATCTTCTGGTGGTCATACAATCCCTTCAATTTGTTCTAAAGAACAAGGGAGTCTTATAATGCCATATATTCAATTTTGAGACATTTATACAACTGATGGCATACAAAAATCATGGATAAAGTCTTATCTTATAATTTGTCTCATTGGCTTCAAGCTAACTTGCCTCATAGCTTTATGCTAATTTATCTCTTGGCTTCAAGCCAATTTATGCCACTTATTAGCTTAAGGTCACTTTATGTTTCCTCATGATTTCAGGCTAATTTATATCTCATTATGACTTCAGGGCATTTAGATCTCATAATAAGAAATTAAATTTATATGGCTTCTGGCCATAAAGGCAATATGACTTCTGGTCATATAATTTCAGAATAAGAAAATATAAGTATATGGCTTCTGGCCATAATAACATAACATTAAATGTTAATAACAATAAAAGTAAATGTTATGTTAGCAACAGTAAAAATGACAATATCTGCAAACAGTGAATATCAAATCTAGATATCAATGTAGGAGGTAAAACCTTCCATGTAGTAGTAAAATGAACAAAATGTAAAATTACCATGAATAGTAGAAATTACTATTCATTGTAAATAGTAAATAAGGTAAAATTACTGAAAAATTAAATTTAGACTTCCAAGTAAGAGTCGAATGAATAAAATGTAAAATTACCGGAAAAAGGGTAAAATTAATATGAATAGTAAAAATTACTATTTACCATAGAAAAATAGTAAATAATCTCAAATCTAACCCGATGTTAAAATAATTGGTAAGAATAGATATTTAATTCCATATAATGGTTAAGATCATCCTAGATAGATAAAGTGGAAACATGAAATAGATGATGAGAAAATCTTACCTTGGTAAAGTCTTCGTGCTGATAACGTGTTATAAAACTGATAAAAGTAAAGTATAATAACAAGAGAGAATTTTAGAGAGAGAGAGTAGAGAGAAGTTCTCATTCAAGTTTATTTCCAATGTTTACATAAGACCTCTATTTATAAACTTTCAGGAAACTTGAAGATGAAGTTAAGAGTAAGAAAAACCAAAAGGAGAAAGCTTCCTTAGAGAAGCCGAAAGAGGGAAGCTTCCCTAGAGAAGCCGAAAGAGAGAAACTCCCTTAGAGAAGCCGAAAGAGGAAGTTTCCTCTTGACTTGTAGAAAAAGCTAAGGAAACTTCTTGTTAACTTGGAAATGAAGCTTCTTGTTGGCTTGTAATAGGAGGAAGCTTCTTCTCGGGTTAATAGACATTTACATAATAAATTTATTCATAACATATTTGACTTTTACATTTTAGATGAAGGGCGTATGCACAATAAAAAACGGAAGGTAAAGTTGTGATACCGACCCCATCATCGTCAATTATTACTATTGTTTCAGTAAAGGGAATAATATGTTATTCATTATATGCTCTTTTAAATTTCTGTCTAAATAACTCTTTTTAATATAATATCTCATATAATGTTTTCAACACTAACAATATTATTGGTACATAACTCAATAAACTGTAAAAGAGGATAAAGTTACTTCAGAGAACAACGTCAACAGCAATCCAGTATTTTATTATTCCAACCACTGCATGGATCTGGATTGATTTTGTGTGATGCAAAGGACGCTTCTTTACAAATTTACAGTGTAAATCCAGATCACCACTGCATAGACTTCACACGAATCTCTAATCTCTAGTTTAAATTTAATCCAAGATGTACCGACAGTATAGTGGGACAACATGAAAAGTTTTAATAAGTTTGACTTGTAAAATATGAAGTAAGAGATCAAATATAAAAAAGGAGCAGTTGGGTTCCGCCAAATTATTAATTCTATAAATCGTACGGGCACTGCTGACATTAACTTTGAAAATAGGGAAAATTGATTTCAGGGCTCAAGTTAGTAAAATAATTACAAAAAAGGCCCAAGAAACATTCACATGCCGGGCCTCTTCTGGCATTTTTTCAAAAAGCGTTAGCAACTATATCAGTAGCGTTTAACAACTATATCAGTCCCCGTTAACAACTAAATCAGTCTAATTAACAACTACATTTTAACAACTACATCAGTAGCAATTAACAACTACATCAGTAGCAATTAGCAACTATATCCGTATACTTTTTTTTGAAAAAATTCCAGAAAAGGCCCTAGGTATGTGAATGTTTCTTGGGCCTTTTTTGTAATTATTTTCCTAGCTTGGGCCCTGAAATCAATTTTCCCTTGAAAATAACATAGTACGAGTATTTGCAGTTCAAAGGTTCCTTATGACATTGTCAATTGGCAGGAGTGAATTTTTTTATAGAAAGGATATAAAATAGGGAAAATTGATTACAGGGCCCAAGGAAGCAAAATAATTACAAAAAAGGTCCAAGAAACATTCACATGCCAGGGCCTTTTCTGGCATTTTTTCAAAAAACGTTAGCAACTACATCAGTAGCGGTTAACAACTATATCAGTCCCCGTTAACAACTAAATCAGTTTAATTAACAACTACATTTTAACAACTACATTTGTAGCAATTAGCAACTATGTCCGTACACTTTTTTTTGAAAAAATGCCAGAAAAGGCCCTTTCTAGCATGTGAATGTTTCTTGGGCCTTTTTTATAATTATTTTGCTTCCTTGGGCCCTGTAATCAATTTTCCCTATAAAATATAGTTAGGAAGAAAGCACATGGCGATACAGCTGGAAGGAATCAGACCTGTCAATATCGTCACGGTGTCATATAAAGGGGCGCCCCCTGCACCCCCAAGGTGGGGCGGCCCCCTAAAATTACAGTTTAAAACCTAAATTTTTAGGGAGTTATGTTTCAACCTCATAAAATTTTATAATTTTCAATTTAGTCTCTTAAGATAATGTTACGTAGAAGGACTAAAATGAAAAATTGAAATATTTATAGGTTTGAAATATATATTTATGAAATTTTGGGTTTATTCCATAATTTTATCCCTGCAATTTTTCATTTCTAAACATTTGGGTTATGTTCTATAATTTTCGCCCCCCAATTTATCATTTCTGGTCTCCCTTGTCATATTGGACAACGACAACTAAAGGTTCGTTTTTTCAAAGTCAGTGTTAGCAGTGTCATCCTCCAGAATACAGCTGATGGTATAATTCCTTCTTAAACTATAAATTCTTGCTAACAAAAACTTTAAATTCTTTAAATTACATAGAAAGACTAAGGCAAGGAAAAAAAAAAACAAAACATAAGCAAATGGATGAAAAATAACCTTACATAGTTGACAAGCGGGAATCTCCCCATTTGGCAGCCGACAAACCCATGAGAAAAGTGAACATGGAAACGTGAGTAATTAAGGAGTCACGTTATTGATTACAGTAAGTACATGCATTAATAATTAAGTAGGCATTAGTTGCGGGTCATGCCAGCTCATGCAAATTAGTCTAACGTTAATTTATTCAAAGCGGTAGGGGTGGAATCACGTGGGAGCAAAAACTTGAGATTAAATCAGTGTTGTTAAAACGTAGAATTTATGAAGAAATGGTAAGGGTGAGAAAAACGTAAAATCAGAAGACGTAAACGAAACGTAAGAGTTTACTACGTACTAAAAAAAATAAAATCCAACATATATAAAACCAAAACACACTAATACATTAAAGTCATCACAAATTTAAGTCCAAACACTCAAGGAAATAATTAAATTCAAACTCAGTTATCATAATATATATTAAAATCTCAATTCTGCCCCACAAATATTTTAAATATTCACATTTAAGTCTCTTCTTCAGAACTTTCAATGTTTGCAGTTAGATCCCTGGTCAAAACTTGCGTTTCGACCAGTAACTAATTAGGTCTGGATCGTCTTTTAGGGGAGATCTGATATATTGAGAACCAACGCCGCACTTGGACCTCGACCAGTCGACCTTCATCTTTCGTCATCAACCTCCACCTCCTTGAAGTTGCTAGCGGTCTTCACCTTCACCACCATCACCATCACCATCACCACCAGCGACCTCCTTCCTTCACCCTCCACCACCGTGAGATCCAATAGCGGTCGACGATGAAGAAGAAGCAGCCAGTGACAGTCGAAGAAGCAGCAGCCAGTGACGGACGAAGAAGCAGCAGCCAACGTCCGACACGTAAACTCACCGATTTTACCGAGTTGACACGCGTTTCAACCGTGTCAACTCAAAATCCGTTCCTGTAATACCCCAAAAATACTATTTAGCATAGTCACCATATTTTGATAGAAAACACCTATTAAAATAAGTGAATATGTGGTCTCAAAACTAGTAAAATAATTACCTTATTTCCTAAGGTGATTTCTCATGAAATTAGAAGGAATAGAGAGCTAAGAATTCCTAAGTGAAGTTATGGGTTACAAAATACTCTGAAAATGTTATGATAAATCATATGAGGCAACTAAATATTAGAGAGTATGTTGTCTATAAATTAGATAATTAGTAAATATTAAAAATAATTATGGGGTAAGTGAATTGTTAGTAATTAAGTTAATTTCAGAATTAGTAATAATTAGTCTTGGGACTATCTAAGATCAACAAATTGGAATATTTTAACTTGATTAAGTCTTAAAAAAGGGTCAATATAAGTATCAAATGAATTTCTAAAGATTGAAATTGGTTTGATAATCAATTATAATTTTGGCAATTAAGTCTAGTAACCCCTAAAATACTATATTAGCAATAGTAACCAAGAATCAATTAATTCTCCATTTAACTAATAAAAGTGGCGAAAATTACTAGATAAAGAGTGAAGAAATTATATTAATCTAAAATCCTTGTGAAATTAATTGAACCAATGAGATATTGTTGGAATTATAGAAGATTATTAAAATATAATATAAAATTAAAAGAAAAACAGAAAGTGAAAACCGAAAATATTATGGGGGAGGCGGTGGAGAAATTTCAATTGATTGAAGATTGAGATTTTTGTATTATAATAATAAATACTTGTGGAAGAAGAAAGAAAACTTAAGAAGCAAGTTAATCTTTAACTTGGGGAGCAAGTTGTTAATTAATTAGGTGAAAATAGATGAGAATCTATAGGAATTAAATCATATCTTGAAATATTGGAACTAAGTATCTAATATGAGCACATATTTAAAATCAGTGAATTATGAGCTTCAGCTTGGCTATTCCCAAAGACATTTTTGTATACTTTTAGGATTCATACCTAAGTGTTCAGAGAATTAAAAATCACCATAAATCTAGTCATAAAATTATGATTTCAAAAGTGAAATTAGATCTTGAATAAAAACACCAACTTATGCCAAACTAAATTAGCATTTGGGAGTAATTAAGACAACTTGGGAAAGAAGTAAGGCAACTTGGGGAGGAAGCAAAGGAACTTGTTGAAGAAGGAAGGGGGAGGACGGCTAGGAGGGATGAAGGGGAGGGATTAAACCCTCTTCACCAAGTAAGATCCAATGGCTAGAATGCAAAGGGAGAAATTACAAAAATGTCATCACCTTCTACTATAAATAGAGGCTTTAGGCAACACAAATTCTCCACCAATTCACAAGGCAAAGGCCGAATTTAGAGAGAGTGGAAAAGAGTGGAAGAGCTTTGGGAAGCAAGAAGCAAGGTTCTTCAAGAGGTAAGAGAGCTTTTAGTCTTTTAGTTCTAGTTCTTAGTTTTGTAGTAGAAATGTTAGGAAATGTTATTTTGATCTTCAGTCTTCCAATTATAGTTTTAATTTCATGTTTTTATGGTTTCCATTGTCTTTATTTCAAAAAATTGATGAAGAAGAAGTTATAGCAAAATTTTTGGAAGATTATGATCAAAATAGCGAAGCTCTGACGAAATTTCATCGGTTAGCGATTTCTGGAGCCAGTAGCAAAAACGTTGATATTTTATGGGAGAAATGATGTTCTAAAATTCTGAGTAAATTCATGATGAAAGTAGACATATAGAGCTTTCCAAATATACCTAGAGTGTGTCATTTGAAATTCTGTGCAAAGAGATAAAAATCCTAGAAGTTAAGTTACGTTTTCTGGGTGAAATTCTGGGCAGAGGTTTGAAACTGTGAAACTGGGAATTTTCCGTGAAATCTAGGTAAAATCCAGTATTTTTCCTCGAAAGTAGACATCTAAAGGATTCCGGGAATTTTTACGGATCCTCGTTTCGATTTTTCTAGAATTAGTTATGATTTTCCGAAGTTAGTCGAAATTCTGCCTAGAAATGTTGGACCAGCGTTTTTTTTTCCCCGAAAATTAGGGAATAAATTGGAAAATAAATCCACTAGGGGTAAAATGGACTTATATAGCCAAAATATCTCTTTGAAATAATATTTGTGAGTTAATAGAGATGATATTACCCTTATAGGATATTTGTGATCGCATTCTGACCGACAAAATATACCGAACCCGACAACGAAGGTACGTTCGCGTACTAGTAACATTAACTCTGATGGTTATTATATGCGTATATGTGCTATGTGTATGGTATGCTTATAGGAGGTAATTGTTAGTTCTGTGATATGTTCATGTACTGTTGTTATGATTATTCTTGCTGGGTATTGGGATACGCTTGCTGGGTGTGAAATGCTTGGTGTGAAACACTTGCTAAGTGTGAAACGTATGCTAAGTGTGACATATCTGCCAAGGGGCTTATGTGCCAGGGGTACATTTGTCTGAATGCTCATGTACTGTTTATGTTGTGAATATTCGTAACTTATATATATGACATATATAAACATGAAGTTAACCGTTACCTGGGGTCTGTATGCATGGGATCTCAGCTCTTAACATAGCTTCAGGATCGGGAGGTCCAAGGACTGAAGAGAAGCGCAAGCAGGCCGCATAGAAGACCTGACCGAAGACTTCCTTTTGACATTCCGACGGAAGCCTTCCTATTGTTGTTTTATTTCATTTTTGAACCACGCGGTGACTATACCGCTATTGTATCCAGCCAGACTTACGGCATTTTGAAGTATAAGTATCAGTTACTTTTCCGCTCAAATGTTCTACACTGATGATTTCAAATGATTTTATAGTTTATAAAAATTTATTCTGCTTTTGAAAATTGGGATGTTACAATTCCTACACCCGTCTCGCCATGATTTCTGGCCAAAAAACATAGAAACGAACATTTCTACGTTTTTGAACGGCGTTTTTACAATACTGGATTAAACAAAGGTTATAAGATGTTTGGTAACGAAAACACGTTAATGGATACGAATTGTAAACAAATAGATATGAATAGGAGAAGAAAGATATGGACAGGGTCTGGATGGATCACGGGAATATAAATCTGATCCCCAGAAAAAACGGACTTCGTTTTAAACTATGATGTGAATGGGATAACTTTTCCTGCAGGGCGATGGTCTTGAATAAAAGACTTGGACGGTTTAAATTTCTCATTTTCTTGAAATATCTTTTTAATATTTTAAAATATTTCTATTAAAATTTTATGAAACTGAAAAAATCATTTTATATTTTAATTTTTTTTGACTGATATCAAAAAGATATTTTAAGAAATTGATATTAATGTTTTTTTAATAAAAATAAGAGATTTGAACCATCCAGATATACGGCGTGAATTGGGAAGAGAAAAGAGGGGCCACCGATGCCTAATGGGCCATTTATAAATGGTATGTAATTATAATATTATACAGGAGAGACGCCAAAAAAATGGACATCAGCACGCACATGACGACGTTCATTTAATACAGGGTGGTCATCTACTGTGATGAGACAACATGAATGTGAGTTAGAGACAATAATTAAATTAAATTTATGGGTTCAATTGCTCAAGTGTTCACACGAGTCCATGAAGTGGATAACGTCCCGCCTATGATGTCACCCCGGGTTCTATGCCCTGACGTAATCCATTTTTGTTTTTGCCCGTTTCCATAATTTGACATGATCGATTTCAAAAACTGCTCATTCTTTTTTTAAAAACCCCTCCGACCCCTCACTCTCCAGCAGATCGCATCTCCTCCCTTTCCACCTTGCACATTTCATTTCTGGTCCCAACGTTACACTCCTTTTCATTTGTTCCTATGCAACTTTGAACCTTCTTCCATCTTCCAACTCTGTCCCTCGCTCCTTCATCTCTATATGCCTCATCATGACTCCTCCCCATGACCAAGTGCCCAGTGACTTGTCCAAATCTTTAATCTTCTCCATATCAGAATAACTAAATCACGTTTTAGTTATTCAAACCACCCAACTTAAAAGAGTTTTCCCTAAATAAATTGAAAACAAACGTTTTAGAACTGCCTCCGCATCTTATCCCACGCGTCATCTCTTTCTCTCCCCCTATAGCGGAAATCTTCGATTTAACATTCATTATTTACCATTTTCCCGCACACAAATCAATGCATATATTACAAGTCCTTCCATCTACAATATAAGTTAATCATAGAAGAATGATTTTGTCAATAATAGAAGTCACTTTAAGAGCAATTAATACTTATTTATTAATTTTGGCTCTGTAATTAATGTTTAAATATGACTCCTCTTGTTTTTTTTTTTTTTTGCTCCTTTAATAGCCCAATCAATATGGCTAAGGTTGGATTTTTTTTTTTTTATGAATTAATTAAAGTGACTTATAGTTTGAAATGGAGAAAGTGTTTGTTTTGAGCAAAAAGAGTACAACCTTCGCCCGTAAATATATATACTATAAAAAAATTTTGGATTTCACACAGAATTATTGACCGAAAAAATTCCGTTGGAAGCTATCCACGTAAATCCATGGGTAATTTCTGTGGGTAAAAATTACCAATGGAATTATGTCGGTAACTGACATTACCGACAAAATTCTGTGAATAATTTTCGCCAGTAAATAATTTCTAACAGAAAATTTTCATCGCAAAAAATGTCGTGCTTGAATCAGCCATGTCATTTTTAGCGACGGAAATTTTCAGTCAAAAATTTTATTTACTGACGAAAATTACCTATAGAATTTCGTCGGTAATGTCAGTCACCGACAAACTTTCATGGGTAATTTTTACCCACAGAATTTTGTGGATAAATCAAAGTTTTTTTGTAGTATAAGGCATGATATTGACTTTTTTTTGAAAAGATTAAGAAAACTAAATAAAATACTTAATTATTTCACTTGTTGTGTTTAATCAAATTATGAATCACTTTATATGTCAGATAAGTTAGTTTAGATAAAAAAATGATAAATAGAAATAATTTGAAATAATTTAAAATAATTTAATAAGCTAGTTTCTTTAATTTTCCAAAAAATATCTATTAGATCTTTTATTTAAGAATTGGGGGTTGTAGGTGATAAAGTTGATAAGTATATATTTTATAATTAAATAAGTATAGATTTTGAGATATATTGGATTTGAATTTATTAATATTTTATATTTATTTAATTATTTTTATTTTTATCCTTTAATTAATTATATGATAAGAGGATATTTTGATATAAAATCTATTCATATCATATATTATTTTGGAGGAGATATTATATTAAGAAAGAGATCAAATGAACCAAATAATAAAGCATCAGCATGAGCAGGCATTGGACAGTTACATATATCCATATATTATATAGAATATAATATATAGGATATACCACTCTGGTCTTTTTTATAAGTCCACTTTCATGTAATAAATGAGTTTGTGATAATTTTACCCATATTAATTATATCCATGAAGATAGAAGGAGAAAAAAAAGTTAAAAAATAACCAACCATAAATAAGGGTAAAGTTAAAAATTTATCCTCATAATCATTGAGTTAACCACCCCTCCTTAGTATGTGAGATTTGGCTAAAAATGGACTTATAAATAAGATCAGAGTAGTATCATATCGGAGAAAAAGAGAACCTAAAGGAATATCCAAACAGAAAGAGAATGAGATTCGGATGGATATAACGTCTTGGACCCGCAACTGAAGATTGGAATGAATTCAACAAAGTGCACAATACACGTGGCGGGAGGAATAAAAAGACACACTTGCAATATATTCAAATGGATGAGAGGCGAGGTAGACACGCGACGGCTGAACAAAAATTCAAGAAGGAGAGCTACGAACAGAGAGGCGGCAATTAAGAAAGGAGGCGGTTAATTCACAAAGAGGACTGGACGGCCGAACAAGAAAGATGGAACAGAGGAGGAGAACGGCTGGATTGAATAAATATTCAAGAAGCGAAGAGACAGAGACGCGATTCTGGAAAAAAAGAAGAGCAAGGAACGCAGAAGTTGTTACTGGTTTTTTTTGTTCTTGTTCTTGGTTTTGTCAAGTTCCAGTTTCTTATCATTTTGAATCTCAATACTACTGTTGCTGTGCTCTAGAAATCAGCCATGTGTGACTAATAAACATATACCTAAAAGCTCCGCATAATCAAATAAGAGTGAGTCTGATTTGAATTGTATCTTAATTAGTTGTGTGAAGCATTACATAATTAATTGAGATATGTATATAAATGGACTGACAGACCTTTATAAACGATAATATTCTAAATTAGCTGAATAAGTTAAAATTAATTTAGTGGGAATAAAATCTAATAAACAAATAAGGATTAGTGACTCTAGGTTGTCTTTTTGAAATCGAAATTTGCTCTCAGTGAAAAGTTTTTGTTGATATTAATTTATTGTTCTATTTGCATTCCTTTTTACTCATATTGAAAACAACTCTGATTTATTCAACTTAAACGAAAAAGGAAATTTGACACCTAATCATTAGCTGAATTGAGTCTCTGTGGGATGACCTTAATTTACCACTTACTAGTTTTATGACCCGTACACTTGCGGTGCTTAGTTAAATTTTGGTAGCATCAAAAGTTTTATTGGTGTTGCGGCCTCAACACTCGAGCATTCTCTGCTTTAAATGGATCCATTGTTCCACTTAAAACAACTGCTCTGGAGGACAAAGAAGTCCGAGATTAAAATGGTCCCTTTTTAACCATGGAAAGCCTAACATTTTCCAACGGGAAATTTAGTAGTGGATATTATTGTTAAACAATATTTTTGAAACAGTGAGAAATAAATTTCATTCATAAAATTAATTATTAGTTCTACGTATACATAATATCATAATAATTTTTCTTCAATTATAGCCATATATAATGTCATGGCACAAGCTGTTTACTTCAATTGATACTTGGCAGCTTCTCAAATATTCTTACACAAGTTAATATAATGTTGCATGTTTGGTCCCCAGGAGCCGGTAAGTATTGAAAACTTGGTGCCTTAAAAAACCATAAATATATGAAAAAGACTTGCCCCTTCACGCCCTAACTCCCATTGCACAAGCTTGTATTTCTCTAGTAATTTGTTACGTAGTTGGTGTGTTTTCCTTAGTTTCTTTTGACTTCTGAAATTTTGTTGTCATGAAAATAAAACTGAAAAAAACCCTTCTAAATAGATATTTCGGTAGAGGCATTAAGAAAGTACTATCTATCGTTTGAATCTTCGTTCATAAGTTTTGCTTCAGTTTATTAATCAATTATTGCACCTCAGTCCAACAAATTAAAGACTTGTTTGTTCGTTTTTGTCATTGTCCCTCAAGTTTATATCTTTTTGGACCACTTTTAGACATCTTCATAAATGAAATTATGTTGAACAGCTGCAATATTATTATCATTGCTAATAAGAGATCCACTATAGAAAAAAGTCGGATTAGGGACGGAATTTCCGACCGAAAAAATTTCGTCGGAAATTACCGATGGTAATTTTTTGACACTAAAATTACTAACGGAATTCTATCGATAATTTCATTTTACGATAGAATTACCCAGAAAATCCATTGGTAATTTCTTTTGTAATGATTTTTTTTGTGACGGACATTTCCGTTGAAAATCCAATTGCCAACAGAATTCTGTCGCAAAATGAAATTACCAACGGAATTCTGTTGGTAATCTAACTTTTCTTTTTGGTTGTGATTGCCATCACAATTTTATTTGTATTACAAAAAAAAACAACTTTGGGTGAAGATAAAAAAAAAAGTCCAATATCTTTTCTTAAAGGAGCGTTTAGCACCATAAACATTTTATGGGTGCAAAAATACCCAAAACAAATGGAGCAAAAATTCCATCTTCGTTAAATATTCCAAACACGTCATTGCTTTTCTTTTTGTGGGCATGACCTATGGTGTTAAGGTGTAAATCATATGCCAACTCACCTCACCCATGACCAGTGAAAAAACAACACATACTTCAACTTTTTATCATAGCTGTCATCCATTATTTTTCTTCTTCTTTCCACTCATCAAGGCCATCCCCCACACTTATTCTCTTATGCGCTTCTTCAGTTCTAAGTTTATCCGACACGCTTTACCAATGTCCATAAAAATCATCGCCGGCTATAATGAACTATCAAACCCTATTTTTTATTCTCAAACCCAAAAATATCAATCTCAAATCAAACAAGAACAGAGCACTTGCAGAGTCTTCTAATCAACTAGTGTTAAAGTTGTATATGTAGTCTTGTACATAAATAATTGTAATTAGTTGTCTTAGTTTTGTTAGTCGTTAGGCGGTTAGTGACTTATATATATTAAGTAATTGACATTTGTGCACGGTGCATACAACATTAGTATCCATTCAATACAAAGTATTTTTCCTCTATGCCTGGAACAGCCAGTTGCTTGCTTGTAGCTAGAGGGTTCAGAAATTGTGTCAATACTAGATAGAAAAGCCAAATGATCAGGAGATATAGTATCATAAGAAACAAAATGATTCATGGGATAGGAACACTTTGTATCAGTTTTACAAGCTAAAAGTGCACACACATAGTCGTTTGACCAAATTGGTTGTCGTCTATCCCTTATAGGACGTGATGAATCCAGGACGTTGGGACTCTCAGCAATCTGATCAGAAACGTTGTGATCTGTTTGTTGAGTATCCACCCCTTGCATAACATCATACTTATCCTGCATTTGGATTGACGGTGTAAAAGGAGTCTCTGGCTCAAACCAGAACATCTCTCTTAAGCCTGGATGTATTTCTTCTTGGCGGTTTGAACATGTAGATCTAAAAGGAAATACTTGCTCTGCAAAACTAACATGGCGACTTACAAATAAGAAGTTAGATTTCAGATTTAATAGCAAATATCCCTTTTGATTCTCTGGATAACCTAGAAAAACACATGGAATAGCACGAGGCTGTAAGTTATCATGAATCTTAAGGTCTGTAGCATAAGCAAGAGTACCAAATACCTTCATGTGTTTAAGATCAGGTTTACATCCATATACTCTTTCAAATGGAGTTTGAAAATCAAGCACTTTAGAAGGTAATCTATTAATCATATATGCTATTGTTTTTACACACTCACCCCAATATTGAACTAGAAGATTTGATTGTAACATTAGACTCCTTGTTACTTGCATAATAGTCCTATGTTTACGTTCGACTATTCCATTTTGTTGTGGTGTATATGGACATGTAGTCTCATGCACAATACCATTTTCTTGGATAAGGATTTTAAAGGCATTACTTACAAACTCACTCCCATTATCACTTCTTATTTTCTTAATTCTCATGTTGAATTGAGTCATGGCATAAACAATAAAATGACGAATATATGTAATTGAATCAGATTTATGTTTCATCAAGAAAAGCCATGTAGCTCTAAAGTAATCATCCACTATCGTGAGAAAGTAAGTAAATCATTGATGGGTGGGAGTCCTATATGGACCCCAGATATCTATATCGATCAATTGAAAACATTGAGTAGTCTTAATACATGAAGAGGAGAAAGGGAACTTAGTTTGCTTAGACTGAACACATATATCACATCTATGATTTCGCATCTCATTGTCACTAATTGCAAAATTCAAACGTCTCATTATAGAAAGGGGGGCATGACCTAATCTCCTATGCCACAAACATACATCAGCAGATTTCATATCATTCTTTTGTTTCAGTGTACCATTCATTACATGTGGAACATTTGGAATTCTAAAAATGTAAAGTCCATCTATCATTCTACCATTCATCTTCGTCCTTCGATGTAGAAGGTCCTGTAAAACACAATGGTTAGAAAAGAAACATGCCACACATTCTAGTGTTGTAGTAATTTTGGAAACAGATATAAGGTTGAATTTTAATTTCGAAGAGTATAACACATCAGTCAGAGTAATATTAGGTCCTATATTGATTGAGCCTATATGTGTAACAGGTATTCGCTGACCATAAGGTATTTTGATAGATTTAATAGGGCCAGAATATGCAATGCATTTATCCAATAAGGAAATGTTACTAACTAAGTTTGTGGTTGCCCCTGAATCTAATATCCAATAAGAGTTTATGGAATTCATAGAGGGAGTTTTGCCCAAACCTGTACCAGTTAGTGCGTGCATAGTGGATTCCTCCTCCCTTTGTAGCATGATAAGGAGGTGTTCATATTGCTCCTTGGACAGGGAAGGAGTCATGGTGCTGGTGGTATTAACACGCAAGTCTGGATCAGCAATTGATTCAACTCCCAGTTGCCCGATCTCCTTCTGTTTCGAGTTGTTGCCTCTAAACCCAGGTGGATATCCTACCAATTAATAGCATTGCTCACGAAGGTGTCCTCGTTTGTTGCAGTACGTGCATTCAATGGAGGAATCCCCACGGCACCCAACCCATCCTACCTCAGAGCCTGTGCGAAATTGAGGTAAGTGGGTCTCTGTAATTCAAAAGCCTAGCAAGAGTAAGAGTCTGACTTGGCACTTTTGCCACTACTCCATAAATGGCAGCTTGAGCCCACGACGTTGCGCTTGAGCATCAAGGGTGAATCTGGCATACTCAACGTCACGCTCTAAGTTTCAATTCAGTGGAGTTGTCGTCCTTTTGAAGTCATGGATTTATGTGGGTGAGTCCATGGATTGTTGGGTGCGTATAATCCTCCATTAATGGGGTCGCAAAAAGAAGACTTCTTTGACCAATATTTATGGAGAAGAAGAAGGCTTTGAGAATTCAATTTGGGATTGTTAGGATCGATTGACACTCAAGAAGGAGTGAATTGATGAGTGCATAATCCATGGATTGTTAGATTTCAATTTATGATCTGTATTTTTGTAACACATGCCCGGGGTGTCGGTATTCTTGCCCATAAGCTTACGCAATAGTGTGGCAAAATTAGAAATAGTTCGATATATTGATACAGTGGAACTTAAACTTGATTACACAAGGGGAGTATTCTCATGGCTTATACTCCTTTACAAACATTTACATTCATTATAGACAGTGAAAATTAAATACATTGGATCACTGTTGCCCCTCGGTTCTTGAACTATCCTTCTGCTGGGCCATCTTCAAGCAACACTCCCTCCTTAAACCCTATGCAGCACTTCTCTCTAGTGCTCACCTGACTATTGGTTGGTAGTGGAGGGTAAGATTATGAGGAATCTCAGTAGCAGAAAATACCAAACAATGCATGCAAGATAAATGTTAATGTATGATATACTTACCTTGTACAAGCTCATGTTAACATAATGACATTTCTGCATGCTCAATGCTTCATGCATCATACTCATGGTCATAGCATAATCATAACCAGAGCTTCAAACATTCAAGTATGCTACACATAACAAGCAAGCATAGAAATCATACATATACACATAAGCAATAATATCAAATACATGCAAGTAAGGTAAGCCCACTACTTTTTAAGGACTACTATCCTTACTTATGTTCCTCTTTCGCCAACCTTCGGAGTTGGAGTTGCTTAAAATTTCTTCATTCTCATTGTGGCCCTAAATACATAACCATACCTTTAGAACTAGAGAAAATGAATGTTTATTTTCCATTTTAACTCTTATTTCATTAGGGTTTAATTAAGTAACTTAAACATGTTACTTTCAGCCTTTATTTGTCACTATTCTTGACAGTTTAACAAATTCAATTATTTTTAATTAATTTCAAAAAAATCATTTCAACGTACCTTCAACTCTCACGTGTTCCTAGACAAATCCCCTTTCATAGAAAAATAATATCAAAGGTCAAAACTTGTCAAATTATTCCCAGATTTTACGTTTTCACTGACTGTCCTGTTAAGCTTCTAGAATTCATAGCTTATCTTTAAAAATTCATATCTCACTGTACAGAGATTTAAAAATTAAAAACCATATATCAAATTAACACTCTATGAGTCCTCTTTTATTTTGGAAAGTTTCATAATTTTATGGGTTTGTTTGCCCATTAAAATTCCACATACAAGCTCACTGCCCAGTTTTTGCTTCCAAAACGTAGGGTCATTTTGTACAATTTATTTCTCTCTGATCAGAGCTTAGAAAAATAAAAAATACCCACCATTTTAAATCTATACATGTCCTCTATCTCTTGGAATATTTTCATAATTTTATAAGTCCATTTGATCAATCAAAACATGCATGCAAGCAGATTGACTCCAGGCTTCCAAAACTGGCAGTTTCAACATTTTTTATGAAGCTTGTGATTTTATATTCTAAAATACCTTTAAAAATTCATTCACCACTTTATTCCCACACAATTTTTTGTGCTGAACACCATGGTGAACTCAGATTTACCAAATTCCACTCATTTCTTTGAGTTTGCCTTAAATTACAAAATATGGATTTTTAAATTAGAATTTCTAGAATGTCGAGAAAAGGTTGATGATCTTACCACTAGTTTTTGTTCTTGACTTGGTGGCCACTTTCTATTCACTTTTCTTGCTCAATCCTTCAGCCTCTACCCAGAACAACACATGCATGTTGATTTCTTGTTCACCAAATCAACATGCAAAGGAAGATTATGAAGTTAGAGGAGATGTTCTTGCACATACCTACCTCTTTCTTCTTGGATCTTCCTTCTGCTTCTTCCTCCTAGCTGAACAAAAGATGAATGTTGGAGAGGAGTTGTTGACCTTGGAGGAGAGGAGATGAGAGTTATTTTGAAAGCAATTGTTGGTGTGTGAGAGTAGGAGAGGCCGTGAGGGTTGAGAGGATCAATTGAGTTAATTGGGAAAAGAAATGGAAGGATGTGAGAAGAGGAGGTGTGCCGTGAGTGTTTAGAAAAAAGGGAAGTGTGTGTGTGTATATAATGTGTCCGTAGGTTTAGGGAGGAAGGAGACCATGAGGAGACTTGAATTAGATTTTTGGTGATGGTGAAGTGTGTGTGTATACGTGAAGAATGAGGGAAGAGAGAAGGAAATAATCAGATTTGTGTTTTTGTGTGTATGGTGTCATTGTACTTGTGTGCCAAGTGGCTTACATGCATAATGACATGTGTCAAGTATGTGTGGGTTTAGGTGTGAGTGACAAGTGTGTGTGTGTGTGTCATCTCGGTTGCGTGTTTGCCTCGGTTTACGTGGCGTACTCAGAACTCTTGCTCGGGTTTTACTTGGAATTGTGACATGAATATTGAGACCCGACCAACGATGCCACATACTGGTGTTTTCCCAAAAACGCAAGGCATACTTGATTGCCATGAAAATACTGTCTACTAACTTATACTGGCATATTTTCACTCAACTAATTGTCTTATACCTCATGACATAGTTGGGTAGCACCTTTTCCAACCGGATTAACATCGTATAGGTCTTTTGTGCCCCTTCTTCATTGGCACTTTAATTTCACGGTCTATAGATACTAGGTCCACCGTCCCGTATAGCCAAGGCACTTAGTCACTAAGAGGTTTTATATCTCTCATCATTCTTGGGATTCTTCCCGAATTGGGCTTAGTTGTTTGCCTAATTTAGGCTTATTTTTAATTCTCAGGGTCCAAAATTCGGGATATTACAATTTTGACGTCCCTCTCTTTAATTGGGACGCTAAAAGTAGACTTTTGATGTCCTTTTTCAATTTAGGACATCAAAATTCTCCACATAATTACAAAAATATCACCGCCTTTATTTTTTTACTTCTCTTTTTGAAAAGGGGACTTTTTTTGCACTTATTATTCAGTGGCTTTGAGTGCTTTCTATTTGTAGTTGACATAACTTTATGACCGTTGAAGATGTTGAAGTATCTGTTAGGCATGTTTGTATCCCCGTTGTGATTTTGTCTTTGAGCTTTATAGAAATATCACCGTTGGAGACTCTGACACAAAGAGTTCCTTTTGCCCGTTAAAGCTCTAATCCAAGTTTAATCACATGGAATCTTCATATATACTTGAATAATATTAATTAGGAATGATATAATAAAGGTTTATAAGACTTTTGAAGAAAATTGTGAAATATGAGACGGTGATTAAAAAGACCGTGCAAAACATCACTCATCGGGATCACTAGTGGTCACCCAAGTAATTTTCAAAGTGAATAGTGCATCACTCGAAGTGATGTGTGCTTTACTATCTGGTCACTGGAGTGATGTGCTAGTGATGCATAAAATTGGATCACTCTAATGATCTTGTAGATCACTTGAAATATCATTGGAATGTTCTACTTGTGATAAACCCATTTTGAATACAAATGTAACAAATAACCTATAATTAGAAATATCTTGAAGTATACATTCGAATGCAAAAAAGAATTAGATCTAAATTCATTGTATTATAAAAGTTATGATCAAAAGAATTACTACTTGTATGGAATATTGTGAGAAAATCGAGCGTCAAATTTTGAGATACACATATATTTCTATTGAGCCCCTTTGAGCTTTATCTTAGCTTCTGTGAAATGAATTTTGAGTGACGCTCTATGTGCAAGGAGTTTATTTTAATTGGATGTGTATTTTGTGAAATATATTCAAATTCATTGTATCGCGATAAATTCTATTGTCGACTTCTGAGATTATATCTCTTTTGTCTTGAATCTGTTGAACTTGATCTTGGTGTCTATGTGTTGTATTTCGAGTCTAGTTTTATATAAAACAAGATTCATGTCCATTGGATATGTGATCTGAGAGATATGTCTAAAACACTAAACCTCTATCACGCTGAATAAAAACATAGAACAACATAGTGTCATCACTAGCACACCACTCAAGTAATGCTACCAACAATGAATGAGTGATCATCTCTAGAGGTGCGCGCTACTCAAGTAATCACTCCAATGAAGTTAATATAACTTCCATATTAGTCATTTTAGCTTTAAATTGATCCATTCCAACCTCCAATTGACTATAAAAACCTCTAGTATCTCATCCAAGAGCTTGCAATTTGATATTCCCCTTAGATCTTGCAAGTTCTTAGTTCTTTAATCTCTTTTCATCATTTTTATCATTCGAATTTGATTACTTTTTTCTTTCTTTAACTTAATATGATGAAGGTTATTCTTTATTCACTCTTTCTTCTTTGTTTTTGCTCTTGATTATCATTTTCCATAACCCCACTAGATAGCTTCTTTGTTTTCTTGACTAATGAAGGCTCTTCTTTCTTCACTATTCTTCTTCTTTTCTTCTTGATGGTCATTTTTCACAATGTAGCTCAATAACTTCTTTCTTTTATTGACTTCTTCTCAGTTGCTTGATAACTTTGTTTTCTAATATCTTCTTTCTTTTCTTCTTGATCAATCTCCATATTCCAACTTGATATGTTCTTTCTTTACTTTACTAATCTACAAGATATTTCACATTAAATAAAGGAATTAGTCAATATAAAAGATAAATACATTATACAAACTTTTTACTCCTAATATTTATTATCTATATTTGACATCATAAAAACTAATCATGTCTAACTGGGATTAACAGTGGATTTGGGATTAAATGGTAAATTTAAGTGAGTACAGTGAAAATCCAGGATTCTTCACTTGTTTATCAATGGAGGGTAGCGACCATTATTTCTGGGTCATGCACATTACAGCTTCTTCATCTACTTCTCTTCAACCACCTTCATGTTTCATTGGTTAGTTTTAGTTCCAGAAAATGTGAGTGACTGAGTGGGTGAAAAGAAATGAGAAAATTAAATATTTTTCGTTAGTTAGTTTTAGCAAAGGTTTGGAAGACAGATCCGAGTCGGATGATTGAAGCCCCTCATGAAGACGAAGACAAAGACGTTGTCTTTTTTAAGGAAAAAAATTATGTAAAATCCAAGTGGAGGTGGATTGAAAGCCACATGAGCATCTACATATGCATTTTCAGTCAAAATTTTCTCCTAAAATTGTCAACGTTGGTCAAATAAATGATCATGATATTTTTTTAGCCTTTTTATAATCTTGATGGGGGTGTTTTTGCACCAAAAAAATTGTTTATGCTGCCGATGCTTTTTGGGAAAAGATCATAGGTATTTTTATACATTCCCGCCAAAAACTTATCCATGGCCACGATTTGAAAGGATTAGTGCTTGCTTGGTTACAGTAGTTTAATGTATATGATAATGCACGTCCATATGGAAGCAATCATAATAAAACAACACGTATGCTGTAAGTGACAAGAGCACATTTTAAACTCCTCAATATGTACTAGCGGGTGAACTCATAAATTTGACGTCGTGTTTACTTGTTTGAAACGTTTACTTTTACAAACACGCTTCTGAGAGGAAAAAAATATTAGTATCAATTAATTAATTTTATCCTTGTAAGTATATTCTAACCCGTTAACAAAATTACACACATTTAACTGTTTGAACGTTACTTTATCTGTATTTCCCCCTGAAACTGAATAACGTCGTGTGTTATGATTAATTTGGAAGTTGACATTAAACCAATTAAAAATAGTAAAGAACAAATTAATTTGTTCTTTACTATTTTTAATTTGTTAAGCACAAGGAACTAAAACGACGCCCCAAAAGAGGAATTATTACTTCATGAAAACGAAAGGGTGAATCGACCATTTGTCTCTTTTATCCTTTCGATCCAACAAAGCTCTCTTTTAATTTTTCGATGTAATATGGTTAGTCTATTATTTTAGCAATAATAAAGACCGTAATCATCCCCAAAAAGAAAAATATGGAGCCAAGACCGAAAGCGTAAACGACCCATTGACAGGCTTTATTTTATTAGAGAACATGAAAACAAAAGATACGTACATAGTTTATATTTCAAACATGAAAACAAAAGATACGGACATAGTTTATATTTCAAACATGAAAACGAGGGTACAAGTCCACGCTTGGCTATGCCACAAAACTGTGTGACACCACCACTGGACAGACACTACAGAGACAGACACATACATTTTTATGAAATTGTTAACCCATAATTAACGCGAAAAACTCAAAGCTCTCACGGACCCAACACACAAACTCAAACTCTTGACCATAACATGTATCGCAATTCCCTCAGAGCTTCAGCTTCGACTAGCAGCATTAGGAATGGACTAATCGAGGCAGAACTTCTAGGTGATGTAAACATCCACAGTTTTGGCGCACTCCGGGCACTTGACTCTCTCCGGCAGCTTGCCGGCGACTTAAGGAACTTCGAGGAGGGAGCAACTAACAGTGGAGGCCCCTGGCTGCATTCTCATGGTAATCCTTGAAGGACCATTCGAATGCCTCGGTGACCACAAACTCCTTCCACTTCTCGAACTCAGCCACCGTCTTCAAGATGGTGGTCCCGTGTCCGGTCAGGATCACCTCAGACCCTTTGCTCAGCAGCGCCCAACTACTCTCGTTCTTTTGGGCCACCATCTTCCGAACTTCCTTAGTCACTTCGTCGTCCTCCCCCGCTGACTCGCTTATCTTCTTCACGAACAAGCTCTCAATCCCGTTCCAGAATTGGCTGAAAATGTTCTTGTTTTCCTTCTCCACGTGGAACAGCTCAATCAAGATCTTCTTGTCCTTCAGAAGGTCATCGTTAGCCAGAGCTGCGGCGTACATATTGAACTGCAGGACCCAATCCTTGTCGTGACCACCATAAAAGAAGATGTATTTTTCCTCCTCAAACTGTTTCACACAAATTCATCTGTTATTTAAATGAATTGAGACCTCTCCCAAGTAGGGTATACGTATAACATACATACCCATGTATCAATTTTGGGGTCCATTGGGGACGCAATGGGTGCGACCCATCGGCGATCGGCTTGAATTTTTTCTTCCTGGGTCTTGGTGAAGGGGAAGGCCTTGATTCCGTAGGAATGGATCAAGTGGAAAGCATTGTGGTGAAGAATCTTGCCTTGGTCGTTCATGGTAACCACCATGGGCTTCTTCTTGAATTGCAACTCCTCTTTCATGTACTTGAATCCGGCGACGTTTCCGATGTGCTCCACCACGAAGAATGGCATCGTTGCTCCCAGCATCTCGAACATCTTGCGCAGCTGGTCCGTCCATTCCTCCACGATCGGAACCCACGCGATATTGTACTGATCCGTCTGGTTCATTGTCTTGATGGCCTCGTGGATTTTAAGCACCACTGATAGTTCTCCGTCCGTGATGTCCAGTGTGGATACGAACAAGTAGACGTTCGTTCGGGTCTGCATATTCTTGCTGATCTTGTCATAGATTCTCGTCACCTCTGCATGCAGCACAAGATTTATAAATAGCTCATAATGGCCTCCATCGTTCTCTCTCTTCTTCAAATTTAATAATTTAATTCAATGAAAAGTAAATTATATATTAATCACCCACCTATCTGTTGCCCGCATAGAGTGATCTGCTTTCTCAGCTTGCTGAGAATTATGTCAATCTTCTGGCCATAGTGGGACAGTTCTTGCCTGTGCTCCCTGTATTCAAACAAACAATCATAACCACATCAAACACACAAATTAATACACGCGCAACAAATTAACGATTGGGATTTCAAGGGAAGGAGAAGCTTACGACTCGGTGATGAGGCAATCGATCTGAGTGACAACGGTGAAAATGGTGATGATGGCCCAGTAGACATCAAGTGGGATCTGTTGAGTGGCATCGACCAAAGAGGGGACATCCTTGGTGTCGTACGAGGAGAGTTGTTCGAGCTCGAAGATGAGCTTGATAAGTTGCAAGATAGACCTGGTCAGAGAGTTGAGCTCCAGGATGGCCTGGTGGTGCTTCTGGAGGAAGGCGGGTTTAGTGAGGACGGGAACTCGCTTCAGCATCGCCACCGATTTCGCCAGTAAATCGTTGGGCTGCGGCTCAGCAAGAAGCCAGAACTCGCCGTATTCCATAGCAAAAGCAGCGAGGGTAAGCACGGCTTTTGACTCCCACTCATAGTGTGACAGCTTGCCCAGAATCGCCATTGTGGTCTTGTGAGCTACTTGCTTGTCTGGACGCTTGCATTGCATCTACCGCTCAAGAAAACAAAAAATATAGTTTAGTAAGATCTTGTTGTCTTAACACTTTGTCTGTTCATTTTTCATTTTCTCTTCGGGATATAACATATGAATATTTATTAAATTCCTTCCATGATTTTTTGAGGTTCAAAAGACTCACGTGACTTAAATTTGTTTTATATTCTTTCCCCCACAAAGTCCAAAAATTGTTGGTTCATTCTAGAATCTGAATCTCCTAGATAAATTCTTTTTACATATATGGTTGAGAAGGGGAAGGATTTAGGGATAACCTCAGAAGAAATTTGCCTGAGCATGCAGAGGGGTAAGGAGAAGTTGGCTTGGGTGTTTTCGTCGTCAACGTGTTCCATGCTTACTTGGGAATTCCCCTGTAAAAACACACATCAGTATGGACAATAAACATAGAAGAAGAAGAAGAAGAAGAAGCAAACAGCAAAAAGGGGGAAAATTAAGAAAAAGGTAAGAGAAAGTGATTGAAGAAACCTGGACAACATTGTCGACAATGTGGGTGGAACGAGTGAGGGTGTTGTCGAGAAGGGAGAAGAGAGGTCCAACATCATCGAACTTGATGATGTGACTGTCATGGGTTGGGATGATTTGTTCTAAGATCCGATCGTCCGACAAGGTGAGAGGGTTGTGCTCATGGCCCTCACCACCGCTGGGGATCTGAGAAGCAGGTGACGCCATGATGATCACAGCAAAACAAGAACCAAAGAGAGACTATTGAAGTAAGTAGTAGGGGCGAGTGGCGAGTGCCTTAAGCCAGACTTGTGAACCTATTTATAACACAGTGGAAGGGTGAAAGTGAACCAATTTCTTCAAAAAAAAGATTTTTTTAACTAAAAATCATCGGTTCAAAGAAATTACTATTTTTTCATGACCCATCTATTTTAAAATTTAATTATTCTGTTGAGACGAATAATATTTAAAAAATGTGGTGGGATCCGAAGTTTGATTTGCTCCTTATTTAAGTTTTGAGCTTGATCTCCGCTAATTAATCATTAATTTTATAATCCCAACTACGCCCATCATCCATGTGGAATAGTTTGACTTCGATGGCTTTGTATGGGTATAAATAAATAAATAAAAAGGAAGCTACTATAGCGGAAAATTGGTTTCATGTGGCCCCATATTTATATTCTATGATGATGTGATCAATGACTACAGACCTGCTCAGCCAGAGCCAGGGATACGTGATCAAGAGATTTTTTAGTAGTATTTTTTTAACTTGGGAGCTTGGTGCAATTTTTTCTAAAAACAATGGACTCAAGGACATGAGAGACTGAAAAGAGGTGAATAAATTGTTAATTAAATTAGTAAGCGGCCTTATCTATAACGGTACTAAAATAAATAGTAATACATCATCATCATTAGTTGTTAAATCGATTTTTTTAAATACTATTTTCTTCATTGTGATTAAATTGTATGCATTAGATGAATGATTTAATGTTTCTATTTTTATTGCAGAAATCTTTTTTCTTTTTACACTCACATAAAAGTGAGTAGGTCTCACTATTATTTTTTTTCTTTTTTCTTTACAATGGGACTCACTCATTTTTATGTTAGTATAGCAAAGAAAAAAAAATTCTTGCAGTAAAAAAAGAAACATTAAACCCTTAAATGAATCCTAGAAAGTGATAATACTAATTACTCTTTTTAACCCTTATTATAAGGTATCAACTAACAATTTTCTCAAACCAATAAAAACAATTAAAGTTATTAGATTTCTTATAAAATTTAAGTAATTTTTAATATTACCCTACTAATTACTTTAAACTCTAATATCATATTAATTATTATTATCTTCTATTATCCTTATTAAATATGGGCATATATGACAAAAAATAATATTATTTGGCAAGTGTTTTATAAAAATTCCTAAAAATAATTGTTAGTTGGTACCTTTTAATAAAAATCTGAAAAAGTAATTACATTGACAATTTCTACTCAAGTGATATGATAGTTACAAAATAATTTGATGAAAATTCTAAAATTATTTGATATAATAATATTTAAAATTTCATGTTATTTTCAAAAGCTCATGTAATAATAAAATTCAGTGGAGACATTTCCATAAACTCAAAATAAATAAAAATCTCTAGAGTCTGTACCTTGATTTAGAGTGAGTTTTGGAGAGTTGGATTTCTCTCATCACCTCTCATAAATCATATCTATCCAATCAATTTAAAATGTCACAATACTACTTTGAATTTTCTTATATTTTCTCAATCAATGGCTTAGATGAACTGATAAAAAATAATAAAAAAAATTGAAGAGAGGATATTCTTCCAATTTTGTGAGGCGTTCAACACCTCCAAATGCCATTTTCCCCCCTCCCAAACGCTGATGGAACTTATTGGGAAGCCACACACTTAAAAGTAGATTTTTTATTTTAATTTTTTTGAAAAAAGAATCTTAAGCGACTTTGTTATATAACTCGAATTATCTCATAAATTAAAGCATGTTTTATTGGCGGTGATGGTACTAAATTATATGACATGAATAGAATTTTCTTTCAAGGCCAAAAAACGATTATAATTTTTTGTATTTTGTTCCATTTTTTCAAAAACGCAACTTTGAAAACCACCAGCTTTCACAGCCGTACGTCCATGGCTAAATTACAATGAGCCGAGACTCATTTAAAGGGTTTAGGTCTTGTGTCTAGTCATAGAGACATGCTTTCGTGCCGAGATATATATAAGTTAATTATACTTCCTATGCATCTAACGATTTCTATGCCGACAAAAACTCTACATGAATAAGGAGAAAAGTGAAAAATTAAATAATTTCCCTCATTTTGCGTTTAGTACAGCTTCTAGATAACGTTTTTATTCCTACGCAAAAACTCAAGGATTTTTTTGGTTTGCAGGTATGGATGTGAGTAAAAATTTTAATAAATTTAATTTACAAATAATTAGAAAAGTGTACGTCAAAAATTTTATTTAATGTTTTTACTCTTTTATTTTACATATTATATTTATTAAAATTTTATTATTCTCAAGACTAAATTTATCGCAAGACAATACTGCCATTATTGCTTCTTCTAAGCCTTTTAAAACAATAGTTTGATGTATATAGTGTAAAGATAGAAATTAGGACGTGTGCAATCGAAAAAAAATAAAGATATGTGAAAAAAACTTGGATAGGGTAAATATATAAATGAATTGATGGGGTGATGCGTAAAGACGCTGAGTGATATAATGGGAATGATAACTTGGGCAGTAAGGGTGGTACTGTTGTGGCGTGATGATGGGGGCAGCGAGAGGGAGAAATTATGTGAAGTATGTTGAGACAGAAGAAAATGGACACGAAGCTTGAGATAAGAATTAGGATAATAAAAAAGATGAACTGCAGAGAATGAAGTTCGATATGAGAGTACACCCACGGACGTTATTTTCTGTATTACACTATACTGTTCAATATTTTTACTTTCCCGCCATCTAATTAACAATCAGTACAGAATCGCCATTATAGTTAAGTAGGAATTAATCACATGATTGTTTAGACTTTGTGGGAAAATTAGGCAGTCAAACAATCATTTTTTTTGTTTCAAATTACTTTTTTTTCCCCTTTCTAAGTATAGGTATCCTTCTATTGGAGTTATTGTCAAGCATTTAATATCTGTTTAGTTGAGGGATTTACAAGCGGGAATCTCCCCATTTGGCGGCCGACAACCCCATGAGAAAAGTGAAAATGGAAACGTGCGTAATTAAGGAGTAACATGATTGATTATAGTAAGCACATGTATCAAGTAAGTAGGCATTACACTACTAGAAAATTCATTTTTTGCGGCGGAATTTTTCCGTCGCAAAACAAGCATTTTCTGTCGCAAAATAATTTTGCGTCGGAAAAGTGTCCGTCGCAAAAAAAGCCCTCGCAAATCAGTTTTGTGACGGAAAAAATGCATTTTCCCTCGCAAAATTCAAATTTTGCGGCGGAAAAAATTTTCCCTCGCAAAATCTTAAATTTTGTGAAGAAAAACAACTTTCCCTCGCAAAATGAAAATTTTTGCGAGGGAAAAATTTTCCCTCGCAAAATTTGAATTTGCGAGGGAATTATTTTTCCCCTCGCAAAATTCGAAATTTGCGGCGGAAAAATTTTCCCTCGCAAAAATTCACATTTTGCGAGGGAAAACAATTTTTCCTCGCAAATTGGCAGATTTTGCGAGGGGAAACCTTTCCCTCACAAAATTCTAAATTATTTAAAAAAATAAAAAAAAATCCGACAAAGCCAAAAAAAATTCATAAAAAATGTAAAAAAATTAGAAAATAAAATAAATTGTATATCATAAAAATAAAATATAATGTTCTAAAATATTACGAGTCTACATTGCAAAAACAAAATATTACAAATATAATGTTCCAAAATAGACTAAAAAAACTCTAAACAATAGCAGTCTGGTCATCGTCACCATCAGGAGGCAGCTCCGTACCTTTGCCCTTCGATAGGGATTAGAGAAGTGCTCGCATCTCTCTAAGCATATGTCCTTGCTCCCTCATTGTCTGTTCTAATTCCTTTGCCCTATTATCTTCTGCAAAACCAACATTACAAAGTCAATTTATTTATCCTACTTCAATTTATTTGTCCTTCAAGACCACCTCTACTACTGCCGTGTAATATATAAATAGATTTCATTCATTTGTGTTTTCATTTCTTCAACATTTTTACACATAAACCTTTAAAAAATTTCAATTTATTATCCAACTCATATACATCATACAGCAGAATCCAAAAGAAATCTAATTTCATTCTATAGGTAGGCAAAATAAGAATATTTTGTATAATTAATTCATATAAAATAATATTTGTATTTTTTATCCCTTTCATTTTGATAATGTTTTCAAGGAATAATATAGCAATTTTTTTTTTTAATTTCTTAACTATTGTATTGTTTTTAATTGAATAAACATGCAATCAAGATAACATTATTTTTTGGAACAAAATAAATGACGTAATACCATATTTTTATTTCAATTTAGAGAATTTAAAGACAATTAGTTTATATACACTATAATTATTAATTTTTATATCCTATAACATATTTGTATATTGTTGGGGTTGCCCAGAAAATATTTCATTGCAAAAATAACACTAACTACCTCAAACATGGTTAAGGACTAAAGTATTTTAGAGTAGATCGTCGGCAATTTCTTTAACAATATGCAAAACCTAAGGCATTTATACATAGCTAGAGCAAGAATTTAAAAATTGAAATCATATATTGCACAAATGTGTGACGGAGAAAGAATAAGTTACCCACATTAAGGATTCTACAAAAGATCATTAAAAATAAAACATACCCGTTGAAGTTCATAGCTTGAGGCGGAGAAAGAAGAGCAAGAAAGGCAGATAAGGGCTCAAGATGGAGGTGGCTGAGCTCCGTGGGACGGTGGCCGGACTTGGTGAGGAGAGAAAGCTTCAACGAGGACGGATGAAGAATAAGCTTCAGATGTGCGAGAAGAAGAAGAAATATAGGGGTTTTAAAAATTGGTTTGCGACGGAACGACTTGTTCCATCGCAAACTGGCCTGTTTGCGACGGAACATGGGGCCCCATCGCAAAACTACACCGACAATTTGCTCCGCCGCATTTTGCGACGGAACAAGTGGTTCCGTCGCAAACTGTCGGTGGGAACTGATAGTTTGCGGCGGAACAAATTTTTCCGTCACAAATTGCAGCGGAAAAAGTTTTTTCGTCGCAAACTGTGGTGGCAAAATTTGTTCCGTCGCAATTTTTTTTGTGGGAAATACCAGTGCCGGCGAAAATTTGCGGCGGAAAAACTTTTTCCGTCGCAATTTGCGGCGGAAAACATTTTCCCTCACAATTTGCAGCAGAAAAACTTTTTCCCTCGCAAATTGCGGCGGAATAATTTTCCCTCGCAAATTTATTGTTTTCTAGTAGTGTTTGTTGTGGGTCATGCCATCTCAAGCAAATTTGTCAAAGCTGTTTCTTTAATGTTAATGAGCCTGTTTGAGTTAACATTTATGTAAGTTGAGACAAAACTCTTATATATATTTATCCCATATATCGTAAATGATATTGGAAAAATATCTTTTACCACTTATCCAAACTTACATATTTATTTCATCACTGTAAATTACATCGAAAAAAATATTTTCTACCGGAAATTCAAACCGAAACAATTTATTTAAAGGGTGCATGGATCGAATCATGTGGGGACTGGGGACCAAAAACTTGAGATTAAACAAAGGCTTTAAAATGTTTGGTAATGATGTCACGTTGGATACGAATTGTAAACAAATAGATATCAATAAGAGAAGGAAAAGGATGTACACGGATCATATGAATATCTGCCCCCAGAAGAAACGGATCAAATTTCTTCCGATTTTATTTTTAGTAGTTGAGATTTATTCTGTAAAATAATGATGATGATGATGATGATGATGTATTATTATTATTATTATTATTTTGATACAAATTATTATCATTATTTAATATTTAATATCATAAAAATAATTTTAATATAACATAAAATCTTAGCTATTAAAAATCAATCTAGTGGAAGGAGGGTTTAGTAAGCACCATGGTAGTTAAAATCACTTCTTTCTCCCACGGAAGGAGACCGCGTCCCCATCAAAAATTTCTTTTATTTAGGAGTTGACAATTATTCTCCCAACATTTTATAACCTTTGTTTGCTCCACACATGATAAATAACCTTATAGATGAATCGGAGTGATAAAATATAATTTAATATGTAATATTTTTGGGTAAAAAAAAAGGATTATGGCATGGCTGTTTATTATTGAATCGGAGTGATATAAAAGCCGCCACGTGCAGGAGTTGAGGGATTTACAAGTGGTTATCTCCACATTTGGTGGCCAACAACTTGATGATTGATTATGTAAGTACACACATTAATAATTAAGTAGGCATTAATTGCGGGTCATGCCAGCTCATGCAAATTAGTCTAACATTAATTTATTTCAAGCGTTGGTGGTGGAATCATGTGGGGAGCAAAAACTTGAGATTAAACAAAGGTTATGAAATGTTTGGTTAATGAAGACTCGTTAACGGGTACGAATTGTAAACAAATAGATATGAATAAGAGAATAAAGATATGGACAGGTGTGTACGGATCACGAGAATATAAACGGACTCCGTTTTAAACTGTGATGTGAACTGGGAAGAGAAAAGAGGGATCACCGGCCATGGTATGTAATTATAATATTATACAGGAGAGACAACACAAATGGATATCAGCACATGACTACGTTCATTTAATTAAACGTGGGTCATCTATTGATGAGAAAGAAAGGTTGTATGAGTTTAAACAAACTTATATTTAAAGTTAAATTGTAAATTTGTAAGAGTTTAAGTTTACTTTTAAATAGGTATTACTATTGTATAATTAAATATTTAAAATATAAACGAATAACAATAATTTGATTTAAATATATTTTCAATTTAAATAATTGAAATTAAATCTATCAGCATTTATAATTTATCATATTTAATAAATAATTTTGTATGAAATTAATATATAAAGTTACTAAACATAACCAAATCGAAAAGATTAACATGAGTATAAAGATGACTTTAACACGATTTTGTAAGTTAAAAATGTAAAAACATAAATTTGATGTATAAACTCATAAATTTAACAAAGTTTACAATGATAATAAATTTACTAATAACTCAACTCAATTATGTAAGTTAAAAATATAAAAACGATAAATTCAGATAGTGAACTCATGAGTAACAATGGTGATAAAAGGATATAAATGTGAGTTAGAGACAATAATTATATTATATTTATGGGTTCAATTGCTCGAGTGTCCACACGAGTCCATGACATACGATAACGTCCCGCCAATGATGTCACCCCGGGTCCTATGCCCTGACGTAATCCTTTTTTTGGTTTTGCCCGTTTCCATAATTTGACATGATCGATTTCAAAAACTACTCATTCTTTTTTTAAAAACCCCTCCGACTCCTCACTCTCCAGCTGATCGCCTCTCCTCCCTTTCCACCTTGCACATTTCATTTCTGGCCCCAACGTTATCCTCCTTTTCATTTGTTCCTATGCAACTTTGAACCTTCTTCCATCTTCCAACTCTGTCCCTCTGCCTCATCATGACTCGTCCCCATGACCAAGGGCCCAGTGACTTGTCCAAATCTTTAATCTTCTCCATACCCGAATAACTAAATCCCCTGTTATCTTTTCTATTTATCTTTTTACAGGCCTCCAGGTAGTAGGGAAGTCAGGATTTTTAAATTTGTGTCCGCATAATTAGTGGTGATATTCGGGGGTTGGAAGGCAGCGCCCCAAATTTTTTCTTTTAAGGAAAGTTTAAATGCATTAAAAAAAGAATATAGACAAGAAAATAAAAAGAAAACTTCAACTTAACATAGAAAAATAATAATCAAGAATAAACTAAGTTATTACAACTGAACGATTACAAAAACATTATTCGATTTTTCATTTCTTGAAAATATTGCATTATATATTCATCATCGATCTTATCAAACATATCATATTCAACATAAATTAGCATACATGAGTTAAACCAATCATCACTTATCCGATTACGCAATTTATCCTTAACAAAAGTCATTGAAAAAAGAAAACCCGCTCAACACTAGCAATTGCTACCAGTAGAATGAGTGCCAACTTTATCAACAAATAAACCAATGGATAAACAATATCTTTTATCTTCCCAACCATCTTCAAAGTAAGGTCAGGAATTTTTTTCAAATTGACAAAATCAGAATTAGCTCTTACATCAACAATAAAATTACCGAGACTTGAAGAAAGAAAAGGAATATCTGTAATCTCAACAAACTCCAAAGGATAGAATCTAGTAAACTCAATCAACTTTTTTTTGTTAAAATTAGCAAATGAATCACCAGGATCAAAACAACTCAAACACTCAAGCAACTTGGTATTGACATTATCAAATCGCCAAACTCTTGAACTAGAGTATCTATCGCTGTATTAAATAACTTCACCTTAAAGTAGTGTAAGAATGTGAATGATTCTAATTTCCATCTTGATCTCCCTATAGGACAATAAAAATCATTCATATTTGGAATGTCGATATCATATTTATTGGAAAAATGTTCGTTTTTTAAAGCAATTAATTAAAACCATTATCCCTCACCTCTTGTGAACAAGACTTGATCTCCCTTTAGGACAATAAACATCATTCATACTTGGAATGTCGATATCATATTTATTGGTGTAGAGAAATAATAGAGAGAAATATATAGAAAATATACTCTCAAATGAAATGTTTATTCATATGCTCAATAGGGTATATATACATGAGAGAGAAGACAAGAGAGTAATGACTCATTATGATGATTGATTCCCTAATCACTTATAATTCCTATAATCCCTGATTATATACGATACTAATTAATTATACATTGATATATTTCCTAACACTCTCTCTCAAGTTGGACCATATATGTAAATCATGCTCAACTTGTTACAAGAAAACATAATTCCAAACAAAATAATATTTTTCCTAAGAACCTTTTCATCCAATTTTCACACACTCCCTCTCAAGCTAAAAGCAACATGAATATGAGCAGAAACTAATCACCAATAACTTGCTTCTTCATAAGATCTTGAAGCAAATAGCAAACGGTCTCACCAAGGACCAAATAATACTCCAAAATGTCTCATGAGAGACCAAACACCTTATCGGAGGAAAAACAACGAATAGGTCACACAAGGACCACCAAACTCCTTACCAGAAGAGGCAAATTAAAGTACCGCATATGCCAACGAAATTACCCAACCACAAGCATGACATTAAAGACAAAAGAGCACTTCATGAATGTACTGGAAAACATAACAAACGAAGAATCCAGCCACTAGAAACAAGTGAATGTGCACGAAACAAAATTTCATCTGTGCCAAACAACTGAACTGAGTCTTATAACGCAACCTTCGAAGCAAAGAACCGGTCTATACACCCCGGGAATGAAGGCTCGACGTCGGAGAACACCATAAAATGCAATAACCAAACAGCAGAGGAATCATAAACTCTTTCTCTCTCCCCTTGTGAAGAGTGATGAGCAACGACACTGTTCACGAACCAGCAACATGGATAGAACCAAAAAACAGCAAATCGACATAAACCAAGGAAGTGCAAAACACTGAGACCCAGCAAAACAAAGAAACTCAATCGCCAAACGCAATCTTCTAAACATGACACTGACCTAGTCTTACTTGGAAAAGAAGATCTGACACATGCTAAGGAGCCAAACTAGAAACAGAGATGACACGAACGCACACACTGAAAATTCACAAGTTGACCGGAATTTGGAAATGTGCTCCGGAGATTGAAAATCTTGTAGGATGTGAGAACCTCACAGAAAAGCAACCTCACTGACACATACACTCTATCTGGCCACTGTGATTGCTATCTCAGAACCAGAAAAGACAGAACACCCAAAGAACACACTCTGGATGGCCACTGTTACTGTTCACGCTACAGTAACAGCGGCCTCCGGAAAAGAAAAGCTCAAATTGGCCAAGAACTAACCAACCTCTGATACCATGTAGAGAAATAATAGAGAGAAATATATAGAAAATATACTCTCAAATGAAATGTTTATTCATATGCTCAATATGGTATTTATACATAAGAGAGAAGACAAGAGAGTAATGACTCATTATGATATTGATTCTTTAATCACTCATAATTCTTATAATCCGTGATTATATGCGATACTAATTAATTATACATAGATATATTTCCTAACAATTGGCAAAAATGTTCGTTTCTTCAAACAATTCATTAAAACCATTATATTTCACCTCTTGTAAGCAAGACTTGACTACCTTCACTAAACCAATTGCATTTAAAAGGTCTTCATTTTTCTTTATTGTGCTTGTGACAACTCATAAGAAATCCCCAAATGGTTTCATGTTTAACTAGTTCAGTTACATTCTGTTTCGTTTCTGTTTAACTAGTTAGGAGGACACTACACGTGGACACTAGAAAAGTCCCCTGGCTACTTACGTGTAATATATATATCAGAAGTCTCTGCATAATAATACAAGATCCAGAATTCTCTTTCTCTCGAACTCTCTATTCTCCATCTCTAATCTTGGTTTTCTGGCAAACCTTTGTGATATTCCTAATCGCCACGACGAGGATGATGTTGGACATCCTAGGTCCAATTTTGACTCTAGTTATGAAGATGATGTAGGAGATGAGGAGGACGAGGAGGAAGGAGAGAACCAAATGGTTTCATGGTCTTGCACTCCTGCTTTGGTGTCATCGCCACCTACTGGAGAGAACTAGGAGGATGGAGATACGTGAAGAGAGACTTGATGATTGGTTTAGAGTAAAAACTAGATATATTTTTAAGATCGTTTGTATACCGCTCGTAAAAGTGTACACAACAACAACGGTTTTAAAAGTTTTACCTTTTAGACCTTAATTTATGCATTCTTTATTTTCTATCCCTAAATTAGATTTTCAACCTAGCTACATTTTTCCCTTCAAACATGTAACAAATGAAGGAAATAGAGATAGAATGAGGTTCTAATTTTTTACCTTAGTCTAGATCTAAGCTTGCATGTTGGAAATTGCTCCTTCCTCAACCCCTTCTTCCTCTTCTTCTTTTTCTCTTCCCTTCTGAATCCTCTCGTGCTCTCTCCGTCTCTATTTTCTGTTTTGGGCGAAAGAATGGAGAAATGTAATAAATGAGAAATAGGAAGAGATGTGAGGTGTCCCAAATTTAGAGAGGGACTCCCAAATAATTGATTCTTATTGGCCCCTATGAGACTTTTATTTGCAACTAGATCCTTTGCTCATTAAATTGCAAAAACTGAAGAAGTTTTAGAAATTAATCCTTAATTCCATATACAATTTTTTCTTTCTCAATTAACTTCTCAAGGCCTTAAAATATAAACTCTAAACTTTCTTAGCCAAAAATTATCCTCTATCTATTTTTCCTTAAATTTTCGGGAAAACAGGCCATAAATTTCAAATAATAGCTTTAAAATTATTTAGGCTAAATTTTTCGTCATTAACCCTTTCATAAAATTTCTACATCCTCAAAATAATATTTTATATTTTCCCCCTAAATTTTCAAGTTCTAAAAATAACGTTAATAATTATCTTAAACTTTTTCTCATGATAAGTTTAAGATTTTTTGCTATAACTAACTTAACAGTCTTCTTATCTCAGTTTTATTCTTAAATTCCTTACTCCAAAATTTGGGATATTAAAATAGAGCTCTATTTGAAGGCGTTTTGATTAGAGTGGAGTGGCCGTGTATTGGCCCAGGAACTAAAGTTATGCATATGACAAAACCCACCACTTTGATTCACGTGCTTAGGGATGGAAATAGGTCAGACCTCTATCAGACAGCCTACAACCTGACCTATTTAGGGCCTGGTATGGTCTGACCTGTTTATTAAAAAGGCCAGGCCAAGGCCTATTTAAAGGTCTAAATATGTAAATAGGCCAGGCCTGTAAGCCTTCAGGCCTGACCTGTTTACATATTAAATAAATATAATAATATTTATATCATATAAATAACACAATTTTAATTTTTTTTCATTCTTATATTATAATTTTAAGTATAATTAGTTAATTATAGTTTTATACATATTATTATATTAATTAATTATGGCCTTTAAGGCCTGTAATATGAGGCCTTTTTAAAGGCCTACATCGTAAGTAGGCATTTAAAAAGGCTTCAGGCCTAACCAGGCCTTATGAAGGCTCAGGCCTGAGCCTAAAAAAAAACCTGTATTCAGGCTCAGGCCCAGGCTCAGGCCTTTCCTCTCTATTACAGGCTTAGGCCTATTTAGCCAAAGCCTGGCCTATTTCCATCCCTACACATGCTTAAATATTTGAATTAAATGACTTTCAACTTTTTGTGCGACTGTAGGGTTATGTTCACATTTTCACTGGTTTTGGGTATTCAATATTAATTGGATGCATTTCAGGGGAATGTTTTGATGATATATACCATACCGATTTAAAGTTTGAAATACAAAATAATAAATTTTGATTTAAATAGCGATATTTGTGGCAGCATTAGTATGGCCTTGAACGTTTTAAAATATATTACATGTTAGAGTAACTTGAAGTATATAATTCTTGTTTGCAATGTAAAACATAAACATTCAAATCAAAGGGTCGAGCGCCCTTATCTTGTGGTATATTTTTTTTAAGAAAAATACATATAAATATGTTTATTATTAATAATGATTTTGTTTTATCTGATACTAAAGTAGTTGCTTTCATAGAACCTAGGTTTGTTTTCTCATTTTCTTTCCTTGTATGCATAAACTATAAATACTAACTGCTGTATGTTTTTCTTTACTAATGCATTTTGATCATTTATCAAATAAAGAATAACGAAGCAGCTCGTATATATGTTTTCCCACTCTAGTGCCTTTTAATTTAAATGAGTTGCGATGCAATACTCTGCGATTTAAATTAAAAAGGAAAAATACATTATCCCTCTGCCTTAGTTTGAATTTGAATAGTTCGGTTTCCCCAGAAACGTACGTGTCCACATATTTGGATCCCAACGTGACTCAGTATGCTTGCTTTTTAAGGAGACGTATAATGAACTATACTGATGACCAATGCACTTCATGGATTAGTATCGAAAAAAAAAAAAAAACATGTTCAAATAGCATTTCATTATTTAAAAAATTGGAAATCCAACCTCTAATCCTTTATTATTTGTTATCTATCCCAAAAGAATAATATAGGCACAATAATAAATAAAGGATTAAATTAGGCATTTATGTAAAAAATAATAATAATAGGATTTAAAAAAACCTAACTCCTCTCGCCATATAAACACGATCAGAGAAGTATAAAGTAAATATCACATATGTTGGCAAGAATATCTTATATCGCAAAAGAATATTTTACGAAGAAAATGTCACATTTGATAAAAAGAGTGTGAATGAAATCTTTAGATGGGAATATATAGACCACCTCCCTCCCTGGCTCCCTCTATTTGTCTCCTTATTGAATTTTAATGTGTTATATGCTTATTTATGAATTAATTATCAGTACCATAATTTATATAATATATAAATTACTAGTACTTTTGTTATGCACATGTATATTTTTATATAAGAAGTAGAGTTGTAAATCAGGGTCGGCCCGGCCCGGCCCTCTAAGGCCAGCCCGTGAAGAGCCAGAGCCTAATAGGATCGACCCTTCAGGGCCTGAAGTAAGAAAAACACCTGTTTTTCAAAGTTCGACCCGAGAACACCAAGGCCAGAGCCGGCCCGCAGGGCACAAGAAATTACTATTTTGAATTTTAACTATTTTTTCTCCATTTTTTTAAAAAATATAATTAGTAAATTACAACACGAATTATCCAATATAAAAGCACAACTACTAATTCATAATAAAAAAACAAACTATGTTCACAAATAACTCACATAAAACATAAAAAACATATCACTAAGCGACATTAGTACGATGACTATTATTGTTGTCATCTTCATTACTATCATCGATTTTAAGGACATTTGATTGTTCTTCACTTTGAGTAGTAATTTCTAGCTCATGAGTAAGAATATCATGAAATTCTTCTCCCGCATCTTAAACACATCCATAATCTTTATTTGCAACAAATAACAAATCAAATTATAAAATTAGAGTATAGTTATTATGTATTTGTAGTTAAATGGGTAAATAACTCTATAAAAAATACAATATATATATAAATTAATAAATTTAAAAAGGAAAAAAGAAAAAGCTACAGTGAAAAAGGCCTGCAGGGCTGACCCGAGGCCCTGCAGGGCTGGCCCGAGGCCCTCCAGGGCCGGCCCGTTTAAACTCGAGGCCCGTCAAAGCTATCCCTCTAAGGCTAATTTCAAATATCTCATCCATTTTTTAAGTCCAACCCTTAAAGGGTCAGGGTTAAACAAGTCGGCTCGATGGGTCTGACCCGTTTTAACGGCTCTAATAAGAAGTAGAGACAGGGTAATTTGAATGGAACATTGCGTCCCCATGTAATGGGCCTGTTATGAATACAAGGCCTATTACATGTCCATATGTGGATAAATGTCCTCACAGTGTCCAAATAATCTGGGGTCTCAAGTCTCCCCCAACACTGATTTTTTTTTTTTCTTGAAAAATAAAGGTGAGCCGAAGCTTGAAGAGTTGAATTAGAAACTAGATCATGAAAATCTAACCCTTAGTACATCAAACTAGAAAATAAACTAGTAATAGCAGGTCAGTTATTTTTTCAAAACCATATCAAGGCATTCTTTAGAAATTGTTGGGATCAGGATCACATCAGTATCAGCAGGAGTGCCAGGGCCTTCTTTGGCCATAAAATCGGTACATGAAATATTGTCACATGTAGAATAATGAAGCTCTATAGTCCAGTCCGGGAAGAGAAGGTTGCCAACGCGGATTTTGAGATGAGGAGAGATAAGGTCAAGCTTGCCTGCCTCCACATCTTATCCCACCCCATCTCTTTCTCTCTCCCTTGAGCGAAAATCTTCAATTTTACTTTTGTTATTTACCTTTTTATTCCCCACACAAATGAATGCATATATTACTACTCCTTATAATTATGGAGCTACTATTTATAAAAAAAAATTTAATTAAATTTTATATATTAAGAAGAGGTGGTTAATTCAATATTATAGAATAAATTTTTAAGTTTTCCCTTATCTATTAATGTGTATTTTTCAATCTTTTTTCTCTCTCTATTCTCGTTTTATTAGTACAATTAATTAGGTAAAATTTGTCACAATCTCATTTATATCTTGAAATTATACTTATAAATATGACTAAATTTTTTTTGTTAAAAAAAATTATAAATAAGACCAGAATGGTACATTTCTAAAAGAATTTTTTTTTTTTTGTAATATATGTCACTTAAAAAGCAATTAATATTTATTTATCAATTTTGACCTATAACTAATGTTCAAATGTGACTCTTCTCATTTTTCTCTCTCCTTTAATACCTCATTCAATATGGTTAAAGTTGAAATTTTTTTATTTCGGATAAATTTAATGAGATGAGTATATATATTTTTTTCTTTGTTGAATTAGTTAAAGTGACTTATATTATGAAATAAATGAAATATTTGTTTTGAGAAAAAAGAGTATTATTTTTGGTTATAAATATAAAACATATATACTTGACTTTTTTAAAAAAATATTAAGAAAGGTAAATAAATTACTTAATCATATCATATGTTATATTTGATTAAATTATATTTCAGTTTATAAGTCAAAAAATAATTTAAAAAATAATAAATATAAATACACTGAAATAATTTAATTGGTTTCTTTAATTTTTTTTTAAAAATAATTTAGTGTTTTATTTAACACTTGAAGGGCAGTAGGTGATAAAGTTATCTCCGTCTTGGCCACAACCCTCGAGCATTCTCTGCTTTAAACGAATCCATTGTCCCACTTTTTTTTTTTTTTTTGCTACAGCCATTGTCCCACTTATGGGGGGCACGAAAGCGACATCAATTAAAACATCGGCTTTGGAGGACAGAAAAAGCCGAGAATAAAATGTTCTTAAGGGAGAGGATCCTCTACCTATCCTATTTCTCCCAATCCCTCCTTATCCCTTATAAATATCTAAAATGTTAAAAAAAAAGAAGAAAAAAAGTCTTATCATTTGGAAAAGCAAGGATTTATGAGGGATAAGGAAGGATGGGGAGAAAGAGGATGGGTAGAGGATCCTCTCCCTCCTTTTTAACCATGGAAAGCCAAACATTATCCTACGGGAAATTTAATGGTATATATTATTGTTAAACAATATTTTTGAAAGAGTGAGAAATAAATTTCATTCATAAAATTAATTATTAGTTATATGATATACATAATGTCATGGCACAAGCTATTTAGTTCAATTGACACTTAACAGCTTCTCAAATCTCATACACGTGAATATAATGTTAAATGTTTAATTAGTCCCCAGGAGCCAGAAAGTATTGAAAACTTGGTACCTTAAAACTCAATCTCAAAGCAAACAAGAACAAAGCACTTGCAAAGTCTTCTAATTAACTAGCACCCAACCCATCATACCTCGGAATCTGAATGCAAAATTGGGGCAAGTGGGTCTTTGTAATTCAAGAACTTAAATCATAATCTGACTCGGCACTTTTGCCACTCCAGATATGGCAGCTTGAGCCCGAGACATATCGCTGTGAGCATATAGGGTGAATCCGTCGTCCTCAACGTCACGCTCTAAATTTCAATTCGGTGGAGTCATTGTCCTTGTGGAGTCAATAATTTGTATGGTTGGAGTCTATGGATTGTAGGGTGCGTATATCCTCCATTAATGGGGTTACAAAAAGAAGGCTTCTTTGATCAAAATTTATGGAGAAGAAGATGGCTTTGAGACTTCAATTTGGGATTGTTAGAATCTTCTGAAAACCAGGAGGGGGTAGATTTGGTGTAAAATAAAAGCTTGTGAACTTTGTAAATCTTTTCACATCTTAGTCAAAATAATAAGTACGAAGATAATGAGGCGTAAAACTACTATTAATTAAACAAATAACGTATACTAAAAATATAAGAGATAAAGGAAGAGAATAGACAAATTGTGATTTATACTAGTTTGATCCAATCCTTAATGACATACATTCAGTTCTCAAGCTTCATTTCAGATTTTCAATCTATTATCTTCTTCTTTAATTCAGACACAAGAGAAGCCTCTACTATACCACTAGTTTAGTTAAGCATTTGTGAAGTTACTCCCTCTTATACACCACCACTACAAAAAAAAGGGTCCATTTGTAGTGGTTAAAATGGAATGTTTGTAGCAGTTCTAGCCGCTACAAATGACATTCGTAGCGGTTCAACAAACCGCTATAAAATACACTGTGTCAAACAATTTTGTAGTGGTTTAACAAAACCGTTACTACACATTCCTTAACCGCTATTGTATCTATAGCGGTTAACAACAACTGCCACCATATGAGATTGCACTTACGTCAACATGAGACATTAGTAGCAGTTCCTTAAACCACTACAAAGTGAACTTGACAAAACTTGTAGCGGTTACTAAACTGCTACTACTTTTAGACATATAAGTCAAAATTTGAAATTATATTGTAGCGGTTACGTAATCGCTACAAATGTTTCCCACCATTTTTTGGGGAAAAATGTTTTGCTACCAACTCTAATTCTTTTTCAAATTTCTTGTAATTTGTAGCGGTTTTAAAAACCACTAAAAAATATTCAGACATTTTTTTGTAAGAATTTTGCTTTGATTTCAAAATTTAGTTCATATTTGTAGCAGTTTAATAACCGCTACAAATGTATAAAAGTTTAAAAAAAAATAATTTTTTTCAATCATTATATTTAATTAATTAAATATTTTATTATCAATAATTTATATTTTTAGTGATATTTGATTATATATATTTATTATATAGGTATAGTTTATTGGGGGTTGATTTAAATAATATTTAATTTTAAAAATAATGTGTGTGAAGGTGAAAAGAAAGTTGAAAAATAATCATACAATTGTGAATTAAAAAATATGTTGAACAAAAAAATAAATATTGATATAATCATCATGTTTTATCCGGTTGAACAACACTTACCTTTTTGAAACACTTAATCTCTTTGAGAAAATATATAAATTTGCGAGAAAACATATTAGAAAACGAAAGTGGAGTATATTAAATATAGTTTCGTGGGGGTGTTTATATATTGGTATCCGTGTACCTTTTTTATAACGGTTGATGTTGCACTTTTTGTATCGTTTAATATTAGTAACGGTTAAGGTCACAGTTTTGTAGCGGTTAGTATTTGTAGTAGTTTGATTTAATTTTGTAGCGGTTTATAACCGCTACAAATAGGTTTTAAAAAAAAAAATTACAATTTAAATTGTAAGCTACAAATAAATTTTTTAATATATATATTACAGATTAAATCATAAGCATAATTTTAATTTTTTCTCTTAATCTTCGTCACCATCCCTACAATTTTTTTTTTGGATACAACATTACTTATGAGTTGAATATGTTTGAACACAAATAAAACTTTAGTTAAATGTTATTATTTCATAAAGCGTATATTAAAAAACATACCAAACTAAAGGTAAATTGTCATCGTCGTCAGGGAAGAAGTTCTCAAAGCTGGCAGGCTGGAACAGCTCACTCTCGTAGGTGACATTATTAGCATTGCCCATGTCGTAAAGGTCCTGAGGCTTTAAGTGAGCGATTATATGCCAATCCATGTGCCTCTCATCAGCGACATAATAAACCTGATGGGCCTTTGATGCAAGAATATACGGCTTATCATCTTCAGACTGACCAGTGTAAATAGGTCAGGAGAAATTCACTGATGTGATGCCTAAGTTGTCAGTCATGAGTCCATAGGACGTTGTCGTATTCGCTCACACATACTTGAACAGTGTCATAGTGAAACGGCCTTGATAATTTATCTTGACCACATCAAGCAGCTTTCCATAATATCGGACATTACCGAACTGCATGTTCCTATCATTGCTGCTTGCATAACTCCTCGTCCCAAACGTGCCAATGTGCCATATATACTCGAGTTTTGGGTTAGCAATCCCTGATCACGTGAAACGATGTAAAACTTGAAACCGTTGATATTGTATGCCGTAAATCTTTGGGCGTCGTCAAGCGGGCTAAGTGCGAGAGCTCTTAATTATGGTAAGTGCGGGTTGCGATCATTCATTATTCTCTTCCTAAACCAACCCATGAATTCTCTGTGGACTTTTCTATCAATCTCGGATGAAGTCTATGTATAGATTCTCAGCTAACGCTTGATATGACTCCTGAATTCTCAACAATTAAACATGCGAAGAAAACCATGAAATGTGAGTACAAAATGTAAGAAAATATAAAAGATAACATATATCTATGCGCAGTCCTTATTAAAGGTACAGTTCAGCTTTAGTGCAATTAATCAAGACATGTGTAACATCCCAAATTTCTGGGATTTTAACATTGGAGTATTATATGAGAATGAAATGATAAAAATTTGGGCAAAGATAATTATTTTCAATTAAGGTTTAAGTTTTCCTTAATTTATTTGAGAAGAAAATAAATTCAAGGAAAATAGAGAATGAAAATTGTAGGATTAAGTATTAATAAACTTATTTCCATAAATTACAATTAAAGTCCAATTGCAAATAAATTAGTATGATAAAATAAATTATCACTATGGTCCAATAATAATCATAATATGATAAGCTAATTGATGAATAACTTAGGAATCTAATTTTGATTTATGCGATTAGTATAATCTAATTGTAAGTAAAGAAATGAAATTAAAAAAAAATGATAGAGGCTGATGGGCCACGGATTTTGGCCAACAAAAACAAGCCCAAGATACAGCAAATAACAGCCAAGAATTGGTCCATTAAACAGCACCCAAAGCAGCCACGTGAGAAACCAATGATATAGCATGAGTTCTATTTTTTTTTCCCTTCAACTCGGCAAGACAAGAATTGAGCAGCAAAACACTGAATTCATTTAAGCCCACCGAAAACACTGAACCAAAGATGCAGAATCCAAGCCCAAACCGATTCAATGCCTAACAAGTAAGAATCATATATCAGCTACAGTAGCCAATGAGAGTTGGCACATGGTAAGAGTTTTATGACTAGACCATTGAGTTGTGGGTTCAATCTCCTCTGTCGTTGTTGGGACTCCTTTGGTAGGCGATCTCGTAAGTTCCCAGTAAGTGCTCATAGAGCTTGGGGTCATGCTTGGCCTTGATGATGGACTGGTGTCGTCGAACCCTCCAAAACTTTCATATATATATATATATATATATATCAGCTACAGTAAACATCATCAGCTGCAAATTAACACGTAATGTGTCCAGCTGTCCGCCCCTCAACATGCATGTAATAACCATTAGAAAATAAAAGCCATCCCTGCTCCTTCGTCTTTCATTCTTCCAGAGACGCAAGCCGAAAAAACAGAAAGAGAGAAGAGAGACCGAGAGAGTGTTTGAGAGTTTCATTTTCCCCCCCTCTGTTTCTGCTCCGTTATTCAGCAAGCAAACAGAGCAAGGAAACCGGCGCTGTTCAGCATCTCTGGAAACCAAGGACTGAAGGTGACATGCAACTTTCCTTCCTCCTTCGTTTCTGCCTTGTTTTAGCTTGAATACCAATAAAATGAGACTGAAATAAAAACAACTGAAATCAAAACCGAAAATGAAACGAAAAACAGGGGGTTATTTGGGTTGTTTTAGATGTTTAAGTTTCCTGCATTTAGGTTCAGTCATTGCTGCATGAAGTGATCTCATGTTGATGTGTATATGAAAACAGAAATTTAAAAGATGAATCAAAGAATAAGAGCTGTCGGGTTTTGCTTATGTTTAAGATATTTTCGGCTTGCTGCATGTATACTTATTTCGGTGCAATGGTTCTGTGTGTGCATGCCGTGGAAGGAAAAGGAAACATGAGAGACCACGTGAGTTCACTGTATGAAAGTATCTATGAATATATTTTGCTGTCGGGTCTTTGGTTCTTGCATCTGTTTTTGGTGTTTATTTTGCTGCATGTAATTATATGTTTTGCTGTCAAAACAATGCCTCCCAGTGTCGAAATTCTGCTTCTGTTTGTGTATTTCAAAAAGATCATAAAAAGCTTACTATTTGTATTCTTTCTTTCTTGGTTGCTGCATGTTTCCATGACATATATATAAGTGTGTTTTGTGTGTTTGCTGATGGTAAAACATTAAAGGAATGAAAAGTCAAGCTAAATACATAAGTGTGTGCACTCGTTGAGTTTTTGCTGTAGGGTCTTGTTTTTGCATGATGTGATTCGTGTTTCCAGTAAAGAAAAGAAGGAGAAATAAGTTAATATAAATATATATAGCTATAAGGGAAAAGAAGCAAGTGAATGAAGCTCATATATGTGTGTGTGCATGTAGGTGTGCGTCCTGAAAAGAGAAATATTATATATATGTATGTGTTAGTCTCCTAAAAAGGTCAAGAGCCTAATTAGGATATGAAAATGAAACTAAAATATAAACTGCTTTATATGTGTAGGTACATGTAATGTTCACCATGTGCATTGCATTTTTCTTCTATATATATATATATGTGTGTGTGTGTGTATGCAATAATTATCATTATTTGCAAAATGCATTATTATGTAAATATGCTCAACCCAAAATAGGTAAAGCATAAAGGATGATTTAATTAGCATAATTAAGATTTTAGGGAAACCATGAGAAATGTTAAAAATTAATTAATTATCTTCTTAATTGCAGATAGATATTTATTTGTTTGGTGTTACTTGTTGAGTGATAATAATAACAAACAATTTTATTATTTAAGATTTAGTGATAATGACCAATAATTGATGGGGAGCTTATTATTATTATTATTATTCAAAATAATAATAATAATAACAACAACAACAATAATAATAAATAATAAATATTGACGGTATTATTATTGGTACATTTTAATGTTATGGAATTACAAATTATAAATTTTAATACGTGGAATTTTAAGGGTTATTGTTAGTAAATTGATATTGATAAATTAAATTGTGGAGTATATTTAAGCTCGGGAATTAGGAGCAGTGTGAAAGTAGTTAGCTCGGGCGAGAGATAACCACTTTTCACTTATTATGTTATTAATATGCTGCTTGTGGATTGATAGGGGCGACTTCGGCAAGTGCACCGGTCGTTACAAGTAATAAAGTAGTGAGAAAGTATCGTCCCATGAGGAATAGTTATTCAATCACTAATTCGCTATTTTCACCTTAGTTGGACAATTTTGAGTAATGAAAGATGAGTTGTAACTAAGAATCAAAGAAAGAAAAGAATTCAAGATGAAGATTCGCAAGAGAATGTTTAGAAAAGATAATCAGTCGAGTAAAACGTAGCTAGGACTTAGAATCCCCCTATGCTCCTTCAAGTATTTGGATTAAAGATCTAATTGATTATGACTCCCAGATTGACGATCGATTCTCTAAGGTTAGACTAAGTCCCAATGTCTTGATGCTACCTTAGCCTATTTTATCTTTAAAAACAACCTAATGTCTTAGTATTGTCTAGAAAGATCAAATCTTGAACCAGAATCCTATGATCGCATAAATTCATAAGCCTATGTCTAGGTCATGCAATTTTATGATGAATTAACAAGTTCCAGTTAGATGCACCAACATCTCTATTGTCATACATCAACCTATGGACAATCTTAAAGGTGATCAATCTTCAAGAAAGCATTAAGCAAAGAAAATTCATTCAATCAAAGAAACCAAGATTCATACAAAAATTCAACCAAATACTCAAATTTGCATAGGGTTCATCCTAGCCCCAACTACAAAAAGGAAATTAGCCAAGCATGGCTAGATTAACAAAACAAAGAAGAAAAGATGAAGATGGAATGATTCTCCAGATGTTGGGAAAGGTGGATCTCCACAAGTGCTTTGATCTCCTCTCCAATGTCGTCGAGTTGTTTCTTGTGCCAGAAGTTCTTCTTTTTAGTGCTAGGGTTGCCTCTTTTTTGTTTTCTGATCCAATTGGGTTTCCAAATCTCTAAAATCCTTGATTTTCCTTCCTTTTTCGTGGCTCAAAAACTTTCCAAAAATTAAAAATCAGGATTATCGCACTTCTGGCGCCCTGGGTGCCAACTTTCTGTTTCTCCCTAGAAGTGGCGCCCTGGGCGCCACTTTTGCATAGGATTAGCGCCCTGGGCGCCAACTTACTGTTTCCTCTTTGTGGCTTCACTTTTTGACTTCTACGGAGTCTCCAAATAGCTTCTTTTTATGGATAAAACCTGCAAAACACACAGGAACACTTGTGAGGGTATGCCTGACATCAAAACCATGATTTTAGCTTATTATCCTTAAGCTTTTTAATTATATTTGATCAATTTCAAGTTCAAATTGTGCCTTAACACATGGTACATTTGTGGCTCATCATGGATATTCTTCTGAATTGATAAAGTATGTTTTTTTAAATAAAGTTGTCATATGAACTTTTTATGAATAGAAATGAAATTGATTTATAATGACATAGTATTGTGATTATTCTGGAAGTTTGCCTGTTAAATTATGATGATAATTATGGAAAGGGATGAATTGGGAAAAGATAGGAGTAGTACTTCGACGTGGTAATGCCTCCATTGGTGCACGATGGTTGGCTTATTATTATCCTATCTGAGTGATGAGACTTGCCCACCAAAGTGATGGGCTTACGACACCTCACTAGGGTAAAGTAGGGAAAAGACCCATGGTCTGGAGCAAGTGCTCTGAGGATTTTGGTCGGTCCTCATCACTTGACCAGTGAGCTTTCAGAGTAACCAGTAACATGGGTGTAACTTTGCCCATGGGTCTAGTCGGAGGAAATAAGACGGTTCGGTTGGATTGAAGGTAGGTATTCTGGGTATTGAAATTAGAGAGATTTATGACACTTAATAATGATGCATAATAATAATGTGTAATTATGAATTGTTTATTTGGAATGCATTATTTTAAATCCACTTGGCACCTCATTGGCACTTGTTGATATTTGTAATGAGTTGGACTGATGGTTACAAAATTTTCCCCAAGTAACCAGTCCGATCTAGGTCCTTCAGGGAAGCCGACAGACGCGTAGGAAATTTAATACAAGTAGGACTTCTGTCTGTCTTGGTTGTATGGATAACTATATATTGCTACACATTAGGGCTATCATGCATACTTTGGGCATATTTTTGAAAATTTTAAATTCCGCATTTTTTTATTGTTTAACTCGTATTAAACGACAACTTTGATAAACTATGTGATTACCCTAATTAATAGATGGTAATTTAGTTAATTAAAACGGTGGTTGTTTCAACATGTCTATGTGCTTGAAGCTTATCAAGTGTCGTCGGTTTGAAGTTCTCAGTCCCGCCAACTGGTTTACCGACTCAAGGGATTAACAACTCTGTTGCTGATGGTTCTAGCTCTGGACAATCGTCTACACGAGGCGGTCGGTTGAATGACGTCTCAATTTCATCAAAGTACCTTGAACAAAATACAATTCCTCATCCCAATATAATCTTCTGCAATTGAACCTTTCATGCCACACCTTATTCCTTATGTAAGATTTCAGTTTCCCAAGAAACCTATAAAGTAATGAAGGAAAAAGGTTGAGACATTAATGCTAAATTGTGTGACTAGGAAGTAATCCTAAAGTAATTAATTTTAAATAAGTACCTCTCAATAGGATACATCCATCGGTAGTGAACTGGGCAGCAGGCTTTGTTTCGTGAATAAGGTGTACTATTAGGTGAATCATGATTGTGAAAAATGATGGAGGAAAGATCATCTCCAAATGACATAGCGTAAGAATAATTTTCTGTTGCAGCTAGTCGAGCTCCTCCATGATCAAAACCTTGGAACACAATTTCTGGAAGAAAGAATGCAACTCGACCAAAACGATCGACACATCGAGAGGCAATGTATCTTTGATGGCCAGCGGAAGTAACTATTACATAAGCACATATGAGTCATGACTCTTCAAAGTCGCATGGAAGATTTCCTTATTTGGTTTTGTCAGGGTGAATTTTGCCGGGTAAAATCTGTCATGCTCATTCGGTCATGCGTCTCTACGCGCCAAGCTGGTACCACGTTTGTAGCGGTTTATTTAGCAATAACTGCTACAAAATGTCGTTGCAAACAGGCCCGTGCTTTGGCACCAATCCTCCCGCTACAAATTTGTTGTGGTTTTATGTAAAACCGCCACAAATCCATGAGTTTGTAGCGGTTTTTTGTGACCACTACTGGTTAACCGCTATAAATCATGGTTTTCTTTGTAGTGCGTAAGGATGCAACCTTGATGATGAATAATTACAATCAATTTTCTCTTTCAGAAGTGAATAAGATGAACATTGAAGTATAATACAAATAATCTCTTCCTCTAAGGTAAATGATATCGAAGCCAAAAAATAGCAAAGAGTATTTGGTTTGAAGTAGATGATTCATGATTTTGGTTTTTTGCCATTGTTGCACATATTCATCGACTTTTAGTGCTTTTCTATTTATATTTGATGTAGCTTGATGACCGTTGGAGATGTTGAAGTATATGTTAGGTACATTTATATTCCCGTCATGATTTTGTCCTTAAGTTTTATAAAAATATGACTGTTAGAGACTTTGACAAAATGTGCCCATTGAAGCTCTAATCCAAATTTAATCACATGTAATCTTCATATAAACTTAATTAGTATTGATGAGGAATGATATAGTCAATGTTTATATGAGTTTTTAAAAAAAAAAATCATGAAATCCAAGATGGTGATTAAAAAGATGTGCAAAACATCATTTTCTAGGATCACTAGTGGTCACTCGAGTGATTTTCAAAGTGAACAATGCATCACTAAAAGTGATGTGTGCTTCATTCCCTGGATCACTAGAGTGATGTGCTAGTGATGCATAAAATTATATTACTCGAGTGTTCTTGTTGATCACTTGAAATATCACTGTAGTGTTCTGTTAGTGATAAATTCATTTTGAATTAAAATAAAACAAATTACTTGTCATCATAAAGCTATTGAAGTCTATTGTTCACTTGCAAAAAGAATCAGCTCCAAATTCATTATATTATGTAAGTTATGATTCAAAGAGTGATTGCTAGTCTGGAACATAGTGAGAAAATCGAGCTTTAACTTTGGTAATCCATATCTCTTTCTTCTGATCCTCTTTAAGGTTTATCTTAGGGTTGTAAAACTAATTTTGAGTGTCATTTTATAAGCAATAAGTTTCATCTCAATTGAATGTGCATTTTATGAAATAAATCCAAATTACTGAACTTGATCTGAAATAACACGAGAAATTCTAATGTGAACAACTGAGATCCTTATCTCTTTCGTATTAAATCTATTGAGCTTGACCCTGGTGTTTGTTTTTTTTATTTGGAGTCTATTTTCATTTATAATCAATTTCACATCAATTGGTTATATGGTTTGAAAGATATGTCTAAAACACTGAATCTCTATCATATTAAATGAAAACAAAGCGTAACAGAATAGTCATCACTAGCACACCACTTGATTGATGTTGCCAATGATAAACGAGTGATGATGAAAACTTAAAGGTGCCATTTGAGTGAAGTTGGTATAATTTCTATACAAGTCATTTTATCTTCGAATTGACTCATTTCAACATTCATTTAACCAAAGAGACCTCTAGTATCTTATATAAAAGCTTGAATCTTGACATTCCCATTAGATTTTACGAGTTTTTCTTTCTTCAATCTCTTTGTCTTTTTTATCATTCCAATTTGATAACTTCTTCCTTTCATGATGAATGTTATTCTTTCTTCACTCTTTCTTCTTTGTTTTTGCTCATGATGATCATTGTTCATAACCCAACTAGATAGCTTCTTTATTTTCTTGCTTAATATGATGAAGGCTCTTCTTTCTTCATTATTCCTTCTTCTTTTTCTTCTTCATGGTCATTTTACATGCACAATCTAGCTTAATAACTCCTTTTTTTTTGCTTGACTTCTTCTCCTCATAGTTAATAAATTTATTTATTTCTTTTCTTCTTGATCAATCCCCATATTCTAACTTAGATATCTTCTTTCTTTGTTTGACTAATATTTCACATTAAACAAAGTAATTAGTCAATGTATGAGATAAATACATGTGCAAAAATTTTCCTCTTAATATTTGGCATCTGTATTTGACTTCATAAAAAATAATCATAACTAACAGGGATTGACAACGGATCTTGGATTAAATAGTAAATTTAAGTGAGTATAGTGAAAATCCAGGATCCTTCACTTGTTTATCAAGGGAGGGTGGCAACCATTATTTCCCGGTCATATACATTGCAGCTTCTTCATCTACTTCTCTTCAACCACCTCCTTGTTTCATTAGTTAGTTTTAGTTTTCATTAGTTAGTTTTATTTCCAGAAAATGTGAGTGTCTAAGAGGGTGGGGAAAAATGAGAAAATTAAATATTTTTCATTAGGTAGTTTTAGCAAAAATCTAGAAGACAAAGTTGGATGATTGAAGGCCTTGATGAAGACAAACATGCTCTCTTTTTTTAAAAAAAAAAATTATGTAAAATCCAAGTGGAGGTGGGTTGAAAGTCACATGAACATTTTCAGTCAAAATTTTCTCTCTAAATTGTCAATGTTGGTCAAATAAAATGTCACGGTATTTTTTAGCCCTTTTAAAATCTTGATGGGTAATTTTGCACCCAAAAATTGTTTATGGTGCAAGATGTATTTTTGAAAAAAGATCATGGACATTTTTACACCTTCCCCCAAAAAACTTATTATGGCCATGATTTGAAAGGATTAGTGCTTGCTTGATTTCAGTTTATATGATAATGCACATCCATAGGGAAGTAATAATAATAAAACAAGACGTATGCTCTAAGTGACAAGGGCATGCATTTTCAGCTACTCAATATGTACTGGCAGGTGAATTCATAAATTTGACGTCGTGTTTCCTTGTTTGAACGTTTACTTAAACAAACACCCTGCTGAGAGGGAAAAATTATACTCTAACCCGTTAACAAAATTATACAAATTTAACTGTTTGAACGTTACTTTATCTGTAATTCACCCTGAAACTGAATCACCTTGTGTGTTCTGATTAATTTGGAAGTTGACATTAAACCAATTAAAAATAGTAAAGAACAAATTGTTAAGCATAATGAACTTAAATGACGTTCCAAAAGATGAATCATTACTTCATGAAGACGGAACAGTGAATCGACCATTTGACTCTTTTATCCTTTCGTTCCAACCTAGCTCTCTTTTAATTTTTCGGTGTAACATTGTTAGTTTTTTATTTTAGCAATAATAAAGAGCGTAATCATCCCCAAAAAGAAAAATATGAAGCCAAGACTGAAAATGTAAACGACCCATTAATTGACAGGCTTTATGTTATTAGAGAATATGAAAACATAAGATACATAGTTTATAGTAAGTCCACACTTGGCGATGCCAGAAATGTGACACCACCACTAGACTAGACAGACACTAAAGAGACAGACACCACATACATTTTTATTAAATTATTAATCCACAATTTACGCGAAAAACTCAAACTCTTCACCATAACATGTATCCCAGTTCCCTCTCAGAGCTTCAGATTCAACAAGCATCATTGGGAGTGGCCTCATCGTGGCAGCACTTGTAGGTGATGTAAACCTCCATAGTTTTGGGACACTCCGGGCACCTGATTCTCTCCGACAGCTTGCCGGAGACGTTAGGAACCTCGAGGTGGGAGCAACGGTGGAGGGCCTTGGCTGCATTCTCATGGTACTCCTTGAAGGACCATTCGAATCCCTTCGTGACCACAAACTCCTTCCACTTCTCGAACTCAGCCACCGTCTTCAAGATGGTGATCCCGTGTCCTGTCAGGATCACCTCAGACCCTTTGCTCAGCAGCGCCCAACCACTCTCGTTCTTGTAGGACAACATCTTCTTAACTTCCTTAGTCATGTCGTCCTCCTCCTCCGCTGACTTGTGCGCCTTCGTCACGAACAAGCTCTCAATCCCCCTCCAGAATCGGCGGAAAATGTGTTTGTGTTCCTTCTCCACGTGGAACAGCTCAATCGAGATCTTTTTCTCCTTCAGAAAGGCATCGTTAGCCAGAGCTGTAGCGTACTTATTGAACTGCAGGACCCAATCCTTGTCGTGACCACCATAGAAGAAGATGTATTTCTCCTCCTCGAACTGCTTCACACAAATTCATCTTTGTTATATAAATGATTTGAGACCTCTCCCAAGCAGGGTATATAGCATATATACGTATAATATACATACCCATGTGCCAATTTGGGGGTGCATTTGGGACGCAATGGGCGCGACCCATTGGCGACTAGTGTGAAGTTCTTCTTCCCGGGTCTTGATGAAGGGGAAGGCCTTGATTCCCCAGGAATGGATCAAGTGGAAAGCATTGTGGTGAAGAATCTTGCCTTGGTGGTTCATGGTCACCACCATGGGCTTCGTCTTGAATTGCCACTCCTCTTTCATGTAATTAAATCCGGCGACGCTTCCGAAGTGCTCTACCACGAAGAATGACATCTTTGCTTTCAGGATCTCGAACCTCTTGCGCAGCTGGTCCGTCCACTCTTCCACCATCGGAACCCACACGGTCTTGTACTGCTCCGTCTGGTTTTTTGTCTTGATGGCCTCGTGAATTTTAAGCACCACTGATAGTTCTTCCTCCGTGATGTCCAGTGTGGATACGAATAAGTATACGTTCTTCTTTTTCAGCACATCGATGCTCACCTGTCACAGGCATTTTAATTTATTAAATGATACATACACATTGATAATACTTTGATTAATATGTCGCATTGTGACCAATGCTAGACCTCTGAGGGTTACCAATTGATTGATTCATTTGACTGCCTTCATTTGGAGGTTTTTTTGTTGTTTTCTTACGTTTCACAATATATTTGACGCGTACATGGCAGGCAGGTATCAATGGATCCACCCAAAAACTTAAACGTAGTAACAGCCATTATTGTAGTTTGTTTTGCTTCAATTATGGCGCCATCAAGCAATTACTTTAGTGAACCAGCTTCCTCACCTTTCCACCACCTTTGGATAGGGAGTAGGGAGAGATCGTTTGATGGTCTAGATATATTTATTTTTTTGCTTTCTATTTTTTTTAAAAAAATTATTTTAATTAGTACACAATCTAAAATAAAAACAATTTTTTAACTAATAATTTTTTTAAAAAATGATTTCTTTATTTAAAAATCACGTGTTAAAAAAATTAAATCTTAATCCTCATGACTCATCGGTCAAAATGAGATGAGTTCTCCTAAAACTGGTTCCCTTACTTTATTATAGTCTCGTGGAAGTCATTCAGTCTGGCCCATTTCATCTTTGTCGAATTTCCGAATAATTTAGGAGTGGATTGAAGACTTTATGAGAAGAAAATTGCACAATCAATTAACAACAAGACACCTTGATTCAGACACAATGGAAAGTTAAGATCCATTTTTTTGGGTGATGGGTTAAGGTCTCTTTATCTCCACACAACTTTATTCGAAGTGGGAGTAAACAGAGAGAGGTCACATACCGTGGTTTTGGAGGCACCATCGTACAGTGGCTTTGGAACATCCGACGAGAAAATGAGAAGCTTGAGCACCTCCGAAATCTCCGTTGGGGTCTGCATAGTCTTCCTGATCTTGTAATAGATTCTCGTCACCTCTGCATGTAGCACAAGATATATAAATATATAACTCATGATCACCACCATCACTCTCTTTTCTTCAAATTTGATTCAATGAAAACTCAATTATGTATTAATTACCCACCTATCTGTTGCCTGCATAGAGTGATATGCTTTCTCAGCTTGCTGAGAATTATGTTGATCTTCTGGCCATAGTGGGACAGTTCTTGCTTGTGATCCCTGCATTCAAACAAATAAACAATCATAACCACATGAAACACACAAATTTATACACGCGTAACAAATCAACGACGGGGATTTCAACTTTCAAGGGAAGGAGAAACTTACGACTCAGTGATGAGGCAATCCACCTGAGTGACGATGGCGACAATAGTGATGATGGCCCAGTAGACATCAAGTGGGATCTGTTCAGTGGCAGCGACCAAAGCGGGGACATCCTTGGTGTCGTACGAGGAGAATTGTTCGAGCTCGAAGATGAGCTGGATGACTTGCAAGCTAGACTTGGTCAGAGAGTTGAGCTCCACGATGGCCTGGCGGTGCTTCTGGATGGAGGCGGGTTTGGTGAGGACCGGAACTCGCTTCAGCATCGCCACCGATTTTGCCAGTAAATCGTTGGGCTGCGGCTGAGCAAGAAGCCAGAACTCACCGTGTTCCATAGCAAAAGCCGCGAGGGTAAGCACGGCTTTTGCGTCCCACTCATAGTGTGACAGCATCCCAAGAATCGCCATTGTGGTATTGTGAGCTACTTGCTCGCCTGGAGGCTTGCATTGCATCTACCGTTCAAGAAAACAAGAAATATAGTTTAGTAAGATCTTGTTGTCTTTACACCTTGTCTGTCCATTTTTCATTTCCTCTTCTAGATATTTCATATGAATATTTGTTAAATTCCTTCCATGATTTTTTGAGGTTCAAAAGACTCACGTGACTTAAATTTGTTTTATATTCTTTCCCCAACAAAGTCCAAAAATTGTTGGTTTATTCTAGAACCTCTGTACGTATAGTATAGTTGAGACGGGGAAGGATTTAGGGATAACCTCAGAAGAAATTTGCCTGAGAGTGCAGAGGGGTGAGAAGAAGCTGGCTTGGGTGTTTTTGTCTTCAATGATTTCTAAGCTTACTTGAGAATTCCCCTGTAAAAACATACATCAGTACGGACAGTAACATAGAAGAAGAAGAAGAAGCAAACAGCAAAAAGGAGGGAAAAGTAAAATAAAGAGATTGAAGAAACCTGGACAACACAGTCGACAATGTGGGTAGAACGGGTGAGGGTATTGTCGACAAGGGAGAAGAGAGGTCCAACATCGAACTTGGTGTCACATTGGACATGGGTTGAGATGATTTCTTCTAAGATCTGATCGTCCGACATGGTGAGAGGGTTGTGCTCATGGCCCTCGCCACCGCCGGGGATCAGAGATTTTAGTGAGAACTTGGAAGTCAGCGACGCCATGACGATCACAACAAAACAAGAGCCGAAGAGAGATTAGTGAAGTAGGTTTGGGAGAGTTAGTAGTGGCGAGTGGTGAGTGCCTTAAGCCAGACTTGTGACCCTATTTATAACACCGTGAAAGCAAGAGATTTTTGCTTCTACCGCTGCTAAATCCCATTACTATCCCTGAGATTATTTTATTGAATGGTGAAAACTTGGGCTCCGGAACAAGTCTTGAGTCGGATTAACGGGAAAATGAGGGCTCGGTTGGGGATACGAGGGGTAATAATATCTCTCAGCTTTGGCACATCATTACATGTAGCGTAAAGATAGAAATTAGGATGTGTACAGTCGGGGGGGAAAAATTGTGAAAAAAACTTGGATAGGGTAAATATATAAATGAATTTGATGGGGTGATGTGTAAAGACTCTGAGTGATATGATCGGAATGAGAATTTGGGCAGTAAGAGTGGCACTGTTGTGGCGTGATACGAGGGGGAGGGAGAGAAAGAAATTAGGTAATAATCAGTATGGAGCATTAGGCGGTCAAACGAGCATTGTTTTGCTTCAAATTGCTTTTTTTTTTTTTTTTGTTGAATATATGTATCTTTCTACTGAGTCATTGTCAGGCCCCCTATACCTTATAACAGGAATTCAAACTTTGATTTACGATGTTATAAAAATCTACACTTTCCCTTGACCTAATGTACTCCCAAGTTTCAAATTGCATTGATTGGGCCCGAGAGCATTATTGAGAAGAGGAAAAAATATTGATGAATGGGTAAAACATTAAATACCATGTATGCATATGTGTGTTTGTGTTTGTTAAAATAATTTTAAAATCTTCATTTTTTATCGATTTGATCCCGTTAGCTCCAGTTTAACTTTGGTATAATTCACTGACCTTTAACCCAATACTCTAACCAACTCAATGATTGATTCGGTTTTTAATAATCTTATTACTTATATTTAAATGTTTTTTAAAAAAACATTTTTAAAATATCATTGGAGGTAGAGAACCACTTGTGAGGCCATTATTGGGGCCCTTGAAAAGAATCGCGTATGTTCACCGAATTATAGGGAAATTTGCAACAGTAATCCAAAAAAAAATATTATCAAAATAGACTACTGTTGAAACATTTTGCAAAAATAACCCGGTTGTTGGCACCACTGTACAGGTGGCGTTGCCATGTGGGACGCCACCTAGGTGGCGCCCCATGTGGCAACGCCACCTATTTTTTTTTAAAAAAAAAATTCAATAGCTGGCGCAGGCAGCAAATTCTGACAGGGGGTGTCAACCCCCTGTCAGATTTTTATTTTTTTTAAAATATTTTTTTATATAATCTAATATGTAATATAATATATAATATATATTATATATTATAAATAATGTAATAATTATATATTAATATATACTTTTAATAATTATCATAATTATTAATAATATATAATTATTATATTATTAATAATATAATAATTATTAATATGATAATTATTAAAAATACATATGATAATTATTAATATATAATTATTATATTATTAATAATATATATTATATATTATATATTATATTAGATTATATATAAAAAATATTTTTAAAAAAATTAAACAAAAAAATAAAAATAATTGATTGAATAATTATTTACTACTTTAGTATTTAACAAATCTTCAATTTTACCTCTATTTAACCACCAAATTTTCTAGAAAATAATTATTTACCCAAAATAAAATTCTACATTAATGTAAAAAATTTACGGACGTGACTTACACTTATAAATAGTAAAGAAATATAGACAGTAGCAGAATAAATGTGTATGTGAAAAATATGAACCTAGTTCCCTAATAAAAACGTATGAAGCTATGAACTCTTATTTTAAAAAGGTAAATGAAATAAAATTGAATACCTATATATAGTGAAATCTAGAATAAATAAATATTTACCATACTGCAAATTCACTGGTTATTTTGTTTAAATTTTTATTTTTATATAATTATGATAATTATTAATAATATAATAATTATATATTAATATTTATTATTAATATAATAATTATATATTCATATATATTTTTAATAATTATCATATTAATAATTATCATATTATTAATAATATAATAATTATATATTATTAATAATTATGATAATTATTAAAAATATATATTAATATATAATTATTGTATTATTAATAATATAATATGATAATTATATATTAATAATAAATATTAATATATAATTATTATATTATTTATAATATATATTATATATTATATTACATATTAGATTATATAAAAAAAATATTTTAAAACAAATTTAAAAAAAAATAAAAATCTGATAGGGGCGTCAGAATAGCTGGAGCTGCCTGCGCCAGCTATTGATTTTTTTTTTTAATTTTTTTTTAAAAATAGGTGGCGTCCCATGTGGCAACGCCACCTGTACAGTGGCGCCATCTGACGTGGCGCTACCAACTAGATTATTTTTGTAAAATGTTTCAGCAATGGTCTATTTTGATAATTTTTTTTTTTTGGATTACTGTTGCAAATTTCCCCCGAATTATAAGTTTAACAAGTGAAATAGGCTGGTATTTAAAATCTGATTTTCATTTTTTGAAGCCACGGTCATTTTCATTGTACATCCCTCTAATACTTAATAGAGATAATTGAAGGATTAGATTTATTCGTACATAAAAGCCCTTAATCCATTTTATTTTTATATTTATTATTATTTTTTGAACAAATTTATCCATTATAACTTATAAACTGATATGCTTCTCATATTCTATTTATAAGTCATTTTGAATATATTTCCCCTAAACAAATGAAAACCTTAAAGCTCATTAATCATACTTTAAAATTCAACAACTTTTCTCATATTTATTCCATAAGAATAAAGTAGGCACAATAACAAACGGAAGGTAAAGTTATGATACTGACCCATCATCAATTATTATTCTCTTGTTTCATTAATGGGAATATTATCCTATTCATTATATGCTCTTTTAAATTTCTGCCTAGATAACCCTTTTTAGTAGAATATTTCTTATAATGTTTTCAACACTAACAATATTATTGGTACATGCATGACTCAATAAACTGTACGTAAAAGAGGAATAAATTACTTAAAGGCCCACGGGAATCGAATGTTTTATGATTCCAACAACAGCATCGACTTTACACGAATCTCTAGTTTAGATTTAGGGAAAATTGATTACAGGGCCCAAGGAAGCAAAATAATTACAAAAAAGGCCCAAGAAACATTCACATGCCAGAAAAGGCCCTCTAGTTTAGATTTGGGGAAAATTGATTACAGGGCCCAATGAAGCAAAATAATTACAAAAAAGACCCAAGAAACATTCACATGCCTTTGGCATTTTTTTAAAAAACGTTAGCAACTACATCAGTAGCGTTTAACAACTATATCAGTCCCCATTAACAACTAAATCAGTCTAATTAACAACTACATTTTAACAACTACATCTGTAGCAATTAACAACTACATCTGTAGCAATTAGCAACTATGTCCGTACACTTTTTTTTGAAAAAATGCCAGAAAAGGCCCTGGCATGTGAATGTTTCTTGGGCCTTTTTGTAATTATTTGCTTCCTTGGGCCCTGTAATCAATTTTCCCTTAGATTTAATCCAAAATGTATCGACAGTTTAGTTGGACAACATGATAAATTTTAAGAAGTTTGTTTTGTAAGAAAATGAATAGAGATCAAATATAAAGTGCAGTAGTTGGGCTCTGCTAAAATATTAGTTCTATAATCCCAACCACTACCATCTATGTGGAGTAGTTTGAAGGCTTTGTATGGGTATAAATAACTAAATAAAAAGTGTTACTATGATGTGATCAATGACCATAGACCTGCTCAGCCACGGATGTGTGTGTGTGTCTGCATAACGTGACTCAGAGGTGATTAACTTTCTCCTTAATCACTGCTATTTAATCATAATTTGACATATTAACTTTTGATCCCAACTTTTTACTATTTTTTAACAATTTCGTCACCCAAAAAATAAATTATCTTTTAGCTTGAGACAACGTTCCGCTATTTAAATATAATTAAACAAAAATGATATTCTAAGAATATGATGAATCTTTGTTAATAACAAATCCATCCAGCTACAAGTCGTAATTAACATCCTAAGTGTAAACATCTTCGTACAAAAATAAGCATATATGTAATGTAACCCCAATTACTATAGCATTGCATTTATTTTGTTTATATTATACGCTTTTTTGTTTTGCAGCATAATTATGAAGGCACGCATTTTCTGAAAAAACAAATTGAAACTTATAACTACTAATTTCTTTAAAAAAATATCACGTTTTGAAAAAGTTATAAAAAAAAAATCACTTGTACGCCAACAGTTTTTTTCATTAATGAGTTAATGAGCGCCCATTGCAAGTCAATATGCATGCATTGACAGTAAAGGCAATTAACACTAAAAGTACTTAGGTATTTTGACATTTTAATTACATTACCCAAAAGTCCTAGAATTTTGCCTACAAATTGAAGATTTCAAGAGATTTTTTTTTTTTTTTTTGTGTAGCACTTTTTCTAATTTGGGACCTTAGTGCAATATTCCCTAAAAAAGGGGACCCAAGGACATAAGAGATTGAAAAGAGGCCAACAAGTTGTTTGTTAAGCTAGTAAGCGACATTATATATAACAATACTAAAATAAGTAGTAGTACATCATCATCGTCATTTTCGCTCAATTGTTTTAGAAAACAAGTCGTTTAAAGTTTACTTTCAACAATTGTTTTTTCAAAAACTGTCTTTGAAAGTTGACCATATTCATATTTTTTGACCTCGTCTTTGAAAACAAGACGATTGAGATTCAATATCCTTATATATATATGAATTAGTTATATCAAATTTTAATGATTTAAATTTATGTTATATTTTTTTACTTAATATTATAATAATATTATTATAAGATATTAAATTTCAATCATTCAAAGTTAATGTAATGGTGAGGATAAAGAAGTGGAGGGAAGTTGAAGGTAAAGGAAATAGAGAGGCCCCTCACCCTTAAAAAATGGGAGCAACTCTAATGCTAAATTGATTACATGTGGCCCCATATATTACTCTCTCTGGTTTTAAATATATGACAAAGTTTGTGATACATATTATATGACAAATTTTGTTTTATATTTAAGATCAGAAGTAGTGTCCTTCTCACTCATCTCCTTAATAAATAAGGGTCTCATGTTGAAAAAATAAAATATATATTTTGCATATTTATCATTTTTAATTACTTTTTAATTAACTTGATAAATATAAAGTAGGTATTTAACTCTTATATTTTAAATGGGAGGGGCATCTATTTACGACAAACAATGGACAACAGAACGTGGTTTCACTTACTAACTTGTGGATTCTCTTTTGGGATATATATGATTTGAGAACATGGGTGTGAGTTCCCGATTTTACAGGCAATATCACACGAGACGGCGGACTACATGTTGGAAGTTTATGGAGGAGTATATTCAATTAAATGCCACATAATTAATGTGCGTGGATATATATCAGTACACACATTCTCTTCAATCGTAAACATAAGAGTTAATTTATCGGTGAATTTTGATTTTAAACATGAGAAACTTTTTAATCTTTTGTATTTACAATTTCTTTTATTAAATTAATTTACTTAACTTTTAGATGAAACAATACTATAATTATACTCAAACATTTCATAGAGATCCTATAACACATGCTACAATTAAATAAAGATCTTTCTTTATTACTTAAAACTTTTAAATTAGTCAACTGACTTATATATTAAGTATATGAGATTATACTAAAAATTGTGTAGTATTGAAAATATTCTTTTCGTGTATCGCCGTTTGTTGTCGCGGTTTTCTGATGTAACCTCAAGCTTATTATTTGCCTTTGTATTTTTTTTTTAAAAAAAAAATTGTGTAAAGAGAAAATCAAAGACACTCATTTCTTGAGTTACATTTCTCTTATCTCTTATGATGTTTAAATTATATCCGTCTAATTAATCTAAAAAGTTATATTATAACTTTAACTTTTATTTCATTTTCTCAGCTAACAAATATAACTGATGAAGGATATGAAAAAAGAAAAAAAAAAAGACTAGAAGAATATCCTCTTGACCTCTTCCCTCCTTTCTCGGATCTGGCTAGCCTCCGATGCATCGGAGGCTCCTATACAAATTTATTGTGTAAATTTGCAATTTAACAAAAAAAAAGTGACATTACAAAAAAAATTCCAGTGTAAAATTTGCATAGTAGCCTCCGATATCCCCATCAAAAACCAACGTCCCGCCTATGATGTCGCCCCATGCTCTATTCCCTGACGACCTCTTTTTTGTTTAATTGTTTTATGGGAAAATTCATATGGGGGTTTTTGTAACAGAAAAAATTCAAAAAAGACCTTAAGATTCTGAAAATATCAAAAAGGGTCTTGTCTAATATAAATTCATTAAAATGTTAACAACTATATCAGCCTTATTAACAACTATATCAGCTCCATTAACAACTATATCAGCCTCGTAACAACTAAAGTTTTAGTGAATTTATACCAGAAAATGCCCTAGAGCATTTTCTGGTATTTTCAGAATTTTAGGATATTTTTTTAAAAAATTTTGTTAAAAAGGTCCCATATAGATTTCCCTTGTTTTATTGAAGCCACGGTCATTTTCATTGTACTTCCCTCTCATACTTAATATATGAGGTAATCGGAGGATTAGACTTATTCGTACATAAAAAACTTTATTCGTAAAAATTTAATAGAGATCAAATATAAAATGGGGTTGTTGAACTTTATCCCAACGACTCCGTTGCATGTGGAGTAGTTTGATGGCTTTGTATGTGTATAAACAGTGATGATGGATTCAGGAAATTAATGAAAGATAGGTAGTCAATAAATTCAAGTAAATATATTTTAATAATAAAAATATATTACAATATCATCTTTCTAAATCTTATTTTTTAGAATTATGTTGTAATTATCTTATTATCAATGCTATTAAATACATATTTTTTAATAAAAGGGCATTTTCGTATTTTCGCATAAGACTTTAAAGGTGGGCACTTACCCCTTAGGACGTGTTTGATACACGGAAGATCAGCTGAAGGAAAGGGAAGATCACAGATCTTCCATCACCAAACGTGTTTGGTAGCACCACCTTCCGGGAAGCCAACTTCCAGCATCCTCCCATCTTCCTTCAAATGTGGGAGAGTGGGTTCCTTCAATTATTGGAGGGATTTGATGTTCCCATGTGGGAAAATTTCCAAATAGCCCTTCATCTTCTTCTTTCACCATGGAAGCTGTCGCACTCCTCCCCCCCTCCCCCAACTCCGTCCCACCTCTGCGAAGAGCAAGCATTCCACTTTTTCTGCTGTTCTGTTTTTTTCTGTAGATGTGGGTGGAGAGTTACTTTGTGAGGTTGTTGATGTTGATCGGAGAAAGTGAGCGATGATGTTGGGGAGGAAGCTTTTTTTATTTTTGCATATGGATATTTTAGAGATTTCACATCTCATCTTTTATTTTTTTTAGGTTATCATTTTCCATTTTCATTTCATGTCAACCAAACAGAATACTTATATAAGTTCCTACTCAATCTTCCTTTCTTTTCCATTCAGTTCCCTTAATTTCCTTTCTCTCTTCAAACTTTCCCTGTAACAAACAGGACCTATTGTACACTTGCGTTCGCCCATGGGTATAAAAAATAAAAAGGAAGCTACTACAATGTAAAATTGATTTCATATTTATATTATTATGATGTAATCAATGACTATAGATCACCTGCTCACCCACGGATGTGTGTGTGTCTGTGTAACGTGACTCAGGTGATTAACTTTCTCTTTAATCACTGCTATTTAATCATAATTTAATATATTAACTCTTGATCCCAACTTTTTACTATTTTTTAACAATTTCGTCACCCAAAAATTAAAGTATATATCTGTTAGCCTCAGACAATGTTCCGCTACTTAAATTAAACAAAAATGATATTCTATGAATATGATGAATCATCATGACGGTTTGTTGGTAACAAATCCATCCAGCCACAAAGTCGTCATTAACATCTTAAGTGTAAACATCTTCCTACAAAAATAAGCACATATGTAATGTCACCATGATACATATATAGATCCTCTCGGAGATTATACACCCCCCATTAACCATGATACATATACACACACACATATATAAACATGCAAGGTCATCAAATTAAATCTCATTGCCGAAATGAGAACTTTAATGGTGGATGCTATATAAATAGTTTTGTAAGCTTCTTTAAATTTAGAGATATACCTTAATCTTGGTAAGCTCCTATAATCCAATTCGTCTAAACATTCTTTTATAAAGAAGCATAAGCTGTATTAATTATCATCATTTTTGGTCCTCAGCTTTTTATATATGAGTAGATGAGTTCTATGAAAATCCACTCATATCCTAAATTTTAGAATAATTCTTTTTCAAAGTCTTCCAACAACATTTCACCTTATCCTTTTCAACTTTAAATACAATCAGTACGTGTAGTCAAATATGTAATTATGTTATCATAGTAGTTGTAAAAGTCTCATTTACCTTGTGACCCATATCAAGTTCATACATAAATGCATCAATTAAGATATCATCTATCTTAGAAGTCCAAATAAGGCTCTATTGTTGGAGCATAAGCGACATTAATTAAATTAAATGTCCCACCACGAGCTTGGGGATCAGTTATGTGTGAAGACGGAAAAGAAGCTTATACTAATACCAAACGGGGAAAACGTTAAGAACCATAGGATAATCAGTGGCCGGCCGACCAAAAAAATACATAGAAGAAACAAATAAATAATAAATATAATTGGGGAATACATCATAATTGGCATGGAGACCAAATTCCCCATCAAATTTCATAATTGCTAGCTTGAAATAGCATTTCACTATTTAAAAAATTGGAAATCCAACCTCTAATCCTTTATTATTTGTTATTTATCCCAAAAGAATGTTGTAGGCACAATAATAAATAAAGGGTACAATTAGATATTTATGTAAGAAATTACTAATAAGATTTTAAAAAACCTTCTCTTCTCGCCATATAAAGATGATCGGAGAAGTATAAAGGAAATATCACATATTTGAGCAGTAAATTAGTAACAAAAGTTCATTCCGGTTTAGAAGTAAGGCGAGTAACCATGAAGGCAATTGGCAAGTGCTAAAGTTTAAACTTAACACGATACAGATAACATTACAAAGAGAGTCCGGGCACAGCAAGAAACACAAACTGATATGGAACTTACACATACTAAGCTAATAGTGCATCACCGCACACCAGATGCATAACACATATACATAGGCATCCTTATTGGATTAGAGAAATCGTAAGCATTGTCCGAAACTCCTCCTCATTTTAGCTTATACGAGCTGTCGTTAAACTTAACCAGCCAGGCTTCGGGTTTAATTTTTAAACCTGGAAATGGCAGTTCCCTCAACGGCCGCGGCTGCTGCTGCTGCGCGTTACCATTTCATGATATGTTTTAACCTTCTCATGATATTCTTTGATGGCCAACTCAAACCCATTCTTCAGCATTCCCTCTTTCCATCTCTCAAACTCTGCCACCGTCTTCAAGATTGTGGGGCCGTAACCACTCATCACCAGAGATGCTCCTCTCACGAACAGAACCCACCCCCCTTCGTTCTTGTATGAAATCATCTTCTGTATTTCATCAGGCACGGCTTCGATAGTCTTATAAGACTGTGGCACAAACAGGCTCTCTATGCCACTCCAAAATCGGCCTAAGAGGCTCCTGTCCTCGTCCACATAGAACAGCTCTATTGAAATCCTGGCCTTCTTTAAGACGGGTTCGTGTTTAAGATCAGTGGCGTACTTGGTGAACTTTTTAGTCCACGCTAAGTCTTTGCCTCCAAACAAAAATATGTATTTCCGCTCCTTGACCTGTGTCAATAAGATTTCACAAATTATATAGTCAACGCAAGTTGAAAGCCATGATTCTAAAGAGATTTTCATCTTTCTTTGGTGATTATTGTGTGGTCCAAAGGGCTTACCCAAAGGTCAATGGAGGGGTGGTGAATATTGCAAACAACTGTTTCCACCCAGTTGGTGCTACTTTCAACCTTGGTTTCATCCCTGGCTCCAGTTGAGGCGGTAAAGGGGAAGGCCTTCATCCCCTGAACATGAATCAAGTGGAAAGCATCAGTGTTGAGAACCTTCCCTTGAGGGTTCAGCACCACAACCATTGGCTTCTTCCTGAAATGCCATTCCTCCCTAATGTACTTGTACCCCGCCACACCTACAAACTGCTCCACCACGTACCATGGCAACTTAGTTTTCAGAACCTCAAATTTCTTGCGCAATTCATCATCCCACTCCTCTACGATGGGAATCCACACAATCTTATATTGGTCATCTGCCTTAATAAATTCATAAAGTGGAAGGAGAATAGATATTTCTTGCTCCGTGATGTCTAGAGGGGAAATGAACAAGAACAAATGTTTCCATCTTAGCACATCAACATCAACCTGTTTAGAGAAAAAATTGAACAAAATCACAAAAATGCAAACCACCAATTGAAGAAAGGATAAACAGGGCCAGATTGTTTGCCAATTTTCACAAACAATTTACAATACAAGTTTAACAGAAGATACTCCAATTAGGCAGTATGATTAACAAACATTATGTAACTGCCAGACCTCAATAAGTTTTTCCTTTCTGCAGAACCAGTGAAATTATGCCAAAGTATTTATCTTCAAACCGAATTACATAGTTATCAGTAATAACACATTTTCTCCAAAAGAAAAAGGCATCACATTCACATGTCCTCATTGCATAGAGAGAGCGAGCAGATATTAATAGCAGTAATAGGAGTTACGAACCATTTGTTTGGTAGCACCATCAAACAGTTCCTGAGGTCCGTCCGTCGAGAAAATCAGAACCTTAAACAGCTCAACTATTTCAGACGCGGTACGCAAGAGTTCCTTCAGCCTTCCATAGGACTCTAACTCCTCTGTAATTACAGAGAAATCATCTAATCAGATCCTGCACCGCTCCATTTTCAAAGGAGGGAAAATATAATTACTCCAAAACTTTTAAGAGTGTTATATATCAGAAGATCAGACAGCTCTTTATGCTCAACCTAACTGTTGCTTGCAGATCAAGATCAGCTTCCTCAACTTGGCAAGCACTATTCTAGTCTTCTGCCCAAAATAGGACAATTCTTGCCTTTGCTCCCTGAAACCATAGCAATTATAGTGACTATACAAATGTACTACATAGTGAAGAATGGTGATTAAGCAAGACTTACGAATCAGAAGTGAGACAATCAATCTGAGTGACACATGCTGCAGTCGTGATAATAGCCCAATAGACAGCAACAGGGATAAGGTCCATTGCGTGTGCCAGAGAAGGCACATCCACTGTATCATAAGAGGTGAGCTTCTGAAGCTCAAAGACGGACTCAATCACTTGCATAGCAGATTTGATCAGATTATTTATCTCATAAATGTCCAGGAAATGTTCTCGCAGAGCTGCAGGCTTTGTCAGCGCGGGAACTCGCCTCAGCATGGCCACTGATTTGGCCAATTCATCGTTTGGCTGAAGCTGAGAAAGCCACCAAAACTCGCCATATTCCAGAGCAAAAGACGCAAGAGTCAGAATGGCTTTTGCTTGCCAGGAATAGTCGGAGAGCAAATTCAGAATGGTCATTGTAGTCTTGTGAGCAATTTCATCACCGGGCGTCTTACAGCACATCTGCCACCACCAAAACCATCACTGCCCATTTCATTCATATTTCTGCAAACTTAATTCCTAATGCGTGCAAGAGAAGAAACTAAACTATCCTGAAACTTCTAACTTGTAATGAAATCCCCTAAAATTACAAGTCATAATTACTGAGGTACAAATGCGAGTGAGGTGAGAAAACTAGAAAGATTTGAGTACCGACCTCAGAAGAAATTTCCTTCAAAAGGCCCAGTGGAGAAGTGAAGGGTGCTTGGGGGAGCTTTTCATCGGCATGCTTGACGTTTTCAGGGCTTCCGTCCAAGACATTGTCGACGATATGGGTGGAACCCCGAAGGATGATGTGGACGATGGTGAAAAGGGAGTCGGCATCGAACTTGGTGTCGCTGGGGAGATGAGTAGCGTAAACCTTCTCCAAGATCTCTTGATCGGACATGGTTAAAGGGTTTTGAACTTCTTCACCGTCGTGTTGGAGAAGATATTTTAGCGAATGCCTTGAAGGAGCCATGAGGCGAATTTCCGCTTTCGTGATGAAGGTCAGCTGATGAAAACTCGTTCTGGTGATCGATGGTCGTGAAGGTGATCTTTGAGGCCAATGGCTAACATTATTGATTTTTATTATTACTATTAGGGAATATCCTCCTCAAGGCCGTAAAAAAATTTAAAAAAATACCCTAACAATTTTTACTGCCCTAGGCCTTTTCTGATATTATTTTAAAAACGTTAACAACAATATCAGTACCACATTAACAACAAAATCAGTATCCGTTGACAACAATTCCGTTAACAACAAAATCATTATCCGTTAACAACAAAATCAATATTCGTTAACAATTAGTTTTTTTGAAATAATACTAGAAAAGGCCCTAGAGACTTTTTTGACATGTAAAAGTTATTGGGGACTTTTTTGAAATTTTTTTACTTACTTGAGCCCTGAGAAGGATTTTCCCTTATTATTATTACTATCACTGTTATTATTGATTACTATTATGATTCTCATCCTATTCATTTTTTTAAAAAAAATAAAAAATTAAACAAGTTATTTAATCATACCATATATATAATATTTTGTATAATTGAATTATATATCAATTTATATATTAGATAAAATATTTAAAAAAATAATAAATATAAATATTTTAAAATATTTTAAGTAATTTGTTTAACATCTAAAACAATGTCTCATATTTAAAGCCAAGGAAGTATAAGAAATTTTTTCTCCTCCAATTAATGTGCTTTAAAACCATGAAAATAATTCTGTTTATATCCTAAGCGACGAAGAAAATCTCAAAAAAGCTTTAAGAAAAATTCAGATATTAAAAAAGTCTAATTATCAATTCTATCAATTAGAATAACAACTTTTTAAAATTTTTCTAACATTTGAATTTCTCTTGAAATTTTTTTGAGATTTTATTAGTCTTTTAGGACTTAAACAGATTTTTTATTTTTATTTTTACTATGTTATATGCTTATTTATGAATTATCAATAGCATGATTTATATATATAGATTAATACTTTTGTCATGGACATTCATATTTTTTTTTTATATTAAAAAGTTTTGGAATGATTCGACACCAGTTCCCTATCAAAGCCAAGGCACGGCCCTGGGCTCTATGAACACTTAGAAGGGATTTATGAAATCACCTATCAAAGGAGTTCCAGCGATGGTAGAGGGGATCAAACCCACGACCTAAAGACCTAGTTCTAGACCCTTTACCATCTGTGTCTACCAACTCTCATTGTCAACATTCATATTTATATAAGAAGCAGACAGACATATTTATAATTCAGTGTAATTTAAATGGAAGATGACATCCGCATGCAATGGGCCTGTTATGAATACAAGGCCTGCTAATATTACATGTCCATTTGTGGATACATGTCCTCAACGTGATCCTCGTGTCCCAATAATCTGGGGTCTCAAACCTCAACTTTATCCCTGCCAACGCGGATTTTGAGATAAGGACAAATGAGGTGAACTTGCCTCCCATTTTAAGAAAATACATACTCTCTTAGTTTTTTATTATAAGGCATCAATTACTAAAATATTTTGGTCTTTATTATAAGGCACTAACAACCTTTAACCAACTTATTTATTACTATTTTCTAATTATATCCTCTTTTTTAACTAACTCTTTAAATTCACATCATTAAAGTAGGGGTAAAGTTAGAAATATTTATTATTTTTGAACTAATTTAATGACTTAACTTCCATTTCTTGGTTTGTGAGAAATGGTGGTTGATGCCTTATAATAAGGACCATAGGGAGTATATATTTTTTTTAAAAAAAATACTCACTTCACTTTAAATATAAAACATAATTAAATTTTATAGGAAGATTAAAAAAGTTGAATAAGTTATTTAATTATATTATAGATTGTATATTCTTAAATTATATATTAGTTTATTAGTCAAAGTAATTATTTTAAAGAAAAAATATAAATATAAATACTCTAAAATAATTTAATTATCTTCTTTAATTTCTCTAAAAAGATTAATTTTATTTTATTTTTATGACAAAAAAGAGTAAAAGTTTTTTTTGTGTAAAGAGAAAAACGGAAAAATGAGACACGTTGGAGTGTCAGAATTCTACAGAAACAAGACGAATTGAAGTGCTTAGTATTGTAAAAAACTAGTGTAAAAACATGTTTTTACAGAGGTGTTCAGTGCTAAATTGCAAGTAAACATGTCCAAGGTAAAAATTAGTGTAGAAATGGGTAGAAACTTACATTTTTATAGTCATTACTGTTTTTACTTTTTAAAAAAAAACTGACTAACCATCAGGCATTCATTCGTGCTCCGTTCAAAAATCTCCATCGTGTTTCCTAATTTCTGTTGACCCAAACCCTAAACCCCAAATCATCGACGGCCTCCTCCACTCGTGGCATCGCCAATCACCCTCTTCCTTGATTGATCCACTTTGGCTCGTCGACTCATGGTGCTCTACTCTTGCTTCCTGCTGACCCAAGTCCAAAACTCATCAGCTCATCACACACCCTCCTCCACTCCGGCCTGGATCCATCGCATTTCTCACTGGAAATAAAACGATGACAGTTATTATATCTTTTAAATATAAAGTTTTTCATTGAGTAGTGATTTATGATTTTTTTTTCCATGCGTGTGTGTGTGTGTGTGACTTTAAGTAGTACAGAGTAGAAACTTTACGTGTTGTATCATTTTTACGATTTACATTTCTACCACCTCTTTCTGTGTCTACATAGAAACTAGTTTTTTACAACATTGGAAGTGCTAGCGCGCTACAAGCTTACAACATCCTGCCTTTATATGATATCCTTTGGAAATAAGATCCTCTCATTATAGGAGAGTTTCCCTTCATCTATTGTCGAAACTAACCATGTTTTTATTGGAGTATAATGTATATCAAATACTTAAAAAAAGTTGTTATATTTAATGATTGGCTTAATGAAGTTTATATATTTTTTAAAAAATTTTCCGGAAATGCACTACTAGTGTTATTAAGATTGTTAAATTTACTAGTTAAAATAAACTCGTGGAAAAAATGTAACCTCTTTACATTTATTAATAAATAGGAGTTAAAAGTATAAAATAATAATAATAATAATAATATAAAATAATAATAATTTAATTTAAATATGAAAATTGAAATTAAATTCATAACATTTATAATTAATCATATCTAATAAATAAATTTCTATGAAGTTTATATATAATAAAATCATTGAACATGATTAAAATAAACAAAATAATAAGAGTTTAAGAGTGAGTTTATATAATTTTGTAAGATAAAAGCGTAAAAACAATAAACTTGGTATACAAACTAATGAGTTTAACTGAGTTTATGACTTGCATGAGTTTAAGTACAAACTGACTTGATTTTATGAACCAAAAATGCAAAAATTGGTAAATTTAGACAGTCAGCTTATGACTTTGGGCACACAAAAATTGAAAAATTTAATGAAATGTCTTATGAATGGAGCCATAAAATTTATTCGCTCTCTGCTTTATAAATTTAATCCAAAACTCAATAAGCTGTAAAAGAGGATAAAGTTACCTCAGACAACAAGGCCAATAGGAATCTCTAGTTTAAATTTAAAATCCAAAATGTACCGATAGTTTAATTGGACAACATGAAAAAGTTTGCTCCTCCGATGTTTGTACTTCTAGTTCTAGTTGTATCTTATATTTAGAACCCAAATCGTAATAAATTTGTTTTGTAAAAAATGAATAAGCGATGTCATTAAAAATTAATAGAGATCAAATATAAAATGGGGTAGTTGGGCTCTAAAATATTAGTTCTATAATCCCAACCACTCCTATGCATGTGGAGTAGTTTGATGGCTTTGTATGGGAATAAATAAATAAAAGGAAGCTACTACGACGTTAAATTGATTTCATTTTATATTACGATGATGTGATCAATGACTATAGACGCCTTCTCTTTGTGTTTTTTAATGCTTATCACTCTTAATTAATCATCCAAATTTCAATGCTCATCGCTCTCAATGAACATCCAAAATGAATCCCCCTATATATGCCTTCTCTTTGTGTTTTTAAATGGATTCTCTCAGATTATAAACCCCACAAAACCATGATATAAACACACACACATACACGTGTGTGTGTGTAAAGACCCATATATAAATTCACAAGGTCATCAAATTAAATCTTGATATCATAACTTTATTGGTGGATTCTATGTAAGTAGCTTTGCAAGTTTCTTTGAATCCGGAGCATTATCTTAATCTTGATAAGCTCCTATAATCTCACTTTCTTTTAGAAAGAATATAATTGGCATTAATTAAATTAAATGTCTCCCACCATGCGCTTTGGAGACCGATTATACGTGAAGACAACAAAGAAGCTGATAGCAATTTCGGTAAATACACCGGTTGTTACAAGTAATAAAGTAGTGAAAAAAGATCGTTCCACGAGAAATAGTACTTCAATCACTAATTCACTATTTTCGTTTACTTGGATAAATCGAGTAATAAGAGATGAATTATAACCAATCAAGAATTTAAAGAATTTAAGAAAGATCAAGAACACAAGATCAAAAATCTCAAGCATGATGTTTAGAAAAAGTAAGCAATCAAGAAAAACGCAGCTAGGGCTTAGAATCCACCTATGCTCCTTCAAAAATCTGAATTGAATCCTTAATTGACTATTATTCCCATGATTGACGATCAATTCTCTATAGTTAGACTAAGTCCTAATGTCTTGATGCTACCTTAGTCCATTATCTTTGAAAACAACCTAATGTCTTAGTATTGTTTGGAAAAATCAGATTTTAAACCAGAATTATAAGATCGTATAAACTCGTAAGCCTATGTCTAGATGAATTAACGGTTTGGGTTAAATGCACCAATATCTCTATTGTCTTACACCAACCTATGAACAATCTAAAAGGTGATCAGTCTTCAAGAAAGCTTTAAGCGAAGAAAATTCATTCAATCAAGAAAGTCAAGATCAATAGAGAATTCAAACAAATACGTTAAACTCGCATAGGGTTCATCTTAGCCCTAACTACAAAAAAAAAAAAAAAAAAAACTAGCCAAACATGACTAGATTAACAAAATAAAGAAAAGAAAAGAGATGAAAAGAGAATTGGTCTTCGAAAATTGGGGAAGGTTGATCATCACAATGATGCTTTGATCTCTTTCTCCAATGCCGTCGAGTTGTTTCCAATGCAAAAAGTTCTCTTTGGTTGCTAGGGTTTCTTATTTTTATCTTCTCGAACCAATTGGGCTCCAAATCCACTAAATATTTTTAATTTTATTTTCTTTTTCGGGTCCTAGAAGTTAAAAATCAGAATTTTCGCACTTCTGACGCCCTGAGCGCCAAACCCTAACTTCCAAACAGAAAGTTGGCGCCTTGGGCGCCAACTTCACTTTACCATACAGAAAGTTGTTGTCCTGGGTGTCAACTTTTACACTGAGTTGGCGCCCTGGGCGCCAACTTCATTTGCTAGTCTCAGGAGTTGGCTTCTCTTCATGTCTCTCTCTTGAGCTCTTCCAATTAGCTTCTCTTGTGGATAAAAATCTGTAAAACACACAAAAATACTTGTGAGAGTATATCTGATATCAAATCCATTTTTTTTTACTTATTATTCTTAAGCTTTTTAATTATATTAGATCAATTTCATGCTCAATTTGTATCTTAAAACATGGTAAGTTTTGCGGCTCATCAGAAGCTGAATACTGATACCAAACAGGGAAAAGGTGACGTGCCATTGCATATATAGTCAGTGGGCGTCCAAAAAAACAAATAAAAGAAACAAACAAATAATAAATATAATTTGGGAATACATCATAATTGGCACGGAGACGAAATTCCCAAAAATGCCCATCCAATATCATAATTATTGTTCCCTTATAATCAATCACTAAAAAAAGTATCAACAATGCCTCCAATGTCATCATAACAGTGATTTATATTTAGGTATAGAGTGTATAAAATTTTGACAACTCTTTTTTATTCTGGCCTCTATTAATTGTATTTTATTATCTTTCCCGCATATTTTTTCTACAGGGCAAAAAAATAATCTCTCTCTCCCTCACCTTTTTACAAATTTACCGTCTTTAATCTATTTTAACCAATTTTAAAATATGCATAATTTGATCATTTGTACTCTCTCGGTCTTTAATATAAAATATATTTGTGGAGTTGATATTGGTCATAAATATAAGATATATTTTCCTAATTTATTCAATTGATGCCACCTCAATTATAATTAAGAATGAGAGGAAATATGAGAATTAATGAAATGATGAGAATATTTTATAAAATACATGTCACGTTAATTAATTTAACTAACTTTTTTAATTAATCAAATTAGATAAATATATTTTATATTAAGGATCGGAATAATATTTTATAATTATAATTAAGATAATGAGTATAAGAGTGTTTTAAGTAAAAAAAAAACCTTGCGTTTAGTGGCAAAAAATCGTGCCTCTTTGTTTCTGTATCAAACCTACTCTCTCCCGTAGTTTGCAGCACGAACCACCTTTATGACTACCCCATTTATTATCACTGTCTTCCTCAATCATATCATGTGAAATTTGAATTGCTTCAATGAGTCATAATGCACTAGAGTATAAAACCAACATGAGAAGCACATCATAACACTGACAATATGCTAAGCATCGAAATATCATCAATTTATTAACAGCCAAGTTCATCACAATATATAGTAGGGTTCAGGACTCCGACGAAACATTATCAAACCATAGAAGAAACTAGAAACAACAACAGTGCCTAAATCGAACATGGCTATAATTAGCGGGACGTAAACATAAGGGGATTTAAAGGATAGAGAACTAAAAATGTAAAATCAGTGGTGTGAATCTTGATAGTTGATTCTCTCCACTTATTCACTTTAAAGCCATAAATTCCTGACTCGAGTAGGGGATTCGGGTTAAGCGGAGCCCTCGTTGTGGCAACACTTGTAGCTAATGAACACGTTCATGGTGCGGTCACATTCAGGGCATTTGATGATCTCGGGTGTCTTTCCGCAAACGTTAGAAATCTCGAGGTAGGTGCATCTGTGGGTGGTCTTAACCACCTTTTGGTGGTGCTCCTTAAACCCTACCTCGAAGCCCTTCTTCACAACCACCTCCTTCCATTTGTCGAAGTCAGTCACAGTCTTAAGAATGGTGCTGCCATGGCCGGCGAGCACGACCATCGACCCTTTGCTAAGAAGAGCCCACCCACCCTCGTTCTTGTAGGACAACATCATATCTTCTGAACCTCTTGAGTCACTGTGTTAGTAGTCTTGTGTATTTTGGTGACGAACAGGCTCTCGATCCCACTCCAGAATTTGCTTATCACGCTCTGGTGCTCGTTCTCCACACAGAACAACTCGATTGAAATCCTTGCCTCCTTAATAGCCGAGTCATTTGCAAAGGCGCATGCGTACTTAACGAACTGTTGGATCCACTCCTTGTCCTTGACTCCATAAAGAAGACATACTTGTCTTCCTTAAGCTGTACCGAGTCATCTCTTTCTTTCTCATCACGTCGAACAGTAATATAATGAGATGTAACTTTTGTTCTAAAATGGTCAACACATATGTATTTTTGCTCCCCAAAAAAATATATGGCGCTGGGTGCTCTTAGGGGTAAAACACATGTGTATTTTTGTTCCTTTACCCATTAAAATAATACTTCAGGATACTGAAAAAATACTTTATAATCTTGAAAAATTATTTTAAGATTTTGAAAAAATATTCTGAAGTATATTTTTAGTACGAGTCAGTATCCTGAAATATTTTTTTCACTATCCTAAAATAGGTTTTTAAAATTATGAAGTATTTTTTTCAGTACCAGTTAATATCCTTAAGTATCTTTTCAGTCATAGTCAGCACCCTGAAATATTTTTTCAGGATCATAAAATAATTTTTTAAAATCATAAAATATTTTTAAAGATATGTAAAAAAAAAAAAACTTAGATGGTGTAAATATATAAATGAACTGACGGGGTGATGTGTAAAGACGCTTTGAGTGATATAATGGGAATGATAATTTGGGTAGCAAGGGCGGTATTTTTGTTTAAAATGGGATTTTTTTTTATTCAATAAATTAAAGTCCTAAATGAATAAATCAGGTTATTTTTCCCTTGAAAAGAAAGTAGTAGTAGTAGTAGAATAAAAGAGGGAACCAACACACACACATATATATGTGGGAAAATTGGTAAAAGTTAAAAATTCCTGGCTGTAATGTTTGTGGTTCAAGGTATCTGAAATTGTTTAAAGGCTCAAATATCACATATTTTGAGAAAGTACAAACTCTTTTTTAGTTTGGTGCAACATATTCTTAAATATGTGCAAAACACAAGACACTCATATATATAAAATTAAAAATATGTTGCATGTAATGAAAGAGAGAGAGAAAAAAATTTCACGTGTAGAATCTTTAAACAATTTTTCCCATAAAAATGGGTTGGGGATATGAGGTGCAATAATAAAAAATGTGTGGCAATGATGTCACGTTGGATACGATCATGATCATCAATATAAACTACTAAACGTTGTAGCCGATCAGTGGGCGTATGTATAAGTAAGCAGTTGGTCAATAAATAACATAGTAATTACATGGCATGAAATATGTGATCCAACATGTTTAGTAGCACCTTTTTGAATATGCAGGAGATGAAGGTCATCATAAGGATTTACTTGATTGGGTAATGGTGAGACCTTTCATAGTTAATTTTTTTCAAACCCATTTACCATTCACACGGCATTTCAAATGAGAGTATTGGCCCATTGACTATGTAAGACTTTTTTTTCAATATACTCCCTCCGGTCTTTATTATAAGGCACCAACTATCTTTTCTCACAAACCAAGAAAATGGAAGTTAAGTCATTAATGAGCCTAAAATTAATAAAAGTTTCCAACTTTATCCCTACTTTAATGAGATAGATTTAAAAAAGTTTGTTAAAGTAAGGGCATAATAGGAAATAGCAATAAATAAGTTAGTTAAATAGGATAAAAAATTTTGGGTAGTTGGTGCTTTATACTCCCTCTGGTCCTTATTATAAGGCACCAACTACCTAAAATTTTTTGTCCTTTTTATAAGGCACCAACTACATTTAACTAACTTATTTATTGCTATTTCCTATTATGCCCTTACTTTAACAAACTTTTTTAAATCTATCTTATTAAAGTAGGGATAAAGTTGGAAACTTTTATTAATTTTAAGCTCATTAATGACTTAACTTTCATTTTCTTGGTTTGTAAGAAAAGATAGTTGGTACCTTATAATAAGAACCAGAGGGAGTACCATTTAATGCACGTTTATTTCCAACACTATTAGCCTATTCCCCATGTATTGCTAACCTATTCCTCAACCGTCTTTATCATCAGTATTACTTCATTGCTTAAAAAATCATTGGCCACAGCCTTCCTTTTTTTCAATTGCCATTACTGACGGTTTGAAAAAGGACCCTCTTATGCATATCTGAACCTCTCCAACACCAGTCATCACCCTCAGTAAATGAGCCAACCCGTTAATGCTATTGGTCATTCTCTTCATTTCAGCATTTAGTGTAGTGTATAATGAATCCTTTAGTGAAAACCCTAAAACATAAACATTTTCTATATAAAGATGATCGTGCCACCAGAAATATCACACACTGTCTCAGCTCTTCATCTACAACACATCCATAGCTACAATAGAAAATAGAAAAAGTCTTTATGGGGAGTAGCCACATTATTGCAAGTTGACGATAAGCATTCCAACTAGATTATTTATGCAAAGGTTATTGCTGTGATTTGGGATATAACTCATGTGAGAAGTTTCTATCAAGTATCATAAAATGCTATTTTGAACGATGTGAAGGTATTCTATATGTTCTCATTTTGTCATATATGAGATGTATACATGGTTCTGACTCTGACAATTTATCTTTCATGTTGTAGTGAAACATAGTCCTTTATGTTGTCCATCGTCGCAACATGATTAGGAGATTCTATGGGGTGCTTGTACCCGGTTTCACGTTTGTATTTAGGAGGTTCACAGTCGAGATGGGCCAAAACATCCTAATCTGAAGGTAGTCATGGAATCGTTCACCCAGATTGAGTTGCTAGTAGATGTTATTAAGACACCTAGAATAGTTTTCCAGCCACTTCAAACCATGGCTGCAACAAACTTACAAAGCATTTCTTCAAGATTAATACAATAGATGATGTCAACTGGTGGGAAATCGAGAACAATAGTGATCTTATTGGTAAGTTGTTTCGTTGTGTGGCTAACCTTTTCGCAAGTATTCGTGCTTTGTTTTCTTAATCCTCAGTTTATGCGTGTAATAGATGTTTGTGGTATTCTACATTCCTTCTACTTTACATCTCTGTCCAAGTGGATAGATTCATATTCAACAACCCTTATCGAAGATAGGTGGTGTAGTATTTTTAAATCCTCTTTATAATTTCAGGCTCTGATTTCTTTCAATATGCATTAAGTGTCACACGTTGAGGTTGTTACGATGTCAACATATATGGATGCGACCTATGTTTTCATTGATTCCGATATGATGAACTCAGTAATGGGGATCTGAATTGAAAATGGATGTTGAGTTTTTTTTTTCTTTTTTTTTTTTATAGTTCTGACTTTTGCTTTTTATCAAGACATTTGAATGTAGTTTAAACATATTATTGTGGCCATGGATGGTTTGTATATATTTTGGTCAGTTATGACTTTATCTGAGACGTATGGTATAGTGTGTTAATTTACATAAGCAGTGATTTGTTGTCCACGTGTATTTCATTTATGTGCATGTTTTGTGTTTAATTTAGTTGAGCAGTAATTTGTTATTAGTATGTAGGAGATAGAAAAGACTTATGACATAGTTTCAAAAGTTTGAAACTACGACTTTAATAAGGAATTTCAATCTAGTGAAATTGAAAATTTACAAATCAATGACAGTGATCTAAAGGTATGCATTGGAAATGAATGTTAACCCTTATTTCTAGGACAAAGAATTTTTACCATTTTAAAAACAACTAAGTATGCAATATTGTGTTATTGGACCGGTTGAGTTTCTCTCGCTATCTTTTTCTCATTATCCCTCATCATCTTAAATCATATCCATCCAATCAATCACAATACTACTTTAACTTCTCTCTCCTCTTTTCAATCAATGGCCTAGATGGGGACAATGAGAGAAAAGGAGAAACAAGACAATGAGAAAATCATCTCCCATCAGATCATTTGTTTTGAATTAAAAAAAAAAATGAACGCCATCAAGCGTTATTGTGAAATATGTTTGCAATTAAGAAATTTTAAAAAATGAATGCCACAATGATCTAAATGCTTGCAGTTACTTTTTTTTTCTAAATTATTTATTCTTTTGGAATCAAGGTAATTAAACCCGGACCGACTGAGGTATTGGGTTAAAGGTTAGTAGGTCAGACTGAAGTCAACCCAAGACCAGACCAGTGAGGAATTAAAAATTGAGAAATCATTTATATACTTTGTCAAATATTCTTTACCATTTTCTTTACAAATTGATATCACATTGTCATATATACCATCCAATGACACCTAAATTTGTAATGGAATCACAAAAATATTCATAATAAAAAAAATATTTCCACCAATATGATTAACATATTTCCACCTAATTCATAACAAAATATTCACACTTTCAATCACTAAACTAATAATGATCAACATGATAATCATTATTAAGATCAATCAACTCTTTAGGTGTTGAAACATCAGGAGGTGGAGCTGTAGGAGGAAAAGTAGAAGTAGAGCAACATAAAAGTTTGAAAAATATATAAAAGATAATTAAATAAGTATAACATATTAATAAATTCAATCTAATATATCTTAAAATCTATAATTATTTAATTATAAAATATATCCTTATCACTAAGACGGTGATTAAAAAGGCTGTGCAAAACTTCACTCACCGGGATCACCAGTGGTCACCTGAGTGATTAAAAGTTTGATTGATTTGCACTGTACTGGGATCATTTTTCGTTCACATGATTTGCTAAAAATTAATAGATCAAATTGACAAGAAAAATCTCACAACCAAGCCATCCATTATTTAGTTTAGTCCGACTCATTTCTCCAGCGAATGGATGGTCTAAAACCAACGAGCAAAAGGACAATAACGTTGCTTAGATAGCATTTTGATGTAACGTTCCCTTTGTGAAGTTTTATTTATAAACATAGTTAACACAAGTGAAAATTATATAATTCATTTATTTTTTAATATTTTATTGCATATTATCGGTGATGAAATAGATGTTCTGCTTGAACTAGAATTTAATTTAGTGAAACTATTTTTCTCAAAAGCTAAGAAAAGTTGGTAATACATCTTCATGTCCTTTTTATAAGAGTCTGTGATGCTACCAAAATTTAATTAAACACCACAAGTGTACGGGTCATGAAAATAGCAAGTGGTAAATCAAGGTCATCTCACAAAGACTCAACTCAGCTAGTGATTAGGTGTTAAATTTCCTTTTTCGTTTAAATTGAATAGAATTGTTTTCAATGAGTAGAAAGGAATGCAAATAAGATAAAAAAATTAATATCGATAAAAACTTTTTAGGAGAGCAAATTTCAATATCAAACGGACAACCTAGAGTCACTAATCCCTTGTTTGTTTATTAGATTTTATTCCCACAGAATTAATTTTAACTTAATTTAATCAGCTAATCTAGAGTATTAATGTTTATAAATGACTTCCAGTCCATTTATATACCTATCTCAATTAATTATGCAATGCCTTACACGACTAATTAAGATGCAATCCAACTCGGGCTCACTTTAATTTGATTATGTGGAACTTCTAGTTATATGTCTATCCTAGACGCAAATTAAATTAAAAATCTATTCCACATTATTTAATCTCAAGGTCAATTTAAAATTCCTTTTGCCAATTTCAATCTTAAATCCCCAAAACATGTTCAATGGTGGCCAATCACTAAACAATAACAATCAAAACAAGATTAAATAAATTGAATTAAAAATAAGCAAAATTAATTAATGGGAATAATTTCTAAAATCTAAACAAAGTTCATAGTTCCTCTAGGTTGCAAAGAAAATTAGCCACTCATGACTTTATTTAAATTCATCTCAGCAAATAACAATAAAGATTCAGAATTCATAAAAAAAAAGATATGATCTCTCCCTCCAAATCGTTGATGCCCGGCTGAATCCTTTCTTGTATGTCGCCTCCTATGTCGCGTCTTTGCCTCTCTTGTGCGTGACTGCTTCTCTCCTTCTTAATTGATTGCCGACGCGTTCTCTCCTGCTTTTCGTGATGCCTCCGTTCCGCGTGTGTCTCTGAATCTTTTTCTGCCGTCCGACCCCCTCCCTCCTGTTCTCTCTTATTCCTTTTAATAGATATGCTTTTTAGGTTTTTCTTTTTGCTCCTCTCCATCACTTGGGCCGTGGGAAATATCCAAATATATGTTGGATTCCTTTATTTCATTCCCATGGGCCCACGTCTTTATCCTTTCATTTAATTGCAAGCTCCATGCTTCATGTCTCTTCTCCTTCATATAATTTCTCCTATACACACAGTTAAATAGGATATCAATAGATTTATGTCAAGATATTATTTCATCCTATATTTAATTAAATGATAGAAAAATATATTAAATAAAATTAAATAGGTATAAATTACCAACAAATCCAACTAATTATATTATAAAATATACACCTATTTAATTATAAAATATATACTTATCAGTCTGAAATTTAAATTATCTTCATCACTCGAAGTGATGTGAGCTTCACTCTCTGTCACTGGAGTGATGTGTTAGTGATGCATAAAATTGGATCACTCGAGTAATCCTATAGATTACTTGAAATATCATCGGAATGTTCTACTAGTGATAAACTCATTTTGAATCCAAATATAACAAATAACCTATTATTAGAAATATCTTGAAGTATACTTTCGAATGCAAAAAAAAATTAGCTCTAAATTCATTGTATTATAAAAGTTATGATTAAAAGAGTGACTACTTGTATAGAATGTAATATCCTCAACTTTAGGCCTAGAGATTTAAGAATTAGCTTGTGACAAGAAGATGACCAGACCCAGTTCAGGGAATGTGATAAATGATATTTGTTCCTATCTAATTGGCTAATAAAAGATCATGATTATGAAGTGGCATACGAAGGCAATAGAAAATTCAAGAACATGTATACATGGCAAAATAGGAAGATTAACAACAAAAATATCTGTCTTTGAAAATAACTTATACTCATGGCAAGGTCAAGATTATTATTAGCAAAAAAATCTTTTGACTTTGGAAATAATAGCCTTATTGATGATGATATTATAGATTGACACATGGACGGTGGGCAATTTAAGGAAGAGACACCTAAATCACCAAATGTCAATATAATATTTAAAGAAACTTGTTGAGGACACATGTATACAATTAATCAATTAAAGGGAACACCTAAGCAACCAAGGTGTCAACATATAATATCTAAAGAGGAATGGATTGGGACATTTGTGCATATTTAGTTAACAAGTTAATTAGACACCTAAGCATTTCATGTATTAATAATAGAAATGGATACTTGGACACCTTATTCAATGTGTTTTGAAGATCAAAATTCTTCTTCCATAAGCTAGCAAATTCGTCCAAAACAAGGAGGAGGAAAGGAAGTCAACCAAACTTGCAAAATAAGCTAAGTTTAAGGGATATTTTGTAAGAGCACTTTGGTCACTTGACTTGGAGGATTTTTAAGTGCCTTCTTGACATATTTAAGACATGTTTTACTCCCTTTTTGCATGAGTATTTCATTCAAGGAGAGAGAACTCAAGAGAAGTCAAGAATTTTCTAGAAAATGGAGAAAATTCAAGAGAAAGAAAGGATAAGACTAAGGGGAAAACTGGTAATTGGTCAAAGGAGATATTTTTGATTGGCTCATCATGACCTCTATATAAGGACTTCTTCCCCTCATTTGTAAGGCACCAAGTTTCCATAAGAGAGAAACGAAAAGAGAGTAAAGGTTAGCTCAAGTGAAAGAAGAAAGAAGGAAACAAGCAAAGTTGAGAACTAAGGTAAGTTAGCTATGGTATTTTGTGAAACTTCCTTCTATCTTCATGAACATGTTGAAGGTCCTAATGAGCAACTAGTGTATGGTATGTAGAAGCCTAAGCCAAAATCAACAAGGAGTTTAAGGAAGGAGAAGTTCAAGGAAAGCAAATCTCAAAGTCAAGAAGTGTCGTCGCGAGGAGCTTTTAAAAGAATTGGAGAAATTAATTGACAAGTTTAAATTTTCCATTCTCTGTTGCTATCTGTATATGGTACAGTTTATTGGATGTAGCTCCCAAACAGATACAACAAATGGAGGTATTGGACCAGTTCCAAATTATTTGAAGAATTATTGTAAATAATTTTTACGTAATTATATTCTAGATTTTATAATCAAGATTTGTAATTTATTGTCAGTATACTATGCCCAAACCGTTTTGTTATTGCACTGTACTATATTGCTCTGATCTGTAATAAATTATTTGAAGGTGTGACAGTTGGATTTAATAAATAAAAGGTATCACACTACACGCCACCTGAAATACAGCGAAGCTGGTAGGGGTGTAACATGGAATATCGTGAGAAAATCGAGCGTCAAATTTTGACATATATATATATATTTCTATTGAGCCCCTTTGAGCTTTATCTTCGCTTTTGTGAAACGAATTTTGAATGCTGTGATGACTTCCTAATTTTAATAGATTTGAGGTATATTTTGATATAATTAGGAAGTCATTAATACTAAATTAAAGAGATTTTCTTAAGATTTTAAGAAAAATCAAGTTGGCATCTCATTTGTGGAATTTCAATTTAAAATAAATGCTTTTGAGGGTAGGAAATAAATAATATCATTGAGAAGTTTTCTTAAGGGGAAAAAAAAAGGAAAAAGGAATAAATAATGATTTCTATTATTATTATTATTTATTATCATTATTAGAATTATTAAATAATTCCTCCTTGCTTTTCACAATTAAAGCACGTGGCTTTGTCGCTTTGTTCCAATTTTGTTGACTGAATGCTCTTGAGTTAGGGATTGATCAATTAATGAATTAGGTTGGAGAAGGACAAAAACGATGGGCCCAGATGGATGAAAAAAAACCCTAAACTTTATTCAATTAAAAGGACCAGGCGGAATCAATTGGAAAGGGAGACGCATACGGCTGGAGACGCAGAGAAAAAGACCAGAACAATACGCTGACGGCTGGATCAATTCAGAAGCAAGACGGTGACGGACAAAAGCAAGCAGCACCTGGAGAGAGCACCTCGCAGAGCAAAAAGAGTTGTTGATTCTTGTTCTTTGATCTTATTTCAAGTAATTCTGGGTTCACTAGCTTGTTAGTTTCTATTATTCCAGTAACTGAATTTTGCAATTCCAGTATATGGCTGAACCTGAATTTTGAATTTGCTGTGATCTAAATTGAAGCCATGTGTGGCTAATTTATTTTTCAACCTAGAGGACCTATGAACTTTGGATTTTAGAGATTATTCCCATTAATTAGTTTTGCTTATTATTAATTCAATTTATTTAATCTTGCTTTTATTATTATATTAATTGCTTAGTGATTGGCCACCATTGAGCATGTTTTGGGGATTTATGATTGAACTTAACGAAGGGAATCTTAAATTAACCTTGAGATTAAATAATGCGGAATTAAATTTTCATTTAATTTGCGTCTAGGATAGGCATATACCTAGAAGCTCCGCATAATCAAATTAGAGTGAGCCCGAGCTAAATTGCATCTTAATTAATCGTGTGAGGCATTGCATGATTAATTGAGATAGGTATATAGATAGACCGGAAGACATTTATAAACATTAATACTCTAGATTAGCTGATTAAATTAAGTTAAAATTAATTTAGTGGGAATAAAATCTAATAAACAAACAAGGGATTAGTAACTCTAGGTTGTTCTTTTGATATTGAAATCTGCTCTCTGTGAAAAATGTTTGTGGAGATTAATTTCTTATTCTATCTGCATTTCTTTCTATTCATTGAAAACAATTTTGATTTATTCAACTTAAATGAAAAAGAAAATTTAACACCTAATTACTAGTTGGATTGAGTCTCTGTGGGATGACCTTGATTTACCACTTGCTATTTTTACGACCCGTACACTTGTGGTGTTTAGCTAAATTTTGGTAGCATCATGCTCCTCTATATGCAAGGAGTTTTATTTTAATTGGATGTATATTTTGTGAAATATATCCAAATTCATTGTATTGCGAGAAATTCTAGTGTCAACTTTTGAGATCCATATCTCTTTTGTCTTGAATTTGTTGAGCTTGATCTTGGTGTCTATGTGTCATATTTCGAGTCTAGTTTTATATAAAACAAGTTTCATGTCCATCAGTATAACATCTCAAAATATGAGATAAATTATGGAAAATTGGCCTTAGTGAATTTTAAAGTTAATATTTGGAATTTAAGGCATATTTTCCCAAGATTAAGGATAATTAGTTAAGAAACAAATTTTGCCCCAAATATTTATTAGACAATATTTTATGGCCTAAATAAATTAATAGAGGATCAAAGAGGATCAAGTGGGCCCACAACACACACCCCCTCTTCCATATGATGACAACGCATCACCTTCCCTATCAATTTCATTAAGTCACGTATGTCTCCCTCTATGGGCCTGTTTGGGTTGGCGGTAAGAGCGGTGGCTTAAAAGCTATCCGACTTTTATAAAAGTCAGATTAAGTTAACTGATGTATGTTTGGATTACCCGTTTAGCTTTTTGCAGAAATGACTTTTTCTAACTGAGGTGTGTTTTGATTATTATTTGAAAAGTTAGTTGAGATGGAAAATAACTAAAAAGGACATGAATCATGAAAAATTAATGGAAATTTTAATTAAAAAAAAATATATTATTTCAAAGATCAAACAATTCTCATTAGCTTTAATTTTTAATTATTTGGCTACTATCTGAGAGCAGGAAAACGGGAAAATTTTAGGATTTCCACATGATACCAGAACCCTGTAGAAGTTGAGGGGGAAAATAAAATGGATTGACAATTTTAAATGATTCATTGAGTCATTGTGCTGTTTCAGGACCATATTAGCATAAGCAGATATCCAACTTGGATCAAGCATAAATATTCAAAAAGTAATCCAGAATAAATTTGTTTCATCCATGAGTGTTTTTATTCAAGATAAAAAATTTCTTTGCTTATTATACAGCAGAGCCACCTGATTTCCAAAAACGTGCTAGAAAAAAAATCATAAAGGAAGAACTTAAAGATCAAGACCTCTTTCACAATCAGAGTACAAACTAATGTCAAGTTGTGAATCGTGATACAAATATGCAGGTCTAGGTAAAAGGTCTTATCGTACAGTTGGGTTCCATTGATATCCAGTGTTATGGTAAGGAGCAAATTCATTCTGTGGAAACTTTAATTCTGGAGAGAATCCTACAAGTCACAAAATAAAAACTATTATAAGCAACTTAGCATTGCTTCAACATATTGAATGAGTAAAAAGAAAGTTAATTACCCTTCAACTTATTCTGCACTCTAGCTCCTGACTCAACAAGCACACCAGCAACCTTACTTGCAAAGCTTGAATCACCAGATATTCTAAAAGAGAAATTCATGTTCAACAAATGGATATAATTTCATAGATGATAGATGAATATACGAACTAAAAAAAAGTATAACAATTCCTTCTCAAAGAAAACTATGCAAGGAATTGCTTTGGATGGCAGAAAATATTTTCCACAACTTTACCTTGAACTTCCTAACAGAAAAATAAAAATACCAATGATCAATCCACATAAAATAACCTAAGTCACAGATACTTTTGATTTTACAAGACAATAAACAGTTATTGAACCCCATAATAATTAGCTTACCCAGAATATTCTTTGCAAGAAAGTCATTGATCTTATATTTCAAGAATTCGCTTCTATTTTTTTGTTAAAGAGGTCAGAGTTCAAAAGAATGTTCAGTAGTCAAAGTTTTTCATGTAAAAATAAAATAAATCTCTAGGCTCTTCAAATCTACAATATTCAAAAGAACCAATAAAAACTAGCTTATACATGGTGTAGGGAGTATATAATTATAACAAACACAAAGAATGTCGAATAATAAAAGAGAAAGAAAATGACAAATAAAAGGGGAAAGTTATTTTGCAAATCACGAAAATATACCGCCATACACACTAACAGAGCATGCAATTAAATAGCACAAGTTAGATCTGAGAAAAAGAAATACCAGGCAAGAAAGAAAAGCTCCACGGTAGATCTATATCAAAATACGACATACATGCCTTGTTAAGAGACTTTCAAACTCATCCAATTGCACCAGTATAGCAGAAGACTCTGACAGTTGATTAGCATTTTTGAATGTCACTATTGGGCCAACAACCTTGTCTCGTCCAGGATCTAAGCGTCACGTTGAGGGAAGAACAATGCACCCGATTATTATCACAATAACATTCTAATTGTACTCAGCATTGTAGATAATGTAAGAAATAAGATAAGTTCCTGATGAGACTCACTGGAACAACCGATAGGTCCAGAAAGATTTAGTAGTCGCACACAAGGATATCCATCAACTACCTTGTACATAGACTTCTGAAGATCGGGAACTGATTCCATGGAGCTAGATTGTCCTGAATTGTACCGAAATCAGAACAGGACATAATCAGCAAATTATATTACTAGGAATTTAAAGAAATAGAAGAGAAAACAGGTAATTAGCTGTTTCATAATAAAATTAGTCGCACTAAGTTACACATTAAAAGTGAGAAGGCAATAATTTTGTAATCAGCCAAAGGAAACATGTATTCTACATGATCGATCGAAGTTAGTTATCCCTGAGGAGATTTGATACTTGAGGCTCCAGTATATTGAGTCACAAATGGTTAACCAAAAAATATACTGTGTCAAAAATGGAATAGCTGAACTCTTTTTTCTCTAGAGTATCTATACCTCTCCTCTCACCCCTCCTCTTCTACCATTCCCATCACCATTTTCAAATCCTAAAAATGGTAGGGCAATTCACAGATCTATGGTGGAAGCAATCAGATGCTTGTGCCAATAAAAGACATAGAACGATGATTGAAGAGTGCAATGGAATAGCATGAAGTTCAGCAGGGGAACAATTGAAGGTGTTAGTAGACAAGATTGTTCAAATCAAGAATTAGGTCAACAACTTGCAAGAGAAAATAAAAGGCTTTTCATTATAGCGCACCAAATTAACGCGTGAACAGAGACAAGAGCAACCACATGTTAGGACCAGTTTGGTTTCAGAGGACAACCAATTACAAAGAGTCAATGATATTGACAAAGATCAACTTTTCAACATCTACTAAAGATGGTGTTGAGGGATGGATAACCAGAAGTGAACATTTCCTGTTGGACAGAATATCAGAAAATAATCTAGTGATGATTGCAAGCCTGGCATTGGATGAACAGTCTGTCCAATTATTCTAGGCTTTTGAAAACAGCAAAGATGGACAGCTAACATGCAGTGAGATCACTCAGCCTCTCAGGGATACAGATAGGTTTGATATTTGATAATCCCTGGAAAAGAGCTCATGCAGTTTAGGCAAACAGGACCATTTATCACAGTGGACAAGGATAGCTTCAATAAACTGATATGTACGATGGAACTGACTCTGAGCCAAAAACGCAGTTGTTAATTTGCTAAATTGAAATCTGAGATTGCAGTTGGAGTCAAGCATTTCCAACCTAAAATCTGAGATTGCTAAATTGTACTATAATTTAATAATGCCAAAATTGCATAGAACCCCTTGAAGTTCAAAGTTAGACAAGGAACTTTTCTGAGCTGTTAAATTTGCAAATATCACCCCTTGAACATAAGCTTAACACGTCGAAGAGCTATTTGTACATATAATTCAAGAAAATGATCCACATATACATCAAAATTTAGTGTAGTACGTACAAAAAGTATAGAAGTTTAATATCACTTACGGATCAAAAAGTATAGAATTCGCTTGATCTTTTCAATTCCATTTCTTCGTGTCTTTCTCATATCAGACAGGCTCGGATTTCTCTGTCTCGTGGATTGAGTCTGTTGGAGAATTCACCTTCTTCGGCGATGAAGCGTCTGAAATCGATTCCGCCTGGTAGTTTCAACCTTAGTTTCGGTGGAGATCCTATTGCGGAGGATCGCGAGGCGAAGAATTTTTCAGGGAAGGAAATAGTTGTTCATGAAGTTGTGAATGAATTGAAGATGTGGGATTTTTTTGTCTGGTATATGCACGTTACGTTATACAGAAAGCTATGAAACAAAGCTTTTTAAAAAGCCAGGTTACGTTGCCTTTTTCTCTTGAGCAAAGCGAACGTATTGCCAAACTCAAACATGTAAGACATAATCTGTTCTTCAGAGATTGTTATACAATAACACAACTCTACAGGATCTTAGAATATCATGCTTTCACATTCAATAGAATTAAACATATACGAACCTTTCTCCATGATTGCGGAAGATCTTTAGCAATAAAAATCTTTTCTCAGAGACCTTCTCTCTGCTTGTATCTTCTTATGATAGGCATAAAATACAACTTTCACGGTTAAACTCTGAAGGCCTTTTTACGCTCTCTATATTAATTTTTTCTGAACGTACGTGCCTTTTGCCTTCTAACAATTGTGCCCATCAACAGTCGCTTCTTTATGACTTTAATAACTTTCATACCAAATTACCCTTTTTGCCCTTTTTTTATTAAATCAAAATAACACTTATTTATACATGAGACACAAAATATTTTACATTCTCCCACTTGGCTCATATCACAAAGTGTCCCTTCATGATTCAATAAAAATTATCATAATGCGCGCACATAAGGCTAAAAGTTCTATACATTGGCCTCATCATACATCATAATTAGAAATAAAACCTAATATGAGTCATAGCAGTTATATGCTATCAAATCGCCATATTTCCTTCCATGTACCACTATATTAGTTCTTCTTCCTAACATGATACTTTAATGGAAGTAAACATAATGTCCCGTAACAATACTATAATGTCTTCATTGTGGACAAATCTTGTTTTCTAACAACATCATTTATGCATGCATACATAAAGTTGAAAACAGGAGAATCTCAGAAACACATATATACTAATGAGCTCAAAGTGTCAATAGTCAATAATTATAACAATGATTCATCATTCATTAGCTGACATGATACCCATACTATACAGATAACCAGTAAACTCCTTAGGTAGTAATCCCTTCATCAAGGGATCAACTATCATAATATTGGTGCTAACATGTTCTATTGACACTTTATGTTTCTGAACCTCTTCTATAACAATAAAGTATTTCTATTCCATATACTTAGCACCTTTAGAATACTTGTTGTTTTATAAAAGAAGACTGCTATGGAATTATCACAATAAATTTTCAACGGTTTGGCTATACTGTCGACTAACCCAAGCCTTGAAATAACATTTTGTAGCCATTTAGCCTGAACTATGGCCTCAAAGCATGTCACAAATTCAGCTTTTATAATGGATATAACAATTACTGACTGCTTATCCAATCACTTCAAGGTTGCTAGACCTTCTATAAGTAAGCATGTAACTTTTAGTTCCTTACAAATATCTCAAAACTTTCTTTGCAGCATTCCAACATTGCAAAGCCAATATCTGGTATCGTACAAGTCTGAGCATATATTAAGCTCCCAACTAGTGATGCATACAAAATTGCTTTCATTTTTTTTCATTCCAATTCATTTTTTTAGGACATTGCATGGGACTAAACTCATCTCCTTTCTGAATTAGAACCGGAGATGATAAGCAATTTTCTATTCGGAATCTCTCCAAAACTTTATTAATATGCTTTCTGAGACAAGCCCAACAATCCTTTTGATCTATCACGGGATATTCCTATCCCAATCACATAAGCTGCCTCGCCCATATCTTTCATTTCAAAATTACTAGAGAGAAACTTCTTCGTCTCATTTAAAAGACCAAGATCATTAGTAGCAAGCAAAATATCATCAACATACAGAACCAGTATTATAAACTTACTCCCACTGACCTTCAGATATATACATCGATCAACAGTGTTTTCTTTAAATCTAAAGGAAACAATAGTATCAATGAACTTAAGGTACCATTGCCTTTAAGCTTATTTAAGTCCGTATATTGATTTCCTTAATTTGCACACCATGTGCTCCTTTCCTTTTTCTGTGAACCTCATTGGTTGGTCCATATGCACATCTTCCTCTAAATTCCCATCTAGAAAGGTAGTTTTCACATTCATTTGGTGTAACTCTAAATCATAATGAGCTATTAATGCCATAATGACTCTTAGAGAATCCTTCTTAGAAACTGGTGAAAAATTTTCTTTATAGTCAATGTCATCTTTTTGAGTAAATCTCTTTGCAACTAGTCTAGCTTTATAACATTCCAAGTTACCATGAGAGTCACATTTGGTCTTGAAGACCCACTTACAACCAACTCTCTTACATCATTCTGATAACTCAACAAGGTCCCAAACATCATTTTGTTATAGATTTCAACTCATCTTTCATGGCATCTAACCACTTGTCACCATTTTCACTATTCATGGTTTGTGAAAAAAATAAATAGATCATCCCGAATACCCGAGTCAAATTCAGACTCTTGTAGATATACCACATAATCATTAGAAATAGCGGATCTCTTTTCCCTCTGAGATCTTCTTAATGCTATTTGTTGTGGTTCTTTTACAATGGGTTCATTAACAATAATATCATCATGAGTAGTAATATTATTCATTTGTTGTTCTCTATTATTATTAAGCAGTTCAATAACATGAGGAACAACAATTTAACATTAATGCTTCGAGTCATACATATCACATACTAACATGCTTAAAAAATTTAGACATAATTCATTCAATGCATATCAATGTTTACCTTTGGGGACCCACTAATATACGACATTCAACAATAATGATGCTATAAAGAATTCATATAATTTGGCTTGATGTATATCCCAACTAGAAATATTTATCATCTTTGGATGTCTAAATAAAACTATAAGTATATGGACAATACCAACATTTATGTTTAATTATTATAAAGACAAACAACCAAACCTTTGGGTTGATCCATAACCGTCTTATAATAACAAACTTTTAGTTCACCCACAACATAAGCATAATTCATAGCATCAAAGTTATGAGGAATTTGAAATATCACAATAATAATTGGAATTAAAATAATTCATAAGAATTTGGCCACTTTGGTAACTAACAAATCCATCATACTTAATTCCAAAACTTAAATGTTTAATATACAATTGCTATTTACAACATCTAAATAATTTATATTTTGGATCAACATCTAAATCATCAATAATAGTAAGCAAAATAACCCAAAATTAGAGCTTAAATTTGGCCCATAAAAAATTAAATTCGGCCAAAATTCATCCAAAAAAAATCAGCCCAAAATCACTTTGGCCCAAAAAAACACAGCCCAAAAATTGAGCCCAGTTTTTGTTTTTGAACAAAAAATGTACAGCCAAAAAACCCAAAAATTGAGCCGAACTTTTTTTTTACAGCCCAAACACTTAGGCCCAAAAAAACAGCCCAATTTTTTTTTAAATAGCTCAAAACCACTTTTAGCCAAAAAAATCCAGCAACAGTTCAAAAATGATAGCCCAGTACATAATTTTTTTTAATAAAATAGCCCAAAATCAGTTTGGCCAAAAAAAAATAAAAAAATAAAAACTCATTCATTGCTTGTGCGTGGCATCACTCTTCAATTATTTTTAGATTATATAAATGAACCTTGAGCTTTTCATTTGAACATGGCCCATCCTGATTCATGAGCCCGACTAAATCTGGATATCAAACCGTGCATTCATTTTGAAACAAAACGTATGGCTTCATCTGGCAGAAGGCGTGCCGTTTCCAATCACCGATAATAATAATCATCCCCTTTCCAATCACGCCTCATGCGATCAAACAATTGCCATGCGTATTGTTTTATTATTTTTATTTATAATAAAACAACACGTTTTTCCAATAACAATAATAATTACTATTATTTTAGATAATAATAATTCGTTCCCCTTTCCAATCTTAAAAGAATCTCAACAAACTGCACCCTAACATATTCTTTTCTTATATCTTTTTGGTATCTTCATAATATTTTATTTTCAATCTTTATCAATTATAACCAACATTCAAAACAATAAATTTTGAATATATACTGACATGAAAATAATAACATAATCTTTATTCATGATTCATATATCAGTATATAATGTTGCAAAAAATAGAAAAAGGCAAAACAACTGATCAAGAAAATTAATAGGGAAAAAACTTTAATTTGAGATTTTAAGTTTCATATATCTATGAAAATAATTATATCTCAGATCACAGAAACAAAATCTATACCAAAACACTTTAAGAAACAACATAAATATTGGAAACTCTAACTTTTCAAGTAGAAACTCTTTTATAATCATATATGGAAAACATGAATTCCTAAACACAGGCCTCTGATACCACATGTAAGACATAATCTGTGTTCTTCAACTCAGAGATTGTTATACAAGAATACAACTCTACAAGATCTTAGAATATCATGCTTTCACATTCAATAGAATTAAACATATACGAACCTTTTTCCATGATTGCGGAAGATCTTTAGTAATATAAATCTTTTCTCAGAGTCTTCTTGACCTTCTCTCTACTTGTATCTTCTTATGATAGGGATAAAATACAACTTTCATGGTTAAACTCTGAAGGCCTCTTTACGCTCTTTATATTAATCTTTTCTGAATGTACGTGCCTTTTGCTTTCTAACAACTGTGCCTATCAACAATCGCTTCTTTATGACTTTAATAACTTCCATACCAAATTACCCTTTTTGCCCTTTTTTTATTAATTCAAAATAACACTTATTTATACATGAGACACAAAATATTTTACAAAACACCCTGCGTTCCATTTTTTAAAGAAAATTGACTTTATTAGCTTTTTCATTAGAAAAAGCTAACTTAAAGAGAATACCAAACAGGCCTATGTGTCAACACTTCCTCACTTTAACCATTTGGACCATAAAGAAAAAAAGTTTCCCTTAGCCCATTATTTCATTCGGCCGAGCAAGACCACACCCACATACTCACCTATTGTATGTAAGCCACGTATACTCCCTCATTCAATTCATTTTTCCATATTCAACCAACACAAAAACAAGCCACCTCACCCCCTCCCATTTTTAACTTCATGCCACATCACACATGCACCTACATTCGAATACATAACACCCACACATGACATTGTGTTGGAGATATAGAGAGAGTAGAGAGAAAAAGAGGAACCGAGAGAGAGTGTTGGAGATTGCGAGATTGAGATGGAAGGGAAGAAGAGGAGGAAGAAGATCATTTGGAAATCAAGGAAGGGTGACCGGAAGTTACATGCAAATCACTTTCTGAACTAAGGTGAGTTTTCTTACCTCATTCCCAACTTCATTTCAGCTGAATATTGGTGATTTAATATGGTTTTTGAGGATCTAAGCTTGCTGGAAGTTGAGAGATTATAGTGAGAAATTTCTGTTAATATGAGAGTTCATGACAAATTATGGAGGCTTGCATGTCAGTGCAGATCCGTTTATGATCTCCTTTGGCTCTGAAAACATATTTTCTAACCATGCATGTAAGATATATGAGCATGGGGTCTGAATTCTGAAATTATAGAGTCAAGGTTTTTGAGCTCGTATGTCATTTTCTTACCTCTACATCTTAGTCCGAAAATAGAGGTTGATGTGCATGTCGTTTTCAGTCTTTAGGAGTTGATTTTTCTCTGAAAATTTTACATGAGATAGTACTCTTCTTAATCTTGAATTTGAACTTTGGAACACACAAAACGAAGGTCTATAGCTTTAGTTATAAATTTTGGAAGTTGAGGTATGGATTTGAAGACGTTTTGGTGTTATTCTGGAGGAACACTGATGACGTTGCATTTTTGAATAAGCAAACGAATTTTAATGATAACTCTCCATATTTTATATATTTAAGGTATATTTTGGAAATATTTGGAGAGTTATCTAAACAATTTCAAGAGATTTCCATGAGATTATATTATTATAAGATCAAATCAAATTGACACATCATTTGTGGGATTTCAATTTAAACTAAAAGTTTTTAAGCTTAGAAAATAAATAAGAATTAAAGGAAAAAATGATTTATTTTTATTTTTATTATTTATTATTATGATTATTATTACTACTATTAGTATTCCTTTTGTTTTCAAGGCACCAAGAGCATGGTTGTTTCACGGCAAATGAATTGGGCTTCAATGAATTGATGGTGTATTGAAATGGGCCCACGTTGGATTAAAGCAATCAAAAGAAATTAAACCTAAAAGCAAAAGGAAGCTAGACGATATAGAAAGAGTCAGGCAGCAATGAATGAAAGGAGAAGGAGAAAAAAAAAAAAAAAGAAGCAGACGCGAGACGGAAGCATAGAAAGGGAGACACGAAGGAAAAGTCAAACGGCAGCACCTGGAAGGAACACGCGACAGCACCAGCTTCTTCGTGATTCATCCAGGGGAGGTGCAATTTAGTTAGTGTGTCAACTGTATCATCTATCATCTGTTTTCTTGTGACTTTCCTCATGTCTTTGAATCTGGATATTAATTTTTCTGTGTTGTCTTGGAGTTTATTTTAGGCATGTAGTTTGTTTTGCAACCTAGAGTAATTATGAACTTATGAGTGCATTAAACTGAGTTTTCATTGTTTAATTATAATTAGTATTAATTTTGGTTGCTTAATCTTGTTTAGTTTTATCTGTTTAGTGAATGACCATCATTAAATATAAATTTGAGAATTAGGATTTACCTTGACGAAGGGGATTTTAATTAGGCTCTGAGATTAAGTAATATGGGATTAAATTACGATTTAATTTGCAATTAGGATAGACATATACCTAATAGCCCCATATAATTGTAGAAGAGTGTGTCCAAATTAAATTGCCTCTTGAGTAATTTTGTTAGACATAACAGTCTCTACTTAAGAGAAGGTTGTAAGTGGACCGACAGACACTTATAGCTATTTATAGTCAAGATTAACAAAATTGATATTAAGGCTAATTAAATTAGTGAAAACAAAGTTTATGAAGCTAATAAGGGATTAGTGACTTTCAGTTGCTCATTTGATATTTGTGGTAGTTAGTTGATTTTAATTACTTTTCTCTTAATTAATTTCAATTTGAGTTGCTCAACTTAAATAAAAGTGTAAAATCAATTCTTAACCGAAGTTTTGGTATAAAGTCTTCGTGGAAACACTATCTTACTCACTCTTTATTACTTGATATGGCCTGTATACTTGCGGAGTTATAGGCTTTAAAGTTTTGCCCTATCATTTAAAAATTATGAAAATTTTATTGATGATAGCTGACAGCTTTAAAACGGTATATATTTTGTATCATTCTGAGCTTTGGTCAGTGAGAAAGAAATCTTACAAAATAACCCTGCGTCTAGGAACCAAAACTGGACAGTCCTGACATTTTTCAAAACTGGGAATGACTAGAATAAGATTAAATTGTGAAAATTTCAAGTTAGTTATAGGACTTTCAGAGCTTTAATTTTACACATAATAGGTATTTTTCTGAGCTCTGTACAATGAGATATGAAATTTTAAAGATAAGTTATGAATTATGGAAGCTTAACAGGACAGTCAGTTGAAACGTAAAACCTGGGAATAATTTGAAAATTTATGACCTTTGTAATTATTTTTATATGAAAGGGGACTTGTCTAAAAATACGTGAGAGTTGACGACACATTAAAATTATTTTTTTGCAATTAATGAAAAATAATTGAAATTTCTGGACTGTTAAGGATAGTAACAGATAAAGGTTAAAAGTAATAAGTTTAAGTTACTTAATTAAACCCTAATGAAATAAGGATTAAGAAGGAAAGTAAACATTCATTTCTTCTAGTTTTGAAGATATGATTATGTCCTTAGGGCCACAGGGAGAATGAAGAAACTTCAAACAACTCCGAAGGTTGGCGAAAGAGGAACCCGAGTAAGGATAGTATTCCTTAAAAGGTAGTGGGCTTACCCTACTTGTATGTATTTGATATTATTGCTTATGTGTATATGTATAATTGCTATGCTTGCTTGTTATGTGTAGCATACTTGAATGTTTGAAACTCTATTTATGATTATGTTATGGCTATGAGTATGATGCATGAAGCATTGAGCATGCAGAAATGTCATTATGTTAACATAAGCTTGTGCAAGGCAAGTATATCATACATTAGCATTTATCTTGCATGCATTGTTTGGTATTGTATGCTACTGAGATTCCTCAGAATCTCACCCCTCTACTACCAACCAATAGACAGGCGAGCACGAGAAAGAAGTGTTGCACAGTGCTTAAGGAGGGAGCGTTGCTTGAAGATGACACAGCAGGAGGATAGTTGAAGAACCGAGGGACAACGATGTTTAATTTGTTTAGATATCCATCGTTCGTAAATGAATGTAAACGTTTGTAAAAGGGATATAAGCCCTGAGAATGTTTCCCTTATGTAATCAAGTTTAAATTCCGCTGTATCAATATATTGAACTATTTCTAATTTTGTCACACTATTGCGTAAGCTTATAGGCTAGAATGCTGGCACCCTGAGCAGGTGTCACAATTAGACATGTGGTTTAAGAGATATGTCTAAAACACTAAACCTTTATTACATTGAACGAAAACAGAGAACAACATAGTGGTCATCACTTGCACACCACTTGAGTAATGCTGCCAATGATGAATGCGTGATAATCTCTAGAGGTGCTACTCAAGTAATTACTCAAGTGAAGTTAATTAATATAACTTCCATATAAGTTATTTTAGTTTTTAATTGACTCATTCCAACCTCCATTTGACTATAAAGACCTCTAGTATCTCATCCAAGAGCTTGCAACTTGATATTCTCATTAGATCTTGCAAGTTCTTCTTTCTTTAATCTCTTTTCGACATTTTTATCATTTGAATTTGATAACTTCTTTCTTTCTTTGACTTAATACGATGAAGGTTATTCTTTCTTCACTCTTTCTTCTTTGTTTTTGCTCTTGATTATCATTCTCCATAACCCCACTAGATAGCTTCTTTATTTTCTTGACTAATATGATGAAGGCTCTTCTTTCTTCACTATTCCTTCTTCTTTTCTTCTTGATGGTCATTTTTCACAATTTAGCTCAATAACTTCTTTCTTTTATTGACTTCTTTTCCGTTGATAACTTTGTTCTCTCATATCTTTTTCTTCTTCTTCTTGATCAATCTCCATATTCCAACTTGATGACTTCTTTATTTGCTTGACTAATCTACAAGATATTTCACATTAAATAAAGTAATTAGTCAATATAGGAGATAAATACATTATGAAATATTTTTGCTCCTAATATTTGTCATCTATATTTGACATCATAAAAACTAATCATGTATAACCGGGATTAACAGTGGATTTGGGATTAAATGGTAAATTTAAGTGAGTATAGTGAAAATCTAGGATTCTTCAATTGTTTATCAATGGAGGGTAGCGACCATTATTTCTAGTTCATGCACATTACAGCTTCTTCATCTACTTCTCTTCAACCACCTTCATGTTTCATTGGTTAGTTTTAGTTCCAGAAAATGTGAGTGACAGAGTGGACAGAGTGGATGGAAAGAAATGAGAAAAATAAATATTTTTCATTAGTTAGTTTCAGCAAAGATTTAGAAGACAGAGTCAGATGATTGAAGCCCTTGATAAAGACAAAGATGTTGTCTTTTTAAAAAAAAAAAAAAATTGTAAAATCCAAGTGGAGGTGGGTTGAAAGCCACATGAGCATCTACATATGCATTTTCAGTCAAAATTTTTTCCCAAAATTATCAACATTGGTCAAGGCAATGATCATGGTATTTTTTAGCCTTTTTATAATCTTGATGGGTATTTTTGGCACCATAAAATTGTTTATGGTGCCAATGCTTTTTTGCTACATTCCCCCAGAAAACTTATCAATGGCTACAAATTGAAAGGATTAGTGCTTGCTTGATTACAGTAGTTTAATTTATATGATAATGCACGTCCATATGGAAGCAATCATAATAAAACAACACATATGCTCTAAGTGACAAGTGCATTTTAAACTACTCAATATGTACTAGCGGGTGAACTCATAAATTTGACGTCGTGTTTACTTGTTTGAACGTTTACTTTAACAAACACACTGCTGAGAGGGAAAAATACTAGTATAAATTAATTAATTTTCTCCTTGTAAGTATATTCTAACCCACTAACAAAATTACACACATTTAACTGTTTGAACGTTACTTTATCTGTATTTCCCCCTGAAACTGAATAACGTCGTGTGTTCTGATTAATTTGGAAGTCAATATTAAACCAATTGAAAATAGTAAAGAAAAATTGTTTAGCACAATGAACTAAAACGACGCCCCAAAAGAGGAATTATTACTTCATAAAAAACGAAACGGTGAATCGACCATTTGTCTCTTTTATCCTTTCGATCCAACAAAGCTCTCTATTAATTTTTCGGTGTAATATTGTTAGTCTATTATTTTAGCAATAAAAAAGAGCGTAATCATCCCCACAAAGAAAAATATGGAGCCAAGATCGAAAATGTAAACGACCCATTGACAGGCTTTATGTTATTAGAGAACATGAAAAAAAAAAAAAAAAAAGGATGCATAGTTTGTAGTTCAAACGAGGGTACAAGTCCACGCTTGGCTACGCCAGAAAACTGTGTGACACCACCACTGGACAGACACTAAAGAGACAGACACATACATTTTTATGAAATTGCTAATCCATAATTAACGCAAAAAACTCAAAGCTCTCCCGGACCCAACACACAAACTCAAACTCTTGACCATAACATGTATCGCAGTTCCCTCATAGAGCTTCAGCTTCAACGAGCAGCATTGGGAATGGACTAATCGAGGCAGAACTTCTAGGTGATGTAAACCTCCAGAGTTTTGGCACACTCCGGGCACCTGACTCTCTCCGGCAGGTTGCCGGTGACGTTAGGAATTTCGAGGTGGGAGCAACGGTGGAGGCCCTTGGCTGCATTCTCATGGTAATCCTTGAAGGACCATTCAAATCCCTTGGTGACCACAAACTCCTTCCACTTCTCGAACTCAGCTACCGTCTTCAAGATGGTGGTCCCGTGTTCGATCAGGATCACCTCAGACCCTTTGCTCAGCAGCGCCCAACCACTCTCGTTCTTTTGGGCCACCATCTTCCGAACTTCCTTAGTCACTTCGTCGTCCTCCCCCGCTGACTCGCTTATCTTCGTCACGAACAAGCTCTCAATCCCGTCCCAGAATCGTCTGAAAATGTTCTCGTTTTCCTTCTCCACGTGGAACAGCTCAATCAAGATCTGCTTCTCCTTCAGAAAGTCATCGTTAGCCAGAGCTGCGGCGTACTTATTGAACCGCAGAACCCAATCCTTGTCGTGACCACCATAGAAGAAGATGTATTTCTCCTCCTCGAACTGTTTTCACACAAATTCATCTGTTATCTAAATGAATTCAGCCCTTTCCCAATTAGGGTATACATATAATATACATACCCATGTACCAATTTTGGGGTCCATTTCGGACGCAATGAGCGCGACCCATCGGCGACTGGTGTAAAAAAAATTGTCCTGGGTCGCGGTGAAGGGGAAGGCCTTGCTTCCGATGGAATAAATCAAGTCGAAAGCATTGTGGTGAAGAATCTTGCCATGGTAGTTCATGGTAACCACCATGGGCTTCTTCTTGAATTTCAACGCCGTTTTCATGTACTTGAATCCGGCGACGCTTCCGACGTGCTCCACCGCGGAGAATGGCATCGTTGTTCCCAGGATCTGGAACCTCTTGCGCAGCTGGTCCGTCCATTCCTCCACGATCAGAACCCACACGATTTTGTACTGTTCCGTCTGGTTCTTTGTCTTCACGGCCTTGTCGATTTCAAGCACCACTGATAGATCTTCGCCCGTGATGTCCAGTGTGGATACGAACAAGTAGACGTTCGTTGGGGTCTGTATATTCTTGCTGATCTTGTAATAGATTCTCGTCACGTCTGCATGGAGCACAAGATATATAAATAGCTCATAATCGCCTCCATCGGTCTCTCTCTCCTTCAAACTTAATAATTTAATTAAAAGAAAAGTAAAATATATAATAATCACTCACCTATCTGTTGCCCGCATAGAGTGATCTGATTTCTCAGCTTGCTGAGAATTATGTCAATCTTCTGGCCATAGTGGGACAGTTCTTGCATGGGATCCCTGTATTCAAACAAACAATCATAACCACATCAAACACACAAATTAATACACGCGTAACAAATTAACGATGGGGATTTCAAGGGAAGGAGAAGCTTACGACTCGGTGATGAGGCAATCGATCTGAGTGACGATGGCGACAATGGTGATGGTGGCCCAGTAGACATCAAGTGGGATATGTTTAGTGGCAGCGACCAAAGCGGGGACATCCTTGGTGTTGTCCGAGGAGAGTTGTTCGAGCTCGAAGATGAGCTTGATCACTTGCAAGATAGACTTGGTCAGAGAGTTGAGCTCCACGATGGCCTGGCGGTACTTCTGGAGGAACGCGGGTTTGGTGAGGACCGGAACTCCCTTCAGCATCGCCACCGATTTCACCAGTAAATCGTTGGGCTGCCGCTGAGCAAGAAGCCAGAACTCGCCGTATTCCATAGCAAAAGCCGCGAGGGTAAACACGGCTTTTGAGTCCCACTCATATTCTGACAGCTTCCCCAGAATCGCCATTGTGGTCTTGTGAGCTACTTGCTTGTCTGGACGCTTGCATTGCATCTACCGCTCAAGAAAACAAAAAATATAGTTTAGTAAGATCTTGTTGTCTTAACACTTTGTCTGTTCATTTTTCATTTTCTCTTCGGGATATAACACGTGAATATTTATTAAATTCCTTCCAAGATTTTTTGAGGTTCAAAAGACTCACGTGACTTAAATTTGTTTTATATTCTTTCCCTCACAAAGTCCAAAAATTGTTGGTTCATTCTAGAATCTGACTCTCTTAGATAAATTCTTTTTACGTATGGTTGAGAAGGGGAAGGATTTAGGGATAACCTCAGAAGAAATTTGCCTGAGAGTGCAGAGGGGTAAGGAGAAGTTGGCATGGGTGTTTTTGTCGCCAACGTGTTCCAAGCTTACTTGGGAATCCCCCTGTAAAAACACACATCAGTACGGACAGTAAACATAGAAGAAGAAGAAGCAAACAGCAAAAGATCGGGGGGGAGTAAGAGAAAGTGATTGAAGAAACCTCGACAACACTGTCGACAATGTGGGTGAAACGAGTGAGGGTGTTCTCGACAAGGGAGAATAGAGGTCCAACAGCGTACTCGGTGATACTTTGGGCATGGGTTGAGTTGATTTGTTCTAAGATCTGATCGTCCGACATGGTGGGAGGGTTGTGCTCATGGCCCTCACCACCGCTGGGGATCTGAGAAGGAAGTGACGCCATGATTCCAACAGCATACTCCGTGATACTTTGGGCATGGGTTGAGTTGATTTGTTCTAAGATCTGATCGTCCGACATGGTGGGAGGGTTGTGCTCATGGCCCTCACCACCGCCGGGGATCTGAGAAGGAAGTGACGCCATGATTCCAACAGCGTACTCGGTGATACTTTGGGCATGGATTGAGTTGATTTGTTCTAAGATCTGATCGTCCGGCATGGTGGGAGGGTTGTGCTCATGGCCCTCACCACCGCCGGGGATCTGAAAAGGAAGTGACGCCATGATGAACACAGCAAAACAAGAGCCAAAGAGAGACTAGTGAAGTAGGTAGTAGGGGCGAATGGTGAGTGCCTTAAGCCAGACTTGTGAACCTATTTATAACACAGTGGAAGGGTGAAAGTGAACCAATTTCCTTGCAGAGAACTCGGGCTACTGAAAGGTTCAGATATTTAACATCTTTTTACTTTTTGTTTTTAAAAATATTACTTTAATGAAGGAGGAATCTAAAATAAAGATAAATTCGTAATTGATATTTTTTTAAAAAACTGATTTTTAGTTAAAAATCATTGGTTTTGAGAACATTACTATTTTTTCATGACCCACCTATTTTAAAATTTTATTATTCTGTTGAGATGAATAATATTTAGAAAATTTGGTGGGTTCCGAAGTTTGATTTTCTCCTTATTTAAGTTTTGAGCTTGATGGAGTTGGGCTCTGCTAATTAATCATTAATTTTATAATCCCAACGACGCCCATCCATGTGGAATAGTTTGACTTTGATGGCTTTGTATGGGAAAATTGATTTCATGTGGCCCCATATTTTTAGGGGAAGCTACTATAGGGGAAAATTGATTTCATCTGGCCCCATATTTATATTCTATGATGTGATCAATGACTATAGACCTGCTCAGCCACGGATGCGTGTAATGTGACTCGGGTGATTAACTTTTTCCTTAATCATTGCTATTTAATCATAATTTAATATATTAGATTTTGATCCCAACTTTTTACTATTTTTTTACATTTTCGTAACCAAAAAAAAAAAAAAAAACGTATCTGCTAGCCTGAGACAACGTTCCACTATTTGAATTAAACAAAAATGATATTCTAAGAATATGATGAATCATCATGACCATTGGTTGATAACAAATCCATCCAGCTACAAGTCAACATCCCGAGTACAGACCTCTTGCAAGAAAAATAAGCATATATGTAAGGTAACCCCAATTACTATAGCATTGCATTACAATTTTTTTTTTATATATTACATGCCTTGTTATTGTTTTGCAGCATAATTATAAAGGCACGCATTTTTTGAAAAAAAAAATTGAAATTTCTAACTACTGATTTTTAAATTAAAAAAATAAATCACTTTTTGAAAAACTTATAAAAAAAAAAATGACTTGTTAATGTTTTTTTTTTTTTTTTACTGACAAGTCTATGTGTTTGTGTGAACAAGTGAGATAACTACTAACACTAAAGATACTTGGGTATTTTTCACATTTCAATTATATTATCTAAAAGTCCTATGGGGAAAATTGGAAATTTCAAGACATTTTTTAGCAGTACTTTTTTCTGATTTGGGACCTTGGTACAATTTTTTCTAAAAACAATGGACCCAAGGACATGAGAGACTGAAAAGAGGTGAATAAATTGTTAATTAAGTTGGTAAGCGGCCTTATCTATAACAGTACTACAATAAATAGTAATACATCATCATCATTAGTTGTTAAATCGAATTTTTTTAATGCTATTATTTTCTTCATTTTGATTAAATTGTGTGCATTAGATGAAGGATTTAATGTTTTCGTTTTTGTTGCAGAAATGTTTTTTTTTTTTTGCCATACTCACATGAAAGTGAGTGGGTTCCACTAATATTTTCTCTCTCTTCTCTTTATAATGGGACCCACTCACTTTTTTGTCAGTGTGGCAAAAAAAAAATCTGCAGTATACTAGTACAAAAAAGGGTTTTAAAACCGCCTCATTTACACCGGAGTACCAATGCCTCGGTCTTAAAGATTTGACCGGTGGAAATTTTGTAACTCTAAAGAACTTCTTGGATCGTATCATTTTCATAGATCTTAAATATATTATTCAGACCGCTTAAATAAACAACCAGTCTTAAAACTATTATTAAAAAAAATTTAAATATAAATTACATTATAGAGAAATCTCGTACAACCCGACTTATATTTTCTGATGTCCAAGATAATAATGAAATATTTAAATATAATTGTCTAAGACTTTTAAGACCAGATATATATAAATGATGGTCCTAAAGTTTATATTTTTAAGACCGGACATAAATTCTGCCCAGTACAAAATATTGAAAAAAATTAAACAAAAAGTTTATTACTTTTGAGACCGGATATAAATAAAGGAAGGTCTTAAATGTTAACCTTTAAGATTGTCGTTTTATTTACTCCGGACTTAAAACTTCCAAACATATTCTTGCACGAAACATTACCTTACAACTTACGTCTTTCTGTCTGAACTCTAAAACTCATGTTCTTGTTGCAAAACCCTTCTTCCTGTTGCATTACATCTCTTCCTTGCACCTCATCACCATCCTCTGTTACTCTCTCATTTGCTCAGGCATTCTTCTCTAGCACTACCTCTCTCAACCTCTTTTCTTGTTTCAAAAACGAACGGAGGAAACGACTCTAGTCATATTCGTGGAATGCTAGTTGATGATGTGACTGGTGTGAGTCAAAACGAACCATGTTCTTCTTAGAGTGATCCTCGTAACCGTCGTGCACGCCGTGGTGGTGGAAGAGGCCCCACCCGATTGAAAGATTTATCCCTAGTGCAAACTGTTGGGCAAAAGCTCGATATACAGTTTGATTAACATTTGGCTCCTTGATGCCTTAATAAAAACAAATATACTAGTTATGTCGGCTTACTAGCACACAACAAGCCTAGCATTTTGATCCACAAGTGGAAAAATGTCAGCAAAAAGACGATGAAGGATCTTATATGGACTCTATCTGGCTTACATACAATGTTCCTGACAATGAGAAGTTGAAAGTCAAGACATTGTCGTATTGTGCTTATCGCTAGAGGAAGTTTAAGACCCAGCTAGAATACAAGTACATTTTTGCCGAGGTTCCAGTTGGTGAGCCTTGCCTTGATCCTTACACCAAGTATGCCTTTCTTGATGAAGAAACTTGGCAACAATTTGTTCAGATGCAGACTACTGAAGATACTTTGGTCAGTCTATATTTAGTTTTTTTGTCCCTTCTTGTTTGCTTATCAACCTGTGCAGATATATTAATGTTATTGTTCATCTATGAGGCCGTTAGTCAGTTAGCTAGGAAGGTATTCTGTTATAGTAGGTCAGGTAGACATTGCTGTTAGTTAGTTAGTTAGTATGTTAACTATGTAAGGGTTTCTGTGCAAGCTGTTATTGGGCCTTAAGAGTCAAGCCTCTAGCTATATATAAGAGGTTAGACTAATTTGTGTAGGAACCAATTATGATGAATGGATGAATTGACTGAGTTGGCAACAGTTTTGCAACTCTCTTTCCTCTGTTTCTCCCAATATATTCTACAATTCTACATCTTCCTTAACGAAGTCTTGAAACTTGATGAAGTGAATTTGACTAGTGTTTGAGGTTCATATCAAGCAAAAGTTCTCTAATTTCTATAATGGTCTGGAATTCATAATTAATAGTTATTTTCAATTCTGATTCATAGAGTAAAAGGCAGCAAGCATAAAAGATTGGGAGAAAGAATTATTGCCCACATACGGCTTCTCACGGTGGATATGAAAAAGCCGAAAAAGAGTTGATGGCGGCTAAGCAAAAAAGATTGGAAGATGAAGTTGAATCCAATCCTTCTGTGATATGTGATCCACCATCTTCAATGCGCTATGAGGAGTTATGGTTGTATATTCGCCAAAAGAAAGGCGAGGCATACACTAGTGAACAAACTCGTGTACTTGCTGAAAGAATTATAAGTATCGTTATTTTTTATTTTTTAGTTACTAAACATGTTTCATTACTAATTAAGCTCTTGTCTGTATCTTACAGGAAGAACTCAAAATGAAAGAAGCAGAGGGATCAATTGTGTCTAATGGGAGGAAAGATATTCTTCCCGTTGCGACTGGAAAATCGGATCACGCACAATGTGTAAGGGGAATTGGAGGACGGGTAGGCTTGAAAGAACACTTTGGTAAATCCAAACCCTAAAAATAACGTATGGTTACCTCGAAGGAGATGGAACGTTCGTTGGCCATAGCGACTGAGGAAGCAGAGGCCAGAGTAGAGGCGAAAGCAGCTGGGCAAGAAACTTCATTAAGTGCAATATTTCAAGACCAACTGAACAAGATGAAGGAGGAGATGATGATGATTGTGAGCTCTCATGGAGAGACCATTGTTCCTTTGCCACACTCACCTGCACTGTCCAATAGAGCACTAAAGGGAGCTGCATTGTTGGATAGTCAGGGGATCCTTATGACCTTTATGTGGAGGATCTTGAGAGACGATTAGTTGCAAGAGGGACTGTCTACAACTTGGGATCAACTGTACACCATCAACAAATGACTGATGATGAAGTCAGGGTGTCAATTGAAGAGGTGATCATTGATATACCTATCCCTCTTAAAACCAATCAAATGAAGGTTGTGAGTGAATGCAAGGGAAGCTTCATCTCATGGCCAGTGAAGCTTGTAGATGTTTCTACTCCTCCTCAAGTTGCAACCCCTACTGATGAAGCTGCAGCCCCTCGTGATATTGTGCTGACTCCTAAGTTGAATGCTAAGGAGGAAATTGAATTTTTGGTACTTAATCGATCTTTTGGAGTTAGATCATGGCTTGTAAATATTGAAGCAGGCCTACGCTCTAAGCTACCGATTTTCGTTGACCAAGAAGATTTAATCTCCCTATTGTTTACTGGAAAGGAGTTAACTAATACAATTGTGTTCTTATTGATAAAGTAAGTATCTTCTTCTATGAGTATATAATTTTAAGAAGGTCGATTAGACACACATACATATATACTAGCTAATTCACTAATGTCATTATTGTAGGTTGATGCATCGTGAAATGGGAGAACAGGGCAGAAACCATGATTTTGGATTATTGTGCCCAGACTACATAAGTGTGGCACCCGTAAAGGATAGACAAGCACACATAGCTAAGAGGTTGTGTAACAATATGAGAACGTGGTACCTTGCACCATTCAACCAGGGTAACCATTGGCCATTGGTCCTCCTTTGCGCAGAGGAGAATAAAGTGGTTTTTTTATGCTCCCTTCACAATGATCTAGTGCCTACATTGCAGCAGACAGTTGATAAGTAAGCATGTCATGTTGACGATAATTGTCTGAAATCTCTATTGTGAATTTTCAATGACGATTATTGATAAATGAAATTTTTGATTTTGATAATAGGGCCATGATGGAATTCCAAAAGAAGGTCAAGAGAAAGCCTGGGTTTCAGGTCAAAAATCCTATATGGATCTATGGATCAAATCAAAGGTTAGTACATGAACACTGACACACTACCTTGTGAACTTAGTCAATAAGCAATATATATGCGCTCTTATATATATATATATATATATATATATATATATATATAATATATTTCTTGTTTGTTCTTAGACATGTCAACAACCACCTGCATCTAACTTATGTGGGTTTTATGTCATGAGACACATGTATAATATTATCACGCAAAAAATTCTGACCATCATTGAAGAGGTAAATGTATTTGATACTACATACGTTTGGCGTGTTAACCCCTTTGATGCAAGAAATTAAGGACTAATATGTGTGTGTGTGTGTGTGTGTGTGTGTGTTACAGACGTTTGCTTGCGTTGACCCCTTTCGTGATGATGATATTGAGTGCATACGCCAAATGATTTGTGAATATCTGTGTGAGGAACCCACAAAGGAGTCTTGAATTAATTTGTAAATGTATGTTGTAGATCTATTACATCTTCTGTAAATAATGAACAATTGTACAATATATATGTACGTTTAATGACCAATAATTAATAAATTTATTTATTCATTTCCAACAAATTGATGGCGATGCTTTCTATTTTTTGTTACTGAATGTATTGCATGAAATTAGTGCTTAAACCTTTAGGACAAGATGCTGTAAATGAGCTGATTATAAATTTGAAAATGTCCAGTGAGACTTTTAGGGCTGGATATTTTATATCTGTCCAGTCCTAAAAGTCTTTTAAAAAATTTGAGACTTTTCGGACCGGCTATTTTATATCTGTTTGGTCCTAAAGTTCTTTTTTATAAATATATTTTTTTACGTACAAAATATGCGAGAGTTTTAGGACCAATTATTTTATTAATGTCCGATCCTAAAAGTCTTCATATAATTTTTTAAAATATTGGAGACTTTTAGGACTGGCTATTTTATATATGTTTAGTTTTGAAGGTCTTTTTAAAAATATGTTTTAACTTTAAAAGTATGCGAGACTTTTAGGACCGACTATTTAATTAATGTTCGGTTCTAAAAGTCTTTGCGGGGACCTTTAGAACCGGCTATTTTATGTCTCTCCGGTCCTAAAGGTCTTCATTTAACTATATTAGGCCTGTTTGATATTACAGTTAACTCAGCTTTTTCTAAAAAAAAAAAAAAAAAGCCGAAAATGCCACATTTTTTGAATCTGAAAAACGCAGCTTGTTTGAGACATATAATACGTTCATTGGGCCAAAATTAAAAAAGCAAGATAACTAAGCTTTTTAAAAATCCTTATTTCCTTGCTTTTTCCCAAGCTTGCGTTGTGTTTTGGGACACTCGACCTCGACCCTTTTGCTCCTCATGCCGATCATGAGCGGCTCGCTCTCGCCGTACAGTCTAATCCAATATTTCGAGCTGCCCAAAACGTTGACGTTGTCGGCAAGCCGGATTTTGCGTCTCCGGTTTCTTTCACGCCCCACGGCGCCCCAATACTACTTCGCTTGTCGGTCAAATGGAATTGGTTTATCAGCTTGAGTGCTGATGCTTATCCACTTATTACACCTGATGGTATGGTATGGCAAATTTTTTGGGGCATAGTTTTTCGCTTTTTTGGGTCTTTGTATTCTATTTTATTGGTTTTTATGATCCTCAACTCTCCGTGGATCTCAGATCTCCTCCACATTTTGTCATTTCTGCCCAAGGATGTGAATTTTGTGAACCATTCGAGCTATATTGGCTGGACAGAGTAAGCTAAATTTGTTGCTTTTGTGATGCTCAATGGTGTTTCTATAGGCTATTGCTATAATTAAGTGATCCTTGTTGTATATACCATATTGTACTTATTTTCCTTTGTGTTTGATGCTATAGATCAAGGAAGCTGAGACCCATTATTGTTGATCCGGGCCTTTATCTTTCAGAGGGGACTGAAACGTTTTTTGCTACTCAGAAGAGGGATTACCCTGATGCCTTCCGCTTGTTTACTGGTGAGGCTTTTTTAGGAATCTCTTTCTAAATACTTTTTTCCTGTGTCTTTTCATTTGAAACATAAGTCTCATTATTAGATCAAATGTGGTATTTTGTAAGCTGAATAGTTACGGCTTCTGTTCTTTCATTTCTAACTTACATATGCTTGTACAAAGTAATGGATAACGGAAGGTAGGTAGATAAATATACTGCTGGCAAATTTCAATTCAAGCTGAGGCACAAATCAACAATTTCTGAAATCTGGATTACATTCTTCCGGGGCTGAAAAGGCTAAAAAAACTGTAGGACATTGAAGGGATAAACAATTAAAGAAGAGGTTGCAATTTATTTAGCACTTCTTTGAGATGGTTGCTTGATTATAAAACACATAACAAAATTGCATTTTTCTTGATATTCTAAGCAGGAATAACTATTATCATATTTTCAAGTTTTAATCCAAAGGACAGTAATGGCTTAAGATTGTGGGCTATTTGGAGCAAACAAAGTTTGTAAAATCTAGACATTTCAATAAGTGGAGAAATAATCAAAAGTTGGGTTGTATGCTGGGAATGAAGTATTAAATCTTTCGGTACTAAGGACTAGGAAGGTTCAAGTAGATTAAGCCTCCCGTGAAACATAACTCTAATGAGACTGAGTAGAAAAATCCCATAAACTATCAGTGCAACTTTTCAATAAGTAATTATGTATAGAAATGCTTTCTTTACAAAATAAAGTGAGCCTCGTACATTTGCTTAGAGTTTGAGATAATCTGAATCTTCTCTTCTGATGGATCACCATTTTTTATCTTGAGTCGCAAGTTCATGGAATTTTGCGTCATGGGAGAAGACAACCTCCCTAGGACTCTACTGATGTATTTTGCAAACACCCTTAAATCATAGCTTACTATATAATACTTTTGACAAACCATTCATAGACGAACCCCGGGTGCTAAATACTAGTGATTTTAATGGCATGGTTAACAGTGGAGCTGCCTTTGCCCGAAAATTCCAGCCAGATGATTCAGTGCTTGATCTCATTGATGAAAAAATTTTGGGTCGAAGCCCTGAATCAGTTGTGCCTGGCTGATGGTGCCTAGGGGACGTGCTGATATATTAAGACCAGGTCTAGGATCTCGAAGACTTGAGAAAGCAATTGTTGACTTTCTGTCAAATGGTACTTTCCGTTCTCCTCTGTGTAAATTCTGATGAAGTCACTCTACCACATATTCTTAAGATGCAATTGAATAGAAACCTACCTAAAAAGAAAGGCTTGGAAGAATCAACTGATTGCGTTCTTGTTCCTCTTGGAAATCTTGTAGCAAAGTTAAAAGTCTGTGTTGGATATAAGCTAGGTGTGATTACTAATCCTTTTAGAGTAGTTAAATCTTTGCTAATTATGGATGGCAAACCTGATATGTATGCCAAATTTATGGAGGTGGGTGCTTTCCTCACTTATCAAAGAAATATTACTCGGTCGATGCTGGTTATCCATCACCAGTTGGATATATTGGTCCGTAAAGACGTGAACGTTATCACCTTCCACAATTCAGGTGACAAACAGGATTTTGAAATCCTAATGAGTGCTTCAATTATTATCATTCAATTAAGGTTTTTATTGTTTTTTTAATAATATTTAATTTTTTTCAAATTAAAATTACCATTAACTCAATATATACAACTAATATGTATATGTAGTTTCAATATGATTCATGTTCTTTTCAATCATTTTCCATCTCAACTAACTTTTTAAATAATAATCCAAACACACATCAGTTAGAAAAAAAGTCACTTTTACAAAAAGTTAAACGGACAATCCAAAAACGCTTAACCTAACTTTTCTCCTACCTAGCTTTTATAAAAGTTACATAGCTTTTCAGCCACCGCTCGTACCCCCAACCCAAACAGGCCCATTATAATATCGGAGGCTCGAGCGAAGAATTTCCAAACTCGAGTCAATTGAAAGCCAACAGTCAGTCATTTTGAGAAGCTGATGGGGGCGACTTCGGCAAGTGCACCGGTCGTTACAAGTAATAAAGTAGTGAGAAAGTATTGTCCCACGAGGAATAGTACTCCAATCACTAGTTCGTTATTTACGCCTTAGTTGGATGAATCAAGTAAAGAGAGATGAGTTGTAATCAAAAAAAGAATTTCAAGAATTAAAGAAAGAAAAGAATTCAAGATCAAGATTCGCAAGAGAATGTTTAGAAAAGATAATTAGTCGAGAAAAACGTAGTTAGGGATTAGAATCCCCCTTTGCTCCTTCAAGTATTTGAATTAAAGGTCTAATTGATTATGATTCCCAAATTGATGATTGATTCTCTAAGGTTAGACTAAGTCCCAATGTCTTGATGCTACCTTAATCTATTTTATCTTTAAAAACAACCTAATGTCTTAGTATTGTCTAGAAAGATCAGATCTTGAACCAGAATCCTCTGATCGCATAAATTCGTAAGCCTATGTCTAGGTCATGCAATTTTATGATGAATTAACAAGTTCTAGTTAGATGCACCAACATCTCTATTGTCATACATCAACCTAAGGTCAATCTTAAAGGTGATCAATCTTCAATAAAGCATTAAGCAAAGGAAATTCATTCAATCAAAGAAATCAAAATTCATACAAGAATTCAACCAAATACTCAAAGTTGCATAGGGTTCATCCTAGCCCTAACTATAAAAAGGAAATTAACCAAGCATGGCTAGATTAACAAAATAAAGAAGAAAAGATGAAGAGAGAATGGTTCTTCAGAGATTGGGGAAGGTTGATCTCCACAATTGCTTCGATCTTCTTTCTCCAATGTCGTAGAGCTCTTTCTTGTGCCAAAAGTTCCTCCTTTTTCTTGCTAGGGTTGCCTCTTTTATGTTTTCTGATCCAATTGGGTTTCCAAATCTCCAAAATTCTTGATTTTCCTTCCTTTTTCGGGTCATAAAAACTTTCCAAAAATAAAAAATCAGGATTCTCGCACTTCTGGCACCCTGGGCGCCACTTTTTCCCAACTGGATAGAGAGTTGGCGCCCTGGGCGCCAACTTGCTGTTTCTGACCGAGAAGTGGTGCCCTGGGCGCCACTTTTGCACTGGAGTGGCGCCCTGGGCGCCACTTTTGGTTCCTCTTTGTGGCTTCTCTTTTTGACCTTCAGCGGAGTCTCCAAATAGCTTCTTCTTATGGATAAAACCTGCAAAACACACAAGAATACTTGTGAGGGTATGTCTAACATCAAATCCATGTTTTTAGCTTATTATTCTTAAGCTTTTTAATTATATTTGATCAATTTCAAGCTCAATTTATGCCTTAATATATGGTAAATTTGTGGCTCATCATAAGCTCATTTGACTAAAGCCAAGAAGTTCAAAACTCGAGTCACGATAAGGCTAAGAATTAGAAATTTTTAGAAGTGTATTTGACTCAAGTCAATAGGTTAAAACTCAAGTTTATAGCTTCCTATATTATTCTCTATTCTCGACTTCAGATTTTTACTTCTCATTTTGCTCAAGTATTTTCTCAAGTCTGTCTCTAAAACCCGACCCCTAACTCGAGCCATAGCCTCACAATGCCCCTCAATCTTCATCTTTTGAACCACTCAAACGCCCTAGACGATCCAAGCAACCTCCTAGAAGATGTCAGCCGAAGGTGGAGTCCGACAAACCATCGCCCAAGAATTCAAACAAAGTGTTGATTCAAGAACCACCTGACATTCCTTAGAAAACGAAGAAGAAGCCTGTTTGTTCGTCTGAATTTCGAGGTACTCCTCAAAGCAAATCTTCTGCTCTTGAAGGTCAATCCTCAACTTCTAATGTTCAAGAGCCATCTAGCTCTAAGGTACAATTTCCAAAACCGGCTCTTGAAGCCATTTATCATTCACTACAAAAAAGGCCTATTAGTAGCGGTTAAATTGACATATTTGTAGCGGTTTGAACCATTACTAGAGCCATTTGTAGCAGTTATAGAAACCGCTACAAAATATACCGTGGAAAATTATTTTTAGTGGATAGAAAAAACTGATACTACATGATAAATAACCGCTACTGAAACTATTGCGGTTCACCATAACCGCAACTATACGAGTGTGACATGATGTCTACAGCATTTATTAGTAGCGGTTTCAAAACTACTACTCAGTGACCAATTGTAGCGGCTGTAAAACCGCTACTACTTTTGTAAATATTCAACATATAGTAGCGGTTTGTTAACCGCGACAAATGTTCCCGCCATTATTTGAGGGTGGATGAGTTTGCCACCATTTTAAATTCATTTCACACTTGTAGCGGTTATAGACTGCGACAAATGTTCCCTCCATTTTAAATTAGTTTACCGCTATTTTCATTTTTTTATTTGTAGCATTTTGGGACCGCGACAAAATATTCAGTCAAATTTTTTTGCTGCAAATTTGTAGCGGTTATTTGTAACCGCTACAAATTCATGAAAGGAAAAAAAAACGCCAGTCCTCTTTAAAATTAAATTTTTAACTAAGTTATTTTTTATCAAAAATTTCTTAATAATATTTATATTAAGTATTATTAATATTTCAATAATTAATAAATATTTTGTTTGTTACATATTTTACTTTTAATAATATATTTTTATTAAAATAAATAATATTAGAATGTGATAATTGATTTTATATATATATATATATATATATATATATATATATATATATATATTGCTCGAAATTGATTATATATATTCAATGTATATGTATAGTTTATTATAGATTAATTTAAATAATATTTATCAATAAAGATAATGTGTATACAAGTAAAATTAAATATTGTGTGTCAATCTAGATTAGAGAAAACAAATATTTGATCCACATTAAGAAAAATGAGAAGTAGAAGAAAATTAAATGGCAGTAAAATTGGGAAGATAATTAAAAAAAATATACAATTGTTATTGTAAATTAAGAACCATGAGAATTAGAAGAGAAAATAAATATTGCGATACTTATCGTATTTGACCCGGTTGAACAACACTTAGCTTCATGAAAAACTTAATCTCTTTGAAAAAATGTATAAATTTGAGAGAGAAGGAGAAGAAAACGTGTTGGCAAATGAGAGTTCAGCATATTAAATGTGGTTTGGTGGTGGTGTTTATATATTGGTATCTGCATACCTCTTTTGTAGCGGTTGATGTAGCGTTTTTGTATTGTTTAAATTTAGTAGCGGTTAAAGTCGCGGTTTTTGTAGCGGTTATATATTTGTAGCGGTCGTTTTGTTCATTTGTAGCGGTTTCATTAGTTCACAGAAATTTTATCTCTCCCACAAAACAAAAAAAGCTACAGATAAGTGTTTTTAAAAGACAAAATAAGATTACATATTATATCACAAGCATAACTTTGATTTCGCTTCTCAATCTTCATCACCATCCCTACAGAAAAAGAAATTGGATAAAATGCCACTTGTGAGTGTAATATGTTTGAACACAAATAAAACTCTATGTAAATGTTATTATTTAAAAAACGTACTAAACTATAGGTATTTTGTCATCACTGTCGGGGAAGAAGTTCTCAAAGCTGGCGGGCTGCAACGGCTCACTCTCATAGGCGATGTTATCAACATCACCCATGTTGTGAAGGTCTCGTGGCTTTAAGTGAACCACCATATGCCAATCCATATGCCTCTCATCAGCAACATAATAAACCTGATATGCCTCTGAGGCAAGAATATACGGCTCATCATCTTCAGACTAACCAATGTGAATAGGCCGGGAGAAATTCATTGATGTGATGCCAAGTCATTAGTGGTGAGTCCCTGGTACGTTGTCGTATTTGCCCACAAACATTTGAACAGCATCACCATGAAAAGGCCTTTGTAAGATATGTTGACTACATCAAATAGCTTTCCATAATACGGGATAGCACCGAACTGCATGTTCCTGCCACTGTTGCTCACGTAACTCCTCATACCAAACGTGCCATATACACCCGAGTTTTGGGTCAACAATCCCTAATCTTGTGAAATGGTGCAAAACTTGAAACCGTTGGCATTATATGCTGTAAATCTTTGGGCGTGGTCAAGCGGGCCGAGTGCGAGAGCTTTAAATTATGGGGAGTGCAAGTTGTGGTCATTCATAATTCTCCTCCTAAACCAACCCGGGAATTCTCTGTGTACCTTTCTATCAATCTCAGATGATGTCTGTGTATGAATCCTCAGCTGACGCTTGACATAACTCCTGAATTCCTTGTAATTAAACATGCGAAGATGACCATGACATGTGAGTATAAAATGTAAGGAAATATATAAGATAACATATATAGAAGCAATAGTATCATATGATAAAACATTTTCATATTGACCCATAAAGATTTTGCAGATCAACATCATCTGGTTTTTCAAAATCACTGATACAAACTCAAGTTTGTAATCCTAGACTCGAGTTTTGGGTTCATCCAGAAAGCATGAGTGTTGAGTGAAAATATAAACTCGAGTTTAGGAATGGCCGACTCGAGTTTGGTTCTTGCAGAGGAGACTGTCGGGTTCTGGTCTTAGAATGGAAGTTTGGACATGTAGCTAAACTCGAGTCAATTAATGACTAACTCGAGTTTGGGGCTTTATCAAGAGGATAAACCTAAGTTCAAGAACTTCCAGACTGGAGTTTAGAAGCACAAACTAGAGTTTCCAAAACAAACATATTAGTGGTCTTTCTGTATGACTAAGACTCAAGTTTACAGAGGCAAACTCGAGTTTCAGTAAGAACTAAAACTTTGAAATCTCTTCTGTTTTTGGGATAAACTGGATTTTGCAGATAAAGACTGGAGTTTACATAATTTATGAAAATACTGAAGTTTCTAAATTCTTTCTGTTTAGTCTAAATTCGAGTCTTAGGGTCCAAACTCGAGTTTGTCTTGTTCAAAATTCTGAGTGCTCTCTGTATCTCCCAGACTTCAAGTTTGTCTGAGCAAACTGGAGTTTGGCTTGTTGTACAGAATTCACCAACTCTCTGTCAAGTCTCAGACTCGAGTTTACGTACCTAAACTCGAGTTTGTCTTTGATAGTGAGTTTTACAATTTACCAAAAACAAACTTCATAATGAGTTTACAATTGTCAGTTATCATCAAAACACATAGAGAACTATGACAATTGACACATTGAGAGGCAGTGTATCTTTGATGGCAAGCGGAAGCAACTATTGCATAAGCACATGTGAGTCATGACTCTTTAGCCTAGCAACCTTTCAAGCCTGCACATCCACACATCTCAAAATGTTGCTTGAGTACTCGTCTGGAACTTTTATTTTCTTCAAAGTCTCAACAAGATATTTAATGATAAATTTATGTATTTACGTATAACAACAATCGACCACTACGAGGTTTCATTTAATTTGGGGAGAATAGCACTCAGGTCCCAAGGACTAAAAATAATTACCAAAAGGTCCCGTGTCAGAATTCAATCCCAAAAAGTCTTTGGGACTTTTTTGTAATTAATTGAATCCGTATTTACAACTAAAAATGTCATATTTACAACTGAAAATGCTGTATTTACAACAAAAATTCTCAATGCGCATTTACAATTGAAAATGCTATATTAACAACTTAAAATACATTTTCAGTTGTTAATATAACATTTTCAGTTGTAAATGCGGATTGAAAACTTTTGTTGTTAATATAGCATTTTTAGTTGTAAATATAGTATTTTCAATTGTAAATATCGATTGAGAATTTTTCACTTAATTACAAAAAAGTCCCAAAGGACTTTTTCGTCATGGAATTCTAACACGGGACCTTTTGGTAATTATTTTTGGTCCTTGGGACCTGAGTGTAATTCTCCCTTTAATTTAAGTATGTATTTATTTATTTTTCTATAAAAATTATGGGAGTGAGTATCTGAAAAATAATATCAGAGGAGTATGCGTTAAAAATAGACAAAAATTAAAACAATGTACTATACTGCTATATTTTTTTATATAACATTACGTACAAGTTTTCTTTTTTAAAAAAATTTTTCTTAAGGTTCAAGTTACAAAAATATTGTTAAAAAAATATCTAAGAAAAATCACATATTTAAAAAAGGTTCTAAGACATTTTCTAGTATTATTTCAAGAAATGTCATAACAACTATATCAGTATACTATTAATAACTAAATTAGTACAATTAACAACTATCCGTTGATATCTAAATCATTACATGTTAACAACTATATCAATACATATTAACAATTACATTAGTACCCGTTAACAACTACATTTTTTTGAAATAATATCAAAAAATGGCTTTTTTTGACATGCGACCTTTCTTTAGATATTTTTTGACAATATCTTTATAACTTCATCACTAATGGAGATTTCCCTTTTGTTTTTTACCTGATACGTGCGAGTTTATTTAAACATGATAAAATTATAAAATTACGCGGAGGGGTGTGTGTGAGAGAGAGAAATGAGTTAATTTTGATGGATTGATTGGGCTCAACACCTAAAACACGTGGGGGTGTGTCTGGCACTGTTTTAACAATCTCATGGGAGGACACGTGTCCACCTCCAAGATGCTTGGGATTCTCTATAGCCCTCCGAATGTTGTTAGCTTTTCTAAGAACATGATTGATTACAAGTAAGTTGTCAGCTGCACATAACAAATCCTCTCATATCTCTCGTACGTGAGGGTCTTGGAGTTTGAAAACGTGGTTCAGATAAGCCTCCAAAGGATTAATAAGCATAATAACACGTTGTTCTTATAAATTCATTCTTAACCCGAAGACCTCTGGTTAAGTTGGTTTAACTCTTTGCTGGTTAAACCAGCGTGTGTTTGATGGTTCTCGATTGAAGTGTTATTGTGCTCATTTAGAATAATTTATGAAAAGCTATTTATAGAAGTTTATGGTTTATTCATATAAGTTGAGATAAAATTCTCCTTATATACTTACCTTATATTTCGTAAACTCAAATTGAAAAGCTATTTATGAGGCTTCACATCCCCAAGTTTAAGGACAGCATTTGAGGGATGTCAATATTTATGCACAAGATGTGAAAATTTGGATTCTTTGAGGACAGGAGACAGCGGAACAGACGATATTTTTACAGGAAGTACGACCCCCAAAAAATTTTTTTTTTTGGGGGGCAGGGGGTCCAATTTTCACACGAGTTGGCGGACTATATGTTGGAAGTGTTTATGGAGGAATTAAATGTCACATAAGTACATTGCGTGGACAGATACGCACACACACATTGTCTTCTACCTTTAAACATAAGACCTAACTTATTGTTGAGTTTTTATCTTAAATATAAGATTTTTTATTTTTTTTATCTATCATTTTTTTCTTCAAATTATAATGAAATGCCAAAGTGTGTATTAATTAGTAAAAATTATAGGAACCATATTCGTATAAAAGTATCCAAAAATTTGTTGGGGACCCATGAGCCGTACGGACAAGAACGCTGCTTAAAATCTTTAAAATAAATAAATAAATAAATAATCACTTTTTGAAAAAGTGACAATAAAAAAATTATCTTTATCATAGATTATGTACAAGTGAAAATTTCTTTTAATTTATTTATTAAATATGAAAGTAAAACGAAATTAGATCCAAATTATATCTTAATGATCCAAATTTCAATGCCCATCACTCTTAATGAACATATAAAATGAATCCCCCTATATATACCTTCTCTGTGTTTTTTAATGGATTCTCTCAGAGATTATACACCCCTATAAACCATGATATACAGACACAAATATATAAACTCACAAGTTCATCAAATTATATCCCTTTGTCAATATGAGAACATTATTAGTGGATATTATGTAAGTAGCTTTACAACTCCTTTAAATCTGGAGGTATCCCTTAATCAGATTATAAGGTCCAATAATCCCACTGGCCAGCTGCATTTTCTTTTATGAAGAAGCATAAGTGGCATTAATTAAATTAAGTGCATATTTGGAACCTTCTAAAACCTAGGTTTTACGTCAATCGAAAAAAAATTTATCTCACATATTTACTTCATAAATCCCACAATATAGATTTTATTTTAGAAAGTTTTTAAACAGTCACAAAATGTCCCACCACGCCTATCGGTTATGCGTTCAGACGGAAAAGAAACTGATACTGGTACTAAACGGTGAAAGGGTCAACAGTGCCCAGAGGTTTTCCACATGGACCACATATTTGGATCCCAACGGGACTCACGATGTATGCTGCCAAAAAAATTAAATTAAAATTGCAGCTGAATATTTGACGAAGAAAATATCACATTTGAAAAACGAGTGTGAATTATCTCTTTAGATGGTTCACTCAGAGTGCAAGTGTCTTGGAATGTCATAACGTGGAATGTGGATTAATAGTAGAAATTGTTTTTTTAAATATGATTTACAGTGTATAAAATAATTATATGAAAGGAGTTTAATTTTGACTTTTTAAAACATATTTTCTAATGTCTAACTCAATAATCAAACACACTATAAGGGCCTGTTTGGGATAATATCTTATGAGGGAAAAAGTTCATAAGATGTTGAAAAAAGCCCAACGGAAGTTTGGAGTTGATAAATGAGTGTTTGAGATAGCATCACTATTTGATGAGCTTTTGGAATTGATTGATTTTTTGGTTGAAGCTCATTGATGGAGCTTCTTATAGTTTCACAATAACTACTAAAACTCAAATTTATTAATTTTTTTGATCAAAAGACTGTCCCCAAACCCCCCCCCCCCAAATCACAACATGTAACAAATTTTTTGATCGGTTCTTCTAAAACAGTGGCTTTTTTCTTTGATTTCATCTCCTTGTAATAAATTTTGTTATGAATTCAAATATTGGACTCATCCAAGGTATAACCTAACAAGAGACAACTAATATGACAAAAAGGTGATTGCACAATGTTTGGGTTTAGAGACATAAGAGGCTCACAAGTCTAAACCCTAATCTTAAAGTAATCTCTATAAATAGGAGGTTAACCTATAAGGTATACAAACTCTAGACTCTGCCTCTTTATTATTCTGCATACATAGAGCACACACCCCACTCCCTTTGACTAAACACCTATCTGTATTATCGAACTATATGGATTTTGATCCCTCTTATAGGTATGTAGGCCCTAGGCATTGTTCCTAGGTCAAGTCCAATATATCTTATTCTATAACAAAACAAATTTGCTTGCTCCTCTCATTGCCATATCGTTTAATTTCCTCTACTCCTCTCATTTGCTCTTCAACTCCTCTCCAATTATTTTAGGTATGTCTTCCATCAAGCCCCTACCCTACCTCCTCTGTAATTTTAGGATTATCTTAAATAGCTAACTAACCTCATCAATGCTCAATCAATTCATCTACGACCTAATACCTACCTCGAGTTGGGTTCTCTTATCATTTTTTTCTCATCATCCTTCATAATCTTTAAATCATATATGTTCAATCAATATTATACTAATTTAATTTTTCTCTCACCTTTTCAATCAATAGCCCAAATGGGCTGATAAACTTTTCAATCAATAGCCCAAATGGGCTGATAAGGGAATAGAAGAAAAAAGCCAAGGAAATGATCTCCTTTTGTACCTACTTCATCTCCTCTACATATATATGTTCTTCTTTTGCTTTCAGATCTTATCGGATCTCCTTTTTTGATCAATCCATCAAATCATCAAATCTATTTATTTAATAATGATGATCCACTATGTTCAACACAAATGAATCGTGTTTGTGATCAAATCAGAAACTAACTTGTAGGAGATAAGTTTATTTAAGCACTTCATTGTGTTGTAATTTTTTTAATGATAATTTTACTATTTTTTTAGCAAATTTATATTTATTTTAAATTTTTATCCCAAATTATCACACACACACACACACACACACACATATATATGGGATTAATGTTTCTCATGCTGTAGGAAAAAAATTATCTTATGTCATACACATATGAAATGGTGGGACTCACACACACACATATATATTAATTTATATATGTATATGTGGATTCCATCATTTAATGTGTGTGTAGGAAGTTTAGTTTTTTCATGCAACATGAGAAAACTAAAACCCTGTGTGTGTGTGTCATTTTCAGTCATTTTTCATCTAAATTGTGTTTTCAAAAGCTATGTCAAACAAGTATCTATCAAGAAAAAATTCATTTTTATCACCGTTGTCTCAAACATAAATCACATAAAAAAAATCAAATAGAAAAAAAAACTCATTTGAAAAAGTCTATAAAAAACAAAAATCATTTCTACATAAATGTACTTTTTCCTGTTGTTTTCACTACCGAGGGTGTTGGCTACGGGTTCACATTACATGCACATCTCTTATGGGCTTGTTATGTGCTCATCCCTCTATATCCCTCTAATAGAGGGATGAGCATATTTTTTTTTAAATTTTTTATATACTGTATTTATTTATATTTAAATCATATGCTGTTTTTTGGAAAAAAAAAATTTCACTCAGTATCTCAAATTAATTAGTTTTTAGTTCTGCATTCACTAATATTTATCTGTAACACCAGTATCGTGGAAATTAATTAATTTGAGATACTATATGAACAAAACATTTCAGAAAGCAACATATAATTTAAATATAAATAAATACAGTATATAAAAAATATATAATTTAAAAAATTATATAAATACAGTATATAATTTAAGATATTACACATAAGAAATACATAAGAGATGAACAAAGGTAGATTCGTTGGCCACTGGCGCTTTAAAGACGTACATTGATACAAAGAAGCTTTGGTACTAGTTGGGGTCAAATATACGGAAGCCTTGTCCCAAAAAAAAGACAGCAGGTGCCAGAAGAAAGAAGGGAACGTGTGGTTTTTTTTTTTTTTTTTTGGGGTCAAAGAACGTGTGGTTCACTTTACTTTCTTTCGCTTTGACCCTTTCTTTCCTTCTTTTCCCTAAGCTACTCTTCTTCTTTTTTTAATGAATAGTGAAATAAAACTACTACGTCGATAAAAAATAAATAAATAAAACTACTACGAGTATTTCTTAAGAAAATAATGTGACTTATTTCGAATTATGCAATGTAATTTTTCTGTAAATATTTATAACGGCAAGAGAGATTGATTCTCCCTTCCGCATACTCCTACAGTCCAACACACACACACACATATATATAATTTTGAGGTGTCTTTATCTGATTAATAAAATACATTTTAAGGATGTACCTAAATATAAGACTATCCAAAAAGTTTTGTTGAACATATTGTAAGTCATTTATAATATAATAAATAAGGCGTTGTCAATTTTATCCCTGTTACCTTTGTTATAAAGGTATGTGAGAAAAAAAATATGCACCATATTTCTTTTCTACACCCTTTCTTAAATAAAGACAAATTGGAAAAAAAATATTCATTTAAATTTTGTTGAGATAACCGCCAATCGGAAACTCCTAGGCCCTTTCTCCGACCGCGTCAGTGACGTTTTTCTGAATTTTTATTTGAGCTCGAATTTTGTAAAGGTCCATTTGTTATTTTAGTCTATTTCTTTTTGGCTGGATATTTTATGACTTGGAACCCTATTTCGTTTTGCCATTTTAGGTTAAGTCAAATGGTGGTTACAAACATATTTGAATTTTGCTGCTGGCTCGTGTCAACCTGGCCTGGCTTGAGTTTTGGCACAAACTCAAGTCACTCGTTGTAGGCTTGAGGTAGAAGTAGTAATTTGAAGATAACAGTCAAAATCAGAATACTCAAAATGTGATACTTGAGGTTGGAAGAAGACGAACTATTTCAACAGCTCGGAATTGTGTGGAAACTCACCCACCCTTCTCATTTTTTATGAGGATTCTAGAATGCCTAAAATTGTTGTGAGAGTCTCCCATTTGCGCCCTGAATGGCCACGTAGACCATTTGAGCTGACTTGTAACACCCCTACTGGCCTACTTGAAGTCAGAAGAACATGAACTTTTTCAATGTCTCGGAATTGTGTGAAACTCACCTACCCTCCTCATTTTTCATGAGGATTTTTTTCAACATCTCGTCATTGCGTGGAAACTCACCCACCGTTGTCATATTTCTTCATTTAATTTTTCCTATCTCAATTTTTGTTGTTGTAATTGATTATTTGTTTGCTTGCTTGTTTTAAAATTAATTGGTGACTCTATGTGTGGTAGATGGATATGAACTTATTCATTTCATTTTTTCCTATCTCAATTTTTTTGTCTTAATAGGGTGTTGTAGTTGATTATTTGTTTCTCTCCTCTTTTTATATTTGCTTCAGTGTTGATATTGTCCATTTTATGACTATTTATTTAATTTATTTTCTTATGCTTTTATTCATTTATTTTTCCTTGTGTGTGCGTGTCATATTTATTCATTTATTTTTTCCTCTCTCAATTTTTTTTTTATGTAAGTGATTATTTGTTTGTTTGCTTGTTTTAAATTTAATTGGTTACTTTTTGTGTGGTATATAGATATGTACTTATTCATTTCTTTTTTTCCGATCTCAATGTATCTCCATTGATTTTACTTCTAAATTTCATGACACCTTCCTCAAAAGAGATTTATGTTCTTTAGTGTCTGTAAACTTAGACAAAATCAAGGAAGAATGCAACATGGACTTATCTCATTGGTTAAACCCTTACATGTCCTACTTCTCCATAAAAGATCACTATTCCCCAACCATTGTTAAAATATTCTATTTTAACATGTTTAAAAAAAATCTGAAGGATTCTGAAGGCAATGTTGTGGAAGAAAGACTCTCCACCTTCACATTTTGTTTCCCTTTGATGCATGAGTGAAAAACCAAAAAATAATGGACTATCACAAATTGAGAAACGCAAATTACCAAGTTAGTAATGCCATTTACTAATTGAGTAACACAATTTACAACGTTTGTTTCAACTTCACATGGACCATATTTTTGTCTTCTAAGGATGAAACATTTGATCAATTTGTTATTTTTGCTAAGAAGGTCCAAAACGAGAAAGGTCTCTCTATCGTAGGAATTAGAACTGATCATGGTGGAGAATTTGAGAACCATGCATTCAGAGAGTTCTGTGACAGCCTGGGAATTGACAACAATTTTTCAGCTCTGAGAACTCCATTAAGGCCACATAGGCCATTTGGGCCTACTTGAGGTCAAAAGAACACAAACTTTTTCAATGTCTCGAAATTGCGTTGAAACTCACCTACCCTCCTCATTTTTCAAGAGGTCAGAAAAACACGAAAGGCAACGACCAACCGGTGAAAATTGAATGCAAAAGGCTCGAAAAATCAAAAAAGGGGTCTAAACGATGGAATTTAGCTAAAATCCAGAGACACTATGGCAGAGCAATGTACCTCGACGTTTAGGTCATTTGCTTGAAGCTTGCCAAATTTCAGCCCAAGCAGAGATAACCGTTGAACGGGAAATCCCAAGCCCATCCTGCGATCGTGCAAGGAATAGGGGTTCAACACGAGGACACGTCGACAACCAGCTGCTTCTAACTTATGTGGGTTTTACGTCGTAAGACACATGTATGATATTATCACACAAAAAATTATGTCTATCACTGAAGAGGTAAATGTATTTGATATTACATATGTTTGGCGTGTTGACCCCTTTGATGCAAGGAATTAAGGACTAACACACACACACACAGTGGCGGATCTTCCTTAGGACAAAGGGGGCCATAGCCCCCTCAAAAAAAAAAAGTTCTCCTAAATATTTAATGTAAGTTAAATTTTTTTTTAATACAATTGGTCCAAAAAATTAGACATTTGGCCCCCTCCAAATATTTTTTTCTTAATTAGTTAATGAGTATAAATTTGACCCCCTAAATATTTATCCCAAGATCCGCCATTGTACACACACACATACACACAAAACTCGAGTTTAGATTTTACAAAGACACTTCAATATTTTATGAAGGAATGCAAAACGCCAGTTTCTATTTAGAAACTCGAGTTTTAATCATACAAGAAGAGTGCGATGAACAAGGACATTGGAAAAGGAGGGTAGGTGAGTTTTCATGAAATTCCGAGACGTTAAAAAAGTTCATGTTCTTCTGACCAAAAGTAGGGCCATTTAGGCCTATTTGAGGTCAGAAGAACACGAACTTCTTCAACGTCTCGCAATTGCTTTCAAACTCACGCACCCTCCTCATTTTTCATGAGGTCAGAAAAACACGACTTTTTCAATGTCTTCAAATTGAGTGAAAACTCACCTACCCTCCTCATTTTTCATGAGAATTCTAGAATGCCTAGATCTTTTGAAAGATTCCTCCGTTTGTGCCTTGAACGGCCATATAGGCTATTTGGGCCTCGTGTTGAACCCCTCTTTTTTGCGCGGTCGGAGAACAGGCCTCGGAGTTGCCGATTGGCAATTATCTTGCTTTGACTGAAATTTGGTAGGCTTGAAGCGAATGACCTAAACATCAGGATATATTGCTTCGCTGTGTGGTCTTTTTATTTTAGCCAAGGGGAGGTCGGAACCCACCACCGTCGGAGGTGGTCGCCGGTGATTTCCGGCCTCCCCTTAGTTTTTTTTTAAAAAAAAAAGTCGCCGGTAGTAGGGCAACGGTGGCCGGTCGCCACTGGCAGTGCCGGTCGCCCACGTGGGGTGGCCGACGGTGGGGAGGCCGGCATCCTTTGGGAAACCACAATCCCAACTCTTCTGTATCAGCTGATCATCAAGAGTCAAGACCATATTTCTTCAGCATATGGAGAGGCAGTGGTTTGTAATGATCCAATCATCCCTCTATATCTTGTGATGTTGAAATTTTTGCCCATCTCATCAGAATCTAGAGAGGCCGTTGTAATTTAAATAAAATAATATATATAATTTGCCAATATCCACATCTCAAAATTTCATATCAGAAATTATGTATCACAGTTTTTACTAGCACAATTCCCAAGATACTTCCCACCAATTCAACCGAACCGCCTTATTTCCTCCGATTAGTCTCATGGGCTAAATTATATCCATATTACTGGTTACTCAAAACCTCACTGGTCATGTGATGAGGGCCGACCAAAATCCTTAGAGCACATGTCCCAGACCAACAAAAGTGGTAAATTACGTTACTAAATTTGTAATTTGCATTACTCATTTGGTAATTTGTGTTGTTCAATTTGTGATAGTCCATTATTTTTTTGGTTTGTCACTCAGGCATCAAAGGGGAACAAAAAGTGAAGTTGAAAAACAAGTAGTAAATGGCTTTACTCAATTAGTAAACGGCGTTATTCAATTCATTTAGACCGTTGGGTTTCTGCTCTTACATTTCTTCATCTGAACTCTGTGCTTTATTCTAACAAATATTAGTCTACCCCAAAGGAGTCTCATGCAAAGACTGTGAAGTGCATTTTTAGATATCTTGCGGATACTGAAGAGCTTGGAATATGGTATCCTAAGGGAAGAAATGAATATCTCGTTGCTTACTCGGACTCAAACCATGCTGGATATAAGACTGACAGAAAGAGTACAAATGGGCAATGTGAGTTCTTAGGAGGTTCTCTTGTGTCATGGTTCAGTAAAAAGCAAACCACAGTCAACACCTCTCTCGCTTGACTCGTCTCTATTTTCTAGAACTCACAAGCCTATAGTGATCTTCCCAAAATGTCAGCATTATACTTCTATCCATGTACTTCCCTAAAACATAAGCAGCAAGTCCAAGTAAACACTACTAAAGCCAGGGGCCACTCTTCTCTTTGTGGCCTCCCTCCATTTACATACTCCTCCTTCCAATTCACCCCTACTTTTTCCCTGTTCAACCTTCTATCCCTTTGTGCATTTTGGGTACTCCTGCATAAAAACAATGCCTCCTGGTTCCCTTCTTTTCTCTTGTTTCCCAACTCACTCTTTTATTTGACCAACACTTATTCTCCCACATGTCTTTGAGGCTCACCAAATCTCCGTTGTTTGTCAGGATTTGCCTCAATTCCACGGTGGGTTAGTAGGAAACCCAGAAACTTTCCCGAGGGAACACCGAAAGCACATTTGGCCGGATTAAGTCGAATCCGATAAGCCTGTAACTTATCAAAATTTTGCTGCAAATCTTTGATGTTCGTGTTCTTCTAACCTCAGGTAGGCCCAAATGGCCTATGTGGCCGTTCAGGGCACAAACAGAGGAATCTCATAACAAATGTAGCCATTTAGGAATCTCATGAAAAATGACAAGGATGGGTGAGTTTCCACGCAATTTAGAGACGTTGAAGAAAATCCACACGAAAAATGAGGAGGGTGGGTGAGTTTCAAGGCAATTCCGAGATATTGAAAAAAAATTCTCATGAAAAATGAGGAGGATCAAATGATTTTTTTTTTTGGCCCAAAACAAATGAAATATTATTTGACATGGGAAATAATGTTTGGTGTTGGAACTTTGGCATCTAAGAGATGTAATTAGATGCCAAAATTAATATTTTTGGCATCTCATCAAAATATTAGACGCCACAAATCAAATGATTTTTTTTTTTTTTGCCTGTCATGTTTAATCCCATCTAATGCCTTAAGATCCAAAACTATTTTTATAATCTCAATTAAGTTAAGACAATAATGAATGTTGAGTATCACCATTACCCACTCTTGTCTCACCAAGATAACTCAAGTACATCTACTTTGGTGGAACATACAAAAGAACGATCTGGTAATTTCCAGAATTCTGATTTCGGTAGTTCTAGTTGCCCTGATTCAAATTCCAACGGAAGTTAGGGTGGTTTCTCCAGCCAGAAGATATTAGAGAAGGCATTGTTTGGTTACTGGAATTGTGACTTTCCTAGAAACACACCAACTACAGCTACTAATTGGTCTTGATAATTGGAATCTTACAAGGTAGGGCAGGAATCAGTAGGATGGTAGGGATCAACACAAAACCCACATGAATACCCAATCTAAGGAGGGGAAGTCTGTACTGTATGTGTTTAAACAAAAGGAAATGGAACTCCAAACTATTCAGCAAGTCTTAAGAGAATTGAACTAGATATAGCCAAGAAACAATCCCATGCCATATATCAGCCTTACCCTTCATTTTCTACGATGTCACCTCCCTTATTCTTGCCTTCTCCCACAACCTACCCAGAAGAAGCAAACTACCATATGATAGTCCATTATTTTTTGGTTTTTTATTCACACATCAAAGGGGAACAAAATGTGAAGTTCAAAAACAAGTGATAAATTGCGTTACTTAAGTAGTAAAAATCATTACTCAATTGGTAATTTGCGTTACTCAATTTGTGATAGTTCATTATTTTTTGGTTTTTCACTCAAGCATCAAAGGAGAACAAAATGTGAAGTTGAAACAAAAGTGGTAAATTGCGTTACTAAATTAGTAAATTGCATTACTAAATTGGTAATTTTCGTTGCTATAATTGATTTGCTTGGAAGTTTCATCAACTATTTTCGGTCCGAACAATTGACGTTCAGATAACTCTGTCCAACAAAGAGGTGATTGACATTTTCGTCCGTATAGAGCCTCATAAGGAGCCATCTGTATACTAGCAAAACAGAGGTGAACATGCTGAAACAGTGCCTTACGCGAGCATGACATATATGTGCTGGAGCATGAGCATGAGCAAAATTTATGCGTGAATAGAAGCTAGAAATGTACCATGCTTGAGCATAAAAATGTTGTGTCGACTGGACTGTATCACTCTTAGCTTAACGAGGTATAAATGGACCAGCCCAAAAATGGAATAAATAAAAAAAAACCTCAGAAAATTGAAAAAGTTGCCTGAACGATGGAATTTGGCTAGAATAAAAAGACTACATGGCGAAGCAATGTATCCTGACGTGATGGTCGGCCAGAAGTAAACCTAAATTTAACAATCTCTTGAAAGATCCAATGGCCAAGATTAATAGGAGTTTTGTTAATAAAGGCTGCAAAAAGGGGATAGTCTTTTTGAGAAAAATGGGTGTAACTTCCTCTCTTTTGAACAAAATTCCAGGAATATATGTACAAACTTTTTCAACATCTCAGAATTGCATGGAAACTCACACACCCTCCTCATTTTTAAAGAGGTCAGAAAAACACGAACTATTTTAACGTCTCGGAATTGAGTGAAAACTTAGATCTTGAACTATGAACTCGAATTTAAGTTGTGGAACTTGAGTTCTATATCTGTTTCACTTAGACATTTCCACTATGCTCGAGAGAGAATAATATGAATTGTGTTGACTATTATATTATTTTCCTATGAAAGTAGACATGCCAAGGGGCATGTGGCTATTAGGTAGGAGTGATAATAATAATAAATGAGGAATTATTATTATTATTAGGGTTAATAATAATAATAATAATAAAGAATTATTATTATTACTGGGGGAAATTTTAAGGGATTAATAATCATTATTAATCCTCTAAACTAATTTATGTAGTTAGTTATCTTTGCGATTCAAGTAAGTGACTAATGGCGATGATAAACGTTTTTAGACAAACCTTGTCACCCTTTCCGATCCCAACATCTTCCGGACATGGATTTAAAGACATAAGATTGAGGTGGGTAACTCTAATCTTGATAGCATGTATGTATATTCTTGTATTGACTTTAGACTGTGCAAGAATTTGTTATCTTTATTTAGATATTATGGATGGGCTCTCTTGTAAGTAGATGTGTGTGCTGTTGTAATTATAAAAATGTTGAACTCATTGATAATTTCCTTGCAGTACCTTTGCTGCCTTGAGTGTTCATGGGTTGTTGAAGTAGTTATCCAAATCGATCCAATGCTCTATTGCGCATACTCTGTTTTATAATTAAATGGACTTAATAACGAAAGAAAGGTAAACTATAAAATGAATCCCTCTAACCCGTCACCCGCAAGGGCGAGGCCGGTGGAGGAGTCCTCGTGTTGAACCCCTCTTTTTTGCTCGGTTGCAGGACGGGCCTGGGAGTTCCCGTTCGGCGGTTATCTCTGCTTGGGGCGAAATTTGGCGAGCTACAAGCAAATGACCGAAACGTCAGGATACATTGCTCCGCCATGTACCTAACTACCAGCAAACCAGACATTCAGTTCAGTATGGGTATGTGTGCTAGATTTCAAGCTGCTCCAAAGGAATCACATGCTGAACATGTAAAAAGAATTGAGATAGTAAAAAAAACTTTTAAAACAAGCACACAAACAAATAATCAATTACAACAACAAAAATTGAGAGAGAAAAAATAAATGAATAAATATGCACATATTACCGTATGTATGTGATTAATGAAAAGCCTCTTCTCCTACATCAGAAATAATATCCTTTATGCGATCATTTATATCCATACCATTATCATCAAAAGACACTTCACTATATTGAAATGCACTTGACACTTTTTCACTATGTCATTCCTGACTAAACTTTCTTTTATAAAGAAGCATGAGCGGCATTAATTAAATTAAATGTCCCACCACGCGCCTGGAGATCGATCGCGTGAAGACAGAATAGAAGCTGATTAGATACTGATACCAAACGGGTAAAAGGTGACGAGTCATAGGATAGTCAGGGGGCGTCCAAAAAAATATATAAAAGAAACAAACAAATAATAAATATAATTTGGGAATACATCATAATTGGGACGGAGACGAAATTCCCAAAATTACCCATCCAATGTCATAATTATTGTCCCCTTATAATTAATCACTAAAAAAAGTATTCCCTCCTATCTTAATTATAAGATATAGTTGACTTTTTTGAAGAGATTAAGGAAGTTAATTCAATTATTTTAGAGTTTTTTTTTAATTTTTTCTTCAAACAAGTTAGTTTGACTAATAAACTAATATATAATCTAAGAATACACAACATATGAAATGATTAAATAACTTATTTAGCTTCCTTAATCCCTTTAAAAAAAGTCAACTTTGTCTTATAATTAGGACCAGAGGTATCAACAATGCCTCCGATGTCATAAGTGAGTTATAATTAGACAAGTGTATAAAATTTTAACTCCTCTTTTTTATTCTTGCCTCTATTAATTGTATTGTATTATCCTTCCATCATATTTTTTCTACAGGAAAAAAACAATCATCTCTCTCCCTCTCTCTCATTTTTTTTTTACAAATTTACAGTCTTTAATTTATTTTAACCAATTTTAAAATATGCATAATTTGTTCATTTGTGCCTTTTCGGTCCTTAATATAAAATATATTTGTAGAGTTGATATTAGTCATACATATAAGATATAGTTTCATATTTATCAATATTTTTCTAATTTATTCCATTGATACCACCTCAATCATAATTAAAAAAGAGAACAAATATGAGAATTAATGAAGATAATTAAGGTGTTTTATAAAATACATGTCATATTAATTAATTTAAACAACTTTTTAATAATTCAAATTGGATAATTATATTTCATATTGAGGACGGGAGCGGTATTTTATAATTAAGATAAGGAGTATAAGAGTGTTTTAAGTCAAAAACCTTCGGTTTGGTGGGCAAAAAAACGTGCCTCTTTGTTTCTGTATCAAACCTACTTTCCCCATAGTTTTCAGCTCGCACCACCTTTATGACAACCCCATTTATTATCACTGTCATCCTCAATCATATCATGTGAAATTTGAATTGCTTCAACGAGTCACAATGCACTAGAGTATAAAACCAACACGAGAAGCACATCATAACACTGACAATATGCTAAGCATCGAAATATCATCAATTGATTAACAGCCACGTTCATCACAATAGTAGGGTTCAGGACTCCGACGAAACATTATCAAACCATAGAAGAAACTAGAAAGAACAACACTGCCTAAATCGAACGTAGCTATAATTAGCGGGACGTAAACATAAGGGGATTTAAAGGATAGAGAACTAATAATGTAAAACCAGTGGTGTGAATCTTGATAGTTGATTCTCTCCACTTATTCAATTTAAAGACATAAATTCCTGACTCGAGTAGGGGATTCGGGTTAAGTGGAGACCTCGTCGTGGCAACACTTGTAGCTAATGAACACGTTCATCGTGCGGTCACATTCAGGGCATTTGATGATCTCGGGTGTCTTTCCGCCAACGTTAGAAATCTCGAGGTAGGTGCACCTGTGGGTGGTCTTAACCACTTTTTGGTGGTACTCCTTAAACCCTACCTCGAAGCCCTTCTTCACAACCACCTCCTTCCATTTGTCGAAGTCAGCCACAGTCTTAAGAATGGTGCTGCCATGGCCGGCGAGCACGACCGTCGACCCTTTGCTAAGAAGAGCCCACCCACCCTCGTTCTTGTAGGACAACATCTTCTGAACCTCTTGAGTCACTGTGTTAGTAATCTTGTGCATTTTGGTGACGAACAGGCTCTCGATCCCACTCCAGAATTTGCTTATCACGCTCTGGTGCTCGTTCTCCACACAGAACAACTCGATTGAAATCCTTGCCTCCTTAATAGCGGAGTCATTTGCAAGGGCGCATGCGTACTTATTGAACTGTTGGATCCACTCCCTGTCCTTACCTCCATAGAAGAAGACATACTTGTCTTCCTTAAGCTGTACCATACGAAATATGATCAATATGCCAGACACAATCAAGTCCGTTAACATGTAATTAAATCAGGAAATGTATTTACCAATGCGGGTGCCTTTGGATGGCCGGGGAAGAGGGAGGCAACCCAACTTGCTTCATGCGTGAGCCTTTCTTCTTCTTTGGTGGTGAAAGGGAAGGCCTCCAAACCCCAAAATTGAATCAAGTGGAATGCGTTCTGATGCAGGATCTTGCCTTGAGGGCTCATTGCCACAACCATTGGCTGCTTCTTGAAATTCCATTCCTCCTTAATGAACTTGAATCCCTTAATGGATCCAAAGTGGTGCAATACCAACCAAGGCATTTTGGTCTTGAGAATTTCAAATTTCTTCCTCAATTGTTCGTTCCATTCTTCCGCAATGGGAACCCAAACAATTTTGTACTGGTTGTCCGTCTTTATTTTTTCATAAACAGGCCTTAGAATCGAAATATATTCGTCCGTGACGTCCAAGGTCGAAACGAACAAGAACACATTCTTCTTCCTAAGCGCTTCAAAGCTAACCTGTACGTTCAGTCAACAAAAGAGGGCTTGAAATCAAGTTTGATTAAAACTCCTAGTAGGCAAGATGCATTTACAGTTCACATTCACATTTTTAATTAATAAGCATGATGCTAACCCACTCCATAAGTCTTTTTAATGTACTCTCATTAAGACAATCTGCCACCTATACTATTAAAGTGTAATTCAATAGGACAATTCATCCACACTTACATAGCGTCCCACTTTGGCAATAGGTCCAGCATATTTGGCGTATCAATGCATACTAGAGTTATACAGATCCTATTCGCAGTTGTCTTGTATGTCGGGTATGTTACATGCAATAAACAAAATATTAAAATGAGAAGAAACAAGTGTCGGACCAGTGTTTTAGTAGCGCCGTCATAGATTGGGGTCTCAGGAACATTCTTCCAGAAAATCAGCACCTTAAACACTTCCATAATTTCAGTTGGAGTTTGCAACATTTTTCTCGTGATTTTGATATAGTTTGCCTCTTCTGAAAAATCACCAACAATTTTATAAGCATTATAGAAAGGAGAGCTTATAATCAAGGCCGGAAATCAATTTATCAAAGAGTTACCTAATTGTTGGCGACATAGTGAAACTTGCTTCCTCAATTTGCTCAGTATAATGTTGATCTTCTGACCAAAATGTGACAACTCTTGTCGATGCTCTCTGAAGAAGCCATAATGATGAAACTTTATTAGGCAAAAGCGTGAAAAAACCATATGAATGGTATGAATTTTGAGGAGAGATTTACTTACGAATCGGTGGTGAGGCAATCAATTTGGGTAACGACAGCCACAACGGTAATAATAGACCAATAGACATCAATGGGGATCTGCTCCAAGGCAGGCACCAAAGCAGGAACATCCTTGGTGTCATTGGAGGAGAGGCTTTCGAGCTCGAAGATGACCTCAACGACTTGCAAAGTGGCCTTAATAAGGTTGTTGATCTCCGCAAGGGCTTGTCGGTGCTTTCGGAGGGCTTGGGGCTTTGAGAGCATAGGAACTCGCTTGAGTATGGCCAATGACTTAGCTATTGGCTCCAAGGGCTGATTTTGAATCTGAGCAAGAAGCCAAAACTCACCGTATTCGAGGGCAAAAGCAGACAGCGTAAGCACTGCTTTCGCATCCCAGTTATAGCTGGAGAGCTTGTTTAGGATGGACAGAGTGGTTTTGTGAGCTATGTGCTCGCCAGGAGGCTTGCATGACATCTGCAAAACCACACCTTAATTTCTAGTCACACGTAGTATAACTTGCAAACATAGTTACATCCTTAAGCGAACTAAATAAATTTATTTCAACGTTATAAAAATTTATCTTTTTTTTTATAAAAAACTAATTTGTCTAATATATAATCAAATAATATATTTATTAACCAACTTATTTAGCTTTTTTTAACCTCTCTCCAGAAAAAAGAAACAATTTCTTTTATCAATCAAACTTCACATTTTAAAAAGTTGCAGAGAGGTGGAAGAGGCGGGAAAAAGCAACCTCAGATGAAATCTGCTTGAGAGTGCACAAAGGTGAGAAGAAGCTGGCTGGGGGAATCTTGTCATCGACATGCTCGGGGCTTCCTGTGTGTCCCTGTAATTGCCAAGACCAGCGAGGGTCATTAGTTATTTAAACAGAAAAACATGGACTCAGAGGACAAAAACAAGGAAAGAAGCATAAGAGTATACCTGGACGGAGTTGTCGACAATGTGGGTAGAACGGTTAAGGATGTTCTCAACAAGAGAGAAGAGAGGGGCGACATCAAACTTGGTGTCAGAGTGAACATGGGTGGTGTAAATTTGGTCGAGGATTTGTTCATCGGAGAGGGTCAAAGGGTTGTGCTCATTCTCACCGTGGTTCAAAATGATCTGAATGAGGCCGGCCATGGCTGATTATTTCAAGAAACTGCGAAGAGAGTGGGTTGGATGGAAATGTTTCAGAGAGAAGAGGAAAGATTGTGGTGCATGGATGTGAGACTATAGAGCTCTATTTAAAGGCGTTAAATATTGAATTTTGGATTTTTTTTTTAAATAAAATAAATTTAAGGAAGTTGAGGTGTGAAATGTGAATAGAGGGGAGTGGCGGATCCACTTTTCCTACTCGTCCAAAGCGCTCATCCCCCTTAGGATGAGCGTTGGGAGATTCTGGCAGTCTATATCTCCTCATAAGATCTGAATTGTCCATTTTTTTTATTTTTATAAGATTTTTATAAAAAAATATTTTTTTTAAGTACTAGTTAGTATTCTAAAATAATTTTTTAAGATTCTAAAAATTATTTTCAAGAATATAAAATATTTTTCAGTGTCAGTTAGTATCCTAAAATCTGAAAAAAAAATTAACAATACCAGTAAGTATCCTGAAGTATCTTTTTAATCTCAGTCAATCAGCTGAAAAATTTTATCAACTTGATAAAATTTTTCAGGGGATTGAATCAGACTATAAAGATACTTCAGGATACTGACTGGTACTGTTCAAAAAAAAAAATTAGGGTGCTGAATATTGCTGAAAAATACTTTATAATCTTAAAAAGTTATTTGAAGATCTTGAAAAAATATTTTAGACTACTGGCTGCTACTGAAAAGATATTTCATGATACTTACTTGTACTAAAAAAAAAATTGATAAATTTTTTTTACAAAAATCTTATCAAAATTAAAAAAAATAAATAAATGATCCAGATTTCATAAAGAGATCTGAATCGCCCGGATCTCCCAACGCCCTACTCGTCCAAAGGAGGAGCGGGTAAAGTGGATCCGAGGAGTGGCAGGGTACTGGCCGAGGAGCTAAAGCCATGCGTATGCCGAAACCCACCACTTTGATTCACGTGCTTGAATATTCTAATTAAATAACTTTCAACTTTTGGTACACCTGTTCACATTTTCACTGGTCCTGGATATTCAATGTCGGATGCATTTCAGGGGAGAGGGGTTTTGTCTGCATTGTTTTGATGATAGATATCGTACCGATTTAAAGTCTGAAATACAAAATAATAAATTTTGATTTAAATAGCGATATCTGTGTCAGCATTAGTACGGTCTTGAACGTTTTAAAAATATATTACATGTTAGAGTGACATGAACCATATAATTCTTGTTTGCATTGCAAAACATAAACATTCAAATCAAAGGGTCGAGCGTCCTTATCCTGTGGTATATTTGTTTAAGAAAATTGCCGCGAAGGATACTATCTGAACGACGAGTTTGGATGTCTATCCATCAAACTTTATTTCCCTCATAATAATTTTCGAAGAGTTTCCAGTATTGGCTTAAATTAACTTTGTTGCAGCTGCATAAAGATGGTTATGCCCAGCTTTTACAATCTATTATCATCATGCTCATTAATGTCATTCGGAGGTTTTTGCATAAGCAATTCAGCTTTCTTCTCTAGCCCAAGGAAAGATTACTTGGAAGTTTTCTGCATTGGAAAACAATTTCTGCCGAATGGAGGAGATGACTCGGGTTTCTGCAATGTCCTTCATCATCAGGAAACTGTCTCTTTCTTAAATGATTTTGTTTTATCTGACACTAAAGTGGTTGCCTTCATAGAACCTAGGTTTGTTTTCTGACTTTTCTGCTACTTTTCTTTCCCTGTACGTATGTATAAACTATAAATACTTGCTGCTGTATCTTTTTCTTTACTGATGCATTTTGATCATTTATTAAACAAAGAATAACGAAGAAGCTCGCATGCTTTCCCACTCTAGTGCCTTTTCATTTAAATGAGTGGTTGGTTTCTCCAGAAACGTGTCCTCGGAGTAGTTTGAAAGGGTTGGTTCTCAACGCCAATTCCAGAGAAATTTGAAGCCTTGAGGAACGAAAGAAATGTGTGGATTCATAGACGAAGGTTTTCAAGGTAAAGTATTGACCGTTACATTTGACTAATTCTGTGGCAGTAATTCTTACATAGCTTTGTCTGCATAACTGTATCAAACAAAATGAATGTATATATAGATTCAGTTCAAAATAACTGCGTGATAGAGAAGTGAGGCTTTGGGTTGTTTTATTTTATTTTTGACCTGATTCCTGTTTTGTTTCTCAACAAGATATTTTAATGATTAATTTATGTATTTACGGCAACAACCGACCACTACGAGGTTTCATTTAATTTAAGTATGTATTTATTTAAATTTCTATAAAAATTATGGGAGTGAGTATCTAAAAAATAAAATCAGAGGAGCATGCGTTAAAAATAGACAAAAATTAAAACAATGTACTACATTTTTTTTTTTAAATATAACATTACGTACCGGTTTTCTTTTTTTACCTGATACTTACAGTTTTAATTAAAAGATAAATGTTTCTCATGTTATAGGAAAAAAATTATCTCATATCACACATATATAAAATGGTGGGACCTATATATACACATATTAATTTATATATGTATATGTGGTCCCACCATTTTATGTGTGTAAGAAATTTAATTTTCTCATGTAATATAAGAAAACTAAAACCCTTTATTTAAACATGATAAAATAATAAAATTACGCGGAGGGGCGTGTGTGAGAGAGAGAAATGAGTTAATTTTGATGGATTGGTTGGGCTCAACACGTAAAACACGTGGGGGTGTGTCCAGCATTGATTTAACAACCTCATGTGAGGACACGTGTCCACCTCCAAGATGCTTGGGATTCTCTATAGCCCTCCACATGTTGTGTGTGTGTGTTAACACTGATTAATAACATGCAAATGTTAAACTAAAGGAATACTCCTTCCCACCAGTCTTTACCATACGACATTTTAAATAATTCATAAGAATAAATAAATAATAATTAACCTATTAAAAATTCCTTAAATTGAAAAAAATTTCTAACTTTATCCATATATATTAAATTAAATTTTGAATGAGAGGAACAAACAAAAAGTCACATTTAAACATTAATTATATGAATAAAATTGATAAATAAAAATTAAATACTCTTATTTAAATTATATTATGGATCAAGACATTAATTACCGTATAAGTCAGGATTTACCAGGGTTCTTTTATTTAAAGGAGATTTTAATATGAATACAGGCCCTATACTTATTATGTACGTAATTAACGATAATTTATTTTGTGTAATTAAATTGATTAGCAAGAGGGGAAGCTTTTCTAAGAACATGATTACAAGTAAGTTGTCAGCTGCACATAACAAATCCTCTCATCTCTCGTACGTGAGGGTCTTGGAGTTTGAAAACGTGGTTCAGATAAGCCTCCAAAGGATTAATAAGCATAAATAATACTCCTCCGGTCCTAATTATAAGACATATTTAACCGATTTTAGAAAAATTAAAGAAATTAGTTAAATTAGTTAATTTTACTCATTTTCCTAAAATGTCCTTATATACATTTAAAATGACATAAGTAAAAGTTAAGCAACAACTCTACCACATATCTCTCCGACCAATTTTTTTTCCACATGTTTTCTAATTAAAATAATGATTTTACTAGATATAAATATATGTGTATATATATATATACATATATATCTATCATGCACTCACACACATATAGACACACACACAACCATGTATCTACACACAGAGGTATATATATTGACACACACAAACACAAACACACACACACATACATATATACACAGACACATATATATAGACACACACATATATACACATATGTATATATGTTTATAGACATACACATGTGTGTGTATTGCAACTCATATACATATATACTTACAAAAAACCAAACACACTTGAAATAATGAAATAAAGGTATTTTAGAAAGAAATTGACAAAAACTAAAAAATTGTTATATAATTTGAATCAAAATCAACCTCCAAATGTTGTCTTATAATTAGGACCAGAAGAAGTAACATGTTGTTCTTATAAATTCATTCTTAACCCCGAGACCTCTAGTTAAGTTGGTTTAACTCTTTGCTGGTTAACGATGGGAGTGTTATTAATTTGTCCCGCAAGTTCAAGGATAGCATTTGGGAGATGTCAATATTTGTGCACAAGATTTTAAAATCTGGATTATTTGAGGACAGGAGACAGAGGAACAGACGATAGGCAGGTTTACGTTTTTTTTTTTTTGAACCATGCAAGTACGTTTTTATAGCAAGTACGACCCCCAAATAATTTTATTTTTTTTTTGGGGGGGTCAAATTTTCACACGAGTCGGCGGACTATATGTTGGAAGTGTTTATGGAGGAATTAAATGCCACATAAGTACATTGCGTGGACATATTCGCGCACACACATTGTCTTCTACCTTTAAACCTAAGACCTAATTCATTGTTGAGTTTTTATCTTAAATATAAGATTTTTCAATTTTTTTTATCTATCATTTTTTTCCTTCAAATTATAATGAAATGCCAAAGTGTGTATTAATTAGTAAAAATTATAGGAACCATATTCGTATAAAAGGATTCAAATTTGTTGGGGACCAATGAGCCGTACGGACAAGAACGCTGCTTAAACTCTTTAAAAGAAAAAATCACTTTTTGAAAAAGTGACAACAACAAAAAATTATCTTTATCGTAGATTATGTACAAGTGAAAATTTCTTTTAATTTATTTATTAAATATGAAAGTAAAACGGAAATTAGATTTGGATCATCCAAATTATATCTTAATGATCCAAATTTCAATGCTCATCACTCTTAATGAACATATAAAATGAATCCCCCTATACATGCCTTCTCTGTCGAGATTATACACCCCTATAAACCATGATATACAGACACACATATATATAAACTCACAAGTTCATCAAATTAAATCTTTTTGTCGATATGAGAACATTATTAATGGATATTATGTAAGTAGCTTTACAACTCCTTTAAATCTAGAGGTATCCCTTTATCAGATTAAGGTCCAATAATCCCACTGGCCTGCACTTTCTTTTATAAAGAAGCATAAGCGGCATTAATTAAATTAAATACCTGTTTAGAACCTTCTAAAATTTAGTTTTTACGTAAGTTAAGATAAAATTTATTTTATATATTTAACTTATAAATCTCAAAATCTAAGTTCTTGAAGGTTTTAAGAGGCACAAAATGTCCCACCACGCGCCTGGAGATCGTTTATGTGTTCAAACGGAAAAGAAACTGATACTGTACGTCTATACCAAGTAGGGGTGTAAACAGGCCAGGCCAGGTCAGGCCTTGCCCTTAACAGGCCATGCCTGTTCTGTAACATACTGGCCTGAGCCTGGCCTGTGGCCTGTTACAGGCCTACTTTTCGGCCTGGGCCTGGCCTGGCCTGTGGCCTGTTAAGGCCTGTGTTTTTTTTTAAAAAAAAAAAAATTTAATTTTTTTTTATTTAATTAAGCTAACAGGCCACAAGCTGAAAACAGACCTACTTTAAACAGGCTAATAACAGGCCAAAATTACATAAATTAATACTAATAATTAAATAACAGGCCACAGGCTGAAAACAGGCCTACTTTAAACAGGCTAAAAACAGGCCAAAATTATATAAATTAATATTAATAATATAAACAGGCCGGCCTGACAGGCCTAAAAGGCCTCTTATCAGGCCTGGGCCTGGCCTGTTAAGGGAAAACAGGCCTCATAAAAGGCCTTGGCCTGGCCTTTTAGCCTGACAGGCCAGGCCTGACCAGGCTTTTAACAGGCCAGGCCACAGGCTCCTGACCTTTTTACATCCCTAGTACCAAGCGGTGAAAGGGTGACGAGCCATAGGATAATCAGTGAGCGTGCTAAAAAATATATATATAAAAGAAAAAAATAAATAATAAATATAATTGGAGAATACTCACTCCAGTCCTAATTATAAGACATATTTATCTAACTTTAAAAAGATTAAGAGTAGAAGTTAAATTAGTTAATTATATCTATTTTCCTAAAATACCCTTACCATGAAATTTAATAGGTCCCTACATTTATGATAAAAGGAACACGTCATCAAATTTATTGTTCGAGTGTTCAATTTTATCTCTAGTTTACTTTGTGTACATACAATTTTACCTCATCATAAATTCAAAATCAATTTTAACCATTGATTTAATAATGATATCATTATCAAACATGATAAAATTTGTTCAAAATTATTTTATTAAAAAATAAAAAAACAGTAGAATTGAGGTGTATATGGCATTAATAAGTTGTAAATATTATTCACTTTATAGAATATACAGGTACATTATCACATTATTATTATGTTTAATTATAATTGAGAAAGTGCCAATAGGATAATTTTGGAAGAAATTGACAAAAATTAGAATGTTGTCCTATAATTAAGACTAAAATCAACTCCTAAATATTATCCTATAATTAAGACCGGAGGGAATACATCATAATTGGCATGGACACGAAATTCCCCATCCAATGTCATAATTGTTGTCCCTTTATAATTAATCACTAAAAAAGGACCAACAGTGCCCAGAAGTTTTCAACATGGACCACATATTTGGATCCCAACGTGACTCTCGATGTGTGCTGCCAAAAAAAAAAAAATTAAAATTAAAATCAAAATCGCAGCTGAATATTTGACGAAGAAAATGTCACATTTGAAAAAACGAGTGTGAATGATCTCTTTAGATGGTTCACTCAAATCTTGGAATGTCATAACGTGGATTAGGAGTATAAATTATTTTTTAGATATGATTTACAATGTATAAAATAATTATATGAAAGGAGTTTAATTTTAACTTATTTAAACATATTTTCTAAATGCTACCTCAATAATCAAACACACTATAAGGGCTTATTTGGGATGACATCTAATGGGGAAAAAAGTCTATCAGATGTCAAAAAAGCACAATAAAAGTTTGGAGCTGATAAATGAGTGTTTAGTATGACATTACTATTTGATGGGTTTTTGAGTTGAAACTCATTGATGGAACTTCTGATGGTTTCACAGTAACTTCTAAAAACTCTAATTTATTAATTTTTGATCAATGGGTTTTTGAGTTGAAGCTCATTGATGGAGCTTCTAATGGTTTCACAATAGCTTCTAAAAACTCTAATTTATTAATTTTTTGATTAAAACACCGTTGCTTCCCTATCCCAACTCCCCAAAACGGAAGCGGCTAGGGTCTGATGCATCGGGCCCTCCGCTACCGCATTTCAGTTGATTTTTTTTTGTAATGTTTTTTTTAAATAAAAAAAATTACCGTCGAAAAATGCAACGGAGAATCCAATGCATCGGAACTATCGACTTCCCACAATATGCAATAAATCACTAGCTAACCTCGTCAATCTTCAATTAATTCATCAGCGACCTAGTGCCTACCTCCTCTCCCCTACATAAATATGTTTTTCTTTTGCTTTCAAATCTCGTCGGATCTCCTTTTCTGATCAGTTCATCAAATCTGTTTACTTAATAATGATGATCCGCATCCTTAATTAGTATTATCTTTAACACAAATAAATCATGTTTGTAATCAAATCAAAAACTAATTTGTCGGAAATAGGTTTATTCAAAAACTTCATTATGTTGTAATTTTTTTAATGATAATTTTACTATTTTATTTAGTAAATTTATATTTATATTTAATTTTTATCCAAAATTATCATATTTTATACAATTTATATATATAATTTATGTCATTTTTTATTTCAACTATTTTTTCAAAAGCTATGATAAACAAATACCTATCAAGAAAAAATTCACTTCTGCTACCGTTATCCAAACATAAATCACATCAGAAAAAGTGTATCAGAAACAAAAATTACTTCTACTGCCACTATTCCCTAAATGTGTTTTGTCATGTTGTTTTCACTACTCCTCCTTTAGCCGCGGCTTCCACATCGGAGGGTCCGCTGCCCTATTTCAATGCAATTTTTTTTTTTTTTACAAAACAAACTAACATGACCAAAAAATATTGAAAGTGAAAAAGGGCAATAGACCGTCCAATGCAATGCATGGGAAGCCGTGCCCTCTTCCATTCAAGATGTGTAAGGGAGAGAGAGATATTCGAGGGTGTGGGCCACAGGCGCTTAAAAGACCCGGACATTGATTTTTTTTTTTTTTTTTTTTTTTGTCAGCACACGTACATTGATATAAAGAAGCTTTGGGTTGAGATATACGGAAGCCTTTTACCAAAAAAAGACAGCAAGTGCCAGAAGAAAGAAGTGAACGCGTGATTCAATTTACTTTCTTTTGCTTTTGCTTTCCTTCTTTTCCCTAAGCTACTCTCCTTTTTTTTATGGATAGTAAAATAAAACTACTACGAGTATTTCTTAAGAAAATAATGTGACTTATTTCGAATTATGCAATGTAATTTTTCTGTTAATTGAGGTTTTATCAATTTTATCCCTGTTAAGTTTCTTATGAAGGTATGTGAGAAAAAATATGCAGCATATTTCTTTTCCACACCGTTTCTTAAATAAAGACAAATTGGAAAAATAATATTCAATTAATATATTCCTTAGTTTGTTTTTCTTTTTTTAAATACATAGGCAATAGGGGATGGGGGGTCAAACCCAGTATAAGGGGTGGGAAGACTACTCCCAATACTACTGCACTACTAGTAGTGCCGGTATTCCCTAATTTGTGAAAATGAGATACATGTGACTTATATTTACTGATGGAGTGGTATAAAATTTTAACCACTCTTTTTTATTCTTGCGTCCATTAATTGTGACTTTCTCAATTTTCATGTCAAATTTGCATTAGAGTATAAAACCAACATGAGGAGCACAGCATAACACTCACAATATGCTAAGCATCGAAATATCATCGATTTATTAACAGCCACGTTCATCAATTTAATGACATGACTTATAAATTGGATTTAAAAAAACTTTCTCTTCTCGACATATAAAGACGATCAGATAAATATAAAGGAAATATCACATATGTTTGCAAAAAAAAAAAAAAAAAATCTAATATCGCGGATGAATATTTTATTAAGAAAATGTCACATTTGATAAAACGAGTGTGAATGAAATCTTTAGATGTGAATATATGGACCACCTCCCTCCCACTCTGTTTGTCTCCTTACTGTATTACCAATTCCTATTCTTTCCAAGCAACATTAATTTGTGATGTTATTCTTACCATTTTTTTAATAAAAACGAAAAAACTTTATTCATTGGTATTCTCTGGTTCATACATGATTTGAAGTTACTCTACATTGCAAGATAAATATGAGATAAATGTGTTAATTTTTTAGGGATTAAAAAAATACAGTTTTTAATCAAGCTTAATGTACAAAACTGAAACTTAAATACAGATTTAGAGACAATGGGCTCTTGCTTGACCTGCCTTATAACCGAGACGTCCCATTAACCACCAAATAACATACCCGATGAGTAACTGTTTTTTTCATTTTGCCATCCAATTATCAATTGTCAAATCCCCAAAAGGATGTGTGTTCGATCCCCGCTACCGTTGCTGGGACTCCTTCGGTAGGCGATCTCGAAAATCCTTAGTAAGTGCTCAAAGAACCCGGAGCCATGCCCTGACCTTGGTAGGGAACTGATATCGAACCCCTCCAAAACTTTCTTTCATACAAAAAAAAAAAAAATTGTCAAGCGGTCACAGAAATTCCTTAAACACATCAAGAAAAATCTTTACGGACGATATCAGTGCTTTCTTTTCTTCTCAAAACCATTTGAAAGTTGAAGTCTTCAGTTCATTTCCTTCTTCCTTTTATGTTTTTCTTTTTTGTTATTCTAATACTATTAAGACTCTATAATGTAGTTCTTTTTAATTAAAATCATTTTAACTTTTAATAAAAGAAAAAAAGAAAGCGGTTACAGGATTCTTCAAATCAAAATCCACTTGAACGAATTATAATCAGTTCATGTAAGTTGAATACCAGATAATATCAAATCCTAAAATTCTTCCTCTCCGTTTCATATCAGTCGTGTCAATATGTAATAAGTTCATTCCTGTTTAGAAGTAAAGCGAGCAACTGTGAAGGCAATTGCCAAGGACTAAAGTTTCAACATAACACAATACATATAACATTACAAAGAGAGTCCTGACACAGCAAGAATCACAAACTGATAAGGAACTTACACACATACTAAGCTAATAGTGCATCAGCACACCAGATGGGTAACACCTATAAATAGTCATCCTTATTAGACAAGAGAAATCGTAAGCATGGTCCAAAACTCTTCCTCATTTTTAGCTTATACGAGCGCTCGTAAAACTAAACCAGCCAGGCTAAGGGTTTAATCTTCAAACCTGGAATCAGCATTTCCCTCAACGGCGGCGGCTGCTGCGCGTTATCATTTCATGATATGTTTTAACCTTCTCGTGATATTCTTTGATGGCAACCTCAAACCCATTCTCAAGCATTCTCTCTTTCCATCTCTCAAACTCTGCCACCGTCTTCAAGATTGTGGGGCCGTAACCACTCATCACCAGAGATGCTCCTCTGATGAACAGAACCCATCCCCCTTCGTTCTTGTATGAAATCATCTTCTGTATTTCATCAGGCACGGCTTCGATAGTCTTATAAGACTGTGGCACAAACAATCTCTCTATGCCACTCCAAAAGCGGCCTACGAGGCTCCTGTCCTCGTCCACATAGAACAGCTCTAATGAAATCCTGGCCTTCTTTAAGACGGGTTCGTGTTTAAGATCAGTGGCGTACTTGGTGAACTTTTTAGTCCACGCTGAGTCCTTGCCTCCAAACAAGAATATATATTTCCGCTCCTTGACCTGTGTCAATAAGATGTCACAAATTATATAGTCAGCGCAAGTTGAAAGCTATGATTCTAAAGAGATTTTCATCTTTCTTTGGTGCGTATTGTGTGGTCCGAATTGCTTACCCAAAGGTCAATGGAAGGGTGGTGAATATTGCAAACAACTGTTTCCACCCAGTTGTTGCTACTTTCAACCTTGGTTTCAACTCTGGCTCCACCGGAGGCGGTAAAGGGGAAGGCCTTCATCCCCTGAACCTGAATCAAGTGGAGAGCATCAGTGTTGAGAACCTTCCCTTGAGGGTTCAGCACCACAACCATTGGCTTCTTCATGAAATGCCATTCCTCCCTAATGTACTTGTACCCCGCCACGCTTCCAAAGTGCTCCACCACGTACCATGGCAACTTAGTTTTCAGAACCTCAAATTTCTTGCGCGACTCGTCATCCCACTCCTCTACGATGGGAATCCACACAATCTTATATTGGTCATCTGCCTTGATAAATTCATAAAGTGGAAAGAGAATAGATATTTCTTGCTCCGTGATGTCTAGAGGGGAAATCAACAAGAACAGATGTTTCATTCTTAGCACTTCAACATCAACCTGTTTAGACAACACATTGAACAAAATCACCAAAATGCAAACCACCAATTGAAGACAGGATAAACAGGGCTATATTGTTTGCCAATTTTCACAAACAACTTACAATACAAGCTTAAAAGAAGAATACTCAAATTAGGCGGCATGATTAACAAACATAATGTAACTGCCAGACCTCAATAAGTTTTTCCTTTCTGCAGAACCAGTGAAATTACGCCACAATATTTATCTTCAAACCGAATTACATAGTTATCAGTAATAACACATTTTCTCCAAAAGAAAAAGGCATCACATTCACATGTCCTCATTGCATAGAGAGAGCGAGCAGATATTAATAGCAGTAATAGGAGTTACGAACCATTTGTTTGGTAGCACCATCAAACAGTTCCTGAGGTCCGTCCGTCGAGAAAATCAGAACCTTAAACAGCTCAACTATTTCAGACGGGGTACGCAAGAGTTCCTTCAGCCTTCCATAGGACTCTAACTCCTCTGTAATTACAGAGAAATCATCTAATCAGATCCTGCACGGCTCCATTTTAAAGGAGGGAAAATACAATTACTCTAAAAAAATTAAAGAGTGTTATATATCAGAAGATCAGACAGCTCTTTATGCTCAACCTATCTGTTGCTTGCATATCAAGATCAGCTTCCTCAACTTGGCAAGCACTATTTTAGTCTTCTGCCCAAAATAGGACAATTCCTGCCTTTGCTCCCTGAAACCATAGCAATTATAGTGACTCTACATATGAAAAACATAGTGAAGAATTGTGATTAAGCAAGACTTACGAATCAGAAGTGAGACAATCAATCTGAGTGACACATGCTGCAATAGTGATAATAGCCCAATAGACACCAGCAGGGATAAGGTCCATTGCGTGTGCCAGAGAAGGCACATCCACTGTATCATAAGAGGTGAGCTTCTGAAGCTCAAAGACGGACTCAATCACTTGCATAGCAGCTTTGATCAGATTATTTATATCATAAATGTCCAGGAAATGTTCTCGCAGAGCTGCAGGCTTTGTCAGCGCGGGAACTCGCTTGAGCATGGCCACCGATTTGGCCAATTCATCGTTTGGCTGAAGCTGAGAAAGCCACCAAAACTCGCCATATTCCAGAGCAAAAGCGGCAAGAGTCAGAATGGCTTTTGCTTGCCAGGAATAGTCGGAGAGCAAATTCAGAATGGTCATAGTAGTCTTGTGAGCAATTTCATCACCGGGCGTCTTACAGCACATCTGCCACCACCAAAACCATCACTGCCCATTTCCTTCATATTTCTCTAAACTGAATTCCTAATGCGTGCAAGAGAAGAAACTAAACTATCCTGAAACCTCTAACTTGTACTGAAATCCCCGAAAATTACAAGTCATAATTACTGAGGAAAAGATGCGGGAGAGTTGAGAAACTAGAAAGATTTGAGTACCGACCTCAGAAGAAATTTCCTTCAAAAGGCATAGTGGAGAAGTGAAGGATGCCTGGGGGAGCTTTTCATCGGCACACTTGATGGTTTCAGGGCTTCCGTCCAAGACATTGTCGACGATATGGGTGGAACCCCGAAGGATGATGTCGACGATGGTGAAAAGAGAGTCGGCATCGAACTCGGTGTCGCTGGGGAGATGAGTAGCGGAAACCTTCTCCAAGATCTCTTGATCGGACGTGGTTAAAGGGTTTTGAACTTCTTCATCCTCGTGTCGGAGAAGATATCTTAGCGAATGCCTTGAAGGAGCCATGAGGTGAATTTCCGATTTCGTGATCAAGCTCAGCTGATGAAAACTCGTTCTGGTAATCGATGGTGGTGAAGGGGAACTGTGAGGCAAATAGCTAACGTTATGGATTTTTTCGTTTTATTATTATTAATTACTAATATGTTATGAATATACTTATTATTACGTGGATGTTTATTGACTCAGGATCTTCCAAATATTACAAGATGACATGGGACCCACACATAGTAATTTACTATTTGGTGAGACCCACATGCAATTATATAATCACGGATTGCTTCACGGGAGAATTCACGGGTGCATAGTAATTTGGGTTTAGGAGGAAATTACACCAAATGACCCATATGTGGAAATTACACTAAAGGCTCATTTTCCTTTTATAAATAGAGGCCTTCTGTAAACATTCAGAATACACTGAAATAGAACTTCTCTCTACTCTCTCTCTCTCTCTAAAATTCTCTCTTGTTATTATTCTCTATTTTCATTAGTTTCATAATACGTTATCAGCACCAAGACTCTACCAAGGTAAGATTTTATCACCATCTTCTTTACTATATGTTTATTTTATCTATCTGGGATAATCTTAACCATAATATGGAATTAAAGATATACTTTTACCGATTATTTTAAATATCGGGTTCCATGATTAAGATTTGAGATTATTTACTATTTTACTACGGTAAATAGTAATTTACTATTCACAGTCAATTTACCATTTTTCTAGTAATTTTACATTTTATTCATTTGACTCCTACTTGGAAGTCTAGATCTAATCTTTCAGTAATTTTACTTTATTTACTATTTACTGTGAATAGTAATTTCTACTATTCACGATAATTTTACATTTTGTTCATTTTATTTCTACATGGAAGGTTTTACCTCCTATATAGATATCTATACTTGATATTTATTTTTTTCTGCAATTGTCATTTTATTTTTACCATTGCTAACATAACATTTACTTTTATTGTTATTAACATTTAATGTTATGTTTTATGGCCAAAAGTCATATACTTATATTTTCTTATTTTAAAATTATATGACCAGAAGTCATATTGCTTTTATGACCAGAAGTCATGTTGTTTTTATGGCCTGAAGCCAAAATGCTTTAATTATAATTATTGCCTTTAATATTTTATTATTATTATTATTCGTATTTTTAATTCATGTTTATTTTCTTTAATTAGTTTGAATCATGTCAAACCTTTCAAAAATTGAGTTTGCGGTTCTTGACATCACCGAAAAGAACTATTTATCCTGGATGCTGGATGCGAAAATCCATCTGAATGCCCATGAGCTAGAAAACACAATTAAAGAAGGGAATGAGGAATCCAATCCAAAAAAGGCCAAAGCCATGATTTTGTTACGCCACCATTTGCATGATGATCTAAAAGTTGAATATTTGACTGTAAAAGATCCACTTGTTTTTTGGAATAATTTGAAGGAAAGATATGACCACCAGAAGATGGTTATTCTACCAAAAGCTCGATATAACTGGATTCATTTGCGTTTACGAGATTTTAAATCTGTAAGCGAATACAACTCAACTATATTCAGGATTACTTCTCAACTGAAATTATGTAGAGAGAACATTACTGATGAGGACATGCTAGAAAAAACTTTCTCCACATTCCATGCATCTAACTTGCTCCTGCAGCAGCAATATCGTGAGAAGGGTTTTAAAAGATATGTAGATTTAATTTCCTGTCTCTTAGTAGCTGAACAGAATAATGAGCTTTTATTAAAAAATCATGAATTACGTCCTACAGGTTCAACTCCATTCCCAGAAGTTAATGTAGTAATTAATGAATTTTCAAGTCGCCGAGGACGTGGACGTAAAGGTGGCTACAATCGTGGGCGTGGACGTGGGCATGGTCGTGGGCGTGGTCGTGGTCCAAATCATGGTGGATCAAATTCCCGCCCTAAATCGGGAAAGTTTGATAAGAACCCCAAAAGGGAAACAAGTGGAAATAACAAACATGCTAAAAATGCATGTTATCGTTGTGGTGTCAAAGGTTATTGGTCACGTACCTGCCGTACGCCAAGACATCTGGTTGACCTTTACCAAGAATCATTGAAAAATAATGGTAAAGGACCAAAGAGTGAAGTAAATCATGTGGATAGGGCTGAAAATTCTGGGCATGAAGATGTTGAGATGGCCCATTTTGATATTGCTGATTACTTAGTATAAATTATTTTTCATGTTTAGAATGATAATGTTTTTAATATGTTGAAACTTTCTTCTTTTATATGTATTTCTTTTAATTATATTTTATTTTTATTTTCATGTATCTTTAATGAAGAATGAATCTTGTTGGCAACAATTGTGAAGATTTGTGTCTCGTTGATAGCGCAACAACGCACACCATACTAAAAAATGATAAATATTTTTCTTCATTGGTAATATAAGAAGCCAATGTTCAGACTATATCTAGTAATATAAATTTGATTGAAGGCTCCGGAAGAGCAAATATTTTGTTACCTGAAGTAACAAAGTTATGCATTGAAAATGCATTTTATTCTACCAAGTTAAAAAGGAACTTGTTGAGTTTCAAAGATATCCGCAGAAATGGATATCATATAGAAACAACAACTAAAAATAATCAAGAATGTCTTGCTATCACAAACATAATTTCTGGTAGGAAATGCATATTAGAAAATTTTCCCGCTTTTTCTTCTGGTTTGTATTATACATTTATAAGCACACTTGAAACACATGCTATTGTAAACCAGAAGTTTACTAATACAGACCATAAGTTTGTCAATGCAAACCAGCAGTTTGCTAATGGAAGCCAGAAGTTTACTCATGAATTTATTGTTTGGCATGACCGGTTAGGCCATCCTGGGCCAACTATGATGCGACAAATAATTGAAAATTCATGTGGACATACCCTGAAGTGTAAGCAAATACCACAGTCCCATGATTTCTTATGTGATGCATGTTCCAAGGGAAAGTTGATTATTCGACCCTCACCAAGCAAAGTAGGAGGTGAATCTCTTACATTTCTAGAACGGATATAGGAAGACATTTGTGGACCAATACATCCACCATGTGGACCATTTAGATATTTTATGGTCTTAATTGACGCATCCACCAAATGGCCACATATCTGGTTATTATCTTCTCGTAACCTGGCGTTTGCGAGATTACTTGCTCAATTGATTCGATTAAGAGCACATTACCCTGATTATCCTATCAAGAAAATACGTCTTGATAATGCTGGTGAATTTACTTCACAAGCTTTTAATGAATATTGTATGTCCCTTGGAATTGATGTTGAACATCCTGTAGCTCATGTTCATACGCAAAATGGACTTGCAGAATCTTTGATTAAACGATTGCAACTTATTGCAAGACCTTTACTTGTGAGATGTAATTTACCGATTTCTGCTTGGGGCTATGCCATTTTGCATGCTGCAATGTTAATTCACATTAGGCCTACTAGTTACCTAAAGGTTTCCCCCTTACAAATGGTTTTTGGTCAAGAACCTAATATTTTCCATATAAGAATTTTTGGATGTACAATATATGTGCCAATAGCACCACCACAACGCACTAAAATGGGTCCTCAAAGGAGGATGGGAATATATGTTGGGTATGAATCTCCTTCAATCATAAAATATTTAGAACCATCTACAGGAGATTTATTTACTGCACAATTTGCTGATTGTCACTTTGATGAATCAGTCTTCCCAACATTAGGGGGGGAGAATAAGCAGTTGGGTAAAGAGATTAGATGGAATGAATTATCATTGGCTCATTTTGATCCTCGTACAAAACAATGTGAACTAGAAGTTCAAAAGATAATTCATTTGCAGGATTTAGCTAATCGAATGCCAGAAACATTCACTGACCCAAAGAGAGTGACAAAGTCACATGTTCCAGCTGTGAATGCTCCTATTTGAATTGATATCCCTGAAGGAAAACCTATTCTGAATGAATCTAAAGCACGCCTGAAGCATGGTAGACCCATCGGTTCTAAAGATAAAAATCCTGAAAGAGAAAAGGAGCTAAAAATATAGATGGTCAAATTGAGGATAATCAAGAAAAGTTAGTAGCTCCAGCAGAGCCATCTCTTGAAGAGTTATCTCCAGAAGAGAATGTTGCAGTCCCAGAAGAGACTCAGGTACTTGGCATGTATGAAAATAATGAGATCTCAATTAATTATGTTATGAATGGTATCCGATGGGATCGAAATGAAGTCAACGTTGACGACATCTTTGCTAATCATATAGCATATGATGTAATGAATAATGAAGAGGATCATGAGCCTAAATTTATTAGAGAGTGTCAACAGCGAAAAGATTGGCTCTTATGAAAAGATGCTATTAATGCAGAATTGAAATCATTAAAAAAACAAAAAGTATTTGGACCTGTAGTCCAAACACCTGAAGGTGTAAAGCCAGTTGGATACAAATGGGTTTTTGTAAGAAAGAGAAATGAAAAGGGTGAAATTACAAGATATAAGGCATGTCTTGTAGCCCAAGGATTTACACAAAGACCCGGCATTGATTATGAAGAAACATATTCACCAGTAGTGGATGCGACTACTTTTCGTTATTTGATTAGCCTAGCAATAAATGAAGGGCTTAATTTACATATGATGAATGTAGTGACTGCATATTTATATGGATCACTTGATAGTGATATTTATATGAAAGTTCCTGAATGACTAAAGGTGCGAGAAGCATCTAATTCAAATTCTCGGGAACAATACTCGATCAAATTAAATAAGTTCCTATATGGTTTAAAACAATCAGGGCGCATGTGGTGTAATTGTCTTAAGGAATATTTGTTGAAAGAAGGGTATAAAAATGATCCAATATGCCCATGCATTTTTATGAAAGGATCGAGAAATGAATTTGTTATAATTGTTGTTTATGTTGATGATATCAACATAATTGGAACTCCTGAAGAGCTTTCGAAAACAATTAATTGTTTGAAGAAAGAATTTGAAATGAAAGATTTGGGCAGAACAAAATTTTGCCTTGGACTACAGATCGAGTACTTGAAGGATGAGATCTTTGTATATCAAGAAACTTATACAAAGAAGATCCTAGAACGATTTTATATGGATAAGTCACATCCATTATGTATTTTAATGGTAGTAAGGCTTTTGGATAAGGATCAAGATCCATTTCAACCTCAAATAATTGATGACAAAGGTGTAGAAGAACTACTTGGTCTAGAAGTACCATACCTAAGTGCTATTGGGGCACTAATATATCTTGCTAATCATACACGACCTAATATATCGTTTGCTGTAAATTTATTAGCAAGATATAGTTCTGCACCAACACAAAGGCATTGGAATGGTGTAAAGCAAATTCTTCGTTATCTCAGAGGTACTATGGATATGGGATTATACTACTCAAATGTATCGAAGCATGAACTGATTGGTTATGTAGATGTTGGATTTATGTCTGATCCACATGATGGAAAATCACAAACAGACTATCTATTTACATGTGGAGGTGCAACTATTTTATGGAGATCTATGAAACAGACTATAACAGCCACTTCAGCTAATCATGTAGAAATTCTAGCAATGCATGAAGCAAGTCGGGAATGTGTGTGGTTGAGGTCAGTAATTCATCATATACGAACTACTTGTCATTTATCTTCTGATAAAATGGTTCCAACAGTTCTATATGAGGATAATGCTGCATGTATTGCCCAACTCAAGGAGGGTTATATCAAGGGTGATAGAACAAAGCATATTTCACCAAAATTCTTCTATACTCGTGATCTTCAACAAAATGGTGAAATTGATATCCAGAAAATCAGTTCAAGTGAAAATCTAGCAGATTTATTTACTAAATCTCTTCCATGTACAACCTTTGAAAAACTTGTTCATGGTATTGGTCTGTGAAGATTCAGAGATCTCAACTGATATTGTCAACAGGGGGAGTCGATACACGATGTACTCTTTTTCCCTTATCTAGGTTTTGTCCCACTGGGTTTTCCTAGAAAGGTTTTTAATGAGGTAGCACTCAAAAGTGTATCAATGAATGATGTACTCTTTTCTTTAGCTAGGTTTTTATCCCACTGGGTTTTTCCTAGTTAAAGTTTTTAACGAGGCACATTCATAAATGGACATCCAAGGGGGAGTGTTATGAATATACTTATTATGTGGATGTCCATTGACTCAGGATCTTCCAAATATTACAAGATGACATGGGACCCACGCATAGTAATTTACTATTTGGTGGGACCCACATGCAATTATACAATCACGGATTGCTTCACGGGAGAATTCACGGGCGCATAGTAATTTGGGTTTAGGAGGAAATTACACCAAATGACCCATATGTGAAAATTACACTAAAAGTCCATTTTCCTTCTATAAATAGAGGCCTTCTGTAAACGTTCAGAATACACTGGAATAGAACTTCTCTCTACTCTCTCTCTCTCTAAAATTCTCTCTTGTTATTATTCTCTATTTTCATTAGTTTCATAATATAATACGATTTGCCAGATATTTATTTCCCTCCAATTCTTCAGGGGCTTTAAAACCATGAAAAAGTTATTTTGTCCCGAGTCCCGACACTTCAATTCCTTATAGACTATTTATGTTTGAAAATAAAATTAAAATGGTGTTACAGTTAGGCCAACGGGTGCATGTGATTTATATTATTAAATGTTATGAAAAAATTAAGATGATTAGGATTAATATTAAGAAATGCTAAATTAATATTTCAATAATTAGAATTTTCAGTACAGGCTTGAGTATGGCTCCTCAAACTCGGACGGTCCCAAATCCCCATTCTTGACTATAAGAAAAGAAAGGACGCGGCACCATATCTAGACCCGCTTTTGACAAATCAAGCACCGCACCAAACCAAACCAAAGCAGATGATATGTGTGTCACTGTGTAACCATCTGAGGGCTCATTTGAAATCACGGTTTAAGTCATTAAAAACAACTTTAAAATTAAAATTAACTGTTTATAAGGTTACTCATGTAAAAGGAGTTTTACTTGATTTGTGTAAACAGATACAAACAATCACAAAAATAATTGCTGTTTTTCTATACATCAATGAGCGATGTTGCTCTGAAAGTTTTTTCAGGTTCAATTTTACCCCGGAAGCTTAAAAATAGAACAATATTACTCTTTTCTCTTAAAAAACTAACATTGTCCGTTATAAAATTGACGTTGATCGTTAACTTTTTAATGGAAAATGACAACATTGCTATGTCTTTAGATTTTTGGGGTAATATTGAGCCCAAAAAAACTTTCAGGGCAATATTACTCTCGAGCATGTATTTCCAAGGTGGATTTACTATTTAACCTTCTATATAAAAATGTAACACTTCTCTTTCACTGCTAACTGTATACACTTTGAAGTCATCCGGCGCAAGGTAGGACGAGTTTTCTCCGAGTTCTGGTTAATTTCTTAAAATTTGGCCTGAACAATTTACCTCTGTAATAAAAAATAGAAAAAAAAAATCACTTTATAATAAAAGTTTACAAGTATGAAATGTTTAAATCAAATGTTGACAATTTAAATTTATTTATGTACTTTTATATAAAATTATAGTAAGAATTTTATAAAATAATTTTTATATGATAAAAAAGGGGAAACAGAAAATAGACCATCATCCCCCAACACCATGAACGCTATTGAATTTTAATGTGTTTTATGCTTATCTATTAATAGCATAATTTATAGGGAAAATACCAGTGGTCTCAAAATAAAGAAAAAATATTAAAAAAAACCTCAACTCAAAATCCCTTATCAAAAAAGCCCTTAGAGATTATTATTTTTTATATTAATTGTCAAAAGTTACAAAATTTCAACATAAAAAAAGTCTAATTGTCAAAATAACTTTATTAGTTGTTAAAATGTCCCTATAAAAACCTCGTAGTATAAATGATTTTTTATAATGCTAAAAATTCTCCAAGTTTTTAAAATGTTACATGCCATAGAAAAAGCTCAGAAATTTTTTTTATAACATAAAAAATTATTTTGACAACAAGATTTTCATAAGAACATTTTAATAACTAATATAGCTATCTTGACAACATGAAAAATAATTTTAACAATGAGATTTTTTTATATTAGAATTCTGTAACTTATTCACAATTAATATAAAAAAAGTCTCTTGAAACTTTTTTATGAAAGTATTTGGGATTGAGAATTTTTTGATACTTTTTCTCTAAGTTAGGCCCTCACTGATATTTTTCCTAATTTTTATATATAAAAAATAGTACTTTGTTATGCACATGTATACTTATGTAAGAAGTAGAGAGACGCGAGCGCCTTAATAGCATAGTGGCATGAGAGCATAGCTCCCCTCTCCCATGTCCAGTATTCGAACCTTACCCCCTCCCCTACTATGTGTATAAAAAAAAAAAAAAAAAAAAGGGAAAGACATATTTATGATTGAGGGCAAATTAAATGGAAGATTGCATCCGCATGAAATGGGCCTGTTATGAATACAGGGCCTGCTAATATCTCATGTCCATATGTGGATAAATGTCCTCAACGTGATCCTCGTGTCCCAATAATTTGGGGTCTCAAGTCTCAACTTTATTCCTGCCAACGCGGATTTTTAGATGAAGAACGGATAAGGTGAAACTTACCTGCCTCCGCATCTTATCCCACCTCATCTCTTTCTCTCTCCTTATGGCGAATACCTTCAATTTTACTTTTTTTATTCACCACTTTACCCCCCATCTCTTTCTTTCTCCCTATCGAAAATCTTCAATTTTACTTTTTTTATTTACCATTTACCCCCACCAAAAAAAAAAAATCAATGCATTCTGGATATATTAAACCCCTTGCATCTAAATATAAGTCATTTGTAAAAGAATAACTTAGTTTGTAATATATTCCCTCTAATTCTCATTATAAGGCATCAATTACCAATTGTTTTTAATCAACTCGTTTATTATTATTTTTCAATAATATCTTCATTTTCACTTAATTTTTTAAATTCACATTATTAAAGTAGGGATGAAGTTGGAAGTATTTATCAATTTTGGACAAATTGAATTACATAGTTTTCATTCTTTGGTCTGCGAGAAATGGTAATTGATGCATTATAATAAGAACCAAAAGGAGTAAATCACTTGATGAGTAATTAATTCTTTTTTATCAATTTTGGCCTATAATTAATGTTTAGATATGACTCTTCTTAATTTTTCTCTCTCTTTTAATACCCTATTCAATACAGCTAAAGTTGGAAAATTTTTTAATTTAAGATAAATTTAATGAGTTGACTATCATCTCCTTCATAATGAATTAGTTAAAATGATTTATATTTTGAATCACATAAAGTATTTGTTATGAGAAAAAAGAGCACTATTTCCGATAGTAAAAATAAGACATTTAATCTTATCATGTATTATGTTTGCTTAAATTATATATTTGTTTATAAATTAAACAAGTTAGTTGTAAAAATAATAATAAATATAAATATTTTAAGATAATTTAATTTATTTTTTAATTTCTCAAAAAATTAATTAACTCTTTTATTTAAGACTTCGGTGGGGCACTAGGTGATAAGGTTCTCTCAGTCTTGGCCTCAAGTCTCGAGCATTCTTTGCTTTAAACGAATCCATTGTCCCACTAATGGGGGAACAGAAACGACAGCAATTAAAACAACTGCTTTAGAGGACCAAAACAGGCCGAGAATAAAATGGTCCCTTTTTAAACCATGGAAAGCTTAACATTTTACCACGGGAAATTTAATGGTATATATTATTGTCAAAACAATATTTTTGAAAGAGTGAGAAATAAATTTCATTCATAAAATTAATCATTAGTTATTTGATATAAATAATATCCTAACATTTGTTCTTCTCTTGTAGCCATATATATTGTCATGGAACAAGTTGTTTAGTTCAATTGACACTTTGAAGTTTCTCAAATCTTACAGTAGTGAATATAATATTGCATGTTTGGTGCATGAGTTCTTTCCCTATAAGTGAAGAATAATGACCAGAAAAATAGAATTGATTTGACAAAAAAAAATTAAGGAAAATCTATATAGGGGCTCAAGTAACAGAAAAAAAAATCAAAAAAGACCCCAAGATTATAAAAATACTAGAAAACTAGTATGAATTCATTTAAACTTTAGTTGTTAACGGAACTGATATATTTGTTAACGTTTTAATGAATTTATAATAGAAAAGGTCCTGAGCCTTTTTTAGTATTTTCAGAATTTTAGGGTATTTTTTAAAAAATTTCTATTATTTAGACCCCTATATAGATTTTCCCAAAAAAAATTATGGAAATGTGGCATGGAGAGATTTCAAATAAAGATGAGAGTGAAAGGCGATGCTGGAAAGAAAATGATTGATGAGTATGTTGGCAAAAAAGAAAAAGAATTTTTTTTTTCTGGTATGAAAAGAAAAAGACAACTATTGATCACAGGGTCACACTCACTGGTCACAGGGTCCCACAGATCCGCTGGGCAGATTTGGTTTCAAAAATATCTTAATCAATGGTTATTGTTTCGTGTCCTTTGCTCCTAACTCTCTTCTATTTATCTCTCTTTACATATGAAATATTGGCCCCCCGCAAAACAATATCTCTAGATTTTTTTTTTTTTTGGCCCAAAATATCTCTAGAATTGAAATGAATATTTACTCTTGGCAAGTACACAAAATTCTCTCACGGCATTGAACATTTTCTTAAAAAAAATAAAATGCAAATTTTGAAAGTCATAATGAAACCAGTTCTCTGAATAGAAAGTGAGAAATTAATTTTATTTGTAAATCACCTAATTTTTCATCTTTTTTTAATTATAATTTCAATATATCTTAACATTCCCTCGTTGTAGACACACGTGTTTTATAGCTAGATTTGGATAACAATAACAAAAGTGATTTATTTAAATATAACTTTTATAAAAATAAGATGTGATAAAAGTCATATTGTAAATATAACTATGTTTGAAATGACACTAGGAAAAGCTATTTCTTTTTTTTTTTAAATAGACTCTTGTTTAAATGATTATTTAAAAATTCAGTTCAGAGGAAAAATAATTGAAAACTATATGAATTTTATTGAATAGTACACACACAAATATAAAAAATTATTATTAAAAATTAAAAAATCTAAAGTATTTAACTAAATATATTCTAATGGACAAATTAGAATGCTTACAAATATATATTTAACAATGCATTGTTTCTTAGATCATCAATTCAAAATATTTTTTTCCAGAAGTTAAAAATAAAAAACTTCCATTTTTTTTTTTAAAAAAAAAGTCATGTTTTTTTAAATAAATCAAACTACCACTATTTCGAAGGAAGCAGATTGCCTCAGTAGCTGCTCTCTCCTCTTCTCTCAGTAGCATGCAATCCTAACCGTCCAGTGCATCCAATCGCCTACAAAGTGACACGTCATGAGTTAAAAACCCAGACCAGATTCGTGCTCACAAAAATGCTTCGACTCTTGTTGTTTATCTTCATTTGTGCTGCCGCCATTTCAAACTCGTTCATCTTCATCTCTTCCGTGTTGGGCGAATCGGTAACATGCGAGAATATGGCAAACGTATTTTTCTCATAATCTTATTTTAACCTTCTTTAATTCTGCAATTTTTTTGTCAAACGTAAATCATTTATAATACATGCTCAGATAGAAATAAACACATCATACACTTTAAGACCAGAACTAGAAACTCTGACTTTTCATCCGTGGCGGGAAAACTTCACGCAATCTTGATTTCTCTGAAAAACAAAGAACAAATGGTGGCTCAAATTGAAAAATTAGTCACTGGCTTAGTTTTGTTGCTAAGTTTTGATCAAATTAATTATAAAGAATATGATATCCATTTCTCTGATTCTATAAATTTGTATGTTAATGCTTTTTTATGTTAATAATATGCTTACTTTTGTCTTTATTATTTATAGGCTCCCTTAGATTGTCCGACACCATCATTGGAAGCATTAGAAGAGGAAATTTCGTTGTCAGGAACCACAAAAAAAAAAAAGCGGAAAGCAAAGATAAGAATGTGCACAAGTTGAGGGGAAAATATCACTTTTATTAAAATTAATGTGTATAGTACATGAAGATGCCAAATACAAATCTCATTTTCTAATACACTCTATACAATATCAAATACATAGCATTACAACTTGTTATGACCATATACTAACATCTACATTGCTCTTGCTTCGTGCTTCTTGTTTCTTCTTTCTTCTTAGGGGAAGGTCAAACTTCTATAACAACTTCATCAATGTCCCATCAGTCCCTAGCAGGTGAATCAGCAATGTTTAATCAACATGAAGGATTTTCCAACCAACACCTGCCATAACAATTCAAATTCAATCAATTTAGTCATTCAACCATGCTTTTCATTCTATTTCAAACAATGTAAGACATCATTTTGTTTTGGCAGAATCATTGTAAAACTTATTTTGGCAGCATTATTCTGTTTTAATCATTGTAAGACAACATATTGGCTATATGACAACAACTTAGTATTTGACATCAGCAAGTATATGAAACTTGTTTTGACAGCATCATTTTGTTTTAATCAATGTAAGACAACATGTTTTCAATGGTATTTTTATTTTAGAATGGTTAAATAGCAAGTATATAAGCAGTGTAAATGCAATGTATTAGCAACTTGGTATTTGGCAGCAAGAATTTAGTGTAAATGAAATGTGTCAACATTTAGAGTTGATGAAATGTGTCAGCATTTAGAGTTGATGCAACACATTAGAATTTAGTGTAAACTACATCATTATGCTTGTTTTGACATCCATAACGGTCAAGGTGGAATATTGGAATACAAACACTAGACTGCTTGATAAAGAAAACAAACTCAAATAACAAATATTAGTTAATATGTTAATATGGTACGTGGTGGCTCAAATAAAAAGAACAAACTCTGATGAATGACCCCCGAGTTCACCAATAAGATGCTTCGTTGGACCTATACAACTAGTGAAGATGTGGTGGAATTAAATATTCAAGAATGGAATAGTGGTTCTAAACTAAACACCCAAAAAATCAATAGAACGGTGGCTATAAACAATGCCTTAAAGCTTTTTTTTTTTTTTTTTTTTGTATTGCTACACTAGAAGTCTAGAACAAAATCGACCTTGAGAAGTAGTGGACATATACCTCTAATTTGAATTATCCATATACAAGGAATTACAGCAGAAGCAGCTAAACATTGAATTATACATATACAAGGAATTACAAATTAAGGAAATATGCATATTCACAATATGTCTCTAAGTAAATATGGATTTTCAGCTTGAACTATTAACAATCATATTGCATACATTCACCTGACTTTATAGGGCACAATAAAAAGGTTGAAATCAATCCTATCATACTAGTTCATATCTAATTATGCATGCAAGATATATATGTTGATGTTCTTAATTGCCTATGTATGTTTGTTCAGATTTACTCACTTTGGTTAAAAGGTTGAGCATTTATACTGGTAGAAAATTTATGAAGCCTAAATTGAGGTTGGGCATACTTGTACTATTTCAAGTATAATAATGCAACACATAAGTTCAGGAATAGCTCTTACGGGTTCCACCACTTACAAACTAGTAAAATAGTCCAATACTGAACAGTAGCAATGATTCTTTAGCCATAAATATTGCTTGCTCAACTCGACATAACACAAGGAATGGAAGTATCCAATTCAGGTTCAAATTTATTTAAGTCGTAAATATGTTTTAATCTCCCAAATTTCTATGGCAAGACAATTATATCAGAATGAGCCTACTCTATCATATTAGTTCATCTTCCTTTCTTAATTGTAATTTCTCACCAGTCTCTGAATGGGAATAAATACCTTGGGAGGAACTTTATGTGAAATATCATTCACACGTGATTTTGGCACAGGGTTTAGCTTTTTAGCATTGTGGACCCAACCTTTCTTTTTATGGCCACAATTACTGAGCTTTTCCTTAGCTTTACTTGATGAAGACTTGCCATGTTCCTCTCCTAAAAGTTCAAGTCTTGTAGAGTCAATTGAAATAAACATCAGAAACCCTCTCAACTTTCTTATTATACAATCAGATATGGTACAAACAGAACCTAAGGAACTAAAAAATAGCTTTTCTATATCATAATCACTATTACAACATAATGACATCATTTTATTAAGACCTTGAAGCACTAATAATGAATTAAAAGCTCTGTCTAAAGAAGCAGGTCTCCTAGAAAATGTGGGTGGCCTGATGACTGTTCCAAATTCTAAATCATCTAGAAATATTTGAATCATCCTTTCAGCTGATGCAGAATAGTTATATGGTAGTGTTCTGTTTTGTTCTTTTTTTTTTGTCCTATATTACATTCATAACAACAACCATTATTGGAATATCATCCCAAATTGGTCAGACATTATTTGTCAATGGATTTGGACTCAATCCTGTTTTTCATAATTGGATTTGTTATTGACTTCTATTTTGTTTTCATTCACTTATTTATTTATCAGCAACAAAACAATTCTTGTATTCAAACCATGCCTACGAATGAGAAATCATTTTCTAGTAAATCAAATGTCAAGGCGTAACCATAGGAAACAAGAGAAGAAACAAAAAAAAATTGTCATGTTTCAAAGTAATTAATTCATGGGGCATGGGGCATACATGATCGGAAGGTCAAATCATGAAACCAGAAAAACCCAAATCAAACCTAGGTGTGTGGCTTCGGTTCACGATTTGATTTCGGCTCAAACTTGGAGTCTCTGGCGTCGGACCTCAATGGAATTAGAACTCGAATAAAGCAAAGGGAAATCGATATATAATAGAATTTGCTGCCATATTCTCGCATGTTACCGATTCACCCAACACGGAAGAGATGAAGATGAACAAGTTTGAAATGGCGGTAGAGCAAATGAAGATAAACAACTAAGAGTCGAAGCATTTTTGTGAGCACGAATCTGGTCTGGGTTTTTTACTCATGACATGTCACTTTGTAGGCGCTCGAATGCACTGGACGGTTGGGATTGCATGCTACTAAGAGAAGAGGAGAGAGCAGCTACTGAGGCAATCTGCTTCCCTATTGGATTTCAAATGATCCATCTTCTTTCTCTAGGTTTAAATCACTGTACCTACATGAGATTTATTTTCCCCCTCCATTCCCACTGGTCGCTATGTGTCAATATGATTAAGATCCCCTTGGGGTTATCTGACTTTTTTGTTGGGTATTGGGAGAGCCGAAAGAAAGGAAAGATATATTGAGTAAAGTGGGCCCAGGAACCCTGAGGTCAATATTTATTGAATAAATAATTTCCGCTGAACTTTAAAAATGGGGAAAAAAAACAAAGATCATGGGAAAACCGAGGGTAAGAGATAATCCTCGTAGAAAAATGGGAAAATTGATTTTAGGGCCCAAGCTAGTAAAATAATTACAAAAAAGGCCTAAGAAACATTCACATGCCACTTCTGGCATTTTTTCAAAAAAAAGTGTACGGATATAGTTAATAATTGCTACTGATGTAGTTGTTAATTGCTACAGATGTAGTTGTTAATTGGACTGATTTAGTTGTTAACGGGGACTGATATAGTTGTTAAACGCTACTAATATAGTTGCTAACGTTTTTTGAAAAAATGTCAGAAGGCATGTGAATGTTTCTTGGGTATTTTTTGTAATTATTTTACTAACTTGGGCCCTGAAATCAATTTTCCCTAGAAAAATCTCTAGAAAGCAGAGAGGACAAGCGGAGTGAAATATGTGGTCCTCATATGAGGCGACACGTATACGACAGTACGTCCCAACAATACTTCACGTGCTACTTTTTCATTTTTTTTATTAAATTCTTGTCGTCCTTTTTCCGAAGTGACACAATCATTCGCGCCAATAAAGAAAAATTACCCGATCATAATAAAGCACAGCATCATGCCTTCTCATTATATCATGGTTGTTATAAACGACTAGAGTTATCTTAATAAAGCACAGCATGATAAGTTATCTTAATTTGAGTGGATCTTTCCTTAATATGAGTATAAGATCAAGCTTGAGAAGCTCAGACTGTATATTGATTCTGTCATCGATCTCCTCTACAGATATGGTTTTAATATGGTGTTGTCTTCGATCCTAATTATAAGATAAAATTGACTTTTTTTTAGGAATTAAGAAAGTTAAATAAGTTATTTAATTATTTCATATGTTATATATTTTTAGATTATATATTAGTTTATTAGTCAAACTAATTGATTTGAAAAAAAAAATAAAAATAAAAGTACTCTAAAATGATTTAATTAATTTCTTTAATCTCTCCAAAAAAATCAACTACTCCCTCTGGTCCTTATTATAATGACAAATATTTTTTTGTCCTTATTATAAAGCACCAACTTACTTTAACCAACTCATTTATTACTATTTTCTCATTATACCATCATTTTTAACTAACTCATTTAAATCTATTACATCATTAAAGTAGGGGTAATGTTGGAAATATTTATTAATTTTAGACCTAATTAATGACTTAACTTTTATTCCTTGGTCCGCAAGAAATTATAGTTAGTGCCTTATAATAAGGACCAGATAAAATATGTCTTATTATTAGGACCGGGAGGAGTAATTTTTAAATTATCAGGTTTTCTAGCTCTTCCAATTGTTAGATAGGATAGATCAAGGTCAAGCCTCTCATTAGCATGGTTGTTATAACGCCATATTATTATTTTTAATTCACCATAACACCAGGCGTCCTTCCAGCCTTGAATTGGGAAATCTCAAAGACTTTTTGTTGCAAAATATCAACAATCTTTGGCCATGTTTTGCTGTGGTTGCTATGCTTCGTTATAAAATTGTGTTTAAAAGATCATATGTGAATTTAAAAGACTCAGGCAAGAAAAATCTTTTTAATCACACGCGTCTTGATCCTTGATTGGACGCATGAGGTCCCCAGGAGCCAGAAAGGATTGAAATCTTCGGGCCTTAAAAAACCATAAATATTTGAAAAATACTTGCCCCTTCACGCCCCAACTCTCATTGCCCAGGCTTTTACTTCTCAACTGTTTTGTTACGTAGTTGGTGTGTTTTTCTTAGATTCTTTTGAGTTTTGAAATATTGCTGATTTGCTTTCATGAAAAAAATAAAATAAAACCCTTCTACATTGAAATTTGGGTAGCGGCATTAATAAAGTAGTAGTACTATCTATCATTTGAATCTTCGGTCATAAATTTCACTTCAATTTATAATCAATTATTGCACCTCAGTCCAACAAATTAAAGACTTGCTTGTTGGTTTTTGTCATTGTCACTCAAGCTTATATCTTTTGGGACCACTTTTTGACATATTCATAAATGAAATTAATTAAGTTGAACAGCTGTAATATTATTATCAACGCTAATAAGAGATTTCCATCACAATTTTATTTTTACTGCCAAAAAAAAAAAACTTAAGTTGAAGCTTCAAAAATATCTATTATCTTTGTTTAAAAGAGTATTTGACACCATAAATATTACAGAAATATCTATAATCTTTTTCAAGCAAAGCAAAAATATATTTCTATTAAATAACCAAACGCGTTTTTTTTTATAGGTTCCGCCTATAGTTTTCAGGTGTAAATCATATGCCAACTCATCTCACTACTAATGGAAAAATAACACATGCTTCAACTTTTTTTATCCTAGCCGTCATCAATTATTTTTCTTCTTGTTTCCTTTCATCAAGGCCATTCCCCACACTCATTTTCTTGTTCACTTCTTCAGTTGCAGGTTTATCTGACATGCTTGACCAATGTCCGTTGGTGCTTTGCTTGATTATAGCAGAGTTTATATGATACCGCGCATCCATATGGAAGTAATAATAATAAAACAACACGTGTGCTTTAAGTGACAAGGGCATGCATTTTCAACTACTCAATATGTACTAGCAGTTGAACTCATATATTTGACGTCGTGTTTACTTGTTTGAATGTTTACTTCAACAAACGCAGTGCTTAGAAGGAAAAATAATAGTATCAATTAATTAATTTTCTCCTTGTAAGTAAACTCTAACCCGTTAGCAAAATCATACACATTTAACTGTTTGAACCTTACTTTATTTGTGTTTCACCCTGAAACTGAATCACATCGTGTGTTCTGATTAATTTGGAAGCTGATATTAAACCAATTAAAAATAGTAAAGAGCAAATCCTTAAGCATAATGAGCTAAAATGACGCCCAAAAAGAGGAATTATTACTTCATGAACACGAAATGGTTAATTGACCATTTGTCTCTCTCTATCCTTTTGATCCAACCAAGCTCTCTTTTTAATTTTTTGGTGTAATATTGTTGGTCTTTTATTTTAGCATATTAATAAAGAGCGTAATCATTCCTAAAAAGAAAAATATTAAGCCAAGACCGAAAATGTAAACGACCCATTGACAGACTTTATGTTATTAGAGCACATGAAAACAAAAGATACATAGTTTATAGTTCAAAGGAGTGTACAAGACCACGCTTGGCCATGCCAGAAAACTCTAACACCACCACCAGACTAGACACACACTAAAGAGACAGACACATACGGTTTTATTAAATTATTGATCCATAACCAACCCGAAAAACTCAAAGCTCTCCCGGACCCCACACACAAACTCACTGTTGACCATAACATGTATCCCAGTCCCCTCACAGAGCTTCAGCTTCAACGAGCAGCATTGGGAGTGGCCTCATCGTGGCAGCACTTGTAGGTGATGTAAACCTCCATAGTTTTGGGACACTCCGGGCACCTGATTCTCTCCGGCAGCTTCCCGGCGACGTTAGGAACCTCGAGGTGGGAGCAACGGTGGAGGGCCTTGGCTGCCTTCTCATGGTACTCTTTGAAGGACCATTCGAATCCCTTGGTGACCACAAACTCCTTCCACTTCTCGAACTCGGCCACCGTCTTCAAGATGGTAGTCCCGTGTCCGGTCAGGATCACCTCTGACCCTTTGCTCAGCAGCGCCCAACCACTCTCGTTCTTGTAGGACAACATCTTCTGAACTTCCTTAGTCACGTCGTCGTCGTCCTCCGCTGACTTGTGCGCCTTCGTCACGAACAAGCTCTCAATCCCGCTCCAGAATGCGCTGAAAATGTTCTTGCTTTCCTTCTCCACGTGGAACAGCTCAATCAAGATCTTCTTCTCCTTCAGAAAGGCATCGTTAGCCAAAGCTGTGGCGTACTTATTGAACTGCTGGAGCCAATCCTTGTCGTGACCGCCATAGAAGAAGATGTATTTCTCCTCCTTGAACTGTTTCACACAAATTCACCATTGTTATATAAATGAATTGAGACCTCTCCCAAGCAGGGTATATAGCGTATATCCGTATAATATACATACCCATGTACCGATTTGGGGGTGCATTTGGGACGCAATGGGCGCGACCCATTGGCGATCCGAGTGAATTGCTTCTTCCTGGGTCTTGGTGAAGGGGAAGGCCTTGATTCCCCAGGAATGGATCAAGTGGAAAGCATTGTGGTGAAGAATCTTGCCTTGGTGGTTCATGGTCACCACCATGGGCTTCTTCGTGAATTGCCACTCCTCTTTCATATACTTGAATCCGGCGACGCTTCCGAAGTGCTCCACCACGAAGAATGGCATCTTTGCTTTCAGGATCTCGAACCTCTTGCGCAGCTGGTCCGTCCATTCTTCTACCATCGGAACCCACACGATCTTGTACTGGTCCGTCTGGTTCTTCGTCCTGATGGCCTCGTGGATTTTAAGAACCACTGATAGTTCTTCCTCCGTGATGTCCAGCGTGGATACGAACAAGTAGACGTTCTTCTTTTTCAGCACATCTATGCTTACCTGTCACAGGCATTTTGATTTATTAACTCCAAATGATACATACATATTACTTTAATTTGTCACATTGTAACTAATGCAAGACCTCTGAATGTTACCAATTGATTATTTCATTTCGACTGCCTTCAATTGGAGGTTATTTTGTTGTTATCTTTTGTTCGTTTGGACTACCAATATATTTGACACGTGTAGGCAGGTAGTTATCAAGGGATTCCCCAAAACACATTCGACGGAGTGACAGTCATATAAGGATTTAAGTCCCTTTGTTTTGCTTCAATTATTGCACCTTAATACACCCAGCTTCCCACCACCTATGAAATAGGTTAGGCGAGCTCGCAAAATCTATAGGCCAGCTGAGCCTGAATTTATTTTACTTTCTATTTATCTAAAAAAATAATATTTAAATCAGCAATAAAATTAAAATTAAAATAATCCTTTAACTAATATTTAATAAAAAAAAAATGATTTCTTCCACGCCTATAAAAAAATTAAATAAAGATCCTCCGCCTCTCATCCGTACGGTGGATGGGATGAGTTATCCAAACCATCTTTTAAAAAAAGAAGCTGGTTCCCTTCCTTTATTTATAGCCTCGTAAAAGTCATTCATCTGGCCCACTTCGTCACTGTCGAATTTCCAAATAATTTAGGAATGGATTGAAGATTTCATTAGAAGAAGAGGGCACATTAACTAACTACACGAAACCTGTATTCCAACACACGGGAAAGTCAAGATCTTTTTCCTTGATGATAGGTTAAGGTCTCTTTTTCTCCACCCAACTTTATTCGAACCGGGAGTAAAGAGAGAGAGGTCACATACCGTGGTTTTAGAGGCACCATCGTACAGTGGCTTTGGAACATCCGATGAGAAAATGAGAAGCTTGAGCAACTCCGAAGTTTCCGTTGGAGTCTGCATAGCCTTCCTGATCTTTTGTTTAATTCTCGCCACCTCTGCATGTAGCACAAGATATATTAATAACTCATAATCACCGCCATCGATCTCTCTCCAAATTGAATTCAATGAAAAATAAATTACATATTAATTACCCACCAATCTCTTGCCTGCAGAGAGTGATCTGGTTTCTCAATTTGCTGAGGATTATGTTAATCTTCTGGCCATAGTGGGACAGTTCTTGCCTGTGCTCCCTGTATTCAAACAAATAAACAATCATAACCACATCAAACACACAAATTGATAGACGCGTAACAAATTAACGATGGGGATGTCAAGGGAAGGAGAATCTTACGACTCGGTGATGAGGCAATCGATCTGAGTGACGATGGCGACAATTGTGATGATGGCCCAGTAGACATCAAGGGGGATCTGTTCAGTGGCAGCGACCAAAGAGGGGACATCCTTGGTGTCGTACGAGGAGAATTGTTCGAGCTCGAAGATGAGCTCGATGACTTGCAAGGTCGACTTGGTCAGAGTGTTGAGCTCCACAATGGCCTGTCGGTGCTTCTGGAGGGAGGCTGGTTTGGTGAGGACCGGAACTCGCTTCAGCATTGCCACCGATTTCGCTAATAGATCGTTGGGCTGCAGCTGAGCAAGAAGCCAGAACTCACCGTATTCCATAGCAAAAGCCGCGAGGGTAAGCACGGCTTTTGCATCCCACTCAAAGTGTGACAGCTTCCCCAGAATAGCCATTGTGGTCTTGTGAGCTACTTGCGCGCCTGGAGGCTTGCATTGCATCTGGCGTTCGAGAAAGCAACAAATATAGTTTAGTAAGATCTTGTTGCCATAACAATTTGTCTGTCCAGTTTTAATTTTCTCTTCAAGATGTAACACATGAATATTTAGTAAATTCCTTCTCTGATTTTTTGAGGTTCAAAGACTCACGTGACTTAAATTTGTTTTATATTCTTTCCCCACGAAGTCCAAAAATTGTTGGTTTATTCTAGAACCTTTGTACGTATAGTATAGTTGAGATGGGGAAGGATTTAGGGATAACCTCAGAAGAAATTTGCCGGAGAGTGCAGAGGGGTGAGGAGAAGTTGGCTTGGGTGCTTTTGTCGTCAATGTGTTCCAAGCTTACTTGAGAATTCCCCTGTAAAAACATACCTCAGTACGGACAATAAACATAGAAGAAGCAAACAGCAGGGGTAAAAGAAAGAGATTGAAGAAACCTGGACAACACCGTCGACAATGTGGGTGGAACGGGTGAGGGTGTTGTCCACAAGGGAGAAGAGAGGTCCAACATCGAACTTGGTGTCACTGTGGACATGGGTTGAGATGATTTGTTCTAAGATCTGATCGTCCGACATGGTGAGAGGGTCGTGGCTCGGGCTACGGCCGGGGATCAGAGATTTCAGTGAGAAACTTGAAGTAAGTGACGCCATGATGATCAGAGCAAAACAAGAGCCAAAGAGAGACTAGTGAAGCAGGTTTGGGAGAGTTGGCAGTGGTGAGTAGTTAGTGTTTAAAGCTGGAATTGTGACCTTATTTATAACACAATGAAAGCGAGAGATTTTTGCTTCTGCGCCTGCTAAATTCCATTACTGTCCCTGAGATTTTTTTATTGAATGGTGAAAATTTGGGCTCCGGCGCAAGTCCTTAGTTGGATTAACAGGAAAATGAGGGCTCATTTGGAGATATGAGGTGTAATGATATCTCTCTTTGGCACCAGCATGACATGTGGCTGTGGTGAGCTATGTTGCACTAATACTGACACAAGACACTAACACAACTCGACACTTCGACATGTTAATTCTAAAAAAATCTAGATTTCGATACGTTAGGACACGTTTTGATATTATATATATATATATATATATTAATTATAATTTACATTCAAATTCAATATTTCGTAAAATCCTGCTTCTAGCCTTGGCTCATTGTAGATTCGGCTTCATTATAAAAGTCGTGCCTCCTTTTAAAAAAAATACAAAAGAAAAATTCATTATCAATTCAGTAATATTTAAAAGCCACACATATTTTTTAAAAAAATAGGAGTATCGATAAGTGTCGAATGGTGTCGGACGGTGTCAGAGTGTCCGACACGCGGATTTTTAAAAAATAGGAGTGTCCGTGCTTCATAGGTAGGTGGTGGGGCCACACCTTTTTTAATTTGCTCACGTGATTCTTTCAACAGCAACTTTATTTGTGTAAGACAGGGTGGGAAAAACACGACCAGAGTGAAATGAGCCGTTTGAGTTATTGTTTTTATATGGGTTTTCAAATTAAAAGGTAGTTTTAAAATGAAACGATTGAGATTTACCTTTTACGGTGGAAATGAGTTCCTATCATAATTAATTTAAATATAAATTATAATTATAATATAATTTTCATACTATCTTAAATTTATAAAATTCTGATAAAAAAACCCATCGAAACCACAAATCCAAACCCTTTGAGCATTTCTTGTACAGTTATTACTCCATGGTAAGAAATTAGAAAAACCGGAACGCCAAGGAAAAAAAAAAAAAGTCATTGAGAAAACACTTACCAATAAAAAGAAAGGCAGAGAAAAATTGGGGAAACGAACAAATGCCTTTCCTTCATGTGGGCGAGCTTTTAATGTGTTGCGACAAAATTCATCACTCCGACCCATTTGACCGATAAAACCAAATGTTCTTACTCACACGGTTCTGCATTTACGATGGTTCACTTATGCTCCCGACGATCCTTTGCACAGTAAATTTATGTTCCAGGTAAATTGAATCCAGCTCTACAAACTTTTATATTATATTGGACATGGCTTCTGCCTTTTTCTTTTTCATGTATTTACTTATTAAATGTCAACTATTAGATTTTAATCCAATAGAATATAAGAGAAAGGACAACAATGGGTTGGAAAAGATAATGAGAGTAGCCAGTCCAAAAATTGTTCAACAAAAGTAGAATAATACTAAAAATACAATGATACTGTTTTTGCTTAAAAGGTATGATTCCAATTTTTATATTCATAAATATTCCAGAAATAACGGGAAAAGAGAGATCAAATGGTGAGTAAAGGAATAACGTGTAAAATGGTGTACAATCGTTTTTCAAACTCTTCTTCAGACAGCTAAATATAGATTATATAATTTTTTTTTATTAAAAAAGATAATAGGTGTGATTTATACGCAAAAAAAAAAAAAGGGAAAATTGCCCTGAAGAATCAAGTTAGAAATACTACTACTAAAAACTCCCTTGAAATATCTAATTTGCGAATAAGTCATGTGAAACTTTTGGATAATATAATTAAAATATCTAAAGACTTAAATATCTTTAGGGTGTGTTTGGTTTGAGGGAATGGAGTGAAAAGTAGAGAATTGACCAAATTGCTACTCCCTCTGGTCCTTATTATAAGGCACCAACTATCTTTTCTCACAAACCAAGAAATAGAAGTTAAGTCATTAAATGAACTTAAAATTAATAAAAGTTTCCAACTTTATCCCTACTTTAATGATGTAGATTTAAAGAAGTTTGTTAAAATAAGGGCATAATAGGAAAATAGTAATAAATAAGTTAGTTAAATGTAGTTGGTGCCTTATAAAAAGGACAAAAAATTATGAGTAGTTGGTGCCTTATAATAAGGATCAGAGGGAGTATTAATGAAGGAATATTTTTTTGTTAAAAATATATTTTAGAAATATTAAAAAAAAATTTATGGGTTTTTTGATAAAGAAGGGGTAAAATATCTCTCCATCCCCATCCCTCATACCAAACTAGTTATTAGTGTCATTTAATTCACTAGTTAATGAACACAAATGGACTTTTCGATGTTTTTGTTAAAAGTTTGTAGGCATTCATTGACAAGTCTATGAGTGGCTATTACAAGCCCATTTGACTTCATTAATAGGTGTGGCAACTGACACTAAGGGTATTTGAGCTTTTAGCTATTTCAATTACAGTAATAAAAAAATCTTACAAGACTTACTTGCAAATTGGACAGTCTTAAGGATCTTTTAGTAGTATTTTTTTCTATCCTAGGACCTCAGTAGAACTTTCCCTAAAAACAATGGACTCAAGGACATGGGAGACTAAAAAGAGGCCACCAATTAAATTGCTTGAGTTAATAAATGATTGGATCTATAACAATACTAAAATAAATAGCAGTACATTATCATCATCATCGGTTATCGACTTTTTTCATACTATTATTTTCTTCATTTTGATTCAATCATACACTTCATTTCTATTTGTAAGTTCTTTTTTTCATTAAAATTGTCGATCCTTATTATTATCTTATCATGACTCCATCTTCATGTTTTTTTTTTTTTCAATGCCAGTCAATATTGTGAAATATCTTTTTAGTATGTGTTAATGTCTTAAAATATTTTTAAGATCATAAAATATTTCTATTTTAGGATTTCGAAAAAATATTTCAGGATACTGAATAATATAAAAAAAAAATAGGGTATGAGCAAAAATACACATGTGTTTTATCCCTAGAAGCGTTCAACACCATATGTTTTTTTTTTAGCAAAAATAGACATGTGATTACCATTTTAGAATATTAACATAATGGTGGGATGCAATTTTTGCTCTAAAATGATAACCACATGTGTATTTTTTCTCCAAAAAAAGGTATATGATGTGGGCGCTCCTGCAGAAAAAATATATGTGTATTTTTACTCCTTACTAAAAAAAAAAAATTAGGTAAACAATGGGCTGCGGTTGTTAGATAAAAGGAGGGTAAGGGAGAGATTGGGAAAATGAGGAAAGTCCGGTCCGTGTTTGGTCATGGAGACAAGGTTTCGTGTCGAGATATAAAGTTAATTATACTTCCTCCACATGTAATGATTTCTATGCGGACTATAACTCTAAATGAATAACGAGAAAAGTGAAAAATTAAAAAATTTCCCTCATTTTTTCGTTAAATACAGCTTCTAGATAACGTTTTTATTCCTATATATGAAAAAACTCAAGGGTTTGTTTGATATGCAGGTACCGATGGGGGCACAAATTTTAATAAATTGAATTTTGTTGTTGACCCATATATGAGACACCATTACTGAAAAGTCCAACAAGGATAATTTATACAAGATTTACCTATAATAAAGGAAGATCTTAATTAGCCTAGCACAAATATATAGGCTAGGAGGCGTACAAAGTCTAAGAGTTCAACTATAAGGTAACTTTTATAAATAGGAGGTAAACCTTTAAAGTGTACACTCTCTATTTATCCTTTTTTACTATTCAGCCTCATTATACACGTACCCCATCCCTTTTAGCTAAATGTCATTTACATGCATAATGATCCATTACTCCTTTTGATATCTGCCTCAGAGATATTTTGGAGAGTCATCTAATATTTTTTTTGGTAAATGCCTAATATATATCTTGGAGAATTATTTTGATCCAATATAAATATACTAGTCCATTGAGGTTAAACATTTTTGTTCTCATACAAAACAAATTTAAAAATAACTAAAGAAGTGCGGTTAAATTTTTTTTATTTAATCTTTATTACTCTTTTATTATACATATTATTTTTATTATTCGCAAGACTAAATTTATCTCAAGAAAATATTGTCACTGTTGCTTCTTCTAAGCCTTTTAAAACAAGAATTTGATGTATATAGTGTAAAGATAGAAATTAGGATGTGTGCAATCGGGGGGGAAAAAAATGAAAGATATGAAAAAAAATCCTTGGATGGGGTAAATATATAAATGAATTGATGGGGTGGTGTGGAAAGACGCTTTGAGGATATGATGGGAGTGATCATTTGACCAGTAAGGGTGGCACTGTCGAGGCTTCATGCGAGGGAGAGGGAGAAATTAGGAAAAGTATTTGTTTAGACAAAAGAAAATGGACACGAAGGTTGAGATAAGAATTAGGATAAGGCTTCTGAAAAAGAAAAACATGATGAACGGCAGAGAATGAGGTTTGATATGAGAGTACAGACACGGACGATCCTTTCTGTATTACACTCTAACCGTTCATTAATTTTACTTTCCCGCCATGTAATTAATAATCAGTACAGAATTACCATTACAGTTAAGTGGGCATTAATCACGTGATTATATTTATACTTTGTGGGCAAAGTAAACAGCATTAGTCAGTCAAATGGTGATTGTTTTGTTTCAAATTGCAAATTTTTGTTTATAAGTATAGATATTCCTCTGTTGAAGACAATCATATTTGAGTTATTATTAGACACTTCACGGACTTTGGACCTTGGTTCACAACGTTGTGAAAAACTGACCCTTTCTCTAGACATTGATTGGGTGGGAGTAGGGGTGTAAAAAGGCCAGGAGCCTGTGGCCTGGCCTGTTAAAAGCCTGGTCAGGCCTGGCCTGTCAGGCTAAAAGGCCAGGCCAATGCCTTTTATGAGGCCTGTTTTCCCTTAACAGGCCAGGCCCAGGCCTGATAAGAGGCCTTTTAGGCCTGTCAGGCCGGCCTGTTTATATTATTAATATTAATTTATGTAATTTTGGCCTGTTTTTAGCCTGTTTAAAGTAGGCCTGTTTTCGGCCTGTGGCCTGTTATTTATATTATTAGTATTAATTTATGTAATTTTGGCCTGTTGTTAGCCTGTTTAAAGTAGGCCTGTTTTCGGCTTGTGGCCTGTTAGCTTAATTAAATAAAAAAAAATTAAAAAAAAAATTTTTTTAAATTTTTTTTTTTTTTTAAAAAAAAAAACACAGGCCTTAACAGGCCACAGGCCAGGCCAAGCCTATATACAGGCCAGGCCCAGGCCGAAAAGTAGGCCTGTAACAGGCCACAGGCCAGGCTCAGGCCAGTATGTTACAGAACAGGCCTGGCCTGTTAAGGACCTGGCCTGGCCTGGCCTGGCCTATTTACACCCCTAGGTGGGAGGGCATTAGTGAGAAAAGAAAACATGCATGGGAGATTCGTTAATATCTCATCTGGATGCCACTAATATTTTCATCTATTGGCTTGAGTCTTGACGCTTGAGGCTTCTCTTTTGTTAGATTTTGGAGCCCACCAATCCAATCTGCATTCCAGAATGCATATATAGAATTCTAATTGACAAAATAAAACCCATTGTTTGGCTGCGGCTGTTGCTATAGTAAATAGCAATGATATAATTATACTCTCGTGAAAGTTAAGGGAGTAGCTACGGTCCATTGCAGTGGTCTGTCTGCTACCGTTCATGCAGTGTATAATTTTTTATTTTTTTTTTAAAAAAAGCTCTCTCTCTCTCTCTCTATTAGGGGGCAACGGATGGTTCACTGCAATCCGTAGTTGCTCTCAAAAATTAAATGCATATATAAAATATATTATTTTTCTTTCAAAAGTCAATCTCATTAATTTTTTTTTTAAAAAAAAAACTGTAGTAATTAAAAGCCATATGAGCCAGTAAACCAACTCGTATGGATTCAAGATAGATATACTCAAATAAGTAGCCACATTACTTATTTGTATGGAAGAGTAAAATAAAAAACAATTATTAAATGATGTAAAATTACCGAACAAAGCTTATTTAAATCAAGTTGAGTTGGAGGAAAATGACTTAATTATTTGAAAGAATTGGAGATATACTCTCATTACAAATTTTATTGCTCAAAAGGCTTGAAATTTTTATATATGGGAAGCAATATTGCTCAATGACATTTAAACACACAAAGCAACTTTAATCTGATTCTCGTATGCTATAAATCTCATTGTAAAAATAACTTTTACTTTTAATCCAAACATATATATAAATGTAATGTATATATGTAATGTAGCCAAAATTACTATAACATTGCATTTATTTTGTTTTAGATTACACGCTTTGTTGTTTTACATCATGAATTATTATAGACATGCATTTTTTAAAAAAGAAAAAAAAAAAAAAATTTGAAAACCTTACAGTGTTGCATGGTTAGTATATATATGGTTTAAGTGCTCATCACAATTATCAGTGGTCAACACCAATATAATGCTGAAATTTGTATAGTTCAAATATAGTCTCAAAAGTCTAGATTTAAAATTTTTAATCAATCATTTTTAATTTATTTTTAAACATGGAAGAAAAAAGAATTTAAATTTCTACTATCCAAATTAGACTTGGATGATCCAAATTTCTATGCTTATCACCCCTATATATACCTTGTCTTTTCTTTCTTTCTTTCATGAATTATCTCAGAGATTTTTAATCTAATCTAATTTAATTAAATGGCCCACGCCACTCATCAAGATTAGTTATGTGTGAAGACGGAAAAGAAGCTGATACCAAAAGTGACGAGCGATAGGACAATTTGTGGTTGGCAAAAAAATAAAATAAAAAACAATGTCATAATTCTTTGTCGCCTTATAATTAATCACTAAAAAAAGTTAAGAATAAAGTATCGACAGCGCCCAGAAGTTTCCACATATTTAAATCCCAACGTGACTCACGAACATGAGGCTTTTACCTGGACAGCATTATTTATCGGGTATAAATTATAGGGTTAAGGTGCAAAAATACACATGTGCTTTGGTCAGAGAAGCGTCCAGTGACAAGTGTTTTTTTGAGGTATAAAAGTACACACGTGGTTACAAATTAGGTGCAAAAATACCGTTTAACCGTTAAGTTTGACTTTTTTTTACTTTCAAAAGTGTAAAAATACACATGTGTTTTGACAAAAAAAACGTCTAGCATCAAGTATTTTTTTTAAATTTAATAATTTTATTTCAATTAAAAAAAATTATTATTTCTCTAAGTATAATTCCTAGAAAGTTAAAAATATTTATGCATTTTTAACTTGGAATTCCCTCTTTTTTTCCAATTACTTAATTTTTTGGAGTATCATAACAACTTGATTATTTTTGTAAATTGTTTTTAAATCAATTGAAAATCTACACATACCTCTATTTTGTCTGGAGTTATCTAAATTAAAAATATTAAAATTTTTGTGTTTTCTAAAATCTGTTCCACGCATCAATTACCTCCAGATGAGCTAATGAATTTCTAATATTTAGATTAATATTCTATTGACTTACCCCATGCTATTTGAAGGAAGAATTTTGATAATTATAAGATATTATATTAATTATTTATTATAAATATTTTTAATTCCTCTCTTTTTAACTGTGGGAGAGGTGTAAACTTTTTCAAATATATATTTAATATGGATGTAGTAGAATTTTTTTTCATTTTATTTTACCAGAGTATTCTCAAACTACTTTTGGTGTATTTATTTTATTTGTAGACATAATCAATAAATTTTTAAATTTTTATGAGACTGGCTTAAAATAAAAATTAGAGAAAGAATAGTTTAATGAAATCAATAAAGATTTGATAAGGAATTTTTTTCACCAACAATGTGAAACCAAAAATCTGAATGTTTTAATCATAACTTTAAAAATTAAATTTTAAATTTATCTGTAATAAAAAATAAAAGAAAGAAAATTTTATCATAAATTATAGCTTCCTATAATTTTCTTGAATAATTTTTTTAAAATAGTAATAAAAAAAATGATGTCATGCCAATCGAAAATCAACCAGAAAAAAATAAACCTAAAACCTCCTTATTAGCATAAATTTATTTAACTTCCAACTTATTATTAAAATTTATAATTTTACAAAATTGATATATTATAACTTCCTAACCCTGATCAATTATTTTTCTTGAATTAGAAGATCATAAATCAATTAAAAAATATAAGGTTTTTGAATAAATTTTTGATCCAAAATATAACTATTTTAATATACTCATTTATAAATCATATAAAACAGGAATATGTACAGAACAAAATATAACAAATAAGAGATGCCATGACAAGTTTGGAGGTCCTTTTTTAACAAATAATACATCATCATGTCTTTTTTTCATCATAAGATTTTAGTCTCTTCTTAAAAATTATAATTTTTTCCCTTGGTCCCTTGCGTGCTAATCGACAAAACAAACACGTCGAAGCATATCATCTAGCCGTTGCTAGCAGGTCTCGGCAGGATGGCCCTTCGGCAAGGGTATTCCTTTTTTTTTTAATTATTTGAAAACTAAGGGTAAAATGGTAAAATCACCTCAATTTGTAAAACCGAGAAAATTTTACATGTCTTTTCAATCTTTTTATAAATTCACATGACGTTTTGGGGTTTTGGAAATTTGAGATGTATTTAATTAGAATTTTCCCTTATTTTTATTTATATGATGGATGAAAATTAATCAAGGAATATTATAAACTTATAGTTATAAATTAAAGCTGACTTATAAATACTCATTTATTAATTATTAATTATAAAATTTAATATGGATTTTTTAAAAAAAGGAAACTAAATTATGAAAATAAATTTTTTTTACCTTTTTTACCCATTGGATAAATCCTCCTTTCCAAAATGATAAATCAGAAGAAAAAATTTGGCCTCTTGGAGCTATACCCAAAGAAATAATAATTTTCCTTAAATTGAAATAAAATTATTAAATTAAAAAAAAATATTTGATGTTGGACGTTCTTTTTACCAAAACACATGTGTATTTTTGCACCTTTAAAAGTAAAAAAAAAAAAAAGGTCAAACTTAACGGTCAAAGTCAAATTTAACGGTCAAACGATATTTTTGCACCTAATTTGTAACCACTTGTGTACTTTTGCACCTCAAAAAAGCACTTGTCACTGGACGCTCCTCTGACCAAAGCACATGTGTATTTTTACACCTTAACCCTAAATTATATCAATTTAATGACATGTGTAATCAAGTTACACTCCATTTATTAATTGGCATTAAAAAAATAAAAAATATGTTCACTTGAAATAGCACTTCATCGCTATTTAAAATTTGGAAATCCCACCTCTAATCCTTTTTTAGTTATTCTTTATTGTTGAGTGAATTAGTATTTCCTTAATAATTTTTTGCGCAGTACAAAAATACATACAAGTTTTGTTTTTCAGAAGTAAAAATACACATATATTTTTCTGAGGAGCAAAAATACACACGTGGTCAAGGTTGTAAAAACGGAAGGGGAATGAAAAATCGTAAAACATAAAATCGTAATACAAAACGTAGTTTTTACCTGTATATATAAATAAAAAAATTTAAGAAAAGTAAGACACCTGTCATCATCCATACACATACTCATTAATGTAATATTAATCAAAATATCTAACATTGTTATCAAATATCATCCAAATAAAGACACTTGTCATTATCCATGGTTCTATACATATACTAATCAATGCATTTCCAGTTGTAAATACGGATAAAGAATTTTTGTTATAAATATAGCATTTTTCAGTTGTTAATATAATATTTCTAATTGTAAATACGGATTGAGAATTTTTTAATTAAGGGACTTTTTTGTAATGAGATTTTGGTTGAGGACTTTTTTGTAATTAATTTTGGTCCTTGGGGCTCAAATGTAATTTTCCGTTCAAAATATCCAACATTGGGCCTGATTTCTGTTTTTCCCCAAAAAACCCACACTTTTACGCTTTTATGTTTTATGGATGCGCTTTTTACGTTTTTACCCCTTATGCGTTTTTTCCCCAAACCAAACTCGTTTTGCTTAATTTAAAACGTAAAAACGTGTTTTTAATGTTTTAAAACACGTTTTTAATAACTATGCACGTGGTTACTATTTTAGTGCAAAAGTCAGCATCTCACCATTAAGTCACTGTTCACCATGATGAGAGAGAAAGAGATGAGGTAAACAATAACTTAACGGCAGTGAATAGTGACTTAACAGTGAGATTTGATTTTTGCACTAAAATGGTAACCATATGTGTATTTTTACTTCTCAAAAAAATATTTATGTATTTTTATTTTAGAAAAAAAATTTATTTATATTTTTACACCCTAACCCTAATTTTCTGAGAAAATCAGGTACTTTCCCAAAATATGCAAACCATCACTCGTGACTTCATCAACACACGTCATAGCATTATTTTAGTCGTAATCCTACCCGTGTGCTGTTGAAAAGGAAACTTTAGGCCCAGAAATTATTTTAATATTTTGTTTCTGACAAAGAATTTAATCTCACCAATCCTTCGTCAATACGTGAGATTAATTAAATGTCGTTATTGGCCAAAGATTAATTAAATGTGCTAACACATGCTTACAGATGAGAACTTACATTCCACTCTTCCAGTCTTTAATTATATATATATTTACTCAATTTGATTAAATAAAAAAAATTAATTAATATGACATGTATTATTTAAGATACCTTAGTCATCTTTCTTTCACACTCCTCACTTTAATAATTGTTGAAAAAACATCAATGAAAATAAATTAAAAAAATATTAATAAATATAAAATTACGTTTTATATTAAAATAAAAATTTTCTCACGCTCTAAATATTTTTTACGTTAGTTACGGAAGGAGTATGTGAGAACGGAGAAGGAGAGTCAAAATCAGGGAAAGAGACGGCGGGCAAAGGGCAAAGGGCAAAAGGGTAGTGAATTTAAAGGAAATCCATATATTAAAAAACTTGTATTAAGTACATATGCAAATAAATAATCAATTTAATGTACGCTTTTTTAAATTAACGTTTGAAATTGAAAGATGTATTCATACAAGTTGAGACAATTTTTTTATATATATAAATTTATCTCATATATCATGAATTACACTGTAAAAACAGACTACATGCATGTAGTTGATGTGACGACAAAAATCCCAAAATTTCAATATAAAGTTATACATAAAAGAATATATTTAATATTTTATTTTATAAAAAAATTAAATACATTTATTGAGTGATGTCGTATAATAAAAAAAAAAAAAAGAGGAATTGCATTATCCTGAACAAAACTGGTAAAATGTACTATTCACATTCCCCTGGGAATTAGGATTCTCGATTGAGGCACTCTTTTTGCCTTTTTTGCCCTTGTTCTTTCTTATCCCAAAAGTCCAAAACATATATTGTGGCAGTGGAGGTGGAATCTCCTGCCTCACTTCTAGCGTCTTCTTTTTCACTTTCAACATAGTAATCTGGTATAATTTTTTACTCCCTCATCCCTGCGGTACAATAACTAATTCATGTTTGTTTTAAAAAAAAAAAGGTTAAGAACAATGTATAAGTAATCTTTTTGTTTAACTATATGGTTTATTTATAAAGATAATAAGTAAGACACACGATAAATTTAAAACAATAAAGTTGAAAAATGTGACATAAATACTTTAACAACGTTAGATAAAGCTTCTATTATGTGCTGGGAGTGTGGGGACTATTAAAAAGGGCACATCTTGATGAGGAAAACAGAGAGCAGATGATCACACATGTGTCAGATTTCCCATTGACAACATAATTGATCATGTGAAAGATAAAGTCTTGGCTACATGCCCCAGTTAAACCCTTTTGGTCGGATTTTAAGATACGTTTATGATTATTAAAATCTTGTTTTATTTCTATGATTTTACGTTTTCACGATTTTTTTTTCATTAAATTGATTTTATTAAATTTTTAATTACTTTTAAGTTTTTATGATTTTGCTACATTACGATTTTACGTTTTACGACTTTTTATACTTCTTTTAATTTTGTATAAAATGTCGATTTTAATAACCTTGGATACGCTTTCATTTTGTTTGGTTTGTGGGCCTGACGAATAAAATAATAGATTATATAGCTCTAATGGATTGAAAGATGAATTTACAATGACACGATACACTTTTCTCTCCCTCCATAACTTGACGTTTAATTCTTTGAAAGGGCAAACAAAAAAATGATAATTTTACCATGTCAAACTATCATAGTAGTTAACGACGACATAAAATTTGTGTTTATTTATTTATATTGACTTCATAAAAGGATGGTGGACCAAAAAAAAAAAAAAAGACTTTATAAATTAATAGAGTTAAAAATTTGACAAAATGCACATCCCATTGCTGAGAGCATTGAAGAAATTTTAGAACAGCGAGCAGGGTGGACCGATAATATACGTGTTGGGCCTTACATTGGGTTTTATTATTTTTTGCTAAACTATTGGGATTTCTTATTTTGTATAATCTGAACAAAAGACTCCTTGTCTTTGGGCTCAACTGGCAAAGAGGTTGGACACCCTCACCAAAAGGAAAGGGTTCGATCCTAGAGTTGGTTAAGGCGCTGGGGGCATCCTAACTCCTGGATGCCTAGGTAAACGTCTGAAAGTAATAGACGGCTCACCCTGCCATTAGATTGTGGGTGAACCCAACCCTTTTCCTAAAATTTCTTTTATAAAAAAAAAAAAAAGAAAGCGCGAACAAAAGTAACATTAATTTGGTTAAAGCGCTGGGAGAGGCATCCTAGGGGTCTAGGAAGCAGTGATAACGTTGGTAGAGGTGGAGACATTTGTATTCTCTAGCCAATATCCCTTATGGATTGAGCTCCAAACGCCCTGCCCTTAGACTGTGGGTGAGCCCGACCCCTTTTCTAAAATTGTTATATAAAAAAAAAATAACATTAATTTTGAAACGCTGGGGGCATTATGGGAGACATTCTAAGGGTCTAAGAAGTAGTGATAACGCTGGTAGAGGCGCAGACATCTATACTCTCTGGCTAGTATTCCTTGTGGACTAAGCTCCAAGCACCCTGCTCTTGGACTGTGGGTGAACTCAACCCTTTTCCTAAAATTTTTTTAGCAGAAAAAAAAAAAGGTAACATTAATTTTGTATAAGTAAAGCAAGTAACACTACCAACTAGGGTTTGATTCTTGACAAACTGTACGGAGAGGGTTTTATGGTACTTTTATGAGTTTTTATCGACACAATGATGATAATTTATTTTGTAAGTTAAAATGTCTTTTTGTTATTATTTGCCGTATTAGGTTTCTGAAAAAAAAAAAGTAATTTGCCAGTTCATAATAAATTTCCCTAGCTAATCTTTCTTAAATTTGGTTGAATCATATATAACATCATTCTTGCTATTAAAAAAATCCTCTAATATATATTTTTTTTAATATAAGTGTTTGATATTCAAACATTATTGGGTTCATTTAAGGGGATCTCTTGGAAATATAATTTTAAGATTTTCCGCCCAAGTTAAAAAGGGAATTGAATCTCTACTCTCTAACTTGACCACCATTGGTTCAATTCCTCTGACGTTTTGATTTTTTTTGTTTATAATATGGCACAGGGCTACAAATTCTAACCTTACTGCAACGTCCCACACGACATTGTCAAATACTCTACATATACACCCTCTCTCAGTTTTTATTTTTTTAAAATGAATTATCTCAGAGTTGTTTACTCACGCAATAATTCTTGCAATAGAATATAGGTGACATTAACTAAAGAGAGAATTTCAGTAAACCCCAAGGATATAACAAAATTTTAGTTAACTCCTAAAACTTTATGAAACTTCATTATATCCCTTCCGTTGGATCAAAACAATATTAAATTTTAGAGGTGAAAAGACAATAATCCTTTACTATAATCACTATTCAAAACATTCGTACATATTAATATGCAAGACGAATTGATTGAGAGAGAGATGTGCTTATGATGAGACAATACACTTTTCTCTTATTGCTTTGTGGACAGAAAACAAGTAGCATTAACTTCTAGGTCCTGGTGAGGCAATTGCACTGTTTATGGGTTTTTATCGACACAATGATGATAATTTATTTTCTAAGTTAACATGTTTTTTTGTTATTATTTGCCGTATTAGGTTTCTGAAAAAAAGGCACTTTTCCAGTTCAGAATAAAATTCCCTGGCTAATCTTTCTGAAATTTGATTGAATCATATAATATCACTCTTGCTATTAAAAAAATCCTCTAATATTGTTTGATATTCAAACATTATTGGGTTTATTTGAGGGGATCGCTGCCAAATTTAATTTAAAAATTATCCGCCGATCTTAAAAGGGAATTGAATCTCTGCCATCTGACTTGACCAGTATTGGCTCAATTCATCTGACGTTTTGATTTTTGCTTATAATATGGCACAAGGCTACCATTTGTAACATGGGAATGCAATAAATTACTGCAACGTCCCACACGACGTCGTAAATTACTCAACATATAACATATACATATACCCTCTCTCTCAGTTCCTTTTTTTTTTTTTTTTTTAATGAATTATCTCAGAGATTATTCACGCAATAATCCTTGCAATAACATATAAGTGACATTAATTAAAGCAAGAATTTCAGTTAGCCCCAAGGATATATAGCATAGTTTCAATTGATTGACTGCTAAAACTTTTTGAAACTTCATCACGTCTCTTAATTCAAAAGAAATTAAGCTGTAGAAGTGAAAAGACAACAATCCTTTAAATTTCCCTTAATTAAACTAAACGCACGTGCTTAGAGATTAATTATATGTGAAAACCAGAAAAGATGTCAAAACCAAAAAGGGTCAATTAAAAGTAGCGACAAGCGAAAGGAAAGGATAATTAGTGGCTTGGCAGAAAAAAGATAAAAATAAAAGAAACAAATGAAGAAATAATAATGGATCCCAACGTGACTCACACCCTAACCTTTTTTTAATTACTTGGATGCCATTATTTCTCGTGTGTATTTTATTTTAAGGGATACGTGCAAAGTTTTTTTTTTCAAAAAAAAAATTGTATTATAATACATGAATTAATAATTTTTTACATATTTTTAGAATCACTTTTAGCTATCTTAAAAGTGATTATTTACATAAATCGAGATAAATATTTTATCATATATATTATAATTCACGATTAAAAAGTTACATTTTCAATTGTTATTCAAAATAAAAATATATATATTAATATTTTGTTCGTTAAAGGCATAAGTGAGATTAATTAAATTCCCGCATCGGGGCATGTGTGAAAAAGGGTAGGGCGAAAAAAGTGGTATGTGGGAGTGGGCACATGCCAATAAATAAATAAATAATGAGTCTGGTGTAGTGGGTACTAGTAATTGGCGTGAAGACAGAAATCCCAAAAATGCAGCACAAAACGACACATGCTGGGGTCCCCCTATTACGAACCATTAAAAAACAGTGAAAGGTAGTATTCACCTAATCACATTGCCCACAAGACTCTCGATTGTTTGAGGCATCTTTTTTCCTCACTTTATGTTTCTTACCCTATATCCCTACGTGGTAGTGGAGGTGGAATCTCCTGTCTCACTCCTATTGCCTTCTTTAGCACTTCTTTCACACTTTCTCCATAAACTTGTTTCCTTTTATTGAAAAACACACATCGTAATGATGACAACGCAGAGCACATGCTCGTACGTCTGTCAGATTTCCTATTACAAAACAACACTCTACGTACATTTTTTTTAAATAATAATACAACCGTACATGAAGTTACAAGATTGATTAAATATGAGTATCATTTTCTCATTATCTTTCGTAAGTTTTAAATCACATCTCTCCCATCAATACAATACTACTTTTATTTTTCTCTCACTTTCTCAATCAACGACCCAAATTTAGCTAATAAGAAATGAGATAAGGAGAAAATCTCCTTTCCTTTTGAGAATCTTGTACTTATTTATCATCGAACTTCATAAAAGGATTATGGATTTAAAAATTTGGCAAAATCCATCCCAATCATTATGAAATTTTAGATAACACAACGAGTTGGATTGATAGCATACGTTTTTGTGGGCCTGGTGGGTTTTACATTGGACTTTATTTTTTCCTACACCATCAGGCTTGTTTTTTTTTTCCCCCTCATCTACACTATTAGGCTTTCATATTTTTGATAACGGCCCGAATGGTCGATCTGCTCGAGCGATCAACCCACACTGAATTCTCGGTCCTTCATCAGGCTTTTTTGAGCAGACTACGTCTGTGAAAAACGAGCAGGCTGCTTTTTCTTTTCTTTTCCCCTTATGAGGGCTGGATCCTTACTTCTTGCTTTTGATCTTCTCTCAAGAGTGTGGGTATTTACTCAAATGCTGCACTAAAATCGTTGACAGTTGAAGCGAGTTTATTATAAATTCTAATGGGGATAAGAATATTGTAATAAGAATTATTATAAAGGCCAAGCGTAAACGGCATGGACTGCCCAATCATAGATATGTTGGGCCTTCCTGTTTTTTTTCTTTGATATATATGAGGTGGCTAAAAACAGACAATACAATAAAAAGAAATTACGGAAATTAATTACAAACTCTCTTTGCTCTACACAAATTCTTAAATGAACCTGGACAATAATCTAAAATGGAAGACTTGGAGATCCTCATCTTAGCTAGAGCATCTGCAACACAGTTGATCTCTCTTGGAATCTGTTTAAGGATCACCTGCCAATTCCTGCCTATCAGTTCCTTGATTTTCGCCACCCTCAAACTACAATGGTTAAAGTTCTCTAGCTGAGGTAAATTAATAACTTCTACAGCATCAGATTCAAGAACCACATTTCTTAAGCCTAGATCTCACGTGAGAGACAAGCCTTCCAGAACTACCCATTCTTCAGCATTTGTAGAATCGCACGTACAAATCACCTTAGTGAAACCAGCAAACCATTTAGCATCTCTCAACACAGCTCCATAGCCTGCCTTGGACATATGTAAGCCCACCGCCCCATCTACATTAATTTTAAACCACCCAACAGGGGGCTTCTGCCATATGTTGGGCCTCTTTTATGCGAGTTTGATTAAAGAATTAGGAAAAGTTATTCAAAAGTCCCACACAACATCCTAAAATATTCCAAACCCATTAAAAATTGCGGACTTTGTTCGACACCAAAACTCATTTACAGTTAAGGTCTATGGGATTTCATAATAATTTGATAATCTCATGGGAGTCTAGAGTATTTGAGGGTGTTTTGGTGTAATTTTCCCAAAGTTTTTTTCTTTTATTGAGATGTTCATCTTTAGCAACCATTTGTTGCTTTAAAATCTCGTGATTCTAAAAATGTCCCCGTGAATTACCTCTGATGTGGAACCCACGACTATGAGTTTTGCTGAATTGTCCCCTTGCTTCCTAACCATCCTTGGGAAAACTTGAGATAACATGGCTTGTCTTTATTTGGTAACTTGTGGCCTCCCATATGGCTTGTTATAGATTTTTATAGTTTATAATGGTATGAAAGCTCGGCTCAAGTCTTGAGTACAAGCCATTTGGATATGCATTGGCAGACCTTTTTCGTAAATTAGCATGTTATTCACAATAAACTGTGATATATCAATTAGTTGAAGATAATTTGGATGATCACGTGGCTCCAAAAGATGAGGTAGATGTCCTCAGTACACTAAATAATTTAAACTAATGGTCAAAATCAACTTTTCTAATGGGTAGACCTAAAATTAGATTTTAACTCTATATAACATGCTCATGGCTTTAAAAAGGTATGCTTGGAAATTAACATGAAAACAGGTAGTTGAGTTAACGATAGTTGTTGTTATGGAATCATGCTTATATTCTAATTTTGGAACATATTGGGCTGACAGTTAAAGTTGTTGACAGAGGACGATGAAGCACATGAAGAATACGGATTATGATTTTGAAAATGAAGAGTATTGGGGAAAACTTGGGAGGCAACTTATTTATCATGACAATCTCGATTGCAAAGGGAAAAAAAAACAGTTAATTAGCGACGGAATTTAGTTATTAATTAATTAGTGATAGATTATTTAGTGACTGAATCATCTAATTCCGTTGCTAATATACTTTCTTTCTCCTTTTGTTTTTCCGGTTACTCCTCACACGACAAAGAAGGGTGTAGTAATAAAGAAAGGCCAGTGAAATGCTGAAAGCATAGTGGAATTTGGAGGCTGAGGCGGGTGGGGCCCTTTTGAAACACAAGTTCATTGGAAGGAGGGGAAAAAAAAAACAGAGCACTGGGAGGGGCAGTAGAAATGTGATATGTGTCGGTGAGTGTGTGAGTGGAGGGATTGGTAACTCCAAACTTGTCCTCATTTTAAGCAAACACACCCTTACAGCTTCTCCTTCGTTCAAGGGTTCCAGAGCAGAGCCAAATATATATACTCGCACTGCGCCTCCACTCACCATTCGTCCCTGCTCTTCCCATATTCCCTCTAATTCCTGGCTCATTCTCGCTTTTTTTTTTTTTTTCCTTTTGATATTCATAAATATATACTCCTATAATTAAGCAGCTAGGATCTATCAACGTTCATAGAATATGAATATATACCCTGCACATATTTGTATCCATATCATAAGATTTTAGTTTTTAAAGTAATCATGTGCGAGTATTACTTTTTTATACAGGCAATTGAATCCATCGCCGTCGCTCGTGGATACTGCTAAATTCATAAAATAAAATTGGAGCAGAGATGAGTGCATGAAAGGAAGCAAAAGAGATATGGATATGAGCATATGGTAGATTCTTAGCTAGCACTGTGATTTAAGAACAGTCCAAGCAATTGCACGCTTACACAAGTGCCCATTAAACAAATAATTTGTGGCCACTGCTCTTTGTTTTTTATTTGCAATTTCCAGTACCATTGTTGGCACAACACTAAGCATCTGCACATGTCTCCTCTCATCCATGTCTTGATGACTCTCCCTCTCTCTTGTGTTATTAAAGTCTTTTAAAGTCACTCTGCTTTTTCATTATTCACACCAGCTACACTCATTCAGACCCATACCCTTTCATTCTTTTCTCACGCCTTAAAATTCACCTTCCTCTCTATTTCTTAACTGGATTTGTGGAGACTGCTGGCTACTCAAATAATTAAGGTGACAACATATGATTGATTACTCAAATTATTGGAGTCGTAGCTGGCTAATTAGCTCCTCTTCCACTTTCTATTCTTTAACCCCAAGCAACCAGCTTTTCGGCCTCTTTATTAATTACACCTGTCTTTATTAGAATTCTTCAATCCATGTGCCCAACTCTAGATGCCCTAAAGTTGGGGACCCTTTAATCAGGCTGATCCTATTATGTTTAACTTTGTATTAAGATATGTATTTTCAATCCCCGGAATGTGTACTCGATCTGGTTTAGTGGCCAAAGCGCATTGACCAAATGTCATTATGGCTTGGCTGCCCGCAAAAGTTGGCAACTTTTTCATCCCCACCGTCCCTTCTTGGGCTTAATTAACTTGAATTATACTCTTAAGTCTCATATATGTTTCATTTAATTAGCCAGGGTAGGCTCTCTTTTCTTGTTACTCCTCTTTTGTATCAGTGGACAATAACTAGTATTATAGACTAATACTTTTTCCCTCGATGTACATGTCATACAATCATACTCCCACTCCACGACATATGAATCTCGTCGTCTTTTTCTTAAAAGGAAATACTCAATCGGACTCTTATTATAAAGTATTAATTGACAAGTATATTTAGTTTTTTTGTTTTTTTTTATGGAGTATTTGTTTATTTCTAAAGAATATTAATTGTTTTTTCATATACATATCCTTAATTAATAGGAGTAGTGGGTAAGAGTAATAACAATATTATATTAGAGTTTAGTGCAATTATTATGGGTAATATGAAATTATTTAAATTATAAGATAACTTTATTGACTTTAACTGTTTTTATTAATTTATATAAATTGTTAGTTTGTGTCTTATAACAAACAAAGATAATAGGAATAAATTGTACATCTTTTTATTGATAAATTAGGCGTGCACACACACATATATATATATAGCGGATATAATTATAAGTGTCTTAATAGAGAGTATTATAACAATCATATCTCCAACTATTATTTAAAATATTTAAGTAATATAATTATAATATTATAACATCAAATCTTGTGATATACTCGGAAAAAGAATAATTGAATTGTGTCATGGGCGAAATAATTAAAGCAACACAAAGAAGGGGATGTATACTTTTTCTAGAGATCGGAAGCAAATCCATCATAATATTAATATTTTGGAGGGAAAACAAAAGAAGAGTAACAATAGAATACAGAACTGAAGTGACAAGGGTATGAAACAGAAGAAGAAGGAATAAAGTACTGTGAAAATTTGAGAACAATACCACTCATGTAATGATGAAGCCTCGTTGGTAATGATCCTTGTCATTTGAACCCCAAAAAAAAAAGGATAAAAAAAAAAGAAGAAGAAAAAGAAGCCACGGAGCACTTTTATTTTCTTTTGTGACCTGAAGGACTTTCTCTATTTGTTGAATCTCTTTTGATTAATATTTGACGCTGTATAGAACTTTGTTAGTCATGTAACGTTCTTGGTGGTTATCATCTTGTTCCCTTTCACTTTTCACTTTTTGTCCTTTTGTTTTTCCTTTCTTTCTCCGTTTTCTGGCTTTATTATTTATATCATTTATCACTAAATTCGCCAAGCTTTAATTAACGGCGTAAATTATGAACTTTTTTTAAAAAAAAAAAAAAATTCAATTAATCCTTTCTGTGGCAAAAACTTTTTTATGTGAAATTCAGATAAATATATTCCCTGGATTTAGTGTAGGAGAAATGTGTCAATTAATTGAGATAAATTTGGGTTACAGATGCAAAAAGAATCGGGAGTTAAAGAGATTTATTTTTTCAATTTTTATAGTTCCATTCCAACATGAATTGCAGAAATCCAATAAACTTGGGATGAATATTTTGACGTTTCCCACGACAAAGATATTCAAGAAACTTCATCGTTGGAAACAAAATCCAATGAACTTTATTCAAAAGCTTTAATTATCTGATCATTCATGAAATTAAAATCTCAACATTAATCAAAGCAAGTGTCCCCTTACATTAGGCAATCAATTTTAGTATGTATTCAATGAAATATAAATAGTTGAGCAATTCATATATCAATTGATAAGTATATATTTTATAATTAAATAAGTATAGATTTTGAGATTTATTGGATTGAAATTATTAATATTTTATACTTATTTAATTATCTTTTATATATTTTTCTATCCTTTAATTAAATATATGATAAGAGGATATTTTGTTACAAAGTTTATTCATAGCATTTATTATCTTGCAGGAGGCACTATATTAATAAAGAGATAAAATGAACACAAAAATAAAGCATTGAGGACGTGGGTTGGATTGTGATGGGCTAATGGACTTTGAATTGAGGTGGGGCCCAGACGAATGAAAGAATAAAAAAGAACGCTGGAGGCAATTGAAAAGGAGGAGCAAAAAGACAAAAACCTAATCTCCATTTATTAAAAGAAAGGCACTGACGGCAGAGGAGAATGAATCAATCAGAGAGCCACGCGAAGAAGGAGACGCACTGGAGATAGAAAGGAACACACACGCGTGGCGAGAAAATAAATCACGCGGAATCAACAACAAAAAGGATCAGAGAAGAAGCAAGACGACAATTAGGGACGAATTGGAGAAAACTGGGCGGCAATTCAAGAACGAAGCAGAGAACGCAAAGATCAAAAAGAAATAGAGGAGGTTGCTGGGTTTAGTTGTTCTTGATCTTGGTGTTGTCTGGTTCTAATCTCTTATCATTCTCCATGAATCTGAACTTGAGTTTTGATTTTGTTGTGATTTGGATTGAAGCCATGTCTGGCTAATTTATTTTTCAAGGACCTATGAACTTGTTTGGATTTTAGATATTATTCCCATTGATTAGTTTTGCTTATTTTTAATTCAGTTTATTTAATCTTGTTTTGATTGTTATTGTTTAGTGATTGACCACCATTGAACATGTTTTGAGGATTTAAGATTGAACTTGACAAAGGGAATTTTAAATTGACCTTGAGATTAAATAGTGTGGAATTAAATTCTAGTTTAATTTGCATCTAGGATAGGCATATACCTAGAAGCTCCGCATAATCAAATTAGAGTGAGCCCGAGCGAATTGCATCTTAATTAGTTGTGTGAGACATTGCATAATTAATTGAGATAGGTATATAAATGGACCGGAAGACATTTATAAACATTAATACTTTAGATTAGCTGATTAAATTAAGTTAAAATTAATTTAATGGGAATAAAATCTAATAAACAAACAAGGGATTAATGACTCTAGGTTGTCCTTTTGATATTGAAATTTGCTCTCCTGAAGAGTCTTTGTCGATATTTATCTCTTATCTTATTTGCATTTCTTTCTATTCATTGAAAACAACTCTATTCAACTTAAACGAAAAAAGGAAATTTGACACCTAATCACTAGCTGAATTGAGTCTCTGTGGGATGACCTTGATTTACCATTTGCTATTTTCACAACCCGTACACTTGCGGTGTTTAATTAAATTTTGGTAGCATCATCAATTTAAAGTATAGTGCAAAACAAAACTTTTAGATGCCTGATTAATTTGAGAGAGACTTAATTAGTACATGAATGTGGTTTTGACGCAGTCCTGATCCAGTCTTTTGATTTTCCAATTTCGTTTTAATCCCAACTCTCCAAAACACAAATGCACACACAAAGCCCACGGTATACGTGGGTCATCGCCCCTCTTGACCAAATCTATCTGTATACAATATTTTTAGCAAAACGCCCGAAAATAGGTTTCGCTTGTTGATGAGCTGTAAATTTATCATGTATTAAGGCATTAATTGAGCATAAAATTAAGCTAATATGATTAAAAAGCTTAAGAATAATAATAAAAAAACATGGAGTTGATATTAGAAATGCCCTCACAAGTATTCTCGTGTTTTTACAGTTTTTTATCCACAAAGATATAACAAATTGAAAGAGCTCAGAGAAAGACCAGAAAAGAAGTCACAAAAAAAGTAAAAGTTGGCGCCCAAGGCGCCAGAAGTACGAAAAATCTAATTTTTAACTTTCAGAACCCAGAAAAAAAAAAAATAGAATCTTTAGTAGATTTGAAGCCCAATTGGATCTGGAATATAAAAAGGAGAAACCCTAACAACCAAGAACAACTTTTTGCATTGGAAACAACTTGACGGCATTGGAGAAAAAAAATCAAAGCATCATCGTGGAGATCAATCTTCCCCAATCTTTGAAGACCAATTCTCTTTTCATCTCTTTTCTTTATTTTATTAACTTAGTCATGCTTGACTAGTTTTCTTTTTGTAGTTAGGGCTAAGATGAACCCTATGTGAGTTTAACGTATTTGTTTGAATTCTTGATTGATCATGATTTTCTTGATTGAATGAATTTTTTTCGCTTAAAGCTTTCTTAAAGACTGATCACCTTTTAGATTGTTCATAGGTTGGTGTATGACAATAGAGATGTTAGTGAATTTAACCGGAACCGTTAATTCATCATAAAGTTGCATAACCTAGACATAGACTTACGAGTTTATGCAATCTTATAATTTTGGTTTAAAAATATGATATTTCCAAAAAATACTAAGACATTAGGTTGTTTTCAAAGATAACGGATTAAGGTAGCATCAAGACATTGTAACTTAGTCTAACTTTAGAGAATTGATTGTCAATCGGGGGAATAATAATCAATTAAGTATTCAATTCAGATTCTTGAAGGTGTATAGGGGGATTCTGAGCCCTAGCTGTGTTTTTCTTAATTATTTATCTCTTATAAACATCGTTTTTGAGATTCTTGATCTTAGGTTTTTGTTCTTTCTTTAATTTTTTAAATTATATTTGGTTACAACTCATCCCTTATTACTCGATTCATCCAACTAAAGCGAAAATAGCGAATTAGTGATTAGAGTACTATTCCTCGTGGGATGATTTTTTTCTCACCACTTTATTATTTGTAACGACCAGTGCACTTGCCGAAGTCGATATCACTTGTTCTGTAATTGTTAATATAGCAGTTAAAAAAACATAACTGAGAGAAATGATAAGGAATTTTGTATTAATTATATAAGAGTAACATGTTTATATAAACTATAACCCATTTGGGTTTAACAACATTATTTATTGTTTGAGAATGATTAAGGACTAACTCTAAGATCTATGAGAGACTTCTCTAAGTGTCGTTTGTAAACCTTCCAGAACCTAAGTTTTAGGATTTACGAGATAAATAGATGAGAAAAATTTTGTTTTGATTTACGTTAAACTTAAATTTTGTGTGGTTTTCAAACAAGCATTTACAAAGACTCGCATTAATCTTTATGCTAACATGATGAGGATCTCATTATCTGACCTTCTAAACTATATTAATTAAAACCTTTTATATATATTAGGATTCTATCCAACTAACTAATCAATTAATATTACCTTGATATCTCAAACAGTAATGATCATATTAAGAGATTTTGTAGTGATTACTTCTTCTTTCTTTCTTTCTTTCTTACGGCGTCGTAGCGATTTTTCCATTAGTGAATAACAGTGAGTTGGGGTTAATAACAATGAGTTGAATTAGATATATTCACGAGACCTAAAAAATAATTTCTATTTTTTTTTTAAAAAACACGGGAGCTGATGATAAAAAAATTGAATGAGATGTGTACCGAGGAAAATTTACCAAAATAAAATTATGTTTGAAAAAAACCACCTAATTAGGACACTGTGCAAATAATTTACCAGAGTAATGCAGTTGGTTACGTCTTCCCAGATGACGCCACGTACATTGTGGTGTCAAACTTTTTGACACCTCAAAAAGACGTCATCAGCGTTGACACCACAAGTGGCGTCAACAGTGTTAACATCACTTGGGGGTAGGGGTGTAAACAGGTTAGGCCAAGCTTCACCCTTAACAGGCCAGGCCTATTCTGTAATATACTGGCCTGTGGCCTGTTATAGGCCTATTTTTCAGCCTGGGCTTGGCCTGTGACCTGTTAAGGCCTGTTTTATTTATTTATTTATTTTTATTTAATTAAGCTAACAAGCCACAGGCCAAAAACAAGTCGAAATTATATAAATTAATACTAATAATATAAATAACAGGCCACAGTCTTACTTTAAACAGACTAAAAACAAGCCAAAATTACATAAATTAATATTAATAATATAAACAGGCCGACCTGACAGGCCTGGGCCTAGCTTGTTAAGGGAAAACAGGCCTCATAAGAGGCCTTTTAGCCTGACAGGCCAGGCCTGACCACGCTTTTAACAAACCAGGCCTAAGACTCCTGACCTTTTTACATCCCTATTTGGGCGTCAATTAAATGGACGCCTAAAGGCGTCAATTCAATTGACGCGCTTGGGCGTCACTTTTTTTTTTTTTAAAACAATATAATTGTTAAAATAAAATGTTATAATAAATAATATAATATAATTTTTTAAAAAATGTAATTCTTAAATATAAATTATTGTAATAAATAATAACGTATAGTTTTTTTTAAAATATAATTTTGAAAAATATTGTTTTTTTAATAACTAATAAAATATTTATTAGTCAAATTTATTATAATTAATTAGTGACCTAAATAATTTATAATGTATCTTAGTGTACTCTAAAAATTTGACTAAATAAACTACAAAAACACAACACACACTATCAAGTCACTAATTAATTATTCTCTAACTAATTAATTATTATTCTCTATTTAAACTTATCCTATCTATTATAGTGTACTCTATAAAAAAATAATATACAACATATTTCACAATATATTTTTATTAATTCACTAATTATTATTCTCACAAATTTCTTTAATTAGTGTATTTATTATAAACCATAAGATAGATTACTAATAATAATTAGTCATGGTTTATAATAAATACACTGATTAAATAATTTACTAATTAAATAAATTTGTGTGAATAATAATTAGTGAATTAATAAAAATATATTGTGAAATATGTTGTATATTATTTTTTATAGAGTACACTATGATAGATAGGATAAGTTTAAATAGAGAATAATAATTAATTCGTTAGAGAATAATTAATTAGTGACTTAAGAGTGTGTTGTGTTTTTGTAGTTTAGTTAGTCAAATTTTTAGAGTACACTAAGATACATTATAAATTATTTAGGTCACTTATAAATTATTTTTCACTAGTTAATTATTATAAATTTGACTAATAAATATTTTATTTATTAAAAAAAAATATTTTTTAAAAAATATATTTTAAAAAAACTATATGTTATTATTTATTATAATATTTTATATTTAAGAATTATATTTTAAAAAAATTATATTATAATATTTATTATAACATTTTATTTTAATAATTATATTTTTTTAAAAAATAAAAAAGTGACATCCAAAGGCGTGAATTGAATTGACGCCTAGGTTGTCAGTTGTGTTCACACCCAAGTAGCGTCAACACTGTTGACGCCTTTTTGAAGCATTAGAAAGTCTGATGCTACAATGTACGTGGCGTCAGGCAATGCGACGACGCCATTTGTGTTGTCGTCCGGAAAGACATGACCAATTATATTACTCTAATAAATTATTTACACAGTGTCTTAGTTAGGTGAATTTTTTCAAAAATAATTTTATTTTGGTAAATTTCCCAATGTAGGGTGTGAGGAGACGTTGGAGATAAATATGCAGTTATGATTTGATGGCGCGGGGGTTACTGAAATTCAAACGGCAAAGACAGTAGGTGACCAACTTTGACCTTTGGACGATGAAGCATGCAAGGAGGGGAGAGAGGTGGGGCCCACTTCAAATGTACACGTGGCATGCACAATCATCGGCGCCCCCAATTTGCGTGAGCGTGACCCCCGGCCACTATTCCCTCCATAATGCATCCATCCGTCCATCCAGAATCAATCCCTGTATTAGCCGTAAGATTTGAACTTAAAATTTTACGAGTTTTGAATCCCTTAGCAATTCAAACAAATCTTTATCCAAACACCACGCCTATGTCACTTTCCAACATGACCATTTTGACCCTTCTTTGCATTATTGACCTACGTAGACTGAATATAATATGTGTAGCCTATGCAATTAACAGCCTTAATGCGCGGCAACAAGCCGTGTCATTTCGTGGTGGCTATTGGCTTTTGGTTATTGGCTTCCGTCTCAGCGTCTATCAATAATCCACTAACCCTCTATCTATCAAGACGACACGATAAGCATGAGATGTGACAATTTTGGATGAAAGAAGAATCATACCTGCTCTTAAGATTAATACTAATCATTCTCATTATTGGCATCAAATCACCAATAACAAAAAAAAAAGGGTTTCTTTCAATACTTAAATTCATCAGGAAATCATTTGTCCTAAAACACAATGGGTTTGTTTGGAACGCCACTAAGCAAAATGACTTATAGAATAGTCTGATTGGGTAAAAGTAAGTAAAAGTCAAACTGTGAGATGTGATTTATGTTTAGATTAGTTGTTGCATAAATAGCTTCTATGAAATTGAAATTTGTTTGGAATGACTTATGGATAAGTGACTTTTGAGATAATTATAAGAGAAAAATTAAAATTAAAATTACCAAAAATATTAAAAATGCTAAATTACAAAATTTGGCAATGCCAAAATACATAATTTGATCAAATAAATATTACATTAGTAATTAGGAACTTATACTAAGTATAATTTGGTATCTTGTGTCACGAATTTGATTCATTTTAATTGAAGATAAATGATTTATTTGGTTGAAGATTCCTTAGTAGAATCAGTTGACGAAGACTCTTCATCTATACTAATATTCCTATTTTCATGGACTTATTTTCTGCTTCATAAAAATAACATTTGATTGAAATAATAAATAAGAAGCTTATAACTTTTCAAAAATTAAGCAATCAAGCTTTTCAAATAAACTTTTTTTCACTCATAAGTTTAATTGGCCACATTTTTAATTCAAACGAAAAAGAGGAAAAACCTATAAGCCTGATTGAACAGTAAATAAGTCTAAAAAACCCTTCTATAAGACATCTCAAACAAGGCCAATAATATTGGCAGTCAGGCAAATTAAATGAAGCGAGTACAGAGCAGCGGGTGTAGATGATGGCAGGATCTCGGGCAATGAGTGAATAAGCAATATTATTGGATATGGAATCCCCACTTATTCAAGTCGTTAGTTTCAAATATAGAATGTAAGAATTCAAACAGGAATAGAGTACACATTACATACACATCTCATCTTTTATGTGTTTGTTATTTGCATTAAAGGGATGAGCATATTTTTCTTTTTATTTTTTTTAAATTTTTTTATATACTATATTTATTTATATTTAAATTATATGTTACTTTCTGAAATGTTTTTTCCACATAGTATCTCAAATTAATTAGTTTCCATGATACCTACAAATAAATATTACTGAATACAGGACTGGAAACTAATTAATTTGATATAGTGACTGATTTTTTTTCAAAAAACAACATATAATTTAAATATAAATAAATACAGTATATAAGAAAAAATTTAAACAAATAAAAAAAAATATGCTCATCCACGTAACAAACACATAAAAGATTTTTATCTAATGTGGAGCCACAGGAATGTGGGTGGTTCTGCGTGGGCCAAAAGATTTATTTGAAAAAAATAGAGGGAAGAGCACTCAAACCAAACCAAGGGGAGTGAGTAACACTAATGTTGACCAAAAAAAAAAAAAAGCAACACTAATGGCCATACAGGGGAGGTTATGTCATCAAAGCCCAACACAGCAGTGAAGCAGTGAGCCAGAACAGGCAAAAAAGTACACCCAGCAACTCACAAGATCACAACATTGCCAATATATAAATGGGAGGGTGAATATTTAGATAAACTTTTTTTAAAAATAACTTTTATAATTTACTGAGGTAAACATATTAGATAAATTTTGTGTTGAGAGATAAAAGATATTGGAAAGCACGGTTATTTTACTGTTTTCCAATCATTAAAAAGAAAAAGAAAAAGAAAAAGACGAGGCTGGAGCAGGAAATTGAGATTCCTTGTCCAAAATATGTTGGGGGACCCCACTTCCCCTAGACGCGTTTCCAGCTGTTCCCTCTGTCCTCTTCCTCTTTACATGCAGCTTCCTCCATCACGCCCCTTCTTATTTATGTACACGGCCTCCCAAATTCATTAGTAACCTTCCTCATATTATTTAGATCCTATTCGCGCCAAATACAAGAGCTTATGTCTTCCAAATCTATCTATCTCGCACGAAGATTCATTCTTTCTTTTATTTTGAACGCTTTTGTTTTCTATTCTCATCAGACCCTTGATGTTTTAATTTTGGGATGCGTGTTAAATATTTAAGAAATCAAAGATGTCACCATTAAAAGATGAATCGGACCCCCAAGTCCAACTTAAAAGCCATTTAAACATGGATGGCAATAACTAAAGCCGGGAATTCCCAAATTGATGACATGATTGGATCGGCGTAGTGAGGCACAGGGTATAAGCACGAGTGACGGCACCGACGATGACAAAAGAATTCGCTCTCATAAAGCCCCATTTCATAATTTGTAATTTGGCCTTTAAAATTTGCTTCCCCACCAATTCTCCGGCTTTTTTCCCATAGTGTTCCTTTTTAGGAAATTATTTACCAAAATGCCCCTACTTTGAAACTATTTCCCATTATGCTCTCCTCTGAAAACATATTCCCAATCTACCCCTTTTAGTCGACTAAACCTGGTTTAGTCGACTAAATTTCGAGGGTTCAAATTTTTTGAATCCCCTCAAAATTTAGTCGACTAAACCCATTTAGTCGACTAAACCAAGTGGTTTAGTCGACTAAATTTCGACGGTGAGGGTTTTTAAACACCCCAAACGCCGCTAATTGACTAGATCTCCCCCCAAACCCCTCCCTCATCTCTTTTTCACCAAAATCTCTCTGAATCTGTTAGTGGGTTGCGAAGAGAACTTCAATCTAGTGGAATTTGTGTCAATATCGGTATGTTTTCATCTCCATTTAAGATTTCCGTCGTCATTTATGTGTTTATGCGAACCCCCATTTGCGTTTTTGCATTTTGTGCTTTGATTGGGTTGTTTTGTTGTGTGTCTTTGCTTGATTTGAGTATTTCATTCCTATTTATGGAGGAAAATGATGAATATACATGTGAAAGTGAAAAGATTTACATCGGTTGAGTGGTTTTTATTTTTTTGAAGAATATCACTTCGTTTTTCATAAATTCTTTTATTTGGTCAGCTAAAACCCTCCATTTTGCAGCTAAAATTCTGGTGTAAAAAATGAGTTCAAGTTCAAACACTTACATGACTATAATCTACCACAGTGAGAGGTATTTTGATGGTCCCGAAGGTGTTCAATTTGAAGGGAAAATGAAAATGATGAAAATCAAACGAGATATTACATACAACGAGCTGAAAGAAAGAATTTACCAAAAATTGGGACTACATGGCAGCCAATGCATTCATCGGTTAATTGCCAAAGTGGAGACTATAGTGGGTAAGGATAATGTATACTACATTAGTACCGATGTATGTGATGATGAAGATGTAGATTGTGTCATAGATGCATTTGCTAATCGGAGAGTACAAAATTTTATTGAGATATATGTTGAAATTGAATCTGGCGAATCATCATCTATACCTATGCATCCAAGATCCCCACAATATTTTGGTGAAGAAGATAGACATGTTGGTGTATCTGCACCTTCACAAGTGTTAAGTCAGGTAACATTGATGGAAGATGAGGAAGATGAGAGTATGCACAACGATGAGGAGGACGAATTGGACCGAAAGCCCGCACTATTCTCAAATTAGTGCGGTTGACTGTGACGATGAATTAGAGATGTTGTATGGTGATGATGATAGGCAAGGTGGATGGCAGTTAGGTGATCCATTATATGTGTATCAGCAGTTTCCTTCTAAGTCTGAGATGCATTATGCCGTGAAATTGTATTGCATGAAGACTCATCGTTCAGCCAAAGTTGAAAAAAGTGATGAACGGAGGTTTGTAGATCATGTTATGGTAGAAAGCTCTCACCATAACCTCTGAATAGGGACAACTCATCTCCGCCAGCCCTACCAAATGCAAAGTTCCCAACAACGGCACAATGTCAAGGCCCTCACGTGCAAAGAATGTCATGTCTAATGACTTCGGCTTAATGATGGGTCTGGAAGCAAAATCCCTTATGAATCGTTCATGCTCTGCTTCATTATTTTCAAACAAATATCCAAACGGGAGGTCAACAACGGGCTCAGGCTCAGGTTCCGGTGCATGCTATTGCCTAGAGGAGGATGCCCCGCGCGATGCTCGGTGCTTGATCCGTCTCCCACGCACATTGCCGGTGTCAGCAGGAGCTTGTCTACGACGCATGATGAGAACAAAGACCTACAAAGGGAGGTTACAATCAATCAGGAAACAAGAAACATTCATCATTCTCAATTTCACATTTACATTCATCATTTTCACTAACAAACACTTTCAACATAAACAAGAAATACTCATAAACACAAAAAAATTCGCATAAACGCAAAAAAATTATCATAAACATGTACATTCATCGTTTTCCTCTATAAATATCAATGAAAAACTCAAATCAATCATACATACACAACAAAACCACCAATTCTTGATGAAAAACAAAGATAAATTCGTCCAAAAATAAAAACATTCACATAAACGCAAAAAAATTATCATAAACATATACATTCATCGTTTTCCTTCATAAATATCAATGCAAAACTCAAATCAATCATACATACACAACAAAACCACCAATTCTTGATGAAAAACGAAGATAAATTCGTCCAAAAATAAAAAAATTTGCATAAACACAAAAAAATTATCATAAACATATACATTCATCGTTTTCCTCCATACATATCAATGAAAAACTCAAATCAATCATATATACACAATAAAACCATCAAATCTAAACACAAAACAGTAAAACACAAATGGGGTTTGCAATAACACAATGTCGAAGGTGGAATTTCGAAAATGGGACAAAAACATACCGAAATTGATGCAAATGCAAGTTGATTGAAGTTCTCTTCGCAACCCACCAACGGATTCAGAGAGATTTTGGCGAAAAAGAGATGGGGGAGGGGTTTGGGGGGAGATCTAGTCGATTAGCGGCGTTTGGGGTGTTTAAAAACCCTCACCGTCGAAATTTAGTCGACTAAACCAAGTGGTTTAGTCGACTAAATTTCGAGGGGATTCAAAAAATTTGAACCCTCGAAATTTAGTCGACTAAACCAGGGGTTTAGTCGACTAAAGAGGTAGATTGGGAATATGTTTTCAGAGGAGGGCATAATGGGAAATAGTTTTAAAGTAGGGGTATTTTGGTAAATAATTTCCTAAAAAGGGCACTATGGAAAAAAGCCTCAATTCTCCTCCTCATTATTTAAACAGGAGTTTAACCGACTATATGCTCCACTCTCCCTTCTAACTCCCCTCTCTCTCAAGCCCCAGCCATGGCTTCCATGGCCCTCTCTTCCTTCATTCTCTTCCTTCTCTTACTTGGCCTCTCCTCAGTTATGGCCAGGAAGACTTACATTGTTCACATGAAACACCATGACAAGCCTTCTGTCTATCCTACTGCCCATGATTGGTACTCTGCAAATCTCCTGTCTCTTTCCTCTTCTTCTACTTCTGATTCTCTTCTTTATGCTTATACTTCTGCCTACAATGGCTTCGCTGCTTCCCTTGACCCTACTGAAGCCGACGCTCTCCGTAGATCCGATTCTGTTCTCGATGTTTTCGAAGACACTGTCTACACTCTTCACACCACTCGGACGCCGGAGTTCCTGGGTCTAGAAACCCAATCTGGCTCATGGCAGGGCCACAACACTCTGGCGGTTGAACAGGCTTCCCACGATGTTATCATCGGCATTCTCGACACCGGTGTATGGCCCGAATCCAAGAGCTTCCAAGATACCGGAATGCCTGAGATCCCCACCCGGTGGCGCGGAGAGTGTGAATCGGGTCCTGATTTCAACAAATCTTCCTGCAACAAGAAACTCATTGGGGCTCGTAGCTTCTCCAGAGGCTTCCACATGGCTTCCGGTGGCAGTTACATGAGGAAAGAAAAAGAAGCCGTGTCAGCACGTGACCGAGACGGACATGGCACTCACACCGCAAGTACTGCCGCTGGGTCCCCCGTCGCTAATGCGAACCTGCTCGGTTATGCCAGTGGAACCGCCCGTGGGATGGCCCCACAAGCGCGTGTCGCTGCGTACAAGGTTTGCTGGAGTACCGGGTGCTTTGCGTCCGACATACTCGCGGGCATGGACCGGGCCATCCAGGATGGAGTGGACGTTCTCTCTCTCTCTCTCGGCGGTGGTTCCGCCCCTTACTACCGCGACACCATCGCAATCGGAGCCTTCGCGGCGATGGAGAGAGGCATCTTCGTTTCGTGCTCGGCCGGAAATAGTGGACCAAGCAAGGCGTCGGTGGCCAATGTGGCTCCATGGATCATGACCATCGGTGCCGGAACTCTGGACCGGGATTTCCCGGCTTACGTTTCTCTGGGGAACAAAAAACGGTTCAGTGGCGTTTCACTATACAGTGGAAAAGGAATGGGTAACCGTCCCGTGGGCTTGGTTTATGATAAAGGGTCGAATAGTTCGACCAGCATGTGCATGCCCGGTTCTCTCGACCCGTCTGTGGTTCGTGGGAAAGTGGTGATTTGTGACAGGGGGATTAACGCGCGCGTGGAGAAGGGAGCGGTGGTGCGTGATGCAGGAGGAGTTGGTATGATCCTGGCGAACACAGCGGCGAGCGGCGAGGAACTGGTGGCGGACAGTCACCTGCTACCGGCTTTGGAGGTGGGGAGAAATGTGGGTGATGAAATCAGGGAGTATGTACGGACGGACCCAAACCCAACGGCTATTTTGAACTTTGGGGGGACCGTGTTGAACGTGACACCGTCGCCTGTGGTGGCAGCTTTCAGTTCTCGAGGGCCTAATCTAGTGACCCCACAGATATTGAAGCCCGATGTGATTGGGCCTGGTGTTAACATCTTAGCGGGTTGGTCCGAGGCTATTGGGCCCTCTGGATTGGCACAGGACACTCGTAAGACCCAGTTTAACATCATGTCAGGTATTTCTTACTCCCAATTGACACTCCTCATTCACTTATCCTTGCTTCTTTTTTATTCAGGGAACATACATATCTTTTTTTTTTTTTTTAATATCTGGAATTGATAATCTCAAAAAGAGATACAATATCACGTTTCAGTACCTTGTCCTTCATCAACGTCCCCCTCCTGTATAAAAGGAGGAGGGTGATCTACGACACAAATTCACATCCACCCTATGCGAGTATTTTGCTAACTGCTCAGTGAGAGCTATGGTCTTCATGTAAGCATAGGGCACCACAACCTGCCAGGAACACACGTCTTAGTTATAGTTTTACACTGCCCAGGTCAAGATATAAATGCTAGTTAGTCCTATAAATACTGGGTGTAGTGAACATTGAGGTTTTTGCTGCACGCACGGTCCATGCATCGAAAATTAGGAATGGGCCATCGTCTCATCCCTGGTCAAAGTCGTCATACCTTTTTTACGGAATAGATTCTTTCTCTAAGCAAATTATATTTGTTTTTGCTTCCTAAGAAAATTTTTGAATTCTGTAGCTCTCATTGTCAAGGACTCAATTGTAGTATGGGACACACAAAAGAATCTTAAATCACTTTTGAAAATTAATTTACCATAATAGTCATAATTCTTTATAAAACTAGGCAATGACTTGGTGGAAATTTCAGGTATAATATTTTGGAAAAGGAGATGTTTTGTTGAACTTTTAGAGAAAATTGCAGTATGGTCCTAAGCAATAAGGAATAGAAAAAATATCAAAATAATCACCTTATATGATTCATTATTTAAAGTCTTTCACGCAACCACAGTGATATAGATTTAAATTGTTAAAGTACATGTTCTCCCTTATTGTCAATCCTGCACATATATTCGTTTGGCTATAAGATACTGGGCGAAGCGGTCCAATTGAAGCAGATTCGCTGGCGTCTGTTCCTTCCATCAAAGCTGAAAAGAGCATCGTCTTGGAATCCCATTCAGTCAAACAGCTCTCTGTGAGCTGCCTGTGATACGGAAAGAAAGCTTCATTGAGTAGTCTGTTTGGGACATTGTTCGCTAGATATAGTCACAGTATAACTTATCAGCTTCATTGAGTAGTCTGTTTGGGACATTGTTCGCTAGATATAGTCACAGTATAACTTATCAATATTGCACGTATATTTATCAAGAGATGGACTTTTTAGTGGTAACATTATAAAATTATAACTTGTCCATGGGGTAAACAAGTAATTTTATAGTTCAAATCCATATAAGTGAAGTTTAGTCTGTTGGGGGTTTTTAAAGAGGAAATGATATAGTGAGACTTCTTCATATTTTTTTCCTTTCTTGACCAATTTTTCCTTGGATCATATAATGGTTTTGTTTTTTATTCTGATTTTTTGCGTGCTTGGTTATATTACAGGAACGTCCATGTCTTGTCCACACATAAGCGGATTGGCCGGATTGCTGAAGGCCGCTCATCCAGACTGGAGCCCAAGCGCAATCAAATCGGCGCTAATGACCACCGCCTACACACGTGACAACACCAATTCTCTTCTCAGAGACGCCGCCAGCGGAGGCTTCTCCAGTCCAATGGCTCACGGCGCCGGCCACGTGGACCCTCAGAAAGCCCTCTCTCCGGGACTGGTCTATGACGCCTCCGCCTCCGACTACATTGCATTCTTGTGTTCTCTACGCTACAGCCCCCAACAAATCCAACTCGTCGCCAAGCGCCCCAACGTGAACTGCTCCAGGAGATTTTCCGACCCGGGTCAGCTCAATTACCCAACTTTCTCCGTCGTGTTTGGGAGCAAGAGGGTGGTACGGTACACCCGCACATTGACCAATGTTGGAGAAGCCGGATCTGTCTATGACGTGGCCGCCACCGTACCGTCTTCCTTGGTTGGAATAACGGTGAAACCCACCAAGCTGGTGTTTAAGAATGTAGGGGAAAGTCGGAGGTATACGGTGACTTTTGTATCAAAGAAGGGTGCTGATAGTTCAGTTAGGTCAGAGTTTGGAAGCATTGTGTGGAGCAACGACAACCACCAAGTTGCGAGCCCTGTTGCTTTTGCTTGGACTGAGTTAGAATCGTGAGGTTGTATTTGTGGGTCTTAATAGGTTTCGAGCCTAACAGAGGTTGCCCTTCCTGGATAAAAAAGAGGTTCCACAAGATATAAGTAGGACACATGGGGATGGTGTGGATTTGAAATTATGAGAAAGATGTTTGATTTGGAAAGGATGAAACAGAAAGAGAGGCTGCTTTTTTTCTGTGTGGTGTGTCTCAGTAAAACGAATGTAAAATATAGAGCCGTGTAACAACTATCCTTCTCAAGAATTTAATTAAATCTCTGTGTTTCAGATTCCATCAAGTTCCCTTATTTCTATGAAGTGAGCCGCCTCTTTTGCTCCTTTTGTTAGGTTAATCTCAGAAATATTGAAGTATTGCTCCGGGAGTCTTGAGTGCTTGATTAACATGGGACTTTGTTTTTTGGTCAACATTAACCTGGGACTTAACGGATAAGCAAATTCAGTTTGCGTGCAACAATGGTAGAAATGGGTAAGTTAGACCAAAACAATTTGCATGCGTTTAAATTTCTTGCATTAGAGAGGTGATAATCTCCTCTTTTTACCAAGTCTGTCAAACATGTCAAAGTTAGATATTTTACATGCATATTGTAATTTCTGTATGCACCTCATTTCAAATTTTAACAGATGCAAGTGTACAAATTGATTATTGATGCTTCTACTCCATGCAACTATTGAAAAGACTAGTCATGCGTGCCGTGCTCTGTTTTCGCAGAAAAAAAGGTAGTCGTTGGGTGGTGGTCACTCATTTTGTTGCTATTTGATCATTTCGAATCTCTGAATTTTTTGCAGGCCTCATTGCGTACAACTTTCAAAAGGAAAAATTGTTAAAGGAAAAGAAAACACTTTAACTTTCGCTCTGTCCTTGGTGAGCCGGACAGAGCATAAACGAGCTCTCAGTTATTTTTTTTTTTAAATTTTTTACTGTCGTAACCTCTCGTTTGACTTGTAAATTAAAAAGGTTGAGATGATGAAGAACAAAGGTTCTAAACTAAATTCTCCAAAGTAATTTAATTTTGTCCCATATCTACAAACATTAAATAAATCTTTATATTTCTGACTTACTGCCTCTCGCCTGAAATATAAGACAGAATTAATTTTTTTTAGAAAAATCAAACAACTTAAATAAATTATGTATTATTATATTATATATCAGTTTATATGTTAGATAAAAATAGTTTTGAAAAAAAATGATAAATATAAATATTTTAAAATATTTTAATTAATTTCTTATTATCTCTAAAAAAAATTCTTATATTTAAAAACCAAAGGAGCATATAATCAACCTTTATAAATGCATTCACCTGTTCTAATATAACCAAGGTCCAGAAAAATATACAACGTGGGCATTGAACATGTACAGGATGATACTGTTTTATTATACATGAGCATGCCTAACATATCATTTCTTTCTTCTTCTCCTTCTTCTTCTTCTCTCTCTCTCTCTTTTTTTTTTGGCCATCCTAACATATCATTTCTAAGTACAGAGTAGACTCACATCAAATCATAGTAAACGCTGCAAAATTATTATTTTCAAAATACTCTCCAATATCTTGATTTCCTTAATTGTTTCTTCTTGGTTTGATAATCAAAGCTCAACACACAGTCATCCTTGGCCACGTGCATGAGCAGTGACAGTTCTTCCAACAGGACCTTGACAAGAAGCAACAACATGGGCTCATCACAGGACAGCTAGGGCAAGAGCAAGAGCAAGAGCACTTGCAAGTGCAGCAAGAGGGACTGGAAGGACAGTCAAACTTGCAACAACGTGGGATGATACAACAATTTCGGCAGCGGCGACAACAACAACGTTGTTTACAGCAATTTGATTTAGGACAAGAGAAGCGGCAGCATCGCCACTTTGGTAAGACGCAAATGTTACATGATGATGGAAAACACCAAGTGCAGTCGCATAATTTGCAGCATTCACAACAGCTTTTTGGTAATTTTAGATGGAGATTGCTGCACCCACCACAGCAGTAACAACAAATCCAATACAGCTTCCAACTGGGCATCCGGCTGCAACAAAAACTTATATTACAAAAGCATTCTGAATGACTAATGATATGCCCTACATCCTCTCAAAGAACAGGCTCAAGTAAATTTCTGCATCTGATTTTTTTGTTTGTTTTTGGGGTCAAAATTCAGAATACACAAACATGACACAACCATTATGCATTAAGATTTCTAGTAACAGGACAGGGAAGGGGTACCAGAGCCACCTCCAGAAGCGGCGATATAACCGACGTTTCTTCTTGTTTCTGCGTTAACAAGAAAAGAGGGTAAGAATTGTGATCACTTTCGAACTGCAAGAGATAAATAACAAACAAGTCTTACGTAGGAATCAGAGGATCTGCGTTTGCTACCACAAAGTCAATTAGCCTGCAATTTGGTCACATTCAATCATTGAGGGATACAAGTTAGCCATATTTGTAGCAGTTCATTATGTCTAGCTTAGGCTAATATTTAAAACATGTAAAATTTCTCAGCAGAAACATTTGAGCAATTCTTCTAGCTTCATAGTTTCACTCTCTAGAATACATCCAAGCAAATCCAAAAGTAAAACATACTCTTTGCAGCAAGCGGAAGCAGGTTGAATGCCTTCGGTAAACTTTAATTCGTCCTGCTAGAAGCAAAAATAGCAATGAATTTGGTTTGAACTAAAAGGAAAACAGGAAACAGAAACAGATTTCTTACAGTAAATTGACTCTTATCAGTTCATGAAATGCATCCTAGCAAGCTTGACACTGAAAGCATCCACATAATATTTTAAACTCTTTAAACATCATCAAAGCTTGCTTATGGCCAACCAATCCATCTCACAAATTGTTCACTCAAACCTCTTAGGTGGTAAAATATCCAACAAACTTAGCAATTACAGACTTAAAGCCACCCCTGTCCTAAACACAGGACCTGGAGGTTCTTAATGAGTGACTCGAGTCATGCAAGTAAAACAAAATGTTTTTAGCTAGAAGATCCCTGTGAGAGGGAATCAGTTGCCAATGCATAGTTTGTCGTACGCTCAATTTTGATAATCACACAAGGTTATACCACGAGCCCATTTTGTTAAGTATCCTAAACATTCTTTAATTGACACTAGGTATTGACATTTGAAACCATGTTTAAAGTTGTGAAAACTTGCGTCACAACAGATTACCCAATGAGGTGCGAAAAAAAGTACACACTCTTACAAGTTTTCATTTTCACAAGAGATACAAGCATGGAAGTTCAGGCTCATCACCTGGAGAGCACTTATCTCCTTCTCAAGCATTTCAACCCTAGCAATTTCACGGCGCTTCCCGTGCAAATCCGGGTACTTGGGCGGCGACTTGGGGGACGGCGGCGGCAGCGACGGACCCAAAGAAGATCGGCCAGGTGGAGTAGCCATATTACTCAGTACTCACCCCTGTAACCAGATGATTAGAAGAGAAGAAAGCAGTGGAAACGGGGAACAGTCACGGCTGATGCAGAAGCAAGAGAACAGAGTACAAGTCACAGTAAGAGGGGGTGCTGAAAGAGAAGAAGCGGTAAAATCAAGTTAGGTGTGATATACCCATATGATAAGACCAGCAGAGAGACAATAATGAAAAGCCGGAAGAGGAAAAAGGTGAAAATGAAGGAAGAAGGCAAGTGTTATTATTGGAGTGAGAGGAAGCAGAGGAGGGCATGACAATAATGGTGTGAAGGGTATTAAATTGGAAATGGTAAAGACGGCTGAGAGAAAAAAAAGCCTGGGGACTGCAAGCTTTGTGTGAAGTGTACAGAAACCTATTCAGCAAAGTTGAGGGCTTGAGGCATTATTTGAAATAAATGAAGGGAAATGAATGTGTTTGATTAGGGAGCGTCTGAGATTTGTGTGTATTGTAGTGAGATTGAGGAGGGAGCAAAAGAAAAAAGAGAGCAGCAAAGTGCGAAAAGCACGATGGGAGGTACTCAGAGTCTGAGACCGCACGTGACGGCCTGTGAGAGAGGAGAGAGAAATTTAGAGAGAGAGGTATGTGTGTGTGTTTGGGCGCCATATATCAATGTATGATCAGTTGAGCCCTGATTTTGAGGAAGCATTATCAATGTGTTGTAGCGTGCACATTTTTCTGCATAGCATAACATTTTTGTTTGACGATACTGTCCCCATCATCGTCATCGATCAACCTATGGAGGTCGCTTCACTGCATTAACTCTGCTCCTTTATTGGTCCAAAACTTGAAAACAGAGCATCTCTGGCCGTTTGTTCCATTCAATGCTCCAGATTGTGCCACGCACTCTTTGTTCTATGTCCACAATACCGTTAATTTGTCCATTCTTTTATCATATGGAGGGAAAGCAACCAAGTGCATCATATGTTTGTGTATGTAGGGTTGTGTGTATTACACTAGTATATACATATATTGTGATACACTAATACTACTTCCCCTGATGATAGATATAAAGAAGAATTAATATCACTTTTTGTCCTTATAATTTATCCTTATTTTGGGTTTGGTTCCTATACATGTATGAATTTAATGGTGTTAGTGCCATATAAGCAAACTTACCATTATTAACTTCAACTTCAGGTCCTTATAAATTATAAGGACTAATGTTTTAGATGAAGAAAAACTTCAAGGACCAAAACCTACTATTTCAAATTTTAGGAATTAAAATCAAAATGAGAGTAAATTATAAGGATCAAAAGTGATTTGAACCCTATAAAGAATTAAATAATTGATTTATGTATCTTAAAAATTAGTAAAAATTAATTGTTTGTAATAAATGTATGTTGATTTTTCTAAAATAATCATCTTCAATCATTTGCATTATTGTAATTACATTTTGAAGGAAATTCCATTATTATTATATATAATCAATAGAGATACTTCAGGAAAAAAACTATTTTGAAGACATAATTTATTTGAAATTACAATTAGAACATTTGCCTTGTAAATGGAGAAAAGCCCTATTAGGAGACTCTCCCACTATAGTCAGTTGCACGACGTGGGTTGGATCTAAATTAGTCAAGGCGAAGCTTTAGATACCAAATTAGCAAAAAAAAAAAAAGAACATTTAAAAATAACTTTTTCAGCATGATTTATAATGTACAAGATAAAAGGTATTCAATCTTAGTTTACAAGAACTTGCTTATGATAAATAGCTTCAACCAAACACACATAAAGAATATGTATTGTCTAGTTTCTATGTTTAGGAGGGAATGCTTTTTATAATTTATAAGGAGTGTGAATTATTTCAACTTCACGTGAGGAAGAGAAACCGCATCAAATCTTTAAATAAAATGATTGTGGCGAACAAAATAAGAATGATACTTTTGGAATTTTTTAATTTGATTTTTTCCCCCAAAGTGAATCTCTTGATTGTTTACTTTATTTGTTATATGATTTAATTTAGGGATAATAACATTTAAATACTACGTGAACTTCCAAAACCCAAAAATATCTATTGCAAGAAGAGAAGGACATGGAGGTATGACAATAAGAATTTAGGTTTTGAATATTTGAGGAAAAGATAAAACTATCATTTCCTTTACTTCTCCTATCTACACTCCATTCTCTCTTCTTGACCAGTTTCCGGCAACCTCCCTCCTCTATTAACCACTGTACTCTTAATTACTCAACTCTCTCTCTTTCTACCCAACTCTATTGCCCTCACCACTTTTATTTTCTGTTCTAGAGAGGTCCATTGAGAGAGAGAAAGCACATTTTAGCAAGACCACATCATTGCCATTATAGGCGAACTTGACAAGGTCGATGGCATGTTCCATTGTACAGAGGCGGAGATCGAGGAAGGTGAAGGAGTAGTTGAGGATATTAGAGAAAGCTAGGAGGTTTAGGAAGAAGAAAGTGAACAGTAGAACGAGCTTGACAAAATTTGTAATAGGATTGACAAGTTTAATAATGGTTTTGAATGAATGCCACAAAATATTGGTGAATCTTGATTTACATATTTTCATCAGGAAACAATATTGTTAAAACCATTATTATTCTTTTAATACCATTATTAAATTTGTCAATCCCATTACAAATTTTGGTGAAATGCCACAAATGCTAGTGAATCATGACTTGCATGTTTTCATAAACAAACTCTTTTGTTAAAACTACAATTTTTGTCAAAAACATTATTAAACTCATCAATATTATTACGAAATTTGGTGAAATGCTACAAATATAATTGGTGAATCCTGACGTACATGTTTTTCATGAACAAACTCTTTTGTCAAAACCATTAATAATTATTATCAAAATCATTACTAAATTGTCAATCTAATTATTAATTTTCGTGAAATGCCGTAAATGTTGGTGAATCTTGTTTTCTATGTTTTCATTAGCAAATTCTTTTATCAAAACTATTACTAAATTTATTAATCTCATTATGAATTTTGTGAAGTCTGTTCTACCGTTCACCTTATTCTTCCTCAACCTATTGGCTTTCTCCAATATCCTCCGCCACTTCTTCACCATACTCCACTTTCGTCTCTACACAATGGAATGTGACATTGACATTCTCAAGTTTGCCTGCAATGGCAAATAGAGTGGTCTTGTAAGAAGGCTCTCTCTCTCTCTCTCAAAGGACCTCTTTGGAATAGAAAATCAAGATGGGTGAGGGCAAGGGAGTTTTTTTTTTTTTTTTTGGTGGGGGGGGGGTTGAGGAATTAAGAGGGGGGGGGGGGGGTTGAGGAATTGAGAGGGGGGGGGGGGGTTGAGGAATTAAGAGGGGGGTGGTTGATTGGGTGGTCGCCAGAAATTGGTGAAGAAGAGAAAATGGAGTAAAGAGAGTAGAAGTGAAGGAAATAGTAGTTTTGTTTTTACCTATATATTCAAAATCAAGATTCCTATGTACTTACCTCTTTATTCTTGTCATTTTTTAGTAGATATTTTGGAGTTTTGAAAGTTGATATGGTATTTAAATATTATTCTCTCTTTAATTTAACAATTCACAAATGCTTAACATTTATTCTGAAAAGTCAACTTAGAAACATTGAATGTCAGAATTTTACTGTTGAACTATGCATTTGGACATAATGTGAGGTGTAACATGACATAGAGTGTCAAGTGCATAGCAGACAATTTCATTAGATTTGATGGACCAAAATATTGCTCTTTATAATAAGAAGAAATGAATTGTTGGCCTGAGATAAAGGTAAAGTTTAACAATGGATAATCTAAGCAAGAAGGGACATACGTGCTCATATGTAAATATTTGTCGGGATATATTTAGTTTTATTTTGAAACCGTTTAATTGCTTTTAGAGTTAATGTGTGAGTTTACCTATAATTTTTTTTCCCCAAGAAGTAGTGTATGACATAAATAAGTTTTGGAAGGGCCAAAAACGCCAATAAAAATTAAAACAAAAAAAGATGCAAATTTATCAAAATTATGAAATTTGACCAAACAACCATTAAATTATAAAAGAAGAAAACTCTAACTTCGTTTCATGAAATTTAATGGTTTTTTGGTATTCGCTTTCTTTTAAATTGTTTATTGATATTTTTGTCTATTCAAAAACTTATTTATGTCAAATATGTTCCGGATAAAGTTTTGTTGGTAAAAATGCACTTTAACCCATTGCTTAATATATGTAGTAACAAAAATCATGACTTAATTTTTTATCAATGAACTTTGATCGACCAACCTTAAAACATTTAACATATTGGAACAATCGAATAAAATCATTTAGGAGTGGGGATTTCAAGTATTTGATAGCGGACATATTTTAAGCTTTTCATTGGACCTTGTAAATTTGTGAGATTTGTAACTAAAAGTATGAGGTTTTGAAGTTGGAAAACAAAGCATCTTGTCCGATCTGATACATTAATTTGACATTCTTATTCCTATCTTCGTCCTCTATACTTTTATAAATCTGTATTATAGATCAAGCAGCTTGAAAAGAAATGAATATGGTTCAAGTGCTTGTTTTTTTAATTTAGTTGAGAAGATAGTAAATGGAAACATAAATTTACTATCATAAATGGTGAGCCTATACGCATGACACACCATATAAAAAATGACGTATCATAATTATAATATCATGCATTGTCCAATTCTAAGTTCTAACCCTTCTGAAATAGAAATAAGATTTGACTTCTTGTTGGGGCTTTTGCAACACTTGTGTGACTATTTGGCTATTTTACGGGCAAGCAGACCTACAAATAAAAGTGGACATGTGCGAGAGCTTGACTTTTGTGACTTTCCCTGTACTCTTTATTTGGATAAAACTTCAGTGCATTCTAGCCATTCAAAATCAAACATCAAAATTTTATGAAATTTCGCTGCATCTCCCTCCTAATACTAATCTGAAATTAATATTTATGAGTGAAAATATAATTGTGCCCTTACTTAACAAGTCAAATATGATTATTTATAAGATTTATATGAGAATTTATAAATCAAATATGCTTATTTATAAGATAAATTAGTGAAATTACAAGATTATCTGAGTCACATACAATACAAATAACATATTCATAAGAATACATGTTATTTATAAAATACATATAAGAATTTACAAGAGCATCTCAGTCATGTATAAAACAAAGGCATAAATGTCTTTTCAATGAAAAAAAAATCAATTTAATCCTAGATAGAGGTGCAGTGAAATTTCATAAGGCTTTTTTATATTAAAAAGCTACACAGGACGCTATGAAATTTTGTTAAATCTTATGTTCGTTGTATTATTAGTTGTTGTTACCAGCCGCTATGTACAAATTCTTTCTAACTATTTATTTAAATTAAGAAAACTTTATTACCACTTTCTTTTCTTTTTCTATACAAATATTACCACTTTCTAAATTATCCTCTAACCGAAATAAGGAAAAATGACAGAAAAAGAAATTTAAAATTGTAAAATCTCATATCAAGTGTATTATCAAGAATTGATAAAATACTGGCAAGATTTGATAAGCAATTAAAAAATTGTTTTAAGGGAAGTGCATGATTTGGATTTTACAATTTCAAAGTGTTTTTTAAATCATTCTACCTTGAAATAAATGTATCTTAATTACTTTTAATTTATTTTTTTTTACATTATCTCAATGGACTAGATGGGTTGCCCGATGGTTAGCCCACGACCCACCCATTTACTTATTAATGGGTACAGGCTAGTCATGCTTATCAAATGGCCATTAAAGCCTATGACAAATGAGCTAGGCTAAATCTGTGTGGGTTTGAATGGGCATGGGTAACCCGATAGTGCATTTTAAAAAGAAAAAAAAACTCAAAACGTAGCTGCACTTCTTCTACATTATTGCCACTAATATAAATTACCAAAATATACTAATAATAAAGTACCATGATCCTCATCATTCTTCATTAAAATAACACATTAATTTACATGCACAAAATTATCAACATCAACTTCCTTCAATTTGGGAGGATTTAAAAATAGTCAATTTTTAGTATGTAGAAGTGTCTCAGCCATCTTTGAAAATAAAGAGTTTCTAAAAGTATATAGTACTCTATATCATTAATATTAAAAGCGAATTTTGAAGGCACTATAGAGACTGATGTAACCAACAAATTATACGCAATCAAATTTATAACTTTGTACTTAGAAGTATGCACTTTCCACTATGCCAAAAGTTCACATTTTGATTCACAATGTTCAATAAAATTGGCTTGAAGATATTCATCCACCCATGAAAATTGCACAGTCCTTTTAGTCACAGTCTTTGCATTGGCTAAAACTTCTTAAATGTGGATACATGGCAGACAAGAACATTTCAGTTTCAACCTCTAGAATTAAAACATTTCCAACATAAATACTATCATCCACTTACTCTAATGTTGACTTAGACTGAGATTTAGATGCTTCATTATAAGTAATGAAGATATCAGATAAGCGATGCAAGATATTAATAATCCACCAAAATTAATAGACGATCCTTTGCAAAAAATTATACTTAAATTTTATATATATATATATATATATATATGATTAACCCATATTTGTATAGCCTTTTTCATGATTAAATGGGGGATTTAATGAATTTCCTAGGGCATTATTGCGTGACTAAGCACTAATTTGAATTAGAGACATTTTAGGGGTAAAATGGTCATAATTTGTTTATAATTCATACAAATGATTTCTTAAACTTTTGATACTACTTTGTTCTTAATATTGTTTTGTAGTTGTTTTAGAAGAAAATTGGAGATTTAAAAACAATTGAGGTCATAATTTATTCTTTGAGAATTGAAGAAAATTACAGAAAATGACCTACAATCCCTAAAAATTACAAATAAATTAACAAAAGGGATGAGGGAAAATTACATAAATGCACAAATATTCTAGAAATTAAAGTTAAGCTTCACAAACATTTCAAAATTTTCAATTAGTGCCTCCATGCATGAACTTTTAAGCTTTTCAGATTGGTTCCACTAAATTAGGTTGTCTTCTCTTCTCTTCCTCGATGTTACAGAAGATACAATATGCCGTGGACTACAACGGACATTACAAGCTCATAGGCGATATAGGAGGAGGAGTAAGTCACATCTCATCACCATCATTCCTCATCCAATCTCACCACCACAGACCACCGGCACTCTACTTCCACAAGAAAACTTGGCTCCTGAAGTTGCATAGAGACCAATCATGCCAGCAAAAGAAAACCAAAAACCTACAGAAAATTTTATAATATTGCGAGTTTGGACTGAAGAGAACTTCAATAGCGATGGAGAGTCCGAGTTGGGCTCGACGGAGGAAGATGAGAGCTTGAGCTTGACTTCCAAGTTTTAGACCTTGAGTTTCAGATATGCAACGCCGTGGAATAACAAAGACTCACACCTTGGAACTTTCAACTCATCTTCATTCTCTCGTTCTCTCTTATCAAGTTCGACTATTCCTTCAACTTCCATTATTTCCAGCAAGTTTTTGAACTTTCCGATAATCTTCTTCCTTCTGAACTTCACTGGAGACCTTCATTCTTGTTCTTTAGAAACATAGTGTCGACCTTCTCATCCTTCCTCTGTAATTTCCGGTGAGGTTTGGTGATCTCTGGTGAGGTTTTGAGCTTTCCAGCGATGTTCTAATTTACTAACAAGAGTTGTAATTTCCGATGATATTCTCCGCTCTCAAAGTTGATTGTCCTTCTCTATCTTGTGGATTTCTGGTGTTGTGTGCAAGCTTTGGCTATATTTAGCTAAATCTCTTAATTCTTGGTGGTGAAGAATATGGCTAGAGCTTCAATGTGCTATAAAGGGGAATTTATTAGTTTTCCATTAGCTCTATTCATGTATCATTATGTTCTATTTGGATTAATTTTTGTATTAGCACGTGTTTGTGAGACTTGGATGAGTATTCATTTGTCCTTGTTAATTAACATTTGTGTTGAATTTTGATTTGATACTCTTGGACTATGTATTGAACTTATTTCCTTATGTTTTGATGAGATTATGCATTGTATGGGCTTACTATGATGTGTAATTGAGTTAATTTATATTGAGTGTCATGATTGTGCTCTCACTTAAGAAAAAGCAAGTGCATTAACATAGTTTTCAGACACACATTAAATGATTTTTAACAATTTATCTAAGAAATGACTATGAATGTGATTGTATGGACTCAATGTGATTGCTTAGTGTTTTCAATTCGAATTGATGAAAAATTAACTCCTAAATTATTTTAAGAAACTAGGAGAAAGCCATTAACTTTGCTATCAAGACTCATTTCATCATTTATATTTTTAAACTCCATTTTATTCCATCCATTATTTGAAAAGACAACAAATAGTGGCTTTCGGATTTTAATTAAATTTTGTACTTACCTATTCCACAAAACCAAAAATCAATTTTTTATTATTTTCATTATATTTTCATGGCATTTAAATTATTTAAGAATCAATAAAAAGCTTCTCAAGAAGAGAAAATAATTATAGATTTGCATATACACAATCCTTAGTTAATAAGGGCTTTCGTAAAAAAAAGAAGAATTTAACACTCCATGCAATACTAGATATAAAAAAAAAAAAAATAACTTTTTTGAAGATATTAAAAAGTAAACTTTTTTGGAGATAGTCAACCTTTTTACAAGATACTTCTTAAACATTTATTGTTTTTTTATATATAAGTAATGGACATAAAAAAAGACATAAGAATATTTTTGTTAAAAATAAAAATAATAATTATGACTTGTTTATTATTAGAAAATATTTAAATGTAACGCGTATATTAAATTATAAATTGGGTGAAGGGTTTTGCATGGATGCCGGTCATATATTTTGAAGAAGAGTAATTTATCTTTAATAAATATCATTAGAAAATATATTTTGATAAAAACCAAATAATTGATAAGTCAAATGAATGAATTTAACGATTTATTTCTTATGAGTTCCTCTCACTGTGTTTTCATTTTAGTTATGAAGGTTTAAATATAAATAACTAAATTCAATCCAGCCATCTATAATTGTAGTAATCTCTCTAGGAGAGAGAAAAAAAAGGGTCATTTTAGCGATTAAATTATCTTATAGTAGATCTTAACTAACATTAATCACCCAAAAAAACTCTTAAGTTCTTATCCAACATCAAATAAATCTAGTAGATGCTTAGTTTTTAATTAGATAAATTGGGTGTTGACTTGATGACGTAAATTATGAATAGTTTGGCATATTAATTAGTTATAACGTGTTTGAATTAAGTTGGGAAGTTCTAGACAGCCATCATCGAGGCAGACATTCAACATTTTCCGACCCTATCTTATAAAAAGTTGGACAAAATGTATTACTGTTTGTATCCAAATCAAATCAATTTTTTCCACATATGAAATCTTCTTGTCCAACTAAGTGAAGTCAAATAACGCAATCCACTAGGTAAAATTGCAAATTTTATTTTATATAATGATTGATTTTGATTTCTTAATTTTATAAAATATATTTTTGATCATATAGTTAGCAAATGATTTCGGTTTCCATCGAAAAAATGACGTGGATATTGAAAATTTAAATCTTGACAAAATATTTATAAATGTTGATTAGTAAGTTTATTTTTTTAAAAAAAATGATAATGATTCGCCTAAAAAATATCACTTGAGACTAACAAATAGTGAAATTAATTAGGATTAAGGAATGGAAGAGAAATTTTATATAATTAAGAAATCATCACCAATGTTTTAGAATATTGCATCCACCTAAAAGTTAAGTTAACCTCGCCCACGTTATTCCATCTGTTATATGCCCGCCACGTGTCGTGGATGTGAGACAAACTCAGAGACAATCATATAAACAATTTGTTTGAAGACAAAAACTCCCAGCTTATGACGTTATTCTTAGACTTCAAACAAGAATTGGCCCACACAATTTAGGAGTTCTGGATAGCCATATAGAAATTCAACATGAATAAATTTAATTTATAATTTGCTGCGACTAGTTGTGTGGAGTATAACAAAACAGAAACGATAAAGTTTAATACGATCAGTTGATGACATGTAATAAGTAAAAACAAAATATGAGAGATATTCATCAGGAAAAAAAAAATGACTTTGTAGTTGTCGAAATGAAACTATATATATTTTGGTTATATTAAATGTTTAAATTCGTACTTTTAGGAATAGGGGATGAGTTGATTAATTATATGATCAATTAATTAATAAATCTGGAAAAAAAAAAGTTCTAAGAAAGTTTCATTTTTCACAAACCATACTGACTCCGTTCTCCCACACTTTGAATTGTACCTGGCTAAACAAAGCACGGAATTTTTAAATTCTTCATCACTCACATGGATTTGTTTTTCACATAATGGAATAAATCACGTGCAAAACAGCAAAAGTGGTTGGCGCCTCATTCCTGTTATGACACATTAGTTATCGCAGATTTCTTTTTACCCACAGAACCTAGCTAGCATTATATGAGTACTTTTGCAATAAATTGACAAAAAATTCTCTCTAAACTAATTTTACGTACCATTTTTGTGATAAATTCTCTATTTTTTCAAGAAATAAATCTATGAATTGAACCTCATTCACATAATATTTTGAGCATATACATACATATATATATATATATATATATATATATATATATATATATAATTTTTATAAATGGATGATATAAAAAAAATTATTTTAAAATATTACATTTGTTAACGAATGATAAAAATATAGTGTAGTTTAAGAAACTATTTTTTTTTTTTTACAAAAATACCTTACTTATAATATTAAAAAATTTCCCTTTTTTCAGAAATTGTTCAAGTAAATAAAACTCAAATTAAGCCTCAAACCTTAATACCCAAAAAAGTTGTGGACTGTAATTTCAGCTTCTTCCAGAAAGAAACAAGAATTATATAGAAGCGATTCAACAATCATGTGAGTCAAATTAAAAACAGATCGAAGACCAATTTAAAGATTCTCCAAGCTAGGAAGCAAAACTTTCGATTAGCCCTTCCAAAATTCAAAAGCACCCGAATCTCTTTATTGAAAAACCATTAGCTAACTTGTTAGCTTTCTATTATTTTAGGCTTCACTTTGCTGACTCAACTTAAAAAGCCTTATTTATCTTGGCTTTTCCCTTCCTTTCAATCATAGACACTAATATCTCTTTGGCCAAACTCATAACCAAATAATTATATCCTCTCCCACACGCATACCCTAAGAAAACTTTGGCCACTTTGAAGCGCGTTAAGCTATATATGTTTATATAAACCCGCCAGTAACTTCTTGTCCCTTACAAAAGCAACCTCTCAAATATATATTTATTCTTGACTGGTTGTATTCGTATAAATATTCTCTTTTCCTCACCTACGTCAAACGTTGCCGAACCCTACAACCCAGAGCAGTTACAAAGGATCTTCTTTATAATTGAATTCTCTTTTTCAATATTGGTAGGCCCCGATACTTTGTGTTTGTGTATAAAGCTCATGATTGTTGGGTTTGAAGGAGATCAGCGGAGAAAGTTATTGTAATTGATTTGTGTTGTGTTGTGTGCTGGGAAGACGAGAACGGTGATGGTGAAGCCTATAATAAGCAAACTGTATTGTTCGGCTTCTCAGAAGGTGTTTGTTGTGAGAAGAAGACCACATGTTGTGAATGGAGGGGGTTTTGTGGTCACAGATTGTCCGTCACAGGAGATTGTGTTTAGGGTTGATGGTTGTGGAATCCTCGGAGTTAAGGATGAGCTTATTCTCAGAGATGGAGATGGTGATGCTGTGCTTCTTCTGCGTCGAAAGGTACGTATACGTGTGTTTTTGTCTATTCTCTTGATCGGTTGTAGTCTTAATATCTACATTAATCTCCACTGATACAAGAATAGGTATATGTGAATATATATTACAATATTGTATTAGATTTTTTTTTATTATTTTATTGATATTAAAGTTGAAATGAATTGGGTTTCAGGGTTTACCAAGGTTTGAGCATGTCTTCGGTGGCTGAGTTCTCATATAGATGCAATTTGAACTCATGATTTTATAATTACAAGCTAACCTTTTTATCACCTGAATCTGAATCTACTACCTCCTATTCATAATATACAACGCTTTTAAAAGAATAACTTAATTTAAAATATAAGTTATTTGTAAGGTAATTAATGCTCAATTCCAATTTTGTCCTCATTAAATTTTCAAACTCATTTTCCAATAAGAGTAAAAGTGAATTTTTTTATAAAAGAAATCTATTATATATTTAATTACCTAGATGTCACTTATTATTTACCTTGATTAAAAAAAAAAATTCCTATGTTATGTTCCTGGTCCTAAGGGATCAATATAATGTTTATTTTTGCTATTATATATGAAAGTTGTAACCTTTTGGTATATATACAGGGAGGGATGGTGGAGGCACTGAGCCTTTATAGGAAGTGGAGAGGGTACAGTTTAGAGTATGAAGATTCGAAGAAGCTGGCATTCAGCTTAAAAGAACCAAATTCGTGTTTGGCGAGGAATAATCTGATTAGAATCTGCACTGAGCCAAGCAAGACTACCAACAAAGCCTGGGACTTCGAGGTTAGAGGCTATTTCCCCGACAAGATTTGTAGCATTATTGATTCCAAAGGCAACGTTATTGCCCAGGTAACATAATTAATATTGTAGCCTATACATAAGCATGTATGTTCTTCAGTAATCCTTAATATATTTCCATGATTTTTCGCGGGCCGCTTCTAAAATTTGTTTGTGCAGGTAGGGGAGAAGAAGGAATTGGGGGAATTGATGGGAATTAGCAAGGATCTTTACAATGTGATGGTGAAGCCTGGAATTGATCAAGCTTTTGTTTTTGGAGTGATCGCAGTTCTGGATTACATTTATGGCGAATCCACCTACTGCTGAATTATCATCATATTTAAAAAGGATGGGCTTGGAAGTACCCAGGAAAGTGGTTAAGTGTTTTCTCCCAAAAGGGAGAGGATTTAGCCTAATTTGAAAAGCTTTGCTGAATATGATTAAGAATTGTAGAGGAAGACAGCGATCCTGCATCTACTAAGTCTAGATATAGGGAAGTTTTTTTGCCTTGTACACAACAACAACTAATCATGCGTGCCTTCCAAATAATTAACCTACCTTTATGTTAGTTTATCCTAATCCAGATATTTAATCTGTAGTATGTGCGTTTCATTTTAATTTATTATCTCGCAAGTCACTCCAAACTTCGAATATCTTCCACCATTTGTTTTCTTTCTTTCTTTCTTTTGGTTCATAATCCACCATTTGCTTTCAGTATATATAAATAAAAATATTATATTCTCTGTCGGTTGTTCTCTTGTATTTTTTTTTTCTGCTTCTTTATCTTAATTTTGTTTTTTCATTATTCACGGGTTTGGCTTATTTCTATATTCTAAAGTCATTGCCTCTTTAAAAAAAACCAAAACTACAAAAATAAAAAAAAATAAACTTGGAATGACCTATGTCCTTCATATATAGTTCATACTCCATACACAGGAAGTCATATAATCTAGCTTCCTTGATTTTATTATTTACAAATAGATCAAGAAATATAATGCTTATTGAAAACAACCCATAAGGGCTCTAATTGAAATGCTTAATACGAGAATGGATCAGCTGATGAATTATATATTATACTCTTGTATCGTCTTTGCGACATTATTACTTCTCTTCACATATAATAAATAGAATTAGTAAAAGGCTTATTTTTCTTATTCAACGTCACATATTAATCAAAAATTCTAAGTTTATGAGTCCATTTAATTTACTTTTTAATTCAATTTTATTTAATATAATTTTTCCATTTCTTTAATATCGACTCGTACTTACTTTCCAGGATACTTAATATAAATCATTTAGATAATTAACGCACAATCTGTTTCTTTCTTTTTTTATTTGACCATGAAATGCACACTCAGTTTCAAAATTCTTTTACTTCCTATTATATATTAAAATAATAATAGTGGCTTAGGCTTCCCAGGGAGCAGATTCTGTGAAAGTTTTCTTTTGGCAACATCGATGATTTTAGGCTCCATGGATCACTTGATCCAGAGAGAAGGAGAGTGGGGGAGAGACCTGAAAAGGAATAATATTATTGCTGATTCCACGTTAATTAAAGTCCGCAGTGGCTTCAAATATTAAATTAAATGATTTACTTAAAAAGCGTATAAGCCAAAAAAATTATAACTTGAAAGTTAACTTTAATTGAGATTTGAAACTAATATATTTCAATGATAAGAATTGTACTTTTGGAAGTAAGATTTGATCTCATTAGTTATTAGTAAGCTCCTAATTAAATGGACCAACTTTTATCATTGAGAAATGACATTGAATGATACGATTTTAGTGTGTTCACGCTGTCCAAGAAAATCCTTAAATTTTATTAATTTTACCTTAAAGTTCAATAACTTTTTAACTTTATTCATATTTATATACATTATTACATTATGCCCTTTGAAAATATAGTAAATAAAATAATAAACAAGGATACAATTATACATTCATATCAAAATTTTTCTTTGCCTCATAAATAAGATTAAAATTTGAAAAATTAGAATGCAAGACCTAGAGAAAAAGCTATTTAATGTGAAGAACTATAAAAATTATAATTACTTATAAAGACCAAATATCATAATATAAATTAAAAATTACTAAATTGTCCCTAATCAAACCTCCTATATTATCTCTTGCATTCATAATTAAAAAAACTAAAATTAAAAGTAAAACCCCTCATCATTCACATGTAATATCATTGCACATTCTTTTTTATAAGTTTCAAACTCATGTAAAATCAATATATTTTTTAATCAACTACGATTCGAACTCATTTTTTTAATTTTTATTTTTCAAGAAGTTCCATATTAATATAATCAATAGATCATTTAATTAATGAATATATGATCAAGTTTTCATATTTATATTGTTAAGTATCAATGTTGATATCCATTAAGCTCTTTTTATAAAAATAAAAACTAAACTCATTTCATTTTTTCAGGATATAATAGATTATTTATATTTTTTAATTTTATTAACATTAAATGAATTTTTTAACCCACATAAATTTTTCTAAAATAAAAATAATTAAATCATATAAAACACCTTGAGTTTTATTAAAATGATATAATAATATTTTTAATTAAAAATTTTGTTTATTTTAGAAAATTATAATTTTAAAAAAATTGAAGAATGTGAAACTTTTATTTCATGGATAGTATACATTTTTTACAAATGAAATTTGAGAAAAAAATGTATTTAATTTATTTAAATTTAAAATTTTGTGAGTGTGGGAGAGAATGTAGGAGGGACTAGAGAATATTTCCTTGAGGGTAGTTTAATATTATTAATTTTATATTCTTGTATTTGGTCATTCTAAATAATTATAATTTTTATGGGCCTTATTAATAAATATCTTTTTCTTTAAGTCTTTCATTCTAATTTTTCCATTAAAATTTTGTTTGTCTATGCCTTATAAATAGAACCAGACGAGTATATGATTAACTTGTCATTTTAGATTTATTATGCATTTTTTTTAGAAAATAAAAATTGAAGTGAGTTAGGTCATGAGAGTTCACCAAAGTTAGGACGAGCCTCTCAACTCAAAGAGCATTTAGAAATGTATTTATATATCGCATATTAACAAGATTCCCATATTAATGGAGTTGGAACAAACAACATTATGTTTAGGCCCAAAAAAAAAAGGAAAGAGAAAAAAACTAACAAGTAACAACCTTATGATTAAGTCAATCTTTCTACCAATTGGATTAACCCCCTTTTATACATGTTTGTCTGGATATTTCACATAAATACATGACCCACAAAATCGCGACCAAAGATGATTTTTACTTTTTCGTTTTTGGTACAAGATGTATGGGCTCAAAAGCCCAAAGAGAACAAAGAAAGGAAAGAATCAAACTACAGCCCAAAATTATCCACCACCCCTCTCAAACATCTTTTTAACTTTTTATAGAGATTTTAACTAAAATGTTTTACATTTATATATAGGGTTAAGGTGCAAAAATACACATATATTTTTTCTTCAGGAGCGCCCAGCAACATATGCTTTTTTTTTTTTACAAAAATACACACGCCGTTAGGTTTTAGGAGCAAAAATACCACTTTCGTTAGTTGACCATTAATCATGGTGAAATTACTCTTTTGCCCTTAACCCTTTTCTTTTTTAATTATTTTATACTAAGGGCAAAAAGGTAATTTCACCATAGTTAACAATCAACTAACGGTCAGTTAACGGTCAACTAACGGAAGTGGTATTTTTGCTCCTAAAACCTAACAGTGTGTGTATTTTTACACAAAAAAAAAACATATGGTGCTGGGTGCTCCTGGAGGAAAAACATATGTGTATTTTTACACCTTAACCCTTATATATATTATACAAAGAGTACAAAGTACAAACAAACTCCACTATTTATAAATTATAAAGGGTTTAGGGGTAAAAATATATATGAGTTTTCTTTAAAAGTGCACCCAATAATGATTGTTTTTTAGAGACAAAAATAACTATGTGGTAATAAAATATGTGCAAAAGTTACATTTTCTATTAATGATACAACATGTTGACAATGAGTTTCAACTCTTTTTATAGGTTAAAGTGTAAAAATATACACATGTTTTACTCCAAAGAATCTTCAACACCAAGTAATTTTTTCAGGTATAAAAGTGATTATGTGGTTATAAATTAGCTACAAATACTGTTTGGTTGACTGTTAAACTTGACTTTTTTGGTGACTGGACAATGACATAACTTTAAAGGTGTAGAAATACACATGTAATTTGGCTAAAAAAGCACCCAACACCAAGTTCATTTTTTAGGTGCAAAAATATCATTTGACTGTTAGTTTGATTTTTTTTGCTGATTAGATGATGACATGGCTTTTAAAGCAACTGTGTGGAAAAAAACATGTTGAATGGTTGCAATTCTAATTTGGGAAGAATTAATATCACCATCTCTATCCCTTTGTTTTTCTCTATAACAACACTATAGCTAAAGTGGCATGTAGATAAAAAATATATTCGCATTGGATAGATTGCAATTTTTAAGTACAATGTTGTTACAAGGGAGATGATATTAATTCTTCCCAACTTTGACTTGCAATCAGTCGGCATATTTTTTTTTCATATAATTGCTTTGAAAGCTATATCATCATTCAGTCAGCAAAAGAAATCAAACTAACAGTTAAACGGTATTTTTGCATCTAAAAAAACATTTGGTGTTGAACACTCTTTTGGCCAAATCACATGTGTACTTTTTCTCATTTGAAAGTCACGTCATCGTCCTGTCAGCATTTAATGTTAGACGCTTCTTTTAATAAAACATATATGTAATTTTGCAACTTGACCTTTTTTTAATTAAAAAAGGTGAGGTTTGGCGTGAGAATAGTACACAACCTTGAATAATTGCTGACAAGGCAAGTGGAATAACATTTAAATAAAAGAAGAAATATTATAATATATAAATGGAAAAATAAATTGGGGAGGAATCTCGGCTAGTAGAGCGTAGTTAATGCCTTTAGTGATGGCAAGGCTAGTAACGGTGACATCGGTGATGAGGTCCGACCAAAATAGCCATAGATTATAGGTGGGAAGCCATTCAAAAATCCTTTCACGGTTCTATCTCTCGGCCTCTCTTTGTTCTTGAACTGCCAGATAGGGTTGTTTGGGAACAAAATTTCTTTCGCTGCTGACTTTAGTTTCTTCATTAACCCCCACAGCGTGACGTTTCCTACAATAAAATTGAAAATTTCTATAGTAATTTTTTTTTCTTTTCCCAAGTTTAGCCATATGCAATATATACGCTAATAATTGGGAGAATGAGCAATAATGCACATGAAGTTTACCATAAAGATCGCCCAGCACCACGAAGTTTTTTTTGGACAAAAAATGCATACGAAATTACATTTTGGGAGCACCCAGCATCACGAGCCATTAGTTGACCAACATTGACTGTTAAGTCTGACGAAAATGAATAGTAACTTTGCTGAAATTACAATTTTGCCCCTAGTTTTAAGTTGAAATTACCATTTTGCCCCTAGTTTTAAATAATGTTTTTTTTTAAAAAAACAATAAAATAGCCCCTCCCCCAGTGACCCCACCACCGGCCACACCACTGCCGGCCGCCTACCCCACTGCCGGCCTCTTCCGGCGACTTTTTTATTTTTAAAAAATGTTTTTTTAAAAAAAAAAACTAAGGGGAGTCTAATGGGCCCCACCACCAGCCACACCACTGTCGGTGGCCGGCCTCCCCATCACTGGCCGCCTCTGGTGACCTCTGGCCACTGCCGGCGACCTCCTTCGGCGACTTTTGTTTTTTTTAAAAAAACTAAGGTTTTTTTTTTAAAAAAAAACTAAGGGGAGTCCGGTGGACCCCACCACCGGCCACATCGCCGGCGGCTGCCACCTCTGGCGAATTTTTGTTTTTAAAAAAAACTAAGATTCTTTTTAAAAAAAAAGTCGCCGTAGGAGGCCTTCGGTCGCTAGCGACAGACAGCCGGTGGTGGGGAAGGCGGCCGCTGGTGGCGGTGTGGCAAGTGGTGGGGTCCACCGGACTCCCCTTAGTTTTTTTTAAAAAAAAAAAGTCGCCGGAGGAGGTCGACAGCGGTGGCCGGAGGTCGCCGACGGTGAGGAGGGCGGCCATCGGCGGTGGTGTGGCCGATGGTGGGGCCCACCGGACTCCTCTGAGTTTTTTTTTTAAAAAAAAAAGTCGCCGAAGGTGGCCGGCGGTGGTGTGGCCACCGGGGGCAAGGGTTATTTTATTGTTTTTTTTAAAAAAACATTATTTAAAACTAAGGACAAAATGGTAATTTTAGTTTAAAACTAGGGGCAAAATTGTAATTTTAGCGAAACTACTGTTCACTTCCGTCAGACTTAACGATCAACGTTGGTCAACTAACGGCTCATGGTGCTGGGCGCTTTCAAAACGTAACTTTGTGTACATTTTTTGTCCAGAAAAAACTTCGTGGTGCTAGGCGCTTATAATGGCAAACTTCATGTGTATTATTGCTTCTTCTCCCCTAATAACTTAGTCGAACTTTGAATTGCCAGAATGTATGCAAAGAAAAGGTGAAAAAAAGCAGAGAGATAACTTTGTTAAGTATGAGCATCGAGGAAAGTTCTAGAAGAAGAAACAGAAGGAGCGAGGTTCTCGGGGGAATGATTTTGCATGAGAATATGTTCCACATATCTGACCTTAGAAAGCAAAGAACAAGAAGCAAAACTCTTGGAGGAAATGAATTCGTAGAGGAAGAGGAAGAAATAAATATTCAAAAGAAGTAGAGAATAAAAGAGGGAAGAGAAAGAGAAGGAAGAGGAAGGACATGGTCATATTTGAGGGGCAAAAGAGGAAGGTGGCATGCGTTACAGGGAGACGAATAGTCATAAACCTGAAACTATATAAACAAAGACCAGAGGAAGAGGAGGAGAAGAAGGGCATGTTGAAAGAAGAAAGGGCGCGGATAGTGGAAGATAAAGGGGAAACTTGGAGGTGGACTCGAGCAGCTACCAACCAAAGATGGATTTGAAGAGGAGTGTCGAGATTGATGGCCAAGCATATGATGAATGACTCAAGCTGGCAAAACTACCGGCCTCTTTCACTAGAAAATGTGAGTTTTGTACTTGTGTTTTAATCACATAGTTACTTTTGTCTCTCAAAAAGAATTTGGTATTCAATGCACTTTTTGAAAAAATTCATATGCATTTTTGTCCTTTAACATAATCATAAATTTATAACTTATTGGGACAATAAAAATTACAATTTCCTTTTGGGAAAATCACACTTGGGTTACAAGAACTAGAAAAAATAACAAAAAAGTTCCATTATATATTCCTTTGTTAAAAACATATGTAGGACCTTAGTGATATAAATTCTGAATGTCAAATTACATTCTTACCCTTTGTAATTGAAATGTGAATATTATAAGATACTAAGTTATACGAGTTAAGTTACTTGTCAATCGTTATTCTATGACCTGTTAATATAATCACGTCGACTTGTCAATGGGAGTTGTTTTAAATTATACTAAAAATGACAATTGTTAACATTGATGGGCCTTGTCAATGGCCATTTTTTTACTTGTCATTGTATACACATAAACTTGCAAAAAAAAAAAAAAAACCATATAAACTTGTTAAAATAAGTACATACATTTGCCAATGTATTATTGTCATTATAGATGCATAAACTTGTCAAAATATATACATACACTTACCAATTTATAACTTATCAAAATACACACATAAACTTGTCAAAATACACACATTGACCTACTTGTTCATGGGTGAATCATGGTTGGAGAATAGGGTTTTGATAACAAATCAATGTGTATATTTTGACAAGTTATACATTGGCGAGTGTATGTGTCTATTTTAACAAGTTTATGGTCTAAAATGACATTATACATTAGCGAGTGTGCGTATATGCCAATTTTGATAAGTTATACATTAGAAAATGAATGTGTCTATTTTCACAAGTTTATACATTTTTTTTTATAAGTTAGTGTGCTTATAATGACAGGCTATACATTAGCAAGTATATGAGTCTATTTTAACAAGTTTATGCATTTGTAATTGTAAGTTATATATTGATAAGTGTAAGTGCCTATTTTGACAAATGTATATGCCTGTAATGATAAGTCAAATAGTGGCTACTGACAAGGCATCTATGTAAACTATTGTAATTTTTTAGTACAATTTTAAAATAGCCTTCGTTAACAAGTGGACATTACTATATTGATTAGTCATACAATGACAACTGACAAACTCATCTATGTTAACTAGAATAACTTTCGTTGATAAGTGGATATGCATATTTAAACAAGTCATAGAATAATGATTGACAAGTACTTAAATCTAATCATATCAATTATTAAGGACAATAAGGTAATTTCGTATTTGGAATCTATATCCTTAGGGACTTTTTTGATAGGGGAATTGGAACCTTTTTGTTATTTTTTTGGTCTTTGGACCTAAGTGCTTTTTCAAATATATATTTATATATCTATTTTGTATAACTTAAAATATTAAATGAAAAATTAAATTTTCAGATATAATTGATAAGTTAAATAATAAATCTTTTTTTCTTATCCTTTTAACGAGATATCAATAAGTATGGGGAGAAATTTTTCTGTGCACTGAGTGCACCAGATCATTTAAACACTTGCCAATGAAAATGGGCCAACTCAACGAATTCAGATCTACATACCTGCTCACATGGCATGTGGGTCTGAATTCATTGAGTTGGCCCATTTTCATTGGCAATTGTTTAAATGATGCGGTGCACTCTGTGCACCCAAGAATTTCTCTGAGTATGGGAGGGGATCATGCCACGGCAATCTTCGTCATTGCCACGTGAGATACGTCTGTTTGGCAATTAGGGGTTGGTGCGCCCATAATACATTACCGTCTTTATATATGCACCTCTGATGCATCACTCCCTGAAGTAACCCTGCCTCAATAATCTCGGATCTTCACGCTTCCTGAACTTCTGATTCTGCTAATATAGTCTAGTACCAGTAAGTAATAACACTTTGCTCATGTTTTCATTTTATGATTCTTAGCTTTTCGGTTTCATTTGATCTCAATCGATTTCTGTTGACCTTCGCAGGAAAATGGGTTCCGATAAGAATGATTACAGCTTTTTGATGGAGATCGGTCTGGATTCCACCAATATTGGCGGTTTTGTAGACGGCAAATGGAAGGCCAGTGGTTCCTCTGTCACTTCTGTGAATCCTTCGAACAATAAGGTGCGCCTCTTGACGACACCGATAGCGACTGTGACTATTTTTTCTTGTTTAATTGCAGTCAGAGATCTTCGAAAGAAATTTGGTCCTTTTACTGTTCCATGCAATGTTTTTCTTAATTATTTTTTCACTAATAGTTTCCTCAGTCATTCAGATGTATATGTTCGTTTTTATGCTGGCAAGATTTTCTTTATTTTGTTGGGATTTAGAATTGGGTTTTGATGAGTCGAGTTGGGGAATTCTTACTGCTTAAAAACCTACTTTCTAAGAGTACATGCTAATATTTTCAGCATAAAGTTTTTTTTTTTGTATGTGGGGGAGGACAGGAGATTCTGGAGTAAGAAACAAAAGTAAAGCGAATATGAATATTATTCCATAAATTACATGTACCTTAGTGTAACGATTTATTGTCAACCGACATTAGGCCATCGCAAAAGTAACAGAAGCAACTGTGCAAGATTATGAGGAGGGATTGTGTGCTTGTAGTGAAGCAGCTAAGCTATGGATGACTGTAAGTTTTCAAGTAGCCTTACTTTCATGATTTGTTTTGGCAACTCAATAGAAACGAAGACCTTCGTTTATATGTTATTGAAACCAAAATTTGTCCTTCAGATTCCTGCGCCAAAAAGAGGTGAGATTGTAAGACAGATTGGAGATGCATTGAGGACCAAGTTGGATCCTCTGGGTAGGCTTGTGTCACTTGAGATGGGAAAAATACTTGCAGAAGGAATAGGGGAGGTTCAGGAAATTATTGATATGTGTGATTTTGCCGTTGGGCTAAGCCGACAATTGAGTGGATCAATAATACCATCAGAACGGCCAGATCATATGATGTTTGAGGTGTGGAATCCTCTAGGAATTGTTGGTGTTATCACTGCTTTCAACTTTCCTTGTGCTGTTTTAGGTATGCTTTCTTTGAGTCTACTAATGAGCTTTGAATATATGTATATTATAAAATTAACAGCTTCCTAGGGATAACAGTTCATTATTACACATCACTAGTTTGGAATGTTAAGAGACTGTATGGAACTTGATTGCAAATTGTCTTTCTGAAAAAGAAGCAAAGGTGCCTGAATTCTGTAAACTTATATGTATTAGCTTATTCATCAGCGCGGTCATCTCACTTCATCACATTATGACCTCTTCAGTGCTTTTTAAAAATATTCTGGAATTGATGAAATAAAATAGTAAAAACAGAGGCTAGATTGTCTCTGAGACAGAATCTTAGAAGATAAAACAAATTTAATTATATATATTAGCTTTTGTTGTAACTAAGGAAGTTTTTGTTTTGTTCTATTGTGCTTTAGGGTGGAATGCCTGCATTGCATTAGTTTGTGGAAACTGTGTTGTGTGGTAAGTCAACTAATTCAACTCTGAAATTATATGAGCATTATCCTCTGATCATGCTATGTCAGATCATGTCACTATCCTTCCCTTTTTTTAGTGGATTATCATTTTTTTCTCTGTTGTCTACTTTTCATCTTTAACGTATAATGTCTCTTTTGAATTTTATATTCATTGAAGGAAGGGCGCCCCAACAACTTCATTAATTACTATTGCTGTGACAAAGCTGATAGCTGAGGTTCTTGAGAGGAACAAATTACCCGGTGCTATATTCACTTCTTTCTGTGGAGGTGCTGAAATTGGTCAAGCAATAGCAAAAGACACTCGCATTCCCCTGGTTTCATTTACTGGAAGTACAAAGGTATTTCTATAATCAAACTCTAGATTTTTTTGAATCTCAACAATTGTTATTGCTTGGACATGATTTTTTCCTCCAGGCTATATAATCAAACTAATTAATCATGTCATTATTTTTCACTCTATGGAAATATTTTGTGTCACCTGGATGATGCTTAGTTTAGTTGCCAATAGAGTTTATAAAAAGAATATCCATCTGCGATATTTTATTACTAATAATGCTATAAAATATGACTTGAGATAATTTGAACATTGCATATTTCAGTGAGAGTATGCTTGTGTAATGTGCATTCTAAGGTTATATGGGCTGCTTTTTATGTTCTCCACTAAGAAAATATGAGTAATGGAATACAAGATTAGTTAGAGACATCGTGTAAAATATTTGTTCAATAAATGGTTGAGCTGGTTGTGATGAATTCCATATTACAGGTGGGCTTGATGGTCCAACAAACAGTTAATGCAAGATTTGGCAAATGCTTGCTGGAGTTGAGCGGTAACAATGCAATTATAGTAATGGATGATGCAGACATCACACTAGCTGTGCGATCTATTTTGTTTGCAGCTGTAGGTACAGCCGGTCAGCGCTGCACAACCTGTCGTAGATTGGTAATAAAATCATTAACTTAGATTTGACACTTTGATGCAGTTGTAGGTCAAAAAGTGCTGAAGCTAATGAAGGTTTTTGAATTTTTCATTCTTTCTTTCTTGGACTGCAGTTTCTTCATGAGAGTATTTACCAAAATGTGCTTGATCAACTAGTTGGACTGTATAAACAAGTAAAAATTGGGGATCCCTTGGAGAAAGGGACACTTGTTGGGCCAGTACATACCCGTGCTTCAGTGGAAAACTTTAAGAAGGGCATGTCAACCATAAAAACACAGGTACGCATGATGTTGTATTGTCACACTTTTGGTTGAGTATTATTTGTGTATAATCTTACAATATCATGGTTAGTGAACCCATTTTTTTTCATTCCCGAACTTCTGTTTAAGATGGATTCTAGTCTGTGGAGATGATTTACCTGATATTCTGATCATCAGGGAGGAAAGATCCTGACAGGGGGATCTGTTTTAGAATCTGAAGGAAATTTTGTGGAACCGACAATTATTGAGATATCTCCAGATGCTTCTGTAGTTAAGGAAGAGTTATTTGGCCCCGTTCTATATGTCATGAAATTTCATACTCTGGAGGAAGCATTTGCCTTGAACAATTCTGTACCTCAAGGATTGAGCAGTTCAATCTTTACTAAAAGACCTGAAGCTATATTCAGATGGATTGGGTGAGTGTTTATAGATTCTTTTGTCTTTTTATCTTGTGGTCATATAGTACGGTAGAATATTCTGGCTTAGGCACCCAAATATTAACTGAAATCCCCAGATGTGGTTGGTTTGGTGATTTTGTGATTGATAATTGTGTAAATAATATTTTTCATGCCCACGACTACTATGCAGGCCGCTAGGCAGTGATTGCGGTATAGTGAACGTAAACATTCCAACAAACGGAGCTGAAATTGGTGGTGCCTTTGGCGGAGAAAAGGCAACTGGTGGAGGTCGTGAAGCCGGAAGTGACTCTTGGAAGCAATACATGCGTCGTTCAACTTGTACCATCAACTATGGGAGTGAATTGCCGTTGGCTCAGGGAATCAACTTTGGCTAGTGAGCCATCCTTGTGAAGGATGGAGCTAAAATGTTGGGACTTGGGAGGATGATATTTGGCTGTCACACTAGCTAGATATGTAGTATCATTGTGTAGCTTTGATGATGTTAAGGAGACATTTAGCAGATATATATCAATAAGTCAGTCAGATGTTATGATATTTTCCTCAAATATTTGCCAAATTTATGTTATGGCATGTGGTTCTTTGTTCTCAGTGTTTCGTTGCTTCCAATGTTTTGTGGGGTGCAAACATTGGTGAGAATCCAATGCCCCGAAAACCTAAGGGTTCCTCCGCAAGATTCGACCATCACTGCTCGCGCGGGTCCTTCCCTCTAAGGTGCTTCCCTACTGATGCATTTTTACATCCCATAGCTTTGGCATATCGCTTAGCCCCGTTCATCTTCGGCGCAAGAGTGCTCGATCAGTGAGGTATTATGCACTCTTTCAAGGGTGGCTGCTTCTAGGCAAACCTCCTGGTTGTCTCTGCAACCCTACCTCCTTTATCACTGAGTGGTCATTTAGGGGCCTTAGCTAGTGATCCGATTCCCTCTCGACGATGAAGCTTATCCCCCATTGTCTCACTGGCTGACCTTGACCCCTATTAATAAAAAAAATTCAAACAAAGAAAAGAAATAAAAGAAACTCCGTTCTATGAATTCAACAAAAAAAAAGGTAAAACAAAAAGAGAGGGATTCGAACCCTCAGTACAAAAAATTCGTATAACGGATTAGTAATCTGACGCTTTAGTTTACTGAACCATCTCTCCCCAATTGAAAAAGAGCCCTTTCTTTTCTTTTTTATTTATTTAATTTGATATTTCTATCTTATCTCTATTTATATAATATATAATTAGAATATTCTATAGTCTATAGAATAAGGGGGATCCGCTTACAATAAAAGCTTTGAATATGTTTGTTTGGCATCATGTATGGGACCTCAAGATTGTTTATTGACAAAAATTGAGATAACTCTTTATAATTAAAAAATTATTTTTTAAGTTTTAAATCGTTATTCCAAACAAACACTATTTGAAAAGATGTAAAAGTTCAAAAGAAAACTCAGCGAGAAGCCAAATTTAAAGCCTCTTGAGTTATAGTGTTTGTTTAGAAACCTTTTAAAACCTAGGTTTTATGTAAGTTAAGATAAAACTTCTCCCACATACTTATCAATAAATATGGGAAGAGTTTTATCTTAGCTTGTATAAAATCTAGGTTTTAAGAGGTTTTCAAATAGGTATGTATACAGTAATGAAAGTGCGAATTTTATTCAGACACTTAAAGACTGGGTCCTTGGGACTAACAGGGTCAATAAAATGGAAGGAAATCCTCTCCTTAGCCATTTTTCTCCTTTTCCCTCATCATCCCATCTGAGCTGTTGATTGGGAAGGAAGGAGAAAAATTAAAGTATTATTATATTAATTGGACGGATATGATTTACAAATTATAAGGGATAATGAGAAAAGGATAATGAGAGAAACCCAACCAAAAAAAATGCCAAGTTAGGGACCTTTTTATGCCTAAAATATCTTAAAATTTAAAATAAACTGTATAAATACATATAATTTAATTATAAATTTTTTATTTTATTATATATAATAATATTTCAGATATATTAAAATTAAATTCTTTAAATATATTTACTTAATTTTTCACGAAACAATTGTATTATATATTTCCTTAATTTTAAATGAGTTATGATTCATAATAATCATCGTACCAGACAAGTACTAAAATGCTTCTTTATTAAGGCCTTCATTGTTTTTTGATTTTTTTTAATATTAATTTAATTTTTTTATCAAATTTAAATTTAATCTTTTTTTCAATTTTATATATATATATATATATATATATATATATAGTTAAAAAAGACTTACATCATTTTTAATTATTTTTCATCTCAACTGATTTTTCAAAACTATTCAAAACAAATTTCAATTTTAAAAAAGTTACTTCACTTTTATCCGATCTTACATTTACAAAAGTTAGATTGAATTAGTTACTTCAATGACCCGTTATTCCAAATTACTCCATTTGATTCTTATTATAAAACATCAATTAACAATTCTCATAGACTAATAAAAACGGTTAATGTTGTTTTAAAATATAAATAATTTTCAATATTGCCCTTACTAATTCACTAAATTATAATATTCTATTACTCTCACCTATTACCTTTATTAATTGCAGGTATATATGGAAAAATAATAGTTCTCCTTAAAAACAAGCAAATAGATCAAATATACTTATTAATTACCCCTTCTGGTCCTTATTATAAGGCGCCAACTGCCTTTAACTAACTCATTTATTACTATTTTCTCATTATACCCTCACTTTTAACTAACTTTTTAAATTCCCATAATTAAAGTAAGGATAAAGTTGGAAATATTTATCAATTTTGGACCTATTTAATGACACAACTTTCATTCTTTGATTTGTAGGAAATGGTAGTTGGTGTCTTATAATAAGGACTAAAGGGAGTAGTACCTTATGATATATTATAAGGAATAGAGGGGGTATGTTGTATTAGTTTCTAAGAATCAATTCAACTAAGTTTAATTTTTTGAGGTCGTGAGGAAGAGTATCCTCTCATTATTTTTTTTTCTCTTTTTCCCTTATTAGTTCATTTTGGATGTTTGATTGGAAAGATGAGAAAAATGTTAAAGTAATATTATGATTGATTAGACAAATATAATTTAAAAATTATGAGAGATAATAAAAAAATTATGAAAGAAAGTCAACCCTATCTTATTTTAGATAGTAAGCTAAGAGATAAGAAAGCTTGCGTACTGATCTACAAGACTAACTCCTATGAATAGATCACATGTCTTACAAGGACCCGACACGTCACGGTTACGGTCACGGGTCACTCTGGCACCACTATTGCCAAGAAAATGCAGTTCTAAGTGAGACAAGGATTCTGATTTCTTGGGGGAAAAATTAAAACTATAACTAATATTTTTTAAGTTACCCCTCATGCTTTTAAAAATGTATAAATTTAACACATTTTCAAGTTACAATTTTGATACTCCAAAATACTAAGGCTTCTAATGAAATATTACCCCATCCAGATTTTAAGGTGAGATTTTTTTTTTTTGGCTCATTTTAGGTAGGGAATCAAGGAAATGAAAGGGTTACATGTTAGGAAAATACCAACGATCACTTAAAAAATTGAAATAAAACTCTTCTAATATATTTATACACAATAAATCTTACAATTACTGTTAGTTTCGCCATGATGTGGACCTATCTTTTAGAGACCCACAGATTAAAGGTCAACGTAAGATTATTATCTATTCAGAGTTGGTGGGGAAGGAGCTAGTACTGCAAACAAGTCACATGCTTTGGATTCATTAATAAAACCACGAAAAAGGGCCAGACGAGCAAAGACGAAACACGTGTCTTTATTGATAATGACTCTGATTTTGTCGTACGTGCAACCATTGTTATCCTTGTGGGCCCCTGCAAATCACATAAACCGGTAAGACTCATCATCGTAGTAATACTCCTCTCGTATTTATTATAAGACACCAACTATCAAATGTATTTAATTTTGTTTATAAGACACTTACTTATTTCCAAAAAACATTGATTATCATTGTGGCCTCCTGCAAAAATCACGTAAGACTGATTATCTTTGTAGTAATAGTTAAGCACTATTTACAAACTTTCTAAAATTTAGGTTTTACGGAATTTAAAATAAAACTCCTCTTATATTTATTTTATAAATCTTAAAACTCAAGTTTTAGAAGGTTTCTAAATTTAGACTTAATGTTGTAAGCACTATCAAGCCTTAATGCTCCGTACATCTTTTATTTTAAGCTTTAAATAACTGAATCTGTATTATTTAAGAAAATAGTTCAAGTTAGCATAAGACAATAAATATGTGTTATTTTTTTAACTATGTCCTTATGTATAAAAATGATAAATAAGATAAAATAAGTGCAATAAATATTTTGAGACGCTTCCATTTACAAATTTAAATTTTATAATAAGAGAATATAAGAGTTCAGAAAATTAGTTTGTCTTACTTAAAGAATTTAGTTATATTTGTTATTTATAATTATGATATAAGTTGATTTTTTTTAAAAAAATATCATCTTTTATCATGACTCTATCATTTAATAAAAACCTCTTAATGAGTATTATCATCGAGGATACTTAAGAAAAGTATAAATTATCTTAATAAAATGAGTTGAAGTGTTATGTTTAGAATTAAACAGAATCTGAATCTGAAATAATTTTTATATTAAGGCCATCTTGTTACTTTCAGTTTTTCACTGGTGGCTCAATCCCTTTGGAAGATGTCTTCAATACAGCAAGACACTATGTCATACATATGTAAGCTAGTTCCCTTACAATTTTACTAAATAAATCCTGTATTCCTCTTGCGTATTGCAGGTCTGTTTTATTGTAGCATTTTATAAATATTTTTACACAATAAAGATAAGCATATGAGGAGATTTTTATCTTGATTTATAACAAAGTTCTTAAAAAGACACTTTTTTGTGCTTCCCAAACAAGCTTTGAATTGAACTATAAAGCATTGGAACAAAATAAACCCTTTTATTTTAAATATAAATCTCAGTTAACTTTTTAGAGAGATTAGATATATTAAATAAATTACTTAATTATAGGCTATGTTGTGTAGAATCGGATTACATATTATTTTAGAAGTCATGCAATTAATTTAAAGAAAAATAAAAAAACTTTAAATTTATTTATTTAACTTATTTAATCTCTTAAAAAAATTAACTGAATGGAAGTAGTATTGAATGACATAGTGGGCCTTGTATTAAAAGATGGGGTAGCTTCTAAAAATTTGTATTTCTTAAAAAAAAAAACAAAAATTATATGCCTCCCTACAGTACACAGGAATCACTCGAATTAAACTCTAAAAAACTAAAAAAAATATTAACACGTATTTTATAAAAATAACTAGTTTAGTTAATTATTTTAATATACGTAAATTTAATGACCTACTCTTACATGTCTAGTAGGAGGGAGTATTCACTTGTGCTACACGGGAAAGATATTTAGCTTGACTTTAATTGTTGATATCAACCTGGCTAGCCAAGATTACTACCATTCTAGATAATCCAAACCCATGTAAAAAGGACAAGAAATCAAAAGCAGAAAAGTGGAACTAGGACAAATGGTTCCACATCGTCATATTTTTGTCTGTGTTGAACTTGTACCAGCTGGTTCATATATATTTGCTATAGAGGGCTTTCGTTGAGCGTTAATTGTAGTTTTGTCATGAATAACTCCTGAATCTTTCTTGATCTTAAAGTTTCATGAGCGAGATTGTGAGAAGAATTAACTTTAGGTTAGAACTTTTGAGCGCTAATTTTTTTCTCCTTTTTTTAATCTGCCCCGAAATGGGCGTGTTTGACCAGATTATTCATATATTATTGAGATAACACTCCATGTTGACCAAACCTCAATTCATTGTTTGTATTTCGGTTTTAGTCAACTATAACTGCTTGAATTAATTCTTAATTGAGTAGTTAATAACTTCGATTGTGAAACACTAAATATCGTGGTTTCTTGTGAAAACATCTATCCTCTCAATCTGCTTAGCTTGTTCTTCAACATGTGTTCCCCTATAATTGCTACCTTCATTAGCGGCCTAAGAAACATACCTTGTTTGTTGGTCAAGTGTCAACCCTTCGCCGTGCTTGTGCATTTCTTACATAGCTAACGATCAAAGGATATTTTAATAAGGTAATCAATTAAGTATAATTTTGGAAAAAAATAATAATATCCAAGTTCTTATAATTTTATCTAATTTTTAATTAAATTTTTGTACTGTCTTTCAGTTACAGGTATATTGCCGGTATCATGCTACATCGATTAACTTAGGTACACAAATCTTGATAACATCAAAATCACACCTAGAATATCAATTATGCGTGTGTGTGCAGGAAAACAGCCTCGGGCATAATATTTTGTTTTTTAAATTTTTATGACCTTAATAACAAATAAATTTTATTCCATCATTTAAAAAAAATATATTTTGTGATAATTTGAATACCGGTTGATCAGTATCCACATCAATCCTAATTAACAAATTATATATGAGCATATGGACTAATATCTATAACTAAGAAAACAGTAAAATCTGATAAAAAGACGAAAAAAAAAATCAGAAACCTCAGCTTGTTAAAAATAAGGTTAAACAACGAGAATGAAGAATTAATTAACTTTCCTATAATTCTTGTTGTTCGCCTGATTCCAAGTATTTTCTTTTGTTTTGGGACCCTCCTGCAGTCCAGCTTGCTTGTGGTTCAAAGAGTCGTACAGGGCATGAACTCTAACAACAACATTCAGATAGGAAAAAAAACAGGAAAGAGAGAAAAAAAATATCAATTCAGGGAATGATGTGCCTCCGCTTTTTTTTTTTTTTTGTCGGAAACTTCGTGGTGTCGATGCAACCAGAAGTTTCCGGGACACTGCCATTTCTCCTTCCTTTCCTTTTTACTTTTTAGAGTTTGATTGGCTCACCTGTTCATGTCTCTCTGTCAAGTCACTCACTACAGACAAATAAGTATACAGCAATCATTATCCCACGGCCATTACTGTAAATATGGTTATGACCATCACAAAAACAGCATAATGTGCTAGATTATAATTCAATATTAGTGCCCAGAATCCTGAAACGACACGAATATGCACTTCTTGTAAGCTTGTAGATTAGATTAATATGCCTCTCTATCATATTACACTGAATCGGAGAAATTAGAAAGGGACGAAACTAAAAAATTGTTCAGAACATGCTATTTACAAAGGAGATGGAGAAGGAAGGCAAACCAAGGAAATAGTACTAAAGTCAAGTCATTAATATGCTGATTTCTACCAATGAATCATCTTGAAGAAAGCCACATGTAAGAGAAAGGTCAATTTTTGACGGAGGAGGGATCCCCTGTTTCGCGTTTTAGCTCAACCTGAGATGGAGGAGAAGCAACTTTCCGACCGAACCAGCGGCGAGCTTCGAGCTTGATGATGAGCCACCGCGAAAGAGAAGCTTGATGAGTTTGACCGGATATGTCTCGGGGAGTCCAAGCTCCGGCGAAGAACCCTACCCATGGCGAATATCGGGTGCTCTGTTTCACTGAGATGACCGTCGCCGGAAGAAGATCGGAACTGGGAGCAGAAACTGGTATGGCGGTTGAGAGCTTCTTCAAGAGTGATAAGGCGGTCTGATCTTAAAACCTCGTCCTTGACAGCCTCCACACATAACCCACATAACCACCGACCTTGAAACCTCTGACGAACACGAGAGATGTAAGCAGGAGTGCAATCCTCGGAGAATCCACATGAATCACATTTAACGCTCTCCACCTCCATTTGAGGTTGTTTTGTTCTTACACTTTGTGTCTCTCTCAAATATTGTCATCTCTCCAGCACCACTCTATACATATGGGCAAGGGGTATGAGGTTATCTGTGTATTTGTTTTTGTTTTGTTTTGTTTTTTTTTCGGCCATAGGTTGTCATATGTTGATATTTAATAATAAACGAATGCCTCATAATTTGAAAATTTAGAATATTTTTTTCCTTTCATCGCCAGGGTAGCATTGAGAGCCTGATGGTGATGAGCAGGGGTATTGGGCTCTAAATAACTTTAAGTAAAAAAAAAAAAACAGTAAAAAAGAACTTAAATAAGTTCATTAGTTTTTTTTTTTTTTAAAGAACTCTTAAAAGTCAATTGAGAAAAAGTACTTTAAGGTAGCTTTTGAAAAAAGCTCTCAGCTTTTCTCAGCTTTTTTAGGTAGGTTCTGTTACTTTTAACACCATCAATCGAAATATAAATCATACCACTCTGGTTTTATTCATAAATTCCTTTTGGCCAAATCTCACATGCTAAGGAAAAGTGGTTAACTCAATAATTATGAGAGTAAATTTTTAACTTTACCCTCATTTATGATTGATTATTTTTCAACTCTTCTTTCTCTCACTATCTTCATAGGTATAATTAATATAGGTAAAATTGTCACAATCTTATTTATTATATGAAAGTGAACTTATGAACAAGACTAAATTTTTTTCTGGTCAAAAGTGAACTTATAAACATGACTAAAATGGTAAATCATATAGAAAATAAGTTATTGATGTTGCCACTAAGCCAAACGTGTCATTAAATAGGAATAAAAGCATTGTGGGGTTGCTTTTTACCGGAAAAAAAAAAAAGCATTGTGGGGTTGCTTCAGAGTTCACACACGTCACATAAGTGAAAAACTAAATATGACGACCTGGAATGTTGTCGACATAGGAATATAGGATTGTAAATTTCCCTATTAATAATGTGCTTTCATATTCTTGTCTCTGGTCTATACACACGCTTTTGACTCCAAAATGACGATCAATCAAAGGAGACGCGTTAATTCACACAAGGGTGCTTTAAAAAAAAAAAAAAAAGGATAAATACCACTTTTAATCTTTAAAATTCCATCTAATACTGTTTTAGTCCATCAAACTTGAAACATGTGATTTTGATCAGTTTCAGTGGCGGAGCTTCTTATACACCAGGGGAGCTGTTGCCCCCGCAAAAAAAAAAAAAATAAAAAAAAATAAATAAATAAATAAATAAATCTGTGAAAAAAATTTAATGAAAGTAGGATTTTTTATATATATATATATTTCGCCAAAAAATGTACACATTTTGTCCTAAAAATTTATACATTTGACCCTCTCAAATATTTTTTTTTTTCTTAATTAGACAATGAGTATACATTTGGCTCCCCAGATCTTTATCTCAAAATCCGTCACTAATCAGTTTATAGTAGTTGGTCTTTGAAGTTTAAACATGATTTGAAAATGCATTAAATGGTACTCGCTTTGGTCCTAATTATATGACAACATTTAATAGTTGGTTTTGGTTCTAATTATAGGACAAAATTTAAATTTTTGTCAATTTCTTCCTAAAACACCCCTATTTTATTCTCTCAAGTGTGTTTAGTTTTTGGTAAGTATATACATTTAGATGTATAGAATTTTCCAGTCAATAAAACTCTTAAATTGTTGGATTTTAATTTATTTATTTATGAGTTAACGTTAATTTACCAACACACACACACACACACACACACACACACACACACACACACACACACATAAACACACTTATATATTTATATATGTATACACACATACATATAGACATACACACGCATTATATAAATATATATGTGTGTATACATGTGTGTGTGGGGGGGGATGTGAGGTTTGTATTTGTGTGTAAATATGTGTGTGTATCTGTGGTGTAGGAGGGGGGTGTGTGTGTGTGTTGTGTGTTTTTTTTTTTTTTTTGGGGGTTGTAGATATATATATGTGTGTATATACACATACACATACATGTATATACATAACAAGACCATCATTTCAATTAGAAAGTATGAAAAGGAATATTCTTGGTTGGGGAGATATGTTAATGTTATTGAAAATTTATATAAGGGCATTTTACAAAAATAAGTGAAATTAACTAATTTAACTCCCCTCCTTAATCTCTTTAAAATCGGTTAAATATGTCTTATAATTAGGACTAAAGAGAGTATTAAATTAGTATACTAGGCACTAACTCTGTTACATTAGCTTATGGTCTAGGATGAGCGGAAAAAGACGTGGTAAAATAAATAAATGGAAAATTCTGTTTAGGTTGGACTAAGAAACTCTTAAAAATTTCTGATAAAAATTCAGATATCAGAAAAGTGTCATAAACAACTACTTCATTTAGATTAATTACTTCATCAATTGGATTAACAACTCTTTAAAACTTTTTTAACATCTGAATTTTTCTTAAGATTTTTTTAAGATTTTCTTAGTTTTTGGATCTAAACAAAATTTTTTTCATAAATAATTTCATAAAACCCAACACACACCCACTCTGATCTCTCCCCTCTTGAAATGGCATTGACCCCAACAAAAGAGTGTTACGGACAATTCCGAAGCTTGCACAAATCTACGACAATGTCACCGTCAAACGCGGTTAAAATTATAAAGTAAAATTAAATGATTAGTTATATAGTTAGTTATGACCTAATTTATATATAGAAGGTTTTAACTATTATAATGAGTATGTGTTGGATATGGAATCCTCACCATGTCTAGATAATGAATTAAGTTGAAGTTAATTTGATTTTCCCCCATGATCCTAAAGTTAAGATTAGTTTGATAATCTTCCTCAAGTGAAGTGAGAGTAGATTAAAATAACTTAAGTGGGTTATTGATTGTGGGAGCATGTTGCTCTCTTATGAGATTAATACCCTTCTACTTTGATATATTTCTTTAATTATTTCTCTAATTACTTTTGTTAACCAAAGCTTCAACATAATCTTGGATGTGCCTCCCTCCGTGGCCGTAGTCACTAATGACGACCAAAAAACTGGATCGGCGGTTTCATCGAAAGACGTCGTCATCTCCGAAATCCCCTTCATCGCTGCTCGTCCCTACATTCATCAAAAGCAAAGAGAAGCAGGAGATGAAGATATTCCGGTGTTGGTTCTACATTCAATTAAAGCAAAAAGGAACAGGACAAAGGGTGCCACACATTGCATCCTCCATTTTCTAATTTTCCCAAACCTTCATATCAAAAAACGAGGCTTCCCATATGATCTCCCAAGAGAAGAAATATTAAATTCTATAACTAAAATCAAGAGGCAAAGAAATAGTTTTGCAGGCATATCACTGCCGATGCTCCTTCACCGATGATGATTGCCGCCGATGCTACGTTGCCCAAAACCCCTTTCTCCTATGCCCGACCCTCTTGCCTGTGTTGCTGGGGTGCTGTGCGTTTCAGCCTTTCTTTCTTTCTTTCTTAGGAAAATCTCATATAAAAACGGTTGAATTATCCAAATTCTAATTTGAGTGGCTAAATTTAAGAAATTATTAATTAGGTTATGTAACACAATTAGGGATTTAGAATTTCGGTCAAATTACTTTTATATCCTTTAATTATTAAAAAAACAAAATTGGATTTATGCGCTACAAAGAACCCTAACCATTGGACGTCTCAACTATGCTCAGTCAAGACTTGATCAGGCCTATCATAACATCTGTTGCCAGATTGTCGCTTTGTGATAAAATCTTTTAACAGATTTGAATAGTCTTATTAAGATTCTCATCACTGTGCCCCAAAAGATCCCAATCACACCTTACTAAAATGACACCTAAAAGAGTATTTGTTTTATGTGATTTGCAATCTGTTTGACTAGTTATGCACACAAAACTTGTGTTCCATAGATCCGAACGCATGTATTGATGCTTTTTAACATTTCTATACTAATTGATTTGTGCTAAATTCCTCTTGTAATTCATCGACCAGATCTCGTACAACGACGTACAAGAAAAATCTACAAGACTCTTTTCTATGTTCACGTGAGTGCAATAAGCTTGGAAGCGCTAATTAATAGCAAGTGTCAATGTGTGTGTCTCCAAAATCAAAGTTTCATGGATATGAATTACCAAGGAAGCCCAAGGTTCTTTGTTTTTTTTTTTTTTGGGAATTGATCGGCAAACTTCGTCAGTAAATCACAAACTTGGTGAAGGGTTCTGCATTTTCTAGAGTCTTCAACCAATCAGGCATGGTCTTACTAAGGAATTGGCTTGCCACTCGCCGGCGAGAGATAGGTGTTGGGATGAATCATCAGAAAGGAAAAGATTTTTGGCCACCGTTTTGAGAGGAATATCTGGGTATGTTTCCACAACGCTTTTACGTTTGGGACGAACCAAAGCAGATGGAGGTGGAGACGTTTGCTGGGTATTATTGGAAAATAACTAACATTGCAATATTATAGATTGGGTCATTGACCCAATTTAATATTTGTTGTGTTTACTAGCTTTATATAGAATTTTCCTATTTCAACCGTCTTTATATAAAATTCTCCCTTCTTTCTTTTTTTTAAAAAATGTAATTATCCAGCTCAAGACATTTTTATTACATTTACCATGTCAGCTTCCCACCAAACATGCCACATAAACTAATTTGCCACATAAACTAATTTTACTAATGTAACGGAGTTAATGCCATGTAGACTAAATTAACTCCGTTAAATACAACTTCAAGTCATTTTCAAATTTTAGCAATCAACTATAATAAACCGATCAAACTTTGAGGTATCACAATTACATGTCTTAAATTTGAGGGGTTAAAACCAAAATCAAGGACCAAAAGTAATATTAACCCAAAAATTATACTTGTTTTATGGGATCTTTTGTGATGTCCTTTTCATATGCATGTAATTTTCTTCCCTTTTCTTATACTTATAATTTTCTTCCATTTTAAATGTTACCATCTAGTATGGAGACATTGCTATATGAATATGATTTGTCACGTTATTTATGATCTAGCCAGTTAAAATACAACAATTCAACTAATATTAATCATAGTTGGTTGCTCATGTAATTCATATTTTTATTTTTCTTAAAAAAATAAATCCCTTAATTAAGAATTCGGATGTGATTAAAAAGTAAATCTTGTAAAATCTTTTAATTTTATTAATATGATAACTAATATTTAGAAAGTGTTAAATCAACTCATGAGTTATTATATTTTAATTGATTTAACCTTTAGTTTATACAAGAATTTCTCCTAGTTCATGTTAAGGTTAACCTAATAATCTTTTAACCACCAAATTAATGATCAATTAAATAAAAAGTGTTCCGAAGATATTAGATGATATAAATGTCCATAAACACTCAATTCTTGGCTTTTCATTTTGACATTTTCTACACTCCATAACTCTCTAATGAATAATCTTTATGAATTTTTATGCTTAATGACTCAAAAGTTACAATTTGTGCTCTCATAAAGATTAAATGTGTTATTTATTTTATGTAACTCTTAATTGAGGTTGTGGGCCTATAAATAGAGCACTATGCACCACACTTTAGTTACATCCAAATGAATAAGATATTGCTTAGCTTCATCTTTCTCTCCAATCCTCTCTTCATCTCTTTCATTTCATCTTTTGTATTTTAGTATTTTTATAATGTTATTAGCATGAATTCGCTCTTAAGGCCTATGGTCTAATTTTCTATTTCTTCTACTCTATGACTTTATCATTTCCATACTATATTTTATGTTGCATATTCTCTATGTTATTTTATCTTTACAGTTTACATCATCAAACAAGGCTTATATGAGTGAACAAACTCGTATAGTTGCTAATAATGTAAGTATCTTTATTGTTATTTTTAGTTACTAAACAAGTTTCATTATTAAACTTCTCGTTATCTATATCTCATATGATAAACTTAAAAAGAAAGAAGCAGACAGATCATTTGTGTCAAATGGGAGGAATGGTATTCTGATCCTTGCAATTGGAAAATCCGATCATGTGGGACGTGTTAGGGGAATTGGAGGAGGGTTAGGCCTAAGGCAATAATTTGGATCATCCAAATGTAATAAACAAAGTATGGTACCCGAGAGGAGATGGAACATATTGTGGCCATCGTGAGTGAGCAAACAGAGGCGTGAGAAGCTTCATTGAGAGCAATGTATGAAGCCCAAATGAGCCACATGAAGGAGGAAATGATGATGATTGTGAGCTCACATACTGAGACCATTGTTCCCATGATACATTCACCTACACCTATGCAGCAGAGTATTAAAGGGAGTTGTTGCATTTTTAGATAATTAGAGGCTCCTAAACCTTGTGACCTTTATGTGGAGGATCCTGAATGCAGATTAGTTGTACATAAGATTGTCTACTTCTTGGGATCAACTATGTACCACCAACAAATGGCTGATAATCAAGTCAGAGTATCGGTTGAAAATGTGATCATTGTTGATGCACCTCTCCCTCTCCCAACTAGTGATCTGAAGGTTGTGAGTGATGTTAAAGGAACTCTCATTTCGTGGTTAAAGAAGTTTGTACATATTTTTCATATGGTGTCTTATGTTTAGGTAATGCTTTTGATGTTAACCTATTGAGGAGAAACACAGTTGTGCTGAAAGCATCTTTCCAATAGAACATAAGAAGAAAAGCATGAGCTAGTAAAGTCAAACTAGTTTCTATAATGGATCGATGGCGCCTTTCAACTAATCCATTTTGCTTTGAGGTATGAGGACAAGTGAAGCGGTGTTCAATACCACACTCAACTAAATGGATCTGGAAAGCTAAAAATTCTTCCCCATTGTTAGACTGCACCTGTTGAATTTTATGTGAATATTTATTTTCAACAAGAAGCTTGGACTCTTTGAATTTAGACAAGGCATCTGATTTTTTGTGTAGAAAATAAATCTAAGTAAACCTACTGTGAGCATCAACAAAAGTAAGATAATACACTGATCCATAAGATTGAATAGGGGTTGGTCCCCAAATATCCATAGCTATCATTTGTAAAGGTTTGTGATACAATGTGGTAGACACTGAAAATGGAAGTTTGTGTATCTTTCCATATTGGCAAGTAGTATATAGATGTTTATTTTGTTGAGAATGAAAAGAGATAGAGTTACTAGTGAGAATGTCCTTCACAGTATCAGCAGAAGGGTGGCTAAGTCTTTGATGCTAGAGAGACAACAAATCAGTTAAAACAGCACAGGCGTAGGACATTTTGCTAGCTTGAGGTTTTTGAAATGAAGACTGAGACGATGGGAAGTGAGTAGTAAGAGGTGATGCAGCAACAACAGTAGACGAAGACACCATAGAAGCCATTAGAGGATACATTCCACGTTGTTCAATTCTAGACATCAAGGGTTGTCCAATCCTTAAGTCCTTAACCACACAGACGTAAGGGAAAAATTCAACTAAAACATTATTCTCACGAATGAATTTAGCTATAGACACAAATTTTTTCTCATCTTTGGAACATAAAGCACATTACTTAAAGTAAACTGTGATGTGAAGTTGGATAGGATAGTTTTACCAATTGATCTTATAGGAGATAACTCATCTGTATCTACTTGAACTGTACCAGTGCCATTGAGAATTGAATTAGGATCAAGGCAAGACTTATCTTGAGTGATATGTTCAGTAGCTCCATAGCCAGGGTACCAAGCTGGATTAGTGATTGTATTAGGTGTTACCAAAAATGCTTGTGCTGTATGAGGAGCAGGTTGGTAGTGGAATTGGAGTTGACAGTAGTAGGAGTTGATGTAGGAACTTGTGTCACATTATTAACAACAATAGAACTAGGATTAGGTACAATGGAAGAGGGTTTCAGATACAGTGGAATCAACAGGAACTCAGTAATAGTCAAACGGAGAATAAAACTCTGGAAATCCATAACCAGAAGTGTAATGAGCCTGAGCTACAACAGTTGGACCGTGAGAGGCAGGATACTCATAACAATAATAACAGTGGTTAGCTAGATGGCTTGACTTATGACAGATTTGTCACTGTAAACGCCAATTGTTATTACTATGAAAGTGACCACAACCATAATTGTTACTACGACCTCCACCTCAAGTAAAACCAGATGGACGAAAGGCTCGAGTGCCTTGGCTTGAATTAGGATCTTCAGCTTGACAAACAACAGTAAACAAATCCTCAGCACCAGATTCATCCGAGTACATATTCGCAGAAGAAGTACTAGAACAACCAGGATTGTTTTTAACAGCAGCAGCTGACTGATGTGTAACAACATTGATTGGATGAGTATGAGTATTCGAAATGAATACCTTATGGTAAGACTCTGATTCTATCAGCATAGTGGAAACCATGTCAAGACCAAAACGAGGCCTCGACACATTCATAACAGCTATCACTGGTTCATACTCATTGGTAAGGCCATTTAAAATATGAGAAACATGAGTAGCCTCATCAACTTTTTCTCCAAGCATCGTGAGATGATTACAGATAGACTTTAGATTAGCTAGATAGTTGCGCATGCATAGATTGCTTTTCTTTGGTTTGCCAGTTGATTTCTATAAGACAATATCTTTGAATCTAATTTGTTTGAGAAAAGTTGGTTGAGCTTTGTCCAGATCTGAGCAGCAGTGGTGAGACCAACGAGCTCTAGTAAGATGTTAGATGCAACTGAGGCAAGAAGCCAAGAGGCTAGAGTTGAGTCAATTGACTCAAACTCCTCAAATCCAGGATCAGCAACTTCTTTACCATCTTTGCCTATGATCTTCACTGACAGAGTAATCATAGAGCCATCAATAAACAAGTAAACTCTGTGTTGCTTTACCATAAAATAAACTTGCTATTTCCACAATAAGAAGTTAGAATCATCGAGCTTAATTGTAATCTTTTTGTTGGAGAAAACAGGGCTCATAGAGGCCGCCGGTGTTGGCATCCCAATTGAGTCAAAGGATCCAGAAATAGTCGACATATATGTTCAACAATAAATCCTTTAACCAGAGATCACCAGACACACTGCCATGAATGATAAAAAATAGAGATCAGAGAACAAAGATCAGAGATGAATCACATAAAAGCAATGAATAACTCTGAGTGAATTGGATCACAATCTTATTGCATTATGTGAATGAATACAGTATTATATAGAGAATATACAGATGGCATTAATACAATAGTGCAAAGTGGTGTTAAGTGTACATGTGTAGGCATTTAGTCGTTAGACTGTAACAAACTCCTAACCACTTGACCACTTGACTAATCTCTGATTTATCAGTAAACCGTTACTAACTATCTTTGCCAGCTGGTATATTATATTCTAATAAGGACAAATAATAAAAAGAAACAACATTAAAATATCTTAATTGAGTGGTTATAGGAACTTATATGTCTTAATTCTCCACATGTATCCTATTCGCAAACTCAGTAATAATGGCGTTGTTGGCAACTTGCTCAAGCCTGGTTCTGGTGGGTTTGATTGCTCTTGTAGTTCAAGTGTTTTACTTCTCTCCCATAGACCCAATCATAATTGAAAGGCCTCCTCCATTATCATCAGCTTCTCCTTTCCCCATCAACAACCATTTACAGAGCGTTATCAACCTTGGAGAAGGAATTGTTAAAGATCCAAAAGGTATCTATGTGGACAAACATGGCACTCTTTATACGGCAAGCAGAGATGGTTGGATCCTGTGATTGCATCGAAATGGTTCCTGGGAGCACTGGAAGAACCTACATAGTCACACTTTGCTTGGAATTACTGTCACAACACAGGGTGATGTCATTGTTTGTGATTCCGACAAGGTCATCAAAACATATCTCCTCTTTCATAACCTGTAAATTAACTTGCTTTAACAAGACCCATATATATATGAAGGGGGGGGGGGGGGGGATCATTTTCTACTGTCTAGGCCTCTCATTTGATGAGATTCTCAGCTTTCTGAGATGTGCAGGGGTTGCTTAAAGTCACCGACGATGGCATCACAGTTCTTGTTTCTTAGGTGAACGGTTATAAATTAAGGTAACAACTTTACCATATACTAATTGTTAATGGAACGGTCACTTTCATGGGTTTTCAGATCAATTATTTTTGCTTCCTCCGAGGGATAGCTAGTTAGGCTCAATTATTTGGGTAGACCAGTGTATCCACAAATCTGTTGGTGTTTGACAAATTTCATTAGATTCTATAAACAATGAAAAACCAAAAGATCAATGATGTAATAGAAAGAAAACTGCTTATTAGTCATCACAAAATTTGAAATAGTTGAACTATATATAGGTTGGTAGATGAAGTGGTGGAAGCTTCAGATGGAAGCTTATATTTCAGCGATGCTAGCACCAAATATGATCAACAAAACTGTCTTCTAGATCTTCTCGAAGCAAGACCTAATGGCCGATTGCTCAAGTACAATCCATCCTTAAATGAGACATGTGTTTTCTTAGATAATCTGACATTTGCCAATGGCGTTGCTCTCTCCAAGGACGAAGATTATCTCTTGGTTTGTGAAACTTTGAGGTAAGTCTGTCTTAACTAACATGCGTGCCCTCTTCTTTTCTATACTTTAAGAGTGTGTGTGTGTGTGTACACACATATATGCTCATAGCTTATTTCCTATGTAAATCTCAGACATAGGTGTCAGAAGCATTGGCTAAAAGGAGAGAAGAAAGGCAGGACAGAGACTTTCATCGAGAATCTTCCCGGTGGACCTGATAACATTCATCTTGCTCCTGATGGGTCTTACTGTAGCTTTGATTCAGGTAATAAAAATAACAAATTAGTCAAAGCTAAAGTTCACGTTTCAGATTTTTGAAACAGCTACTCCGTTTGCATGGTAAATCTGCATATATTTATCTTTCCCCAAATTTTACTTGATAGAAGCCTTGTGCACCGCCCCCTTTTTTGTTAGACAAAGCTAAAGTTCAAACTGCTTCCATATTGAATTGATGATTTTCTGCAGAACTGATGATGTCTTGAATGTTACCATATGTATACAGGCTACTTCTGAAGAAATGGGGTTTGTGCACTCTTCAAAGTTATTCAAGCATTTGGTGGCTTCATTTCCAAGATCACTAGGGAATGTGGTATGGGGTACACATAAAAAGGCAATGGTAGCGAATGTTGGAAGCGATGGTAAGATAATCAGAATATTTGATGATAACGAAGGGAAGGTGATGACTTTTGTGACTTCGGCATTGGAGTTTGAGGACCATCTTTACTTGGGAAGTCTCAATTCCAATTTCATTGGCAAATTACCTTTGCGCAGTGAAACCTGAACTTTTTTGCCCAAAAAGTGAAACCTGAACTAGATAGTTAGTATAATTATCAATACAAGTTGAGATTTTATTTCAAGTTACAGGTGGTTCTGTTTTCTTTGTATTTAAGTCAATTCAGTTTCATGCTGTGTAAAAACGAAGGAACTGTCAATTTGATTTTGGGGAAAACAAAAAAACTCTCAATTTGATAGCTACGTTATTCATTTTGGACCCAGGGTTACCCCATTTTTGGACCACATACCCCATAGGCTGCTCCATTTTGAACCACACACCCTACACCTGAACCTGCTCCAAAGGCGACCCCATTTTGGACCATATACAGCCCTACGAAATCTTCACCATCACATATTCTTAATTAATTGTTAGAAATAATAAGCAAGTTTTATCAAGGTTATTAAGACCGGACCGGTCACTGAACCGGTCAGGATACTGGGTCAAGGGTCAGTGGGTCAGACCGGAGTCAAACCAAGACCAAACCGGTAAAAAAGTGAGGATTTCAGGTTTATTAATATAAAATTATATAAAAAAAATTATTTCTTTTAATAGCTATTATCCTATAATTAAAAATATGTCCAACTACTTTGATAATAGTTAGTTGATAGCTTGGCTACTCTATTGTATCGAGAAAAAAAAAATATGTCCAACTACTCTCTAAATCCATTGAATAAAATGAAGTCTTCACTGTTATGTCTTTTCACTTCCTTCCCACTTCATTATTCTCGTCCTTTAGCCAATTAAATGATATCTGACCACACTCTTGATTGAATAAAAGATGGTCATTGAATAAGTCTTCACCTTTTCACTTCTTCGTTCTTCACTTTTTCCTAGGTCATCTCTCTCTTGTGTTCACTCAGTCTCTCTCTCTCATGCCTCATTAGTTCCGCCATGGCTCGGCCTTTATTCTCTTGTGTCTCGGCAAGCCGTCTTCAACGCCGGAGAGGACGAAAACAAGAGCAAGTCTCCGCATCTTCCTATCTCTCTCTTTCTGTAAACATCTCTACTGGACTGTTTTTTTTTTAGAAAAAAACCATCCAACTCCGGTTTCTATACTTTTCCGGACCGGTTGCACGACTGGTTCGCCGGTTTCCGGTCCAGGTCTGATAACCATGAGTTTTATTTGATTAACAGAGATATACAATTATTATGAGTAAAATTGGGAAAAAAAATTGCATTTCATATTTAGACATCTCCCAAGTGTAGCTTATAAAAAGGATTTTAAAAAAAATTGAAACGTAAAATAAGGATAGGAGGAATATACTTTTCACATTAATGCAGAAAGAGCTATTAACATTGTGTGAAATTACCAATTTACCTTGGTTTTCACATAGAAAGTGTTTATTAGAAAATAATTAGTGTCTCGCTAAAACTACCTTTTTCAATTGAAAAGGTTAAAAGTCTAACAATATGTTGGTTCGCGGTGGGTGAGCATCCAGGGCAAAAAAAAAATCACAGTGGCTTTATAGATAGAAAAAGAGTCAGATTGAAGGTGTTTGGGTGGCTTTTTATCCACCGAGCTTCTGAAAAAAGAAAAAACCCTGGCTGGATGCTCAGGTGAGGAGCGGTGGACTGAGAGCCTTGGAGACTTTGAGCATCAAACACAGACCTACAAGCTCAGACACACAACCCTTGATCAAAGGAGTTGTGAGAACACCAAAACCTTGAACACCCAAATCCATCTTCATCCTCCTCTAACAAACCACATTCACCGTCATTCTCATCGTAGGTATTCCTCGGTCAGCGTCCTTAGACAATTTTGATTGTGAAGAAAAAGAAGAAGAAGAAAGTTAGATTGTATTCTGGAAAAAAAAAGGGGCTTCTAAAACTCGATGTGGGAGGCGGTGGAAGATGGCACTGATGGTAAAGGGTAAATTTTGTTTATTGATAAAAGAATCCTTTTGAGCATTTCTCTGCTATATTACCTGTAAGCATTGTGGTTAATGTTTAAGAATTTAGCTTATGAGTTGTCACAACTAGATAATATAATTTTGGACACTGTTTAAAGGAACTTAATAATAACAGGGCACGCAGCATCTTTGTTTTTAGATTTCTCATCTTGGAGAATTTATTAGTTGATTTCTCATCATGTTGGAGATACAATTAGGAGCCAACTTATTAAAGATAAGCGATCCAATTAGCTATATACCATTATTTAATATCAACATGCTCATATACATTTGTATTTGTATGTATTCTAATTTATATACAATTTTATCCAATAAATATATTTAATTTAGGAATTTAGTATTTTTAAATTTTTTAATAGTAATATAATTTTTTTAGCAAATTTAAATTTAATTTTTCTATTCAATTATCACAATATATATAACTAAATATATTTATAAAAACATTTTTAGAGATCAACTTGTGAGGATTGATGAACCAATTCAAAATGTACTATTATTTAGTATTAACTTGTAAAAAAAACATTTGTATGCATTCTAATTTAAATTTTTATCTTTAATCATTGCAATATAAACAACTAATATATACATGAAGTATTTAATGAGATTTACGCCCTTTTTAATCATTTTCCATCTCAATTAACTATTCAAATAAGGGAAAACATTTTCTCATGTTGTAGAAAAACCATTTTCTCATGTTACACACATATGAAATGGCGGGACCCACATATACATATATTAATTCATATATGTATATATGGGTTCTATCATTTCATGTGTGTGTAGGAAACTTTTTTTTCTCATGTAACATGAGAAAACCAAAGCCCTTTAAATAATAATTCAAACACATTTCAGTCAGAAAAATGTTACTTCTTCCATTGTCAATCCAAACACAAATCACATTTACAATATAACTTTTATCCTATCTTACTTCAGAAAAGGTCAAACCGAAAAAAAAGTCATTTTTTCCACTACTAATTCAAAACGGGCTCTTAAATGTTTGGTACGGTGTTAAATAAGGGTGAAAATAGGCCAGACCCCTATCATGTGGCCTACGGCGTGACCTATTTATTTAAAAGATCAGGCCAAGTTCTATTTACAAGTCTAAATGTGTAAATAGGTCAGACATATTTTGTTAAGGCACGACCTTTAAGCTTTTAGGTTTGGCCTGTTTACGCAAAAAATATAATTTTATTTATATCATATATACATATACAATTTAAGCCTATTTGAAGCCTACAATTTGTAAATATGTGACTTTGAAACCTACCAAAATCTTATATTTATTTAAGCTTTAATAGGCTCAAAGTCTATTTATGGTTTTCAAGGCCTGTCTTTTTAAAGGTTTATATTATAAATAAGTTTGTAGAAAAACTTTAGGTTTGGCTAGACCTCGTATAGGCTTAGGCCTGAGTGTGCATGTAGGCTCAAACTTTAGACTCTCATTATAGGCTAAGGTCTATTTGGCCTAGTCTAGCATATTTTCATACCTGTCGTTGAGGGTATTTATTAATGTGTTGTCATGTAAAAAATCATTTAGATCTTTAAGAGGATAATCAAAATATTAAATTAAATATTTTGTACCCATCACCTCATTGTTAATTTATAAAATATTGTGTAACTACTTTCCCTATTATCTATCTTTTATAACTCACCCACAAAGCATCAATAATTATTATATATATCCTAAAGAGAGGCTAAGAGAGCGGGTTTGATCCCTCAATGTGTTGTATTTCTGTACAACTAGTCAAGGTTGGCACGATGTGCGGGTGAAAAATTCAGTATTTATTAATATGTTGTTATGTAAAATATCACTGAGATCTTTAAGAGGATGATCAAAATATTAAATTAAATATTTTTTACCTATCACCCCTATTATTAATTTATAAAATATTATGTAACTACCTTCCCCACTATTTATCTTTTAAAACTGCCCCGCTTTTTATCAAAACATCAATAATTATTATATATCCTAAAGAGAGGCTAAGGGAGAGGGTTTGATCCCTCAATATTTGTTGTATTCCTGGACAACTAGTCAAGGTTGACATGATGGGTGGGCGAAAAATTAGGTATTTATTAATGTGTTGTTATGTAAGATATCACTTAGATCTTTAAGAGGATAATCAAAATATCAAATTAAATATTTTGTACATACTACCTCATTATTAAGTTATAAAATGTTGTGTAACTACTTCCCTATTATTTATCTTTCATAATCACCTTGCCTTTTATTATTAATTTACAAAATATGATAAAACTACTTTTCCTATTATTCATCTTTCGTATCTGCCTTACTTTTTATTTTAATGTTTTGAGTCTGTCATTTTACTTATGTGTGGCTCAGAAAAATATTTACTGCTATACTTTTATATAGTTAAAATATTTATTAAGAAATAGTATTACCCAAATAAGTTTCCCCAAAACTCACTGATTTATATAAAAAAATATTTAAATATAAATTACATTACATTAATTGGCATTTATCTAACCTCGATTTATAAAATTCGATTCAAATAAAATCCATTTACAAACAGTAATCCAAACAATTCCGCACTGCATGGAACTAGAGGTTTTGGGATAATGTAACTGATGGCACAGAGTACCCACCTCATGCTTGAGTCTAATATCGGAAAACGAATAGCTTGTGATAACGAGTGGTTCAAAAAATTTCATTATTCAAATAAAAAAATTTAATCCTTATAGTTGGACAAGTGACTTTCATTTTGTGTTTTCATCTCCAGTGTTATCCGATATATATATATATATATATATATATATATATATATATATACCAGAGGGAGTTATATGATATACTCGCACGCCTTATTCTTAAAGTAATTTTCATTTCAACTCTAATTGCCACAGTAATCATGACGAGGATGGCAGTTTGCTCGAGCCTGGTTCTGGTGGGTGTGCTTGCTCTTGCAGTTCAAGTCCTGTACTTTTCTCCCATAGACCCCATCATCATACTTGAAAAGCCTCCAAAGGCTTCTCCTTTTGCCGTCAACAACCATATACAGAGCGTCACCAAGCTTGGAGAAGGAATCCTTAAAGATCCCGAAGATGTTTGTGTGGACAAACATGGGACTCTTTATACAGCTTCAAGGGATGGTTGGATCCTACGATTACACCGTAATGGATCCTGGGAGCACTGGAAGAACATTCACAGTCGTACGATGCTCGGAATTACTGTCACCACACAGGGTGCTGTCGTTGTTTGTGATTCCGACAAGGTCATCAACATAATAATACTCTTTCATTTCCTGACTGATTTGATGAGAATTTTGGCTTTTCTGATATTCAATAGTGTATAATTTGTTTTGCAGGGATTGCTTAAAGTCACTGAAGATGGAGTCACAGTTCTTGTTTCTCAAGTGAATGGTTCTAAATTAAGGTAACAACCGTGTTGTTTAATTATTAATTGGAATTGGAGTTGCTTGGGTTGTTGGAATTGTTTTTAGTTTTTACTTCCTCCAAGGGGCGTGGCTGTTTCTCCCTTATTATATTTGGGTACATATTGGTGGTGTCCGCAATCTAGTGTGTTTGAGAAGTGTCGTTTCATTCTTATGTGATTTTAACAGGATTAATGAATAGTGATAAAAGTCATGTACTGCGTCTCTTATTTTTTAGTACTATAATTCTATAAATTTTAATTTACAAGACTTGTTGGCTAAAAGGAGTCATTGGGGTATTTGAATAGAAAATAAAAGAATGAAAAAAAGAATTCTAGCTCGTAAAACTGCTTCTTGGAAAAGAAACTGTTGATTGCTGAGAGTCTGAGACTTATTCAAGACCCTTCGTTTGATGATTTCTTAAATAAGGCATTTGGAGGAGGGGCTTTTGTGGTCATTTTCATGAGTCATCACATTTATTTTCTTTTTACCTTTATTTAAGGTTGATATGATTAAGATAGTGGGAAACTTTTTTAAGGATGCATTCGATGTGAGAAAAGTTGAATTTTTTTTTTTTATTATTGTTAGATAAAGTAAATGACTTTTACAGTTTTTATTTTGGTAAAAGATATTGAAAATGACTTATAAATGAAATTGAAAGGAGTAATACAGAATGAAACGTCATGCATAGAATATAGTACCACGGAGAGTTGAGTTGCTGTATTGACTAGCTATAGAGAGTTTTACTAGTTATTTCATCTCCAATATTGACTAATGTTGCTTAATGATTTGGCCATAAGTCCAGTTTTACCACCCAAAAAAAAGTGCTGAATTGAAAATATAATAAACTTGGTTTGACGATAGTTTTGCAGATGAAGTGGTCGAAGCCTCAGATGGAAGCTTATATTTCAGCATTGCCAGCACCAGATATGAGCTACACAATTGGTATCTAGATGTGCTGGAGGCAAGACCTAATGGTCAATTGCTCAAGCACAATCCCTCCTTAAACGAGACTACTGTTGTCTTAGACAACCTAGGATTTGCCAATGGCGTTGCTGTCTCAAAAGACGAAGACTATGTCTTGGTCTGTGAAACATGGAAGTAAGTCTATCTTGTAATTCTTATCCAACACACTTGCTTCTTTTAATTTTCACTTATATCATAGTATAATGCTAATAGCGTGTTTTGCTGTGAAACAGATATAGGTGTCTGAGGCACTGGCTGAAAGGAGAGAAGAAAGGCAAGACAGAGACTTTCATTGAGAACCTTCCAGGTGGACCTGATAACATCCATCTTGCTCCCGACGGATCTTTCTGGGTTTCTATGCTTCAGGTAAATAGTAATTATTGGAGAAATCAAAGCTTGAGGTTAAACTAGCTGTATTAAAGTTGATATTGTGTTTTTGCATACACACACACACACAGGTCACTCATGAAAAAATGGAGTTTGTGCACTCTTCAAAGGTATTGAAGCGCTTGGTGGCGTCAGTTCCAAGACTGATTAAGTTGATGGAGGGTATGCGTAAGAAGGCAATGGTGGCCAACGTAGGGAGCGATGGCAAGATAATGAGAATGTTTGACGATAGCCAAGGGAAGGTGATGAATTTTGTGACCTCTGCTTTGGAGTTTGAGGGCCATCTTTACTTGGGAAGTCTCAATTCCAATTTCATTGGAAAATTACCGCTGCGCAGTGAAATCTAAACTAGTTAGCTACTGATCGTCCCTGCAAGTTTAGCTTTCATTATTTCAAGTCCTGGTTATTTATTCTCTCAAATTCAGTCCATGTTTTCCTGTTTCATAAATAAGACTGATCTCATTGAGCTCTCTCTTTTAACTTGCAGCAGAGTAAATCACGATTTAAATATTGCAATGTATGAAACTTCAAATTTATACTCTTATATAAATTATTTGAAAAATCACATTAAAGCCCTATTAAAAAAAAAAAATCTGAAAAGTCCCGTATAATTTTAAAACAATTATAAAATCCCACAGGACCTCAGGGTGAGAGATGAAAAATAGCCAATTACCATTTTGCCTGAATCCCTGATTGATTATTGATTAATAAACAAAAAGAACCGGAGAAGGACAGTTTGTGCGCATCCTCAACAGTTTGTTTCATGTAACCGAAAAACTTACGGACAAAGGAAACAGAGTCGAGCGATCATCTTCCTCATCATCATTATTCAAGTTGATTGGGTTCTTGACTTCATTTTCTCGACAGATTTTTAGGTTCGGAGCATCCTTCTCTTCTCGCATAGGTTGATGGTCAATTGGATTCAAGTGCGCTCTAATGTTCTGACCATTGATCTTCAGGTTTTCACTAAAGTTTGGGGCTTGAGATTATCTACGAAGTATCTATCCTTGACTAGATAAATAATGAGAAGTTTGCATGTAATGTGTGCCATTTTGATTTTGTTTATCATTTAGGTTGGGCTTTTTCATTTTGTGTGGGTAGAGTAATGAAAAACTTGTAAATCGCCCGACGATCACTTATCAATGGCTATGTATTACTTATTAATGCTTTTACCTTCACTTATTATTTTTGTTTCTACCTTCTCTTGTCAATGGCCCAAATATTACTTATAAATCCCTACTATTACTTGTTAGTCCCAAATATCACTTGTAAATCACCCTACTATTGCTTGTTAATGTTTAAATTAAACCTCCACTTGTTTTTATTTGTATTTTCACTTGTAAATCGTCATACTATCACTTGCCAATGGCAGCATAATACTTGTCAATGTTCTTATCTTTACTAGTTGTTTTATTTGCACCATCACCCATCAACGGCGCCCCGCTATCACTTTTTAATGGTTTGCACATTACTTATTAATGCTTTTACTTTCGCTTTTTATTTTTCTTAGCATCCTCACTTGTCAATAGCCCTAATGTCACCTGTGTATCACCTCCTATCACTTGTTAATGTTTTTACCTTCACTTGTTATTTTTCTTTGCACCTTCACTTGTCAATGGCCCCAATATCACTTGTAAATAGTCTCGCTATCACTTGTGAGTTGTTGCACATTATTTGTTAATGCTTTTATCTCCACTTGTTATTTTATTGGCTCCCTCACTTGTTAATCGTCCCAATATTACTTGTCAATTGTCGTGCATTACTTGTCAATGCCCTCACCTTCACATGTTATTTTCTTAGCACCCTCACTTGTCAATGGTTGCACATTACTTGTTATTTTCTTGTCCATTAGTATAATCTCTAAATGATTAATAACTTGTTTAATTTATTGTTTCATTTATTAACAAAAAAAAAACGAGTAAAGGTAAAAATATGAATATGATAACTTGTTAATAGTTGCAGGTTAAACTGTGAATGAAGTCACTTTAATTTGTAAATAAGAATTTGATAAGAAAGCTTTTATATACCACAAAGTGATCCGCATGACCTTCATTCTACTAAAATTATGTTAATATACATTAACTAAATATAAATACCATTACAAAAATTGTCATTTAAATTCCAGTTACTAATATGTTATCAATTTAGTCATCTATCTCTTCTTCATTTGGTTGTTGCCTGCCACCATGGAAATCACTTTTTAAGTTTGTAAGTTGTTTCGGTGATTTAATAGCAGGCCGTTTTAGCCTTTGTCTCGTTGATTTTCTCACTAGTGTCTACTCCTTCTCTACTTTCTCTTCATCTTCATTGGCGTCTACTTCGGCATCTTCATCTTTATCAGCATTGTCATCTCCTTCTTCATCTGATGAATCTTCTACATCATTTTCATTTGCATCCATATCTTCACCACCATTGTCATCTCTGTCTTCCATGAAGCACATCTTGTGTAGAAGGGAACCACATATTTGTTCGCTTTAGTTGGACCTCTTTATTCTTTTGCTCTACTGCAGTACTTTTCCTTTTGCTTATTAGATAACTTCTTCCATGCATTCTTCACTGAGACTTTTCCCTCCTCGAAGGATTTGATCGTTGCTTTGTTCTTGTTGTGATGTTCTTCAATGAATAGTGCATAGCCAGAAAAGTGTCGACTCATTTGTCCATCTTCCTTGTTTATCTTTACCATCTTGTCAACCTGTGAAAACATCAAAAAAATATTGCTAAAATGAAATAGGAGGAGAGACACAAGCAACTGTGCTCAAGGCCACAAGAAAGGGGGAATTTGTTCAAGAATGAGAGAAGGGTACAGAATGAAGGAAGAAATACAAGCTAGTGACAAAACCTCGCCATTCAAGCAAAGAATGGAACTTGTTTATACTGTAAAGGCATGTCTGAAAAGATAACCAATACCCCAACACCGATAACTAAAAGAAAATCAATCAAGGTAATTCATGTGAAAGATAAAGAAAGGGGAAAGATGAGTTTTCCTACCTCTCAAGTTAACGCAGCGAATGGTGACGTCAACCACCATGAGTACCTGTGACCACCGTGACGACGATTTTGGCGACGGTTTGGAGGATCGTCGTACGAGAGAGACAGGACAGGGAGCGATCGTTCGTGCGTGAGCGACCCCTGAATTAAAATTTCTGATTAAAAAAAAAGGGCAAAATAGTATTTGGCTAGTTTTCGTCCCTTATCCTAATGGCCCATAGAATTTTATAATTGTTTCCGAATATTATGATATTTTTCAGATATTATTTTTGTTGGTTGGTACTTTAGTATGATTTTTCCTAAATTATTTATAACATCATCAACATAACAGATACTTTATTTCATATATAGAGTATAAAATTGAAAAATCTCAATTATATTTTTATTTAAAAAATAACTTAAAAATAATAATATTAATCTTACCATCATTAATTTATATAATTTAATTATGAATAACTAAATTTTTTAATATATTAAGGGTTGAGTGAAGTATGAATATGATGGTGATGCACGCCAAAGCACAATTCTCAACAGATAAATACAAGATTATGCTTTTCAAACACAAACCAATACTATTCCGTTAAAATATAAAAGATTTAATTGAATTTTTTTAAGAGATTAATGACGTTAAATAAATTATTTAATCATATCATAAATTGTGTATGATTAAATTACATATAAGTTTATAAGTCAGATAAATTAATTGAGAGAAAAAACCATAAATATCAATTATTTAAAATAATTTAATTAGTTTACTTAATCTGTCAAAAAAAATTAATTAGATCTTATATTTAATAAGGTATTTTTGTCCCTAGGTGAAAATTGATGTCCTAGCAAAACTCATGAGTTCTCTCTAAAATGCCTTTCTTCACTTATGTTTTTATTTAATTTTGAGAACTAGAACCCATTTTATGATCCCTATCCAGCGCCGGTCATGATTGTGAGAAATGTTTTTAGTAATTTTTATCTTCTTTTAACTTAATTACCCTGAATCTTAATCCTTAATGCATTCCATAATCGTACTTACCTAATGTTGCATAACTCACAAATCAAAATATTCAATGGAATCCACACTTTCATTGAACATGCAAAGCAAATCTCATAAGTTGTTAAATTCAATGGATTCCGCTATATTAAATTTTGTGCCGTACTAGAAATAAGGTTACGGGTCTTTAGCATTGTTGTCAAATTGTGTGTTGATTCTTTAAATTTATCATCTTTATGTGTATAACTTACAAAAATAAGTTAAATCATTAGTATAGTTGTAAATTCGGTTAAATCCACAAGTTTATATACGGAGTTTAATGCTTTTATATTTTTAGCTCATAAAATTATGTTAATTTATTCTTAAACTCATGTTAATTTTTTTATTTGATTATACTCAATGACTTTGTATGTAAATCTCATAAAAATTTTTTTGTTAAATATGATAAATAATGAATGTTAATGAATTTAATTTTAATTATTTAAATTTAAAATATATTTAAATCAAATGATTATCATTTTTATATTTTAATTATTTTATTATACACTAGTAACACCTATTTAACAGTAAAAGTTAATTTTTATAAATTTAATGATTTGATTCAAATTCATGAATTTACCTCATCTCATAGTTATAAGTTAGCTTAAACTTATCAATTTTTGTGGGTCCGGAGCGTCACAAATTCCAAGAATAACAATGGAATGGTTGGCAGCTTCCACAGGTCTGATTCTGGTTGTCGCTTTGCTTGCTCTTGCAGTTCAAATTCTGTACTTGTCTCCCATAGACCCCATCATAATTGAATGGCCTCCTCCATTATCATTAGCTTCTCCTTTCGCCGTCAACAACCATTTGCAGAACGTCGTCAAGCTTGGAGAAGGAATTGTGAAACATGCCGAAGATGTCTCTGTGGACAAACATGGTACTCTTTATACTGCAAGCAGAGATGGTTGGATCCTGAGATTACACCGAAATGGTTCCTGGGACCACTGGAAACACATTCACAGTCATACGATGCTCGGGATTACTGTCACAACACAGGGTGATATCATTGTTTGTGATTCCGACAAGGTCATCAACATGTTCAGACCATTTTCTACTGTCTAGGCCTCTAATTTGATACGATCCTTTGAGCTTACTGTGATTTTGGGGCATAATTTGGCGTGCAGGGGTTGCTTAAAGTCACTGATGATGGTGTCACTGTTCTTGTTTCTCAAGTCAACGGTTCTAAATTAAGGTAATTAAGAACCGTGTCATATGATTATCAATTGGTATTATTATATTGGAAAATTACTTATATCCTAGCACTTGTTTTTGGTCTTCCAATGGGCAGCTATTTGGGAATTATTATCTCCAAAAATTGGTTTGTCCCCAGATCTAGTATGAATCACTTCAGAAAGAAACAGAGATGAGAATATAGGCCCGTCTCCCCTGACTACATGTCAACCGTGAAGTCCAGATTCCCAATTAGTCAGGCTTTTGTGTCAGTTGGTTTTATCCAAAAGTATATATTTGCATTCTTAAAGAGACACACACTACAGTTGTTTTTTGCCATGAAAGAGTCTAACTCAATTACTCAAACATCAAAGCAATCAATAAATACTCAGCAATACTTGGTTTTGATATTAGTGTGGGCTTGAACTATGAACTATGAAGACGGCACTAATGAGCCAGCCACTCTGCGCCTAAAAGGATGACATGAGTCGCGAATTGGGAAATCTCACAAGTGGAATGAGGGACGAGAAGGGAAGGAGTAGAGATACATGGACAGAGCAAAAGCTAGCTGAAAGGGGGTGAATGGATTATGTAGTCTTTAATTTCTGTAAAATTTCTCGTTAGATCTTAGCCACAGTGCTTATGATTGTTATTATGGATCTTATAATTTATGTTGACGCGTTGATTTTATATTTAATATGATGATATAATTAGTAGATAACAAGTAAACAGAGATAAATGACTTCTTATCTGATATGATGATGAATTGAAATGGATGGACTACTATAATATAGGTCAGTAAACGAAGTGGTGGCAGCTTCAGACGGAAGCTTATATTTCAGCGTTTCTAGCAGCAAGTATGATGCTGTGCACAATTGGTATCTAGATTGGCTGGAGGCAAGACCTCACGGCCAGGTCCTCAACTACAATCCGATCCTAAATGAAACTAAACTTGTTATCCACAATCTCTAGTTTTGCCAATGGCGTTGCCCTCTCCAAGGACCAACACTATCTCGTGGTCTGTGAAACTTGGAAGTAAGTCCGTCCATTTTCACCACCCCCCCACTACACACACACACATACTGTCTTCCCAGTAACTCTTATATACTCCTAACTGTTTATCATGCCCTATCAATCAGACATAGTTGTCTAACGCATTGGCTTAAAGGAGACAAGAAAGGCCACACAGAAACATTCATCCAGAACCTCCCAGGCGGACCTGATAACATTCATCTTGCTCCTGACGGCTCTTTTTGGCTAGCTTTGGTTCCGGTAATTAATATAAATAAGTTCAAAGTACCATTACGCGTGAAATGATTAGTTCCTTCAAAACTGATGTGATATGTGTGTGTGTGTGTGTGACTCATATACAGGTGCCTGAGTTGCAGAAGCTGGGATTTGTGCTGTCGTCCAAGTTATTGAGACACTTGATGGCTTCATTCCCAAAGCTAATCAGTGTGGTGATGAGTGGTAATAAGAAGGCAATGGTGGCAAACGTGGGAAGCGAAGGTGAGATAATTCAAATATTGGATGACGATGATGGCAAAGCAATGAGTTTGGTGACTTCAGCTTTGGAATTTGAGGACCTTCTTTATTTGGCAGGTGTCAATTCTAACTTCATCGCTAAATTACCATTACCTCCTAACAACCATGTTTAGCTTCTCTCACTTCAAGTTTGGAGTGTATTCGATCTGTTCCATATTATAAAATAAAAATAAAAATACTATTCCCTCCTATCTTTAATATTCAATATAAGATCTTGTTTGTTACTATTTGTCAATCAAGTGAACATAATGACAAGAAAGCTACATGGAGATTGATCATCTATCTCGTAAGGGTCGCTGTAAGTTGTGACTTCGTACCGGAATGTGACAAATACGTCGACGCTTGGCTTCACACCAAAAACATTTCATTATGACCACTCTTGATGGGATTATTGTTCCAAAATTTATTTCTTGCCGAATGATTTTAAGAAATAATTATTTAATTCCTCTATTTATTATTTCAAAGTTCAAACTTACCTTATATATTTTCGACGCATTTTCAAATGGTCTTGAATAAAATAATTATTTACTGAAAAATATTTTCATTTTAGTTAGAAAAATAAGCATGCAATTGGGAGAGTTATCCCCATATGTAGCTAACAATATTTAAATTTGACTCAATTAGATAATTATATAAAAAAGTATGTAAAAATTATAAGGATAACTAATCTTTTGTATAGTTCATCAACTGTTATGTATGATAACTTATCATAATATATAGGTTAAAAATAAAATAATTAACTCCATATATTATTCTATCTTTTCATTATTTAACAAAGATACAGGCAAAATTATATTATATTGAATGCGTGATATTATTTATATATTAGCTAAAGTCTATATTTGATTTTTCATGTCTGCATTAGATTTTATTTTACTTTAAATGCATTTTTAGTCTCTCCATCAATCTTTGCACCGTTAGTTTCATTTAATGGAAGATGCTGACTCATCAAATTTAAGTGGTAATATGTGATTAAATGTTGACAAAGTATGTTTTTAACATATAATACTTTATATTTTAAATGATGAAAATTTAAAAGATTTAAAATGAAAACAACCGTAAATGTTTATATTCATCCCGGCCACAAGTAAGACTCATCCCTGCAACTGCTCGCCTCGGCACACACCTACTGAAGAACTGCATAACAAGACAACCCTCAAAACCCAACATTAAAATATGCAAACGAAAAAAAAGCTTCAAAGACTCTCTTCAACATATAACAATTTACAAACAAAGCTTCAAGATATATAAAATTCTCCGATAAAATGAGGTACTAAATAATTAAAGATGGTGAGAGAAGCTTCTCAGATTAAAAGAAAAAAGAGAAAGAGTGCCGAATTCTCCTCCCACTACTCCAATATCATCATTAGATACAAAAAGCTCAGAGCCAATTCTTATTAATTAATGCAAAAGTTACCACCTTTTTTTCGCCGGAGCAGAAGTTTCCACCTTACAGGGTTGAGTTGTAGCCCGACCAGTTCGTGGTTTGGATGAAACCTTGAACATTTATCTCGGAGGTTTTCATTTTAAATAGGATTAAGGTATAAAAATTTACATATGCTTTACCTGAGGAGCGCCCAATACCAATGGCTTTTTTTTAAATGCAAAAGTGCACATATGGTTATAACTTATATGCAAAAATACCATTTGATCATTAAATTTGACTTTTTATACTGACTGAGTGATGACGTGACATTTTTACACATGTGTTAGACGCTCTTTTTGATAAACCACATGTATATTTTTGCACTTTCTGCCAAACTACATATGTATTTGGGAGAAGGGGTAATAATACACATAAAGTTTGCCATTAGGAGCACTCAGCACCATGAAGTTTTTTTTGGACAAAAAATGCACACGAAGTTACGTTTTGGGAGCGCCCAGCACCACAAGCCGTTAGTTGACCAATGTTGACCGTTAAGTCTGATGGAAATGAACAGTAACTTTTCTGAAATTACAATTTTGCCTCTAGTTTTAAGCTGAAATTATCATTTTGCCCTTAATTTTAAATAATTTTTTTTAAAAAAACAATAAAATAACCCCTCCCCCGGTGGCCCCACCACCTGCCACACCACCCCCAGCAACCTCCTCCGGCGAATTTTTTTTTTTTAAAAGGTTTTTTTTAAAAAAAAACTAAGGGGAGTCCGGTGGGCCCCACTACTGATCACACCACCACCGGTGGCCGCCCTCCCCAGCTCCGGCCGCCGCCCATGACTTTTTTTTTAAAAAAAAACTAAGGGGAGTCTGGTGGACCCCACCACCGGCGGCGCCCGCCCTCCCCACCGTTGGCGACCGACAGCCACCTTTGGGGACTTTTTTTTTTAAGAAAACTAAGATTTTTACAAAAACTAAGATTTTTAAAACAAAAAAAAAGTCGCCGGAGGGGGCCTTCGGTCGCTGGCAACGGACGGCGGTGGGGGGCGCCGGCGGTGGTTTGGCTGATGGCGGGGTCCACCAGACTCCACTTAGTTTTTTTTAAAAAAAAACCTTAGTTTTTTTTTAAAAAAAGTCACCGAAGGAGGTGGCCGACGGTGGGGAGAGTAACCACCGGCGGTGGTGTGGCTGGTGGTGGGGCCCATCGGACTCCCCTTAGTTTTTTTTAAAAAAACCTTTTTTAAAAAAAAAGTCGGAGGAGGAGGTCGGCGGCGGTGGGGTGGGCGGCCAGAGGTGGTGTGGCCAGTGGTGGGGCCACCGGGGAAGGGGTATTTTATTGTTTTTTTAAAAAAATATTTAAAATTAAGGGCAAAATGGTAATTTCAACTTAAAACTAGGGCAAAATTGTAATTTCAACGAAGTTACTGTTCATTTCCGTAAGACTTAACGGTCAACGTTGGTCAACTAATGGTTTGTGGTGTTGGGTGCTCCCAGAACGTAACTTCGTGTGCATTTTTGGTTCAGAAAAAACTTTGTGGTGCTAGGCGCTCCTAGTGGCAAACTTTATGTGTATTATTGCTCCTTCTCCCTATGTATTTTTACATCTTTAAAATGTCACGTCATCATCCCGTCAATAAAAAAAAAAGTCAAATTTAACGGTCAAACAATATTTTTACACGTAATTTGTAACCACATGTGCACTTTTGCACCTAAAAAAACACTTGGTGTTGGATGCTCCTTAAAGTAAAGCACATGTGTATTTTTACACTATAATCCTTTTAAATATTTTCAATTTCCATGATTTAAAGTATAAAGATATTAGTTAAAAGAATTAAAATGTAAAAAATTATTCATTAGATAAAATTAATGATGTTAAGATAATAAGACTAAAAATCCACTTTATAAATTTAAAGAATTATAATGAAGTTTGGTATAAATATAAAAGATCAAACGTATACTTTAATCTTATATATTTATTCAAAAAGTATAATATTATAAAGACTTATTCCTTAAACTTTCATGATCTAAACTACTATTTCGCTGGCCTAAAAAGTGATCTAATACTATAAACCTGTAATTTCATTAATTTAGTCATTATGAATGACCATTTTATATTTATTATGCTTTAATGCATTATATTTTATAAATAATTAATAGAAATACGTGTCGTGAAAACAAGCATCGCCATGATTTATCTTAACAAAAACTATATCTTTCTAAGTATGTAACCCGTGACATCATCTTCAAGAATCAAGAAAGGTATTTCCCAAAGAATTGTTCTTCTCAGATAAGGTCATTTAGAAGATACATTCAACTTAAACATGATTTTAAATAGAATAATAAACTAATAATTTGTAGGTCTCACAGGATATATTATACAGCCACGCTAAAGTTTTTATAAAAATAACTAGAGATACTGCCTAAATTATAACAAGATTGGAAAATTTGCTTATGTAGTCACGGATTGAATAAAAACATTTAAATGGAAATTGGAAAACGATGGTTACAAGGAAAGGATCATCATCATTGATTAATCATTATTGTTATAGTAGTATATATTTAAGACCTAGATTTGATATTTAATTAATTTTCATTAATATATATCTTGATATATCTATATCTATATGTTGTAATATATAAAATATATTATATAAAATCCTTAATAAATTGTCATATTTATGAACTCGCTTCTCCAACCCCTATAATTATTAATTATTATAGTAAAATTGCGCTCCACCACCTTCCCCTCCTTCGTCTTCTTCCTCAAAGAGAACTACTATTTTCGTTTGAAGAAGCGAAGGTATGTTTTTAACTGAGTTTCAGGCATTGGTGTTCCCCGCCATTTTTTTTATTTCCGGTCGACCGCGATCTCCGCAATTCCCCCACCTGATAGGGTTTCTCTTTAAAGATTTCGGTTTTCTGAAATTCTTCCAAACTCTCCCTTTATTTTATTCAAATTTATTATTTTTCTATATTTTTGCCTCTCCTCCTAATAATCTTCATTTCAGGAAATTATTCTCCGCTGGGTAACTCATCACTCGCTTCGTTATTATTCTTGATTCACCAACTCTTCGTTTGGGAACTTATATTTTCCAATCTGGTGTGGCTAGTTTATCGTGGATTCAGCAAGTTGCTGTTTTGTATCTGAATTCAGGTAACAATCACCTTTTATTTCTAACACGATGGCTGCTAATTAAGTTGAAATGCTTCTCCCAAAAGGCCAGATCCATTTTTCATTTTCAAAAGGGAAGCACAGTGGTTGAATTGTCTGTTCTAATATACAGTTAGCCAATGTATAAGATGCACGATATATTTTTATCTTATCTAAATTGACATCAAAGTGATTAGGATTGTCATCTCTTGTTCTTTCTGTTCTATCTTTCTCTCACTTGAGCTGAAACTGGTTTAGAAAAAGGTAAGGTTGTCAAGTTAATTTCTATTTGTGTTTCTGCTTTAGTGTTTCGATCTTTGTTAAGCAGTTTGTGATTTGTGTTTCCTTTGTTATGTGAAATTATCTTATTTATTTCGCCTCTATGCGGAAATGTCGGGTGTTAGTGAAGCTCAAAGATAATGCATCTGTCCTGATTTAGTCTTACTGCTCTTTTCCCCGGCAATCTAATAACATTACCTTTTTATTATTAATTTCATAGATTTTTGGTTTATTGGACCCAAGATTCAGGACATTTTGCCTTTACGCAGGATGAAGGGAGGCTTCAATGGGTTGAAGGGCAAAGAAATTTCACTTATTTCGATTGTTCTCATGTCCTTGACTATTCTTATATGGACCTGGGAGAAAACCCCTGGTCTAACGGCTTTTCTTCCTCCTCAAACAGAACTGCAGCTATCTTCAGGTTCTCATCACATAATTCTTTTTATTTTTGATTTTCTGTCATCACCACAATATCAGTCAGTTTTTTGCCCTTTTTTTAAATGCAGGAAGAAGCATGTATATTTTTATTCTTCCATAAAATTTTTCTGGCAATGCTATAGAGTTATCAGTTTGTCTACTTAAAATCTTGGGAAAATTGATTACAGGGCCCAAGGAAGCAAAATAATTACAAAAAAGGCCCAAGAAACATTCACATGCCAGAAAAGGCCCTAGCCCTAGGGCCTTTTCTGGCATTTTTTCAAAAAACGTTAGCAACTACATCAGTAGCGGTTAACAACTATATCAGTCCCCGTTAACAACTAAATCAGTCTAATTAACAACTACATTTTAACAACTACATCTGTAGCAATTAACAACTACATCTGTAGCAATTAGCAACTATGTCCGTACACTTTTTTTTGAAAAAATGCCAGAAAAGGCCCTGGCATGTGAATGTTTCTTGGGCCTTTTTTGTAATTTTTTTGCTTCCTTGGGCCCTGTAATCAATTTTCCCTAAAATCTTTAGTGTCTTCATACTAAATAGCACTCTGTACTCTAAACTTGGAAAGTTCCTGCAACGTAGTAAGCTCATATTTTTCCCAGTGCTTTTTATTTATTTCTCTTTCTGCATCATCTGCAGATGTAGATGTAGGTGGGGATGGCTCTCCATTCACAACAACGGAGTCCACCAATAAGCAAGAAGAACTGCAATCAAACAGAGTGACTCAAACAGTCCCTGCAGAAAGCTTTTCTGGAAGGAGCATTGATGAAAGCCGGACAATAACTACTAGACTTGCAGAACGTAAGATACTGCTTTCTGTTATCCTCAATGGCAATAAAGGGTTGATGATCACAATACTATGCTCCTTTTGAGTGGCATCTTCTGTATCAATGACTATTTGTTTACCTTTATGTTGAGATGTCTTATGCTTAATTTGGTCTTTGCTATTGTAGTCAGGGCACAATGCCTATTTTTGTGGTAAACCTACTGGTAGTGGTAGGTTAAATGTAACGTGATGCAGATATGTTCTTCCAAAATCCCGTACATGCTAATATCAATATAAAACGTGGTTCAGCCTTCAATATCATTTTAGCTGTACAGCCTCTAGCAGTTGGCTTATAATCCTCCTGTTCCCTCTCCTATTCATTTAAGTGTATATCAACTCAATGCTATGCTAAATCTTGAACCTTCTCTTTCATTATTATAATGTAGAAATTCACTCAAAGGTATTCAATGCAAATGCTGAAGCAAAAGACGTCCTGGAAGCTGGGAACAATCACAATGCACAAACTGTTTCCAGTCCAAAAATAATTAATGGAAAAAAGCATCAAAAAAAGGAGAAGGAAGCATCAAAAGAAGCAAAAGCTAGAAAAGATCTGGTAGCTTCGAATCAGTCTCCAGAGAGAAGCTATTCGGCTGATAGAAAAGACAACAACAATTGGAATAATGTTACAGAACATAGAGGTAAAGGATTTTTACTTAACATATCAAACTATTGTATTCTCTATCAAGTTCCTAACATGTTCAGACTAATTTAAATATCTATATATGTGTGTTCATTGAACCAAAATTAATACATGTTCTTGCAATGACCTTTCAAATAACGAGTTTCACTTTGGAGAGAATCTCTAATTATTTCTGAGAAACTATTTTTTTTGTTATTTGTAGACCGGTTTTAAAACCTTCAAATGTCATTATCCTGGTTTGACAAAGGCCACCATTTTGTTTGTTCTTTCCATTTGTTAGGAGTGGCATGCTAATTAGCACTCAATTATTATTCGGAGTGGGTTAGGTATATGGGAAACTTTATTTATTTCCATGGTCTTGCATTGGGATGATAAACTTGATGTGGCATGTGTAAATTCTGCTCAGTGGCACCACCCTTTTGTGAATAGGCCACTGTGGTGGTGATTTTGTGCATAATGGTTGGACTCATGAGCTTTCTATTATTAGGTGCCTTTTTGGATTAGTGGTAGAAACCACTTTTCCAATGTGATTTACAGCGTGAATGTGCTTTTTTGAACAACAACCCAAACAGACCCTAAATATTGCTAAAGTAATCATCATTCTCCTGTTGGTACTTTCTCCAGCCTGTAACTATGCAAAAGGAAAATGGGTTCCGGACAACAAGCGGCCTTTGTATTCAGGGTTTGAATGCAAGCAGTGGCTGTCATCAATGTGGGCTTGCCGGTTGACACAACGTACAGATTTTGCTTATGAGAACCTTCGATGGCAGCCAAAAGATTGTCAAATGGAAGAATTTGAAGGATCTAAATTCTTGAGAAGGTATTTCATTCTTTCCAATCATAGTTGAGGGACCTGTGATTCTGAGTAGGAGTAGTGCTGAAATTTGATCACAGTATATTTGACCTTCACTTATGTTTTTTATGTTGGCTTAACTTTTTGGGTTCTTTTGAAAACATAACCTATATATGTCTGGTTAATTAATGATATTCTTGGTGTATTTAGGATGCAAAACAAAACTTTAGCTTTTGTTGGAGATTCATTGGGCCGGCAGCAGTTCCAGTCTCTAATGTGCATGATCACAGGTGGCAAGGAGACAGCTGTAGAAGATGTGGGGAATGAGTATGGGTTGGTTTTAACTGAGGGTGCTGCACGTCCTAGTGGATGGGCTTACCGTTTCCCAAGCACCAATACTACCATCCTGTACTACTGGTCGGCAACTCTTTGTGACATTGAACCTATTGATGTAAACAACCCTAATACTGAATATGCAATGCACCTTGATCGACCGCCAGCTTTCTTACGTGATTTTATTCACAAGTTTGATGTCCTGGTTCTCAACACTGGTCACCACTGGAATCGAGGAAAGCTCAAGGGTAATAGATGGGTAATGCATGTGGGTGGTGTGCCAAACAGAGATAGGAAAATAGCGGTGATCTGGGGTGCCAAGAATCTGACAATTCACAGTGTTGTTAGTTGGGTGAATTCACAGCTTCCAAAGTATCCTGGTTTGAAGGTATTCTTTCGGACCATCTCCCCTAGGCATTTTATTGGTGGGGAATGGAACACAGGAGGAAGCTGCAACAACACTACCCCAATGTCAATCGGAAAGGAAATATTAGATGAGGAGTCTACAGATCAAAATGCAGCTCATGCCGTGAAGGGAACAGGTGTCAAACTCTTGGACATAACGGCAGTTTCTCAGCTCAGGGATGAGGGTCATATCTCGCGATTCAGCATCACTGCCAAGCCTGGCATGCAGGATTGCCTACATTGGTGTTTGCCTGGTGTTCCTGATACATGGAATGAAATACTCTTTGCACAAATATAGCAGTAGATGGAGCCAAATTGTGAAGTGTATATCTTTGGTCTTGAAAGGGCCAGTTATAGCTATTCCTTGGCTTTGAGGAGGTCATGGGATGAAAGATGAACTTTTGAGCTGATATGGCGAGAGATTCGAAGTTGTTTGGTGCGGCAAATGGAGAGCTCTCTTGGGAGAAATATATTAGTCTTGGTTGATAAGATTGCAAGTTTATACTGCCCCTTCTGCACGCTAAGTAGGAAAAGAAGCTGCGGGAGATGGTCACCATGAATCCGGATTTGGATTCAGCGATAGACTAGTTATTTAACGAAAGGCAGCCAAAATCTATATATTTTTTAGTCACATTTTAAGATTATTAAATTAAAAATTCATGGTCACGTAATATTACAGATTGAAGACGGAAACAATTAGGTGGTTGGCATGGACTTTTACTGCTTTTCATTGAATTTGTTTCTTACTAAATCTAAATCCTTGTCAGGTGGCACCTCAAGATAACCCCTTCCCCCTTTTCTTTGTTACAGACGAGATAAGGAGGAATCTTGGGCTACCTTACTGAAGTTTTTTTTTTTTTTTTCGTTGTTTCATTTTTGGTTGTACCATATGACTGGAGTTTCAAACACCCCCCCCCCTCTTTTTTTCTGTTGAATTCAGTACAGTTCATCAGGGGAATCGCGTGGGATCTTTAGTTCCATAGATTCTTTCTCAACCTTTTTTGTGATTTAGGTACTATCTACTTCTGTCACGCCATGAAAATTGAAAGCCATGATGATTTTTTTTTTTTTTTTTAAAAAAAGGCAATTTTAGTAAACAGAAAATTGTAATGGAAAAATTTACTTCTATAATCTGTTTCAGTAAATGGAAAATTGAAATTTAGGGGTGTTGTTATCAAACCAGGGCCAACAACAATGTCGTATAACTCACCGAGATAAATTATTAACAATGCTTTTATAATAGCTCCATCTTTAGATAAATTATTTAATTGAGAGGTTTCACTCAATAATTTCACCGAGTGTTTTCTTCGGTCTTTCTCTATCCCTTTTTAAAGAGTTTCATATTATTTGGTCAATCATGACTACTAATTCATCCAATATTATTCTTTAAATATATATAAACTACCTCAAACGATTTTCTAATATTTTCTTTTCAATAGAAATTACATCCATTTATCTTGTTAAGTGCTTTATAGTTGCAAACAACTTTGCTGGCTTTTCTCTGTTTCAACCACCCAATTTTTTTGATACTAACTACCCTATTTGATATCAAACCAAGTATACAAATACAAATATTTGGTAAGCTCAAAACTTAAGGTAGATGGAGGACTCATTTATTGTAAGACTTATATCAGGAGTATTATCATCAAAGCAAATATACATATTTTATTTCATGCATCATAATTTTCATTCTAATTTCTATAAACTAAACCAAGCTGATTTTTTTTTTTTTTTTGCTCGAAAACCAAGCTGATTGTTATTAGCTTGCACTCAACATTTCACGTTTTGCTGCGGAATCTTCGCTTGGTTCTACACATGCAACTTCATTCCTTCTAAAATGATGAACCAGAGTTCCAAAGGATTGTTCGGCCTCAGGCCTTCGACGTTGTCACATGGTCTCCCTGCTCAAATGTCACGCCACGCACAAACTAGACGACATTTTAGCAGGGACATTTCATATTTATGACGGGATGGAGTACTTCATTTGTCATATATATTATATTAAGCAGGGACGTTTTAGCAGACAAATGGATCATGTGCATCGAGTTACGCGAGCAACTTTCATTGCCCGCTTATCCAATATAATATACACAATAAACCACTTACGAAGTTGGACGAATATGACCGTTATTCTTATTCATTTGATTTATTTAGTGATTTAGTGCAATATAATTAAGAAAGAAACAAAAAATAAGAGACGCGTGTTCTTCCATATATTGTTTTGCACAATTTTTTACTGCCAAACATCGTTATCAAGTTTTTATAAATGCAAAGTTTACAAGACATAGGTTACTCTTTTTTGTAAAAAAAAAAAAAGAAAGATAAAAAGGACAGATAAGTTATTCTATCTCTAAGATCTTGGGACGGATAGCAATTAGCAAAGTTGAAGCTTAAATCGTTTCAATGATTGGAAAGTTTGACACACTCTTGATAATGCTTTGGGTTTGTAAGTCGTTTTCTTATTGATTGATTTGATATCTATTTACAATCTAAGTTTTCAATGAAAAGGTCTAAGACAAGGTTATATCTGATTGGATTGTTCCATTCTTGGTTATACTTCTTTTTGTGTGTGTCAGTCTTGTGCAGAGGTCATGCTAATCTTCTCTGTATCATTCCAATTTTATCGGATGTCGCCGAAGGCAAAATCATGTATAATATATGATTTGATTCTCAGTTTTTCATGTATACATATATCAACAAAATATATCTACATGGTGATAACAAAGGATTCATATTTTCTGGAGATGATATTCTCTTGAGTAAAATATTCTCTTGATAAAATATATCATGTTTTATCTTAATTACATGGACCTCCCATCTATTTTGGAAACATATATAAACCGCCCTTAAAACAAATATATGTTACACAAACCTCCCTTATATTTTAAGATTCTATTTTCATCCATTCACACAGTTAGTTGGCCATTAAATTTGACTTTTAAACTTTTTTTGGTACCAAAATGTCCTTCTTTAGTATTATATATATGAGTAAAATACTTTAACCTCCCTCTTATTTTGCCTTAATTACACAGACCTCTTCTCTATTTTGAAAATATACATTTAAGTCTAAACAATTAATTCCGTTAAGAATATTCCTAAAAGATTCCAAAAATTTATTTTTTAATTCAAGTTTATATAAAAATAAAATATATTTACTATTTTACTCTTAATACTAAATCCCTAGTTATACTTTTATCTTATGCATATTTATTTTGCCTTTCACATTTTGACTAAAATTGCTTTAAAGAATTTAATATTGTTTTATCTGTTCATTAATTTCTATTTTTATCTTTACAATTAGTTATTTGTTTGATGATTTTAGCACTGGTTAATGTAAATATCACAAACTTTGAATATTCAAGTAGGTTTTTAAATAAACATGTGCTCGTGCTTGATGAAATGTGTTTATAAATATTTGTGAAAAAAAAATATTAAATTATAAATTTAAATGAGATATACAAACTCAAACTTATATAGTTTATTATATTTGATAAAAATATATGTGTTTAATATATATTTGAAGTCAAAATTAATTTATAATATCAAAACTAATAATTTTTTTAAAAAAATTAGAAAGTTATATGTATAATACTAAAGAGAGACATTTTGGTTAAAAAAAAAAGGTTCAAAAGTCAAATTTAACCATCAACTAACAGTTTGGATGGATGGAAATAAAATCTTAAAATATAAGGGAAGTTTGTGTAACATGCATTTCTTTTAAAGGAGGTTTATATGGCTTTCCAAAATAGAGGAGAGGTTTGTGTAATTAAGATAAAATAGGAGGGTGGTCAGAGCATTTTACTCTATTCTCTTGGTTATTTTATATACCTGACATCCTACCCTGCGCAGGAGTATCATGAAGGACTTAACTTCATTCTAAGCTGTAATAAGGATATATTTCAACTAATTTTGATACTGATTAACTTTATTGAGACAATCCTTATACCTAAAGACACAGTCCGTTGACCAGGTTTAGTATACTTAATAAAAGAATAACCTTTTTTAAGAGATAAAATGAGACGTACGTTCCTTAAATTAATGCATATTAACAAAATGATTGAATAAAAAAACATCGCTTCATGATTAACGTCAATTCCTTGCCGTTATTCCGTTACCTCCGGCTCCTCCTCTTACTGATGAATAAATGATCACCGCCGGTAGCAACAAGTACGTCGTGAAGGATTTTACTTTCTTGTAAACTTTAATCAAACAAAAGCACATATATTTCAATTTAGGTGCTTTTCCTTAGGCCCTTCTTTCATTTTTTTCTTTAAAATTCAATGAGAAACTTATGTTTTTTTTTTTTGGTTTGAAAGAGAAAAGGGTGCTTATCAAACAAAGAAAAGAAAAAAAAAGATAGAAGAAGGACCCCATTGATTCAGAACAAGAAAGAGTCACTTTACAGCTAGAAAAAGTTCGTTTGGCCGGTTGCTCTGAACAATTCACATATATAAAATACAGTTAGTGGTCAAATCATTCGTCAATGATTTTGGCGGTGAGTAAGGCTGTGCCTGTGGGGTCTACCCCACCTCCAAATACCGACATGGCTTGCCACGCGTCACAATACGCGGGTTCCCCTCGGGAATATCAGGAGCTGACAACGCTACTTAAAAGGCTGAATGTCCAATAAATAATCTTTTATTAAGGGAAGCCAAGAGGGTCCAACGGTCAGATCCGGGCAGATCCAATCACAGGGGGCCCCACCCATTCCAGGGGAGGAGAGCCTCCTCACTTGTCCAGATCTTAACGAGAAAGAAAGAGAATTCATATACAAGCACCTGCGATCTCTCTCCTCTTTCATCAATATAGAAGAAATCAAGAATCAAGAAAGGCATTAATATTGTTCCCTTTCGCTTTGCCTTTTTTTTTTTCCTTTTAATTTCTTCCATGGCGGAGGATTTCGCTACGGCCGTTGAAGATGGCCTCAAGCTCGCCAGGCGTGTATATTTCGGCAAGGACAGGGCGGTTGCGCCGCCCAAGCCCCCTATCTCCATGGACAAGTCGTTTCATGCTTTTCTTCCCTCCGCGCCCATGGTTTATGCTGTCATCTATGATCCGGGAACCGTGGATAACCCTGATATGCCCAGCTACCAGCCACACGTGCACGGCCGGTGCGACCCGCCGGCGCTTATTCCGCTTCAGATGAATGAGATTGAGCTCCAGGCGGATTGTTATTTGGATACGGCGTTTATCACGATTAATGGCGTTTGGAGGGTGCACTGTGTTAAGGGTAGCCGGAACTGTGATTGCCGCATCGCAATTCCTATGGGCGAGCAGGTGATTTTACTGCACATGCGTTGTATTTGGTTATTTTGAAGTCCGCCTCTCGTTTCGTATTGTTCTTCTTTCTCTTGTTTTTGTTGTGTCGTAGAAATTTCCTTATTGTAATTTATGATTGAAAACTCGTTCCTGCTTTCTGAATATGACTTTGATAAATACATTAAAGGAAGTTGGAATCAAATTGTTTTCGGATTCAGGCTTAATTAAGGGTTGAAAATGTTATCTCAAACGGTTTTCTTGGAGTGATTGACGCTTGGTTCCCTAATTTTGTTTCCTTTGATAATACTCTGATCTTCACTCCCCTTTCTCCATACGACAGTGGATGTATATATTTTCTCTGTTCTGTTTTTGTTCATCAAGAGATTGAAGTTCAATTACTTTGGACAAATTGGAACTGTGGAAAATGAACGCAATTTTTCTCCATCTCTTTGATTATTTCTCAGTTCATTGTTTCTTTTCTCCTTGAAAAGCTCTCCCTTGAGGAGGATCAATATTTTCTAATTATTTCTTCTTACTCTGTACCAAAAACGTCATCTAGGCTTTCTGCTCTGTTAGACATGAAGCTTACTATCCTAAACTCCAAACAACAAATATGTTTCAGATTTTGTGTTCTGATATAGTTTGGCTAACAGGGTTCAATTCTAGGTGTCGAGGTCAGTGCTCCTAGGAAATCATATCGTACTCAACTTCTTATGCCTGAGAACAGCGAAAAGGAAAATGCCATTGGAGCTAAACACGCGGGCTTCATCAAACCCAATATACTTACCTTAAATATACCAGAGGTAGGTACATAACTGTGTTTAAACATGATAGGTCGTTCTTAATTTCTATATCCATGTCTATTCATTCTGACAATGTCTTCTTAGAATATGCTTGTAACAGATTGACGGAGGTTCCAATTTATCAATTAAAATTAGTTGGTCCCAGAAACTTTTATACAGCAATGGCCAGTTCTCCTTGAATGTGCCTTTTTCCTTTCCTGCTTTTGTGAAACCTGCTGGGAAGAGAATTCCTAAAAGAGAAAAGATACAAATGAACGTGAATGCTGGTGTCGGAAGTGAGCTGCTGTGCAAGACAATAAGTCATCCCTTGAAGGTTCCTTTTTGTTTGAGTTTTATGGGATATCCTTTATTGTTTTACATGTGGCCATTATAAATGATTTTTTTCTCTGACTGTCCAGGAAGTAAGGCGCAATGTTGGGAGCATCAGTCTCTTATATGATTCTGAAGTTCTTGATTGGTCAAGTAATGATTTTCTTTTTTCTTATGCTGTAAGTCTCATCTTCCTATTTATTTCCATGTCTATTCTATGATTTAGCTTTCGAAAGGTGCTATAGTCAGCATGTTACATGTTGTTAGGTTTCTTCAAGTCATATAAATGGTGGTGTTCTTTGGGAACCTGCATCTCTGCGTGATTTCAACCAAAGTGACATGTTCTGGATGTACCTTTATCCTGGAAATATTCAGAGCAGTAAGGTTGGTATAAAATCTTTACTTCATGTTACATGTTGTACGTTTCTTATTTTCTCCCCGTGTTCTCATTGCTGGTCCTACTAAATCTCCAGGTTTTCAAAAAAGATATAGTATTTGTTGTTGATATTAGTGGAAGTATGCAAGGAAAGCTAATGGATGACATAAAGACTGCATTATCAGCTGCCCTGTCTAAGCTTGATCCTGATGACTCATTTAGCATCATAGCTTTTAATGGAGAGAGTTATCTATTTTCAACATCAATGGAATTGGCTTCCAGGGAAACAGTTGAAAGGGCCATTGAATGGATTAAAATGAACTTTGTTGCAGAAGGTGCCACAAATATTTTGCATCCCTTAAAGAAGGTACATTTCCTTTCCTAAAGCTATGTGTCGTTTACACAAGGTGTGAGGGTTGTTTTCATGTTTTGGAATTACTGCAATTTACGTTTTATACCATCTTTGAATGAATTTATTATCAGTTAATCTAATTTTTTGTACCCATGATAGATCTATGAAAATGACCACTAAGTTCATTGAGCAGAAGTTATGACTGCCCAAGGGCATTGCACTGATAAAGAAAATATCAAAATATGCTAAACTCATTCCCTCTTTATTTATTCCTGGGCTAGCTTTGATGTTATTGATGCTCATGATCTTTGGCTAGAGTGTTATATTTTGTTTCCTTTTTCTCTTCAGGCAATGGAGATGTTATCAGGAGTTCAACGTTCAATTCCAATGATTTTCCTGGTTACAGATGGATCTGTTGAGGGTGAGAGACATATTTGTGATATTATGAAGAAGCACATGATCAATGAAGAGTCAATATGCCCCCGGATTTATACCTTTGGTATAGGTATGGTTTCCGATGTTCCCTGCTCCTCAAACTATTCACTCTGTATGTTATGTTTGAGAGTCCTTCAATAAATTTTTACATTATAAAATTCTTAATTTTTTGTTGGGTTGTGTTTGATATTTAAGAGTTTAACATTATTCGAATATCCCAGGTTCGTTCTGCAATCATTATTTCTTGAGGATGCTTGCGATGATTGGTAGGGGCCAATATGATGCTGCATTGGATGTGGGTAAGTGATCAGTTTTCCTTGACTTCATAAGATAAATACCTTAGGGCAACAAGCCGACTAATAAGTCTTCTTTTGAAATGGACAGATTTTGTCATACCTCGAATGCTTAAGTTATTTGATAAAACTTCATCCTGCGTTATGGCAAATATCTCCATCGACATGCGTAATGATCTTGATGAAGTTGAGGTAAGACATTTTAATACTTTTCGTTAACAATTCTGATTTTGTGATTCTGACGGTGTAAAATATGCTGTTATGACTCTTAAGATGATTTATGGTGATTTATTGTTGTGTCTCCACCTTTTATTTCGTGCTGCTTTCTTTGCGTCTTGTTTTAAGCAATAATACAAATTGAAGACGCTTTTATAATTCGATGATTGAACTCACATGTCCCGTTAATTATGCCTGATAATATGTTTTTATTGCATAGTTGCTATGTTATATGACTTCTTTATCCAACTTTAACTTGACATTGTGGTTCTATCTTATGACATTATATGATAGGTTTACCCATTCCAAATTCCAGATCTTTCATCAGAGGGTCCATTGATGTTGTCTGGCAGATATAAGGGGACCTTTCCTGAAAAATTAACTGTTAAAGGTGTCTTGGCTGATTTTAGTAATTTTACAATGAACTTGGAGGTGCAAAATGCAAAGGATATTCCCATAAAAAGGGTATGATTCTGCATTAGTTACTTGCCATTCTTTATTTTCGTTTTCTATAACCCCTTATCTCATTTCCTTTTACTTATTTTATTCATTTAACCAAATTAATATTTTAATATAATGTGTATTCATTTATATTTACAGATAGATATATTTAGATTAAAAAATAACATAAGAATACACTACGATCATATTCATATCATCGGACAATTTATTAGAAGCACAAGGTTAAAGCTCTAGATATAACTAACACCGGATTTCTAAACTATTTAACCATGATTATAACTTTTAGAATTAAATTAAATTCTCAATAAAATTGAGCTTGTGATGAATATTTCTAACATTTATTTTTTATAATTTACTAACAGTTTATAACCTATTATTAAAAATAAGGTGCTATTTTACAAATATTTATGCAATTTAATGTTGCTAATATTATCATTCTCTGTATATATATATATCTTCATTATGCTGCATTTTCCTCCTGAAATACTAGGTTTTTGCAAAGCAACAAATTGAGTATCTCACTGCTCAAGCGTGGCTCTCACAAAATAAACAGATAGAAGATAAGGTTTGTTAATTTTCTACCCATACTTCATTGCAGACCCTAGGGAACCCATCATTCAATTCTGATCCTTAAAAACAATTCTTTTTTGTGCATCCATTTAATTGACAGGTTGCAAAACTAAGCCTGGAGACTGGCTTCATGTCCGAGTATACTCGTATGGTACTACTTGAGAATGATGAGTTGCTTAAGAAAGTGAATCAATCAGGTGGAGCTAAAGAGGTATTTATCAAACATTTATAAATTATTTTTCAAATTAAACTCGACATTAGGCTATGCAAAAATAGTTACTCCGGGGATGTAGTATAGTAAAAACATGGATTCGAAGATATATATTGGTTAATCGTCTTTGTGCAAAATAGGTTTCAAAACAAGGCCACCCTCAGAAAGTAAACGACGAGCAAGGGCAGAGAACAATCAGACTCCCAAAGTTAAGCATTGGCTTCGGCGACCTGCGTGCAACAATTGAAAATATCCGTCCAGGAATCGAAGAGACAAAGTTGCCGGAAGCAGCAGAACAATTGGTGAAGGCAGCCCAATATTGTTGTAGCAGTTTGTGCGATGAATGTTGTTGTGCATGCTGTATCACCGCGTGTGCTCGGCTGAACAACCAATGTATAACTGCATTGACTCAGCTGTGCATTGGCTTGGGATGCTTGGGCTGCTTCACCTGCTGTTCAGAATTATGCTGTCATGGCAACGAATGACGAATTGACGACTGAAATTTCGGGTGATTAATTGTACATGATTGTTGTATATTGCAATCTCTACACCTTTTTATACCGAAAAAGAATATCTTTGTATAGGTACAGGTCATATGCTTGTTAAAGGTGATCTTTCTGTATGGCTGACAAAAAGGGTTCTGTTTTGGGGCCCTGGTTTTTGTACGAATTATGCTTTGACTCATTTGTTTGAACATTTGAATAATGGGGAAAAAGGTATATTCTTTTTTAGGATATAGAGAATTCGTTTTGTCACTTAGAGTGAGTGTACTGTGTTCTTTTTGGGGGTGATTTTGGCAATAAACATTATAAAAAAAAAAAAAAAAAATTGTTGCCCCTATGCTTGTATCAACTTTGATCAAAGTGGGATGAAAAATGGCGATGGTTCAGAGCAAGAAAAACTTCTCCCTAGCTTCTCCTTCGGTGGAAGAGGATGACTTACTTCGTAGAAGTGCTAAGAAGATAAAGAATGCAGAAAGCTCCATTAATAAGGAGGAATGGCCTAGTTTGAGTGCGATAGGGCCGAAGCTCTTGGGGACGGGCATGACGTTTGCAGAAAAATTACAAGGTATTAATCAGGGGACTGATGCTAAGGAGTTAAGAGATGAGGATGTGTGGAGTGCTGTTGGTTTAACGTCGGATGGGGTGGTGCAGGAGTCAGAGATGGATGAGAGTGAACCTCTATGTAAGATTACAGAGGAGGAAAACAGGAATTTCCCAAAGTTTGACTTCTCTGGAAGAATGAAGAAACGATTGCATAAAGCTTGGCAGTGTGCTGTTATTGTCAAGCTTCTTGGAAGAAATATCGGGTATAAAAGTTTGTTGGCCATTCTTCAATCATTATGGGCCAAACGTGGGGTTATTAGTCTGATAAACATAGGAAACGGATTTTTTGTTGTTAAGTTGTCTAACAGGGAGGATTACCTAAATGCATTAATTGGGGGACGATGGTTGCTATTTGATCATTATCTTACAGTTCATCCATGGGAGCCTCTGTTTGACCCCTGTAAGGCTACTATTGATAAAGTGGCTGTATGGGTTAGAATGCCTAAGCTCTCTCTTGAGTATTATGATAAAGAGGCCATAACATGGATTGGTGATAGGATCGGAGAAACGGTGAAGATCGATATTAATACCTCTTGCCAACTCAGAGGTCATTATGCCCAGATTTGTGTTCTGGTGGATCTAAGTAAACAGTTGATGGCTGGATTTTCGTTAGATGGTGTCGAGTATTTTGTGGAGTACAAGGGGCTTCATTGGTTGTGTACTAAATGTGGAGTTTATGGACATAAAGCTGATAGTTGCAAAGAAGAAATGAAGGCAACGACTACAGGGGAGTTTGAGAGTTTGAATCAGGAGGGGAGTTCCAGGAAGGAGATGGATACGGATGGGGCTACAGTGAGAGATCTAGATACCTGGAAAGTTGTGAGAAAAATAAATAAAAAAAAGAAATGTAGGGAAGGAAAAGCAAGGAGACTTGTATCAACGGATGGAAAGAGGATCCATGTTTGAGGCGCTAGCAAGTGAGGAGGATGGGTTAGTTGTCGCTGAGCAGGGAGCTAAAGGAAAATTGGCGGTGATGGTTGAAGTGAAAGATGGGACAGAGTCAGTAGAAGCTTCGGGGGCTGTGGAGATTTTGAGGGGTGCAGGAAGTGTTCGAAATGACAGAGGGAAGAAAAGGAATGGGAATAAACTATATGGGAAAGGGAAAAAGGTGGTCAGGGCTAAGGAAGGAAAACCTGCAGGAGGACATCAGGAGTACAGACAGGACAAACGTCCCAGAGAGTTGGTGGAGGGAGAAGACTTTTCGGGTTTTAGTGGTGATAAAATATTAGAGGAAAGGAACCATGAATCCCCATTGGCTGAACAAGTGGATGCTGAAGGGGAGCAAAAAGGGTTGGCTGAGGTGGAGAATGAGTTTCAAGTTGATGCCCAAATAGATCCGGGAGATGGCAAACCTGTTATAGGCTTAACGGGCAAGTTCTGAGCTGACCCAACTGCTGTGGATCTAGACTCAGAGATGGGAGCAGAGATTGGGCTAAATGCTATTGAGGGGGTAATAGGCCTGAAATATCTATTGTGTAGTAGTTTGGTCCGGTTTTGTGTTTATTAAATAAAAAGGATTATTTTAAATGGATATCCTATTTTGGAATGTAAGAGGAGCTTGTGGGAGGAATTTTTTGCAAAATATTCGTTTGGTCTATCGAAAGAAAAACCCTGTTCTTCTTCTAATTGCGGAAACTAAATGCGAGAGGGGGGACCGTTTCAATTGTTTGTCTAGTCTAGGGTTCGATGGTCTTGCCTGCATTTCTAGTGTGGGAAGGTCGGGAGGGATTGTGGCTGCCTCGAAGAAGGATTTGCTGGAGGTTGTGAGCATCCGAATTGAAAGGCAGTTCATTCACCTTCTGTGTAGTGGTGTGGGTGGTGTGAGCTTTGCGGTTACGGCGGTGTACTCAATTCCGAAAGTGGCCCTTAAAAATTGGCTGTGGAATGAGCTGAGGATCTTAGCGTCGTCGATTGTTGATCCATGGGTCCTAATTGGCGATTTTAATGATGTTATTTCCTCGTCGGAAAGAACGGGAGGAGCTGGTGATAATTGGGGCAGAATGAGGTTGTTTGCTGATCGGATTCATCAGTGTCAGCTGTCGGACCTAGGAGCAGTGGGACCCTGGTTCACATGGAGAGGTCCTCGGTTTAGTGGAGGTAGGAGATTATATGAAAGGTTAGATAGGGCCTTGTCGAATGATGGTTTTCTCTCAGCGTTTCCTGATTCTGTTGTGTATGTTTTACCTAGATCTAAGTTTTCTTATCAACACAATTTATTTAGACTTTGGAATTAGTAGTAATCTAAGGTCTGCTGATCGTCCCTTTCGGTTTGAAGCGATGTGGTTAAAGCATGAGAGTTATAAAGATTTTTTGTCTAATGCTTGGGTGAATAATGGTGACATTAATAATTCTCTAGTTCAACTACAAAATTCTCTTGGCTGTTGGAATAGAGATGTTTTTGGCTTAGTTGAAAAACTGAAGAACAAGATCATGAATAGGCTTGATGGTATTCAGAGAGCGAGGGCTTATCCTCAGTCTGAATTTCTATGTAATTTGGAATTGGAGTTACAGGAGGAGTTGGAAAGATTGCTGAAACTTGAAGAAATTAAATGGTTTCAAAAGTCTCGAAGTGAGTGGATTGCTAATGGAGACCGGAATACTCAGTATTATCATTTGAAGGCAAAATTTCAGAGTGGGAGGAAGAGGATTGCTAGATTGAAGGATGAAAATGGGGTTTGGGTGGATGGAGAGGAGAAGTTGAAGGGTTTAATCATTAGACATTTCAAAGGGCTCTATTGTTCAGCTCCTCAAGATCCTATTGTTATTTGTACAATGGCTAATTTTCCGGTCTTGGAGCCTACAAGATTATCTAGCGTGGCCAAAGTTCCTGATGATGAAATTAAAAATGCCCTTTTCTCTATGGGAAGTTTTAAGGCGCCAGGGGTGGATGGGTTTCCTCCTATTTTTTACAAAGCTAATTGGAGTACTGTTGGACCTGCTTTGTGTCGTTTTGTTAAGGAAGCGTTTGAAAGGGAAGCTTCTCTTGATGAGGCTAATAAGACCATTATATCCCTAATTCCGAAGAAAGATCATGTGGAGTTGGTGTCACATTTTAGACCCATTGCGTTGTGCACTGTTCATTATAAGTGTATCACAAAGATCATTACCATGCGATTAAGAGGGCTGCTGGATGACATCGTTTCTCCTTATCAATCTAGTTTTATAAAAGGGGGATCTATCCAAGATAACATTCTAGTGGGGCAGGAGATTTTACATATTATGGTGAACAATAGAAGTAGAAGGGGTCTTATGGCGATGAAAATTGATCTTGAGAAGGCTTATGACAGAATTAGCTGGGAGTTCCTTAAAGAAGTCTTGATTGAAGTGGGATTGGAAATGCAGCTTGTAGAATTGATCATCAAGTGTGTTTCGTATGTTTCCTATAACGTGCTATGGAATGGCTCTCATACTGAATTCTTTCGGCCTGGGAGAGGTATTCGACAAGGTGATCCCTTATCTCCTTTGTTATTTGTTCTTTGTATGGATAAATTGTCTCACTTGATTTGTGATTCGGTAGAAGATGGTAGATGGAGACCTATTTATGTTTCTAGAGATGGGCCTAGTGTTTCCCATTTGGTGTTGCAACTGAAAGACAAACGGCTTGCATGATGAAATGTGTGGAAGATTTTATGAGAGCGTCGGGGGGGAAGGTGAATTTCGCAAAATCTTCTATATTATTCTGTAACACCCCCAAATTTCTAAAATTAAAATAACATAAAATGTCGATAGTTTTCATAAATAATAATAAAATCCAAAATAAACCACTTTGGGAAAGTGTCACCGCCGCACTTGTATGGGACAAGTGCAAGGCTTCTTATTTTATGAAATAAATCTAAACTTAATCCGAATGTTCAAAAAAAATAAAAATAAAAATAAAATAAAATAAAATAAAAGAAAGTAAATAACTAAAGTTTATTGTCCGTCATCCTTGCTTCTCACTGCTAGCGCCAACCTTTGAAACTTGTTCACTGAAATTCTGCTCCCCCGAAGGATCATCGCAGCCCAAGAATACACACATCAGCAAATGCTGGTAATCCTACTTAAGAACAGATAATATAACATAAACTAAAATAATTAAGTAAATAAATAAATGATTTTAAATAAATTGAAATAAAATTAAACAATTATAAAATTAAAATAAAATATTTACAAGATAAAATATCGTATATTTGTATAATCATAAGGTGTCTGGCACAAATTTGTTAATCAAAGCAAATGTATATATATATCATATGATATTTGCATCAAACTTTAATCATTATCATTTTAAATTTTGTTTAGACCCGGAAATCCTGTCAGTCTATTTAGTGGGAAGAGAACCATGGTGGACCCGGATATCCTGCAAGTCTACCCTGTGATCCGGAAACCTGCCAATCACAAATCATCATCAAATTGGTCATAATTCATATTTTTCCTAGTGTGCACACCTCTTTCCAAAGTTGCTACTAATGTCCCGGATATCCTGCCAGGCACCACTTTGGGAAGAACGGATATAATCGGTTCACATCAAATAACATATCGGAGGCATAAAGCCTAAGGGTGTGTTCATCACTTTGGGAGGTATCATCCCAAAACTATCCTCCCACTTGCTAATTTATTATAAGCACTTTAGACTCATAAAATTCCTAAATTATTTTTATTAGATGTATTCAGATATCTGTAACAATAATAATAAAATCTTTTACTCCTACAAGAAAGGGTTGATCTTAATTTCACAAACTCAAGAGTTATAACTCTTTATGAGAGCTTGTGAGTTTTCTCAAACTGAACTATAGGGTTCCAGGACTATTATTTAAACCTATATATATATATATATATATATATATATATATATATATATATATATATATGAACAAATGAAAATAAAGTAAGGGACTCCACTGCTTTATCTTGTTTTATGAACAGATGAGTCTTATTTAATTTAATTTTTAATATATAACACTCTTAGGAATATCTAAGAATTTCAACGACATAAATAGGAGCAGCTATTACTCCCTAGGCATCACACTCCGATGATACTGTCTTGTTCGTCTTTTATAGGTATCTAATGATCATTTAGTTTGTAACCAGAGTTCGATTCATGTCACCCATGCAATTGTATGTAAAAAAAAAACGCAGGAACAGAGACGCATAAACTGCATTTATCAATTCTTTAATTCAATTAATGAATCTCATTCAATCATTCCAATTGCCATACGGGCCCACCTCAAAATTCATTATTTCACCTCTTCTCATTCACGCAAGAACTTCGCACAGGCATACAGGGAGATGATTCACAACAAGACACAACTCCATTCAATTAATTACCCATTCTCATTCACACAGAGGTATACACGTATGGGATGGTGATTCACAAAAGACAAAACAATAAACATATGTATATATTTTTATCTTGCAAAACGAAAGGTATGAAGTATTATGTATATATCAAATATAATTCCAACATAAGAAACCTACAAGGAAAACGAATATTCAAAGTTATTGTCATGGGGATTAGGATTACCTGGTCTCCGTGGTTGCTAAACTCCTAGAAGGGAAGCTCTGCCGCAAAGGATTTTTTTCAAAGAGGGAGCTAATGAACGATGACTAAAGTTAGACGGCTAAACCTAACTTATAATTAGGCTCTTAGGGTTTAGTTATGAGCTGGGCTTTGTGGGTTGGGCCTTTTTGTTTTTGTTTTTCTTTTCTTTTCTTTTTCTTTTTTCTTTTTTCTACTATTACTAATCTAATGAAGAAAAATAATAAGTCACTTATTAAATTCTAATTTAAATTTATTAATTTTTATTTATAAATTTATTTATAATTATTACTATATTATTACTATAATAAATCAGGTGGGAACACTATATATAACAATTAGTGAATTATATAAAACCAACACCTAGGATTTTAAAGATATATATATAATAAATATTATACTCTTAATTATCGCTTTAATAGTAATTTAGATATAAAACTATGAAATAATTTTCAAATTTCAAAGGAATATAATTAATATCAAACAATTAATAATGATATTTATTTTCCTGCATTTTATCACAAAATGAAACAATCTCTCTATACCGGATGATTTATGGTGGTAATACCATAATTTAGTGAAAGCAATATTTTTATTTTTTCATTTTTTTTTTCCAAAAGTGTTTTATAGTACATTCACACAGATATAAATTTAAAACCTTATGGTTAAATGATCAAAGTGCAACAACCTATTTAATTTTAATATCTTTATTATTATTATTATTATTATTATTATTATTATTATTATTAACAATAATAATAATAATAATCTGGGGTATTACATATTCTCTCCTAGGGTGTCGATTAACACTAAACTGAGAATTAAGGATATGACTCACATGCAGATTTCTTATGAAATTGGGAGATATTTGGGGTTCCCTTTGACTCGTAACAGAAGTCCAAAGGATCAATTTCAGTATATTATTGATAGAGTCTGGTTGAAGTTAAGTGCCTAGAAAGCTAATAGTTTATCGATGGCAGGACGGATAACTCTTGCTAAGTCCGTGTTGAGTACAATCCCTTTGTATCTGATGTTAGTGGCTAAGATTCCCATAAGTGTGTGTAATGAAGTGGAACGACTCCAAAGAAATTTCATTTGGGGTCATAGTGATGAGGCTAGGGGTTTTCACCCTGTTAGTTGGGAACAAATTTCAAGACTTAAGGAGTTTGGGGGCTTGGGGTTCAGAAGACTATCCATTTTGAATCGAGCATGTGGAATAAAACTTGCCTGGAAGTTAATTAGTGGTGCTGAAGGTCTTTGGGTGAATATTCTATCCCATCGGTATATGTATAGGGATGAAGATTCCTTGTTATCATATAGAAGGGGTGATTCCCGGTTATGGCGCTTTATTTGTTCTCAAGCTGAGGTAGTGGAGAAAGGTTTGAAGTGGAGAGTTCGAAATGGGCTTCTTACCAATTTTTTCAATGATTGTTGGTTGGAAAATGATTTGAGGTTGAAAGAGTTCTGTATTAGGTCGCTAGAGGAGGAGTAAGAGTCTTCTGTTGTTGCTGATTGGGTGAGTGGGGGCTGCTGGGATATTAATAAATTAATGTCTATTATCAACTCTGAAGGGTTAAGTCGGCTTGCAGCTATGCTTCCCCCTAGATTAAGTGCGGCTGATGATTGCATTGTGTGAGGTGTGGCTTCAGATGGGAGGTTCTCCCTTAGGAGTGCCTACTTTCTTCTTTATCCAAACCCTCCAGCTTGCCGGGATAAAGTGTTTAAGGATATTTGGAAGTGGAAGAGTGCCAAGAGAATTCGATTATTTATGTGGAAGGCTTTGCTTGATAAGCTTCCTACTAATGTATGGCGAAGTTCATGGTCTGCGGTATCTTCCCTGTGTACCTTTTGTGCTTTTGACTCTGAGGATGTACTACATATTCTCCGGGATTGTGTATATGTAAGGAATATATGGAGCTTACTTATCAAGCAAAGGTATGTTTCTTCCTTTTTCTCCTGCAATTTCCATGACTGGTTGCTGCTTAATTTAAAGCATCAGGTTGGTAGAATTTGGGTAGGATGTTGGGATTTATTTTTTGGAGTTGCAATCTGGATGTTATGGTATTGGAGGGATAGTAGTATTTTTTATTGTAATTTTGTTAAGCCTTGTAATCCGATAGCTGTGTTAGCTAATTCCTGGAGTAGATTTGTTTCGGTGGATGCTTTGGAAAATTTGGTTTGCTCTGCTGTTGATGGTCAAATGCGGATCTGGGAGAAGCCTCCTGTTGGGTGGTTCAAAGTGAATGTGGATGATGCGGTGGATACCCATTCTGGAAATGCAGGTTGTGGGGGTGTGATTAGGGATTATTTGGGGAATTGGAATTGGTGTTTGTCAACCTAATTCTGTTAAAGAATGGGCTATAATCAAAGGTCTTCAATTAGCTTGGGATTTGGGGCTGAAGAAGGTGATTTTGGAATCTGATTCCATGGAGAGTATTAATCTGATTTTAGATATCTCCTATGTCACCGGAAGTAATCTGGTGGAGAGAGCCAAGGAAATGTTGAGTAGAGCTTGGCAAGTGGAGGTTCGTGGTATCTCTCGGGATTTCAATAGAGTGGCGGATGATTTAGCCAAGTTGGAAATCTCTAATTCACAGATTTTTTATGATTGTCCTAGTCATCTAAGGGCTCAGATTAATCTTGAGTGTTTGAGATTAACTTCCTCCTTTATGTAATTTCCTCTTGTAATTTTGGCGTTTAGCCTTCTATTATATAAAAAAAAAAAAAAACTTTGATCAAAGTGCTCAACGTTTCCTAATTTTGTTAGTCATATTAGTAACACTTCATTGCTAAATTAGCGTTACTTTCCAAGAACTTGAACAGATCACACCACAATTACGAGATTTGACTAAAATTGATTGCAACTTTAGGAACAAAAATCATGGTTTACATTCTTTCTAAACTAAATTATGCATTGCAATGAAATTCATTTCGTGCGTGAATTTATAGTTTATTAACTTTTTGTTTAAAAACTCAACTCATTCAAGTGGACTTGAGCAATAGGATTGATCTTGTCGTTTCAGTCAGTGATTCGAGATTCAATTCCGAATTCTTATGTATGCATGTATGCTGTAAATTTAGTTGGAAGAAATCTACCCTATAATTAATACTAAGTGGTTATTTATTAGTGATCTTTTACTGTTTTACATCTTAATAAAGAAAAATATTGTAAATTTTAAGGAAATGTATATCTACAAACTTCTTCCACCCCTAAATATAAATTCTAATATTGAGAAACAGTCAAACTGAATTATTAAGATAGGAATTACATTTTAAAGGGAATAGGCTAAGCTCCTATCAAGCTGTTTATAATCAGACCTGTTTCGAGCCTAACCTGACATATTTAATGGCCTAAATATATAAATAGTTTAAATTTATTTTGTTAAAGTCTGACCTATAAGTCTTTAGACTTGGTCTGTTTACACGTTAATTAAATATAAAGGTACAATTTGTAAATATTATACTTTGAAGCTTACTAAAAAACTGCATTTATATAGGTTTTGATAGACTCAAGATGAACAAAACTTATTTATAGCTTCCAAGGCCTATAATATGAGACCTTTTTAAAAACCTACATTATAAATAGGCCTTTAAAAAAATTTCTTGTTAGACTAAATTTTATGAAGACTCAAACTTGAGCATTAAAAAAGCTTACATTCAAACTTAAGTCCGAACTTAGACCCTTTGCCTTTATTACATGCTTAGACCTTTTTAGTCAAAACTTGATATATTTTCAATTTTTCATCCCTATGCTACCCCCTTCACACCCCAACTTTCATTCTCAATGCAACCATCTACTTCATGCTTATTGTTGCATAAGAGCATTGTAATGGCAAGTGGCAGATAAAAAATCAAACGTTGAAACATCAATGTCCGAAAATGCTTCATCTATCGTCGTCAGTAATACTCGCACGTACGCTAGATTACTCCGTCCTATATGTTTTATCTCGAACATTATTTTTTCCTATCTACTGTACCAACTGTAAAATTTACTAATTAACTAATCTCCTTAGATTTTATCAAGGATAATTTTGAAATTTTACAAGAAATAACTAATTCTTTCTTAACTTACATAGAAAAGAGTGAGGAGGGAGTAGTTTAGCAGAGAACAGGAGTCGAAAGAAAACTCCATCATAATCAGCTCAAATTCCTCAGGTTACAATCAGACTTTGAAACATCGAGAGTTGGAACATATGGTAAGGGATCTAGGACTAGGCTCTTAGGTCGTGGGTTCAATCCCTTCTGCCGTTGCTGGGACTCTTTTAGTAGGCGATCTCGTAAATCCCCAGTAAGTGCTCATAGAGCCCGGGGCTGTGCTCTGGCCTAGGTAGAGGACTGGTGTCAAACCCTTCCTAAACTTTTTTTATATATAAAAAAAAAAAAACATCAATAAGGCTATAAATTTCAGCCTCATTATTACATCAATGATTTTTCTTATAGGTTAAACATCAACTTTATTCTCATCGCCAGTGAGATTTCGTGTGACCTCTTCCTTTACTTCTACAACCGAATCTGCTTCCTCTGAAGCCTCTGAGTTGCGCTGGAAGGTTTGCTGAATTTTCATAACCCCTTGCTCCATTGGTCCTATGGCTTGACTAATTGTCAGTACCACATCCTTGACAACCTTTTCATTTTGAAAAAAAGAAAAAAAAAGTTTTATATATATATATATATTTATATCCCCCATGGGAAAATAAATGGCAAATAGTGATGATACAAACTTATTTCGGTGCTCATCATTATGCAAAGAACATACCCGTTGACCACCTTCAACAACAATATCCTGGACACTCTCTTTGATGCTTGTTCCTGGAGCCTCAACTTGAGTTTCTGTCTCTTCAAGCACCGCTGGTTTTATCTCTCCTTCATTTAACTTCACGGACCCTTGTATTGTTTCTTTTGTGACTTTCCCATAAGCCGAAGCAGGGAGAAAATAATATGGTTTTGCGGGAAATACACACGTATGGGCAACAGCCGCAATGGCCATCTGCACCAATATGGATCATCGATCAAACAGTTTAAATCAATATATATATATATATATATATATACACAAAGTTTAAGCATATTCATAAGTACATTTTAGAAGTAGAAGCTTTTATTTTTTTAAAAAAAAAGGACAATAACAAGGCTGCTGGTCGTGCAGAATAGAGATGCAAAGATAAATATTTATCTTCGACTCCTAATTCACAATCCACGTTATACAAATAATTAATGTTATCATCCTGATTCTTTTCTCTATTCTCCATCAGCTGGTAGCTTGTCTGCCACGGAATTCAGTAGTATAATCCCCAATTGGTACTTTCACAGGAAATTTGTCATGAGTGAGCATAACTAGTAAGCTACAGCCTGAAGCCTTTAGTCTTTTTTTAATCTCTCCCAGAAGCATTTAAACTTTCTTTTCTCATTTGGGAATTTTACACAAAGACCTAAAGAAGTCTACACTTTAAGATTTTTATTTTTATTACTAACAAAAGAATAGCTTGAAGTCTAGACCATAGCATAGCAAGGGAACCAACCTCTATACAAATTAAGAAATCCTGCAGTCCATTTTGTCCTTTCTCCCCTGCTGGGAGTACTCCAAATTCACACAATAGCGCAATGCCCACACCTTGCCACCAAGTAGCAAAGACAATAGCCTTAAAGCTAATGAATTTTGAAAGTGGCTTTATCGGTGCAAGCCATTCGTGGGTAACATTATAAAACTGCACAAGGCAATATAATGCCCACATCTGGCTGAAGTTCAATACAACTGCCATATATGGGTACCTGTGAAGGATGTAATGTTTAAAATTTATCACTGTGTATAGATAACGGACAAGAAAAGTATATATTAGAAATATATGAAAGATATAACAAATAATTATGTGATACAGTACTGCAGTAAGACAGTTTTTGAATTCTCACTGTGTTCGAGAAACATACCCATAGTGCCACTTGAACTCTCCATCACCATAAACTCCAAAGTGTTCCAACAAAAATGCTAAAAATGCACAAAGAGTCTTCAGGATCATCTGCACTATTACCAGGCAATATCAGTGTCCTCTTGGAATTACAAATTTACAGTGTCCCGCCCATAGAAAGAAAACTTCAGTGACTTACATATTGGACAAGACCAAATTTTTCTATTGAGAGAAGATCTTTTCCAATAGAAGAAGGATGCCGAAAAAAGTTGTAGAATGATCTTTGCCGTACATTGGAGTTTTTGTCTGATCCTTCTAACAATGATTTCTGGAGGTCCTTTCCCGATTCATTTTCAAGTAGTACAACAACTCTTCTTTCACCCCCTAACAAAATTTTTGTTTTAGATAGAATGACATTTAAACTCATAATATGCTGTTTCTTCCAAATAGAATTCTCGGACAAAAAATAGTAATGTGAAAATTTGAGCCAATAACTTCAGAGAACAGATACTATCAAATTGAAGCTATATTTTCCTAAATTTATTCGAATAAGCAAAATGATCTAAAGCGTATGATTGTGAAGTCATGCCAAACTATCTGATACGCTTGCTAACAGCAAAAGAGGTGGTAGCGATGAAGTAAGGATTCAGGTATATAATCTGCCACTTGTAAAGCAGAAACGTTTCTCAATCTGTAGATCACAATCTACATAACCTATTTTAGCTTTGACTTGAGTAGCCCAAATTGAATATCTTTTTAATAAAAGAAACCCATATACACATCCTTCTTTTTTTCCTTTTCAGATACTAAGAACATATTATTCAAGGGGTGACAGAACATAAACGTTATCATTTTAGTTTCTTGGATTTCTGAGCCAAAGTATTCCAAAATTTCATGAATCCGCTGAAACTTTTCAGAAACGTGGCATGCTAATTAAACTGAGAAAGAGAAATAGATCTGCAAGACATAAGAACACATAGCAATGTTCTCAAGACTTGAACAGTAACTTACCAAGGCAAGCAATAAGATATCTGCCAAAAGCGTACAGGGCAAATGCTTCGTAGCAGTTTCTCAGAATGTCGCATGCAAGTGATAATCTTGGATTACACAGAGATATAATCTGGAAGGACAAGAGACAGAGATGAAGCTTTATATCATCATTGATGTCACTTAGACGGCTGATTTATTAGAGACGTCAGATGACTAACAACACCCCCCCCCCAAAAAAAAAAAAAAAAATTCCCAAAGGAGAAATAACTTATGATAGAGGAAGGCATGAATGAGACGAAGAAGTTGAAAATAAAATGCACCATAGAAATTTAATATCTTATCTGAATATTATAGAATTGGAGAAGTCAAACATAAGCCTTAAGGGCTGCAACATATCTGGTTGACTGGTTGTCCAAAATTAATCCCCTCACATCCCTCTTTCTTTCAGGTAAAATTTCTTAAATGGATTAATACTATCTTTAGTTCTTCAAGTTTACCCTCATTTTAGTCACTTAAGTTTCAAACCCTTGGTTTTATTCCCTGTATGAGCAAAATGATCCAGGTTTGTATTGAGTTATAAGGATCAATGTTTTAAACAAAATGAAACTTGAGGGACCAAAACCTAAATGAGGACAAACTTTAGGGGCCAGATATTATATTAACCCTTCTTAAATATATTTCATGAATCAAGGGTTGTCAGGGGTCTTTCAACTCATCCTTCCCATCGTTGCTTCAAATTCCAAATTTAGTGATGAATATACCAACACATGTAGGGGTTTGTACAAGAGTAATTAACCAATCTATGGTGTTCATATTTCCTCCAACAAAAGATTGGGAACAGCTCAAACAGATCAAATATATGCCAATCAACAAATGCATGCATCATGATACTTGAAACTTCAGATCTGCCTGTAGTTATTCCTTCCAATCACTGGTTCACAATGTCCAAACGAAATCAGAAGTAAAATTTTTAGAGTCAGAATCTTACGGACTCTGTAGCATAGACTGGAACCATAAAAAGGACAGCAACAAGCCACTTCTGTTCCTGAATACAAGTTAACTATGGATTAGGAGATTATATATACTATGAAGAGTTTTATTTAGGATTTTGTGACCATGCATAGAGGGTAAAATGTCTCAACTCAGATTCATTTAAAACTTCATTCACATGATAACAAGTTAATTATAAATGCCTTGCCAATTATGACTGGTAATCTTCGAGTTCATAGAAACTCTAGCATATGTAAAAGCCACTAAAATTTCCCAAATCAAAGAATAATATGCTTACTTCAATCATTCAATTATTTCTGGGACCCGTGGTTCAGACTTTTGACAATTAAATATACCATGAACTAAATCGGCCTTGTTGCTATATTTGCAGTTAAGAGTTTCTCCACAACTCCTAAAGATCCTACTCAAGATGCAATGTGGTGATAAATATGTGATAACACCTAGTATTTTTTTCCCTTTCTGGGGGCTTATCAGCTGTGAAAATCAAAAGACTGCATATCATGATCCTGGAAAAGTCTCAACTGTATGTAAATACTGTTTCCAGACCTGAATATTATTGAAGACAACCTCAAGGAACAAGAATCATAAAACGTACGCATGGCTAATGGCAGGTCAGAGGTCAACAAATTGAAAAATAAGAACTTTAAAAAATATAAATGACTTTTTAGATTACAATGAGGAAAATAACTCACAGCAGGGTTGGTATATGATCTGAGATGTTGCAGGATGAGAAAAAGGGAGAGTATTAAAGCTATAGCCACAAAGCATCCCGCAATGATCTCTGCTGGTTGGTGAAAATCTTCATATATTCCTTCTAAGATTGATAAATAATTAGATGCCATTCCTCAAGCATGGACTTCTAGAACTTCAGAACTAATGGCAAATGTTCACATTTATGACAGTTTAGCCAGTTGTGAGGCACCATTATATAGATCTGCAGGAATTTCGAAGCCCATCTGGAAGCAGACATGTCCATCTAAATTTAAAGGAAAATAAAAAATTTCACATTCTTCATTTTATTTTATTTTTTTTATGGATTGGGTATAAAAGAGATATATCTTGAGTGTAGATGGGCAACTTATTATCAGCCATTGAAATACTAATTGTTTGGACTTATCATTAGTTCATTACCAACAGCTCTATCATTCATGTTTATTAGAAATAATTCAATTCGACCAAGAAGGAGTTCAATTTCAGTCAGCTAAAAAAACAGCATGATTACAATTTCCTTCTGAAACAGAAAGCACCTTTTGAGTCTCATTTTTCAATAACCTCGTGCGGGTTATGGAGATCATTTGTGACAATTATCCATTTCCTATAAGAACTTATGTACCTAGTTAGTAATATAATTTCACTCTGTCATATTGAATCTTGGTTAGCATATGAAGAAACCAAAATAAACTGCCTAAAGGGAAATTCTACGGTAATATAAATTAAGCCAATTCTTCATACATTCTCATCTTGCTCTCTTTTTATATTTAAAAAGTAGAATTTAGCAGGCCAGAGAATGAGTTCCTTTCCTATTGACCTGAAAGCTTTTCTTCAACGGAAACCATAAGGATCTGCAATGTCGACACCTACATCTGAATCAGTGCTCATGCAGCAGCAACTTCAACAAGAATACTTGTAGTCTTCAACTCAAATCTAATTGGCTTGCCTGAAGTAGTTAAAAGCGATCAAAACTCATGGCGATACAGCTTTCTATTACCTTAAAAATGGATTTGAGAAGTTTCCTATGCTTGTTATTTTATGGGAACTCTAATAATATTTGGTTTAGTTGGAAAATTCTAACTATATCTATCTTACTCATCTAAATTAATGTATGCGAAGGGAATAGGATAAAAAATATGTTCAAAAGATGAAAGAGAGAGAAATATTAAGTGGGCATCGTAGCTGGAAAATGTAATTAGAAGCAATTGTCTACCCACTGCTCTCTTCCCGGAAGAAAGAGTCATACTTGAACAATGAAATGTTTGGCCAAAAACAAAAGAATAGTTAAATGAATCTGGAACCTTGCTTTCTCGATTCATATAGTCATAGGATGCGTTTGGAAACAAATGCATGAAGAATTCAATTGAAAATGTTAATAACTAGTTCAATTGAATTTTTTTACTCAATCAACTTTTGTATTTGGAATACATTTTCAAAACGATAGAATTCTATTAGATCATCCATTATGCAACAGCACCTACTTCCAATGATGCATCAAACATCAATAATAGGATGAGAAGTTATTTCATCATCAAATGAATCCTTGACGTCAAATCCTATTCCTAATAGTTTTCATGGGGTTTGAAATGCACAATAAGATTCACATTAAAAGAAAACGAACTCAATTTCACAATCAACAACATTCCAAACAATCAAGTCAGATTGAAAAATTAGGATTCACATCCCAATTTATTAGAATTCCTCGCGTACACATTCATCGTTCATCAATTGACATTTGCCTCTTCCTGGTTAGAAAATGTTAAGGTTACTGACTTACAGTGTTTTAACCCTTTCCTCTCGCCCTTATAGTGGATCCTTGCGCTATTCAATCGTAATTGATCACCATCACCTTGCTCCACTATCGTTAGTGCTTAATATAAAAAGGAAAACGCATCCAGGAGAAGCCATTACAGAATTAACACCAAACAGTCCGTTAAAGTTTAAACAAGCAGATATTTATCAGCAAGCCCAATTCTATTTGCGTAGGGCAATCACATAAACAAATCGATGCACAGAAAAGGAAACCCGCGGGGCAAGAAAGAAGGAGCAGATATTACTGACCTGTGATGAAAATATTGCTGAAAACTCGTGGGGCCAATTTCTCTGCCTTTTAAAACTCGAAAACTGTGTACTAAGTGATCCATGAGAATGATGACTCGGAAAATGGAAATTGAAAGCGGAATTTTTTTTTTACTTCCCTCAATTTCTTTATGTACTCCGTATATCGTTAGATGTAACATCCTATAAAAATATTAATTAACAAAAAGTGTTAATAAATAAATTTAATCTAAATTAGTTCATATCCTTCCCTATACTTTTATTAAAGTATTTTGTATATTCTTTTTTAATTTTTATAGATTATTAAATCTCAACAATCAAAATTAATTTAACAATTTTAAAAAGAAATAGAGGGGAGCGAAAGATAAGGGAAATGGAGAAGCATTCATTCCCATCTTTGGGAATGGTATGGGTTGACACGTTTGAAGAAGCTCTGCTTTTCAATCCTGAAAATAATGACACGTATGGCGGAATGCTGTGACCTCCTTTTGGTCCCTTTTTCATTCTTTTTCTTTTTATTTTTTTCCGCGCCTAATTTGCCGGTTATAATTGCACAATAGTACTCCCTCTGCTATTTATAGGCACCAACTAGCAAATTTATTTGGTCATTTTTATAAGGCATTTGTTTATTCTCAATGAGCATTAATTATCTTTTTCCATACATGCCCCTAGTTAATAAAGGTAGTGAGTGAGAGTGATAATTAATAAAGTATTGGAATTTAGTGTAATTAGTAGGGGTAATATTGGAAATTACTTCAATTAATTCTAAGACAACTTTATTGACTTTAACTGTTTTTATTGGTATGTTAAAATTGTTAGTTGGTGTCTTATAATAAAGACCAGAGGGAGTACTTCCTTCTATATTAAATATAAAATATAATTGATTTTTTTTAGAGATTAAGGAAACTAAATAAGTAACTTAATTTTATCATATATTGTGTATTTTTAGATTATGTATCAGTTATTCGTCAAACTAATTAGTTTAACAAAAATATGTATAAATATAAATACTTTAAATTTCCTTAATCTCCCTAAGAAAACTCTAATTTGTCTTCTATTTAGAATTAGGGAGAGTAGTAAATTTGAACCCCTGCTGTATTCGAATGAATCAGACGTCTTTGTTCCTAATATAAGCAAGCAATTTGTTGGTGTTGGTATTAAACAGAAATTATATAATCATATCCTAATTATTTCCTCAAGTCTTTATTATAAGGCACCAATTAATAATTTTCATAAGCCAATAAAACAATTTAAGTCATTAAATTTGTCCTAAAATTTAAGTAATTTATAATATTATCCCTCTAATTATAATAAACTTTAATATCATATTAAGTATTACTATCACCCACTACTCTTATTATAGGCATATATGAAAAAAATTATTTAATGTTATTTGGAAACCAAAAAATATGTCTTATAAAAATAACCAAATACACTTGTCAAGTGTCTTCTAATAATGCACTCCACCTCTAACCTCATATCCATGACAGATGATCCAAATCTAGTTAAAATGCAAAGGAAGAAATTAATGATCTTGAGGGGGCAGTTTTTTCTTTAAGATATGATGGGTGTTATACATTTTTGCAAAAAACATGAGTGCATGTTTGGGAACTGTAAAATCGTGGTTTCAAAAAATATTTTTTTGTAAAAAGAAATAAATTTTTTTTCACACATTTACCTCTGAAATTGTAAAAGTTATTGTCCAAAAAACAAATCCAAACATGTACTTAGTGGGCACCTAGAGTCCAATAGATATTGCTCATCCGTTGGCGCCAATTAAAAGAAGTAAAAATATGTTAGTTATATCGCCGTGGTGAAGAAAGCATTCTCTCTCTATTTTTTTTAAGGGTTAAGGTAGGGTTGTCCAAAAAACCCGTGGTCTGGTTGGCCTGGTCCGACCTAACCTGGTTCAGGGGCAACAAAAATCTGGTCCAAGACAATTTAACCGGACCAGACCAAATTGTTTGGGTTGGACCGGATTTCGGTCTAGAGGCTTAGACCTTTTTGACTAGTCCGATCTAACCCGATGTTTTTTTTTATTTTTATTTTTATTTTGTAAATCACTACTATATTTAGCCACTCACTGGAGTTTGGATATTCTAATGAGCTTTTTAACTTATAGGAATAACTTTTCACTCAGCCACTTTTTATTACTTTTGGAAGTTATGTGAAACCATAGCTAAAAATCACGGCCTAAAAAAGAAAAATTAAAAAAAAGCTGGAAAAAAAAATTGGACTAGTCCAGGAAGTCTATGTAGTCCGATCCGGTCCAGTCCGACCTCGGACTGGTACCGGACTGGATCGAACCTCAGACTGAGTTGTCCAGCCCGAAGTCCTATCAAGCCAAACCTCAGGTTGATCTCCAACCCGGTCTGCCCTGATCTTTGGACAACCCTAGATTAAGGTGCAAAAATGCACATGAGCTTTTTCCCTAAAAGCGTCTAGCACCACATGTTCTTTTTTTTTGGATTAAAAATACACATGTGATTACCATTTTAGAGCAAAATTCACATCTTATCGTTAAGTTACTGTTCATTTTATTTCTTTCTCTCTCATCACGGTGAATAATAACTTAACGGCGGGATATGACTTTTGCTCCAAAATGGTAACCACGTATGTATTTTTGCTCTAAAAAAAACATATGGTGTTGGATGCTCATGGGAAAAAAACTCATGTATATTAACATAAAAAGATTGTGCATGTTGTATGGCCCAATTAACATTGTCTTCCAAACATTTTGGATAGAGAACAAATTAATGGCAGAAAAAAAAAATAGTGGCGAAAATGGAGGGAAAACGGATATTCTCTTGTTTGCATTTGAATTCTTAAAATGGAAGGGTTTTTTTTCCCCCAACAAAATGGAAGGTATTCGGGTGTAAGGACTTTTCATCAAATAATTGCCAATTAGCTAAGGTGTAAGGCATAGCCTAAATTCTAAACCATAAAAATAGAATGAAAATGATTGATGGGTTTCACTATGAAAAAATCTATGAATTTGAGGCTATCTTAAAATCCAAGTCTTACAAAAATTGTAAACTTGTGGCTTTTGACAACCCAAAAGTTCAAATAGAGAATCATCAAACAAGCAAATTAATGAAAAAGATGGAAACATAAAAACTGCAAGTTCAATCCAAAACTAAAAAGAAAAACAATTATCATAGTGTTATACATCACAATCCGCATCCTTACCAAAGCTACGAAGTTGGTTCATATGGATTGGGACATTAGGTGACGAAAATTACTTACGTGCCTCAATTTTGTAACTCTGCAGCGGATTACCTAACTAAGAGTGGCCTTGAGATGGGCTGGAGTTTCACAAAGTTTATCAGCCTTCTAAAGGCCTAGAGATGATTCTCTATCAAGATTGTAATGGATATGTAATAAGCCCATAGGTATAAGTCGAGCGGTGTACTGTTTTATATCCAAAAAGAAAAAAAAAAAAAAGAAAAACAAAGGCCATTCTTCAAATTGAAACCAAAATCATAAATATAAAAGAGGCTAAGGTTAGGTCTAAAGTCCAAACATATTATATATAGCAATATGTTGAGTTTTGGCAATAGAGATGTTCAACCAAATTGCGAGCCCTTTTATAATTTAACTAATCATCTAAAGTCAGACTAAGGATTGATCTAGTATCATTGTACCGGTTTAAAGCTATGCGAACAATATGAAACTAATTATTTCTTAAATAAATCGTGAATTTCTCTAATAATTGTTAGATTAAGGATAAATGAACAAAAATAAATATATGCTTTACTCTCAGGAGCACCCAGCACTATATGCATTTTTTGGGAAAAAGTTAACACGTAATTACCATTTTAGAACAAAAATCATATGTTGCCGTTATATTACTGTTCACCGTTATGAGAGAGAAAGAGATGAAGTGAACGGTAACATAACAGTGAGATGTGACTTTTACTTCAAAATGGTAACCATGTGTGTATTTTTGCTTCAAAAAAAAACACATAGTGCTTGACGCTTCTAAAAGTAAAGCATATGTGTATTTTTACTCTCTTACCGGTAGATTAATTCACAATATACATAAACAAAAGAGAGAAGGGAGTGCACAAATGAGTGATGATAACTTGATGGGGAGTGAAAAAGTACTGTACTGTTCCATTGGACACCAACAGTACACATGAGCGTAGCTTGAGCAGCAATCAAAGTCTCACTCACTATAACACGTAGTGGGGCCGGGATCTCCTGCGACCTCTCCTATTTTACATGCTCGTGTTCACTCCTCTCCATGACAAACATCTCACCCCAGCTTCACCTTCGGGCCACGTGTTGGTCTGGTCCGGTCTGGTCCCCGTGTTTTTATCTGCCCGCCTTTTATTTGACACGTGGCTTCCCTCCCACCTCCCACATGGCTTCATTTCCCGTTACTCACGTCGCCGACATCTTCACGTGCCACACCCATCTGCGTGTTCTGTGTTCGCACCACTTAAAACCATTTTGTATTTCCCAGGTCTTAGATTTTCGAATTAGTCAGACTAATCATCAATGACATCGAGGGTGAAGAATCTAATCTAATGATCTCTCAGCACCAGCTAAATTTGGTTTCGGTTTCTCGATTTGGCTTTCCATCAAACTACTCCCTGGTCCTTATTATAAGGCATCAACTACTTTTTCTCACAAACTAAGGAATGGAAGTTAACTCATCAATTAGGTCCAAAATTAATAAATCTTTTCAACTTCACCCCTAATTTAATGATGTAGATTTAATGAGTTAGTTAAAAATGAGGCCATAATGGAAAAAAAAGTAATAAATGAGGTAGTTAAAGAAGTTGGTGCCTTATAATAAGAACCAAAAAATGTTGGTGGTTGATACTTTATAATAAGGATCAGAGGGAGTACGAGTTTTACTTTCACTCAGTTTCTTTTTTTTTTCTTTCTTTCTTTTTTTTTTATTTGGACTAAAACTTTGACTTCACTTTAGTAGTTTAGTTATTTCTTTTTCATTACCTGAGGGTGAAAATAGGTCAGGTCAGGCTTCGCCCTTAACAAATTAGGCCTGTTCTATAACATACAGGTTTGAGCATGGCCTGTGGCTTGTTACGGGCCTATTTTTTGGCCTGTGGCTTGTTAAGGCCTGTTTGTTTTTAATTTTTTTGAATTTTTTTAAGCTAACAGGCCACAGGCCGAAAACAGACCAAAATTACATAAATTAATACTAATAATATAAATAGGCCTAAAAGGCCTCTTATCAGGCCTAAGTCTGGCCTGTTAAGTGAAATCAGGCCTCATAAGAGGTCTTGGCCTAATCTTTTAGCCTGACAGGCCAAGCCTGACCAGACTTTTGACAGGTCAGGCCACAGGCCCCTGACAGACCCATGACCTTTTTCCACCCCTAGGGATCACCTGTATTTTATCTCATTAAATTATTACACATGCATACCTAAATATAATCTAATCTGCACTATGAATCATATTTAGCATTTTTGTTTATGAAACTTGAAAGGAAATTTCACATCAAAGTAAGTTACGACAAGTAAAGTACAAACACAACAACAGAAAACTAGAAAGGAACCAAATATAGCCACAGCGTCTCCATGCATGATGCCCTTGAAAGTTCTAACAACCAGAAAACAAGTCATATATCTACAAAGCATCGAGAAGATATGATTCATAATGGCACAAAACTCGTGAAACCTTGAGGAATCAAATTTAGCTTTTGACGTCACTCAGCCAGGACTAATATAATATAGAATTGCATGTATGCATGCAAACGGATATACTCTGTATGTTTTATTTGAAATTTTGAATTTAAAATGCTTCATAATGGCAAGTGGTAACAACAAATTAAGGCCATCATTTTCTAACGTCGACAATGTCTTAATTTTATGTTATATATTTTGTATTTTGAATATAACTACTTTTTACTCTTATACAAACTTAAATACATGAACCCCATATTTTGAATACTCGGGTGTGTCTAGATTCACATGGACAAGAGGGAGTTTTACTTTAGCTGACTTTTACAAATTGAAATTGAAGGAAAAGTTGATAAGCGTAATATGATTTATGATTAGATAAATTTTTAATTGATTAAATATGCCAGATGGCATATCTACATGTCATTATATCATTTTTTGTTAAGGTATAACAAATTAACATACTTGAAATTTTTTTTAATTGTAGTAATGTTGCCTTCACCGTTATCCAAATTAAGTTTAATCGTTATTTGAACAATTATAATATGTAAAACATTTAGTTAACTAATGATCAAATTTAATCTAAATAACAACCGAAGTTAAATTGCCTAGTTGAAAACTTTCAAGATTACATTGTTGATTAAAAGACTTTCATTGCTGTCATACCTGTATTGGAAAGTTATTTTTAGAAAGTTTTAACAGTCAAAAGCCATATGTTAAAAAAAACATTCAGATTCAACTTAACTTTCTAGGGAGAGGAATAATTGATTGTGTACATCATCAGGGGAAACTGCGACGTAAGGAACTTATCAATGACCTTGTAGTCTGATTCAAAAATCAGGACAAACTCGGAGGCGTCGCTCGCCTCACAAGTCACAACGCATTTGTTGCCAACACTCTTATATAATTTGTGATCATAAAACGAAGAAAATGACGAGAGGGGGTAAGAGAAATTGGATTTGGGAACTTGAACCAGAGGCTTCGACCTTGTTGGCTGTAAAATTCATCACACACCACACTTCCCTCTCTATTTATACCCTTTCACAGCTTCGCCTCTCATGGGATCTGCGCTCTCTTCCTCTCTTGGAGACACCGATCCTCCATTATCTTTCCCTTACTTTGCATCTTCAATTCAAAATGAAGGTATCCAAGTTTTGATGTTACATTTAGTTGTTGTTCTTTTAATTCTTGACCAACTTTGTCGTTTCCTCTTTCACCTCCAGCTATTTAATTGGATGCACAACAAGCTTAATGGCAGTAAGGCAAAGAACAAATCAAACTCAAGTTCATCCACCCGTAAGCATTCTCCACTCTTTTGCACCATTCTTGCATCTGTCTCAATAGGAGGAATCTTGTTTCCAGATTTATATATGGACGATATATGCACAGTAATTAAAAGTGCATATGGATTTAAGGTTTTGTTGATTACTTTTCGTGCCAGGTTTTGTAGCGGATGAACCCAGCAAAGACGAGTTCAGTGACTGGCCAAGTGCACTCCTTGCGGTCGGGACCTTCGGAAACAACAATTTGAAGGACGATTCTGAAAGAATTATTGCAGAGGATTTCTTTTGCTCTCAAGATTGTGTGCAAGAGCTTACACCTGACGAACAAGAAGAAGGCGATTTCCAGAATGAATTGAACATGTGTTTACAGGAAGAATCATCATCCGCTGATCACACGAATAATTGTTCAAACTGTGAAAAGAAAGAGACATTAGTCCCAAACAGCAGTTTGATCCCCTGCAGGGGAAAAGATCTTTATTTAGATAATAGTAATAATAAGGGTGCAATTGGCAACAAATCACTTACTTTTCTTCTCAAGAAGATGTTTGTTTGCAGAAGCGGGCTTCAACGTACTCCCAGTTTCAAAGATTCACTGGCTACAGAAAGCAGAATGGAGAAGGTAAAGCCAGTGTTCTTCTCTTCCTTAGCCCTTAACTTTGATTTGCAAAAATATGTATGATATTTCGTTTATGATATATTGTCTTACTTTTACTTTAATTTGCTCTGTTTTTGACTTCAGATTTTGAAGGCAATACTCAATAAGAAGATATATCCCCAAGGTTCAAGTTCGACAAAGGTTATAAAGAAATACCTGAAGGACAAGCAAATGGCCAAATCTGACAATGATGAAGACGAGTTCAATACTGCTGCAGAGGATGGAAATAAATGGGTCAAGACAGATTCTGAATGCAAGTTATTTATTGTTCAATACTTTTATATTCATGTATAAACATGATTCATAATTTTTTGAATTGTTCGTGCAGATTTGAGTATTTAAGGTGTTTGAACACAAACATCTATGTAGTTGTATATTTTTCCGACAGTAACTGATGAGTGTATATATGTCTATATTTTCTGATTGCAGACATTGTTCTTGAGATATAAATGGCTTCTTCTCGTATTCCGATTCCGCACAGCTCTGCTTATTGAAGTGATAGCTGAAGCAGAATGCAAGTTGAACTGTAGCAGTAATTTCCATGTGTGAATACGTCAAGGAAATGCGACAAAATGGTGGATGAACCTGGGAAAATCACGAGCCTTTACAGCTCAAGCATACCAGAAAGCATGTTGCAATTTCTTGCAAAAGATTTTAGCCATAATTAAGTGGTTTTCTTAATAACAAGTTAATAACAGTCTTTTTGGAAGGATTCCAAGCTTAGAAAGATCTTCTCCCAAAACAAAAAAATCCAGGCTTTGAAAGTAGCATTACATATTTAAAAGCCACTGATGCATAGGAGGTCGTTTGAGAGCAGATGCGTGGTCTATGTTTTAAAAAACAATTCTGTAGAAATAAACTTCAAAATTACAAACGCCAACACTGAGCAGATCTATTAATTGTCCAATCGAGCATTTTGGACCATTCAAATCAGTTCACACCGTCTATCTTGTTCAATTGAATGTTGGTTTAGTGAATCAGCTCCAACGAAAATACCTGTCCTTGGAAATAAATGAAGTAGAATTCATCGTTGCTGGATTAGGTTCACTTGAGTTGTAATGTTGAAACAAGTGTATGAAAAACCATTATTTGATATCATGGAGGTCTAGATACTCAGATTTTACAAAATACAGAAGTAATCCACACCTGAATAGAAGGGAACCAACGAGAACAAGAGGTTTGATATGTGGCAACCAATAACAATACCTTGAAGAGTTTCCCAAATAACAACACATTCTCAAACTCAGTGAGTGGCTGAGGAATCAGGATAGGTGAGAGCATTGATGAGAGACTCCAAATGGGGAAAATGAGAAATGAGGTCAGAACGCTTTCCAAGCTCAAAATCTTGGAACTGAAAAGCAGGGGCACATGTGCAACCTACTAGGGAGTAATGACTCTCACTATCTCTAGGAGGAGTTCTTTGCACTGAGCCATCAGCTGATATATCAAAATCCTTTGTTGGGAATGAACCAAACCACACATTGGGAGGCACTGTGTACTGCGGTTTCTGATTATCAGCCAGATTAGATCCCAGGCAGGTAAACTTGACACTTCCATCTTTATCATTTATTTCCGCAACCTATGAGAAAAAAATGCAAAAGTTATGAAGAGAAGAGGAACTGGAAGGATCAAATTAAATGTGGAAGGTAAGAAGTTCTAAAGATGTTTTGTTTCTTTCAGAATGCTAACACTTAATTACCCTCAATCACTCGCAGTTAATCAGGGTGCCTTTAAATAGAAAGCTATATTTTCAGAAGGTGTTATAATTTTCTGAATCATAGCACTTTGATTGGAGTTAAAAGCTACACATTGAACAATCATCCAACAAGATAAAAAGCTAGATAGTCGGGTTAGTGCTTTTAATCAAAGAAAGAGACTTGATAATTACCAAGCTACGCAGTACGTTTGTGTTGACTTCCTACTTTCCTAGTAATTCCAACCAAATCCAAATTCAACAATTTGATGAAAGCTCAAGTGTTAATCAAGTGTGAGTGGGTGTTGAAGTAGAAGTGATGCATTCAGTTTCCATGCAAGAATTAACTCCATATTTTGAAAGCATACAATTATCAAAGCTAAGGGATATAGTAGAGACACGCTCGAGAAAACATAGAATTATGTGACTGCGAACACTCCAACTTAAGGCACAGAGAAGTTCATGAAAACAGAAACTAGGTACAGATTTAGCAGAGAGTATAAGCTTATGTTAAAGATGCCGTTAGCATCAAACTATCTTGATACATCTTACAATAAAGGTTAAAATTTGATCAGAAGAATCGAACTTGAGATGTAATTCCTCATGTTTGTAGACAACAAGATTTAAAGAGGGGGGCAAAAGAACAAAAAGAATAGAAAAACAGGGCACAAAGATCAGTTCATAGAAATGCCACTGCAAGTTGAATTTGTCGGCTATATATTTTGAGTAAGACAGAACAAAAGAAGGAAAATTAAGGAAGTGCTTTTGCCCTCAAATATTTGTGGATATCACATATTCAGTATAAATAATTTCTTAAAATGAGCAATTAATAAGTAAAGTGGAGAATGTACCGTTAGAGGTTCGCCTACGTAATGATGCCAGGTTTCAGCACAGGGTATACGATGCAGGTGAGATACACTTCCCGACGGAAGCAGAAAGTATATGCAAGTCGACACAGGCCGATCAACTTTATCTAAAGGAAGGAAAAAAAAAAAAGGAAATAGATAGAATCGAGAGTAGGAAGTGAAATGGAGAAGAAAAAAACAGAGAGATTAGTATAATTATACAGAAATTAGAAAGTCTGAGATAGGTTGAAGCACATACATTCAGGAGGGAGCTGAGACTTGAGAAGTTGAACGGAACCATCACGGAAGGTCTCGGCGAAAAATCCGCCTTCGGGGTGAGGCTGCAGATTCAACTTGGCCGCGATCTCCGATGCCGATAGAGGTCCAGACTCCATTAGTGTCTCGCCGGAAGAGAACAGGAATGACGGGGATCGTCAAAAGAGATTTCAGAAGAGTGTGTGTTTTTTAACTTTGTTTTTTCCCTTCTTATTGATTAGAGGTTGGGGTTGGTGGTGAAATGGCCCATTTTTATTTTATTTTATTTGTCAAAGAAAAATGGCTTTTTGACTTTGTAGACTAACATGATTTTAAAATGGGGAGATAAATAATGCTTGGGTGAGCTCATCGGTTGAACTTTGAATACTTCATTGTGCAGTTGCTTTTTTTGTTTTTTCCAAGTCTAAGAAAACTGTCTAAATTTGAAGAGATAAATGTATTCATGTCTTGATCATTCAATTCTGACCTATTCTTAGGAGATAAAATATGCTCTCACAACTCCTTAATACAATACTCCCTTCTGTACTAATTATAAGACACGTTTAACTAATTTTAATGAGATTAAAGAGGAAAGTTAAATTAATTAATTTTACTGATTTTTCCAAAATACCCTTATATAAATTTTAAATGACATCAATAAAAGTGAGTTAACCGTACTTGCGACATACCTCTTCGACCTAGAATTTTCCTTTCTATGCTTTCTAATTGAAATGATGGTCTTGTTATATATACATATGTGTGTGTATGGCAAATTTTCAAAAATAATACCAAAAAAATAAAAAATTGTCAAAATAGGATACTGTTGAAACATATTGTTGAAATAGGTCATTTTGTGGCACTACGTCAGCTGGCGCCACCTAGCGTGGCGCCACTTTAAAAAAGTGGCGCCCCATCTTAATATATATATATATATATATATATATAATATTTTATATATTATAATTATATATAAGATATTTTATATAATTATATATTATATAGAATATAATATATTATTATATTATGACTGGTAACTGGTTATCAGAGAGAGAAGCTTTGTACAAGCTTTGGCAACCACTGACAACATATAGTACCTTGAAACATATTGTTGAAATAGGTCATTTTGTGGCGCCACGCCTTTGGCAACCACTGACAACATATAATACCTTGAAACATATTGTTGAAATAGGTCATTTTGTGGCACCACGTCAGCTGGCGCCACAAGATGAAAGTGGCGCCCCATCTTAATATATATAATTTATATATATATATATATATATATATATATATATATATATATATAATATTTTATATATTTTAAATTATAATATATTTTATATAATTATATATTATATAGAATATAATATATTATTATATTATGACTGGTAACTGGTTATCAGAGAGAGAAGCTTTGTCCAAGCTTTGGCAACCACTGACATCATACAGTACCCAAGAAAGAAGCAACCCAGATTGAAGACGACGATGACGTAACGATGAACTTAAGATTCAGATGAAATGATTTTATTGGTTTTAATTGTCAGTGGTGCCACCTAATTCTACTGGCCCTGTAGTACCATGCTGGCTTCTTGTTCCTTCATTTTGCTCATCCTCATCATTGCTGCCTGCAACATCATATTCCTCGACAATCCTGTTGTTTTTATGTTTTTTGCTCTCAAACCAAATGCTGGTTAGCTAGCTCTCGATAGTCATCGTCGTCTTCAATCTTTCATTATGGATCATCAAGATGCTTAAGTTCATCATCGTTTTCAATCTGGGTTGCTTCTTTCTTAGGTACTGTATGTTGTCAGTGGTTGCCAAAGCTTGGATAAAGCTTCTCTCTCTGGTAACCAGTTATAAGTCATAATATAATAATATATTATATAAAATATATTATAATATATATATATATATTAAGATGGGACACCACTTTAAAAAGTGATGTGGCGCCACAAAATAACCTATTTCAGCAATATGTTTCAACATTGCCCTATTCTGACAAATTTTTATTTTTTGGGTATTTTTTTGGAAAATTTGCTGTGTGTGTATACACATACATACACACACGTGTGTGTATATTCATATATACATATATCTATACACACATATATATGTATGCATGTATTATATCGACACACAAATATATCTTTGTGTGTGTGTTGTGGCAAATTAACGTCAGTTAATCGATAAACAAATTAAAATCCAATAATTTAAAAGTTTTACTGACTAAAAGAGTTTTTCACACCCATATGCATATACTCACTAAAACTTAAACACACTTCAGAGAATAAAATAGGGGTATTTTAAGAAGAAATTAACAAAAACTAAAATGTTGTCCTATAATTAGGACCAAAGTCAATTCCCAAATACCATTTTATAATTAGGATCAGAGGGAGTATGTATTTATCTAATTTAATTAGATTAAGAAAATTAAAGTTTGTTAATATAAAATATATACATCAGTCATCTTTCTTATTGATTTTCTTCGCTTTTCTTCTTGATCATTCTTGAAATAGTATTAACGTAGGTAAATTAAGAAAAAATTAACTAATATAAAAAATATGTTTTATACTTAAAATAAGGAGAATAACTCTCCAAATACGTTATACATCAAGGATAGGGGTGTGTAGTATAATTTACCTTTATAACATTAACTTCAATAATTATAATGTGTGGACTAAAATGTTCTATAATTAAAGAAAACAAGCTGCTAATTGACACAGAATTCAAGCTGGTGATTGGCCGATTACATACTATCAATCAATGAACTTCTTAGTCTGGAAATAAGGATGAAAATCAATTGACATGATGAGGTGATATTCAAAGTATCTATTTTTTGTTTTTGTACCCTTTAAGTAGTTCCACATCTTCCATTATCCAAAAAGGAAAAGATTAATCCTTTATCAGCATGGTAGTTGTGAGTGCACTTCAAATATGTCTTAGTAATTACTAGTATTAAGTATAAGAAGATATTTAGCTTTGGTTCAATTTTGCTGTTCAATTTAACAAGCATTGACTACTCGCGTGGGATGAATTAGCTTAAGTGTAACCAATATTCCTAATATATTCAATCACACATCAATTAGTTAACCCAAGCACAATGTTAGCCAATTTATAGGCATGAACGAACTGGCTATAAGGAAGGAAAAACCTCACGGGAAGGCATGGTTCAAAATAGCTGCGACGGACAACAAAGTGAGGCACCACATGGATGATCCACAGACGATGAATGACCTCAACCACAACAATTACCCCATGGATGATGAATGGATCACCCCCTAACAAGATGCAGGCAAAAAACCTAAGTATTATATAATTCCAAATACCAGTACAGATCTCCAGGTTAATAAGAAGGCAAGCAACATTATTGAAAATACCCAATAGACATGTGCACAAAGGGGCAAAAGTAATGCACAAAAGAACACATAAGAGTTGAGTAGGAAAAGAACACTTACGTAATGACAAACGCAGGAAACTAATGGTTAAACAAATTATAAAATGGAACACAACTACCATCCACATCAAACGTGTAAGCACAGATCCATCGTATCAGTTCTGGATATTTTGACAATACACTTATCTTCACATACAAAGCAAAATGGATTGCATTGGGCAGCGAGTTGATGCAAACTCAGCCGCCAAAACTTCCTTGTCAGTCTAATTGAGCCCAAAAAATTGCAAAGCTCCTCAAAAATATCATTAGATAAAAAGCTATAGGTACAGAGATGAAGCTAGTGATAAATATTGGGGGGTCAAATGTATACTCATAAACTAAAAAAAATATTTGGGTGAGTCAAATGTATAAGATAAAATACCTTTTTACATTCTATTAAATAAATATTGGGGTGGTCATGGCCCCCATTGTTCCAATGAAGCTCCATCACTGTGTGGGTCAGAAAACCACAAAATAAGGGACTAGGCCTTTTAAGTTTTACATGACAGCAAAATAAGAAATTCAATAGTTATAAAGTAAACATGGAAGGCAACTGACTCTCCCCATCAACCATGTCATATCAAAATATTTAATTGTTACATGTAATTGGGTGCAGCTACCCTCCTTGTCAAGGAGAGTCCACTGCACCCCTTACCTTTGCAAAGTTGGACATATAAAAAAAAAGGTAACATTAAAAAAAAAAAAATCAGTGCAATGGGGTGCAGCGGACCCTCCTTGACAAGGAGGGTAGTTGCACCCCATGTAATTCACTCTCTTCAAGTCCTCATAACCATTTTCATAAGAGCTTCAATGAGAAATATGATTAAAGGAGTTTTGTTGTTTTATTTTTCTTTGATGTTTTTTCGCATTTGACTCACATAAGCTCTAATATTTTGATACTTGACTCAACACTAATGTCAAATTTCTTTTGTTCTTCAAGAAAATCCTTCACTAATCTCTCTAAGTAGGATTCTCCAAAAAATCCTCATGGGTCTAACCCTTGACATATAGATAAGAGTGAAAAGATGAAGTCATCTCATTAGAACACTATTTGATATATGGATCCAAAAGCTCTTGTTACTCATTCTATTCTGCTAGGATAAAAGGAATTATCAAAACAAATTTGATTCCTAGTGAAATCATCTCTCCCATAATGACTAATTGTGCTATATGGACAATTCTCTTATAAATAACTCTCTCCACAATAAATACAAGAAAGAAAATTATAAAAAGAAGAATCAACATTTTCTGTCTAACAGCTACTTGTCTCATGTCATCCATATGCATCTATAGTAAAAAACAAATATTTGACAATATATCAACAAATGAATGATCAAATCAATAATGTGAATAATCCATTTTTTATTTTCAAAATATTTATGAACTCAAACTAAAGCTACTAGTACTTAATCAAGTTCAATCAAGACAATAGTGGCACACAAGTCCCCAACAACGGCTCCAAAAATCATGATAGGCACAAAATATAGAGTCTAATTAAAACTCCGCAAGTGTTCCAATTGTATCAAGTAATAAAAAGTGAATAAAATATCATTCACACGACGACTTAGTACCAATAATACAGTGGAGCAATGACTTTCCACTTTTGTTTAAGTTTAGTCAACATAATTTGGATAAATGCTAACTAAAATAAAAGAAAATCAAATTTAACTAAGGCTAAGGATAAGAGAGATTCTAAATCTTAAGTAGTGACTTGGATTATTATAGCCTTGATTACTTCCTAATATCTAATTTCTCTCCATAATTGCATCTAAAGTTATATTTGCTAGTCTAAGACTTTTAATTACCTAAGAATGTCTTTCAGTTTACTAAAAGACATTCCAATTATGTCAATCCCTCATTTTTTAAGCAATTAGTACTTGATTGAATTAATTTAAGTGCAAGCCTAATAAAATTATGTAGGACCAATAGGTATATATCTATTCTACAAGAAAATTAGTCTGAAAATTAATCCTATACAATTTAATTAACGGTCTAGTCTAAATTCCCTAAGTGTAAGCTCCTTTAGAACACCAAAATAGCCTTAATTAGATTTCTCTTATTTCAAGATAATCAAGCTCACAATGAAATCAAAAAACATAATCTTAAAGCAATTAACGACAAAAATTATCATCCACTAAAATAATCCAAAACAAAGGTTTAGCTGCATAAATAGAACTTGTTATGATCAAAATAATAGCTAACCAAAGGTAAAATAAAAAGACAAAAGAAAGAAAGGAAAGGAAAGGAGAAACAAAAACTCAATTATGAATTTTCATTCATGTTGTAAATCTTTTGTATCTCCAAATTTTAATCTCCCTCCATCTAAATTTTGAACTCTTATGTTGACGTGACCAAAGAAGGAAAATAGAACCTACCTCTCTCTTGTTACACCTAACATATATATAGGTATATAATGCCTCCATGTGTACATCTCTATTACAATATCTTGATTTATCTCTTTTTTCAATGATTATCGTATAATATAGATACATTATATTGATATTTTGTTAATTATTACTTGATTATTATAATAACTCTAGCAAAATAAATTAGGATATGAGTAGATTTTATATTAAAATATCTTTTTATCCTATAATTAATTAAAGGATAGAAAAATATATATAACATAATCAAATAAGAATAAAATATTAATAAATTTAATCAAATATATCTCATATTCAACACTTATTTAATTATAAAATAGATACTTATCAAGTTATCAAGTTGCGTATGCACTCGCTCAAAAAAATCAGTCATGAATTTCTAAAGCTTTGATCATATATATATACAACCTTGCGTGAACGCGGGCAAGCAAACCCAACTTGAAGAACTAAGGCACTAAGGGCCCATTTGGAATAACTTTGATAGAAGTGACTTTTGTTTCTAATGGACTTATTTTCTAATAGACTTTTTTTTAATGTAATTTGTGTTTGAGATAACGGTTGCAGAAGTGACTTTTGTTTCTAATAGACACTTCTTTGGCAAAGCTTTTAAAAAGATAGATAAGATGAAAAATGATAGAAAATGACATGAATCAAATTCACACACATATATATGTTGTATAAAATGTGATAATTTGGGATAAAAATTTAAAATAAATATAAATTTACTAAATAAAATAATAAAATTACCATTAAAAAAATTACAATACAATGAAATGCTTAAATAAACCTATTCCCTACAAGTTGGTCTCTAGTTTGATCACGAAGATGATTAACGGTCCCAAAAAAATTTCAGTGGGCTTATAATGAGATAATAAGCTAAGGGTATGTGGCTTATGGAAAAAGCACTTTAAAAGCTGAAATCTCATCATAATGTTAAGCTATTCCAAACACCAATTATTTTATTTTCTCCTTTTAATAGACTTTTAATGAGCTTATTTTGGCTTTTAAAGCCATCCCAAACAAGCCCTTAGCTATTGACAAATTAAGCTTTTAGACTTGTACCTCCTCTATCCTCCTGATGACATCACTCAAGTTAATTCGTTGTTCGAGGTTACTTTCGATGCAAGCGGCTCCCAACTGGAGGATCTGCAGCATGTGATCCAAGGAATTAGGGGTGTTTGCTATTTCGGGATCAATCACTTGTGCTTCTCTCCTCTCAGAAATTGCAGTGACGACCCATTGCACGACATCGGTAGTGTTGCCCTCGTCGTTGCTATGATACTGAGAAGGCAATTTGCTAGTTATGATCTCGAGGATGATGATTCCGAGGCAATAGACGTCGGCTTTTTGGGAAATTAGCTGGTGCTCCACATAATCTGGAGATTTCAAGGCGAACAATAGGAAAGAATTAGGGTTGAGAAGCGAATGTAAGGCGTAATCAGAAAGGAGTGGTTCATAATCTTGTGTGAGGAGGACATTGCTGGATTTCAGGTTTCCGTGGGGAAGATCGTAGGAAGAGAAGTGAGAATGAAGGAAGCGAAGGCCTTGTGCGATTCCTTTGATTATCTTCAAGTGCACGGGCCAGGTCAGATCAGCATGAGATGTCCTTCGATCAACTAAAATATGATAATCAAATCAAGCATTATATTGATGAATTAATCTTAATATAATTTGCGGTATGCGCAAGCTAAGCGCGTTTGATTTGAGTTGGTACGTACGTATTACCATGCAAAGCATAAAACAAGCTGCCTTTGGGCATGTACTCTGAGATGATGAGCTTCTCAGATTTGCGAAAATTGTAAGCCAAAATAGGCAAGATGTTAGCATGTTTGATACTCCCAAAGGCTCTCATCTTGGCATCGAAAAAATCTCTACCTTTCTGGTTGATTGCTCTCGTCCTCTTTACCACCATACTCAACCCATCCCTCATGGTCGCCTTGATCGTCGATCCCAGTGCTCCGTCTCCGACAACCTCCGCGACCGCCTCCATCAAATCCCCTATCTCAAACATGCCCTTCTCCTCATTCACCACCACCAGAGCCACATTCTCTTTCTTCTTGCTCGATTTCGTGCTTTCGTTTAAGCTAGCCACCTGGCCCATAACAGACTTGTTTTGAAAAATATACGCGAGTGATGGAGGTATATATATGTAAGGGTATTTGAAAACATTAATGGTGGTTGTGATGAAAAGGAAACACATGGGTTGGTTTAATAAGTGACACCCCCCGCGAATTATGCTCTCACAAACTATCAACCACTCACTACTTTGGGAAACCAGCTGCTTCTCTATACATAAACTCATTCCAATTTTAACAAAAAAATTTGGCCTACTAATTTTATTTAGCTAAATTATATTATGCGTGAACTTGTTGATTAATGGAAAAATATATTGTTAGCTCGAACGAAAATAAACCACAGAAGAACATAAAGTTGTGTTTTCTTTTACTTTTTCTGCAAAAGTTGTTATATGGGCTACAAATTAAATATAATCCTAATTTAATGAATGCAGCCTAGAACTGACCACAATTTCTCACTCTCCTTGCTGAGGCTGATAGCGACTTCGGCAAGTGCACCGGTCGTTACAAGTAATAAAGTAGTGAGAAAGTATCGCCCCACGAGGAATAGTATTCAATCAATCACTATTTCGCTATATTCGCTTTAGTTGGGTAAATTGCGTAAAAGGGATGAATTGTGACCAATCAAGAATTTCAAGAATTCAAAGAAAACAAGAAACTAAAAGCAATGACCTCAAGAATGATGGTTAAGAGAGATAAACAATCAAGAAAAGCGCAGCTAAGGCTTAGAATCCCCCTATGCTCATTTAAGTGTTTGGTTTGAAACCCCAATTGATTATGATTCCCAAATTGACCATCGATTCTCTAAGGTTAGACTAAGTCCCAATGTCTTGATGCTACCGTAGTCTATTTTATCTTTAAAAACAACCTAATGTCTTAGTATTATCTAGAAAGATCAGATCTTGAACCAGAATCCTATGACCACATAAATTTGTAAGCCTATGTCTAGGTCATGCAATTTTATGATGAATTAACAAGTTTTAGTTAGATGTACCAACATCTCTATTGTCATACATCAACCTAAGAACAATCTTAAAGGTGATCAATCTCCAAGAAAGCATTAAGCAAAAATAATTCATTCAATAAGGGAAATCAAGATTCAATCAAGAATTTAAGCAAATACGATAAACTTGCATAGGGTTCATCCTAGCCCTAACTACAAAAGGAAATTAGCCAAATATGGCTAGATTAACAAAATAAAGAAAAAAAAGATGAAGAAAGAATGATTCTTCAGAGATTAGAGAAGGTTGATCTTTACAATTGCTTTGATTTACAGATTGTGTTTCTTTTTTTGGTTCCGCCGTCAGCGTCTTCTTTTGTCCTTTTTTTTAAATCCCGTCCAGCTCCTCTCTTTTAATAGATATTAGGGTTCTTTCTTTTTTTTTTTCTAGCCCATTAATTGATGAAAGATCATTAGGTTGTTGTGCGTGGGCCCACATGCTGAATGCCTTCCGAAATCATCTCTTCTCTGCAATCTAGATGGTATATCATATATCATATATTATACAATATATAATAAAGCCTCATGTTGAATCATTTTTATTTTTCTTTTATTTGTTTGACTTTTTGACAAGTGGTATCTTAAGATTAAATCTTCATGATCTTTCCTACAAAATAAAAATAGGATATTGATAGATTTTATATTAAACTTTCCTTATATCCTATAATTAATTAAATAATAGAAAAATATATAAAATATAATTAAATAAGTATAAAATGTTAATAAATTCAATCCAATATATCTAAAAATCTATACTTATTTAACTATAAAATATATACTTATCAGAGGCACTGGCAAGGAAACGTTTCAGAGCATGCATGTCAAAGTCTCTCTCTTATATATCTTTCTTTTGGGAAAAACAAATTGGGCCATCATTTTCTGTTATGTTATATATTTTGTATCTTCAATATTCTACCTTTTTACTCTTACATAACTTAATTTAAACCTCATACATTACATAACAGCACAAAATAAACAACATTATATAAACTTGAATGTACCCTGTACATTTTGAATGTTATATAATTAGAGTGTGTTTGGATTAACTTTAGTAAAAATAACTTTTATTCCATCAATTTATTTTTACAAACTGAAGGTGGAGTAGAAGTCAATAAATGTGATGTGATTTATATTTAGATAAAATTTTATGAGAAAATAGTTAGTTTGATAAAAAAAAAAAATTGATTAGCTTTTATATATATATATCTTAAAAAATTACTTTCAGAAAAGTTTAAATATGACAAAAAGTCAAAAAGTAAATGTAAGAAAAATATTTCAGGCCCAACTTGATTAACTTTTGAATGAGGAGTAGTTAATTACATTTATATCATTAATCAATAAGTTGTTAATTTAAGTGGTAAACGACGTCTCTTTGTAAGAAGAAAAATACGATTTTGAATTAGGGAAGTGTACTAATTATGAGAGGTAAAAACCCTTTACATTATAAGTCTAAAAAAGAAAACCCTTAGGCAAATAAAAAAAAATGATATACATCATTAAGAGAAATTGCGATGCAATGGATTGAATGAGCTTGAGCTTGTCGTCTAATTTAAAATTCAGGAGAAACTCGAAAATTATGGAATCAAATTCCCTGCTCATCCAAAGGATAAGCAAGGGAACATTTTCCCATCTAGACCGTCCAAATGGGATATAGAGGATCCAGATTTATTTTTTTAACTGTTAATTTTTAAATGAAAAAATCATTCTTTGAAAATATATTAGTTGAAAAATTATCTTTATTTTAAATTTTCTACCCATTTAAATATTATATTTAAAAAATAAAATAAATAAATATGGATCATCCAGATCTCATATAAACGGTCAAGGTGGGAAGAGATTTTCCTACTCATCCTTTAGTTAAGCAGGAAACTGGTTCCTGAAAATTACTACCTTGCTCGTCTCACAATTGGGACCTTCGGAAACAACATTGTGAAGGGCGATTCTGAAAGAATTATTGGAGAGGATTCATTCTGCTTTCAATATTGTAGGCTAACATGATTTTTAAATGGGAGAGATAAATAATTTTTTTTAATCTAAAAAAACTGTCTATATCTTAAGAGATACTGCAAATGTATTCATGTTTAAACTATTCAATACTGAACCAGATTTTGGAGATAAACTATAATTTACCTTTGATGCTAGTTAACTTCAAATAAAAAGTTATGACATTATTAACTTTAATAACGTGTGGTTTAAAATGTTATATAATTACAAATTAAAGAAACCAAGCTAAGAATTGACACAATTCAAGTTTAGCTGGCGATCGGCCATTGCATACTATCAACCAATGGACTTCTTAGTCCAGAAATAAGGGGGAAATCAATTGATTTAAAGTGAAATTCATAGTATCGAATTAATTTTCACTTTTTTTTATTACCCTTTTATTTCTTCCAGATCTTTAATTCCATTATCCAAAGAAAAGAAGAATCTTTTCTCAACAATTAACTTCTGATTGCACTTCAAATTAAATATTTCTTAATGATTACTAATATGACTTTTAATATAAGTGTTACATAATATATTATAGAAATTGGTAAAGCTATTCATTTTTAATGAATGAGGATCGGTTTTCCAATAGTTACATCATTAATCATATATATTGAAACTCTCGTACTCAGGGACGGAGCTTGCAAAAAAAATTTGGGGGGCTAAATGTATACTCATGAACTAAAAAAATATGTGGGGAAGTCAAATATATACTCATAAACTAAAAAAATATTTGAGGGGGCCAAATGTATGAGATAAAATACTTTTTCATATTTATATTAAATTTTTTTAAAAAAATTCCAAATAAATTTTTTGAGCATAAAAAATTTGGGCCCCCATTGTCATAAAAAAGCTCCGTCATTGCTCATACCCTTATAAAAATTCATTTCATATATGCAATCAATGAAGACACTTTGAAGGCACTTTGATAGACAAAATATTTTAGTATCTTGTATTTATAACTAAAGTAAACATCTTATCTAACTCTTATATTTAGGATTAGAAAAGTATTAAACACAAGAAGATTTTAGTTTTGGTTCAATTTTGCTGTTTTTATTCGTTTAAATTTATTACTAATTAACTTTAATTGATCACGAACTTTTGGAAGAAGTTGAATATATTTAATAAGAACAACTTGAATCACCTAACATATATATATAAGAAAATAAATTTTACAAAAAGGGTGCTAATTTTTTTTAATCAAAGGGAGGTAAGGATTAAACATGGGGTGGAAACATTGGTTTTTCTTTCGTCACAGGCCTCCGATAATGCCACATTTTGCCTCTCTTCAAAACGACAGCTTGTCAAGCTTCAATATTTATATATCGTCCGTTGCTTCCATCTCCTTTTCATGAGTTCTGATGTATCAATGGAGTGGCCAAGATAATCATCTCAGTGAGGCCATATTCCATCCTTCTCTTTCTCTGTTGTTTTTTTGTTCAAATGTTGCCTATGCCCTCGCTCAAAAAATCAACCATGAATTAATGTCTGAAGCTTTGATCATATATATATACACACAACCTTGCGTGTGCTGCTAGCAAACCCAACTTGAAAAACTAAGGCACTAAGCTATTGACGAATGAAGCTTTTAGACTTGTACCTCCTCTATCCTCCAAATGACTTCACTCAAGTTAATCCGTTTTTCGGGGTTACTTTCGGTGCAAGCAGCTCCCACTTGGAGGATCTGCAGCATCTGATCTAAGGAGTTAGGGGTGCTTGCTATTTCTGGATCAATCACTTGTGCTTCTCTTCTCTCAGCAATTGCAGCGAGGACCCATTGCACAACATCGGTGCCGCCTTTGTTGTTGCTATGATATTGAGAAGGGAATTTTCCGGTGATAATCTCGAGGATGATGATTCCAAGGCAGTAGACGTCGGTTTTTTGGGAAATTAGCTGGTACTGCACGTAATCTGGGGATTTGAAGGCAAACAATGCGGGGAAAGAATTAGGGTTGAGAAGCGGATGTAAAGCGTAATCAGAGAGGAGTGGTTCATAATCTTGTGTGAGGAGGACATTGCTGGATTTCAAGTTGCCGTGGGGAAGATCGTAGGAGGAGAAGTGAGAATGAAGGTAGCGAAGGCCTTGTGCGATTCCCTTGATTATCTTCAAGCGTACGGGCCAGGTCAAATGGGCATGAGATGTCCCCCGATCACCTGAAACATGATAATCGAGTCAAACATTATATTGATGAGTTAGTTAGGTAATGTTGATATAATTTGTTGTACGTGCGTGATTACGTAGGTACGTACTATGCAAAACATATAACAAGCTGCCTTTGGGCATGTACTCTGAGATGATGAACTTCTCTTCTTTGCTAAAACTGTAAGCCAAAATGGTCAAGATGTTAGCATGTTTGATTCTTGCAAAGTCTCTCATCTCGGCGTCGAAAATATCTCTGCCTATCTCATTGATCTCTCTACTCCTCTTCACCATCACGCTCAACCCATTCTCCAAGACCGCCTTATATGTGCTTCCCAAAGGTCCGTTTCCAATAGCCTGCGCCGCCGCCCTCATTAAATCTTTCATCCCAATCATGCCCCTCTCCTCATTCACCACCACTAGTTCCGTACCGCTCTCTTTCTTCGCCGCCGCGCCCTTCTTCGAACCCGTCCCTCTCCGGCTCGATTCCCTGCTTTCGCTTGAGCTCGGCACGTGCACATGCGCCATCTCCTCCATGCTGTTGCCTCTGCTCAGCACACTGAAGTCACGGTCTAGACGGCGCCTTGACCTGATCGAAACAAACAGCCACGCCGCGATGAACACGCAAACAATGAAGAAAATGACCAACATGGTGCTGCCACCGCCAGAAGAATTTTCACCATCACCCTTCTGGTTGCACGCCTTGTCTAAAGGTTTCCCACATAGACCATCGTTTCCCTGGAAGGAAATAACCCCAAATTTTGTTAAGCTCTCTGGGATTGGACCTTCAAGTTTGTTGTTGGACATGTCCAGCGATTTGATGTTCTGCGTTAGTTGTGGAATGGATCCAGTGAATTCGTTGTTCTCGAGGTGAATCTCCATGAGATTATCTAGCTGGGATATAGAATCAGGGATTGGTCCCGAGAATTTGTTCTCAGAAAGCCAGATTTTCTTCAATGAATTTAAATGGGAGAAGTAATCCGAGGAAATCTGCCCGGAAAATTGGTTGGTGGATAGATATAAAGCCTTGATAGCACCGACTCTGTTGAACTCTGGGATAGGACCCGAAAAGGAATTGTTGACCAAGCTGACGGTGCGAAGGCCTTTAATCTGCAACACAGCGTCAATGTCGATGTTGCCGGAAAGACCCATGTCGGAAAGATGAAGACCGATGATGGTGTCGTCGTCGCACATGATTCCGGCCCATCGGCAAGGAGGAGAATTAGGGACCCATGAAGAAAGAGAAGCAGTATTGTTGAATGACTGCTTAAGCTTGAGGAGGGCATCGACGTCGGAAGAAGAAGACAGAGAAGGAAGAGTGAGGAAGAAGAATAAGAAGAAAAGGTGGAGAAGTTGAACAGCGGCCATTTCACAGGTATGGATGCAGGTCGTTTTTGTCGTTGGCGTTGAAATGTGCCGCTGCTTGTAGAGATTGACCAATGTGAAGGTTTTGTTTGACTTGGTTTGTTTTGTTTTGTTGGAATAATGGAAGTGAAAATGGCGTCATTTTGGTTTGCAGTGTTTGGCCATGGACACCACATTGATCCTGAAGCTTCCGAAATTTGCATCACCTTCTAACTAACAATAGCCTCTTCCTCTCTATGGCCATTCTTCCCCCTATGGTCGTGTTCTTCCCCTGATTCCGACATTTATGGACATGCATGAATTTTGTGTTGTTGTCCTTTACCCACTCGGCTTCCTTTCGTGCTAGCCGCCAATACCGTGTTTTGTCTTTTGTGCGTGGATATTTTTAATTCTTTTTTATAAAGGAAAGAAACGAATAAATAATCATTAGACTCCACCTTCCAAATGTTTAAATTTAAATATTTAATCTATTACAAAAATTTAAATACCGAATTCTCATATATATATATATATATAATATATATGTGTGTATGGTTTAATGTTTTTGCCTTTACGGCAGAACATTTTATCTGCCTTACTCACATAAAAGTAAGTAGGTCTCATTATTATTTTATCTCTCTTTTCTTAATAATGGGGCCCACTTACTTTTATGTGAATGAGACAGATAAAATGTTTCTGTCTCAAAGACAGAAACATTAAACCTATGTATGTATGTATAACTTAATAAATTTTTTCTAAACCATGATAACTTTTTTAAATTGCCTAATTTGTTAACAATCAAAATAATCAAATTTATATAAATAATTATCTAATATTAATGTCAAAGAAAAATTAGAGATTACAATTTTCTACATAAAATTTGTTTAAAAAATTAAGACGTAGCTTTTCTCCCTACTCCTACCATAGAAATCATATAATATAGGTAAAGTTTTTCAGTAATTTTTAAGTAGATCATATTTTTAGAATCATGACATATACCTAAAATTTGTTATCATATTTTTATAATAGATTAAATATTTTAATTTATCGGGTTCATATTTTTTTTTTTTAGGTTTAGATTTTAAAAATAAATAAGGAAGTTGTGGTGATATAATTACGGTTGACCACATATCTCCGAAAGTTATCCATATATGAAGCTATTATAATAATAATACTAATAATAATACATTAAATAGTTTAATTTATCTAGTATAGAGTATAACACAGGTTGAGCTAAAACGTATCATGGGTCATTTTGGTTTTCAGGGCATGGACACCGCATTGATCATGAACCTTCCAAATTTTGCATCACCTCCTAACGATAGCCTCTTCCCCCCAATGTTCATTCTTCCCCTTCTTCCAACATTTATGTAATATTTGGAAACCTTTCAAAATCAAAATCTGAGATTTATGAAATAAGTATGTAAAATGAATTTTGTCTCGGCTTATGCAAAATTTAGGTTTTGATATATTTCCAAATACTACATATGGACCCGGAGGAATTTTTTCCCTTTCATGCTAGCCGCCAATACCATGTTTTCTTTAAATTCTTATTTTTCAAAGGAAAAAAAGAATAAATAACAATTAGACTCCACCTTTCATATATATATATATTCGAAGCCTTTCCGGAGCGAATACAAAGAAGCTCTGACTAGAAAACAGAGTACAGTGTTGTAACAAATGAAGAGTCTTGGTGGAGAAGCATTATGTATGAATATGATTGCCAGGGATATAGAGCGCCCCCTTCAACCCTCTTTGCACTAATTTGACGTGAAAGCCTGCATGTGAAAATTAGAGTTAGATGACCCGTGAAGATTATACTTATTGGTGAGATCTTAAAAATTATTTAGAATGATAAACTGTGTATAATATCTATTACTTATATATATAATATAAACAAAATTAGTATGGTTATTAGTTGTGTGACATGTGGGTTATAATAAGAGAGTCACTTATTCGGTAAAAAGGAGGGCATTGGAAGTAGGTAGCTCTGTAACAAGTTGAATGGCTACTTAAATGCCACTAGGTAGTATCACATGTTTCATAAATTAAACTATTTAATAATATTATTATTATATGTGGCCACTTTGTTGCATTATTATAAATTTCTTGTTCATTTTTAAAATCTAAAACTAATTAAAAATCTGAATGACAAATTAAAATACTCAATTTATTCAAAAATTTAAATAATGAATCCGTATGTATGGGGTGAGGTAACTTTTTTAACTTGCCTAATTTTTTAACAAGATCAAATTTTATATAGATAAATATCTAATATTAACGTAAAGAGAAAATTTAGAGATGGTATAATTATCTATATAAAACTTACTTATTTGGAATCATCAAAAAATTAAGACTTAGCTTTTCTCCTCTACTTCTACCATAAAAATTATATGATATACATAAAGCTCATAGTTATTTTTAAGTAGATCATAATTTTAGAATCGCCACCTATACATAAAATTTGTTAGCATATTTTTATAATAGACTAAATGTTCATCTAATAATAATACTAATAATAATATATTAAATAGTTTATTAAATGTAGTACAAAATATTGTCATGTGGCACACAATTAAATTTAAAACATGTGTAGACCTAAAATGTGTCACACAATGAACCTACCAACGACCCTCTTATTATGTAAGAGTATGTAATAGATAGATAGATAACCAACACTAATTACTTTATTTTTTTTTCATTTTTATTTTTTATTAAGTATAGGTATCCTCTATAGGATAAAAAACACTTTTTCAGACTTCTTGAATAATGGATCTACCAAAGTCATGGAGTGAAAGCCATATTTTTGTTTTGGCCTAATATAATTTTGGTGTCTTTAAATTTACCCCCATTTTTATTTTAATCCTTCAAATTTTAAACTATATTTTTTATCCCTTGTGTTTCAATTTAGTTAAAATATTAGTTTTTATAACTCAATAAAGGCCTAGACTATTTTGCTTTCGAAACAACCAAAAGCAATAGTTTGAAACTCAAGGATCAGGATCACGACAAAAATGTTGTATTTATTTCATAGTCTTATTTTATTTATCTCAAACTATTATAATCTCAACTGTTGGGATTAAATTGAATTCTCTTAGTTAATGCAAGCACAAATTTAAAAATAAATAATTAGAATGAAAAAGTATGTGAAAGAGTATTACCGAGAAAATGTTGGCGTGACCAGGGTCAGCAATATGTGCCATTAAGTTTTCAATAGGGCCTTCGCGGGTATAGATAGCTTGGAACAAGAAACCAACAAAAGCCAGCATGGCCAGCCGACCATTCTTGATCTCCTTCGTCCTTAGCACCATCACCGGCTCCGGTGATCCTCGTCCCCACATCATCGGGTCGAACCATAATCCACCCGGGTACCCCACGTCCGGTTTCGGGTTCTTCTTGTGCGGCATCTTGGGCTCAATGTCCACACTCCCTGGGTTAAGCATATCGGCCCATCTCCGACCCTCCACCCAGCCCATCAAGCCCAATTGCACGACCAGCAACGTCGTAGGATCAGCAAAATATTCTCGAGCACCAGCATCGTACCAGGAAAAGTTCTCAATATATCCCATCTTTTCCAATACTTCAGGAATCAGAATTCCTGAAACCCCCAACATTGCCCATCTTGCATGCATCAGCTCCGCTTGAGCGAACCATTTTAGTAACTCCGGATCCGACCCTGAGAGATTTGAAGCTTGTTAATGGCGGAAACTAATGGGTTAAGCTGCAAATTTGTCTTCAATGCTAAGAAGCAATGTTATTCAGCAAGTTTTTTCAAGTACAATCTCACCCCGAAATTGCACGTTAACCCTTAACATTTTATTTGTGAGGATAACATCGATCCATTTTAATATTTCGGGCGACATTGTTGGCTTGTTGCTGGACAAATCTGTAGCTTAACCCGAAGCTAATTAATCCTGGAAAATCTATCACCCAATTCAGCATAATGAAACACGTACCTAATCCGAGAGGGTCGAAGCCAAAATCCCCCGGAAGACTGTGATTGGCATGAAATTAAGAAACTTTGATACCAAACTCTGATACTAAACTTGATATATAACTCAAGAATAGTTGATTAATTACCTGCCGTCGAGCCACTCGGGAGGTGAACTTCCAGGGAACCATAATGGCCTATCCGGGGGAAGTGGCTCACAAACGGTTGATACTCCTCCTTTCGTGGCATTAGTGAGAAATTTTCTGGGAAGGCCTGTTGCTTTTCTTCCGATGAAAATCTTCTGCTTTATTTCTCTGTACCCAAAAGATACACTACAACCGAATGAGAGTGAAGAATAGTTTGAAAATAGTGGCTAGGCCCATCAAAATGTTAGGAATTGAAGAAAGACCTGTGGAGAAAAGTTGACAGTGCGGTGGAAGATAGGGCTAAAGCCATGGATCATCAAGCTGAAATCTGCAGAAGAACAAGGGGTCTACTTTTTTCGGCGACAGTTTTATCTGCCAACTGGTTGATGGATATTTCTTTTCTTTTTTCGACACGATGGATATTTCTTGTCTGTGAACAAATGGGAGCAAGCAACAGCCAGTGGAATGTGAAATTGGCACGTGCTTAGGATATGTGCCAGGACGAGGCCCAAAGAGAGGTAGCTTTGCTTTCCTTGATCTTATCCAAAGCCCAAAATAGATATTTCAAAATATAAAAGCCCAACTTCAAATTAATTCCCGCTGGGAGTTCAGCCCAAAATAGATATTTTAATCTGATGCTGTGTTGGTTGATAGTGGACATATTTAATTTTTAAGGAAGGGATTTGTAGAATAAGAATGATTAATAAGACGTTAGGTAAGTATGTTAACGTTTGAATTGGAGAGGAATTGAGTTTTAATTTGTACTTACTGTGATAAGAACTCGCCACCTGCTCACCCACTCCATTATATATTTGCTTCATATTGTCGCAATACCCAGGTAGGGACGTTTCATTAGCAGTTCAGCTATACTTTAATAAATCCTCTGAATATATTGCACTGTTCGGGACAATGATCATATGGCGTTGATTCTATCAGCATCAACGTGTTAGGAACAAAGATAAAAAATTTAGTGAAAAGGGCTGCTTAACTTTGACCTTCTTTCGACTTGCACAATAAAATAGTGAAGACAGGAAGAGTTGGCAAACAAATCATTGAAGGGAAGAAGCTTCATTAGATCATCCATTGACCAGTAGTTTTGGTGAAGAAAGCAGAGAAAGCGAATGGATATTTGTTTACAAAACAGTAGTGATCATATAAATAGCAGATGAAATTTTAAATACTGATATAAATTAATCATAAATTTAATGTTTGTCTTTTGCCTTTTTTAAAGGTTGCATATGAAGGGAGTTACAGGGTCTATTTGTACTTGTATCGATATTTGAAAAGCATATTCAGACATAAAATTCTTTTCATATATTTAACCTATACATTGTAAATTACATTAGAAAAATAATTCCTCCTTCAATGCAATCGGCACATAAGTGATATGTGGGATCCACTCTTTTTTAATTCATAAAAAATGTCTATAATACTATTCGATGGGAACATCTTGTTACAGTGATGAATAATATTATTAAACTCAAGCAAGTAATTGAATCGGTTGAGTTATTGGTCAAGTGTGAGTAAATCAAATTATAGTTAACTTGAACCAGATCGGTTAGGAATAAATAATTAAAATAATTTAAATTCTCATCATAGTATTATATCATCCAAAACCAATTTTATGCTTTGAATTACTAACAAAATAATTATATACTTATTTAATATTCCTGACAATTTCTTTGAGACATTTACATCATAATATCAATTCATTGTCCAATGACACCATAATCAATAATAATTAAATATTTTTTCTAACAAATTATCAAAATTAATAAATGATAACAAAATATTCATACTTACAATTCTTTAATCACTAAGCCAATATTCATTAACACACAAATTATCATTAATTTCTACTAAAATTGCAGTAAAAAACTCTTGCCCATAAAATGTTATTTCAATTTTTTAAAAAAACAACAACAATAACAACTGGGTCAAAGCCAATATTTTAACCAATTAGACCACCTTTGTCACTGTTATTATATATTTTCAGTACCCTAAAAACACGTTTGAGGTCAAAAGGGGGGGAAAATAAAACATCGAAGAAAAATTATTCATTATTTATAAGTTCCCAGGCCTCTTTTGAGTTCGAGATCCATGAATTTGCTCCTGGATCCCCTGTCGTTCCATTATTATCCCCAGAACCAAATTCAGTTCCGGCATCTTAAACAAAGTCTCCATCTGCAGCAACCTCATATCGCAAGACACAGCTTACCTTTCAATTCACTCCATTGCATATTTTCAAAACGGATCTCTTGCACCGTTGGGACTGCTCAGTACTAACAACAGCGTTTGTATCACTCACGAAATTATCCACCTTCATCACCATTTCACGCCGTTTTTGGTTAAAATTTCCCCTGTGATGATCGTCCCTCTCTGAAAACGCAAGACCCAAGAAAGAAATCGATGCTCATTTTCAGCAGGCACAGGCCTTTACCCGATACCTGCACCGTCAGCTGATAAACCCAAGTTGATTCCAACCCGTTTTCTTACTTAAATGATGGTGGAAACCTTATCGCTCGGGCGGTTCCACCACCAGAGGCTCGATTTTAAGCGTTGGATCCCGGCATTCTTGACCTCGCACAAGACCCTTTTCACTTGTCTTTGGATCGTTGCATTTGTATCTGTTTTTGTGTGGCAGAGGAACTTAGGCGATGGTTTCTTTCTATTCGGTCGGGTTCCGGTTAGGCCAATGCCAAAGCTCCGACGCATAGCCTTCAATCTGACAGATTTTGGAGCGGTGGGTGATGGAATTACTCTAAACACCGAGGCTTTCGAGAGAGCTATTTCCGCAATCTCTAAGTTCGGGAAGAGAGGGGGCGCGCAGCTAAATGTGCCACCAGGTCGTTGGCTAACAGCACCGTTCAATCTTACCAGTCATATGACTCTATTCTTGGCTGAAGATGCCGTCATACTTGGTATTCCGGTGGGTTAATCTGCAGTATTATTGTTCTGATAAGATTCTTCCCTGCTAATTGATGTTCTGCATTTCGTTTGACTCATGAAGTTTTAAATTTAGTAATCAAGCAGCTATAACAATTCTTTTCTAGTAAGTTAACTCTATACCAAGTCTGACTTCCTTTTTCAACTTCATAATTCAAGAACTAGTTGCTGGAGAAACTATAAATTTTCAGAATTTAGATAATATATTTAGTCGTTTTGTTTGCTATGATCTAATGTAACTGGAAATTGAGACCCCATTTTTCACATATTCATATTATATCTGTGTGTTTTTTAATTTGTAACTAGGAAATTAGATCATTTTCTTCTTTGATCACAAGATCGAACTTCTCCTTATATAAATGTCCTAATGAGTGAAAACTTCTTCATAATGCATAGGAAAGTGATAGAAGATCTAATGCTTATGGTGATCATTGATTAAGAGTATAATAAGCCTGAGATTGTTTTGATATTTGATTCATTGTAAAATAGTACAATTCTGAAATATTACATTGATCTGCTTGATATATATACCTCAAGTAAGTATTCTATTCAAACTTGTGCATGTAATAACTTTCGTGTATTTGCTTGTCTGGGGAACTTTTCCCAGTAAAATTTGTGTTGATTGTCTTTGGGGGTTGTTGATCTTGATTGCAAAGCAAAGCATTGCCATGCTCCGTAACTCAGCTTTGGCTAATGTATGAGATGGAGAAAGGGTAATCCAACAGTAAAAACTAGTGAAATGTTTTTAGACTATGCAATGGATTCTGTTAGACTGTCTGAGCGTGGCGCCACATAATTGGTTTGTAGTATATTTAGATATAAATTGTTTCATATTGACTATGTAAATCTTACTGAGTTAAATATATTGTGGTCAGAGTTTAAGATCCAATGCACTACATTGTTTAAGTTTGAAAAGGAAAAATATTGGGAAAAACAAGAAGGAAATTAGAAATGCAAGTACCATTGCCATTTGCCTATGATTTTGACTCGCTTCTAGCGTAGGCTGCTGGAATCAATGTAGCTGTCTTGACTGCAGTTGTTTGTCTCAATCTATCATGACCTCAACATTGATGGATTTTGGTTTGAAAATTTTCTGTTGGGAATAAATTTTAACCTAATAACAGAGGGATGATCAATTTTGTGGCATTAAAAAAAATTAAAAAATTTTATTTCAAAGCAATGCAACTATGCAATCACCTATAAGGCTATACAGCAACATGAGTACCATATCAAACAACATGTGTCTCAATTCAGTCACATCATATTTCTTAAAATTTTGTCATCAATCTCTTTGATTCTTGGGCTTATGTTTCTAATTCAATATTAGAGAAAGCTACCTCTTATAATCCTTATCACCAATCTGTCTTTGTACCCTCATAATTGAAGCTATCATTTAAATTATAATTATTTTCTTGTGTGATGACTGATAGGACGAAAAGCGTTGGCCGCTGATGCCTCCACTGCCTTCATATGGGTATGGGAGGGAGCATATTGGACCTCGATATGGCAGTTTGATTCATGGCCAAAATCTTAAAGATGTCGTGATAACAGGTGAGGCTATTTTTTCTTCCATTGACAAAATCATTCCCTTCTCTTCATGGCAAACGTATTTACTCGGTATCTAGTATCACTGTAAGCTCATTAAAGCCTGTATCTACTGGTACAGACTGAATCTTAATGTCATATTTGGCAACAACATTGGTTCCGAAGGCTTTAAGTTAGAGGAGACCAATGGTATTTAATTTTATGTGTCTCAAAAATTTTCCTCGATGTTTGAGACCTCTTGTGTAGTTCATTAATGTGAGCTTGTAGCTCCTGAGGAGGGGTCCACCGTCTCTATTATTTCTTTGTATGTTAAATCATTGAGCGATTGTAGTCACCACTTCCTTTTTTTAAGTAAGGAAGGTCTATGATAGCGTATGACTGTACATTCACATCAACCATGCTTCTCAGATTGGTTGATTGAATAAAATCACACTGAACATGGCTATTTTTCAGTGACCTCAGATGTGTCTATCAGTAATTTTTTTTAAAAAAAAAACTTTTGATATTATTAATTTATTGTTCGGTATGCAACCATATGAGATTGTACAGTGCACTAATAATAGTTATACTAGCAGGCTAAAAGGAAAATTTACCCCTTTTTATCATTTATTCTGGCAGTGTTTAGCTTCTAAGTTTCTCTAATTCCATGCTATGGCGTATGACTGATGGACAGGGCATAATGGTACGATAAATGGACAGGGCCAAACATGGTGGAAAAAATATCGTCAGAAGCTTCTTAACCACACAAGAGGACCACTTGTTCAGATCATGTGGTCGAGTGACATAGTAATAACCAATATAACTTTGCGTGACTCTCCTTTTTGGACCCTTCATCCATATGACTGCAGGAATGTGACAATTAAAAACGTTACAATTTTGGCTCCTGTATTTGAAGCTCCAAATACTGATGGCATAGATCCGGGTAAGCACCTTTTCTTGGGCCCAAACTTAATTGCTCATATTTTTATGCTTGATTTGCTGACTAGTGCATCCCTGACTACAAGTTATTAGTTTAAATAGTCAGGGAGGGTAGCTTCATCTTAATGGTTGCCTAATAAGCAAACTTCACGATGCTTCATGAAAAGGAAGCCAGGAAACCGTGGGATCTGGTATTATATGTTTGGGAACTCCATCTTATGCTCAATCTAATTTTGTGAACCAAGTAGACTAGTTCTCTTGTTGGATTTACAAGTCTCAGCTGAGTTTTCTGCTGGATATGTTTAATAAGGCATAAAGAGATTAAGTGTTCGACATCTGTAAGCATGTATAAGGAGTCAGGTCTATAGAAATTGTGTCTTGTTTGAGATTGATTAATTTTGGATCCTATAATTTGATTTTAATTTCAAGCCTTTATTGATAATCTTTGTGAACTTTGAAATGTGGTTTTCTGGTTGTGCACCAACAAGATGGACTTGTAATGATACCCTGACATGTGAATCCTGTTAATGCTTAGTTAGCTTGGTTTTCAATTGTCATTACATGACACGGGTTATCTGGATGCAATCTGAGAAATGGTCTGTTAGTTTCCTTTCTACTGAAGTTTCCATTGGTGGTAGATCTTCACATGAAGGATTTAACAAGCCTCACTTTACATGATACAAACAGATTCTTGTGAGGATATGCTGATAGAGGACTGTTACATTAGTGTTGGAGACGATGCAATAGCTATAAAAAGTGGCTGGGATCAGTATGGAATTGCCTATGGAAGACCTTCCACCAATATAATCATCCGTAACCTGGTTGTTCGCTCTATGGTCAGGTAAACCATTACTCAACTCGCTCGTAATTAATGCTTGCTTTTTATTATCTTACTACTCTTTCTGGTCCATGATATAAGACATATTCACTGATTATATGAAGAAAATTAGTTAAAATAGTTAATATTATATGTATTTTCTAAAACACCATAGTTATCTTTCTTAATTCCCTTACTGATTATTGTTGAAGGAGCATCAATAGAGGTAAATTAGGAACCAAGTGCTAGTGTAGCGCAGTGGTATGACTCTGGTTATCCAGTCTTTGTAATCAGGGTTCGAACCCGGCCTGGACCATTGGTCCCATATTTTAAAAAAAAGAGATAAATTAAGAAAAAAATGACAAATATGAAAAATATGTCTTATATTTAAGACTAAGGTCAACTTCTTAAACATGTCTTATATTAAAAATTGAAGGGAGTATATTGTTTCAAGGATAAGACTCTCACACATCTATAAACCCAAGTGTAAGTAAATAAATTAAGCTTCCTCTACCCAAAAAAGTTAAGCTTTCCATCTCATCTCGTACATGGGCATAATATGCCCGGTTTCTTTAATTTTAGTTAAATTAGTTAATATTATATGTATTTTCTAAAACACCATAGTTATCTTCCTTAATTCCCTTACTGATTATTGTTGAGGAAGCATCAATAGAGGTAAATTAGGAAAAAAAATGATAAATATGAAAAATATGTTTTATATTTATAACTAAGGTCAACTCCTTAAACATGTCTTATATTAAGAATTGAAGGGAGGAGTATATTGTTTCAAGGATAAGACACTCATCTATAAACCCAAGTGTAAGCAAATAAATTAAGCTTCCTCTACCCAAAAAAGTTAAGCTTTCCATCTCATCTCGTACATGGGCATAATATGCCCCACTTCTTTAATTTTTCAAGAATGCACACGCATAACTTGAACCCGGTTGAGATGTGACTATAGGATAATGTGGTAAAGAGGGTTATCTTCCCTGCTAAATGAATCCACTAGCGTGCAGTGACGCTTCCATATATTAATGAATCGATGCATTGAATGAAATGATAGATTAATTGAGATTTACCTTGAATGAAATTCAACAGTGCTGGAATCTCGATAGGCAGTGAGATGTCTGGGGGTGTATCCAATGTGACGGTGGAGAATGTTCTTGTGTGGCAATCCAGACGTGCCGTGAGGATCAAGACAGCTCCTGGAAGAGGTGGCTATGTTCGCCAAATAACGTATCGGAATCTAACATTTGACAATGTCCGAGTAGGCGTTGTTATAAAAACTGACTACAATGAACACCCAGATGCAGGATATGACCCAAAGGCACTTCCAGTGCTAAAAGACATAAGCTTCACCACTGTCCATGGCCAGGGGGTTCGTGTTCCCGTTCGAATTCACGGCAGTGAAGAAATACCGGTAAGGAATGTAACATTCCAGGATTTTTCGGTTGGGACAACATACAAGAAGAAGCGCATCTTCCAGTGTGCTTTTGTTCATGGTCGTGTAATAGGAACCATATTTCCTGCTCCCTGTGAGAACCTTGACCGTTACAATGAGCAAGGAGAGTTGGTAAAACGTTCTGCCTCCCAGAATGTAACAGATATAGACTATGATATCTGAGGTAACGTCTGGTTCTCAAATTCCCCCCTTTTGTTTCCATCAATGGGGCTTCAATGTATGTTACCACTTTTTCTGGGAATTGGAGCAGTTTGAGTCGTCTCTTCCACTCTCCCCCTCTCTGCAATTTCATTTTCACGCTCCATCTTATAGATGCTTTCTACTGTGATGGAGTTGTATATAACGAAAATTTTCTGCTTATATAAACATTTACGAGATAACATATGCACAGACGTCAATTCCCTGAGAGTTTATTTCGTTTCCTGATGTTGTTCTTTGATGTCAGTTTTAAATTTTGTATGCTGAAGAAATAAGTTTTCAGGCCATGAGCTGATAATTCCCATTGTATTAGTATTAGTATGACAGGATCATATTTTTGCATTCTTACGACAGTTGGAGGCATTAAATATTATCTTATTTTTTCAACTACGTCCTCATTCTTAAAGAGGATAACCGAGAGAAAATAAATTTGATAAATACATTAAACAAAGGATAAAGTTGAAATAACGCAATAAATGTTTAAACTGACATAAAATAAAACTTATATTTTAAGACATTCTTTTTCATAAATTTAAAGCAATAAGGGGTGTTTATAATAGGGGGAGTACTGCTGTTGGCAAAGTAAATTCCATATTCCAGAATCTGAGATTTTTCTTCCATAACTTGCTTATTAATCTCTATGATTCATCTCAAGGCGTGCTCTGTAGATGATTATCCAAGAAGGGAATATCTCTACGGAAGAACAAAAGATATAGGGTTATCTCACCATTTTTAATCCCGGTAGAAAAAATTAGGGAAAATTTCTTTAAAAAGTTCCTCATAAAAGTCACATCAGAAATGTCTAAGGTGACTTGCTGGGTATTAAGGAAAAATACTAAATTACATCGATGCCCCCATGATTAAAAAAGAAAAAGGAAGATTAGATATGTTTTGGAGCGCGTTCTAATTGTTGAGAAAGGAGACTGCGAGGCACACACGAAGGAGGATCAATTAAGGTTGAAGGTCCAAAGTTGAAGGGAGTGTCACAGATTTAAATGCATGTTAATTGTTTTCATCAACAGTGTTAGAGGCTCAAGTGAGTTGGTTTTTAAGTGTTGTTTATACTCATTTTTTTTAGATTGAAAGGTGGGTGGTCGAAATGTTGGAGTTTGGCCTCATTTATGTTATTATTGGTTAGAAAATAGGTAAGAAATACTAAGATTTTCATCAAGATATCATCATCATCATTCTAGGTCTTTAATCATTGTAGGTTAAAGTTAAAATAATCATACTCCGTTTTTGGGCATGGAAACAAAGGAAAATATCTATTTTTAAGGGGAATGGGTGAATGAGATGAAAGTACTTTTGGTGCAAACACGTTGAAATGAGATAGCTATTAATACCTATAGTTGAAGTTGTTAATATGACTATTTAAATAGTGATTAAAACTGAATGTTGTAGGGTATATTGCTTTGTTTTGGGCATGGAAACAAAGGGGAGGTCTATTTGTTAATAGGAATGGTTGAATGTGAAAATGCTGATATGAGATAATTGTTAATACATACAGTTTTAGTTGTTAATATGATTGTTAAAATTGTTTATACCAACTTTATGTTGTAGATCGTAATTAAAAATGGTTAGTACTAAGATTTTATCTTGTTTCTTTTATGTGAGGAGAACTTTGTACATGGTGGAGGAGAGGAAGGTGAGGATGTTGGTGGAATGGTAAGAACAAGATGCATATAGAAAAGCACAACATATGAGGAATTGTAAAGAATTGTATCATCTTTAATTGAGAAAGAAAGTAATGAAATTTGCTTAAATTCAAAATTAACATGGATACATCTACATTCATAGATCTTATAGACGATGAAGGGGTGGAACGTTTAATACAGTGGGCTTGTTAACACTCATTGATAGAGTGGTTAACACCCATTGATGAACTTGTTAACACTACTGATGTAGTGGTTCATACTCACCGATAGACTTGTTAACACCTATTAATGTAGTTGTTAACACCTATTAATAGACTTATTAACACCCACTGATGAAGTTATTAACACCTATTAGTATAGTCATTAACGTTATACTGTTGGACTTGTTAATGTTATCATGATAGACTTGTTAATATTATATTGAAATGTCAAATAAACCTGATTATATGATGGCAACAAGTTTACATCTTTGTCTAGATTTTAAATATTCATGTTCGACATAACATGTAACAATAGGCAAGGAAAATGGAGACACTGACCAAACAAATTATTTTCCATTTTCCTGCTTCTTCACATACCAACAACAAAGAAAATGGATACATGAAAAAATCATTTTTCTCATTCATATTAAAATGTCAAGTAACCATCATCAGAACATTTATACAATACCAAGTTGTGAAGGTCATTTTCGCCAATACCAATAAACCTTCCCACAAAAGCAAATTATGCACAACTTTGTCATAAATACATATTCAAGTATGTGCAACAATTGATCTATAAGAATGTGTCATACAACCAAACAAACTTATGTTTTTCCCCTTAACAAATCAGCATGTTTATCTAACAAGTTTGTTGCCTAATGTCTCATTTTCTACTTGTGGGACTCCTTGATCATCAACAACACTTTTTCTATCCTCATGCTGGAACAACTTTGGGTTAACCTTTCGGAGTATGCCCACGAAGTATTTTTTCTGAAATTAAAGTTGAAATATTTAGATGACAATTATGTTGATAATATTCTGGCATAAACACATTCAAATTCAGTTTAACTTACCACTTGAGTTGTCACAAATTCCTTGCCATTAAAGGATCCTATTTTTTTCACCTTCTTTTTGGACGGTTGTGGCTTGGTTGCCAATTTCTTTGCATCTTCTTTTCCCTTCTATTGCTGAAGATACGTTATACTGTCCACTAATAAGTCAAGCGTGTAGAATGTCATCATCATCATAGCTAGCTAGGACATGACAAAACCAATGATCAATCCAAAGAGATGGGCCAAAGATGAAATGACAGGCACTGATGTTATATCTTATATGTTTGGGTAGGATTTCAGCTTCATTGGCTTCTAAGGACCATGTCCGTGGAGCTTGGATGATTTTGTGCATGAAATCCACACTGAATATGTGTCTGGTGACTGTTATTCCATCCTCTAGTTGATCAACTACCAAAGTTTTGCAACCATAGTCATGAGCTGAATTTGGGAAATTATGAGTAGCACAATTGGTTGCAAAATCTACTGTAAAAGGCTTGGAAAACCAAAAAAAAAAAAAAAAAAGGCAAAATAAAGGGGTAGTGTTCAGCTTGAATAGCCAAAATCATCGAAGGACAATGAGAGAATGATGAGAAGATATAATGTCTCATTTCCATTTGCAAGATATGAGAAATATGACGTTAAATGTAATGTATATTCTTCATCCGCACAACATTCTACCTGATCATGGCATAAAAATCAATGTAGTGAAATTGTCATGTGTAATATGTCAACTATTTTCAACTAACTAAACCAAGTGAATAAATAAATGACAAAGAATCAACTGAAAAGTCAATTACTTAAGCTATTACACTTCAAATGAAAGCACTACATGATTATATGTATACCCACATACTCCATAATCATCTCAATAAAAGCGACATTGAAGCCAGAAACAAATAAAAAACAGTCAAATTTCTGGGAACGCCGAACAATTAGAAAGAAAAAGAAATGAAACAAAACAACCATTTCATGAAATATAATATGTTAAGTATGTGAAGCACAAGATGCGTACCCTATCATTTATCTGGGTTTGTGATTTTAGATAATGTAGCTCTACCTTGTCAAGAAATAGCCGTGCATGTCCAAAAATTCTTTAAATGACAACAACAAATGAGGATGTTTATGAATATATGCGTTTTTACTAATATGCATAAGTCCATTAGCCGAAGTTAGTTAAACTTCCTTGTTTGCCTCTTCTTTACTTGCCACAATTTTGCGCAATTCATAAAGCATTTCTTTCTCGTCATATGCCCTCTTTCCCTTTTACTTCCGATTTGTTTTGATCCAAAGGGCTATGATCATAACTATAAAGAGAAGACTCCATAATCACAATTCACAAATACTACAAACCCTAATCACAAAAAATAAAAAACTTCAATATAACTTAGTTAGGTCAAGGAATATAATTGTAACTGTTTTATGTTCATACAAGCTCTATGTTCAAACAATCTCACTTAAAGATTTGAAGGCACAAAAGTTAGTCACGGTGTCCAGCCAATCTGCTAGCAATATGTGTCATCATTTGAAGGCGCACACATCAAATCTTTAAAGGATGAGCATGGAACGAAATCAAAGAAACTATAAAACGCCTATGCATATTAGTTCGTTGCTGCTAAAGTATAGGTCTAAAACACACGACATACTCCAAAAGCTATGGTATCTAACAGTAAATCATTATCGTCTAACAAGCAACATAATTGCCTGTACCAAATTGTTAAGGAGAAAACTGAAAATTACATATTTAATGCATTTTCTTTAATCAAAACATAACAAGTGGATTTTAAAATTTGAAAAAAAAAATAAATCAAAATGTTCATAACAAGAGTTTGTTATGCAATAAATTAGGAATCAACACATACACGTCTTGATTAAATTGGTACAACGACTACCTTAAGTATGTAAATTCAAGTACCTAATCCAACTGGTTTTTTTTTTTTGATAAACCAACTGTTAATCCTAAATTAACATGTTTATTGAAAAAGGTAAACATCCAACAATGAAGGAACAGTGACAGGCATATGCTACTCAACCTAACCTTGAATAAGATCATTTGAAATTTCCCATCAGTCTTGAAAGATTAGATTTGTTACCTTGAATAAAGGTGGGGCCAAGGCTGAAGTTTTCGCATCAACATCCTCTTCCGGATTTGGTTTAATAAACTTTGTGACGCCTCGAGTTCAAATTCTGATCACAGCAGAGGCAAAGGCGGAAAATATCTTCCAATACAAAAATATTGCAAAATTAATAGAAATGCACTTCGTTGAAGTCAAGCAAGCATAGTGATACAAATTTTAAACCTAACAAATGAAATATTGGTTTCAATAAAATAATAAAGATCAAAATATTGAATCCCAAGCTATTTTCAGCAATCATCAAAAGTACATTAGGAGAATTCCGGTGTTACAAAATCATCATGTAAGGTTACACCTCTAGCTTGTCTAGATCTCTCTGACCAACATAAGGTGAAAATCTTGTAAAACAAAGTACACAAATCTCCATTAGTGAAACTAAACCCTTGAACAACAACATTCAATAAATTCCTCATTAAGAAAGTAAAATGAATCTCACATCATGCCAGAACACTATAGAAGAGGCATACACGCACAGAAAAAACCTAATCCCTAAAATGTTCCATCGCATGAGACTTTTATTAGAATATGTTGGTCCTTTAGGACCTGAGGGGGATTTTCCCAAAAAATTAATCAATTAATGTCTCACAGATCATAAATTATATACATATGGAAGAATGTGTTGCCAGGATGCATTAATATATACTCCCTCCGGTTTTAAATATAAGATATATTTGGGAGTTGATGTTGATTTTAAATATAATACAGTTTTTATATTTGTCAACATTTTCTTAATTTACCTTTATCAATGCTCCCTCAATAATAATAAAGGAAGAGAGAAAATGAGGAAATTGAGAAAGATGACTAGAATATTACAAAAAATATATGTTATATAAACTTACTCAACTAACTTTCATAATCTAATCAAATTAGATAAATATGTCTTATATTAAAAAAAGGAGGAGTACAATAAAATTTACACGAAATGAAAATGCTTTTATATTTCGTGAAAGCATCTTTGACTATGAATGTATAAGTTACTCCTCCTTCCCATTCTAAATATAAGAATTTTAAATTAATTCACAGAATCCAGAAAAATATGTGAACTAATTAGTTGTGATTAATATATAGAGACTTTATGATATTTTTTAAAAGTATCTGTATCATCTAGTAATGGTTACAATTAAATGTGCAGGCATATATAAAAATGTGACTTTATATCTTAAGGCAGACCAAAACCGCTAAATAGATTTTATATTAATGGTAAATAAAATAGAACTTATATTTATAATCGGATTAAACAATTAACGAGTTTATCTTTTCTCTGAATAAATACAACAACAAAAAATGTGACTTTATATCTTAAGGCAGACCAAAACCGCTAAATAGATTTTATATTAATGGTAAATAAAATAGAACTAATATTTAATCGGATGAAACATTTAACGAGTTTATCTTGTCTCTGAATAAATATAACAACCGAATACTCCTGTCATTTACTATCGTCATCGTTATTATTAAAAAGGTTAAGGTGCATCACGAATATTTTTTTATAAACATCCATTGGTTTAAAGTATTTTGTTATGCATCTGTCATTGTAATGTATTTTTTAGATGCGTTGATTACCTTAAAATATTTTTATGTGCTTCCTGCATCTAAATTTTTGGAAAAGTTGCCTCATAAATCTCTATTTGAATATTTATTTGTCAAATGAAACTGAGACCGTGTAAAGGTGTGATGTCCTTTGGTATGAATGATTGAGATAAAAGAAAGACAACATTGTTTTTAACAAAAACATTGCCTCTATGCAATATCTCCCAGGAACCAAACATTCATCATAAAATAGTTCTCCCCCACCATGCGTCCATTTCATTAGAGAACTCTCAACGATGTTTAGTTTGAAGAATCATGGAAGCTGTTGTTTCTAACGTATCGTATAGAGTAAATAGAAATTGAATATACAGTAAACAAAAACAATATAAGAAGAATTTGTATTGACTAAATATAATAAACAGAGAGCATACAACAAGTCTGTATCATATGAAAAAACTATAAACGAACTTACAAGACTGCCGAATAATGGTTATGAACTATGCAGAAATCCGGGCCCAACTTTCATTGTGTCTTTAAAACAATTTTGCTCCCTCTATGGATGCCAAAGGTTTCTGAGCAATTACCTCCCAGGATAGAGCAGATTATTCGTCTCCAGAGAGATGACTCTGTCTGTCTAAAGCCCAAGCGAATCCAACGAGTCTGCTTTTGGAACGCACAGAATGTTTATGCAAAAAGAGTGTATACAGAGAAGAAAGAACGTGAAAAATTCTGTGACTAGGGGCCCCTATTTATAGACTCCTAAAAAACACAATCAGATGGACTCGTCTGTTGCGCGAACTGGTACATTGTGCAAAAAGACATACCAGAACGGAACGAACAAAGGCGACTGGTGTCTGTTGCCGGTGAACTGGTGCGTCTCACGAACAGACGTACCAGACGGAGATGAACGGGTCGACGGGTCGTACGAACAGACTCGACCAGACGGAGCTAAACGAGTCATACGTAGCCGCTGGTGGAAAAAATCGGAGAAACACAACGGAAATAAAAATAAAAGGACTATTTTATTCAAAAAATTATTTAATAAAAAATTATTTTTTATTTCACACGCGCGGACTGGATCGGGAGGCGCACGTGTGGTGGATCAAGGGTTGCCTAAGTCCTCACCCCTTCACAAAAGTAGGTAGGCCCAAGGACCCATTTAGTAGGAGCTAAGTTGGAGCTTATATACTCTCCAACTTCCCTCCACCTAACCAATGTGAGACTTTACCACACACACAATCCTTCTTACTTTTCCTCTTCTTTTCCACCCTTTTTCTTATTCATAAACTATGGGATTTCTTCCTAAATTCCAACAGAAGCAAACAATAATCTTCAAACATAGAATAATTCAATCTAGAAGTAATCAATCTCATTAATATCAAACCTATATAATCAATGAATTTGACAACAAAAAATCATGTCTTGAGCTTACCAAGACCCACAATAACAGAAGCCATCATGCATTGAGATAGAGGTGGAAAAGTTAGAAGAGGCAAAGGTCACTTGGTGAAATAGATAGAGAGATGGTTGTTGATGGTTGAAACGAGGTCAATGAGTGGGTTGGTTGATGGTGGTTGCATCTATAGCAAGTCATGAAAGTAGAAGGTCAACAAGTTTGGAGAATGGGAAGGGTAAAAATAAATTGTGGTTCATGAAATTTAAAATATTGGCTTTTTTTTTTTTATATATATATAGAAGATGAATTACACAAAAGGAAGATAGATCGCACAAAGAGAAGATGGCTTGCACATAAGAAGTGGATTGGATAAAAGAAAGATCATTTGCATGTAAGGAAAGATGATTTGCTCAAAATGTAATTTGTACATTGGAGACTAATTTTGCCCATATGAAAGATAAATTATTCTTTAAGAAAAGATAGTTCGCACTTAATAAAAATGGATTGTATATAAGAAAGAAAATTTACACGTAGAAAGATAAATTACATAAACGAAGATCATTTACATTAAATGAAAGACTGTTTGTACATAATGTAATTTGAATATCATGGACTAATTTTGCAACACAATGGAAGATGGATTGTATATAAAAGAAGATAGGTTGAACATAAAAGAAAGATAGATTGCACAAAAGGAATTTTTTTATTAGAGTAACTCTGTCTTTCTTCTGTCACAATTATTTACACACAAGGAGTCTATACTGTTACAAGATTATAGGTCTCATTTCACAAATAAATTTTAAAATAAGGATTTATGGACAATTTTTCCATTATTTTATAATGCATCCAATATCCTAGAGTATTTTTTTTAAGCATATTCGACACCCTAAATTACCTAAATTGTTAAGTTCAAAATTAAAATATATATATATATATATATATATATATATATATATATATATCACAAAATACTTTAGAATAATGAATAGATTAGAGGAAAAAAAATCAGGTGCAACTGATGAATAATTTTTTTGAAAAATGTAGCATATTTCTTGTAAATAACCAATTTTCAAACTCCTAATAAGCAGTCAAACCTCGCTGTGTCGACGTTTGAATTGTCAACAAACAACAGTTGCCCAAACCTAACAAGTAACAGCAACTAAAATTTGCATGTGATTAATTTAGCTATTTGTATTTCACTGTACCCCGCTTCGTCATCATTGCATAATCCATTTATATCTCTAGTGAAATATTTTACAGGACCCTCTGCTTTGCATCTCGATCATAAAACACAGAAGAAGACGCAATAAGTGAGATTTATCACTTCATAAATTTACTTTGATGTTTGTATTTTCTCATGAATTTAGTGGGAAAAAGACTGAGCCTAAAAGTAGCATTAGCTCTTACGATTTTAAAAAATTAAATGATCATTATCCTGAGATTGGCTCGCTCCTCTAGCATCCTTAATTAGTCAACCAAATCATAATTAAGAGGTGGAAGGTGTTAATACAAGAACGACCAAAGGTTGGGTCCCTTATTGAAGCTGCAAACTTGATCCATAGTCAACAACAGCGTCTGGGCACGTTTTTATATCCTTACAAATTGCTGAGGAGTAGATAGATAGATGATAAATCTCACATTATCCTTTTATAACCTGTTTTACATCCCAGTTGGTTGGTGTAAGATATTATGGAACAAATTGTGATTTCCTTCGGGAAAAAAAAAAAAATCGGTGTTATGTATGATATTTATTGCACTTTGTGTTCTTATTATTTTTTAAGTCCGATTATTTATTTTATTTTTTATAATAATGAATTTATTTTTCATTTATTAATGTTTTTCTCCATTTTATTAATTTTCTATTCTTTTTGTATACCCGGGCAAGGCCCCTTAATTAATTTATTACTATTATACTGTGTTGATAAAATCTTTGATAGGCTTTGAAATTCATCTGCAGACTATTTTTTGTGCAGAGGCAGCATTATGAATTCAAGTATGTATCAATGCAAATACCGCTGGGAGATATCATAATTAAGTGCAGTAATGCTAAAATTTGACCAAGTCAAATAAACATATAAAAATTAGAGTAAAATATTCTGACCCACTAACGTTTTACTTTAATTATACTGAAGTTCCCTTTGTTTTGAAAACATACACTTGAGTTCAAATCATTAACTATGTTTAAGATTTTTACTTTTTAATTGAAATGTATATTAAAATAAATTTTATTTGCTAATTTACCCTTCATTATTACTAACTTCCTAATTTAGCTAAAACTGTTTAAATAATTTAATATTTTTTTCCTTAATTAATTTTTTTACTTTTGCAAATAGTTATATGTTAAATTTTTTTCTATATTGAGATACATACTTAATTAATTCAATTAATGCAGACATAGAAAAATTAATTAAAAATATGATTAATTCTTTTAATAGATGCATATACATAAATAATTGTGTTTATAAATATTTGTGAAATAATGTATTTAAGCAATTAAAATTTAAAATGAATATCTGTTATATGATATCTCAAATTTATTAATAACATATGGTGAATAAAAATATGCATGTCAAATGTTTTCAATCATGGTGTTGTGGCAAAAAAATAAAAATAAAAATATACTTTTTTAGTCATGTAAAAGAATATTAAATAAACAAGTTTCAATAAATATGATAAAAAATTAAAAAATTTAAAATATATAACATGCATTTTAAATTCAAAGGAGGATTATATATGTTTGCAAAATAAAGAGTTTGTGTAATTTTGATAAAATAGAGGGGTGTCAATATATTTTACTCAATTATAATTGTTAAAATAAATTATAGTGAGAGATGATTTGGTTTTAAATAAGAAATTAGCCTAATTGTGAAGACAAATAAATGATTTTATTTTAAAAGAGTGCATGTTACGTTCAAAGTCAACTTTATAAAAAATTAACACATGTATAATGCATGTCGCAATATAAATATAAGAGACAATTTTATTATAATTTTTAGAATAAAAAAGTGCTAATAAATTTATGCAATAACTGAATGAGGTTGTACTCGGTTTCTCATTATTTGTCAATTGCTGTTCAAATTGCTATTTACTATAATACCCTGGAAATTATTAAATAGACTCGATCGTTGATTACACTCGCTCTTTATCAAGACGCAACATATATATAGATCACTGTTGTTACTTGTTAGCTCGACCCCTAAATAAATAAGAAGGTTTTTTTTTTTTTCACATGAATTTAAGTGTATTTTAAATGTAAAATGTCACATTCTTCAAGTTAATAAACATGAATCCAACCGATCGACAAAAGCTGACTGGTGAAGAGAAACAAGAGTCTTCCAGGAAATTATATGGTAATTTGTCTCGTTGAAAATGTAACGCCCCAAAATATTTAACGATTTACATTTTGAAAAATTCTTCGCTCCTAGAAGATCTTGTCTATAGAGCTCTATTTTTTTTTTATTTTTGTGAGGCCGAACTAGAGATCTATTGAAAAAGGAAAAAAGAAACAGGGCAAACAATTACAGGTCCAAGTAAAAGTCAATGCAAAATCTAAACTAATTAGTTTGAAGAAAAAAATTAAAAAAAAAATACTCTTAAGTAATTTAATTAGTTTTCTTAATTTCTCCAAAAAGTTAACTTTATCTTATAATTAGGATCGAAAAGAGTATATGAATGTGTTGTCTCAAATGGATAAATTGGGATATGGTCAGGCAACATTAATGTAATCTTTGTGTTTGAGACTTTGAGCTATAAAAACGCTCGTGAGTCGTGAGGCCGGCCTAATTCTGGCATCAGTCAATTTTTGAAAACACACAAACACACTTTTTTATCTATGATAATCAAAGATCTTAAATCACACGAGCCGACAATGCTGGCAATCAGGGAAAAACACTTCTCATTATGAGAAGTGTTTTTTAATGTCACACACACATGAAATGGTAGGACCCACATAATTCATATATATACGTGGGTCCTATCATTTTATGTGTGTGTAGGAATCTTCTTTTTTTTATACAACATGAGAAAATCAAATCCCTATCTTTATATAAGACATTTTTGTATCCATTTTCTTAAAAAAAAAAAAATCATAAATGTAAGAAGGGCCGGCCATTCAATATTTACATTTCTTATAAAAAAAAAGGAAAATAAAAATTACGAATGAAGTATTTTAGAGAATAAAATTGACCGTTGGATGTTTATTATATTATAAGTTAATAACAAATGAAAGGTAAAATAATAAATTAATATTAAAAAAAATTAATGATATCAACTATAAAAAAGATGAGAGGAGTATCATGAAACCTATCTTAATTTTTAATCAACCTTTGGGGAGTATAATCCAACTCCCTGTGTTTTTTTATTTAAAGAGCTTCTTGTATATATGGACTCTTTTCTTTCTTTTTTTTGGTGGAGTGAGCTTAATGATTTAGGAAAGATAAAGGCTCTTATTCTTTAAGTACGGAAATGAATCTTCAATAACGCAAAGGTGATTAGCAATTAGGTTCATTAAAAATTTAGAAACATTAATGTTCCCAGTTAATTATAGTGTCTCTGAAAAGGAAAAAATACAGACAACCTGTGGTGTGAGAGATTCCAAACCCATTAAAAGCCTCAATATTTCGTTTGACGCTTTAGCACAATATAAACGAGGGCAATGCTGATTCATTCTCTTTCTCCTTTCTGTTTATTTTTTCAACCCATGTAACAAGTATTAACGTAATTATACTTCATCCCTCCCAAATATAATATTTATTTATCTAATTTAAAAATTTAAATATGTTACTTAATTATAACATATGTGGCATAATCTTTCTAAAGTATTGTTGTGTGTTTGTGTATTATTAAATTATATATCAATTTATAAGTAAAATAAAGTAGTTTAAAAAAATAACAAACATAAGAGATATATTGAAAAAGTAGTTTTATATTTAGAAGTAAAATTCATTTCTAAACCAAGTCCCAACAAAAAGAGTATAACCTATCACCAAACTTTTCTTGTTGTGGTATGTTAAAAAAAAGAACACAGTAATCAACATGAATAGATTGTATATGCTTGATTGAGATCACTTTTGAGGTTATAAAAATGTTTATTTACGTAAATTAAGATAAAATTTCTCTTATATATTTTTCTTGTATTTAATAAATTACAATTGAACAACTGTTTTTGAAAATTTCAACCGTTATTTACCTAACAGTGTGTAGCAGTCAAAATATTAGTAGCATTTGTGGAGCCATGTATAGCATTGAACCACACGGATGATAACCGGCACTACTATGTTGGGATATTAAAACCTTATTATATGAATAAGAGCAGTCAAAATAATTAAAAATATGAGTGGCAATATTATGGGGATGTCTTGTTCAATAACTCCACCAGTTATCACGGCCATGACAGCAAATTCCTCAAAACACATGTATATATAATATATATACCTGGCGCTCTTGGTCTTGTGTGCATGTGGTGGGATTTTGTCAAAAACAAAAAAAAACAAACAAACAAACAAAATAATCATAAATATTTAATTAATTGTTACGTACAATACGACACACAAAAAGCGATAAGGGACAGGACAGCTTAGGAATGGCCGCCCTGGAAGTGGTCGTGGAGGCCTAAGGCCCCGTTTGGAGAACATGAAGAAATAGAAATAAAAAGAAAATGATTGAAGGAAAAATATTTTACGTTGATGCTGATGTGTTTGGTTCACAATGAAAAAGAAAATGGTAGGATTAGAAAATTTTTATTTGATTGAAAAAAAAATAAGTAAGAAAATAAGAAAAAATTATATTTTTACCCTTAACATAGTTTAAGGCTATTACAAAATTAAATTTACATTTTTTTCACTCCCCCAATTCCATCGGACAAACACTGTCCGATCAGCAGCGTGTTGAGTTAATTTGTTGAGGGGCGGAACTTGAAACAGACAACAATGGCGAAGTCCAAAACAGAGAACAAAAACGAAGGGTTATTTAGGAATTTAGCACTGTTGGAAAATACGTTCCCATCAATAATGGAAGGAAAATATTTTCACATGGATGAAGGAAAATCGTTCAGCTGCCGGAAATTATTTTCCTGGGAATGGGTGAACCAATCGGCCACGCGGGATGAAAAATCTGATTTTCTTTTTCCCTTCCTTAATTTGCAGCAGACCAAACGGGGACTAACTCCCACGACCATACATTCATTAATATTTGAAAATGGGATGAAGATGATCACGTGGAAGGGATGCACCCAATAAAAAGAAGCAACGAATCAAATCTCTGCCTACGGCTCCGTCTTGTCTCGTGATTTCCTTTATTGTGAATTCCTTCTCTATATACACCTCACAATCACGGACTTGGCCTATAGGATCTGCCTCTGCTGCCGTCCGTTTCTTTAAATGGTCTGGTTTTCGTGCAAAATAATCACCTTATCCTTTTGTCCTAAAACATATTTTAAGATATTGCCGAGTTGTAAAATGATAGTTTATGACATTGAATAGTATTGGAAAAAAATTTCATCATCTTAAAAAATTGTTTTTGGGTCTTAAAAAATTGTTTTAGGATACTGACTGGTATTAAAAGGATATTTTAAGATACTAACTGCTATTGAAAAAATAATTTATAATCTTAAAAAATTATTTTAGGATATTGAAGGACACTAAAAAGATACTTCACAATACTAACTGAAACTAAAAAAATAATTCATGAACTTAAAAAATTATTTTAAGATCTTGAAAAAAAAATCATAAAGTATATCTTTAATACCTGTGTTAGTACTCAAAATATTTTTTTCAAAATTCTAAAATAATTCTTTTAAAATCATCAATTATTTTGTTAGTACCATCCTCGTCAGTATCATTAGGTATCATTGAGTACCTTTAAATATCTTTTTAAGATCCAAAAATAATTTTTCAAAATCATAAAAAAAATATTTCAGCACCATTTAATATCTCAATTATCTTTTTACTATATGTAATTGCCCTGAGATATCTTAACTATATAAAAATAGAGCAGTAAGCATCTATCTGACTAACACATCAGCAAAATAATAGTTTTAAATTATTAACATAAAAATAAAATAAAAACAAAGCAGTTATGAAATATGGATAATGGATAAGGTAGTTACACAATATTTTGTTAATTAATAATAGAAAGCAAGGTGGTTATGAAATACAGAAAATGAGGAAGATGAATAATGAGAAATGTAGTTATATAATATTTTAAAGTTGTTCTATAAAAGTAGTTCTATTATTTTATCAATTAATAATGGAGATTAATAAAATAAAAAACGAGGAAGATGAGAAAGATGGATAATGAGAAAGATAGTTATATAATATTTTAAAATTGTTCTATAAAAGTAGTTTTATTATTTTATTAATTAATAATGGAGATTAATAAAATAAAAAAACAAAGCGGTTATAAAAGATGAATAATAGAGAAGGTAGTTACATAATATTTTATAAATTAATAATAAAAAACAAGGTGGTTATGAAAGACGGAAGATGGGGAAAATGGATAATGAAGAAAATAGTTATATAATATTTAAAGATTACGTTACGAAAGTATTTCTATTATTTTATCAATTAATAATTGTGCTTATAAGTACAAGATATTTAGTAAATATTTAATTTAATATTTTGATTATTCCTTTAGAAATCTACATAAAAAATAAAAAGTAAAGTGGTCATTGAAGAGGGATAATAAGAAAAATATTTATATAGTATTTTGTATACTAATAATAAGGATGGTAGATGCAAAATATTTAGTAAATATTTATTTTATTATTCCCTTAAAAATCTAAATGATTTTTTACATAACAACATATTAATAAATATTTACCCGCGCATAGCACCTTTACTAGTTTATAACAAAAGGGACCAGGTGAGTGTTTTACCGCAAAACGGTTTGAAGCAATCGACACAAGTCCACAAAGGATATAAGCCAAGTCCCACAATCACATGCCCCTACCCTTTTTCTTTTTCTTTTTTTAAGAAAAAAAATAGGAAAAGAATTTTGAATTAGGTATTTTCTAAACAAATGAATTATGAATTGTTTATCAAATTTTATCATTTTTTTTTATCAAATTTTAATAATAAAACCTGATTTCAAATTTTACAATTTTCTTTAATGAATTTTTAATTAACTATATCCACCTCCCACGTTATTGTCGCCATTCATTTATTTTCTTTAAAAAAACATAATAAGAAGAACGTGTTGGTCAAAAGTAAACCCTTCCCAACTACCCCTACCTCCCCGCGTTTTCAACACGCGTCTCTTCTTCTAACGTGTTTCCCGCCCTACGCCCCTTGCATTCCTTTTCACCAATCACCACCGGGAAATTTGCCGCAATAATACAAAAAAAGAAAAATTGTTAGATTGGGACACTGTTTAAACATATTGCCAAGGTAAAGCAATTTGTGGCGCTATTGTGCATGTGACGTTGCCACACGTGACAACGTCACTTGTGGCGTGACCACATGTCAGGCCACATAAGTGGTGCCAGCACAGCTGGCGCCACTTAAAAAAAAAAATTGAAAAAGTGCAGGGCGTGTCAAACTACCTCGGGGCAGCTTTATATCAAGCGCCCTGCACTTTTTCATTTTTTAAAAAAAATTAGCTACCACACTTATGTGACGTGACACGTGGTCACGCCGCAAGTAGCATTGCCACGTGTGACGCCACTTGTGGCGTGCCACTTGGCAACGCTATATGTGCAATGGCGTCACGTCATGTGGTGTTACTTGTTACGCCATCTGACGTGGCGCTACAAATTGCCCTACTTTAACAATATGTTTACACAGTGCCTTAATCTAATTTTTTTTTTTTTTTTTTTGTATTACTGTGGCGAATTTCCCACTCCCCCCCTTTAACTTTACTTTAATTTTGATCACTTGATGTCTATTGCTTTTACAAATTATCCGATTAACGGACTAAAATAAATAGATTATATATGCCTCTCCATTCCTCTTTTTAAACAAAGTAAGAATCGAACATCAATTCGATTGCTTCATGATCTACTTGATTTACTGCCACATACTTTTATTACTCTTGGTATTAATATTAGACACGCATTTATTATACACACTACTACTATATTTAATTATTTATCCCCTTCTATTATAGGAAGATGGAGGCAAGGTTCATTCACTTCATTGGGACTTGGTCTTCACCTGCTCTCTTCTTATTCTATTATCAATGGATTCAACGCTGCTGCTAACTACCACCTCGATTTGATTTTTTTTAAAAAAAATATTAAATAATTATATTTATTATTCAATTCTTGGATTCATCGAGAAGTAAGAAATATCAGAACTTTACTTTAATGTGACGACCACATGGAGACGCCATCCACCGGCTTCTGCCAGGTGTCGCATTATTACTCATCCCACAAACGCGCAATCCTTCGCTGCTTTTCCCTCCCTTGGCGGTCTTTTTTTTGGCCCTCTAAACTTCGTTACTTCGGTCCTAAGAATAAAAAACGTACACAAAACAATCACATTTCAATATTGAAAAAAGTTAAATAGTAAATCTATCCTGTAAGTATATGTTTAAGAGTAATGTAACTATAGAAGTTTTTTTAGACTCAATTTTACCCTAAAAATTTAAAAATAGAGTAATGTTGTTATTTTTCGTTAAAAAATTAAAAATTAATGGTCAACGTTAATTTTTTAACGGAAAAGTGCAACATTACTCCATTTTTAGACTTTTAGGGTGAAATTGAGTCTGAAAAGTTTCTAGAACAACATTACTCTTCGATGTATACTTCCTGGGTGGATTTACTACTTAATTATATTGAAAAGCTTTCAAAGATTCATATTATAGGAATACAGCAATAATAAATATTTGATGTCTAATGGAAGAGTTTTGCCAGTCTTGTGGTCCTATCGGATTCAATTGGAGTTAGATTAAACCCCAATAAATTTACAAGTTAAAAGGAGATAGATTTAGGATCTTTAATGCTGCACGCAAGGGGAAAAACTTTCAGAAATAAAGAATAAAATAATTATATAAATAATGAAAGTAAACTACTACTTCCGGTCCTAATTATAAGGCAAAGTTAACTTTTTTTTGGAGGAATTAAGGAAGCTAAATAAGTTACTTAATCATTTCATATGTTTTGTATTTTTAAATTATATATTAGCTTATTAATCAAACTAATTAATTTGAAGGGAAAAAAAAAATAAAAATACTCTAAAATGATTTAATTAGTTTCTTCAATTTCTCTAAAAAAAAGTCAACTATTCTTATAATTAGGACCAGAGAAAGTATTTCATTTTTAATTTATTTCTGTTTTATATATAAAACATCATTATTATTTTAAAACAGATACTCCCTCTAGTTTTTAATAGAAGACATATTTAGAGAGTAAATATTAATTCTAAATATAAGAATTTAACTAATTTTTTTAATATAATTAAATTAAATAAATATGTTTTATACTAAGAACGAAAAATAATAATTTATAAATGAAAAGAATTAACAGTGTGGTAGGTCCTTTTCGTGCAAATGGAGTCAATTGTTATGTGAAGCCGCGTGAAGCAACAAAATGGAAATGCATGAGGACAAATATCCAAAATTACAGCTCGAACACACCATATATATGTTTTTTTGCCACCAAACACAGGTCTTGTTTTCTAACATTTTGGATCCATTAAAGCTTAGCTTCACCATCACAGTTGTTTCCCACCACGTGCTGTTTCAACTGATTAAACAGTTTCTTTTTCTTTTTCTTTTTCATGCTCTTCATTTCTAAACAGTATAATCAGATATTTTAAGTTTATTCAATTAAACTCAATCAACTTTTAAATTATGGGATGAGTGAGAGAAAAGAACCGTATGGGGAAGACATACATTTGATTTATACTTTGCGCACATACAAAATGACTGAATCAGCAGCGCTGTCGTGCTCATGTCACAATATATGCTAATCGATGTAAAAGTTCGCAATAATGGCAAAAAAAAAAAAAAGTACGTGACACAGTTGGGTTGAGAATAATAGGTATACAAAAGTAATAAAGCCTCTAAACGCATGAGAAATATGAACCCTCAGTTACAGAGACAGCGTCTTTACAATCTGTCACTGTTTCAAATTAAGAAAGGCTTATTGCCACTTCTGAGTAAATAAACGCATATCAATGAAGTACTACAATTAAATGTTGATTTTCCTTTAATTTAATCTAGACTGGGAAAAAGGAAATTATAGATGCCTATCTATAAACATTGAGCGGTGCAAGGCTTTTCCATTTTAGTGTGGGTTATATTGTGTTTTAGGAAGAAGATAAATGGAAATCTGAAATATTATTGTTAACCAATATTGTAATACAAATGTCCTTATATAAGCTATATAAAGAGACTACCTCATAACTAAATCTGTGCTAATAGTTATTTCCTCCCATACCCCTCTCAAGCTGGGCAGCATATATTGATTTGGCCTAATTTGATGAGGAATGTGCAAAAGGAAGACGGTAAAGCCTTACTATAAATATCAACTAATTAGTCTCCAGACTTAATATAGGAGGAAGATGCAATAATCCTTGTTAAAGCTTCTCATGCACAAATATGACAATCGATGTCCAAATGTTTTGTATTCTCATGGAAAGTAGGATTAGCAGTGATATGCCTAGCTGATTGGTCATCACAATACAAAGAAGAAGGACTAGAAATTAAAGAAGAAGGCCAAAATCTCTTAACAAATATGAAAGTCATTGTAGTTCACATGTGGTAGCAACTTGAGCACAATATATATTCTGCTTCAAAAGAAGAGGTAGAAACGGTTTGTTGTTTCTTAGAACACCAAGTAATCAAAGCCTGATTAAGAAAACCACAAGAACTAGTGATAGAATGTTTTGTATCAAAACAACCAACTCAATCAAAATCACTGGATGCATTCAGTTTCACAATGGTTGATACAAGAAAGAAAAGACCTTGACCAAGAGACCCTTTAATATATCTCAAAACACGATGAAGAGCTCTAAGATGTACATAAGTAGGTTCTTGAACAAACTAACTCAATTGTTGAGCATCAAAGGATAAATCAAGACGAGTATTAACAAGATAGAGAAAACGACCAACAAAATTGCGATACTGAGAGGAATTTGCCAAAGGAGTACTAGAATTTGTGAAAAGTTTAAGATTACAAGCCAAGGGAGTTTTTGTAGGTTTACAATCCAAGAAATCAACATCAGACAAAAGATCTAAAATAAATTTCCATTAACACACAGAAATCCCAATAGAAGAATGAGCTATTTCCAAACCAAGGAAATATTTAACATCACCAAGATCTTGTATCTTAAAACAATCATCTAGGAAAGCCTTAATGCGATTAATTTCAATCAAATTAGTACCACCAACAATGATATCATCCACATATTTGAGTAACGTAGTGAAAGAATTCTGATTATTTATGATAAAAATTTGAAGTATTGTATTCTTGATAAAAACATAACAAAAATTTTATTAGAAGTATTGTTGCTTACAAAAAAAGGTAACTTTAGTTGCTTGGCAAAATGACAAATATCACAACAAATGAAAGAAGTAGTGTAGGGAATATTGGGATATTGTTTATGAAGGGAATACAAGGTCTGTTTAGACAAGTGTCCTAAGCAAAAATGCCAAAGATCAAATGGAGTAAAATTTTCAGTGGTGGAAATGGTACTAACTATAGGTGATGATATAATAGCTACACAATGCATGATGTCTAATCCCTTAATGACTTCAGCTGAACCAATCATCTTTCTAAAGACTGGAGTGTGATGCAGCATCTGGAACTCTGAAAAGAAACAATACAAGATAGAGATAAGGTAAGTTTCCAAATTGAGATGTGATTGAAACAAAAATTCGAGACATACAAGACATCCTAAATAACAAAAGAATTAGAAAACTAAACAATGCCATATAGGGAGCTAGCACCCGAGTACCATCAAGAAGATTAACCAAAATTAGTTGAATTTGCTTATAAGATGCAAATAGAGAAAGACTAGAACATATATGCTCAATAGCTCTAGACTCTATGATCAGGAATAAAAAATGAGTGAAATAATCAGGAAAGAGGTTTACCAGTGGTAGATATTTTGTTGATAGAAACTAAAGACAGAGAAGAAGTAGCATCAAGCTGAACGAGTGCCAATAATATTTTATATTGTTCTAGTGTGAAACTATATGTTAGATTAGCTACCTGAATAGGCTCAGTAGGACTCTTACTAGAAACATTTTCAGATGATACGACATTGATAGTAGAGTTCCAAAATTTGAAACCCAATGGGAAACTATGTTTCTTGTAACAAGTCGCCTATGTGTGTTTACCTTTGCCACAATATGTACACTGTTTAACAAAAACAAAGTAATTTGGCTTAGGCAATCCGAAAGTAGGGGATCATGAACCATATGACTTAGACAATAAAGCTATGATATCAAAAAGTTGATATCCCATTTCCCTTTCTTGTTGTTGGACTAGAGCAAAAACACGATTAATATAGGGTAATGAGTCTATCAACATAATCCGAGATTTAACCAAAGAAAATCTGTCACATAAACCTCACAGAAATCTTATTATGCAATCTTGTTCAACATGCCTCTTATATGTTTCAATAACACCATAGGAACATTTTGGATTACAGGAACAATAAATCAAAGGCCACAGTGTTAGGTACTCATCCCAGAGTATTTTCAATTTTGTAAAACAATCACTTATAGTGAGATTTTTTCTTCTTGTAAAATATTCATCACAATGTTAGGTATTTATACCAGAGTATTTGCTTAAATCCTTGAATTTCTTCTTGTAGATTTGCAAGCTGGAAAATGTCATTATAAGAAAATTGGGCATGTAGATCCTTGTGAACATCACTGGCCTTATCAATGCACAAAATACTTTGTGCGAGAGAGGATGAAATCGACCAAGTCAACCATGACAACACCATCATGTTGCAGCGTTCCCAAGCCAAATATAAAGGACCTGAGGGTTTCAACACTAGAATAGACCGATCAATAAAACAAATCTTATTCTTTGACATTAAGGCCATTTTCATCACTCTTGCCCATAGATGAAAATTAGGTTCAATAAGAACCGAAGACACGAGAATCAAGGATGGATTCTCATTAGGATGCAAATAATAGGGATTTGCAATCAATTGTGACGGAGCATATGGAGATGAAGGTAAAACCCTGATTGTGCTTTCAACAGATGAAGAACTCGTTGCCCTTGTGTGAAACAAATAGAGAGACTGTAAATCGAAAATGAAGGAAGAACCACGTGAAATGTCAGACATATTGGAACTCAAAAAAAGAAAGGAAATGAGACTTGAGATGCCAAAGATGGACAGAGATCACGTGAAGCAGCTAATACTTATAAAGCAGAAGCTGAAGATTGAGAAACGAAAAGAAAAAAATTTGAGAAGAATATAAGAGGTCAAAAACTTTATTTCTCTGACACCATATTGTGTTTTAGAAAGAAGAGAAATGAAAATCTGAAATATTGTTGATAACCAATATTGTTATACAAGTGTCTTTATATGAGCTATACAAAGAGACTAACCCATAACTAAGTCTATGCTAATAGTTATTTCCTAACTAAATTAGTTATTCTAACTACATTATACTCCAATAGGTTAGGCTTCTTTTTTTTAATGTCGTTGATTATTTCATGAATCCTCACTTCACTTTATAGACTTGATTCATCATTCAATTTCAATGAACTCAAATAATTTATTGTTTATGTTTCTCTACATTCAAAATTAATTTAATTCTGCCTTGTTAAGGTTAATTAACTCACAGGCGTAGTTTTTTTTTCCCCTCTTGACTTACATGCATAGTTAGCTATGTTTGATTATAAGTATGTTAGAATTTTTTTGCAACAACAAAAATGTGGTCATCATATCATCATGACAATTAAGGGTGTGCATGAAGCCTATGTACCCGGTGTGCCCACCCTAGCCCTGCAAAAAATGGCCTACCCAGTCCAAAAAAAATTGGGCATAATAAGGTTGGGTATTTTTACAAGCTGGGCCGAGCATCGGGTAGGGTATGCTGCCCTACCTATGTGACTTTGCCCAGTAAGTATATATATTATTATATTTGATATAAATATTTTTTATATAATAGTTAATAAACTTATATTATATTATATATTTACTAATACTCTAATATATCCATTGAGTATTTGACCATTAGTCCAAGGATACCTTGTTTTTAATAGACTATGAATGTTATTTAATTTTCAACGTATATGTATTTGATTATTTGTTAAGACATATGGTAGTGTTTTTAATTTCAAGACTCAAGTTATGGATTTATTTTAAAATATTCTAAAGTGTATAATTAAGGATTACATTTGAAGTTTACAATATTGTTCATCAGGTATGATTGAAATTTTTTTGTCCAGATAGGTGTGGTAGGCTATCATCATTTGGGCAAGGAAGCCCACCCAGCCTAACCCAGCCCATTATTGCCTAACTCGAAAATGTTAGGACTTCTATCGAGCATGACCAAGCACCGAGCTACATTTTACTGCCTAATTAATGATCTTTCGGATAGGGGTCTCCCCCTACCCATGCTCACCCCTAATGATGATGTTCTTATTTAATTTGAAGTTGCTTATCATAAGTACATTCACTCAAATTGAGATAAAACTCATCTTACAAATTTATATTATATATTGTAAATTGTGATTGAAGAATTATTTTTAAAGGTTATAACTGTCATTCCAAACAAGTTTAATATTTATCTATTTGCAACAACTATGATTTAGTCTTGGAGGAATTCATGCAAGAGTATTATTGCTAAAAAGGTTGATGATCTTGTCTACAATATATCACTGAGTGTGTGTGTATAGTCTTGACAACCATGTCATTTGAGTAAATATTTCAACCTCAGTGTTGCTTGCATTTGAATTACTATAAGCCTAACGTCACTCTCATTGGACATTTTTTCTCTCTTTTATGGATGAAAACCAGGTACGGAGCCAATATATACATATATGCCTCCGGCGCATCCCAGTATCAAACCACAAATTGATGTTAACTACTTCTTCTTCTGATCCTTAAGATAAGATTCTTTCTAATTAAAAAGTTAAACTATAACGTGAACCTTATATTAAAAATCTGAAGAGAGAAATTGAGGAGATATAATAATCAAGCATCTCAGGGAAGGATGGCATGAAAGCCTTGCCATTTTCAACAAAATAGGTTACATATTTAGACTAAAACGTGGGACCTTCCCTACGAGAAAAGGCTACATCTTTAAAAATAATACTTATTTTGATCTTAAATATAAGACTCAATTCATTTTTTTAAGAGGTTAATCATAATATATATTATGTATCATTGGATTATATATTAATGTAGTATAAGTCAGACAAATTAATTCGAAGAAAAAATGATAAATATAAATACTTTAAAGTAATTTATTTAACTTCATTAATCTCTCTAAAAAAAATTAACTATATTTTGTATTTAGGGTAGGAAGTATTAGTACTCCAATCTAACAATAGCATTCATGGGGTACAATTTACTAATCTAGCCAGATAACCAAGTCAGAGTTGAATGCAATGATTAATATAATACTGTTTTTTCTAGCAACATGTTTTCGTGTTGTGAATTTTCCGGCATAAAATGCGATGGCTTTCATGATCACTAGACTTCTTACTTTGAAAATGAAATTCTAATATATTTTTTTGAAAAAAACAGAGAAATTCTAATAATTGAACGAGTCAAACATCTCGATGTTTTTTTTCTTTTTTGTATAAAAAAATGATTCAATGACATAGCTGTCAAGGTTAATAGAGGACTCATATAACCAAGTCTTTAAGTCACATGTACCCAACATTTAATTAAACTCCGTTGAATTTTTGTGGTATAGTTTATCAAAGCCACGAAGTTTCCTTGTGTCTTCCTCAGACACTGACCACCGTTTTACTTTCCTGTTTTTTCTCCTTGTCTACACGGCTCATTTCACTTATTCAACTTGTTTTAATAATCTTATTTTATAACTCCTCCGGTATTATTTATAAGTCAGAAAGAAAATAATTTTTTTTTATAAATCACATTATTAAATTTTTCATATTAATATAAAGTTTTTACACTTCATTTATTCTTTACTATGTATATGTTGTTCTCATGAAAATAGTGTATATTAAATGAGAAAAAAGTTAAAAAATTTATTAAATTTTAAGGCCACCTTAATAGGGTTTAAGGTTTTACTTTTTTTTTTCCCAATAAAACATATTGAAAATGATTTATAAATTAGATAAGAGAAGAAGCAAAATGTAATTAAAAATTATAGATGATTGACAAATCACTCAGTAGTGTATAAGGTCACCCAATATTTAATTTAACTCAAAAATAAGGTTTTTTTTTATAAAAAATACTTTTTAATGACCTATCAAAGTATGTAAAGTTTTTTCTAGAAAATAAAAATTAAAAGTAAATGAAAAAGAAAATTGATTTACTCCCTCTAATCCTTTAATAAATTGTATTTTCCAAGAATCTCATAGCCCAATCACAAGATAAAAAGTATCATTATATTTTGTTTGTCAAAACTCATGCATCTATTATATTTTCTATATGAATGTTTGATATCAGTTGAACTATATATATTTACTAAATTTACGACACTTATTAGGATAAAGATGAAAATAAAAATATTTTTAAATAATTTAATTTTCTCACCTTATAAAGGAGAATGAAACCAGAGCCATTGAGAAATTTATTTTTTCCCATAATGTCAATTAAAAATAGGGTTAAGTACCAATTTTGCCCCGGAAGTACGCGCTCAGGAGCAATTTTGCCCTGGAAGTTTTCGGTGTAGCAATATTGCCCCAGAAGTATCAAAATGTAGTAATGTTGCCCCTCCGTTAAAAACCCTAACGGTCAACTAACAGTCAACGTTAGGATTTATAACGAAGGGGCAACATTGTTATGTTTTAGAGTAGCAATGTTGTCCCGAAAGTATGTGCTCAGGAGTAATTTTGCCCCTCCGTTAACGGTCAACTAACGGTCAACGTTACGGTTTTTAACGGAGTGGCAACATTGCTCCTGAGCGCGTACTTCCGGGGCAACATTGCTACGCTGAAAACTTCCAGGGTAAAATTGCTCTTAGACACGTATTTCTGGAGCAAAAACGTTAGGATTTATAACGAAGGGGCAACATTGTTATGTTTTAGAGTAGCAATGTTGTCCCGGAAGTATGTGCTCAGGAGTAATTTTGCCCCTCCGTTAACGGTCAACTAACGGTCAACGTTAGGGTTTTTAACGGAGGGGCAACATTGCTACGCCGAAAACTTCCAGGGTAAAATTGCTCTTAGACACGTATTTCTGGGGCAACATTGCTCTTAGACACGTATTTTTGAGGCAAAATTGGTACTTAACCCTTAATAATATAATAATTAACAAAGAAGGTCTTAAAAGACACGCAATGTCCGGGGGAGGGACATGAGGGGCTTCCGTTCGAAGGAAGCAAAGAACACGTGGTGGAATATGTGATTATTAAACGAGAGAGGCGTGACTCAATTAATAAAGTCCTATCGACGGTGCACAGTGACATGTTGCTCGGACCAGCCAATCAAAATTTAAATAAATATATTAATTTAAGAAACATAAATAAAGAAAGGTTACGAGGTGGACTTGGACAACTGCAATTTGGGAGGCAAGAAAGAGAATACCCAAACAACCCCCCACGTATTCCTCGTGCTTTAATTCCCCGCCAATAGATTTAAAAATAAAAAATAAAAAAAATCCCCACTCGTTTCCAAAACCCTTCCTATTTTTTTTTATTTAAATAATAATTCCCCCTCACGCTGCCCAATTATATTTACCATATTCCTTCATTGGAAACTCAAACCCTTCATCGTTCTCTTTCCTCCTCCTTGGTTCGTCCCTGTTTGTCAACTTCAAACTTCAAACTCTTCCCTGCGTCATTCACCTTTGATTCCTTCGATTCTCCGAGCAACGAGCCTCCTGTGGCATCTTTCTCAGCACTAATAGCTATTTTTCTCTGTTAATTTTGGCGCCAAATGTCGAGCTCCTTGGAATTTACCGGACAGAAGCCGGCCAAGTTGCCGGAGAAGCCTTTTTTCTCGCAGACTTGCAGTCTGCTGAGTCAGTACCTGAAGGAGAAAGGCAGCTTTGGAGATCTTTCTATTGGGATGAAGTGCAGCACCGACGTAATTGGTGTGATTCCATTCTCTTTCTCTGTGTTTCCCAATTTTCTGTCACTTAGCGAAATATTTTCCTACTCTTTCTGTTTGGTTCCTCGGTATAGCAAGTTATTGGAAAAGGTTTTGATTTGGATTTTGAATCTTCATGTTCACTTATTACTTGCCCCTTGGTTCGTCTAAAACGGTTTTCTTGCTACCCCGTTCCCAGACATGAACCCATATTTCAAGTTTCACTCTTCAATCTTCGTATTTTATCGAATAAGTGGGAGATCTAGTTTCACATACTCATGAATAAAAAATCACATGCCAAATTATGTACAAATTGTCCTTTAATTTTTGGGATATGTTTTTTGCCCAAATGTTTGGGACATTTATCCTGTGGTATAAGAAGAAGATTGCTGCATATTGGTCAAAAAGTTGTTTGGTATATCATGAATGGATTGGTTTCTCATAAATGTTTTCTTGTCTAAAAATTTTACAGGGTCAACTGAAGCAACAGGTCAGACTGCGACAACCATGGACTTATTTCCAACTAAGGAAAACACTGTGACAGCACAGGATTTACTCACTAATTCCAGGTATCTTAGATTTTCCACAATTGTTTTTTCTCATGAATTTTGTACGGAAAATTGCCAGGACCTTAACCGACGGTCTCTTCCATGAATTACAGTGTTCCTAAGGTTTCTAACTCTCCGCAACTGACAATCTTTTATGCCGGACAAGTCATTGTTTTCGATGATTTTCCGGCCGAGAAAGCCAAGGAGATAATGTCTTTTGCCAGCAAAGGAAACTCCCAAAGTCAAAACCCTTCTGTTTACACTTTTGCTAAGAGCGCACCTTCATTTCCTGCTAATTTGATCAAAGCCTCTGCTGATCCAAGCGCTTCAATCACTCCTCATCCTCAAGCACCATCCATTCCTGTTACTTGCGGTATAATCTTTTGATCAATACTATGTTTAAACGTTCAAAAAATATTTATGTTTCATGGGATGATGCGTTTCTGATCATCAATCACTTTCCTCTCTTTGCAGATCTGCCTATTATGCGAAACGCATCTCTTCACCGGTTCTTGGAGAAGAGAAAGGATAGGTAAGCAATCTAAGACAAAGCAACATTCCTAAGTCAGAAAATTGATCATAGATTTGTAGATTGATGATGTTGTTCTGGGTCAAATGTTTGATGTGTTTTATTTAATCTTGTGTTCTACAGAATTGCTGCCAAAGCTCCCTATCAAGCAAGCAAGCCCTCGGTGGGGCGTAGCAAGCCAGTAGAGTCAATGCCATGGCTGGGCATTGCTGCTAAATCTCCACAAAACTGAACGTCACGGCTTGATACTTTTGACTCTTTTGGAAGTATACTTTAGAATATCTTTAATGGGCTTTTCTGTGAGCCCACTGTTTGTTATACTACTGACTTGGGCTGATCTGGGCCTTTTTTATAGATCTGACTATTGGATTGTGTTACTTTTTTTTTTTTTTTTGTCCGTTCAGTATCCAAAGTTTTGCTCTTACCCGATCAGATTCGGGTCGTGCACCTGGTTATGGCGGATGAGTCTCCCAACGGAGTTTTTTTTACATTTATAAGGCTCGAACTCGAGACCTTATTTAAGCAACACAAGCTGCTTATCACTTGTGGTAACCCGTTGGTAGATTGTATTAGTTTTAACTTGTACTGAAATACTTTGGCTTTTTAAATTACTTTTTATTGTATCCTCATTTCATGATCTTGTTCATCAATTCATTTCCAACATAAGTTCTCCAAAAGTTGCCTCCTGTCCTTCGCCGCCAAAAAAAATAAAAAAGAACATTTTAAAAGAAGTAAGCAAAATACAAATTTGTAATATGTTTTTTAGTTTGTTAAAAATCAATTTCATTAAAATATCATTTTTGTACTACGTGTTGTTAAAAATCGATTTAATTTTTTATTCCAATTCAAACCTTCATTTCTTTTATAATAATTTAATGATAGCCTTGAAGAATGTGTGTGTCTGATAAATATATAAAAACTTAATATAGATTTTGCACAATATGTCAATGAATCCTACGGTGTGCGCGCGCGCGCGCAATATTCAGTGTTAAAATATATTTTTTCATCATTTGCAAGAAACAAGAAACATATAATTTATCTTATTGATCCCCCACTTCTTTCTTGTTTTAATTTGAATTGTAAACCTTTTTTCACTAAAAATATTGTTGAAACAATACATGGTTTTATTAAAAAAATTCTACCATATTATTATCTTTGGGGGTCTATTATTGCAGGCTTGTAGCATCCCTTTGATTGAGGAGCAAATTGTTTGAATTGCTCAATCCTAAAATTATATTGCGGCTTTTCCATTTTTTAAGTGCATTCAAACCTAAAATTATGGGCATTCTGATATCAACTTAAAAGACAATATCTATAATGTTTACTCCTTATAGTTTAATCCTATACTTTCAAATCATATATTTTGGTTCTCATGTTTTTCCCATCTAAACATTAATCCTTATATTTTGATAAATAGCCATACTATTTTTCCCCTTAAAAAACCAAAGTCTATGGTTTAAAACTATATGGATTAAAATCAAAATGTTTGCAACCTGAACCAAACATTATATTAACCTTTAATTTAAGGTTCAGATTCTCATCGAATACAAATCTTATTAAATCAAAGATGAAACACGAATGAGTAATACACTGATAAACACAGACAAAATATTAAGTAGCTCGAAGCAGAGATGGGTGGGAATAAGGAATGGTGGTTGGATCTTGGGTCTCCACAGTAATTTACAGAGAGCTTGGCTTTTCCAAACAAAGGATAAACAATGATTCATCAGAAGCAATATAAACTTGCTCTCAAAATGAAGATGGTGGTCCTAATCATATATACAATGATTCATCAGAAGCAATATGTTACGGATATGATAAAAGCAGGCCCAGCCCAATGACAAAAGAGCCCAGTCAAATGGTTCCAGTCATAATCCTAACCACCCCCTTGATTTAAGGAGCAGTTATCAAGATAGTGGTCAAGATCGTAACCGCCCAGAGGATAAGGAGATATTATCCAATGGGATATCTTAATATTTTCTAGATAATAAAGATAACGAAGCCCATCAAAATAGGGCTCCAAGTAAGTCTATAAATAAGTGGAATCTCTCACAAGGTACACACTTTCGGAACCCTAACTTTTCAATTCACACAGAGCACACACCCCACTCCCTCTAGCTATCATAAGCCTATTATTTTCATTCGAACTACGTAGACTTTGATCCCTAATTGTGGTACATAGGACCTTAGGATTTCACCCCAGGCCAAGTCCAACACTTGTGTTCTATACCAAAACATTGACGCTGACCGTGGGGACTATAAAGTCCTATTCCCATGACCAACGATGACTAACACTAGGAGCAAAAGTCATGCTCTCACGTATGAGCAGAATCAAGAACGAGGTACTGATGAGAACCAGCAGCGGGAAAACATCCGAGGAGAAAATCAGGGACGAGTTGAGGAGCCACCGAATACAAATCCTCCGCCATTTGAGGATGGACGAGCAGGTCAAATGCCGGAAAATGCTAACCAGGCTAATTCCTCATTAGAATTCCAGATTGGCAACTCGGATATACAACTGCTACATAACATCGCTGGATCAATGCTCAAACGAATTGAGAACGTGGAAGAACGCGACAATCTCCAAAATCAAAAGATTGATCGCATGACCGAGGTGATGAACCAGATCCTCCAGCAACTGCAAGACCCTCTTCAGAGGGAACGCCGGAATGATCAACAGAACGAAAACGAAGAAACCAATCAATAAACTGTTGATCCGCCGCAAATCAACCAGCCCGAGCAAGGCCGAGTAGTATCAACGAAGAATTCTGAACAAAGTAATCACCAGGATATGAACCGGGAAAATCAAGCTCGGACAGTCAGGAAAAACAGCCATGCCTCGGACAATCAGGAAATTCGGTCAGAAGAGCCCGGAAAGCACAAGATGTGGTATGGGGACGGAGGACAGAATAACAGCCCGTTCTCAGATAAAATTACGGAAGCTGAGTATCCAAAGAAATTCAATACGTCTGAACTCCCTAGATATGACGGAAGTCAGGATCCCCAAACGCACTTGAATACCATTGATACTGAAATGCTGGTTCGAGGATTCAAGGAACCGATCATATCTAGGCTGTTTACCTCAACGTTGTGAGGGGCTGCACAAGTCTGGTTCCAGACTCTACCTCCAAAATCCATTACCGACTTCAACGACCTGAGTAAGAAGTTCCTGCTAAATTTTGCAACAAGTAAAAAGCAACCCAGGTCGGTCTGCACGTTAGATAGAATCAAGCAGCAACCCGGCGAAACTCTTCAGAAGTACTTAGATCATTTCAACGCAGCAGCCTTGCAAATCCAAGGATTAACGAAAAGTGTCCACGTACACTTGCTCATCTCGGGTTTGGATGGCGAATCCAGAATGGGGAGGTTAGTATTATCCGGGGAAATCAAGACTTTGGAAGAATTCCATCGACGAGCCAAAAAATATCTGGACATCGAGCAGATGCAGATAACCAACACGCCGGGAAAAGAAAGACAAAAAAGCCCACATCCAAAAGGAAAGGACCAGGTATCGAGAGATCGATCCAGGAACTCGGACTAAAAGACACAAGGAGGAAGGCATGAGGGGAAGTATGAAAAATATACTCCTTTAAATGTCCCGCGTTCTCAACTGTGGAGAGAAGTGGCCCTAACCGAGATGAGAAAGGTGGAGCAACCACGACCGCTATATAACAAAGGCAAATTGGACCGATCTCGGTTTTGCGATTTCCACAATGGACCCGGGCACACGACAGATGAATGCTGGGACCTTAGAGATGTGGTAGAGAAATTTGTCCGAGATGGAAAATTGCGTCAATATGTCATCAAAACGCAAGGGCAAAAAGGCAGCAAACGCAAGCAGACAGAACAGAGTAAGAGTCTAGTCCTTCAAAAAAGAAAGCTAGATGAGGACCGGAGAAAGAATGACAACGATGACGAGTTCCGAGAAGCCGAGTTCGATTGCAACGTCATTAGTAGAGGTTACGGAGGAGGTGGCGACACAGCGAGTCAGCGAAAGAAATATCTCCGGGAAGTCCTAACCATCAAGGGACGACCTTCTTTCAAACCGGAACCTCTGCAAGCAGAACCCCCGAAGTTATTCTTCACCCAGGAAGACTTAAGGGACGTGATCTTAGGTCATCAAGACGGGCTAGTTATAACCGGCCTCCTGGGCAAATGCCGAGTAAAGAAGATATTTATTTACCCTGGCAGTACGGTTGACATCATCCTGTGGGACGCTTTCAAGCAGATGGACCTTGATCCAGAAAATCTAAAACCGTGCAGAACAACCCTAATCGGGTTCAACGGAGAAGATACAAGCCCCAAAGGATATATAGAGCTGAAAATGATGTTGGGATCTAAGGAAGCTTTCAAGACCGAACAGGTCAAATTCATTGTTGCGGATTTCCCCTCGTCCTATAACATAATTTTAGGCAAACCAACTATTCATAGTTGGGACATGCTAATATCAACTAAGCATCAAAAGCTAAAAATGGTAAGCAGAAAGAATGAAGTCGTCACCATTAAAGGGGATCAGAAGGAGTCTCGACAGTGCTACTTTTCGACAGTAAAAAATAATGAACCTGGTCCACCATCATCATGGCAGAAGAGAACTCAAAACCCGGCGATATGCACACCGAGTCCGGTGAACGTGGTAGAATTGGATGTAAGAAAATCGAAGCTGATGAAAACAGAGCCTGATGGAAAGCTCATGGATTACCAGCTGGGAGATGAGCCTGGGCAAATAACTAAGATCGGCAGTATGCTCACCAAGCAAGAGAAAACCGAGCTTGAAAAACTACGTTTGAAGAATAAAGATGTGTTCGCCTGGAAACCTTCGGAGTTACCAGGCGCCGACCCCACCTTCTGTTGCCACAAACTAACGATAAACCCACGTTGTACGCCGGTTGCACAAAAGAAAAGGAAGATAGCTTCGGACAGGCAAATAGCCCTCACCAAGCATGTAAGGGAGTTATTGGACGCAAGATTCATCAGGGAAATCCAGTACACTACTTGGCAATCAAATGTGGTAATGGTCAAAAAACCTAATGGCAAATGGAGGGTGTGCACGAATTACACCGATCTCAACAAAGCGTGCCCCAAGGATGCTTATCTCATGCCAAACGTAGACCAATTGGTAGATAACTACTCCGGGTTCCAGTTGCTCTCGTTTATGGATGCTTATTCTGGTTACAACCAAATAGCCATGCATCCCGAGGACCAGGAAAAGACAGCTTTTATCACAGATAAGGCCAACTATTGTTATAACGTCATGCCCTTTGGACTAAAAAACGCCGGAGCCACTTATCAAAGAATGATGAATCAAGTATTTGAAGCTCAGCTCGGCAGAAACGTAGAAATTTACATCGACGACATGATCGTGAAATCAATCAGGCGACCCGATCATATCCAAGATTTACAAGAAACGTTTGACAAACTTCGAGCTCACCGTATCCGACTCAACCCGGCAAAATGTGCATTCGGGGTTCCCGCGGGTAAGTTTCTCGGATTCCTCTTGACTAACAAAGGAATTGAGGCCAACCCGGATAAATGTCAGGCTGTCCTCAACATGGCTGCCCCAAGAAACAAGAAAGAAGTACAGCAGTTGACGAGCAGACTGGCCGCTCTAACGAGGTTTTTGCTGAAATCAGCAGAAAGTGCACTACCATTTTTCAAGTTATTGAAGAAGGAAGCACAACATGGAGAATGGAGCCTGGAGTGTGAGGCCGCGTTTGATAAGATCAAGAAGTGTCTATCATCACCCCCTGTGCTATCAAAACCCGAACCCGGAGAAGATTTAGTGTTATACTTATCAGTGGCTCCAGAAGCGGTAAGTGCCATGTTAATAAGGGAAGAATCGACAGATCAAAAGCCGATCTACTTCACGAGCTGGGCTTTACAAAGTTCAGAGCTGAGATATCAAAGGTTGGAGAAGGTGGTATTTGCACTCCTGACTGCGGCACGAAGGCTACGCCCGTACTTCCAAGGACATCGAATAATTGTCCAAACAAGTCAGCCGATACGCCAGGTATTGCATAAGCCTGATTTGGCAAGGCGAATGATTACTTGGGCCATCGAGCTGTCTGAGTTCGACATTGTGTATGAAACGCGGCATGCAATTAAATCTCAGGCCCTAGCCGACTTCATTGCGGAATTGGTACCAACCGAGATAATCCCGGAGGCCAATCTCAATATTTGGAAAGTGTTCGTCGATGGGTCATCAAACGCCAAAGGGAGTGGAGCAGGGGTCATAATAGAAAGCCCGGAAGGAGTTTCTATGGAGCACTCCCTACAGTTACATTTCAAAACCTCCAACAACCAGGCCGAATACGAGGCAGTGTTGGCAGGGCTGTCCCAAGCAAAAGATAACGGAGCCAAGAGGATTCACTTGTCAACCGATTCTCAGTTGGTCACAGTCCAAATCAACGGGTCATATATGGCTAAGGGACCTTTGCTAATTAAGTACCTCGGGAAAGTGAAGGAGGCCATGGTGGACTTTGACGAGCTCATAGTCACCCACATCCCTAGTGGAGAAAATTCGAGGGCGGACATCCTATCAAAGCTAGCCAGCACCAAGAACCCGGGAAATCATCAAACGGTAATACAACAAAGTTTGAATGAGCCCACTTGTATTATGGTCATCGCAGCAGCAAAGGATTGGAGGAAGCCTATCCTAAATTACCTAGAGAAAGGAATCATCTCGGAGGATCCCACAGGGGCAAAGCAGATGGCGAGAACCGTGTCAATGTACACGGTGGTTGATGACTAGCTGTATCGTAAAGGCCTTCACTCTCCAATGATGAGGTGTTTGAACCCGACAGAGGCCGGGTATGTGTTGTCAGAGATACACGAAGGGATCAACGGGCAACATATGGGAGCTAAGGCGCTAGCCCGAAAAGCCCTCCGAGCTGGGTATTATTGGTCGACAATGGTTGCCAACTCTAGAGAACACGTAAGAAAATGCCGACAATAGGTATTATTGGTTCTAAAGATGAAGCTCTAACCTGGCCGGTCCCATGACTTCGGCCTACGGGTTCTAACGATGAGGACCGACCTAGTCCTACATGTCTTAACAAGGAAGGCCGACCCCTAAAACTACCTCTAGAATGAACGGGTCGATTTGACCCTCTCCTACCGACTCCACCATAACCACGAAGCACACTCTCCAGTTTTTGCTCCTCGATTAAGGGTTTCCCGTACAGCCCCCAAGTTGTCCGAGGAGGCATGCGCTGAAGAAGCTCTTCCTCCTCTTGGGAGAGAGCGTCTAGTTTGAAAGACGAAGGAGAGCCTTGGTGGCTCATTTGGAGAAGGTAGAAAAGAAAGAAGGGGCAGAGTTAGGTACAAACAAGGAACCAAAACCTAGGGGTGAAGAAGAAGAATTAAGAAGACCAATACTCAAGGAAGTCTAAGAACAGTGTAGCCAGATCAAATGAAAACAACGAACAAAACCTAGAAAGAAGGAAAACTCAAAATAACTTACAGGAACCTACCCAAAAAACCAAGAAAGAGAGAGGGAACAATCGTAAAAACCAAATAGGAAATGAGGAAATACCTGATTTCAAATAAGTTAGAGGGAGAGGAAATGCACGAGCCAGAACAAATGCGAAGATGCAGAGAGATCGAAAACGTAGAAAAGCTCTAAGATTTCTGAGTTTTCAAAAAGTGTGAGAAGAGAGAAGGTAAGGTATATATATATATATGCGTAATGGGAAAAAGACAGTTAAATATTCAAAGAAATTCAACCGTCAGAGGCCCAAAGGGCCCTGATGAAGCCGATGACATGGCCATAAAAAGACGTGCGTATTCAATGTTGGTATTCAATGCGCACGAAAACCAAGGACAATAGAGCAGCTGTTCCACTCAGAAACCGGCTTGTAAACGTCAGCTGGCAAGGGGCAATGATAACACTTATTGTCTCAAAAATAAGCGAAATGCTGAATCGACAGGGGAGCTCAAAGAAGAGACCCGGCCTAAAGGGTTCAGGCAGCCGAGCACAGAGGTGGATCCCGGCCATCAGGACCAATGTCGATTCCCCTTGCAGCCCCAAGGGAGAGGCAACAATTTCATCTCGGTATTTCCAGTATGATAATCCGAGAAGAAAGATTAAGACTATGATGGGCATAGTAACTCAAACCGAGAATTAGCCGACCTCAATAAAATGGGGGAACTCGGAGTTACACGAATAGAGTACGGCCTAAAATCAAGAACTTAGGGATTGGGAGGTTTGGACTAATAGACAAGTCTCGACCCGACAAATACACCCCAGCAGCTCAGAGTCCTAAACTATCGGGCTGGGGGGCAACTGTTACGGATATGATAAAAGCAGGCCCGACCCAATGACAGAAGAGCCCAGTCAAATGGTTTCAGTCATAATCCTAACCACCCCCTTGATTTAAGGAGCAGTTATCAAGATAGTGGTTAAGATCGTAACCGCCCAGAGGATAAGGATAAGGAGATATTATCCAATGGGATATCTTAATATCTTCTGGATAATAAAGATAACGAAGCCCATCAAAATAGGGCCCCAAGTAAGTTTATAAATAGATGGAAGCTCTCACAAGTTACACACTTTCGGAACCCTAACTTTTCAATTCACACATAGCACACACCCCACTCCTTTTGGCTATCATAAACCTATTATCTTCATTCAAACTACGTGAACTTTGATCCCTAATTGTGATACGTAGGACCCTGGGATTTCACCTCAGGCCAAGTTCAACACTTGTGTTCTATACCATAACACAATATAATCTTGTTTTATGGTTGGGTCGTTTTTGAATTCCAACGCTCGACAAGTTTGGCCATCCATTGTTCATAACTAAAGGGAAATTTTAACAAAGGAGTGGTTAATTTCATTAGTTGTCCAGCTAAACTAGTTTCCTTTCTTTTCAATACGTTTTCTTTTTCTTTGTAGGATCCTTTCAATATATTTTAGTCCAACGAAAATAGAATAATTATCGCTGATTAATCGTAGAAAATATTTCTTGGGGTTCGCTGGTTAGCTCTTCCTTTCCGCTCACAAATTTGATTTTTTTTCCCCAAAGAATAAACCATATTTTACAATCTGTCCTTTAAAAAAAAATAATTTTACTGGTTATTTATTTTTTATTTTGTTAAAAGAATTGAAAAGAAAAGTAAATAGTCACGTCAATCAAAAAGCAAATAAACTCCTGTTATTGGTATATAAAGAAGTTGAATTTGTTTTTCCTGTGGTCTAGTGGTGGAAAAAACACCTAAGCCACTGTTTAATATGTCTGAACATATAATGAGAAAAAAAGGAATAAAGGTTGATTCACTTGATAAAAAAGTTAGCTTATAACTATAAGGTTGTAGGTTCAAATCTCACTAATGTGAGAACCTTATTGATGTATAATCTATAAATACCTCTTTGAGCCTGGAGGTATAGGTATGTTTGACCCTAATGAACCCCAAATCTAACTCCCATAATCTCTCTGTGTAAAAACTAAGATAATGAAGAAACACAGGTGGAGGCGTCAACTAATTGATGGGCTTGATCCCTTGTATCATCTTTCCATCCAGGGATATGAATATGATTGGTGAGGAAAGAGGCTAGTTTAGTTTGGGTATTTTTGAAGTACTAATTGTAAGTTTTATTAATAGAATCCAGCTTTTCACTCAAAAAAATATGTCTGAACAGTTGCATGCTGATCAGGTTGGGGTAACTCATTCGGTTTGAGAATGAATTGAGGGACTGGTAGACCATGTTGTTCTTGGACTGGTCCAACAATATGAGCAAAAATGATAAGAGAATTATGAGGGTAAAAAATTAGAGTAGCTGGTAGTTGGATTTGTATCCCTCAACATTATTTGCTTTTTATGTTTTATTATGTGTATTTTGTTAATTGTTACAAGGGTCTAATGTTGGTTACATTATTGTTGACTTTATATTACTATGATAAGTATTATTTTCAGCTTTTGTGCTAGGTTATAAATATCATACCCGTATTATATCAAAATATAAAATGAATGAAGTTATAATTGAGAAGATTCTTTCATCTTTTTCCACATAACTCATATTCTGGTTCCTTCTCCTCTTCTCTCTTCCCTCCCCTCTTTTTTCTTCTAACTCCCTGTCTATTTAGGATTACAGATTTTGATTCTAGAATTCTTCTTCTTTTCTACTCGTTCTTCCCTATTCTCAAATTTCTGTTCAAAATTTCCAGATTCTAACACCATCCAATTCTTTGTGCATCATCTCTGTTTTCCTTTTATATATTTTTTTTAATCAAAACTCTATTTTCCTTTTTCAAATTTTAAATACAGTCCCAAGCCTTATACTTCATGAGTGTTGTTGACAACTCCTTTTCTACTTATATTTGTTTTCTATTTAAATCTGTCCAGCTGAATCAATGCATTTAACCGAGTGCAGTTTAAACTATTTAGTTTAAACACACAGCATTTCTATTCAATTGAGTAGTTGCTTGTTGAGATTGTAAGGCCATATTTTTCCCTTTTTCCTTTCTTTTTTGGAAACACTGTTTCTGTCCACATTTTTTTACTTTGAATGTGAGCCACACATAATAGTATTATGTTTGGGAAAAAAAAAGCCTCAGACTGGTATTGCAGAAGACAGTGCCGTTTGGACGCATATAAAGATTTTGCTCTTGAGGCATTGACTGATATCATTTTCTGATAATTTTTTGCTTTAACCACTTCTGTAAGTCTATTTAGCTTCTTCTTCTTCTTGTTTTTTTTTTTGGCTTCCTAAATATATAGGTGTGGTTAGATGAGTTCTTGATTAGACCAGTGTAGCCTAATTTGTTTCAAATGATATGTGCAAGAATTGTAAGCGTACTGATGCATACTTACTTGGTTTCTAGTGTGAAGTTTTGTTGGACCACTGTCCACAGTTAAAGCTGCTTACATTTAACAAGACTTGGAAATTACTATATGTCAATTCTGATTGACAATAAAATTGCTTGCAGGCGACTTCTGTATGTTGCTGGAGCCATGGAAGATGTTGGGATTCAAAGAGACAATAGGTTTTGAATTTGTGATATTCTGCTTGGCAAACTGTATGAGTCTTACCTCCAACATTTTACCTTAAAAGAGGACCCTTATAAGATTTTGAGCTCTCAAACATAATGGCTAACTTTTAGGGTATGATTCTTCCAATAACTTATAATCGTTGCACATACCTGTTAAGGTATCACCCCTGGCTAACAGCTAAGAACACCTATTAATTTATCATCATAAAATAAATTTTTACATATCCATGTCTATTTGTTTGTATACATGTTGCGTTTTACATATCCTAACTAATGCCAAGATATGGCTCTCCATCGTGCCTATTTGGTTGGAAACTGAGCTTCCTGGCTCCACTCTTTTAAGAAAATATGCATATATTTTCCTGTAATGCATATCATACTTCACTGTGCAATAATTTACACCAGAATAAACACACTGATTTGTTTTTATAATTGAATGAGATGTGCCTTTTTCTTGCTCCTTCATCGTGAAGTATGCTTTCTCACAAGAAGACAGCGCAGAAACAGCCATGGAGGACCACACAGTAGAGACTTCATCACACTCTTGATATTGACCCACTAGCATTTATGGCTGGGAATCACAAGAGCATGTTAAGGTTGTTAATTATTAAAATAATACCATGTAGAATGTAAACATCTTGATAATAAACGTGTCCTGTATACTTGTAACTCACTAATTGTTTTACTTAAAAGTTCCATTTAAAAATCTTGAATGAGCCCTTCAATTGATATAGAATACAAGAGTAAGTTGATTTTGCCCCCTTGTCAGATGTGTATTTTTTTTTGTGCATTTTCAACTTATATAAAACTCTTCTAAAAAAAACATAGTAAAAATTAATCTTTTAGTCTTTATAGTTTTAATTTGGTTCCTGCTATATTTTAAAATATATGAACTAAATTATAAAATAATTAAAACTATACGGACTAATGTGCAATAAATCAAAATTCATGGGTTAAGTTATAATCGAGTTAAAATTACGGAGGCTACATTATATTGAGTCAAAGTGTACAAACTGAGTTATAGTTGAGTCAAAATTATAGGAATTGAAAGATTAATTTTCTCAAAAACTTATCTGAAACTCTGATAAAGTTATTGAAAAAGATGAAATTATAATTCATGTGTGATAGAATTCATCCGTGAAAAAAGTTGGTTCATATTATATTACTTGAAGACTCAGTGTCTAAGCGAGAGATCAAATTTTGATGGTAGAAAAGCAAATTACAAGTCACTCCTATTCATGAATTGAATGCTCTTAAGCTAATCTTATCTTAATTCAGTATTAAAAACCGTGCCGCCAATAAAAATCAACACTCATGAAACATGATCAACTATAATTGTACCTAAATTAAAGTATTCAACGTGAACAACTTTATTCATTTTCTTTAATGGCAAAATATTGTGCTTACCATTTAAGGGAATAAAAACTTGATCTCATGAAACGGAAAGTGGTATTTAGCTTTTTTTTTTTTTTTTGCTATAAAATTTTTAGGAAAGGGGTCGGGCTCACCCACAGTCCAAGGGCAGACCGTTTGGAACTCAGTCCACAGGAGATACTGGTCAGAGAGTACATATGCCTCCACCTCTACAAGCGTTACCACTGCTTTCTAGACCTTTAGGATGCCTCCCCCAGCGCCTTGACCAACGCAGGGATCGAACCCCTCCCTAAAGGTGAGGAAGACCGAGGTATTTAGTTACTTAAACAGCCTAATGTTTCTGTACAGCACCAGATTTCATAAATGGTATTATAATTGCAAAACTGATGCGCCACTTTTCAAGCAAGTGCACTCGAATCACTATGTCGATATGGAAGGAAAATTCACTCTATATATAAAATAAACAGATTTAATTCTTGGTGTGAGTGTGGATGCACACACACACAGTTTTTTTTTTATATAAAAAAATAGAGGTGGTCGTTCCAATATCCTGACTTAGAAATAAAGGATCTTGATTATAAATAAAAAGGGTATCTGTGGCATGTGTAACTCTAGTTGACATAATTTTATCTTGTGTGTCAATAAATTGAAGGAAAAATAGCTTAAATATCACTCATTGCAAAAATTTTAAGCCAAAGATAATTGAGATCACGCATTATTGAGTATATGTAGCTCTTATTTAACAGTGTGTTATGAGCAAATGTCGTACATTTTGCATATAATTAAAGATAGATTGCACATAATTAAAGATATGTTGCCCCGTCGAAAATATGTCACATATGAGTCTTTAAACAAATTTTATGTACCTTTAGACAATAAATTTTGTGATGGAGATTTTTTTTAAAAAAAAATTAAATATTATGCGCAAAAAGCAAAGAAATTTTTTAAATATAATTGGATGAAAAAAAAAAACTTATAAAATCAGCTGAATCAATGAAATTTCAAAACATTTATCACACATACAGCAACAAATAATCAAACATATAGAAAGTTGTGATATTCATTGGTCATAATGGGTATGCTGAAAATCAAAACATAATATCTAGGATCAAATGATGAGTCAATTAAAATTGCCCACTATTGAGGGAAGAGGGAACTATACATGAAAGTGATAGAAGTGTAGAAATAAATGTGATGAGCAAGTGGGGATGGAGTATATGCCCCCAAGAAAAGTATACTACGAAGGCCAAAATAATAATAATAATAATAATAATAAGAAGAAAAAATTAATTATGAATTAAAGTAATACTCCCTCTGGTCTTTATTATAAGACACCAACTATTTTGTCTCACAAACCAAGAAATGGAAGTTAACTTATTAATTAGATCCAAAATTAATAAATGTTTCCAACTTTACCCCTAATTTAATGATATAGATTTAAATAAGTTGGTTAAAAATGAGGGCATAATAGAAAAATAGTAATAAATGAGGTAGTTAAAGTAAGTTGGTACCTTATAATAAAGACAAAAAAATATTAGTAGTTGATGCCTTATAATAAGGATAAGAGGAGGAGGGAGTATGTATTTACGTGCAGTGGCCCCACTTTCCAATTTAATTTGTCTATATCTTTATACCCAAATTTGAAATTTGTATTCATCACTTGTGAGTGGATTCCCCATCTTACTCCACTTTTCTTGCTTTCATCCATCAGACCCCACAACCCCCCACTCATTTGCTCCCTTTTCATCAACCTCTTTATTTCCATCCTCCTTTCCTTTCAACTTTCTGTCCTCCATTTTACCTGCTCTCACTTATTGTGTTCATGACAACTCTCATAGGATATAGTATAGCTTCAATTTCTCATGTTTATTAAAACTACTTTAATTTCACAGAATTCAAGTTTTGGTTGATTTTAGTGTAGTGACTTTCAAGTTTGAACTCAGACAGGCTCCTTCCTTCTATTTGTACAAAGAACACATATTAATTAAATTATTCACAAATTGTCATTCTCTCTACTTAACTTGGTTTATTTTTCATATATATGAATGAAATTCATTTTAAAAGTGTCTCTTCAAAATCTAGCTAACTGATGAATAAATATCTCTGCTTTTATAGCTGAATTAATCTAACCATCTTTAATTCTCTTCAGAGTCCAGAAACACGTCCACATACATCCACAGGCTCCCCCACTTCCTAGAGTTCTTTCACTGTGTCATATTTGGATTCCACAGTAGTTGATAATCCATGATGATTAAACTGACAGAAGAGATGGAGTGGAAGAAAACACGGACGGAACAAAGACCCGTGAAACTAGAACTTAGGTTCACAAGCTTCCGAAATTGGATAAAAATCTCTCATCATAACTCTTAATACATCAAAATCTATTTTTTTTATTCCGATCAAAAATTTGTTTGGGTTACCATCAATCCGTCTCAATTCTCCTCAGGATGATGATAATTTACTAGTATAGTCGTATTTTATGTACTTAGATGGTCATATAATAGAATCAATCTCTGGTTTATTTTCCATGGGTTCCCAACACCAGAGACAGACGCATGTATATGGTCATATATATATATCAAACGTTAAAGAGCCAGAATTCCAGTTGAAAATATTTGGTCTCTATTATATGGCGAGCTCGAAACTTCCACGGACCTTGATGCTTCTGACCTACACTGCTCTTTCCTCTCGTCCATCATTATCTGACTTGAACGACACTCTGGGCTACAAAACGCTTTCTCTCCTCTGTAAACAAACATAAACGCAAGCGTCACAACCATAATCAAGAAATATGAATTCATATATGAAACATGCTTGCTTTTAAGGTTGCTTTTACCAAGGATTTTTGGAAGATGTCAGTACCTGTACATGTAGATGTCTTTGCCATGGAGTTTCTTTCTGCACAAGTGACATGAACTGAGGAAATCGGAGGTGGGATAAGATGGTTCTGTTTCGCATACGCTTTCTGGGCTAGTTCTTCTGGGATTACATACGTTGGGTTTGATATTTTCATTATATCCAATTCTCAAATTCTCGGCCTCACCGCCATCATAGTAAACCTTAGTGAAGGTCTTGTTAGGTAGATGACAAGTCACGTAGGTATATTCCTCCATGCTTCCCAACTCGATTTCGTTCACACCCCCGTGAAACCCATCTGCTGAGTTCTTGACGGACCGAACCGGGATCGGCTCCGATTGGGTTGAACCCGGACTGCAGACGGCGGATTTCGGCAAAACTTCCCTCCCGGTTTCGCCGGAATTATTGAGAGCCACCACAATCCCGAGTCCCACACCGCCAAGATCGTAACTTTTCAACCCCCTCGGTGACGACTGCATCTTGAAGCTCATGTCCAACGGACCTCTTGGGCTCCCGGCGGTGTCCGTTAGCGCGGCGGCGCGGGCGCCGGAGATCAGCAGCTCAGACAACTTTCCGATCATCGGACGAGGCCTGTTGCCCAGCATACTGGGAATTTGGAGGAGGAGGAGGACGACGAAGAAGGTGTAAGTGTTACTTAAGATTATGGAGAATGGAGGGATTTTGAGGCGTCTTTATAAGAACTGGGAGGTGTTTAATAGAATTGAAGATGGAGTGGGTAGACTGAAGCCCCTGGTTTTTGTTTGGAATTATGCGGGGAATAAAGTAAAGATTGCTAGCGAAACAGCCCGCAATTAATATTTTAATTCAGATTAATAAAATGATGGTGTGATTAATTCCATTGACGTTGATTTATTAATTAGGGGTTAAAGTGAGATTAGAGGGTATGATTATTTAAGTATGGGGGGTGGGGTCGTGGGGAGAACGGTGTCGTAGTCTGTGTGGGACCCAGGAGCTTAAACAGTGATTGAGACGGATGTGGGGATCGGAGCCGTTAGGAAGGAGGGGGATGAAAGATTCCGAGAAAAAAGGGCCGTTGGATGAAGAACACGTGTCCATAGGAGTGAGAGAGAGACAATGATTATGGGAAGCACAGAGCCCACTGAAACGGAGGAGAGAGAAACCCGCGTTTTGGCATCGACCGCTTGCTTGGCCCCACATTCCTCTATTTTATCAACGTCCTTTTCACCCTCAAATTACTTCTCTACCCCTGGTTCTTTTGTCCCCTCCATGCATTATTATATATTCGCTATTTACATTTCTCTCCTTTTGCTTTTTCTTTTTAGAAATTGCGAGTCGCCTTTTCTGAGAAGGGTGCTTTAATGGTTTACTCGTTTCAGTGCCTTTTTATAATCAATACTTAACCGGTCATATAGACTTCATAAATTAGTTAACCGTCTTCATACATTAAAAATTAGTTTCATATTTCGAAATTAGCTTTTGGTTCTATCTACAATCGATACTAACTCCAAACTTTTAATAATGAGGGGCATTTTTCTTGAAAAACTTAGTATAACATTCTAATTCTTTTAATAAATCTAGTTAACATAATTTTTGCATATTAAAAAAATTAAATAAATCATTAAATATATACTATATTAATGCATTTTAATGGTATTTTCATCCCCTCTCTCATTCGGTTCTCATTCCAACCTGAGTTAACTCATTTTTTCATTACATTTAATGGGATTAAAATTGTAACACTATCATTTTGTTTTTTTTTTTTACTTTCGTCGTTAATTACTTTCTATATGGATTTGCAGTGAGGAACAATTTTTCTAAAAGCTAGATTTATAAAAATAACTAGAGTGATGTATATACTTCAATGTTTTTCACAAGAGATCTTACGTTTTTGAAACATAGACTATAAGATAGTATAATGTATAAAAAAAAAATTGGAGGGAGTATTAAATAGTTGATAATAACCGATTTGGATTAACATAAATGGTGAAGAACCTTGTCTCTTGGGCTTGGACCGTTAAACTTCATGTACTGAGCAACCCTAATAGGTTGTCAAATAGAGCTAACCTATAATAGAGAAGAATCTATCACTCTTTATTAGAAAAACATATTTTGATATGATATGCTTTTTATCCACAAATAAATTAGTTTTATCAACAAAAAATAACTAGCCATTCCGTAAGTTACCTAGTATCGAGCAGCTTTTGAGGGATAAGGTTATGAACAAATAGTAAAATAGCTTGATGGAAAAAATTAATTAGTTTATTAGTTAAATTAATTAGTTTGATGAAAAAAATAAAGATATTTTAAAATAATTTAATTAACTTTCTTATTCTTTCCAAAAAAATTAACTAAGTCTTAGAATTAGAAGTGAAAATATTCTCTTCAGCAACAGTTATGCTCTTCGATTGTACTCCTATTTCTTCAAAACATGTGAGCTGGGTGAATAAAGAGAATGAAGTGGCATACTAGAAATGATTTATAGGAGTAGCTGATAACAAGAAAAAACAATAGAAGAAAAGAGAGAAATTAAAGGGGTAAGGATAAAAATGACATTTAGGAGAGGAGGGAATATGAATTATAAGGTTGATGCCTAAAAGCAACACGCACACGGTGGTCCCCATACGAGAAAAGATGGTTTGAAAACAGGGGCACGAGGGAGAGGGCCCTGGGCCCACGTGGGTTCGCACAGGTGTCCACATCTCAGTGGAATCGTCAACAACAATGGCCCAGATGCGACTCCTTAGTATAGACGCCGAATTCAATTATTATTATTATTATTATTATTCGCTTCCAGCTCTGCTCAGTTTTTATTATAAGGTATTAATTAATAAGTATAGTTTATTTTAATATTTTTTATAGGAAAAAATTAAATATTTTTTATATATACTAATAGTTAATAAAGATAGTAAATGAACAAAATAATTGGTATGATATTAGAATTTAATATAATTAATATTAAAAAAATTTAAAATACTTAAAATTTAAAATGATTTTAATGATTTTTATTAATTTATAAAAATTATTAATTAGTTTAGAATGCTAGATAGTACTCTATTTTTTCGCCTTTTAATTAGCAGCGGTAAATTTGAGGTGGCACGAAAACGATGTGGCTTTTGTCTTTCTTCTGAACCCAGTCCTGTTGCGACTGAATAGTGAATTCAATACCATTATTATTATGATTTACTATTATTTTATCGTCAACAAATCAGACAATTTAATACTAAACCTACTCTCATATCCTACTTTAATAATTCATTCCTGTCATTTTCTTTAAGCTGTTCATGCATTATCTTCCTATATTCATCAATTATTATGAGTTATATCATTCACATTGTTTGCTCGGTAACAATAGTATCTTTAGCAATAATATTATATGACCAGCTGAATATTTGATAATAATACAGATTTGGAGAACTTCAATTATTATTTATAGAGAAAAAATAATAATTTTTAGGTAATATACTGACTTACGGTGAAGAAACTCCCTTTAATAAGCATTTAAGTTACGTTTACCAGTCATATGTTTATTTATTTTTTTTTTTTTTCTAAACATACTTATATTAATATTTAAATCAAAAGGTACATGAGAAAATAACAATTACACTGGAATACAAACAAATAAAACACAACAGAAACTAACAGCCAAAACAACTAAAGACGCAGGAAAAAAAGTAGTTCCAGCGACTGCACCAATCTCCTGAACATCCAAAGAAGGTGTTGGTTGTAAAACTCACCCCATAAGGCATACCTTCTTATAAGGATAAGCTGCACAATGATCAGCTACACAATTACCCAATCGGATAAATATCATAAAAAACCTAACCTCATAAGAAAGAAGACAAATGATATTATGAATAATACTTCTCCTCCTCCAATCAAGTAACTCTGGTAAACACCTACTGAACAAACTAACACTAAAAAGAAAAGAGGAAAACACCACCATAACAAAAAAAACACAGCCACACACCAAAAACATAAAAAAAAAAACATAGAAATAGATAGTCCCCCTGCCGACGTAGACCACCGAAAAGAAAGATGCCGATACAAAAGCTCTCACCGTGAGGAAAGAGACTCCCACCGCCTCAAAAAGGATCTGGAGAGGGAGAGGAAAAGCTCGTACCAGAGGCGAGAGACAGCCACCGTCGCATATCGAGATCCGGCGGAGAACATAGGACGTTTGACGTCGAAGAAGATGGAGACTCGCCGCAAAGTGTCTCAAGGCCAATCTAAAACAAACAACTCCAAAATAATCCGATGCTACTTTCTTCTGATTCTCTGAACCCCGATCTACACGGTTATGGCTCAAAAAGGAGCTCGCCGACGGCAAGGCTACCTTGCCGCCGGCGAGAGGGAAAGCCAAAAGTTGTAGACGCGGAAAGGACGAGAGTGCAAGCGAGAGAAAAGAAAGCGCGAGGAGTGTCAATCATATATTTATTGAGGTGATAAGGAACTATGAAAGAAAATTTTAAATTTTAAAATCTATATTTGTTGAAATAGGTGAAACACTTTTACATTTTAAGCCTTGAAAAGAAATAGTTCAGACTATAACGTATATTGGGATCGATACCTTAATCAAATAAAAAAAACATAGTTGAAGTTGGATTTTGTTTTTTATAAGTAGAAAAATAACTGAGATATAATTAAGAAGCATATTATTTATCAATAATATAACATGTGTAGGCTAAGTGTATAATTAAATTTAAGACCGTAAAATTTTTTTAAGAATTAGTGTATTATTTAACACACTCTAATTGAAAATATTGATCATATAAAATTATAAATATACGTAATATAAAATTATCAAGAGCAGATTGTATCTATTTATAAGCTTATTTAAGATTTTGACATTTTGTACACAAGTATATTGGCTGAAAATCTAATTAAACTAATTTTTCCCCTCTTCATTTTTCACAAGCAACAGCATAAAAAGGGAAGATAAAGTTAAATGGGCGATACAATAATGACGCATTTTATTAACAAATTAAAAGCATTTCAGGGTCGCTTTTATATATGATTATAAAATTATGTGCAAATGGTGTGTTGTATGTATACGACACATCATTATGACTTTGTTCTCCACACTGTTTTTTCAAAAAGATGTAAATAACTAAATTATGTAGATAAAAAAATTGTTTAAAATTGGTTAAAAATTAAAAAACGCAACTTCATTTTAAAATCGTCCTTATTCATGAGAAAGAGAGAGCGTGCGTGACTGAATAATTAATATAGTACAAATACTAATAATGAAGTACAAAATTACTAGCAAAAAACCAATGGAGTAAAAAAAATGTGAAACGATACCGAACATTTCAGATAAACTATCCGTGTCTCTTGTAAACAATTACCATGCTCGTAAGGATTTCTTTGGTGGGCGATCTATAAATATCTCTGTAAGCGCTTTCCGAGTCTGGAGGCATGCCCTGATCCTGGTGGGTTACTGATGTCTACCCCCACCTAAACTTTTATGTATAAAAAAAAAATACTATGCTATTCCTGAAAAATTATCTTATATGTAGAATGGGATAGATTAAAGTGTTTTGTTTGAAATAATGATTGGAATTTTTTAAAACAGATTTCTATTTATAATTTATGGTATGTGAACTTAACATTTTTTTTTGTCTTTATTATAAAACACTAATTAATAAGTGTATTTAGTTATATTTATAAGGTATTTGCTTGTTCCGAAGGAGCATTAATTTTTTTTTTATGTATGTCCATAATTAATAAGGGTAATGGGTGAGAGTAATAATTAATATGGTATTAAGGTTTAGTGCAATTATTAGGGCTAAAATTGAAAATTGCTTAAATTTTATAACAACTTTACTAACTTTAACTATTTTTATTGGTTTGTGATAATTGTTAGTTTGTGCCTTATAATAAAAAAAATATAAGAGGAGTCTTGTCTCAATTTACATAAATAATTATTTTTCAGATTTCAAACATGAATCCAAACAAGACATAATTTACTTATAATAAACTAATATGATAGAGCCTAATTACATTTTGATCATGATACCTATTTTGATAATTTTGTCTGATAACCAGTGATTATTAAGCATCTGTCCCGTCGGAAAAATAAGGAGCTCTTGTCAAATGAGTAATTGTATTGTGCATAAACATCACTCTATATTCCTTTGGAGCAAACCGCCAGTGGTCGCTACTCGTCCACCACCGGTCTCAGTTTAGGCGACGTGATGGTGACGTGGCACCAACCACAACAATTTGGGTAAAAGTAAGGAAAAAACCCCAATTAATTAATTAATTACCAAAATGTCCTATTTGGAAACTATGAACCTATCTACCCCTCTTTAATCGATTACATGTCATTTTTAATCGATTACACGGTTTAATCCATTACATGATAGACATATAATCGATTAAATCGGGCAAATTTTTTTTTTTTTTTGCGTATGTAATCGATTAAGCTACATAGCTTAATCGATTACATCACGCAAGATCAGTTTTTTAATCCTTAAAAGTTTAAATATTAAATTTAAATTTTGAAAAATATAAAATATATAAAATAAAATATTTTCAAAATAAGTAAATGAAAAATAAGGAGGGATTATAGGAAAGTTGTTATGAAGAATTTCAAACTATGCTATTAGTACATCAAGGTATCAGGAAGAAATCTAGAATTAAATATTCCGTAATATTAAATTCTTTGAAAATCTAATATATATATATATATATATATATATATATATATATAATATAATATAAAAATTTATTGTGAGGATTACAATGCGTCTGGGTATATGAAATATTTTCAAAATAAATATATGAAAAAGCAAAGGGGTCCCAAAAAATTTCAAAATATGCTATTAGTACAACCAGCTATAAAGAAGTTGAAATATTAAATTAAAATTTTGAAAAAAAAAACAAATATATAAAATAAAATATTTTCAAAATAGGTATATGGAAAATAAGGAGGGATTATAGAAAAGTAGTTACGAAAAATTTCAAACTATGCTATTAATATGGCAAGATATCAGGAAGAAATTCTTTGTGACCTCTTTGCTTTTTCATATACTTATTTTGAAAATATTTCATATACTCGGATGCATTGTAATCCTCACAATAAAGTTTTATTTTATTTTTTGTAAATATATATATATATATATATATATATATATATATATATATATTAGATTTCCAAAGAATTTAACATTACGGAATATTTAATTCTAGATTTCTTCCTGATATCTTGACGTACTAATAGTATAGTTTGAAATTTTTAGTAACAAATTTTCCATAACCCCTCCTTATTTTTCATTTACTTATTTTGAAAATATTTTATTTTATATATTTTATATTTTTCAAAATTTAAATTTAATATTTAAACTTTTGAGGATTAAAAAACTGATCTGGCGTGATGTAATCGATTAAGCTATATAGCTTAATCGATTACATACGCAAAAACAAAAGAAAAAACAAATTCGCCCGATTTAATCGATTACATGTCTGTCATGTAATGGATTAAACCATATAATCGATTAAAAATGACATGTACTCGATTAAAGATGGGCAGATGGGTTAATAGTTTCTAGATAAGACATTTTGGTAATTGATTAATTAATTAGCGTTTTTTCCATACTTTTGCCCAACAATTTGATCCTAGGAAAAGAAAAAATGTAATCCGGTTTTAAATATAAAATATAATTACTTTTTTAAAGATATTTAAAAAATATTTTAAAATATTTATATCTATCATTTTTATTCAAACTAACTAATGATGTATCATTATTTAATGATGATACGCAACATATAGTATTATTAGCTAATTTATTTAATATCTTTAATCTTTGTATAAAATATCAATATTGTTTTATATTTAAAATTGGAGGGCCTGCCTAATTAGACCGTGTATTTTTGTCTAAAAAAGAAGAAGAAGAAGTGAACATGGTTTAACATTTTATGCAAAATGCTAGCATCTCCAAAAGATGACATTGTGAATTATCACAAATCCTGAGTGGAATCAAGTTCTTATGTATAAATCTAGAACCATATATCAGGTGACAGGTTGTGCTGCCAACATTTTGTTGGTCACCCTAAAAAAAAAAGATTCAGGAACTCTGAACCATTGATACAAACTAACATGTTTAATGTGCCATGATTTCTATGTTTGTAATTTTCACATTCACGTGTCTTCTTTTCTTTATATATATATATATATACCACTAGTACTAAAATTAAACTAGATTGCACCAGCTCCTTATATTTTTTTATATAGCATATTGTTATATATGTTGATTTGAAGTATAAAGCACAAACTTTCTTCGATTTTAGAAAAGTGTTTTGGAATGATCCACCCACCCTTATTATATAAATCTGTTTGAGGATTAGTGGCCATCAATACAGGTTGATATTTTAAACTTCGAATAATATTCATTAATTAATTATCCTGCTATTGAGCGAAATTCTTTTTCTCTAAAAAATAATGTATTATATGATACAATTTAAATGGATTATAAAAGTTAAATAAACAGAATATATTCGTAGATCGGGGGGGGGGGGGAAGTCCTGCGAGTGTGTGAATTTTTATTTGTAGATCGGGAAAAAAAAAAGAATTTTTATTTGTAGTCCACCAATTATAATTATATATATTCGAAAGGGAAGATTGTTTTTTGGGTTAGATACAATTTCTCTGATCAGTTCAACTGAAATGGTGATGCCCAGACTGTGTTGCGCTCACTCAGTGCATTATATCTGCCATTCTAATATTCTTTTTTAAAGGATTAAATTAAAAATAGAAACACAAAAGTGTGGGATATATTATATAAAGCAAAACAAATCTCTTGAGATCCAAAGCCACAGCGACATCAATAATTTTTCTTTCTTTGGGATTATCTTTTATATATTATTCTCTCGAATGTAATAAAGCGACAAATTATTATAGGTTCCATGGAAAAGCATGGTCGTAGTTGAGTTTTGTCCTCATTTCCTTGTTTATATTATTATATTCCGCTAATCAGCTTCAACGTAACAATGCCCCATCATTTGCTGTTTATTGAGTGAATTATTATTATTTTTTATCTTTTATTCGTTTCGCTAAACAAAAACATCCACTAAACAACACCGACTTTGTATCGCCCCTTTTTTTTTTTTTTTGTAGAACTTGATTGTTTTGAAAAATATAAACACTCCTCCATATATAATAGCTAGTTAATTACGTAATTTAATGTAGGTTTATATGTAAGATCTTGATTTTTTATGTTCTTCATTTGTTTTTCCTTAAATTATACCTAATGAGTACCATTAAAAATTGTAGGATTTCATCCATACCAAAAAATATATTCACTCCCTCCACATAAAATTGAAGTACTAACATAGACCCTGAGCAAATTATACCGCAAATAATACATATACATAAGAAAAGAAAAAACTTTTATAAGAGAATATTTTCAAATGGAGGGTAGAGTTTTTCTATGTGTGCTATTGTTTAATTATGTGAAGTGATAGAATTGACCCTGGTAATTTGACTTTTGTAAGAAAGCTTTTATTATTGATATGAAGAATAGTATCTGATACAATGAAACTTGGTGCACCCATACACACATATACCAATATGAAAAGAGATTTTATCATACCTACTAATTGCAAATTACTAATATGTCCTTAAGTAATTTTACACTCCCCCAAGTTGGAGGTTGAAATATATTTGCAATTGATAACTTGATTAATAGCCTTTGTTGAATCTCTTTCCCAACAACTTTGGTTAGTAAATCTGCTTTTTGATCTTCAGATTTGACATGCTTTAAATCAATTAATCCCTTTTTCAATTTTTCTCTAACAAAATGACAATCCATTTAAATGTGTTTGGTTCTTTTATGAAATATAGGATTATTTGCAATGTGAATTGTTGTCATATTATCACAATAAATTCTTACAGGATTGTGATGGCTTATATTTAAATCTCTAACCATTCTCAATGTTCATACAATCTCTGATACAGCCATACTCAAGGCCCTATATTCTGCTTCTGCTGAAGACTTTGCCAGCTTGCTTCTTAGTTTTCTATAGTACCAGAGATCCTACAATCTTTATCAAGTAACCACTAACTGACCTTCTTGTGGTGGCAAACGCCTCCTAATTAGAATCGTAGAAACACTCAAGATCAAGATCTCCTTTTGAACTCAGCAGCATTCCAAGTCCGGGTGTTGCTTTCAAATATCTCAGAACATTCAAGGCAACAGTTATGTGTTCCTTTGTTGACATTTGCATGAATTGGCTTAGAAGTTGCACAGAAAAGGATATATCAGGACGTGTCATAGTTAAATAGATCAGCTTACCTATCAGCTTTCTATAACGTTCTGGATTCTGCAACAAATCAGCCTCATTGTTCCTTCCTTCATCAAAAGGTATTGATTTATGATTTTGCAATAGAGGGACTCCAAGTGGTTTGGAGTCACTCATCCATGTTTCAGCCAAAATATCCAAAACACATTTCCTTTTACATAAGACAGTCCCTTTTTATGATTTAGCAACTTCTATTCCTAGAAAATATTTCATAAGACCAAGTTCCTTTATTTTGAAATTATTATGCCAAAAAAGATTGGTCTCATGGATCCCTTTTACACTACTTTCAGTTACCAACAAATCATCAACATAAATAAGTATTAAAACAACACCATCATAAAAAATTCTAATAAAAAGGGAATAATCATGCTTACTCTATTTAAATCTAGCATGAATCAAAGCCCTTGAAAGCTTGTGATTCCATTGCCTCGAAGCTTGTCTTAGGCCATATAAAGATTTAGTTAACTTACATAATATGTGCTCCCCCTACTTTCAAAACCTTGGAGAACTTTCATGTATACCTCATCTAAATCTCCTTGTAAAAAGGCATTGCATACATCTATTTGATGTAATTCCCATTTATATACATAGCTGCCAATTTGAGAACAAGTCTAACAGTTAACATCTTAACAAGAGAAAATGTTTTATGGTAACCTATGCCTTCTCTTTAACTATATCCTTTGACAACTAATCTAGCTTTATATTTATCTATCGTTCCATTCGAATTATATTTAATCTTATATATCCATTTGCATCCAATAGCCCTTTGTCCTTTAGGTAATGGTACAATAGTCCAAATGTCATTATCTTCTAAAGCCATAGTCTCATTATTCACGGTGTCTATCCAACGTTGATCTTTTATAGCATTCTCATAATATCCAGGTTCATGCATAGAATCAAGTCAAAAAACACATATGAGATGTAGATATATGATTGCTTATGTCTTAACTCAAAGATAAAACTCTTTATATTCTGGTAAAGAGAGGGCCCGGCCCCGGGGGGAGTGGGGGGGGGGGGGGGTGACCCTATATATGACCTCATATCTCTCCTCATTCGCATAACAACCCCAATTGAATTAGTATTGGCTATAATTTTCCAGCGTGGTTGACTAGATACATTTCAATAAAACTAATAGAGATAATTTTTAATACAAATAATTAAAATAGGGGGTATTTTTGAAAAATCAAATCATGAGAACAGACTCTTGTGCATAAGAACAAATCATGAATAGATTGACAATCATCTTGTCAATATAATTTTTCATGCTTTCATTGACTAATTCGCCTTAGAATGACATTATGTCGTCATGGTAATTTCTTTTTTATTAACAACTATTATTTTTATCAACGGATTCAACATTGGACCAAGTCAGAGCTTACTTAATTCATAAGCTGAGCAAAGAGAAAGAGATATTGGGATATTATATAAAATTAATATGATGGTATATTATTTAAAAGATTAAGGAGTAATTTGGTCAATAAATTATTACCTCAGGAGCGCCTAGTACAAATAACTTTCAAGTTGATCAAAAATACAAAAAAAAAATTTAAAAAATGTGTCGTCAGCATAACGTCGTCAGAAAAAGATAACGTTCGTTATCTAAGGTGTAGATTGGCTAACGAACTTTTACTCCATGAGCGCTCAACATAAAAAAGTCCATGCGTAATTCACCCAAAATGCAACTGCTATAAATCCTTGTTTAGACCCCCAACCATGTGCATTAGGGTTAGAAAGAGTGAATGCAACAAAAAAATAACAAATTATATTAATTATCTTATGTTTATTATTATTATCAGTTATCTTAAGTAATTATTGACTATATATTTACTCTTTAAATGAAATTTTTGTTGTTGTAATTCTTTTCAATCTTTTAAAAAAATCAAATATTTATGTGCATATGATAATGGAAAATATTTATATTTACATGGGTAAAAATATCACATAATTTATAGGTCACCTTTATTTTATTTGGCTATATCTTTCTCTCTTATCTTTGCTGATAAAGGGATCGATTCATTTATATTTATGTGTATAAATATAATATTTTTGCTAATGGAAATTGATATACGACTGATAAGATTAACAAATGGATTCAAATCTTATTGTTAGTTAAGTAGGTATTATAGGAGCATTACTTTTAAAAATGGGACGAAGGCTTCTGAATTTTTTTGGGCAACCGAAATATCCCATCAAATTAATTATTCTATTGATAATAAATAAAACTAAAAAATTACTCAAATTATATGCACTTATATTAATAACTAAAAAATATCATCGGCTGTATATAAATTTTTACGCATATTTATGTGCACGTAAATATATGTTATTTTTAAAAGATTGAATAGAATTACAACAATAAAAATTAAATTTAAAGAGTAAATAATACAATATTATAGACAATAATTGCATAAGATAATTGATAATAATAATTAATACAAGATAATTAATATAATTTGTAATTTTTTGTTGCATTCACTATTTCTAACCTTGATACACATGGTTGGGGTTTGGACAAGAATTTACAACAGTCAGATTTTGAGTGGATTGCATATGGACTTTTTTGTGCTAAGCGCTCATGAAGTAAAATTTGTTTATGCTGGGCACTCCTGAAGTAAAAGTTCGTTGTCCAATCTTCATTTTAGATAATGGACATTATCTTTTTCTAACAACGTTGTGCTGACTACACGTTTTTAAAAGTTTTTTTATATTTTTTGTCCACTTGAAAGTTTTTTGTGCTGGGCGCTTCTGAGGTAATAGTTTATTGGTCAAATTGTTCTTTAACCCTTATTTAAAAGTCATGCGGGTGCCTTTATAGCTAAATAACAAGTATTTTTAATCTTTCACTGTGAAGTTGCAAGTTTTCTCTTTTATAAATATGAAGTGTGCAACGGCTCACTCTACCTAATATTGATATCACCTAGAAAGAAGGGAGATGTCGCCTTGCCTTTAGATCGTGGGTGAGCCCAACCCCTTTCCTAAAATTCTTATATACATATATATAAAGAAGTGTATCGTGCACTAAGTACCTTCTTGGTAAATAATGTAAAATAAAAACCATGACAATTATAACTTATTTTAAAAGAAAAATGACAGAAAAATATCACTTAAACCTTAAAATCTTGTCGACAAAAATATTAATAAGATCAATAAGAACAATAACAACATGTAACAATTCGTTTTATTGGGAAATTACTTATTTTGAATTTTAAGATTCAGATAGTATTTTTTTTTAGGATTTTTCCTATTCCTAACTCCACCTCAGTATATAATCAATAACTAATGAATAAATATTATTTAAAATTAAATGTGAACCTAAAATAGAAAAAAATTTACTTTTTTGTATTATAACTATGATAACTCACTACTTTTAAAATATAACTATGATGAGTAAATATTATTAATTTCTCTTGAATTTTGCTAGACCTTAAGAACTATTCCTTTATTTTAAAAATAAGAGAAATTTTGAGGAAAAAACCTATAAAATTTCAAAATCTTAACTATATTATATAAGAAATTCACAACTTGTTTATATAACAACTCATTGATTTAGAATTTTGAAATTTTAGAGTTCTTTCCCAATTACCAGCCTTCTTCTATTTTCAAATATACACAAGATTTTTTTTTTTTTAAAAAAAAAACAAGTAGTGGATAATCATATGAACTTTTGCTCCCAAAATTTTATTAAAAATTCACGAATCTCTACTATATTGCTAAGGAAAATGTTTGTGTGATTATTTGAAAAATAAAAATAAATTCATTTTAACTTCAACACAAATTTAGATAAGTTCTTAAAATTGATTTTCTCGTTTTAGGAAAATTTGTGTGAATTAAAAACAGTATGTATTCATAGAAAACTTGAAGTATGACTAATTTCAGAAATAAAACTAAAGCATAATTATACTATTTTATTCTCCCTCCGATGGTTCAAGATCTGAATGGTGGATTCAGAGGCCCAATGAGTAACAAATTTGTGGGGCATGGGCCCAAAACATTAATGATCCGTTTTGCTCATCATCCCACACATTCTTAAAAAACCAGAACCCGTTTCAGAACTACCTATGTGTGGCCGCTGGATTAGAATGAAGGAGAAATAAACTGGTTTGAGAGTGATCAACTGTCGATCTCACGTTCTACTGCTAGAGTTTGGAAATTGAAACAATAGAGAGAAAACATATGAAGTGATAGGAGCAAAAATTGAGGTATGATGAACAACGTTGATAGGGACTGCTAAAAGTCTGAGGTTGAGAATGAAAATTAAACTTCATTCAAGCGACTAAGAGCCTGTTTGAAAACCCTCTAAAATCAAGATTTTGCACAGGCTAAGACAAAATTCTCTTCACATATTTACCTCAAAAATTCTAAACAAGTAAGGAGGGAACAACATTTGCTACCACTAGCTTTACATCCGGAAGCCTAACCACTTGTATCTGGTTGTCTCGCAGAATAACAGCCGCTGCAAGGGACTAGACTCGAGAGCATAATATGTGGTTTTTGTTTTAATATTGTTACTCCTTCAAGCCGAGTTACTTAACTAATTTAGATATCAATTCAGAAGACATGTAAAGTAATCCAAGGAAAATTAAAAAGATAAATATAGGAAGATAAATAAATTACTTTAAAGTGTGTGTATAAATATCAATTGTAAATTGGTGTATCATCTACTGATATATAACATGTAAATATGATTAAGTACTTCCGTTGGTCATTAATATAAAATATAATTGAGGAGTTAATTTACCTCTATTGATCCTTTCTGAACAATAATCAAAAAGGAAAGGAAATACAAAAATTAAAAAAGATGACTATGGTGTTTTAAAAAATATATGTTATATTAACTAACTCAACTAACATTTTTAATCTAATAAAATTGGGTAAATATACTTTATATTAAAGAGTAAGTAATTTATTTTACTTCTTTAATATTTTTAGAAGAGTTACAAATTCCAAAGAAGTTACTTGGGTCTTATGTTGTTAATGATTAAAAGGGGTACTATGATTTTATATTCTGAATCAAGTTGAAGCCATAACCAACTCTTATGTTAAAGAATAAGGTACTTATCAGAAGAATTTAAACTGTTGTGCACCACCTGAATTCATGGTTGATAATTGATTCATAGGAAGGGGGAATGTGAGACGAGGCTGCATTCGGGTCAGTGCACTATGCCGTGACGTGGTTTGCTTGTGAAGTGGTGGAAACATTTGCCATCTTTTCCTGAAACTCTTAATTTGATTGCCGAGTGGCGGACCCAGGACTGAATGTATATTGTATATAGTCATTACATACATGCACGCACTCTATATACATTAAAAACATATGGCATATATAATAGCTAGGGTGGATCGTGATACGTGTCTTCCAAAATTTGAGAGGAGAGGCACCCACTAGCTGCTTGCATGTTCATATTGTGTTAAACATTCATATGATGTTAATATATTAACATGAACACACACACACACACATAAACATGTTCATGTGTTCCTCTTCTGTTGCTTAGAAATTCAACAAAAACAGTTGAGATGGCAAACACATGAGGAGGTTGAGTACGGGCTACAAATAAGGAATGTCAATTGACCCATGACACAATTCATAATGCACTTAAAATGGTGCCTTCCTTGGTGCATGTGGGACCCTCCTTTTGTTGTGCCTTTAGGTTCCTTTTGATTCAAAGAAAATGTTGGAAATGAATGAAATCGAAAGGAAGGGAAAATATTTTGTTATATGGGTGTTTGATTTGCTTTAAATAAAATAATTAGTTGATATGAAAATTTTTGTTTGGTTGGAAAAAAATTAGATAAGAAAATGAACCAGAAAACCATTTTACCCTTATATTAAAAATATCATTTAAATCTCATGAAGAGTGCAAACCTTACTTTGCTTCCACATCCTCATCTTCAATCTCTCTGACCACCACTCCTCTCCCATAAACTTCCATCGTCGACTTCTGTCGCAAGACTTTTCCCTCATCCTCCTCTTCTCTTCCTCCCTCCTTTGTCAAAGGTCTCCTCCACTACATAGTTGCAGTTCACAACACTCAAATCCATGTCCGTCGTTGAGTTCTCTTCCACCTCCACCTTTTGTTCAAAACTTTTTGTCATTGTAAAAGGGTAAGTTGGTTTTCGATACTTTCTAAGCAAACTAGAAAATAGATTTCTACCAAAATAAGTGGGAAGCAATTTTCCCACGTGGGAAAATGCCTTGCCACCAGAAATTATTTTTTTGGAAAAATGGGGAACCAAATGGCTAACGCGGCCGGAAAAATCTCATCTTTCATTTCTCTCCTTTGATTTTCAAATATCTAAATGGGCCCTTAAAAATAGTCCTTTTCCTTATGTAAGTATTAGTTTATTTGAACTTTTCATAAATGATTTTATAAAGTAAATACGCAAGAAGAATTTTATTTCACCTTAAAAAAAAAACTTAAAATAATACTTGTCATCCGTTCCCAAACAGGCACTAAACTGTTTGAAACTGTTTTAACAAAAATTTTCAAGCAATACTAGATAAAAACCTAACCACATAATTACTTTTGTATAGCTTAAAGAAGTAAAAGCTATTCTCTTCCGCTGCTATTCCATCCACGTCTTCATCGCCCCTTGCCGGAGGCCCCATGACAACTGATCGTGTCATTACTTACTTAAAGTTGGCATTACTTTTTATCAACTTTAGACGTAATCTGATTTAATAAATCTCGTCTTTGATAGGTCCATATCTCCGATCTTATCCGCTTCTTTCATTTTAATGATAGGTCCATATCAATTTAATGAATCTTACTTTCCACGTTTTCATTTTCCTCAAAGAATCATGATCGAAAGCAAATAACCACATTTACGCGCGTTCGTTCGTGCTTGTATAAAAACTGTATTTAATTGATTGAATTCATGGCTACAGAAAAGAATACAATATTTCTCTAAACCAACTTTACAGCCTCATTAAACCGCTCAACTAATTAAATTCTCGGCACAAATTGTTAAACTTCAATTCATAACCGAGGAGACAACTAGACAAGGTACGACGACTTCCCAAACATTCGCAGGGGTTGGTCCTTCAAAAATTGACCAATCCTAGCTCCAAAGTTAATCCAGCGACTCTTTTCTTGTATATGTTCCGGAAATTATAAAACTATCCGAAACCTTTAGTCATCACTCATCACTAGCATGCTGTACTCATTTACTGCTTAAAAATTCCACAGGAATGAGTCATCAATTATCAGGCTGTCCATGTTTTCTTCCTCGTAATTCACACTTGGTATCTCCGGTATGTAGAACCCGCTGGTTAGATCATCGAACCCCGCGAATATCCCGTATTCATTCGCGTAATGACCTGATCCGACTGTCTTAAAAAGATCCGGGACCGATTTGTTCAGTGTCGTTTCACTGTCCATTTGCACCGTCACCTCGGAAAGCGAGGGTGACGGAGATTCCACGGGCATAGCCGTCGCTTCCGAGAGCGAATGAGACTGAGACTCCTCTGCCAATTCTCGGGTCACTGTTTGACCCGTACCAGGATCCGAATTGGCGAAACGGGCCGCGGCGGTTTGAATCTGAGCCGGGGACATAGACCTTCCGCCGGGGATGTCGGGCGGGTTGTCGGGGAAATTAAAGTTACCGGAGTGGCCACGTAAGCAGAACATGGCGGCGTCAAAGGCACGCGCCGCCTTCTTGGCAGAGTCATATGATCCCAACCAGATCCTCTCCCTGCTGTTGGGTAGTCTAATTTCGGAAACCCACTTGCCCCACTTCCTCTTACGAACCCCTCTGAACTTAGAATCGCTTCGTTCCGAGGGCTCATCATAGACCTGCTTCGTCATTTCTTTCCCAGAATCAAACGAAGCTAAATAATTAAGACAAATGTATTCGTCCTTTTCAAAAAGCTATGAATATGAATTGATAAGAATCGAGAGCCTGAGGTATCTTTGTTTGTCGCGGATATTAGATGAGACGGAGAGCGTTTGTTCTGTGGAGGCTTGAGAATTTGCGGCTGCTTATTTATATGTGTGGGGGATCGAGCGTGTCTTGCGACAAGCGAGTGAAAGGGTTTGACTACCTGTGATCAGTCAGTGAGGCGCGTTGAAGGTTCAGGTAGCCCAATGCTGATGATAGCAGTGATGTGTCGTTACGCGTAGAAGATGACAATATTGGACCACGTTTGCCTTTTAATCCACGTGTGCTTACTCATTCACTCACCTTATTTATATACGGAGTGTATATATGATTACACAGTATTATAGAATTCATTGTGCAGTTCAATTGACTCAATTCAACATCTAATGGTTGAAGTTTGAACTACATCCTATGCATTAAAATAACCCAAGTTATTTTGTCTACTAATTGACCAATTAGATCATGAAGTAAGCGAACTAATCCTACCTTAATGGTTAAGGTGCTAATCTGTTTTGTAAGTTTTTGTCAAGTTACAAAGTTGTTTAGATTTTTTTTTTCCAATGTTATCCCAAACATTTCAAGACATAGTAATATTATCTCAAATTATTACAAAATTAATACTAACGGATAAAATAATTGACTTTGACTGTTAGTTTTTTAACAGTAAAAGGATTGCTCTTTTTTAAAAGTTTAAGAATAGTATTACCTCTGGTCCTAATTATAAGATAAAGTTGATTTTTTTAGATGGATTAAAAAAGCTAAATAAATTAATTAATCATTTCATATGTTATATATTCTTAGATTATATATTAATTTATTAGTCAAACTAATTAATTTGAAGAAAAAAATAAAAATAAAAATACTTTAAAGTAATCTAATTAGTTTCTTTAATTTCTCTAAAAAAATCAACTATGTCTTATAATTAGGATCAGAGGGAGTATTAAACTCTGAAAAAACTTTCTCTTGATTGAAAACTTCAGAAGATATATTTGAACATTAATCCTAAAAAAAAAAACTCATTGGAGAGACATTTTTGCGGCAAAACCTCTATCCTATTAGTTAGTTGTTTCGATAACCTCCACTAGCCTTTTGAAGTTCGGTGGTGATGATTTTGCCCACCTTCTTTCTATCCATATTAAGAGCCTATTTAATTTGAAGAAGGGAGGGAAGGGAGATTTTTTTTCTTCTTTTCATCTTTACTAAATGGTTTATAATTTTTTTTTAATATTTTAAAAATACATTTTCAACTAAAATTTTTTTTTTATTAATAACAATTTAATTATTATTTTCTCTAGGGGCTCTTCCCCTCTCCACTTGCTCCTCTCAAACCAAATAAAGTGTAAAACGATGTGAGATAGGGATAGGGGATTGGACGAGCCTAACGTAAAGCTCTTGTTTTGCACTTCCTTCTTCACATCCCTGGTTTACGCAAGAGTCAACTTTGCGTACTTTTCGCATGTCCTTATTTTTTTTACGCCTGTATGCTTAATTATATTTACTTATAAAAATACGCCTAGTGGTTGCCACATCATCATTGACTCGCGGAATTCTTAACCCTATTAGCTTTTATTAAACGATTTTTATTATTATTAGGGATTAACCAAATCGAACAAATTCAATTTAAAATGCTTAATAAAGTAGGGATATTATTAAAAACCCATGGAAGAAAGGGTTTAATTAAGGGGAACAATCCTTACACTATGTTTGGTTTGAGGGGAGGGAGTGAGAGGGAAATAATCCCTAGGTAGGCATGGAAATAAGCTAGGTAGGCCAGGTTTTGGCTAAATAGATCTGAGCCTGTAACGGGGGTATAAGGCCTGAGCCTGAATTCAAGCTTTATTTTGTGCTTAGGCCTAAGCCTTCATAAGGTCTGGTCGGACCTGAAGCCTGTTTAAAAGCCTACTTACGATGTAGGCCTTTAAAAAGACCTCATATTGTAAGCAATAAATAGGTTTTATACACTTTAAACCTATCAAAATCTATATAAATATAATTTAAAATTAAAATATAAGAATGAAAAATAATAAATATTATATTATTTATATGATATAAATTTAATTATATTTATTTAATATGTAAATAGGCTCGGCCTTAACAAAATAACCCTAGCCTATTTACATATTTAGGCTTTTAAATAGGCCTGACCTGGCCTTTTAGACAAACAGGCCAGGCCTAACCAGGCCTTAAATAGGCCAGGTTGTAGGCCACCTAATAAGGGCCTGGCCTATTCCCACCCCTCTTCCTAAGGAGTAAATTGACTAAAATGTCATTAATGAGGAGAATATTCCTCTTTGTTGATAATATGTTTTGGGAATATTGAAAATTTTTCATAGGCTATTTTATAAAGATAAAAGAACAAATTTCTCTCTCTCTTTTTCTCACTTCCCCCTCAGACCAAACATGGTGTAAGGACTGGGAAACTAACTTTCTCACTTCAAATTGTACTGTATGCAAATTTTTTTATGTATAAAATTTGATTATTCAATTTTGACTGGTATCAAATCATATCCTCTATTCGATTCACAATATAAGTTGCTTATAAAAAGAATGACTTAATCTAGGATATAAGTCATTTGAAGAGCAAACAATATTTATTTATCAATTTTGCCTTTATAATTAAGCTGTGAAACTAACATCTTATATATTTTTTTCTCTTTTAATATGGGTTAAAACATGAAAATCTCTTTTAATTTATGATAAATTTAACGAGTCACTATCATTTTTTTTTAATTTTAATGATGTAGTTAAAATTATGTGTACGGTGCATCAAGGGTGAATTGTTATTGGGAGAGGCGTCTGACGTGGGGGATGACACCTCATGGGTGACGTGGGGGGTGGGACATATGGAAGGGTCAAACTCAAAGAATAAGCTGTTGATTGGCTGACTCAATCATCAAAAGGCTCTTCCTTTGACGTCTCAACACGTACGTGTGCCAGACCAGTCAGCACACCATCCAGATGTACCCGACTTCCTCGCATCTTCTCCAACAACCCCTAATGCGTCACCAACAAAACTCAGAATCCTCCTCTATATATGACTCTCACAGGGTCACAACACTTCAAATATATACAGCCTAAACACGCCTATCAAAGTGGTCCTAGAAAGGTTTTGTCTGCATATACAACCACTATACTACTATCAAGCATGAACACTCATATTTTTTAAAAATATGCATGTGTTGGACACTTCGACACCATCCAACACTCCTATTTTTTAAAAAATATATGTGGCCTTGAATATTACTAAATTGATTATGAATTTTCCTTTTATATATTTTTTTTAAAAAGGAGTCACAACTTTTATAATGAGGCCGAATCTACAATGAGTCAAAGCTGAAAGTCAGAATTTTACGAAATATTGAACTTGAATGTAAATTATATATATATATATATATATATATATATATATATATATATATATATATAAATATCAAAACATGTCTTAATGTGTCAAAATTTAAATTTTTTTAAAATTAACGTGTCGAAGTGTCGAGTCGTGTTGTATCTCATGTCGGTGTCGGTGCAAAATAGTTATACTATATGCATGCAACCTCAAATAACAGGCTATATGTGTATAGTTACATTCTATATCCTCCACGTCAGACGATGCTTTTCCGTATCTGCCGAAAGGGACATTCCCAAACTAAATGCTCCCCAGAAGTGCGTCATCGTCTCTCTATATTTAGAAATAAAACCAGCTCTCTAATATGTCCTATAATAAGGATGGAGAGAGAGTAATTAAGAAGATGCATATATATCTAGTAGTTAGAAAGAGTGGAGCTGATGTTAAGGCCTTCCTATTATTACTTTCAAGAGTTTACGAGGAAACAAATAAATAAATATATGGCTGAGTTTAAACAACACAAGAGACAACAAAATAGCTTTCAACTTAAGGGCAAACAGCACGGGTCATGCAAGTTAATGAGAATAGGATCTATTATGATCAAAATAAGGTACAAAAGAGTTTCAAATAAATGCATACACACATGCAATCACCAACTAAACGATAAAAGCTACAAGTTTACAATAGTGTATAAAATAGTTTGACATACATGAAAAAATGTCTCTGACACCATGGATATGTTTTCTCTCATATATATCAAACCTCTAAATGACGATCCCACTATTGAAAATGACGAACCATATGTTTTGAACTTGTTAACCAAATTTCATCTCTCGATTGAACATGTAACAAATGTGAAAACGCAAATTTACTCTATTTACCTATGAAGTTGCATTTTTCTCTTACATGGCTACAACATTAGACTTCTTTGACATTTCCAACCTTAGCTAATCTGGCCTTGGTAGGGCCGTTCTGCCCCAAAACCTAATATGCCTTCTCTACTTAAATATTGTTGTTCAAATGTTAATATGAATAGCCTGCTCAAATTATATATAGCGAGACATTGAACCAACACTATATAATTTTACATCAGTTGTGAATGCTTAGTTTTTAAAATCCAGAACATCTAAGATAAATGTACGTAAGAGTAAGACAGGTGTAAGCAAGACTGATGGACTTGATAATAGACTGTGCTAGCATGTACGCTAGCTTTGCCTCCCCTGTTCTAAAGCTTTCCAAGTTAATAATATTGGTGTCTCTTGTGCCATTTAATTTATGTTATATATTTGTTTATTTGTTTCTTCATATACTTTTGCAAGTGATAGGGAGACTTAACATCCGCTGCACTCCATCCTAATACCAGCTTTAGTTGATGCTATGTTGCAACCATTTGGTGGATCAAGCTTCAAAGCGGTAGAGGCAAAGCTAGCGAACGTGCTAGCTCAGTCCGTCGTCTGGTCCATTAGTCTTGCTTAAACCTGTCTTAATTTACATTTATCTTGGATATTCTAGATTTTTAAAACTAAGCATATACAAAATTGATGAAAAATTATATAGTGCTGGTTCAGTGACTTTTCTCACTGTATATAATTTGAGCAGGCTACAATTGAACAACAAATTAAAGTTTGGTCAGCCAAAAAAAAACTACTGAATACTATGCAGCATGCTATCCGTCGGAATCAGTTTGCTTACTACTGATTCAGGCACTTATCAATGATGATGCTAACTGAAAAAAAAAAAAACTATATCACCATGAGCAAAAACAGAAAAAACCCTCTTCTATAGTTGGTTGTTGGTGATTATGTTTCTGCAGCAGATTTGGGATGATTGCCTTTTGTTTGTTGTTTATGCTTATCTGGTTTTTCATTTCTGTTTAATCATGGCTTATGATTTTTGGACTGAACTGTTACGCTTTTTTATTTATCACACACACACACGAGTATTTTTAGGGGAAAAAACATATCAGCTCCATTGTGGACGATAGGAGGTAAAAAAGAAAAAGCATAAGTTCACCAGTCATCACCCATGGCGGATGATATATGCACATACTTAACCAATAAAAGAGTAAAAAAATTTCAAGTGGATATTGAAATTCTTAATATATATATTACATTTACTTATTCTGGGAAATCCCAAAAAAATTCTAAAATTTCAAAATTTTAAATCAAGTTTGGTTCCTATAATTAATAGGCGATTGAGTATATTTGATAAAACATTTATAACTTAGGGGGAAATCATTAATTTAAGATTTTGGAATCTTGGAGATTTTTTTTCTGAAATTTTCCCTAACATGTATTGAAGCTGAGCTATTGAAATGTTCAAATAATCTTAACCGTTTAGTTAACAACTCTTTACCTGTATCTACAACCCTAGCCCCCCCCCTTTCTCTCTTCTCTCCTGTTCTCCCCTTTGCATCTCGCCCACTCGCCGGTGGCTTGTGATAAACAAGCCACCGGTGAGCCTACTTTTGTGTTACAGATAAGTCAGAGGTGTAGCTTGGAGTCCAGATCTGACATCTGCGATCCTCTCACTTTGAGTTTTGTCGGTTGTGGCGAGTCTTCTTCTCTCCTTCTCCAGATCTGATCTGCAGATGTGAGATTTATCTGTTTTTTGTTCCTTTTTTTGTGGTTTTGGGTTTTGTGGTGGTGTTTTTGTCTAAGGAAATAAATAGGTCTGTAAGATCTACGTTCAAATCCTCTTTGTTGGATGACTGTTTGAACATTATTAGATCTGATTATCTCTTGGTAGCTCGAATCTGCGTTCTTGGAGGAAGATTTAAAGAGGTGTTTTTTGGTATGTGGTTAAGGTCATCGGATCTACTTGATCAGAGGAGCAGAAGCTTTATTCAGGACATTATAGGTCTTCTTCTTTCTGAGGTTGGATTTTCTAGGTTCTTTACCCCAATATGGGGTGTCTGTACAGCTACTCTAATTGCAGTTAATGCTTATAAGGATATGTGCTCTTCAGGGTGGGTTTTACGACCAACACTTCCTTTGTCGTCACTTCTAACCTTGGATATCGAGGAGACCGCTATTGCCTATGAGTTTTCTTCTACTCTTAAATCTGTTATGTACTTTTGGCTGTTTTTGTATCTGGTTTATTTGGTTATATTTGAGATTGTTTTGTTTGTATTTATTTTCATCTATTGTATCAGTCTCAAGTATTAATATATATTTAACTTTCGATAAAAAAAAACAACTCTTTACCTCGTACATGTAACTTTTTTAAGGAAAAATTCTATTCAAATACCACTTGAATTTGTAAAACCCCCACCCAAAAGTACAATGAATTTATTAAAAGATGGAGGAGGCAAGAGAACTAATAAGGGATATGCAAATTTGGGTGAATTTATTTTTTCACCCTTAGTTTTTAAATAAATGAAAAAATAAAAGAAATGTGACCCTCGTTGGAGGGCCACTGTGCTTTGGGCGTCGGAAGCCTGAGGTCTAGCGAGGTTTTTTTTTTTGGGCTGGGGTTGAATCTTTTTTTTTTCTTAAAAAAAGATTCAATGAAAGTAAAGAAGGTGGGGTTTAAACCCACCCCACCTTCATAAGGGCGAAGTGGCCCAACCACTGGGCCACTTAGTTCCTTTAATATATATGCATTAACAAATATATAGATCTTATTTATGTAGAGTTTGGAAAAAACCTAACGAAAACACTGATAATTACGATTACGGAACTTGTAAATACCATTAACGAATTAGTAATTCTCATTTCAAGATTTGTTATAATTGACTCTTATTTGTTGTCTCATGAGAGACACATGTAAAAAACCTGACGAAAGCACTAATAATTGCTATGACGGAACTTGTAAATACCATTAACGAATTGGTAATTATCATTATTGAACTTGTAGATCCAAGTAATGAATTTATTATTCCCATTATAAATTTTGTTCAAAGTGCTTAAATTTTGTTCAGTCTTCTAAATCCTATTATATATATATGGATTAATGTTTATCTATTAATATAGGTAAGCACTATGAACAAGACTAAACAAAATCTAAGCACTTTGAACAAAATTTGTTATGAGAATAACAAGTTCATTAATCGAATTTATAAGTTCAGTAATGGTAATTACTAATGTCTTCGTAAAGTTTTTTACAAGTGTCTCTCATGAGATAACAAATAAAGGTCAGTTTATAACAAATCATGTAATAGAAATTACTAATTCGTTAATAGTATTTACAAGTTTCGTAATGATAATTATGAGTGTTTTCCTTAGTTTTTTTCCAAACTCTGTTTAAATAAGAACAATATGTTTATTAATGCATATATATTAAAGGAACTAAGTGCCTAATGGTTGGGCCACTTGGCCCCTATGGAGGTGGGGTGGGTTGGAACCCTACCTTCTTCACTTTTATTGAATATATATATATATATTTTTTAAAAAAAGATTCAACCCTACCCTAAAAAAAAAAACCTCGTTGGATCTCAGGCCAGCGTTAGCTAGATCTAACAGCCGACTATTGGATCTCAAGCTGGCAGTCAGCCATTGTGGCCCTCCAGTGAGGGTCATATTTCTTTTTTTAAAAAAAAATATTTAAAAACTAAGGGTAAAAAGAAAAATTCAGTCCTCCTACCTTCACAATCTTTTAACAAATTCAGTGAGCTTCTAGGGATTTTATAAATTCAAGTGGTTTTTAAAAAGAATTTTATTTTCTTTTAATTGCCATTCTATATTGCATAGGATGCACATTAGGTGTAATAAAAAATGAATTAAATGTTAAGATGCCGATGAGTAGTATTTAAGGAATAGAGTTTAAATTTCTATAATGTATTAAGAAAATAAGAATTAATAACATTACATAAAATTGGAGGTGGAACCTCTCACTAAGATAACCTCAAGAAACTTCTATCAAGTTTCAAAGTCCAGTATATAAAATCAATGGTAATTTTAATTTTATTTTTCTGGGGTACAAATTTTAATTTTAAATTTTGTTGTTATATCCCTTTTTTTTAAAGGGGGAAAAAATGGTTAACCTAAATTCACGGTGCGACCCGCCTGCCTGAATGACCTCGAGACTTCTATCAAGTTTCAAAGTGCAGTATATAAAATTAATGGTAATTTTGATTTGAATTTTCTGGGGAACAAATTTTAATGCTAAATTTTGTTGTTATATCCCAATTTTTTTTAAGGAAAAAAAAAAAAAAAAACTGGTTAACCTAAATTCATGGTGCGACCCGCCTGCCCGAGGCTCCTGAGAATTCTAGAAGGGCCTATCTGATAAAAGCCCCAGTCCTGAATAGGGTTTTATCTTCATTTCTTCAACGCTTTCATTCCTCACTCCCAGAGCTCGGTCGCAAATTAGAATCCTTGCTAAGTTAGTTCACTTCCGATTAAGGTATCATCTTATTCTGTCCTCCTCTGCGGCAAGGATTCATGTTTTTTTTTCGGTTCATGTGCTCGTTTCCTGGAAAATGTGGAAAATTAGCTCTTGCACTTACTTCGACATTCAATCTGTTTTATTCTGCTGCGAGTTTGCTTTCTATTAGCTCTTTCCTGTGTTTCTTCCTGCCGTTAAGTTGGGTGTGTTAGATAACCTGTGTTCTTTTACTGATTTTGTGGGCAGTTACTCCTTGGACCTTCCAATGGCGACCGCTCAGCTCACAGCATCATCATTTTCTACCATGAATTTGCCCTCGTTCGAAGGTCTTCGACCTTCTGTGGTTCAGTTTTCTGCTGTCGGACACGTTAGACTTCCCGGCCTCACTAAAAGGTCCTTCCGGGGTTTGGTTGTTAAAGCCGCAACTGTTGTTGCCCCTAAGGTATATCGTCGTCCTCAAGTTAAGCTAGAATAGCTTTATGAAACAATAAAAGAAAAGAAAATATTGATCAGACAATTATGGCCACAGTTCTAGTTTTCTGTTCGTCCGTTAATATTCTTTCTTGTGTGATGCATTGACTTTCTGTAGTTCATCCTAGTTACGACACTTCCCCAGTCATACAGAGACGGGGCATCTCAGATTTTACAATGTGACTTTTTCGGCACAGACGCTTTTCCGTGGTTCAATTTTGTAGTTTACGAATTTTGTCAGCATAATTCTTGGACTATCATATTACTATCAGCATATCACACTTGTGCTTTGCGATGTTAAACATTAGTTAGGAGTCTCTGTCCCTGTTAATATCTTTTGTTGAAAGAGTCTGTCGGGATTCAGCTTACTAATTACCTACGAGTGATGGAGGCAAGTTGCTTGTTTGGTTGATACAATTTGCAGATAAACACGCGTTTCTTGCTGCTCAAACATAATCTATTTCTGCTAGAATATTATCAGTTTTTACCCTAATGATTATATGAGACGGGACAGCTAGGCACCCAATTGTCGTAAAAAGTGAAGCCAGTAGAAGATATTTTTTGAATAAAGCTTTACTGGGTACATGTTCAATAAATCAATGCCGTGGTAAATTAGTTTGCCCTTATAATTGAAAACAACCATTTAGGCACATGATGTTCTATTTTTTTTGTCTGCATTGTTTGTAGAGTTTATTTCTCCCTAACCTATGCTATACATGGCTGATTGGCAATTATTTTATGCAGTATACCTCGATTAAGCCGTTGGGTGACAGAGTGCTGGTAAAAATTAAGGGTTTGGAAGAGAAAACTCAAGGTGGGATTTTAATTCCCTCAACTGCTCAAACGAAGCCTCAAGGTGGTGAAGTGGTTGCTATTGGAGAGGAAAAGACGGTTGGGAAGAGCAAAGTTGACTTTGCCGTGAAGGTATTGTCCCTTTAACAAGGCTCTTTAACCCACTTGTTGTCTCTCTTTTCCTTTTAGGTGATATTGAGGGTGTTTGCTATAATTATGATTTCTAATCGATGCTATGCATTTATATTCTACAGCCTGGGGCACAAGTTGTGTATTCAAAATATGCTGGGACTGAGGTGGAGTTTAATGGTTCAAATCATCTTTTACTAAAGGTTGACGACATTGTTGGTATCCTTGAAACAAACGAGATCAAGGATCTTAAACCTTTGAATGATAGAGTGCTGATCAAGGTATGCCCTGTCTAGAGCATTTCGTCTATTGTCATGAGATGAAGATTGATGCATGACATTGGATCATCTGTTATCCTGTCAGAAAATGCTTTTGTTCTCTAGGCATTTTGTAGATTGGGAGCTTTTCCATAGCTTTTGTTAACCTGAATTTCCCATCTTTCATGCTGGTGTTCCCTTTCGATAATACTCATCTCTGTTATATTTAGGATTTCTGGCATAATGACAATGGTATATGTCAATTAACTAAATATTGACGCAGGTCGCAGAGGCTGAGGAAAAAACTGCTGGGGGTCTGTTACTGACACAGGGATCAAAAGATAAACCATCTACTGGAACGGTATGCTTCCTCACCTGATATTTATGACTTATGACAAGAAAATTTCTCTTGTATACAAGTGTTTTGTAAAATTTAGACAAGAATGTTTTGGGGTGGGAACAATGAAATAGTTTCAATGTAATCTTGCAGCATCTGTTTTCAGTGGTAGGTCATAATCTGTTTTGCTTTGGATGTTACAGGTCATAGCAATTGGACCAGGGCCTCTAGATGAGGAAGGCAACAGAAAACCGTTGTCCGTGAGTCCTGGAAACACTGTTCTGTACGCCAAATATGCGGGGAATGAATTCAAGGGCAAGGATGGATCCGACTACATTGTCACAAGAGCCTCAGATGTCATGGCTGTTGTTTCCTAGTGTTTTCTTTTCGTGCCCGATAATCTTTTTCATGTTTTGTAATCGTCTTGAGGAAGATGGAATTTTGTTTGTAGTGACTTTGAAATATAGTTGATTGCAATTCTGCAGCTTGTTTTTGGACAACGTTTCTTGTTATGAATTATTTTTGTTGCAGTCTTTGCTTTTAACATTTCGTGTTTTAAAGGCTTGGGAAAGCCTATGCAGAAGTGTTTCTATTTTTTGGGTATTTTCTGCGCTTAATGGCCATCTTTATGCATCCAGTCGAGTGTCACCTGAGGCGCTCTTCAAATATTTAAAGGGGCAAGAACAAAAGATGGTGAATTCTTAGTCATTAAAATTGGAGCGAGATTAACTACTGGTTCTATACCACTCCAGGTTTCAAATTAACTCTCACTAGGAGACAAGGAGAGTTAGTTAACTGGTTCTATTTTCAATTTTGCTTTTAGATTTATGATTGGCTTTGGTTCTAAAAGTCAATGTGGATGAATTTTTTCAGTTCGTTGCAATCAATAGGGGTAGAAAAGTAAAAAATGTATTTTCTACTTTGAAACTAAACTTATAATAAAAACAATCAAAATAACTTCTAAATAGGATCCACACGTTTAAATGTAGTTTTTCATGCCGGAAAATACATAATGCTTTTTTTAAGCTGTATTTGGATGAACCTTTAGAGAATAAATTTCGGAGAAAATGCAAAAATGATTTTAGAGAACATATTTAGATAAAAGATAGAAAAAATAGCTTATGAAAAACCATGTTTTAAACCTCCAAAAACCATGGTGGCGGAAAATTAGGGTGTTTGGGTATCTAACCCAAACTATTGTTTTGTTTTTAGAGTTAAAAGCTATTTTGGATTTAGGGGTATTTGGCTACTTGACTCTTAAAACCATGGTTTAAAAATTAAACCAAACACACTTGTGCAAATTGGACCTTAAACTGATTTATTTACTTTTCAATCACAACAGTTTTTTTGAGCAAAAAAAAAATTCACATCAGTTTTTAAACGTTAGAATGCAAAAGATTCCTAGCGAAACAAGCTATGCATATAGTCCCCAGGGAAATTGATAGAATTTGAGCTTGTTCAGTGGCACCATATATAATTTTACTTAGAACTCGAATGAGTTTGATAATGGAGAAAAAAGTATATTCATTTCTTAAATTAAAAGTTAATTATGATTTTAATACATAATATAACAAAATACCATCTATCATCCAACTGAACATAACACCTGTATAACAAAGTTTAATTAAAGGGCATAACACACACACATGTATGTATGTACACACACATATAATTAAAGCAGTGGAATTATGTTAGTGTTTGGATAAAAAAGAAACTATCTTCTTATTTTTTTTTAAAAAAAAAAAAATACTCCGTACATCTTTACAATATAGTTTAACTTTGAAATCAGGTTTCACTAGTTTATTTTATTTGAATTGACTCTTATTCTTTGGTCAGTTACTTTAATTTATAGACCTCAGAGAATTTCATATATAAAATTGCACAAGCAATGTTAAATGAAATGAAATAAATTTCATAAAAAACCCTAAAAATTTATAAATTAAAATTAGTAAAGTCAAAATGATTTGTTTGCTAAGATGAAAGCATATAATTGATCAAACTATAAGGACTTAAATTGAAATAAAAACTGCAGTGTTCCAATTCAAAATTGAAAAAATTTATAAAATCTATTGATTAATTTTTTTACTTAAAAAAAAAAAAGAATTCGTCTTTCCATGAAGTTTAAACTCAATTGAAAGGGATGGGATATTATCATAATATCCCAATAAATAGATGGATTTTCTATATTTAAAAATAAAACTAAAGTTGTTCTTACAAAATAAGACTACAATAAAATCGTAAGATAAGCAACAGCTGTAACTGACACCGCAATGAACCATGAATTTGACATCCCTACTCATTGATCATGTTCTAAGAATCTGTGAATAGATGTCATTGCCAATGGCATGATTCCTTTCGATAATTCTCAGATTCGAGAATAGACAGACTATTCTGGTCCTGGAGAAACATCACCAGCGAATCAACTCGATCAACATAAGGTGACCGCACTCACAAGCCACTGGTTCAAGACAAAACTGTTGTGACTAAACATATACTCTTCACAAGTATAGAGAAACATACATTACTATATTAAGGACCATGATAGATATTATTAGAGAGAGATACATTTGAGCGCAGCTACTAAGCAGTCAGTCTGAGATATATCTTCAACATGAATGAAGTCAGCTGCAAAATGAAGCACACAACACCCAAAGACGAAGAAAGGCCCAAAACGACCAGCTTTTCCTCATCATCAATGCACTTCTCCAATAGTCTGGTCGCCACTAAAAAATGTAAGAATTTTTCACCATTGCCAATAGTCCGAGTCATCACTATGGTTACAACAGTTTTGCACTTTTAACTTTTACCACATGATTTACAGAGATGTGAAGTGTAAACCAAAAAAAAAAAAAAAAAATCATATCAGAACCATCTATTATACACTACTTGGCCTATACGGCTGCATTTCGCCAAAAACGGAAAAAAATTCCTAAAACAACAGCCACGAGAAAAGCAGATTCAAGGTAAGGTCTGTAACAACATTTAAACAGTAGCCGAATCTGCTACTTCGACATCTAAGATCCTAAACTTCTTCCCCATTAAAATCCACTTGGACAACAATCTTCTACTATACCTAATCAGCTGCTTCACTTGAAATGATTATGGCTCCTTTTTTCTGTCAGAGAGAAGTAAGACAATGAGCAGAACTGTCAAGGACAGCGTTGGTCCTCAGGCTTTCAAAATATACAAAAACTGCTCTGACATCCTTATCGATTAAATGAGGCGGCCGAGTTATCGTCGTATTGTCCCCTCCATGCATTACCACTATCTGTCCCACTACAAGCTTGATTGGATATTGGTACATTACCCAAATCCCCGTCTAAACTCATCTGCTGCACTTCAGCAGATGACAGTATCTTTATGCTCTGAACACAGCTTACAAATTCTCTGCAAAGAATTATAAATTGAACAGTTGAGGAAACAATCCAGGAGGGCTGAAAAAGTATGGTAGAACAAACTAGGAGGCATTAGCTACTTACTCCCAAGGGTCATCCCCAACAAGAAGAATGTCATTTTCATTATCTACATATACTAGTTTCCAGTCTGTCCTTTGAGGATCTTCCAGTTGCCCTTCAATCCCAAACATACGAGCCAAGTCATGTCTGAGTTCATCATATCCCTTGTAACGAGTGACATCAATGCACCTTCCAACAGAGCCACGTTTTTGAACCTGCAATTTCAAGCAGCATTAAGCTTTTGAACGTACCGTCAAAAGTATAAATAAAAAAATGCAAGATGCAGAGGGTGATTTCGGGGGCACTGCATCTAGGTATTACAAGAATGATGAAGGCCAAGACAGGGCGACTATTGTATAATTTAAATCATCAAGGAAAAGATGCCAACTAAAGTTAAAATTAATCCTCATAGACTTAAACTTAGCAATGAAAACATTCATGACATGCATGGCTGATAAACATTAACGATTGAGTGAGAAATACAATAAAAAAAAAAAGGCAAATGAAAAGGAGAAACAAGATTAGTTAGCCGTCAAACCTTAAGGGAGGGTGTGGTTCGAGGTGAGGAAAGGGGAGGGGGTTTAAAGTTAGAGACTAATAATTAAATTTTTCTAGGTCTCTCCTCCGTTAAACCAAACAGACCACAAGTGAATATATATGTGAATTATATTTGATGGTGTACCTTAAACAAAAGACCTATTAAGATCAAAAGAACAAAAAAGATCCCTACTCCGCTCAATATGCATCTTTGAATTGCATGATAGTACTACTTATATAAATTGCAATGAAAATTGAGGTGTGAATTCAGCAAATATGCTAAATCAAGAACTTATATGCACTTGTCAAAATTGACAAACCTTAGTATATGTTCGCATTCGTTGACTCTGGTTAGCCCACAAGCTATTATTCAAAACCCCAGTCTCATTGATGGCAACATCACTTGAGCAGCCAGGCTTAAAGGGCATGCTTGGCACACCAAATGACTGTGAGCTGATAGCAGCAGTTGACAGCTCAGTTTCTATATCTCTTGGAGCACCACCATAGTTAGAGAGCAGATTTTGAAGATCTTTTTGTGAGTCATACCCTCTCGAGAGCAAAGTATCAGGCGTCAACCCATCAAGATTAGAGGCAAATGGAAGACTATTCCTAGGATGCGATTGGACATCCCCATCCATGCAGAAATTGGGAAGGGGGAAGTTGGGCTGGACACTGCAAGGATCAAGGCAGTAAGATGTTCCAGAAGAGGAGGCTTCCAATTGATCAGTTATTGTCCCTTTGTACTTTAGCTGGTCAGGCCCTTTTACACCTGGCAACTCATGTTTAATCTGGATATCAGACTTGCCCTGAAGCTCCTGTACCAGATTATTAGTGGGCTCAACTACTAAGCTCCCCCCTAATGTTGCTGGCACTTGTTGATTTCTCTTCAGAAGGTTTGGTGGAGATACCTGGCAGTTATTAGTTGATGGTGAGGTTGAACATGATGGGGCATCTCCGTCTGTAAGATTTGAAGGAGCTCTGGTAGTTGTAAGTGGTTTTGGTGTATTCTGGGCTGGGTTCAGAGGAAGTTGTTGTGGTTGTATAAGAGGTGAAGAAGAAAAGCTGTTGCTGCCCAGAAACTTCTCTGCAGATAATGCATTGTTGCTGAGCTGCTGAGGCTGAGGCTGATGCTGAGATAGAGGCGGTTGTGGTAGTTGTTGGTTTTGTAGGTGTGCTTGCTGTTGCTGTAGCACCTGAGGCTGCAAAAGTGAACTGGCTGGAGAAAGAAATTGCTGCTGCTGCTGCAATTTTTGCAGCAACTGCAACTGCAAGTGCTGTTCTGACAGGTTTTGTTGAGGCAATTGAGCCACTTGTGGTTGTTGAGGGGCCCTCTGTGACAAGCTTTGTTGCAATATCTGCAATTGATTTTGCTGCTGCCTCTGCAAGAGAGTGGCTTGCTGGTCTATCTGTGGCTGAAACTGTGAATCTTGTGGTAAGTTCGTGAGAGGGAATGCATTCTTGCTGGCTGATTGAATATTTTGCTGAAGTGGCATGCTAGCTGAGAGTAACTGCTGCTGCTGAAGCTGAGAGTAGGCTATTGATTGTTGCACATTCTGATTTGGAATCTGGCTAGACCCAATCACCCCGTTGTTTATAATGGCCTGTTGGCATGGCTGCTGCTGCTGTGGTTGTTGTGCTCGCTGTTGCTGCAATTGGGGCTGCTGCTGCTGCTGCTGTGTCAGATTTTGTGGCTCGGGAAGCTGCTGCTGCTGCTGTGGCTGTGGCTGCTGCCTCTGCTGCCGGAGCTGGTTTACAGGTGCTTGCAACAAGGATTGCATCTGCTGCTGCTGAGACTGTTGCTGCTGCTGCTGCTGCTGCTGAGGCCATGATGTTGGGGCTTGTTGCAATTGGTTGACCTGGTTCGGTAAATTTGGCCTGTTAAATTGAAGATTTGATGCAGAGAGGACAGGGTTTTGAAAACTCAATAATTTGGATGGATCATCGGTGCTGAGGTTATTATTAAGGGAATTGGATGAAAGCACAGATGGGACCATTCCTGATTGTGCAGCAGATAACTGGTTATTCTGCTGCATGCTCATCCACTGAACTAAACTCAAACCAGGAAACATTGAACTTGAGGCATCTTTCATGCCAAAGTCATCTCCAAGCCAGGGCATAGCTCTCTTGAATGCATTTTCCATGTCAAACTCATCATCTGCAAAAGACATCGAACGGTTGATCAACACTATTACTGTACACAACATCCAAATTGATGAACTCAAGAAAGGAAAAGAATGTCGTAAAGACTTTTTGAATGCTAGTTTTTGGCACCGGAAAAGCAACAAGACTCAAGAATATAATAGAGGTAAGAGGTAACTAAATCATTTTCCTACAAAGCAATTACTCATGAAGCAAGAAATAAGAACTGTCACTTCATTTGCAAAATGGTAGTAAAAGGACGTTCTAGCAAGTTCACATGAGGTCAGATTGTGGCCAATTTTCTCTTTTCTAAAGGGCCCAGCTTTAATACTGATTCCGAATTATTTGATCTGCAACTTAGCTTCTGTATCATGCATTTTATTGATGCTAATCACAATTCCCCAGGACTTGAACCTAATTCATGTGTTTCATCAGTATACCTAGACAATAGATCATAAATTTACTGAAGGGTGCAATGTAAAAAAGATGATATTAGAAGTTCCACATTTACATGAATTGTAGGGAGGTTTCTACCTGGCATTCCTGGTTGCTTGGGGAACCTAGGCCTGAAGAAAGGAGGCGGGCAAATATAGAAAGGAGTAACTACCGGTTCGATGTCCCAAATTGATACCCTGCCAGGGCGCTCACCAGCTGTTGATTCATCCCATCCGACCTATCAAAAGTTAAAAATTTGACTGCTTCTATAAGCTAAATTGCTAAGACAGAGGTTCAATATTTTATTCAGCAAAACAAAATATATAGGAGACACACAGAGTGGTCATTCAACAAAATAAATATAAATTATTTCTCCACAGAACATATATATTTTAATAAAACCTGAAGATTGCGCCACTGTGAATTTTTCCACCGCATAGGATCCAAGTCACTGATCCCAGTAATCGTACCCATGTATCGACGAACTCCTGACTCCTCAGTCTCAAACATCATTCTAAACCTCATTCCAAGGGAAGCTTGGGTGTACATGGCTTTATTATACTTGGCCAATGGAATTACAAATTCAGCAGGGCTAGCTCTGTTGGATTAACCAAGACTATAAGAGGCTGTTACAGATATCCAAAACATGTCATCTCATGCTATAATCTAACGTGAGGATTTGGTACCTCGGATTGTAAAATATGGTAAATGGGCTGTTATTTGCAGCGGCATGAGCTGCAGCAGCAAGAATGCCTATATGCATGCTGTCACTGGATATGACTGATGAAGATAGAGCGGGCTGCAATCTATTAGCACGCCTTGTACCCACAAGAAGCTGCTGTTTTCCATCTCTATAACAAAAAATGATCAGCAAGAGAGGAGCAACATATTTCTAAAAATTCCAAAAAACTAAATTCATATTTGACAAACATAAAATAAGTATATTTCTTACCTGATGAAAAGAACAGAATCTCCAGCAAATAGTCTTTTTGTGCTGACAAAGACACTCCAACCTGTAGTCAGCAGATGTCTCTTTGGTTGTCCTGCAGTTCACGTTTTAACAAATTTAGCATTTAAGCGTACAAAATATCAATAACAGATCATCCACATTCCTAAAGTGATTCCAAGGTAAAGAAATATTATAGAGAGTATTGGCCTTCAAAATTTTAGTTTTTGACGTCTTTTATCACAACCAGAATATGCTGACTGACAACAAAATTTATGCCTTCATTTTCAATAAAATTAAAGACTCTGATTAGACACTAACAAGATAATTCCCAAAAACAAATCATGAAAGGAGGACAACATCAAGAAAATGTAAAATTGAAGTACCGCGATAAATATGTCTGAATGTCCATGTATTGTCATGCAAATCCTTGGCAATAATCTCCTGAGCAGGAGGTTGCATTGAAAAATCCTATAGAAACATTTTTCATTAGTATTGAAAGGGTATACTCCAATGGGGACTACATTAATTCTACCAGATCTTGCCACAATCAATCAGAAAGTTGTTCACACCAGAGGTGGAAATATTTTCTCTGCTGCTCTGCGAGGTACAGAAAATCCCCCATGAGTGCTTGTGTCACTAGCTGTGAGAGTTTTGCAGAAGAATTCAGCAGGCTGTCGGCTTTGCTTCAGACCCATGTCTGATGCCAGTATTGCCTCCTTGTCATACTGAAGGACAAGCACATTAAACAATTTTTGATGAAGTTTCTTATTAATGTTAAGATAAAAAAAGATGGCAAAAGAAGACAGATACAAATTAATAAGTTATCAGATAATCAGATTGAACAGCTGACCTACTTTGTTTACAGGTTGAAGGGTCATCTGTGCATAGACCTCATCAGTTTCTGGATCGGCCTGATCCAAAATATGAAAGAACATTAATATACATATATATAATCTATTCAAGAAAAATATACAGGACATTATATCAAATGCTTCGGAAACTAATGTTGTATCACTCGCCCACAACCTTACACAAGGGAGGCATATAGTCATATACTGACTTTCTTGGTCAGGCATCTTGTGATGCATTAAAAACAAAGGAGCATACAGTCAGATAAGAAAAATTTTTCCATCAATAGGAGTAAGAATTAAGGATAATGTTAATCCATGATGTTCAAACTGATAACAAATATAAATTATGAATATATGTTCATCCAGAATGTCAGTTTTAAAAAAAAAAAATCAAAAATATTGTCCTAGTAGACTAGTATATCCAGATAACCATGGATGATCCAAAAATTTCCCGGAGAACCTTACGAATTAGTTTTGTACTTGAGGAAAATACATCTCACATAAAAGTATATATATAATTTCTTTCTGCAAAATTATAAAATTTTTCTCTACAAGGTTTTAATATTGCGCAACAGTGAAAGCCCAATCCACATACATGTAGTGCAACATTGTGAAGCATGCAAATTAACTTGGATGGAAGGTTAGGATAACTGGGTATAAAATCAGCCTCCTTTTGCATGGATGCTGCAACCTGAAAGTCATAGTGAGCAAAATAATCTCCATCAGACTTGGGACACCAAAATGAAGAATAATCAGACTCTAAAATCAAGACATAAGCACCATACTTGCTCACTGTGTCCTTGAGGAAAATAAACAACAAGACTTCCAACAGGAGGTAAGGAAACCAGGGGTCCGGCACATGCATGCCATAACTCTGAGTTGATTGTTTTTCTTTCTCCTGTTACCAAAACAGACATGTTGTTACTCCGTTCAATAGAAAAGGAGAAATAAATGTAAAACATTTCTCAGAATGCTTTATCATATGATTATAACAGTAGAAATAAATAAGGAAGAAACCCCAAACACATTATAAAAGACAATAAATACATCATGCTTTTGGAGATCACTGAAACAGAAAAGTCGATTTAAGGCTTTGGTTCAGGAGATTATTTGAGTGAATCCTATAAAGAGTCAAGACTTGCTTTAAAGGCTCTCATTACAATATCAGAAAATAATGCTCAAGAATCAGATTCATATTGTTTTTTGGAAAATAACATAAGCATCACGTACTTGAAAGAATACTCAACAACATGAACAATAGTTTCTTACAATAGAAAATAAAAATTCTATATCCTGGACCTGAATTTAACAGAAAAGCCGAATAAATATTTGGAGGGCAACGTTCAAGCCCATGTATATTGATAGAGCAGAAAAAAATTGTTTATGAAAACATGCTCAGAGTGCAGAGCTTCAAAAGGTTAATAAAAAATTCCTTCACAGGCGTTATGCCTCGCTGGATAGTAACTTAAAATACTGCCAAGACATTTTCGTTGCAGAACTCTTTCTCTATTCTCCTGATCCTGTTATCTGTAATTAGATTCACTACCGCTGATAATTTACTCTAACTGATTGTACGGAAAACTGCACTAAACCATGATACAACCATCAACTAAGGCCCTCAGCTACAAAGGTCAGAATATCATCGCATTTGATTTTGTTGAAAAACAGAGGAGCCATGGGACTACTGACGCCATCAAGTATAGAGGAGATAAAAACAATATTAGAAAACCTCCTTTCACCAAAATGATTAAAAAAAGGACGATTCACCAACTGTCAAAACAAACTCCCAAAGGTAACAGTTGCAACAACAAAAAACCCAGATTTCCAGAACTTTGTGAACAATTCACAAACAAAAAATGTCAGACACATTTGAACTGAAGAGCCGAGGGCTAATCGAAAGAAGTCTAAAACTTAGTAGAAGGGGAAAAGATTAAAAAGGAGACACATCCTGCATATTAAAGAGAAGATGATAAGCCACCCTGACATATTAATTTAGTTAATATCAACGAACAACATAGTATCCGCTAAATAAAGAAAAAATGAATCACTCGCTCCCAATCTAGTTTCCTCTGACCCTGTTAGCACTTATCCGAAGATAAATTTCCCAATTATTGCATGTAATAACAGCTACCTATTTCTTGAATATGGACTATCACGAGCTTGAAATAATTACTGGATCTAAAATGAAATAAAACTAATCCAGAAAGATAAGAAAGATTTTCTCTTGAAATCAATAATCCATTAAGTCACTGAGGTGGGTATGTGCACCAAATTATAACAGCATGATCAGAGAGAGGAGAACTGAAAGCATGAGACAATGAGCCATCAGATAACACACCTTCGCCAGAATTAGGCAAGTAGCCATTCGGTAAAGGCTTCATGACGACCTATGAATATGATAACCCCAAACGAATTCAAGCCTTGGTGTTCTTTACCAAGATTTCACCTTGCTCACCAAACTCTTCACAGATAGAAAATTCTCTAAAAACGACCGCCAAGATGAAGAATCTCCTTTACTTTCTGCTACAGAGTTGTCCAATAACATCGGGTAAAATCAACAAAAAGCTGACCCTTTTTCCCAGAAATGTTTAAAGAGGTGGATGGGAAACTCAACACGAACCCCCTTTTTCAGTAGGAGCAATCTTGATTAAGAGTAAATTCCAAAAGAATGGACTTCTGCGGCAAGAATGAAAACGCCAAAACCAGAACTTTGCAGCTGAATAATCGGCATCAGCAAAGCATGTAAAAGCAACTTAAAACTGCTGTTGGTGCCCAAAAAGCCAAAATGCCACAGAACCACTTTAATAGCTATTCCAATTGACAAAGGAACCCATAAAAAGGAAAAGAAACCCACATCAATATTTTGGCACCCAGATGAAAATATGAGTTATACAATCAGCCTCCGGCCACCATATCAGTCACCGTCGGTGGAGAAACGGGGAAGTAAACTGGAATAGAAGAAACAGGAAATGATTCAGTTCTGTTTCCGGGGACTAAGGTAGCAGAATATTGTCGCCGGGATCAAAGTTGTGAGAAAACTGACTGGTCGCCGGGAAACCAGAGGCTGAACAAAAGCAAGACAGCTTTTTCCTTTATGTAAACAAGCCGACATCAAATATAGGCCCGAAGCAATCAATCAGACAGGCATAGTTAAAAGAACTCATTAAAGAAGTAGGGTAGTCAAAAAAAAAAATTAAAAAAAAGCAAGAGCTTATTAATACTAACGTTCTTTAAAATAATCATAAGACATCATGGTCATTTATTAGATAGAATTCCCCGTGGTTAGAAACCTGGGCCCCAAATTTACCTCAGATTCCACTAAAATTCGCATTTCGTGCTGATTTTCAATGGTGGGGTGAAATTGTGGTTTGTGAAATATGAAATGAAAAAGAAAAGTTTTTGACCTGGAGTCAATCGACACTAGGCCGTTGGATGATAGAATTTACCTTTTATGGTAACAGAGTTTTTTTGGAGATCTGGGACATGAACTTGGGATTAGTACAACTTTAATACTATTTTATTTTTTTATCACCCTTGTGATGTTCTTGGACGTGGCGATAATTTTGTTAATAATTTATTTTTTAAAAAATAATATTTTATTTAGCCTTTGTTTGTGGGGATTCCTCTTGGATGTTGGGACCCCCGTGAGTGAGAAAAGGCAGATGTGAACATGATTTCAATGATTCTCTCAGACCCAAAAATTTCCAAAAGTTGGATTAGGTTAAGGGAATAATTTAGATGATAATTCAATTATTTATTTTATTTTATGTTCTTCCATGAATTAAGAGATCCTGCATTAATATACTGTGCTTAATCCCCACCAAATAAAGTTGAAACTTGTGTCGATGTCGTATTATGTAAAGTAGTAGTAGTATTTGATTCTTGACCCGTAAAAAAAGTGTCCAAAAAAAAAAAGAAAAGAAAAAGAAAGCAGAATTTTTATATACACGCTAGGACGGCCACTAGCCGCAAAAGCAGGAAATCTTCACATGTCACAGGTTTGCTTTCACCTGCTTGCGATATGTCATTCTTTTATTAATAAATACACCCTCATTTTATTAATTATTTGTAATTGTACTAAGCTTGCGTAATTAGCCATTTTATTCTATTTTTCTTTCCTAATTTTTATTGATAAAAAATGGTAAAGAATCTGAATTCATGCGTGCGCACATGAAAAGCATAATTTTTTGTTACTTTGGTTTATATACACGCATTTTTGGCAATAAAACGTTGTATGGACAGATATATACTCACAAAATTACACGTTATTGTTATTCTCTTTTTCGCTACGTAGGTCTGTAAGAGACCCAGGACTTTCACGAAATTAAAGTCAATAAAGTGCAGGATAAAAATAAAATAAAATAGACTGAGAGTCTAAAGATATCAAGTCCTTTATATCCTTGAAATTTTTGTGTTTGGTTCAACTCCTAAAAGTTTATTGAGGAAACTACACTATATTTCTCATCTGAACTTTTTCCTTTCTGAAAACAAATAAAAAAAAAAATTAAATCAAGACTACTAGTTTAGTTGTTTAGGAGAGTATAGTCATAGGTGTTATATGTCAATTACGTACGGTTTTAATTCATGATGTTTAATAAGATCGTCAAAGTCACTAAATTTAAATAAACTCGTGATAGTGATAAAAACTCATAACATAAATTTGTAAGAGTTTACTTTTATTATTAAATTGATATTGATGGAATAATTAAATAATTAAAATATAAAAAATACAACAATTTAATTTAAATATATTTTAAATGTAAATAATTGAAATTAAATCTATTAACATTCATAATTTGTTATATTTAATAAAATAAATCTATAAAATTCATATATAAAGTCATTAAATATAATTAAATAAAAAGGTTAATACAAATTTAAAAGTGGGTTAATACAATTTTATAAATAAGGAACGTTGGTAAACTTAGTAAGTAAACTCGTGAATTTAATAGAATTTATAATTGATATGAGTTTATCTATGATTCAATTTAATTTAGTTTGGTATACACATACAAACGAAAAATTTAGAAAATCAATTCATGAATTTGATAATGATGATGTTCCCATATAAAAATTGACTGTATTAATGTTGTTAAGTTTCTTCCCACTTGCCGACGCCGTATGGGATTATCGAGGTAGGTTCAAAAATTATTGAGGAACCATGCAATGTTTAAATCTTAGTACTGTTTAACATAAATACGTCACTTTGCTAAACAAAACATAAATATGTCCAAGTGTGCATTGATTGATGTTAATTTATTCAAATTAACTTTCCAAAATTGTGCAAATAAATTGATACATTAAATTCACCAAAGTAAAATTGTCCTCATTACATTCCCCGTTTACTCATTCATCACACCTTGTCAAGGTATAGAGTAAGTTTTCCTTAAGATTTTCAACAACTTTTTATTTGAGCATTATTACTATGGAAGTCATTTAATTTGGTTTAACTGTCTCTAAGCACACTCTTAAATTTTAATTTAAGTAAAAAGTCACAAGTTTAACTATCTGTGCATGTGATGGGTTCGAGAGTTTTTTCCTCCTTAATTAGGTGGGTGATGGCAAAAATAAAATAAAAATTGAGCATTATTACCAAGTCGATCTAGATAGAGAATTTATTTCTTCAACGAAGGTAAAGAAAAGAGGGAACATAAGCTATCATAAAATAAGAAATTTCATATTCACATAACAAAATAAATACATGTATAGTGGATTTGTGAGCATAAAGAATTTCACTGCGTATTTAATTCATCAAGTTATAAAAAATATCAGGTCAAAAAAGTTATAAAAAAATAGTAACTATTTGGCAAAAAGAAATTAGTAAATTAACTATTTAGTCTTTAAGTTCAATTTTCTTGTTTCATTAAGTTATTGGCATTCCCAAATTAAAAATTTTAATTAATTTAATACTGAAAACCTCTGTTTTTCGAATTTTATTCAATTATTTTAAAAATAAATTATTTGAATATAATGCTTAAACAATTTTTAATTCAAGTGGTCTTCTAGAGAAGTCTTTGTTACCTCTTTGATGAACTAGGTGAAGTGGTCAATCTCTGCATGCAAAATATACTCGAATGGATTAATAGAAAGACACTGTAGAGCCAAAACGTACGGGCCATAATATATAATGAAGAGTTAAGGTGCAAAAATACATATGTACTTTACTCTTGGGAGCGTCCAGCATCATATGCTTTTTTTAGGAGCGAAAATACACATGAACTTTAAAAATTGGAGCAAAAATGCCATCACCGTTAATTTTGACTAACATGTTATTTTTTGTGGTGGGCACACCATTTTCATGAAAATCTCAAAATGCCCCTGATTACAAAAAAAAAAAAAAAAAAAGAAAACCTATGACCCTCTGGATCTAACATTCATTCGATATCTTCATCTTCATCGCGTCTTCCCTAACCTTCTCTTTGGCTGCAGATTCACCGCTCGGATCGGGGACATGGATTCTCTCCTCCACTCTCTCCTTCGCACGGCTCGCCAGTTCTCCCATTACAAGATCAGGGAATACACCAAGCTCCAAGCCATTGACGCCTTTCGCCACAACCAAAACCTCACCGACCAAGCTTCCATTGCTTCCGCTTATTCCGATGGCAAGGCTCAGCTCGAGATTGCGAAGAGGCAAGCAATTGTGTACTCACTTTACGCCCCTAACATCAAGAGCGTCATGAACTTGAAGCTATGATTCAGCTCTCTTCTTCCTCTCTACTTCTGGTTTCAAGAATTTTTTCCCCTTCCTATTTATGATTAGGGTTTCTGAGAGGAGGATAAAGGAACAATAATTGATTTCTGTATCTTGGTTTTGCATTAACTGATTTCTGTATCTTGGTTTTGTTCATCTTATTTTACTCTTTTTTTTCGATTTGATTTTCTCTCGTCGCATGTGGTAAAATTTACTCCCAAAGTTTCGTCCATGGAGTTCGCCGTTGCTTTGCTTGCCCAATAAAAATAGAAAGAAGTCATCTCTTTGCTTCGATTGTCTAGCTTTTCTGTAGTTTTTTTCAGCTTGTTGCCGACATTTTCTAGGATCATATCTTCTTCCTTTTCCAGAATTTTTGAAGCTTGCAGTTTTAAAAATTTTGTTTTCGTGTTTCTTTTCTGAGTCATTTGCTACAATTATTGAATGAAAGAGCTACATTTCCCCCATGGATGTTCTCTGCTTGCTCTGGAACTGCAAAAATATCGAACTGAGGTTTTTTTATAGTCTAGGGACATTTTGGCATTTTCACATTGCAAGTTAACAGCAGTTAGAGGAATTTAACGGTGGTGGCATTTTTGCTCCACTTTTGAACGTTCATGTGTATTTTCGCTCTCAAAAAAAGTTTATGGTGCTGGACGCTCATGGGGGTAAAGTATATGTGTATTTTCGTACCTTAACCCTATAATAAACATCAATTGCATCCTTTTGTCGAAAATTCCGCTTGCTTGATTATGGAATTGTATTAATATTAGTCTCATATTAATTTGTATAGGGAATATTACATTGTCGACCATTGTTGTCAAACTCACGAGCGAGTTGACTCTCCGAGTTTACCGTTTTTACGTTTCTAGCTTACAAAGAGTTACTAGTAAACTTGTGCCAATTGTAAACTCGATTAAACTCATAAGTTTATACACCGAATTTACCTATTTTTACGTTTCTATCTTATAAAATCATTTTAACTTACCCTTAAACTTGTATTAATTTTTTTTATTTGATCATGCTTAATAGCTTTATATATAAATTTTATATAAATTTCTTTGTTAAATATGATAAATAATGGATGAGGATGGATTTAATTTCAATTATTTGGATTTAAAATATATTTAAATCAAATTGTTGCCATTTTTTATATTTTAATTATTTAATTATACAGTAGTAATAATTATTTAATAATAAAAGTGAATTCTTAAGAGTTTTACGTCACCGTCATGAGTTTACTTAAATTTGTGAATTTAACAACCTTATTGTCGACAACTCATTAATAATATTTTTTTTTTATAAATTAGAGTATATACAAATAAACAATATAGAAAGAAAAAAGGTGGGTCGTTTCATATAAATGGAACCCACATGCATCTCTAAATCCCTGTTTTGCACGCCAGGAATTCTATACACGGTCTTTAATTAAGTAAAATTAAGAAAAAATTATTTCCTGCTACATGCGAATATAATGCAAGTTCGCATCATGACGATGGTTATAATGGGTCCACTCTCACCCTTTCCTTTTTTTAAAAAGTAAATAAATAAATATATTCGCCGGAAAAGAAGGTGTAATGAAAATCAATCTTAAATCATGAGATGTATCGTGATGAACTACTTTAATTCGTTGAGTACATGATTGCGTAGTGTTGATGTGTGTAATTTTTTTATACGTTACACTTTCTTTTCTTTTTAAAGTTTCGATCGTCTCACTATTTGTTTACTTAATCCATACTTTATTAGTGTTTTAGGTATACTGATAATCACTTAGTAATTCATTAGAATAATTACGGCGCTCTATAAATATATATCCACGACGATGAGTTATCGCCATGATTAATCAAACTAATACGAATACTGACAACCGTAGAATAACTCTTTAAATTCAAACGCAATCTCTATATAGTTATATACTTATATGGGATAAGTAAGAATCAGATTCCATTTCCTTTATATATATTCTTGAATTTGGCTATGACTGGCAGAAATATATATAATTCATGATAATTCCAAAAGAATATCCTTAAAATTAAGAAAAGAGGTATGTATATAAATATAAAGAGATAAAGCAGAAAGAAAAGAGTGCGACCCTAATTGTGATCTTAATTATCCTTCAGCGACACTTTTCCATATTCATCATATATACTTAAGTTCCTTCATATTTAATTAAACTAAATTAAAACGAGAATATGCACCATCAAATCCTATAATTCGCACCTTATTGATCTTTCGCTTTATTCGAAGTTCGCGTCTATATATAATTCCATATATGCCATCCTCAGACTTTTATTTTTTGTGAAAAAAAATATAAGAACCTTAATTAATTAGTAATCTCGTCGAAAATCCCGCCATATGATGAAATATGCATACAAATACAATAATGTAGTTAACTGCCTTGTCTTTTAATTTACTTAGAAACATGCACATAGACTAAAAACTCTAAGTCTCATAAATTTAATTATGTTTAAAATTAAAATTGATTATATTTAAAGTTATACACATGAGGATTAACGTAACACTGGGGTATATATTAGTTGGGATCTGACGTAAATCCCAAATGACGCACATATATGTGTATGGAATCATAATGAAAGGTAGGAAGAATAAAAGAGATAGATCGATGACGTGAAAGAAAACAAGAACACGAGATGGGTGGGCAGAAGAATGTGCTGGATATTGCGTCTCAAATGAAGCAAGCTAAGGTAGCTAGCTAGGAATAATAGTACATGGATGGCTATTTACGATTTGGGAGGAACCACTTTATGTTACAGCCACAGACACCCAAACATTTATAATCCTATTCAGAAATCAATTTTTGTCCGCCATTACTAAAATCAACCCCACATGCCACCACCCTTTGTTCAATCCTGTCAAAGAACAAGATCCTCTCTTCCTCTTATATCATCACTTTTATTCGATTTCACCCTTCTATCTCTACTTAGTGCTTACCCTAGCTTCGCATCTTCCCAACAAAGTTACAACCTTTCAATCTTCATCACCTGTATAGCTCTCTCATATGTCTTCTCTCTTTTCTAAAATATAATTATGGTGTATATAGACTCTTTTTGTTACTAGATGAGTGAAATTAAGCAACCTAGTATATTCTTTTTCTTTTTATCAGGGTATACCCAACCCCAAGTCACTTTATATTTGATATTGATCTCTTTTAAGCCTACAATGTAAATAATTTTTACCTCTATGAACAAGTGCGCCTTTTAGAATTTGAACTTGTGATATCTTTCTTACAGGATTAGATTGTTTATCTTAGTTGGTCTAGAGGCCTCTAAGTTATCCAGTTTGATGCCGATCTGACTTACTTACCCTTAATTCATTATTCTGACTGGTTTGATGACCGGACTGGGTTTAATAACCTTGTTAGCCAAATGATTTTTTTACGGGAGAGACTCTCGTTCTTTCTTTTTCAAGCCCTAATAGAATCATACGTAAATGGTCTGTTTTATTTTCACTAAATACGAGAGAAATGAATTAATAATGTTAAGGAACGCTTATAACTATGGATCTTTGGCAGAACCTGCTCGAATAAGAAGATTATTATTATTATTATTAATAGTGCAAATGTGTGATGAAGCTTGCTTTGGAGAAGCAATTGAAGAGAATGGAGATCTCTGTAAAATTCCGTTTCATCAGGCACTGGGCACGCGAAGGGAATAATATCATGATCGATGCATGTTAGCTAGGCACACACGCAAATGGGTGTGCCCTTAGTGCCCCACGAGAGGTCATCAAAATGTCAAGAAAGTGGATTATAAAAGTGAGAGATTAATTAAGCTGCCGGATACTAGACATCATTAGGTGCCGGATACTAGACATCATTAGGTGTGTGTGTTGTCTTTCTTTATATATAAAACTACTTTTGTTTTGAGAAAAGGAATGTCTTTGATTAAGCTAATAATGTGAATGATTCTCCACTAAACAAAAGTTTAATCCTCATCATCCTCAAGTTTTTCACAATCGCGATAAAAGTTTTTGTTTTAATGAGTGGGATGATGTTAATTAATCAGTACTGGTATAGACAATGACAAGACATGAATATCTGTGAGATGAATGCCCTCTAACCACTCCGTTAAGCACGTACGAGACTTTAATCTTTTATCTGTGGTGTTTAGCATAAATCGATCATACAGGATGAGTGAGAGAAACGGAAATAGAGGAAGAGAGGGTAGGGTTGGGTAGGGTACGTAATTGTATTATATGATATTGTGTTTGTGGTGGGGTTTTGAGTATTTATGGTTTTTGTATTGTTCCATGGATGATTACGGGGTGACAATACATAGTGATGCTCGCTGGCTGTCCTAATTCCTAAAACCAGCCTGGAATACTACCCTCTGACTAGTTGCTTCAAACAACGAAAATTGATCGATATGACAGGAAAAAAATTCGAATATTTACAGAAAAGTCTAATAAAGACATAAGATTAATTTATTTTATGCATTGTGGTGTATTATATGTTCAATTATTTAGTGATGATGATCATCATCTAGAGTCAAATCAAATCAAATTTCAAATTTATAAATTAATAATGTGTAAATCTAAATTGTACGCGAGTGTGATTTTCATCTTAATATCTTAAATATTAAAAAAATATCTAAATTGTTTATCTTTAATAGATCGACTAAGATACGGTATTATTTGATGTTGTAAGTTACCGTTTCCTATGTGACATCTCAGGCTAACAAAAATCCAAATACCTGAATAATTTTTATAATATTTAAAAATATTAGCTTTACAAATGGAGTATAACTACGGACTAGTTACTCCTTCCCTCATATCTAAATATATGATATATTTAGAAAGTTGGTCTTGATATTAAATATAGGATTAAGGTGCCAAAATACACATGAACATTTTTCTTAAGAGCGCCCAGCACCACATGCTTTTTTTGGAGCAAAAATACGTATGTGGTTACCATTTTGGAGTAAAAGTCACATCCCACCATTAAGTTACTGTTCACAGCCATTATGTTATTGTTCGCTTCATTTCTTTCTTTCCCATCATGGTGAACAGAAACTTAATGGTGAGATGTGACTTTTGCTCTAAAAATGATAACTACATGTGTATTTTTGCTCCAAAAAAAAGCACGTGGTGCTGGGCGCTTTTGAGGAAAAAGTTCATCATGTGTATTTTTGCACCTTAATTCTTAAATATAAGACATATTGTTGTATATTTTTTTTAATTTATTTCTATGAATGTCTTCTTAACAATAATCAAAGAAAAGATGAAAGAAGAAAATTAGAAAAAATGATTAGCCCAATTTAAAAAATATATGTTATAATCTGAGATGAGGGGAGGAAGGAAATTAGGAAAGAAGATGACTCATATGGTTTAGAAGATATATGCTATATTAACTAATTTAACTAACTACCTTAAACTGATTAAATCAAATAAATATATTTATATTAAATATCGGAGGATTACAATCTCACCTGAGAATACTAAATATGAAAGCTTGTTTTTACACCATTCAAATAGTTATGTGAAATGAGTTTTCTAATAATTTTTTTTTAAAAGTATTTTTTGTGCTTTCCAAGCAACCATTAAAGGAAATGTTTGAATTATCATTTAAAAATTATTTTCATGTAAGTTGAGATAAAATTTCTTTTATATATTTATTTCATGTATTGTAAGCTTTAAATCATATTTAAAAAATAATTTTTACAGCTAATCCAAATAAGAAGTAAGATAGATATAAATTCTCATTATTTTATTGAATTACTTGATATCTTTCTGGCCACACACACACAAGGAAGACATCATGCATATCACAGTTTGAATTGTTATAATTAGAGATTAGGCAATAAAAAAAAAACAACACATGTGATAGAGAGAGAGGAGGGAGATGAAAAATACGTTAATTCACGGATCCACAAAGGTCAGCATATCCAGGCGATTCAGCCATATCTTGAACAGGGGACTCTAAATTATATACTACTAGTAAGTTGCATTGGTATTATCCACATAGGAAATTTGAGAGTAGTACCCTCAATAGACACACACACACACACTGATGGGACTCACAACAAACACACACAAAACAAAAGTGGGTCATGAATCAGTAGAGGCACTTCAATGCCACATTGGCACCATTAATAAGGTGGGGTTCAATCCATCAATCCCCAACTTGAAGACACAGACCCTTCGATTTTGACGTTCTTCATTAACATCCATGATCCATCTCCAATTCTTCTTCTTCTCTCTACTCCGACCATTTCTTTTGATATTCTCATCTGTTTCTCTCTCTCTCTACCTGTTTCTTTCAATGTGACGCTTTACCTGTCCTTCATTATTCATCAAACTGACTACCCTTCAAGCCCTTTAATGATATACCACCATCTTCCTGCTTTTTTAAAAAAATTAATCTTCTACGGGTTTGGTTTTACTTTATTTCAACAATAAGGGTGACACTGATGCAGACCTGGGTGTTGAGGTGTCTGTGGAATCAGCGTTCATCCACATGCATGCACGAACGTCTTAATTTCCTTTTTTATTTTTGTAATAATTTCAAGTAACGCAGCTGATTCAATTCCTCGTCTAGTTACAGTCCTCCTCTTGTGACACTGAAAGTGACTTGATGGAGAAATTTTGCTTTCATTTCTGGGATTTTTCTTTTCCTTTTTAAAATATTTTCAATTTCATTGGTTGTGAGTAGTTAATTAGACTGTCTAACTATTTTCTGATATATGAGCTGTTCAAAATTTATTATAATAGTCGGAGTCACACACATTCATCTGCGTCGGTGAAAATTATCTTAATATCTGCTCCACCAAACAGAACACGCCCAGTGGAGCCTGTCTGCAATTAATACTTTCTTTTTTGTTCTCTGTCCGAGCCACATTATAAGGAATTCTTGATATTGATGTATGAATTACTCCGTTTGTTCGTGATATAAATCACTCGTCGAAGAATGTATTGGTTAATAATATAAGTTATTTAATTTGGAGAGTAATTAATGCTCATTTGTTGATTTTATCATATAAGAAAATGTTTAAATATAATTTTTTGTATGTTTTCTCTCATTAAAACCTAATTTAATAGGGATAAAGTTGAAAAAAATTCAATTAAATACATATTTAATTAGTTAACTATTATATTTATTTAGTTTTAATGAATTAGTTAGAATGTCTCAAGGACCAGGGGAGTACTCCTCTTTTTAAAACATACAGCATATATATGTGTACAAAAAAAGAATATAATGGCACAAAATAATATGATCGATTACACACACACGTATTATATTTATTCTCTCTTTATTACCTTCATTTTTTCTTGACACGCACTCTTTTTTACCACAAATATAGTAATATAGAATGAGAGGTAATAATAATTCCAGTTTTGTCATGAAGAATGTCACTGAATATATACCAATAGAAGCCTGACTCATCAGAGTCCTCGGCCCTTTAAATATATTATATGGATTATAAAAACGTTGACACACAAATTTATACATTTATTATAAGGAAGACATGTGGAACTTGCAAAGAGTGTACAGAGAACTTGGAGTACAAATGAACCCATGGAGCCCTCAGGAGCAAGCAAAAACCAAGATTCACGGCACATATAACTATTTTCGCCCTACCTCCCTACACTATGTTCTGTCCATACAATTAAATGTGAAAATAAAAAAGATTATTAAAATAGAAAGATTCCATCTTGAAAAACACAAAACTAAGCCAAAAAAATTATCTGAGGGAAGTATAATAGTACTAAAAGAAAATTGAGGGCATAGAAGGACGGAACACGTACGCTAGTTGTGTCCGGTGAACGAGACACAGGGCCACGTTAGGGTTGCCTAAAAATGTCAAGAGCCACAAGAGAGGAAGAAGAAGCAAAGACGCAAAAGAGAAAAAGGGATGGAACAGAATTTAATAATTGGAACACCGACAATGACTGTACGTGTACGGTGGTAAGCTAGAAATAACAAGTATACTGAATAATGTAGTAATCTGGTCCTTATTATAAGTCACTAACCACCAACATTTTTTTGTCCTTATTATAAGACACCAACTTCTTTAACTACCTCATTTATTACTTTTTTTTCCCATTATGCCCTTATTTTTAACTAACTCATTAAATTAGGGGTAAAGTTGGAAAGATTTATTAATTTTGGACCTAATTAATGAGTTAACTTTCATTCCTTGGTTTGTGAGAAAAAGTAGTTGGTGTCTTATAATAAGGACCAGAGGGAGTAGCAGCTAGCAACTACAGAGAGCTTATTGGGGTTTCAATACAATATTATAACCTTAATGGTGTGTTTGGTTTGAGGGGAGGATGTGGTAGGGGAGGGTGAGAAAAGAAGAGAATTGACTAAATTGCCATTAATGAAGGGAATATTTTTTTTTGTTGAAAATATATTTTAGGAATATTAAAAAGTTTCTATGAGTTTTTTTGTAAAGAAGAGAGTAAAAATTTTCTTTCTCTCCTTCTCCTCCTCTCAAACCAAACACAGGCTCTAGGTATACTGGGAAAATGCAATAATGATAAAATATTTAATGGCGTGTGCTATTATTGAGATTCACTTCATTATGCTTTTTTCTCATAATTATTGCTCCGTTTTTATTATTGTCTTCCCTTCTCTTCCCCTTCAATTATTGCACGCCCCCTTTCACTCCCTCTCTCTCCCCACCAATTCTTTTTTCTATTCCTCTCCCCACCCTTTAATTTCAAGACCACAAAAAGCGAGAGAGACTAATCTTTCTTAAGTACGTACTCCTTCTGGTTTTCATTATAAGGCATCAAACATAATTTCTCACAAACTAAAAAATAAAAGTTAAGTCATTAAATTGGTTCATAAATAATAAATATTTCCAACTTTACTCCTACCTTAATGATGTGAATTTAAAGAATTAGTTAAAAATGAGGGTATAATTGGAAAACAGTAATAAATGAGTTGGTTAAAGGTAGTTGGTGCCTTATATTAAGGGCTAAAATATTTTGGTAGTTGGTGTTTTATAATAAAGATCAGAGGGAGTACTAATGTGGACGATGAGTAAACCCTTATTAATTTGGTCTATAAAGGTGAAGGACAAGTGGTCCCGCTACTTAGACATAGAAAAAAAAAGGAGTTAAGGTGTAAAAATATATATGAGCTTTTTTTCCCAGGAGCAAAAATACACATATGTTTTTTTGAATAGCAAAAATGCACATGATGTTATGTTTTGTGAGCAAAAATACCTCGGGTCGTTAGTTGACCGACGTTGATCGTTAACTTGGGCGGAAATGAACAGTAATTCCACTGAAATTACCATTTTGCCCTTAGTTTTAAGCTGAAATTACCATCTTGCCCCTAGTTTTAAATAATTTTTTTGAAAAAAAACACTAAAATAAACCCTTCCTTGCCGGTGGGCCCCACCACCGGCAACACCACCGCTGGTGGCCACCCTCCCCCCGCCGGCGGTGGTGTGGCGGGTGGTGGGGCCCACCTGCCTGCCCTTAGTTTTTTGTAAAAAAAACCTTAGTTTAAAAAAAAAAAGTTGCCTGAGGAGGTCACCGGCGGTGGGGAGGGCGGATGTCGACATTGGTGTGGCCGGTGGTGGGGCCTACCGACGCAGAAGGGTTTATTTTAGTGTTTTTTTGAAAAAAAATTATTTTAAACTAGGGGCGAAATGGTAATTTCAACTTAAAACTAAGTGCTAAATAATAATTTCAGTGGAGTTACTATTCATTTCCGTCCAAGTTAACAGTTAACATCAATCAATTAACGGCCGTGGTATTTTTACTCCCAAAACATAATGTCGTGTGTATTTTTGCTCCTTAAAATAACATGTGTATTTTTACTCCTGGGAAAAATTTTATGTGTATTTTTACACCTTAACAAAAAAAAAAAAAAAATTCTCTCCGACTTATATAAATAGAACGAGAAGAATGTTCGGTATATAATGCCATTATTACTTGTTCTAATTAGCTAATGAAATACTCTCTCCTTCCCTTTTTATAAGAGGTTTTTAGAAGTTCTTTTTAGTTCTAAATATATATAAGAGGCTGTATAAGTTTTTTCCGTAGTCAAACTATTTTATCTCTAGCTACTTGAAGGCTGTGTAAAATATTAATTACACTTTAGAAAAAAATTCTTCATTAATAGAGCAAGGCAGAAATGGAATGCTTTGTTTTTTAATATACAAAAAATACAGGTGAGTTGAATTCTGGAGATTCGCCATAACCAGGGTATGCCTAAAAGCTTAAATAGTGCTTTCAAGGGTGCTTAGGCTTGTTTTTATATCTTATTGATTGAATAACTACTGGTGTTTGTAAAATGGTTAAACATATCTTACAAAAAGGTTTTGGACTTTAGGGGCAGTATATCCGTGGAAACTACGGCTTTAATTAACTTTACTCCAGCTGGGCAGTTCCAGTTTGGTTTTCTGTTATCTAATAGGTCTCCATTATCCTTACATGTTCCTTAGAAATCTCTTGTCTGCCTTCTATATTCTCAACCACAAAAAAAAATGATTCACACAAATGATTTTTTCCCTTTTCTTTTCGGAGTGAAGTAAATTATATGTAAATATACTGATCCTTCCTAAATGTTCATTTAGATTCACAATTTGTTTAAAGTCTCAATCACCAAAAAATAAAAATAAAAGGGTCAATGGCTTCATAGTTTCGTTTCATATTTCAGTAGATCAAATTTCCATACGGTTAATTATAAGATTGTAATTGGAAACTATAATGATAAGCGGGTTATTTAATTACTTCCTTTTTCCCCTTGCAAAATGAGTGTATATCTGTAATATATTTTGGTCATAACTAGATGATTCTAAGATCATTGTTTAGTATACATCAAGAGGGTGACAATATATTTGCGGGTCCATGAGTCAATGACTGTGAAAGACGAAAAATGTGGGCTTAGATCGATATATAGGTAGAACGTGGCATCAAACTAAAATGATCATGATTTAATAATTCCATTTATATGATCAAGTGTACTTGGCTACATTTTCTTACATTATTTTCAACGTTCAGATTACATGTCACAAAGCCATATGGAATTATGAGAAAAGGAGAGGCCAAACCCCTTTGATAGATAATGAAAGCTCCTTCTACATTCGTGCTTCTCCTCCCATCCCTCTCTATATTACCTTTTACACTCACAACTTGGACCACACAATTTGTAGCTTAATTCCCATACTTCAGGTGCTATGCATAGGCCTAATTATATTAATTAAAAATAGTAGCTTTCTTGTTTTTGTCGACATTCATTTCAAACTAAAATGTCATTATTCGGCCTATAAAAGTCAATTAAATTTGACTCTTTTGAAGCACATGAAGAAGCATATCATTTGATGATTAAGTTAATGACAGGTGATTAGCAGAGATCCTAAATTTTTATAATGCAATTACATCCAATTAATCCTAACAAAAGTTTAACTTTGACCGCTAAAATACTAATTAGGTAAACCTTTGACAAAAAATTATTCAAGCCGCATTTGCTTAGTACTATGATTATATTGCTTACATGACAAAGGGAATGAGCCATAAATCGCAAAGAGCTAGAGGAAGTCGTTCCTCACTTACCTGAATCAATCACAAGTTCAACCTCTTCTTGATCAACAACTATATTTTAATCGTATTTTATGTTTGTAGATTGAAAATTTCTCATACCTCTCACATTTTACAAAGTGAGCTAATTCTCAAGAGTAGTGAAATACCTACCATCATTGCTGGTTGCAGCTCAATTCTATTATATTTCCTCTGGTTCTTATTAAAAGATACTAATTACTAATTCACACAAACTAATAAAAGTAGTTAAAAACAATGAAGTTTTCATAAAATTCATATAATTTTCAATATTATCCCTATTAATTTCACTAAACTCAAATATCACATTGATTATCAATCTTTCAAACTACTTTTATTAAATATGGGTAGACATGGAAAGATAAATTAAATGCTTTTTGAAAACCTGCAAGTACCTTATAAAAAGAACCAAGAATACTTGTTATTTGATGCTTTATACTCCCTCTGGTCCTTATTATAAGGTACCAACTACCAACATTTTTTGTCCTTATTATAACGCACTAACTTACTTTAACTAACTCATTTATTACCATTTTTCTATTATGTCCTCATTTTTAACTAACTTATTTAAATCTACATCATTAAAGTAGGATAAAGTTAGAAATATTTATTAATTTTAGACCTAATTAATGACTTAACTTTCATTCCTTAGTCCGCGAGAAATAGTAGTTGGTGTTTTATAATAAGGATCAAAAGGAATAATAAGGACCAAAGGGAGTACATATTTTAATTTATCTAGCAATTTGTTTGTCTATATAAGATATTAGTAATAATTTCTCATTCATTATAATCTTTGTTAAAGCTAGGTTACGGTTATATGGTATTTAAATCTGATTTGTTCATGATGCTCACTCAAAACCTTGTATTTAATTTCCCAATGAATTAATTAGCCCAAAATCAGAACCTATTATGAGGAACATCATCATAAATCGTCAGTCATATTGACTTTATTTAGAGCAATCCATTAAAAACGTAGCCAGGGGGTACATCTGTGCTCTGTTTCGGTTCTCAATAAAACTAATCATGTCATGACATGTTTGTGTGTGTGTGTGTGTTTTTTCAAAGAGAGAATAACGAATAGTACTGTACTCCATATGCATATACTAGATTATTAGGAAACTTTATATGCATAATATTTGATGAAACAACCTCACCAGTTACCAAAATACCTGAAAAAAAGTCACCCGAAGGCCCTTAAGAAATAAAAATTAAGTCCGTTTGCCCGTTTAAGAACGATAACAAACAAAGTACTATGTATAAACCACTAATATTATATTTATAATTGATCATTTATTTTAAGAGAAATGGAATAATCAATGATTACAGGTGCATGCAAAGTAGTAGTAATCATCATAGAAACTGTCTCCTTTTCTTTTACTCTCTCTCCACACTCCATTTCGGAACATCACCATTAATTAGCATTGTCAAGTTTATCAAAACTCAAATATTTATTTATTTATTTTAGGAATATAAAAGTCACGAAAATATCAAAATAATATAGGTTTTGCAACAAGAGAGAGAGAGAGAGAGAGAGAGAGATACAAGAAGGCAAAGCCGGCATCGGTTAAAGGAGAAGTGGGGACATGAATGGAAATGGAAGAAGAAGGGATGTTCGACAAGGTGGACGTGGGGTGGGGCTCATGGGCCTAAGATTCGGTCCAATAGAGTGGGCCCATCTGACAACCCAACCGTGAGATGCTCCTTTCAGATGACGTGGACCTTTTCCTGCTAGTGGCCGTTCATTCATTCGTCAACGCGTTGCGACTATGACCCTGTTTCTATTTCTGCTTCTGATTTGAAATTCAATTTATTTTCCCATTGGATTCACAACAATCACTCATTTTTATGTTTTCGCATACAAAACGAAAACCTTCAATTTAAATCCTTAATGTGTGGGGTCATATTTGATAGTCAGGTGTATTATAGAAGAAGATGGAGATGAGGATTGATTCAAAACAAGATTATTATTATTATTATTTATTTATTTATTATGATAGAAAAAAAAATGAAGGAATCTGGAACGTGGATGAATAATGATAAAATAAATGGGGGAGGTGAAGTGAAGATGGCCGAAAAAAGGTGGAGAGAGGGAAGCCATGTGCAAGAGGGAGACAATCAACTAGGTTCATCTAAAATGGAGTACTATAATGTCTGCCACTCTGAGCTGAAACAGTTCAAATTCAAGAGCTTCAATAATATTGGTGGTTCAGTTTCCCCATTCTTCGCTTGCCCTTCTATCGTATTTTTTCTTGTTTTTATTACACTGCCACTGTTAAAAATTATCATAAACCACTAAAAATAGTTAAAATTTTAAAATTCTCTTAAAATATAAGTAATTTTTAATATTATCCCTACTAATTGAATTAAACTCTAATATTATATTAATTATTATTTTCACCAACTACCTTTATTTATTATGAGTTTACATGAAGGAAAAATAATTAATGCTCTTTATAAACAACTAAATACTTTATAAAAAAGATCAAATACACTTATTAATTGATGTGTTATAATAATAAATAGAGGGAGTACGATACCAGAAATCTTAATACCTGCCTAAATTTTCCTTGCACGCTTCAGTCACACAACACAACCAGTTTTGTTTCACCCGATGTCATGATGTACTTGCTATCTTGCAAGCGAAACTGGATTTGGTATTATTGTACTTCACATTAATTCTTGGGAAAATTTCATTTAAGGCCTAAGGTAGAAAAATATTGTTAAAAAAGACAAAATATCAAAAAAGGCCCTAGGGTCTTTTCTAGTATTATTTCAAAAAGCGTTAACAATAGCGGTTAATAACTATATCAGTCCTCGTTAACAACGAAATCAGTATAATTAACAGTTACATATTAATAACTAAACTAGTCTTATTAACAACTATATCAGTAGTCATTAACAATTATATCCGTACAATTTTTTTCTAAAATAATACCAGAAAAGGTCGTAGGGCCTTTTTTGACATTTGACTTTTTTAAGGGCCTTTTTTTATAATATTTTCCTACCTTTGGCCCTGAATGGAATTTTCCCTTAATTCTTTTAAAGTCACATGTCATCCAATAATTCGGTACCAAGTCGTTATTATTTAGAAGCAAACTTCAGCCACAAAAAGCGACAGTTTTTGATATACAATCAGCATATTTATTTCTATTTCCGGTTCCAAATATAAGATTAAATTTGAAGTGTAATTTACATTACAAACATTGTCTTATAAATAGAATTGAAGAGAGTACCCTCTTTAAGGAAAATAATATCCGTATTGCTGTAGTCATTAATGGGAAATTGAATTTTGCTAACGATTTCAATATGTAAATTCTCACATTCATTGCGTGTGTAAAATTCTTTCAGGGGGGGAAAAATCAGTATTGCTGTAACGATTTCAATATGTAAATTCTCACATCTATTATGTGTGTAAGGTTTTTTATTTTCTTTCTTTTTAAATGAGAGGAATGCACTAATGGCCTAAAGGTTATGAGTGTAATTGTATCCATGAACTTTGATTTATCAGAAAATTTTCATGTCACTAGAGTATGTGCTGTTTCGGATGGTGTTTGAGTCATCCCATGGTGACATTTTGCGCCATTATGTTCAGAGCAGCTTTATGGTTGCTTAAAAAATAAGTCCATTACTGCTGTGGAGGGAGAGGAATATATGAGATAAAAAAAAAGGCATAATGAGGTTCTAATTACTTTATTAAAGAAAAAGATGAATCACATGAATCATGTCATTTTTTGTCATTTTATATATAAATCTGCTTTTCAAAAGCCTATATAAAAATAAATCATACTACACAACCAAACTTTTTAATAAAAGTCTATCTATTTAAGTTTTCAAAAATCAGATGAAATAAAAGTTATTTTTATCATCACTAATCCAAAACAGACCTTATAAGCTCAATACTTTCTAGAGATAAGAAACCTAAAGTTGCAAACACAGCCATTTGGATTGACATTTTTATTATGGTATCAAATGAAGAGCATACACATTATATTAGCACACAATCATGTTCGAACACATTTCCATATGTTTGAACAACCTATGACCTCTCCCCCAAAAGGAGAGGTAGATTTTATATATATATATATATATATATATATAAATTTTAGGAAAGGGGTTGGGCTCATCCACGATCCAAGGGCATAGTGAAATCTCCATTCCTCTTAAGTGATATCAATGTTGGGCAGAGCAAGATGCCGTCTATTACCTTCAGGTGTTTACCTAAAAACTTAGTAGCTAAGATGCATTCCCCAACGTCTTAACCAACTTCAAGATCAAAGTCCCTTCTTTTGGTGAGAGTGTCCAACCCATTTGCCAGTTGAACCCAAAGAAAGATGAGGGGGTAAAAGGAGAGGTAAATGCCATGTGAGTCAAAGCTCATTGGCCTTCCTTTGGACTGACATTTAAGCTTGGGTCCAAGAGCAAGTCTTCAGGCTCCTCTTCTATTTCAGGCTTAGTTTTATGGCCTACAAGACCTTAAGCTGAAGGATAATAGTCATGGACTGACTACGGTAATAAGTTTGAAGGCACAAAGAATAAGACTAGCAATTGGCTATTGTTATCACTTTATTTATGGAAACCATGTGAAACTTAAGGTTTGGCTCTTCAAAAATCATTAACGAACAAAGTCACAACTTGGCCTGTGATTAAATACAAAACGTAGGAACAAAATTACGGATTAGAAAATCCATTCATAGTTTGGCTCTCAATGTCCCCAAAAAGAAAAGAACAGCGTCACTATCAGAAACCCCAAAAAGCCAGCCAACGTTTCATTTAAACTAGAATAACCCCCTTGCACTGCAAGGGAAGCTGGAATTATTATTATTATTATTATTCTTTAATAACGAAGAAAACGACAGAATTAAACAAGAAAAGACAAAAGGTGCAAAAGCCAATGGGAAGTAAAGTAATATTGACCTGGATTTACTATTACTTTGATATGTATGATCTGAACTTGAAACATACATATCAACTGAGAGCAATCATCCTGAGACATCATGAAGGCCTCATCAATATGCATGCGTGATAAGTTGGGGAATTGGGATGATTACAAAAGATGATGATTCAGAACCCTCAATCAGAAACTAAGTGAGATCCATCAATGATGCACCCTATAATTAATATCTTTATCCAAATTTGACAGTGTAAATTTCTCTAAAACTTCAGAAGGCCAGCTACAATCAAATCGGGTCAAAATTCTGGCATCTCAAGATACATTTGCAATCTCATTATTCATCAGTCACTTGAGTGAACAAGATTCAGATACTGTTATCTTCAGCTTCTATATAATAAATCACTTCCAAGGTCGGTCTTATGTCACCCCGGTGATCTTTCTCTTTTTAGCCAGCCCGATTGGCTTCTGAAACCTCTTCCTCTTGGCTTGCTTCTTGTATGACTTTGCAACTAAGGAAGGTTGTTGTTTAAGTGCAAAGCTTTTTGCTACATGCCCCAAGTGGAGTTTCTTGATCATAAATATCTTTTTCAACTCACCACGATGGGTTGTGTAGGCACGGACCCAAGAGCAAAATCCCTTCTTGGCAAGTTTATCAATTTTGGGCTGAGAATGACAAGGTAGAAGTGAGTATTTAAGGTACAAATGCAAATCTAAACCACAGGAATATATTACTATAAAAATGTGAAAAAAGTTCATAGCCACTTTTATTGAAAATAAACAAAAGAAAAAGAAACCAAATTTAGAGGTAAAAGGAATCGCAAGCAAAGATCCCCACTGGTTATTCATTCACTTGTTAAAACAGGCTTCCTCATTACAGTTTCCTTTCAATTGTACCCGTTAAGAGTAATAGCATATTGTTAATAGTAACCTGTGCCACAAAACACAGAAAACTCCAAGTCCCATACATTCTTGGGCGCAAAAATCAGTTCTCCTAGGAGTAAATATAATTGATAATTATATTAGAGAACTGAAAATGATCACCTTAGATGTGATGAAGGATTCAAGTGCATTCTGGAGAAAAAGGACCCAGGGATGTGACTCTATGGCAACAAAATTCTTGGTGTGCTTCTTTTGACCATTTAGTGGGAAACTATCCAACACTTTGAGGAGAGGATACTCTGTTAGCGATGCACCGTGTTTTTCCAAGTCCTGTAAATAATCAATTTCAACTGGCTGCAGAAATAACAGTGACTCTCCTCTTTCACCTAGCCGAGCAGTTCTACCAACTCTGCATCACGAAATACCTAACATTAGACGGTGTTAAGCCAATTGAGCACACTCTGAATCTCTGTTGGCTTTATAGGTCTGAGTTTTCTAGTCATTCTCTCTGAACAGCATACTTAAAGTAGAATTATATTCCTATTTGCTGAGAATATTAAGTTTATAAATATTAATTATTATTATTATTATTATTATAAGGGATATCATTTAGTATTTATTATGATTAGATATTAATATTATATTTGAGGAATATATCTTTACAATATTATAATTTGATGACATTAGATTATGATAGATTTAAGGGTTAGGGTTGGCCTATTAATTTGCCTATATAAAGGCTTTTGTGTACTCTCTTTTATTCTCAGAAATCAATCATATTCAGAGTATTTCTCTTGGCTTCAATATTCAATATGATCCTTCAATCTCAACACTAATCAATTAAGATAAGATGTCAGTCAAACTCAAACCTCATACTTACAACAGACAGACCTAAATTGGATTTCCTTTCTTACATAAAATTTTGCTGAAGGAAAGCAATAAAATAGACATGGTGCAGGCACACATAACTACGATTGCACACAACTACAGAAAAGAACACTGGCATCCCCCAAAATCTTAAGGATAGGAGGGGTAACATAAAAGAAGCTGAAATGGAATGATAACTAGATACCTATGCACATATTCGGTGGCTTCCCCTGGAGAATCATATTGTATAATGCATCTGACTTTCGGAAAATCCAGTCCTCTAGCAGCTACATCAGTGGAAAACAGCAGAGCTGATTTCTCTGTTTTAAACGTCTGAAAAGTTTTCCTCCGGTCCTCCTGGTCCATGTTCCCATGCAAACGAAACACTTTGCCCCCCAGAAAAATCTGTCTGGCATCTGCTTCTGATTGTGGATAAGAAAACTGGAATTCACTTAACAGTAAAAAGTGAAAGTCTACTGCATCACATGTCGAAAAGAATACCACAATCTGTAAAATGAGTAAGTTAATGATGTGACCGGAGGAGCAAAAGCTTTAATAAAATATACAAAAGTGAAAAGCTATAATTTATTATGCTGAACGTTACTTCAAACAACCAATATAATATATATTTTGTTAACAAAAAAATTGAAATGCCAACTCCACAAGAGTTTGTCTTTGCCTTGACAATATTAAGGCAAGTTTATTTCGTGTATAATCCATCTTAATATATAGTTGTTGCCCACATCATACATTAAGATGAATTTTAGAGATCAAAATTCCAAACCAAGGATGTCAAGAACCAGTAAAATGGTACAGAGGAAGTGTGATGGCAGAATAAGAGGGCTGGAGATTAAGCCAAACCTTTTGTGAAGCTTCCCTTTCAGAAAGATACTTCAAAATTGAAAGAAGAACTGCAAGACGAGCGCCGCAAGGTACTGTAATATAATTCAATAAGGACCTTAACATACTGCAATAACTTGAGGAAATTAATTATCACAAACCTTGAACTACAATATACCTTTAACATATCTCTGAATCAATTGTGTAGGAACTTTATAATCTCCAGCAGGTGTATGCAGCATGTTGCTGGGATACTTCTCTTCATTGCCTTCACTCTCCTCATCAGATTCTGAAGAACTGAGGTTTGTTGAAATTGGTTCTGTCCCTTTGCCATCGATACCAATCATCACTGGATTCTCTAGACTAATTTTAGCAAGATGATTCACCTTTTCATTTAAAGTAGCTGATAAGAGCAAATTCTGTCTCAGAGCTCGAGAGTGCCTTGAAACTGCATTCTCTTGGTTAGCACAATCTGCTTTAGTATCTAAATGATCTAGTATTTCCTTTATTTCTTTTCCAAATCCTAATTCCAAAATCCTGTAAAAAAGAATGCATTAAGCTAAGCATGACAAACATAGAAGAGATTCTAAAAACAGTACCAGATTTCTTATGACAACATATGGTATCTATGATAAGAGTCATGGATTGAAAACCATACCTATCAGCTTCATCAAAGACTATCCAACGCAAATTGGTGTACAAGAATGATGATGTATTCTTCAAGTGATCTAAAAGGCGCCCAGGAGTTGCTACAAGAATCGATATGCCTAAAATAGGAACAAAGGTTATAAATCCACTTAATTAGGATACTCAAGCTTTGAGCTTCATCAGAAACAAAGGACTCCTCATATGTTATGATGTGGCCTTTTCCATCAGTATAAATGGTTTCAAATTTTCATCCCACAAACCTATCAAGAGATTCAACCGTATTCTTTTTCTTGGTTTAGTTGGTGAATTCATATATTTTAGTATAACCCTCTCCCCCCTTCTGCACTTTTTTCTTTTTTCTTTTTTTTTTTTTTTGGGGGGGGGGGGGGATATATTAATGTGTAGGATAAAATTTATTAGCAAATTGCACCATTCGTCGGCCATAAAAAATGTGATTCTACGTCAAGCTTTTTGCAATACAGATGAAAACATGTCTGGCTGTATAAATTTTTGCACTTGATTATTGTTTACTTATTTAGTTACCTACTCAGACTAGATTGGAAACGTAACATGACATGAGCATGTCACCCATGAACATGATTTTTACCTTTGCGCAACCTGGCCTTTTCTTTTGACCTCTTTTCACCACCCATTACATATCCAGGTACAATCCAGTGGAATCGATGCAATAACTTTTGAAGAATTTCATAAACCTGCAAACATAGCTCCCGCGTTGGCACAAGAACCAACGCTATTGCCAATAAATTAATTAACTCTTTAGTGTAGTTCATATGATTTTAACGTTTGATAACTAGAACGACATATCATGCTTCTTAGCACCACAAAAATGTAAAGTTGATAGCTTGCCTCACTTTCACTGTGGGGAAAAAATGCAGGCCAGTAAAGATTTATTTTTAGTGACAAAAGCGTGTATGATACAAAGCAAAGTTCAAAACTTTTTTTCTTTATGACAAACAATGAAAAATCTAACATCCTTTTTCTCTAAAAAAAACCCAACAAATGGCCTTGATAACAAATACTTGACAAGATCAGTAATGCGCTAATGATTGAGTGAGAAAGTCAACATTTTACACACACCATATGTTCCATCAGACCGTTGGATTCTACTATCAAAGTTCTGCAAATGGTGAATAATCGGAGCCAAGTATGCCACAGTCTTCCCGGTGCCCGTGGCAGCATTAACAAGACTGATTTCTTATTAAAGAAAAAAAACACAACAATAAAGCACGAACGGAAGAATACACCCTAATAACCATTTAAAAAAGAGAAAGAAAATAAAATTTAAGGGAAGGATACACATGACGCCCTGAGAGAATAACAGGAATGGCTTGGGCTTGTACAGAGGTTGGAACTTCAAAACCCATTCTTCCTGCAAACAAAATTCAAGCAAGGTTTCCTAAGAGGCAATTAAAACAACTCCAACATATCAAGGAAAATATGAAAAACGTGACATCTTCCAAAACCAAATTTTGGGTCTATATCCATAAAAGTTTAAAGTTTTCAATCTGGAATACTCCTGGGTAGTGGCAGTAAAATTTAGAAAGCGCATGAGAGAAAAAGTGAAATACCAAGGAGCTCGTCGCATATGGTAGGATGCAGTCCCAGGCTTGGGAAAGAGCAAGAGGCAAAAATAGTGCCGTCTTTGCTTTCATTGTTCACAGCCTCCTTCGTCTTAATCTTCTTTCCCGTAGCTGCTTCACTAGAATTCGCGCTTCTTTTCGCCCCCATCGTTCCCTCTTCTTTCACTTTTTATGATCAAGAAATTCAGTTGAACAATACTGATCCCCCTCGTTCTTCTTTCTGCGCGACTCCAACATTCTAGTTTATTGTGATTTGTTAGCAAGTGTCTTATTGGGCTGGATCAGTATTCACGAAAACCCCAATCAAAGCCCTAATAGCCCCTTTTCACTGAACCCATTAGTAATAATTTTTTGCTAATTTCCAGGCCCAGCTAATAGATAAGATTTTTTTCATACTTAAATTACTACTACTTTCTCACCAAAAAAAAAAAAAAAATTACTACTACTATATACTTTTTTCTCCCCTACTTTACCATTCACAATATAAAATATATTTTTAGAGATTAAAGAAATTAAATAATTTAATTAATAATTTTATTATATATCAGTTTATAAATCAAATAAATTAATTTAGTATAAAATAAGATCAATATCAATACTTTAAAATAATTTAACGCGCTTTATTAATATATTCAAAAAAATACATTATATTTTATATTAAGGATGAGAGATTATTATACTAAAATTACTATTGTTGTGTTAATTTCCAGTTAGTTGACTTTTATTTGAAAATATTAAAAAATCTAAATAAGTTATTAAAGTAGTTATTTATTTATTTTTGTCCAAATTAATTTATGAAATTTATAAACTAATGTAAAATTTAATGATGCACAATATATTTTATGATTAAATTATTATTTAGCTTTCTTGTCCTCTAAAAAAAGTTGACGTGCTCATTTTTTTTTTCTTTTTACAGTTCCATACCTTAATTTTTCTAACTTACTGTAAGTTATGTTAATAACTTGATAACTAACTTATTTAAAATAACAATTAGAGCCTTTTTAAAGCAGTCTTTTAATCATAATTTACTGTACAAAAAATAAATATGTTAAAGAAATTTTATTTCAATTTATATGAATATATATATATATATATATATATATATATATATATATATATTTTATTTTTTTATTTTTTTATTTTTTTTTTTTTTTGGCTATTGCACCTGGTTCACGTTTTGACTAGTTCGAATCGAGGTTCTGTCGGACGCATATGCAGAGACTTCATTAAGAGAAGTTTTCTGCATCCACAAAAATGTGAACTCAAGACCCTTGCTTAAGCAACCTAAGTCGCTTCCACTTGAGCCAACTTCCACACGCTGAATATATACTTTTTTAGGGTAGTAAACTAATCCCAAACAAGCCAGCTTACGGACACACTACACACATATGATATATGATATGAAACCTTTTTTTTTTGGCCGGTGAAGCTACCAAATTAAACTCATGGGAAGAGAGATTTTTTTTTTTTTTATAAGAAAAAGTTTTGAAAGGGTTCGACACCGGTCCCCTACCAAAGCCAGGACACGGCCCCGGGCTCTATGAGCACTTAATGGGGACTTACAAGATCGCCTATTAAAGGAGTTCTAGCGACGGCAGAGGGGATCGAACTCACGACCCAAGGGCCTAATCCTGAATCCCTTACCATATTGCCTAATGGAAAGAGAGAATTCAATTAACATGTTTAAGCATTAATTCGAATATTCACGGGGCCTAAAAATAAACGGCAGGGCTCGGGAAGTTCAAATTTTTAGGTGGGCCATCGAGACAGGGGATCATTTCCTCAACGCCCAGTCAATGCCTGTGGGGTGGATCCTCAGCCTGCATTGTCAAGTAATTTTCTTTTTTTGGTTTACATCCCAGAAATTATCAGCTATCGGATTGGGACACGTTAGTGTTAATGAGCGCAAATTAGTATTATTTCCTTGATAATAACCGTAGTTTGACATTTAAATTCCTTGGTTGCTTCCAGAACCAATTGCATTGCGGAACTCTGGAAGGCGGATTTGAAAACTGGGCTCAGGAAGAAGACGAAAGCTTCAAACTCTGTAAGCTAGATAGAAATGAATTCCTTTATGGGTTTACGATTTTGCAATAAAATAATGTGTGCATAAGTTTGATAAATTAAGGAAGATATATGCAATATTTCCGGCCTAGGGTTTTGCAGAGCGGCTAACTTTTGAGTAACTTGGGTTAATTTTCTGCGATGAAGCTATCCGGGGATACCTGAGACACCCAATATGAGGACGAGGGAGGAGGTTGTGGATGTAGGTCAATTGGAGAAAAGTCTGTTGGAGACTGGCTCCCAAGAAGAGAGTGAGGCTAAAGATGATGAAACAGTTTTGTATACTGCCTCTTTTGAAGAGATGGAAGAAAACTTTGTGAAGCATCAAACAGCACAATGGGTTCTTTATTCACTGTTATTGATCTTAGCATGGGGCATTGGGCTGCTCATGCTGCTGTACCTACCAGTCCGGAGGCATATACTTAGGAAGGATATTCGCTCGAGAAAGCTATTTCTCACTCCAAATGCTATTGTTTACAAGGTAAGGCAGCAATCTTTCTTCAATTGTAATATTGTATAGATTATAAAAGTCTGCCGTATCACATGTTTATTCCTTTAAAATAGGCGGCACGATTATGTATTTGATTTTGGGCGTAAGTTCTTTCAATCACATGTTATTACATAAGAATGCAGGCATGTATACCACGAATTGTTATATTTTTTGTTTACTTCAGGTCACCAGGCCAGTGCCATTTCCGTGTTTTGGGGTGCTAAAGAAAGAAAAGCATGTTCTCTTGCGTTCTGTGGCAGATGTTGTGGTTGAACAAGGTGCAGTTTTGTTTTTTATTATCCTAAATTTGTTCCATTTTCTCTGTTTGCCCCTGTCTTTTTGGCAGGATTGATTTCTTCCTTTCAAGGCTAAAAATCCTGAAATTTTTTCCCATATATTCGTGTGGTTTTAAACTGAGATATGATTCTATTTACTTTTAGGATATTTGCAATCCCTTTTTGGTGTCTATTCTCTTAGAATCGAAAACGTTGGTGTAAGAAGACCACCCAGTGATGATGTTAAAATTCATGGCATTGCAAATCCTAATGCTTTCAGGAAGGTATTCTGTAATGTGTGACTCACCCTAGTAACATGTTCTGCCATTTTAAGATGCTGTGATGGATTATCTGAATGGGATTTCTTTTTGTACCCCTTGATACTTTTCAGGCTGTTATGATGCGCGTATCAAGTATGAGAAATGAAATTGCATCGAGACAGGTTTCTACTATAGAAGATGTTCCACATCTGATGGTAGGTCATCCACCAGATTTACTGTATCACTATAAGCCTATGGGTGGGAAAATGCTTTTTTTTTTTTTTTTTTTTTAATTTTTGGATTCTGAATGACCAATAATAGTGGTGGCCATGAAATAAGGAAAACTCAGAGGGTATTAATTATGACGATGGATTAAAACTCCAAGTGATCATGTTGGTGACTTAGTGTTTCCTTTGTCCCTGTAGTTGTCTCCGTCAAAGTCACTTAGACATGATTCCACTCCTTCAGGGGATCTGATACTGCAAAAACTAGAGGAAGTTGGAAGCTCTGTCAAGGTAGTTTTATTTGCCGAAGATCAATCATATCATGCTAACGTTTGGATGAAAAAATCTGATTTAACTACCCTGTGAGAGATCATAATTTTTAGTGGGGGAAAGCAAAAAGATTTAGCTCCTTGTATAATTCCAGGGTCAACTTATTTCTTTGCTTAAGCTCTAGGTTTTGATGTTTACTACAGAGAATACAGGCATTACTCGAGGAGCAACAATCTCAAACAACAGAATCGATTGATTGAGGTCAGTTGACTAGTTGTTAATAATCCTTATTTTCATAGGGTTATTGTTGCATTATGTTGGATTGTTGTTTTATCTTGACACAAATATAATGCACAAAAGGGCTAATATTTCAGTAAGCATGCATCCTGCTTCTGCTCCACAGGATTCGTCTGCAGTTTTAGTAATGGCTATTTTTTTATAAGCTGGAAAACATTGTGGTTTTCTTGGAAAGTATTTTTGTCTTTCATTTTCCCCGATCTTTTGATGGGCTGGGCTATATTTGGTTTTGACTTATATTTAACGTATACAAAATTATATGGAATTGATCAAGTACGTGAACACTATCGTCATATAATGTGGCCGCTGCATATTTGAAATCTAATTATCTCATAAACACACCTGATTATCTGGTTTTGTTTTCATGAACCCTCACATTCATATGCATGTCGATCTTAAAGATATCTAGGACGGGGAAAACCCGGTTTTGAAATTTAAAGCGAGACAGGGTTTTTATTTATTTATTTTGTTTTGGTGCAGGAATTGAGAATATTCCTTTTTCATGATCTCTTCCAGAGCTGTTCATCAATATCAGTGATACTATCTTAGCGTCTCCTCGAAGCACACGAATTGGCACCCTATGCGAAGATAGCTAGTTTTTTGGGTTTTAGCGTCTAAGCCTTGAACTGTGTCTGGTCTCTCCTAAGGGAAAAAAATGTACACCTATCTTGATTCCCAACAATCCACCCCCCCCCCCCCCAAAAAAAAAAAAAAACACAAGGGGGAAAAACCCGAAGAGAAAGAAAAGAAAAGCTTGTTGTGAATGCACATATAATGCTGCGATTGTTCATTTTATCTTAGCGCCTTTTCTGGGAAAAGTAATACTACTTTGTTATGAATATTCTTATTATGTGGATGTCCATTGACCCATAATCTCCAAATACAGGATGACATGGTATATACGCATAGTAATCTACTATTTGCATCCTTCTATAAATAGAGGTCTCCTGTAACTATTCATTACACTTGAATGAGAATTCAATTCATCTCTCTAGAATTTCCTCTGACTTCTCTCTAGAATTCTTTCAGTTTTATAACACGTTATCAGCACGATGGTTTTTCTAACCATCTGAGCCTCCGTCCATCACTCATCTTCTCTCTTTCTTTTGATGCTACTGCGATGCCTTCACCGTCATCTTCTTCTCAATTTGCAGACTCCTGATGATGCTTTTAGATCTGTCTCCAACCACTATCTTAATATTATCATCATCTTCTTCCTCCTCTGCCATCTTCCGCCAAGAATTTCAGCATACCAATGCTTTAACTCAATTTTCCAGAAACCTTCTTATTATTCCCTTGCCTGGTCCTAAGCTTTTGCTTCCTCAAATCTCAGCTTTCTCAAATCTTGGAAAACCGGAGAACAAGGGAAAAGAAAGAGACAACCGAATAAATTGGCCAACTCCTCATGTGGTCTCAGCAATTAAACTACCATCTGAAATTAATGCATCCTTTGCTAGTTTGATGGTGACGTATATTTCATCCCTCTTCAGATTTGTACTTTTCCAAATGTTCTTCTCCTTCTTCAAAGAGCCACCCCTCCGACTTGTTTTTTGTGTTGTGTTCCAAGTCTCAATCCTTAGCCGTGAACCCTGTCATAGCGCAAGAGCTCAGGTCCTGTTTAACAAAAAAAAAAAAAAAGGAGGGAGTCTTAAGTTGGTCTTATGTATTTCAGCCGCCTTCCTCTTTTCATTTCGTTTCATTTTCTCTCTTTCTTTCGTTCCTTCATTTCCTTCATATTTTTGTCTTTTTCCTTCCATTAATAATTGCCCCACATTTTCAATTGATCCTCCTATTTTCGTCTTTTTCTTCTTTCTTTTCTATTCCCGTAGCTTTAGGTTGTTTGATCAATTCAAATAGTGGGCCCAATTTAAATTATTATCACAATCTCCAGTTCATCATCTATTCTTCTTCGTCTTTTTCACAATTTCTTTTTGCTCTGGTCTGCCGACAGTGAGAGAGTGAGAGTGAGAGAGAGTTAAAAAAAAATTATTATTATTAAAACTGTTGGCAGAAACAGTTCCAAAAAAAAAAAACTTTTTCTTTATTATTATTTTTATTAATTTGACTCCAGAATGGAAGTCTAGATTTAATTCTTTCTTTTAAGTGTTTTAATTTAACATTTTATTATTGTGACTAACATTTACTTATGTGTATTTAATTTTATTGTTATTAACTTTACTAACATTTACTTTTATGTCACTAACATTTAATTTTATTGTCACTAACATTTATTTATTTTTCATAAAAGCACACTATATATTAGTGGGCTCCATTTATTTATAATTTATTTACTGCTTTATTTTTCATGGTGGTAACACTAGTATAGTGGGCACCATTTATTTTATTCTTTTACATTTATTTATTTTTCATGACGGCACACTAGTATCTATTAGTGGGCTTTATTTATTTATTTTATTATGCTTTATTTACTTTTCATGGTTGCGACACTATATATTAGTGGGCTCCATTTATTTATAATTTATTTACTGCTTTATTTTTCATGGTGGTAACACTAGTTTAGTGGGCACCATTTATTTTATTATTTACTGCTTTCTATATATTATATATATATTTGTATTTGCATATGCATCCTCTTTCTTACCTTTGGATGAGATAGGTCTCGCTGTGAGTTTACTACCATTCCTATTTCATCTTATTTTTATTTATTTAGCACATTTATTTCCAGTCATTTATTTTATTTATTTACTGCATTATATACCCCTACTCTTTTATTTTTATTTATTTATTTACAATTTATATATTCCCCTACCCTTTTTATTATTTATGGCAAGGACACTAATATATACATATTAGTGGGTTCCATCTATTTATTTTTAATTTTATATTTATCCTGACGAAAAATTGTTAAAGGCCATATGTATCATGAGATTAAAATGCCATGGAGATATGAGGCATAAATTGGCCTGAGACCATGAGAAGGCATAAATTGGCTAGAAGCCAAGTGATAAATTAGCTTGAAGTTAAGAGGCAAGTTGGCCTGAAGCTAAGAAGACAAATTATGAAACAAGGCTCGATCCATAATTTTGTATGCCATCAATTGTAGAAAGGCCTCAAAATTGTATATTTGGCATTAAATATTCCCTCATATTATGAGACAAGGGATTGTATGATCATGGATGATTGTAAATAAATATATCCAATTTGCTCTTGCAGTAGCAAAATTGTGATTAAGTCAAGAAATATTGTTGATTAATTTCTTGTCATGATCAAATAGATCAGTGAGTTATGGATCATGAATTTTTACCAACTTCATTCCCAGAAGTGAATGAAGCAATATATAAATTGTGATTATGATTATGATTATTATTATTTTTTGTGTTTAGATAATTATAACAATTTTTGTGAATATATGAGAAAGAATATTTATATATAAAACAATTAAACAAAAGACAATATTATTTCAACAAAGTTTAATAGCGAGTGGCTCAACTCCATTACAAACCTTAATCATCTCATTTTGAAGATATTTAATGTCTTCTTCTTTTGCTTCTCTTGAGATGGGATCCAGATGAGGCAAAGCTCTTCGTAATATCGAGATTTGCATCATAAGTTTCTTAAGCTTTTTGTGTGGCCACTCGGTTAACCCTCCTTTTTTATAGATCTTTTTGTATGGTGTGAGTAGACATATTTAATTGTTTACTCGATCATCTAGGGTTAAGTGAAAATAATCACTTAAATCATGGTGTGTTGTTTTCTTTATTCTTTCCCGTTGCTCCATTGTTAATCTATATAATTCACCCTGATTAAGGGATGAAATATCATATGGTATATTAACCGCGGGTTGTTTTCCTTTATCTAATGGATTTTCAATGTTGGTTTGAAATGAACTCCCGCGAGGTTCATTTGGATTATTTGTCCATTCCGAACCAACACAAAGGATCTCATAAAAGGCTAATACAGGATCACGTATCAAGTTATATCCTGATGCTTGTAAATCTATACAATATTGTGTCAGAAAATGTTTGATTTCTCCAAAATTTTTGTTAGTAAAATCAAACATTGGAAGCCTGTCAATATTGTAAGATTTATCCTGTACATTTTCAAATAAAACAGCGTGGGAAATCATACCTGTTCTCCTTCCGTGAACTTCAAGTTTATGACACTGAAGTCCGTTGGTATGTATGATCTCCCTTAAAACATCACAACAACTACATTCCAATAAGGAAGTAGTTGCTAACTGACCAGTAGTCACTAGCTGACTGGTTGTAGCTGGCTGGCTGGTTATTGTTGGTTCAATGATTATTGCTGACTGACTAGACATTGTTTGCTGGCTGGTCATTACGGGCTGGCTGGTTGTCGTCACTATTGGCTGAACTGGAATGGTAAACTCCATCAATTCTGCCATAGTTCTACATCTTTTAACAGACCTCCTTGATGAACCTGCTTCAGTTGTACCTTCAATCCTTGTTGATTGAAGAAGAACATTTGTTCTAGGGGGAGAAGTAGGTACATTTGAAGCAGAAGGAGGAATAGTAGAAGGCGGAATAAACATGTCTAGAGGTTCAGAAAAGAGTAAAGAAGAGAATGACAGGTTTGTTTGATCATCATACAACAAAGCATTAAGTAATGCTGTTTCGGATGTATCAGAAACTGGGATAAAATTGCTTGGACCTGCCATTGTAATAATATAGCGATTAGAAGGAAAACTGTGTGAGTATTTGGTAGTTGATATTATCAGATGCTTGAGTGTTTGTGAGGCATGTTTGTTTGCCTTCTTCTATTTATAGTCGAATTAAATCCTATTGAATCTCTGCAGATTTGTGTAGTCCTGTTAAATCTCTGCAGATCTGCTCCCTATAAAGCACGAGTCTGGAACCTTTTTGACTTTATATGCATACGACAATCTGAGTTGTTGCGCCTGTGATTCTACAGTGATGCGCCTGTGATTACACAGTATTGCGCTTGTGAATCTGCAATTATACACCCGATGATTTTGTATTTAATATATATTTGTTTGTTGATTCTGGAAAATGGAAATTTTGTTACCAGAAGTAACAAAATTATACATTGATAATGCATTTAGAAATCTGTGGAATTTTAATGAAATAGATATCATTATCATGAAATATTGTATGGAAATTCCATGAATTAATTTTTAAGGTCTCACACTTGAGGGGGAGAATGATATATATCAAGTGTGAATATTTATGTGATAATTATTTATGAATGTTTCTGTGTTGATTCCCCCAAAATGAATATTAGATTTGATGATAAATCATATGGAAAGTTGGCATGACTCGTTTAATCATCCGAGTCATATAGCTGCATGTTCTCAAATAAAAATGATTATGAAAATATTATTGGAAACGGATCTCTGGAAATATATTAAATTGAAAGAGTACATATGAAATTATTGATCTGCAAAGTTTGCAGTGATGATTGCAACCAGATGTTTGCAATATATTATGCGCGCAATTTCCAGATTGAATGATCCATAAATCATGTATTAAAGTATCTATGAATGGATAGATCAATGATTATGAGAACATTGTTCATACGTGTATATTTGCAGCTTATAAGCCAACAAAATTCTCCCTGTAAAATTGGTTTTTGGTCAGGAGCCAGATAAATTCCATCTTAATAGTTTTGAATGTGCAATGATCCACTATAATGCACACAGATGGATATATACTGCATGATTTGATTAAGGGGAGAAAAATAAGCAGATTGGGTAAAAGAGATAAAGTGGAATGAATTATCATTGACTCATGTTGATCCTCGTACAATTAAATGTGTAGTAAGAGTTTAAAATGATAATTCAGTAGCAGAGTTTAGTTAATCGAATGCCATAAGCATTCACTGACCTAAAGAAAGTGACAATGTCACAAGTCCCAACTGCAAATGCTCCTATATGAATTGTTATAAAGCACGCCTGAAGCGTTGCAGATCCATCAGTTTTAAAGATAAAAATCCTCGAAAGAGAAAAGGAGCTATAAAAATATAGATGATCAAGTTGAGAATAATTAAGAAAAGCTCCAGAAGAGCAATCTCATGTAGAGTTATTATCTCCTGTAGAGATATTACAAGAAGAGTGTATTGTGGATTAAAAAGAGACCCAGGTACCTAATATATGTGAATATAATGAGATCTCAATAAATTATGAATGAAATCCGATGGGACCGAAAAATAAAGTCGACATTGATGATATTTATGTTTATAAGATAGCATATGCTGTAATGAAGATAATGAGGATCATGAGTCATACTATATTAGTGTGTGCCAGAAGCACATGTTCCTGAAGAACATAAGGCGCTAGAATAAGTCCCTGAAGGACTCAAGATGCTAGGAGCATCAAATTCTCGAGAATAATTAATTAAGTGAATTCATATGTAACATGAAGCATTTATCGTGCATGTGATATTATTATCTGAATAAATATTTATGCACATGTATATTTATGATTTTACTTGAAAGATTTAGATCTTGCAGGTATACAATGAATACTTGATGATAGAAAGACAATGAAGCAATGTGGTCATCAGGGGGAGCAAGTCTGATGTAATCAAGAGGGGGAGACGATACACGCTGTACTCTTTTTCCCTTATCTAGGTTTTGTCCCACTGGGTTTTCCTAGAAAGGTTTTTAATGAGGCAAAACTCAACAGTGTATCAATGAATGTTGTACTCTTTTCTTTGGCTAGGTTTTTATCCCACTAGGTTTTTCCTAGTTAAAGTTTTTAACGAGGCACATTCATAAATGGACATCCAAGGGGGAGTGTTATGAATATTCTTATTATGTGGATGTCCATTGACCCATAATCTCCAAATACAGGATGACATGGTATATACGCATAGTAATCTACTATTTGCATCCTTCTATAAATAGAGGTCTCCTGTAACTATTCATTACACTTGAATGAGAATTCAATTTATCTCTCTAGAATTTCCTCTGACTTCTCTCTAGAATTCTTTCAGTTTTATAAAATACTTCTGGTTTTTAATATAATTTTTTTAGGAGATATTAAAAAAATTTGATAAACACTTGACTATAAAATATGTTACGTATTATTAGATTATATATTAATTTTTAAGTTAAGTAAATTAAGTTGGTGAAAAATGATAAATAAAAATACATTAGTGTCACTTAATTAACTTTTTTATGTTTTAAAAAAAGTTAACTGGCTTTTACATTAAGAATTAGGAATTAGAGGCATTCAACCAAATACCCGCTACAACAATCTGACAACGGAGGTTTTATAAGCATGAAGCTGCAATAAGAATTAACAACTTCCTTCTTCCCTGGAAATAACTCAAAACACCATTGTAGCCAAAAAAAAAAAAAAAAAGGTTAAGGGCAATTTTGTCCTAACGGTTGTCCCAACTAATTTTGATCATTAGTTAAGCAAATATGTTAAGATAATAGTCCATATTTCATCCACATAACTTTTATCATCCACATGTCATTTACTTCATCTTTTTTCAAAATTAAAGTTAAAACTTTCAAAACAGAATTTACACATTAATAAAAATGACATGTGGACTGTATCTTAACATATTTAGTTAGTTAATGATCAAAATTAACTGGGATAATAGTTAGAATAAAAAAAAAATAGCTTCAATTAAGAAATTTTCAAAGCACGCCTCTCAAAAAAATTTCGAGACAACTTCCGAAATAAAATTGCCTCTCAGTGAAAGTAAAAATGCCTCTTAACCCAGAAAAGAACTTGAAACACCAACAATAGGGCATGCGGAGAGACGCATATTCCTAAACAATCTTCCTTGTTAGTCCATCCTTCGTTAAAGGATGACAACGATGGGGGTACAAATGCATCTAGAGAGCACTTCTTAATCACATTACATGTATGATTGAATAGCAGTCGGTCCTAACAACCTAAATAATTTAGCAATAGCTCATGTTGTATCTTTCACAAAAGCTAACAATCCGGGCCCCTTGATTAAACAGGCATATGATACATAGAACAAGTCGAGCTAAAGCTTGTATTATCATGTTGGCTTCACTTGGTTGGTGGGTTAGCCAATTGTTGGAGCTGATGGACAACATGGGACATTCTAGGACGCATCGATGGGACATGCTGCGTGCACGAATAGACAAGGTCAACCACCTTTTGGATTGTGCTAGCCTCAGGGATAGTAGATGACGATGACGACGAAGTTATATGAGGATCCAGGAGTTCAGGATAGCGATGAGCTTGCACTAGTGGTGTTGCCCACTCGAATATGCTCTGCCAACCCACTGAATCCACTGCCTGTGCAGGTCTACGCCCGCTTACTATCTCAAGTAACAGCACACCGAAACTGTAAACATCACTCTTCGTTGTGAGCTCATTTCTATACACATACTCTGGAGCAAGATATCCATAAGTTCCACCTGCCATCACAGTCCTCTCATGCATCGCTTCATATGGCACGAACTTGGATAGACCACATCCCATAAGGTGCGCTCCAAACTCCTCATCTAGCAGCACATTACTGGCCCGAATATCCCGATGAACAACATGTGGCTTCACCTTGTCATGCAAAAAACTGTTGAAACAAAGGGACAAACAAATATCTTAAGAAGAAAAGACCTTTGCAGTTAAAAGGAATGAAAACAAAAAATCACCATCAACAAAACTTAATGGCTATTCTTTAAAGTTTCAAGCATACCAGGCCATTACCAGCATAAACTGAAAGAACCACAAGTTCTGATACACAGTCATGAACCAGCAGATGCAATCCATTACCAAGGACAATTGAGCTGGAACAGATAATGTTGTAAATTTATCTAACCTTCCAGAAGAAATTCGTTGAAGGGGTGGTGCTAATGGAGTGAATTATTGACTAAATGAAGTGATCTCTTAAAGGCTAGATGCATAAATAATCTCCATATCTTTCATATTACTAAACGAAAATGCGTGATGATAGATTGCAATGAGAAAATAAATTAATCCATTTTCTCCCAAAACAAAGATGAAAAAGAAATTCCTAATAATCTCCCGATGAAAGTATTCAATATCAGTCTCCACAAGCATCCAACTATGTCTCTTCAACAAATGGACTTTTCTGAGCAACTACCCTAAAATTTTGACATTAAATTTTGTGCTCACTGTCAGCAGCAAATCACTTGGACAGATATAAACCTACTATTTCGCCAACAATTTGAGCTTGGTTATCTTCAATGTTCAAAATTGGAGACTGAACGATGATGCTTACTGCTATGAAAATGTAACAGAGAGAGTGCAAGTACCCAGTGGCTTATTCAATGGTTTCATTTTTTAGCAATCCCATCACGGCAGTGAAATTTGAAGGAGAGAAAAAATTAAAGCAAAAAAAAAAAAAAAGAAAATTAGAGCATAACCCAGCATTAAATGCTCCTAACAGAGAGAGTGCAAGTACCCAGTGGCTTATTCAATGGTTTCATTTTTTAGCAATCCCATCACGGCAGTGAAATTTGAAGGAGAGAAAAAATTAAAGCAAAAAAAAAAAAATTAGAGCATAACCCAGCATTAAATGTTCCTAAATAAAAGCTAAACTACTACCAATAACTGAATATAGCAGCCTGCATACAAATTTAACAAAAGGAAGACCGTTAAATAGGAATGCAGCATGAATTATGATGGATGCAAACAAGGGACAGTATCACAGAGACTTGATGCGTATGCTCTGTTTGGAAGAAGACAAAAGTTGGGAGAAGAGAAAATGGGAGCAGAGAAATGAAGGGAAAAGCAAAGATAATATTAGCTCTCCTTATGCTTGGATGGATAGAAGAAAATAGAGAGAAGAGAAAAGGACACTTTTCATAATGACAATAATATTCTTATTGAACTCTTGTTAAATTTTCTGTGGCAATACCTCGAAAATTAAATTCAAATAAAAATTAACATCACAAAAACGTAGAATTAAAGTCAAATTAAAATAAAATTTTAATTTTTTATTTTAAAATAAAAATACTTATTATAAAAGTATATGAGTAAAACAATAATTCTTAGTGGTGTTGCATTTTAAGTAAGTTTTTGATAGAATTAGAAGAATTTAGGATAAGAAAGGGGAAAAAAGAGACAATCTAGAGTCAAAATCTAACTCTAGCCAACACAAGAGACAATCTAGAGTCAGAATCTAACTCTAGCCAACACAATGATTCTCAAATATTATCTTCTTCATTCATAAAGATATCTGAACAGAAATACAAAATATTTATAGTCTTCCTAAGTAATTGCTAATAACTTACATACAGATAGCAAACTATAACTTCTCTTAATTGAATGGATAATAAGCAATAACTTCCTTAAACTAACAATAACCTTCCTAACTTCTAATAACTGCCTAAACTGGTGCCTTTCTCCTGGAATAAACCAGAAGAGGATGATGATGATTCCTATCAGTTTTTCACCCATATTTACCGATGCTCAATTAAGTTTATTATGTTTTATCTGTTTTAGTTAATTGTGAATTTCAAGATATTTGTAATCTGGTCAAAATCTAATTAATTGGTTTGCTAATCAACCCAGCTACATGATCTGATAATAAATGTGTGCACGCATATGAATCCTTCTTTCCCTTCTTTTCGCATCCCATATATAGCATTCATTTAGAGGAGATAGAGAGGAGAGGCTGCAATGGCGAAGAGAAGACATAGAACTGTGGCGGTGAGAAGAGGAAGAACACATACTCGACACTGACAAAAAAAAAATTAACTCAGCAGAAAGGTCTCTGGTGCTTGTGGGATGCAATTAGGAGGGCAACTTTGGAGCAAAGATTTTCTCTACAAAACAAGAAGGTCCCGCATGTTTTTCGACCTAATTTTTCTTTCCCCCTTATTCTTTCTCCCTATCCGAACAACAGAAAATATTTTCTCTCCTATTTTCTTTCCTAGTTTTCTTTCCTCCCAACTTTCCTTCTCATCCAAACAAAAAGTTAGTTACAGCCCAAACAGTGCAATGCTGTAAGATTTTGGTTTTTCCACTGAGAATGTGTGTCATTGGCCAAAAAAAAAATGAAATGTGTCTTAGAAATGATAAAATATATTCTAAATTGACAAGGTGAATGATAAGATTAGGCCAAGAATAAGAATTTTGGGTACATACGCAATTCCTTGAGCAAGTGTTGTGGCAATTTTCATTCTCATAGTCCAATCTAAGCTGCGACCTCCCCTTGGTATATGATGTAGCCATTTGTCTAAGGGGCCATTAACTACAAACTCATAAACAATGTAGCGATCACCGTGATCATAGCAGCATCCCTTCACAGCCACTAAATTAGGATGACGAAGTCTTGCAACCCTACCAATTTCAGAATAGAACTCCTTTTTCCTCTGAAAAGTTGACTTCTTCAATCTCTTGACTGCAACCTTTGAGCCATCAGGTAGGGCTGCACTATATGTACCACCACTCTTGGCATCCCCAACAAGGCGGTTACCTTCACTAAAGTTCTTTGTAATTGATCTTAATTCCTCTTTGGTAAAAACTTTCCAAGAGGGAGGAACTGACTGAGAAGCAGCTGGATTCGATACTTTTCTAGATCGTTTACTCTTCTTGCTCCGTTTATGTGCAAGAAACCATATCACAACAGCTGACATTGTGCAGAGGATCAATGCACTCACCCCTGCAAGGATGATCAGATATTCCCTGTGGCAGCGCATGTGGTAACATTTTTTATCTGAGACCAATTGAAAGTAAAAATATGGTCAATAATCAACAAGATTGATAAAAAAGATTAGAGCAAATTCAAGCAATATAGAAGAAGAATAAAAGTAGTACAGGCAACATATTTCTCAATAAATAGGGAAAAACAATCTTTTTGGGAGTAAATGAAAAAGTTGGAGAATCATAACACAGAATTATAAATGGATGTAAAAGACAAAAGAGGTCTAGGAGTTATATACACTGGAAGGACATACCTATATCAAGTACACACACTGAAGAATTCAGTTTGTCGCATGTATCGCTCACAAGAGAATCTGAATGATTAGTCATTATAGTACATGTATTGACTGCACCTTTCGTGTTGCAGAATAATCCAGTACAATTAGTTTGATCAAGCAACAAAGGAAACATTGACTCATTCCACAAAGATTTGTCAGACCACATCCACTCATAACCAGCTGTGGAGTTAATTCTTCTTCCTCCAACCCAGCAATTGTCACCACATAGATTCTGAGCAAAGTGTAGTTCTGGAAGAGATATCAAAGAAGCTAAATGTCCGCCACATTTATTACAATGGGTCTCTGAGTCATTCCAAGATTGAGGCTTTCCCACATGGTAAAAGCACCTGGCTTTATTAGGGCCAACAACCCAACCAGCTGGGCATGGATCTGAACAGGGGTGGGAAAAAGAAAAGGCATTTAAACACTGAAGCACAAGCAATCGGAAATCACTAAGACATTATGTTTACAGAGTCAATTTCAACATATTGAAAATAAAGTTATCAAAATGTGAATTCATTCACCTTCCGATGAAATGCATGCTAAAGATTACATGTTATGGAACAAATATATCATTATAAAATTAAAGGTACCCTACAGTATAATCTAAAGCACCATTCTCTAGATTTGTTAACCATTATTTGATACTTTAGCTATTATGCCTGCAATTAAGCTCCACTATAATTCATATAGAAAATGTCTGGAGTATGAAAGAGGTAATGCATTAGGATAAAGTGTTCATCTCCCTCTTCGTTCATTTTCCCTCGAATGTGAAGACTATGGAACCCATACAAATAAAGAAGATAAGAACTATGTTTATCCAAATCAATCCACTCGCTAAATACCGACGGAGGATCAATGAATGACATAAAATGTGTGTCAATATCGTACGTTGATCTCCCAAGACAGTTCTTTTCATGCTGTCGCACTACATGCACACAACATATTTAATTATGACGGAAATCGACGATAACGACGACACTCTGGGAAAGTAAATGTGAATACGAGAAATTTAGATGAACATGGGAAAAAACTGAAAGGAAGTAGAAAGCAAACCTGCACTTTCTCTACTCTGAGGACCGTTTAAGGAACCACAAGTCGTCTCATTTACTGTCTAAAAACAAAAAAGAAGCCTCAATACAGGGTTTCAAAAAGCACGCCAACTAAATTCCTAAACTCTAATTCAGAAATTCAAAAATAACAGAATTTTATTTTCTAACCACATTGGAGGCCCGTGCATTGAAACCAAGAAGAGCCACCAAAAATAGAAAAAATTGCAGAGCTATGAACTTGAGCTTCATCCTAAAGATATAAACAGCCCGGAGACGGGAAAATTCATATGCTAATTAACAAAAAGAACCGTCGCATGTTGAGAGGGATCAGGGCACTTGCAGTCAGCGACCATAAGAAGGGGGGGAAACAGAAGAAGAATATGAAGCAGCAGTGCTGAAAAACTTGCGCGGCTTCAGCTAAAATAGGGATGTAAAATCAGAAGGGATTACTAAATCCAGAGTCTGGCCGTGAATGCAAGAGCACAAGTATCTTCTCTCTGAAGTCTGAAATTCTGAAATTTTCTTTTGTTCTTCTCATTTCTCTTTGCCTTTTTTTCCATAAAGAATTTTGATGGATGGGTAGGTGGAGCAATTAAGACGGAAGCTCAGTCAGCTTGGTGAACTTATGGGCTGAGTCTAGCCCAGATCAGCCCAGTAAGCAGGAGATAGGCCGTACGGTAGGCCCAATTATTGGCCTGAGAGGCTGAGATAAGCCGGTCTGGTCTTCTAAGAATGTGTTTGGTTTGAGGGGACGGTGTGGAAACAAGTGAATTAACCAAATTGTCATTAATGAAAGGAATATTTTTTTTTGTTGAGAGTATATTTTAGAAATATTAAAAAGTTTTTATGAGTTTTTTTGTAAAGAATGGGGTATAATTTTTTTCTCTCCCCTCCCTCACCCTCAAACCACCAAACTGCCTCTTAGGCGGGTGAAAGTGAAACAGATTCATTTCACACACGAGGAGGTAAAAAGCGTTACCACATTACCAAATCAACCTACAAACAAAATCATCATTGCTGATAAACAAACAAAACGAGAGAGGCAGCCTAAAAACTTAAATGCCTACCCGCCTGTCAAAAAAAAAAAAAAAAGCGCCTTTATGGAATTAGGAAAACTAGTTATTTAACTGTTACGCGGTAGAGAAATCATGTAATGCGTTTTATTTGAAATTATCTACAAACCACCTTGACACGATTAGAGTTCATACGATAAATTGGCTATACTAAGCTGATAATTAATTGATGATTATTGGCCAATATTAATCTTAGGAGGCAAAAAATAAAAAAGTACTACAATAATTTTAGGACTTACATTCCCCTATACAAGTACAACTACAGAAGCCTCTGCAATTAGCTGCATGCCACCATGTTGAATTCAATCGTGAGCCATCTCCACAAGAGTCACCAGATCCACGTAGCTACCCTTCCCAACAACCTATACATGTGACGCAGCGACCAGAGTGTCAGGGACTTAATGAGCTGCTCTATCTTCTTTGTATTTCGAATTTTTGTAAGCCTCAAATGAATCACCAGGCATCAAAGAGGGACCCTCGTCTCTTCTCTATTCCGTTTTGTTTTTTCCAATTATATAAGGAGTCCCTAACGTGGTTAGAAATCAAACCCACAACTTTTCATTTACAAAGATTTTTATTTTTATTTTTATACTACTAGGCTATTATTCTGATGATAACCAAATTTGAAGAAATATTTTTTCCCAGGATGCATCAATGTTGATCGGATAAGAGCAAAATCAGCCCAAGGACTAAGGACATGATCAAGTGAAGAACCAGAGCTTTAGAATCGCAAGTATTAATCTTTTAGGATCTATTGTAAAATAGCTAAGAGGTTGTCACTAATTTCATTGAAAATACATAATTTATATAAAAAGATAGCTTAATTCATAAGACATTTAGTATAAGAAAAGATAGATGTACACAACTTTATTTTTACAAGAAACCATTAACCTCTTAATCACACAGGAGAAATCTTACTATGGCTAGGAGGAGCACTCTCTAAAATAACCACTGAAATATCTTATAATTTTATTTTATTTTTTGAAATTAACATCATTGTTTGCAGAACTCCAAATCAAAAAACCTTTAGAATTATACACCACTCATGCATGATTGCCATCCTCGTTTGCACATAGCCGCAGGTGTAATGGGTCCACATATCTCAATATAGACCAGGCACGAATATTTTCAGACCTCTTTGTCCCTTTAGTTCTAGCCCCAGCAAGAAAATTTTCCGTTATATAATCAAAATAAGTTTCAAAAATCAAAATCTGAATTTCAAATTATACAGCCATACAATAATAGCCCTAGCTACATTAATATATATGTTCATAAAGCTTGTATACCGACCATTTGTAAATATAAATAGCACGGTAAATGATCTCATAGGAAAATATCTAAGCACGTAATCTGGGAGCACATTTTATGCTTATCATTTTGATGAGTAAACATGTATTGATCGCTCATCTTCCCCATTAGATTGATTTTGAACTATCTACATTTAATTTAATTTTTAGATAACAAATAAAATTTTATTTTATTATATGTAGAATTAAAAATAAGTATAATATTATAATTATCACTTATCATAAAAATAAATTTATCATTAAAAAATTACAAATTCAAAAATTTAAATTCAAACCAGTCATATCAAAATTTAAATAGTTGAGATTTTATTATAGTGATAAGAAATCAACTGCTCATCGTTATGATGAGCACGGAATGTGGACTCAAACAAATGATGTTTTATATGTTTCCTGATAAATTTTGCCCTCTCGTCGATTGTTTGAAATTGATATTGAATTACTGTTGAGCAGCCAAAGATGAATTTAGTCCAGAGTTTGGTCTAATCTAAAATGCCTTAGTGATTTTTTGTAATTCGTTTATTCCTTCTTTTCTTAATTATTATTGATGGAGCGTTAATAAGGATAGATTAAGAAAAAATTGATAAATATGGAAATTATGTCATATATTTAAAACTAAGATGAATTTCTAAAATATATCTTGTATTAAGGACCAGAGAGCTAACTATTTGAAAACTGTCACGTCTAGTTGGGTTTTCCAACTAAAATATTAGAAAGTTTCATTTTTCTTCTTTAGAGGGGAAAAAAAAAAGAGCGATGGATCCGTTTTCTGGTATACGTCTTTGAATTTGAATTGGCACGAACTTCACGTTTTATTGTTTTCCACCAACTAGGCATTGGACAATATTTTATCGTGGAGCCCTATGAGGCTATGACCATAAATATTTGTTTTCCTCCCATTAACTTGTATGTTAGTGATGAGCTGTAAATTTACCATGTTTTAAAATACAAGATTAGTATGAAATTAATCTAATATGATTAAAACGATTAAGAATAATAAGTTAAAAACGTGGATTTGATGTCAGACATACCCTCACAAGCATTCTTGTGTGTTTTTGCAGGTTTTATCCATAAGAAGAAGCTATTTGGAGACTCCAAAAAAGGTCAAAAAGAGAAGCCGATGAAAAAAAATAAAGTTGGCGCCCAGGACGCCAAACCAGTGCAAAGTTCGCACCCAGGGCGCCAACTCTTTGCATGCACTAGCAAGTTGGCGCCTAGGGCGCCAACTCTCTACCTCCTTGTAGAAAATAACGCTCAGGGTGCTAGAAGTGCAAAAACTCTTATTTTTAATTTTTAAAAAGTTTTTAGGGCCCAAAAAAGGAAGTGAAATTAAGGATTTTTTAGATTTGGAAACTCAATTGGACCTGAAACATAAAAAGAGGCAACTCTAGCAAAAAAAGGAAAAACTTTTTGCACAAGAAAGAACTCGACGACATTGGAGAAAGAAGATCAAAGCAACTGTGGAGATCAACATTCCCCAATCTCTGAAGAACCATTCATCTATCTTTGTCTTTTCTTCTTTATTTTGTTAATCTAGTCATGCTTGGCTAATTTCCTTTTTGTAGTTAGGGCTAGGATGAACCCTATGCGAGTTTAAGTATTTGGTTGAATTCTTGATGAATCTTGATTTCTTTGATTGAATGAATTTTCTTTACTTAATGCCTTCTTGAAGCTTGATCACCTTTTATATTGTTCTTAGGTTGATGTATGACAATAGAGATGTTGGTGCATTTAACCCGAACCATTAATTCATCATAAAATTGCATGACCTAGACATAGGCTTACGAATTTATGCGATCTTATAATTCTGGTTTATAAATCTATCTTTCTAAACGATACTAAGACATTAGGTTGTTTTCAAAGATAATGGACTAAGGTAGCGTCAAGACATTGAGACTTAGTCTAACTTTAGAGAATTGATCGTCAATCATGGGATTAATATTTAATTAGGGATTCAATTCAAATTCTTGAAGAAGTATAGGGGGATTCTAAGTCTTAGCCACATTTTCCTTGATTGATTATCTTTTCTAAACATTCTCTTGCGAATCTTAATCTTAAATTTTTTTCTTTCTTCAATTCTTGAAAGTCTTGTTTGATTACAACTCATCTCTTCTTACTTGATTCATCCAACTAAAGCGTAAATGGCGAACTAGTGATTGGAGTACTATTCCTCGTGGGATGATACTTTCTCACTACTTTATTACTTGTAATGACCGGTGGACTTGCCGAAGTCCCCCTATCAGTTGGAATAGAAAATCGTGTTTCACATGGTTTTAACCATTTTGACCAAAAAACTAAATGAAGAAATAATTTACGGTTAATGTACAAAAATACCATCACAAGTTATGTTGCTTAGTGGTATGAGAGCTCTCATCTAAATTGGAGGTAGTGTGTGTTATTCCCATTGTAACCTCAAGGCATATGTGGTATTGAACACTCTTTAAATACTACCTCCGATTTTAATTATGAGACAAAGTTGACTTTTTTGGAAGGGATTAAGAAAGCTAAATAAGTTACTTAATCATTTTATATCTTATGTATTCTTAGATAATATATTAGTTTATCAATCAAACTAATTAGTTTGAAGAAAAAAATAAAAATGAAAATACTTTAAAGTAATTTAATTAGTTTTTTTAATTTCTTCAAAAAAGTTAATTATTTCTTATAATTAGAACCGGAGGGAGTAAAAATTTATGGATAATTTTACACCTTAACTCAATAATTTATGCATATAAAACGTATCAACACTAAACTCAAGCAAGCCTGTGACCTTATTTAAGCAGTAAGCAAAGTGGGCATTGGAACAACATGACGTTGACACCAGCTTTATTTTAATGAAATTGAATATTTATGTTGTTTGTATGACTATTAGAAATTCGATAAACTCATAAAATTTTGTTGTATTTATGATTAATCAGGGTCGGCCTTTGCCATTATTACTAGTAAGATATTTTTGAACGAGCAATGATCATCATCTTTTTTTTTTTTTTTGGTAGAAAATGATCATCATCTTTGAGCACAACTAAATTGAGGGTTCGGCCATTTTATGTATGTTCATGATAGTTACATATCACCAAACTTCTTGTTGGGCCTCAACGCCTCGTCCACATATTTCTGTAAAATATTTTTTAAACACAATATAAAATTTTAAGGGAAAATTTTAAATAAATATCATTTGAGCTTGGAAAACTGGAGGGAAAAAAAAAGTCTATTAACACATGAAAATGACAAATAGATCTCAAGGGACTAATTTGAGATTTTAAAATGTTGTACTTTTACCAAAATGCCCCTCAATTTTTTTTTGTTTTAAAAGAAAGAACTCTAACTTAAGTAATGAGATTGACAACTTGAGTATTTTTTTTTTATTTTTTTTTGGTCAAAGGTTGACTACTCACACTGAAATTGTTACTATCTTTATTCAACTTGTTAATAACACTTATTGGAGCTTAAGGAATTCAAATAGTCAATCTTTAAATTCAAATAGTTAATCTCATTACTCACATTATCACTAGAGCTCCGCTAGGCAGGGGTGTGCTAGCCGGTGGAAGTCCAAGGGGGTGGAGCTTCAGCGCTACAAGGGTTTTTTGTTTTTTTAAAAATAATTGACATTTTGGTAAAAGCACAACATTTTAAAATTTCAGAATAGTTCCACGAGACCTATTTGTCATTTCCATATATTAATAGACTTTTTGGGGTTCTCCTAATTCAAATCATATTTAAGTCTCCACCTATACTCAAGTTGCAAAATATGTGATCATATTTTTATAAAAAAAATATGAAGATAGTAATATAAAAAAAGGTTTATTGTTGTTGTTGAATTGTATGTGAATTCAAAACTTATTCGAAAGATTTGAGTTATGACTCAAAAAAGTTATTTGTCGTTTATATTTGAGTTTGCTGGATATGATATAAATGAATACTTTCTTTTGTCAGAAAAATGAATAATCTTTAAAAATAAAGTAGTCAACTTCTTTGATGATACTATACACCTTCTCCAATCTACATTATATCAGCATCAGCCAGCGCTCGAAGAGAATTGGGGGTCTCGGAACTTATGAAACTTTAACAATTCAGTCTGCCATTTTGTTCGTTTTCTTGAGAATCCAATGGTTAGAATTGAAAACTCCTAGGTGTATTGATATGTCTATATAATTATGACAAATGATATGTTCAAAAATTATTATATAGTGGGTTTGCCTCTTTGGTAAGAAAATAAAAAACAGATAAGTTTCAAAAACTTTATATTTACATTTATGAGTTAAAGTTGCCTCCTCCTCCTCCTATTTCAAATGCATCCGATACTCTAAAATATTTTATGCTATATGAAACACCTTAAAGTATTTTTTTGGGTATACCTAGCACCGTAAAGTTTTTTATTTTCAAGTGCATCAAGTAGCATAAGTTATTTTTTTGGGTACATCCAATGCCTTGTATTTTTCTGGTATATCCAACATGTTAAATTATCTAAATTTTTTAGTATAAAATTACATTAAAAAAATACTTTAGGGTGATGGATATATCTAAAAAAAATACTTCAAGATGCTGAATGCACCACAAAATATTTTAAAACACTGGATACATCTGAAAAATTATTTTCAAAATACTGGTTGCACCTTCACCCTGTAATATATGGATGGCGAATCTATTTAATATATTAATTAATACTACTATCACTCCACATTGTCTCGTGCAGTCTCTCTCTGTTTGGAATTCCACTATCACTGGCCATATGGAATTCCCTGGCTAGGTTTTGGCTTGGTCTAAAGATCTATTAAAGCTACGTAATAGTTTTGAAAAAACAGTACTATAGTTAGTTAACCTCTCAAAAGTCTCTGAATAAACACTTTTGTTAATTGTCAAAATGGTTTTAATGTACCTACTTAATATTGATTGACAATTACTGGTATTTTGCAAGAATAATCCACCCACTAGCTCACCCACAATGTCTCGTTCAGTCTTTTTCCGTTGAGAAAATTATATGCGCTACAACGTCACTCCATCCGGAATTCCCTAGGCTCTGGTTTAGTCTTAATACATTAAAATCACAACAGAGAAAAAAATAAAGTCACTGAATAAATAAATTTGTTGATTATATTGTTATATGATTTTTAAATTTCCTCTAATAAAATAACGTTAGTCAGTCTGAGCTGTCCTTAGGTAGGGCTGGTGGAGATCAATATACTAAACCTCAAAATTAGGTAATTAATTGGTTAAGCTCAACTCAATGACACGTGGTTTACCACGTATTATATTTTTTTAAAAAAAAATCCCCACGTAACGTAAAAAATTTGTGTTCTGCATATACACATATATAATTTGTATACTACTCTGTACGCTACTGTTGGAGGGATTAGTCTGCAACAAGCACAACAAAAATATTTAAACATATATACATTTGTATGGAAGTGTACCTAAAACGAACACACACATTCACATCACATGCTTGAATATAGTTGAGTAGTCACATCCAAAATAAATGGAGGGATAATGGAATGAATTCTTTTGACAATAAATGTGGATACGACACGTGGGGCACGTTATAAAAATACCATGACTTTATGAATGTGACCAAGGACATTTATACGTGGGATGTGGGATGATAATATATATTACTTCGTCATAAATATATGATATAATTTATAGTACAAATTACATTATAAAATATGTTCTATAATCGTGATAGTAGTATTTAAAAATATTGTATTATGTTTATCTGTTGAGGAGGAGGGGGTGGGGGGGGGGGGTGGCGAGGTAAGAGCATTCAAGAAAAGTGACCCAAAAGAAGAAGAGCATGTGGACATATGTGTGGCAAAGTTGAGTATGAGTTACGTCAATTTACAAGTGTTAGAATTCAATTATATATGTGTCTTCTGTGTATAAATGCAACCAAAAAAGAACACATAGACAACATAGTGTATAAAGAAGGCTTAATTCTTGCGTTTGTTCTCTCAACAACTAATTAACATGACGTGCGAACATTAACTTGTCGTCATATTTTTTTTGCATCACCCATTCATCCTTTCTTCAATGACAATACACTTCTTTTATTTTTCAAAATTATTTCTACTTATTTTTATTGTTTTAGAATTTAAGAAAATGGATGAAAAATCCCTCATTATTGCGACATTTATTACCCGAAGGTGCCTACAATATGTATTCAGCAAATGCAACTGTACTTCAACTGCTGTGTGTAACTTCAATTCAATAGTATTAAAAATGAAATATATTTACATATAGCTAGATGTGTACATGTTGTATGCAATTGGAGAAAATTTGAACCTAGCCACCAAGAGGCTTGGATCATTAGGTAGCAAATGGAGGATTTTTCATAAATTCTAATGAATATCATATCCTTTTTAATTACTTACACATGGCTAGTCCTTCTTAGCATATATCCTTTTTAGTTGAGACATTTATTAAAAATTTTAGAAAAAAGGCTTATAAGGTCGTCACATCTAAACTCCTCTAAGCTAATAGTCCAAAACATGTGACTAGTGACATTCTTGTAAATACATGCAAAACTTTAGAATGGTTCTGCTTACAACTGGTAAATATACTTTTTAAATTTGTTGCTTTTACAACCGATCTAAAAAGTAATAAAAAATAACATTTAAAATGTATTTTTAGGCTGGTCACAAAAGATGAGCTCTGAAAAAATTAATTTAAACCGAATGTTTTTCACATAAGCTCTAAAAAATTTAAAATCTTTTATTTTATATAAAAAATAATTTATTTTTAACCCTAAAATCCCTATAATCTTTGATCTTGCAGCCTCTAAACTCTTACTCTTATTAGGATGTCATCTACTCGCTCTCCTCTCAACTCCTCTTTTCCCTCGCCGGTACTAAAATTGAAGATGCATGCTACGGGACCATCATAGATTTCACTCTCATACAATCCCTTTCACAAAATATGACAAAGCAATCCTAGTGATTTTGATGCTCTCCGTTCCCTCAAACTTTGACGAAGATAAGGCAACCTTCTATTTCTTTTTCCTTTTCCAATTTTCTTTTAGCGTTTGGTTAAATCTAGTTCTACTTTTTTTGTTGTGTCATAGCCTAGTTCAGATTATACAGCCATATGAGAGAAAAGCGAAGAGAAAAGAGAAAGCAAAAATCGCAGCTTCATTAGGAAGTCTTGGTAAATTGAAGTTTACGCACTTGTTAACTATCAGATCAAGATAAAATTCACTTGGCTGGTTGGATGCATGTAGTTCGTTATTTTCAACGGTGGAATCATTGTTTGGAGACCTAGTGTGAGAGAAATCGTGTGCATGGTGAGAAACATTTTTTGGTATTTTCAATTTCTTTGTTCTTTATTGGAAGCTTATAGCTTTGGTTGATGGAGCCCATAAATAACAGACATGCTCGTGAAAATATACTACAAGAGAATGGATATTTTGATGCATTTGGCATCACAACCTTCAATAAGATTCTTGACCATGACTTGTTCTCTCAATGGAAGGTTTTTTTCTCCTCTTTATTTTAGCTTTCTTTCACCATTTGAATATTCATGTAGTTAAATCTTTCTGGACTGCATTAAAGATTCATGTAGTTAAATCTTTCTATTTGCAAGATCCTTCATATGTAGAAGCTAAGTTAAAAACAGCTTGAGGAGGTATCAATTATTTTCTTAACAAGAATCTCCTCTTTTTAAAATGCTTTATAAACATTACAATTTTTTTTCCCTCCAAATGCTTAGAATGCTGGTGTTGTTGTCTAATTGCCTTTGCATTGAAATATAACACGTGACTAATGTTAGCTTGCAGATTTTTAGTTACAAATATGGATCAATTTCTTCTAGCTTATTAAGATATTTTTTTTTTCTTTATAGCATATTGAAATTATTTACATAGAGCTTTTCAAAGGAATTGGGGAAGTATTGAGATTTGTTGCCCCTTTTGCAGTTATGATGTTGCAAGTTTATATATATGTTCTATCTTCATATTGATTTATATCTTTAGCCAAGAATGGTGGTCATTTGTGCAGTATGGACTATAATTCATAGCTTAAAACTTTAGTTTTATGTGTATGGTATGTTTTAGAACATGAGACTAAATTATCTGTTAATTTCTTTTGCAAATAGCTTTCTTTCAAGAATGCCATTTCAAAAAGATTAATGCTATGATTGTTCTATTTTTGTAATCCTCCTTTTACAGTCTCAACCCTCGTTGCACTCTATATCATCCCTTATAAAATTAGGGTTGCAACGAACTCATCTATAAGTTGCACTCTATATCATCCCTTATAAAATTAGGGTTGCAACGAACTCATCTATAAGTCTTTACACACACACACACACACACTATCATGTATCTTATATAGTATAAACAACAATCATAGCTCATAATTAAGTTCAACTCTTATTTGTACTTAACTTTTTTTCTCTAATTAATTTATTAATAGTTTATTGTTCTGCCAATGTTTTTTTATCGATAGAAACTATATGGAAGATGAAATTCTGTGTGTTGGTAATGCAATATCTTGGCTTGTGTTGCTTTCATTAGTAAGCTTTCCTCTTATGAGTTTAATTTAATTTAGTGTATTAATTGGAATATTGTTATGCCTTAAATTACGCCTTTTTTAAGGTTGGAAGATGAAAATATATTGTATTGTTCTTTGTCTCCTAAATATGTATTGTGTGGCCTGAGAAGTGTAGAAATTGGAGTTCTTTAAAATTTCTATTCCTTTAGTTTGCTAGGCCCTGGTATAGCTAAAATTTCTTGTTTTCTTTATTATGAGTATCCCTTGAAATATTAGCTTAATTGATCACTACTCCCTCCGGTTCTAATTATAAGACAATATTTAAGAGTTAGCTTTGGTCCTTATTATAGGACAAGTTTTTAACTTTTGTCAACTTCTTCTTAAAACACCATTATTTTATTCTCCTAAATGTGTTTGGTTTTTTGTGAGTAAATATAAATAGGTATGAAGACTCTTTTTGTCAGTAAAACTTTTAAATTATTGGATTTTAATTTATTTATCGATCAATTGACATTAATTTTGCGTGCATGCGTGTGATAGATATGTGAGTGTTTGTGTGTCTATACACACACAAATATATAAATGTATATATGTGTGTGGGTCTACACACACATATATATCAGTGTATATGCGCGCGCATAGACACACACACATATGTATAGATATGTGAGTGTCTGTGTCTATATACACACAGATATATAAATGTATATATGTACAACACATAAACATATATATACATATGTGTGTGTCTACACACACACACACACATATATATATGTGTGTGTGTATTTATGTATATGTGTGTGTCTGTGAGGGGTGTATGTTGTGTAGATATATGTATATATAAATACATATATATGTGTGTGTGTGTACACACATATATGTATATATAGTAAGACTATCATTTCAATTATAAAAAACATGAAAAGGAAAATTCTAAGTCGAAGAGGTATGTTGCAGGTGTTGTTAATTCACTTTTATTAGTGTCATTTAAAATTGATATAAGGGCATTTTAGGAAAATGAGTAAAATTAACTAATTTAACTCCTCTCTTTAATTTCCCCAAAATCAGTTAAATATGTCCTATAATTAGAACCAGAGGGAGTACTTAGTTTTGTGAATGTTCTTTTTTTTCTTTTTTGAATAAGCTACTAGAAATGCAATGTCTTAACATGTCAATAACTTATTTTGTGATTGTTTTGTTTCCAAATAACTTATTATATATATCACTTCATGTGTGAAGTTGATACAGTGTGGAACTTTATAAGAAGACCATATTATAAGATAATTTTTTTGGTAGGATATGATATATTGTAAGATAATTAATCATATTTTTGCCCCCACTTAAGCTTTGTGGAATTGTATGGAAGATTTAAATCTATGTTTGTTTTGATTTAGTGACAAAGAAGCTGAAATATTTTTTACGAATCATGGTAAAGTTTTTGTCATATAATTTGTGACTTTTATGACTTATTTAATGTCCTTACAGCTTATTTAAAATTTGTGTGATAATGAAATATAAACAAGGCATTTTTTGGGCCTCCAATTCCTAAAAAAAAAAAAAAAGAGATACTTTTTAAACCGGCTATAATGTATAACTAGAGGTTAAAATGTAATTTACCACCTATCTAAAATATGGGCTTTCTACACCTGTTTTAAAATAGAAGAGTTTTTTTTTTAGACTAATCTAAAAAGAATCGACTTTCTAAACCTGATGATATAAGAACGCATATAAACCTAGTTCAAATTATCAATTTCAACTGGTCTATTTTTTTTAAATAATAATAATAATAATAATGCAACTTCTTCTGCCTGAGATTTGAAACATATACTGACTTGGTTTTTGCTCGATCTGCCCTAAATATGCGAACGCCCTTGCTATATGTATTCATATATCATCAAGAATATAGTAGTAATTTGTTTCATATGAAGCAAGGATTGTGCTGCCCAATTATTTAACGTGACTCATTTATGTAATCAAAATACAATATTTCCTAATATAATATTCACATGCAGCATAAAGGTGCATGATTAATTAACGCTAAAAAGATACATGTATGTTATTATATTAAAAAAATTAAAAGGTATCTGTGCCATGATAAATAATAAAAGGTAGTCGTAGGCATGCTTTAATATATTAAATTGGTTAGGTAAATACTTTTTTGAGTCTTTAATATACGAATTATTTAACTAATCAATTGAGTAAATTAATTAAAGGGAACAAATTGGTTTATTTTATCCTAAAATATCCCATGCAATATTAATCAGATTATATATCAATTTATAAGATAAGTAAATTGGATTGATAAATATAGTGGATAAAGTAGATTATGATCTTATATATATATTGGACGAAAACAGCGCTGGAAAGTTTTGTACGAGGGAGAGGAGGTAGTAGTTAAGATGTGGGAGAGATGGCTCATAAAATGTCGTGGGATGGTTGCATTGTGTAACAACCTGTGTTGAAAAGGAAAAGATTGGGCAAATTCATGTGGTTGGTGGTTGCGACTTGTTTTCGTGACAGATTGTCACTCCCCTTTTCTTGGATTCATGCGATGTTGTTGGTCCCCTCTTTCACCCAAGTCCCTCCTCTCTGTTGACACTTCTTCCTTCCATCTCATTACTTATAACTAAATTAAATGAGGTTAAGGTGCAAAAATACACATAAGTTTTTTCCCCAGGAGCAAAAATACATACGTGGTTACCATTTTAGAGCAAAAGTCACATATCACCGTTAAGTCACTGTTCACCGTGATGAGAGAGAAAGAGATGAAGTAAAAACATAACGGCGGTGAACAGTGACTTAACGGTGGGATATAACTTTTGCTCCAAAATGACAACCACATCTGTATTTTTGCTCCAAAAAAAAAACTTATGTGTATTTTTATACCTTAACCCTTAAACGTTACATATATTTATCTAATTTGATTAGATTAAGGAAACTAATTCAATTAGTTAATATGCATGTTAGTTTTCAAAAACATCAAAATCATTTTTCTCAATTCTCTCCCTTCCCCTCTTATTTGATTATTGTTGAAGAAACATTAAAAGAGATATATTAGGAAAAATTTGATAAATATAGGAAATAGATTTTACATTTATGATTAAGATCAACTCCTTAATTAAGTCATAAAATAGTAGAGGAGTGTAATATTAGCAATATCAACAACTAAGTATAACTTGATGCAGGTCAAATTATCGATATAGCTAGCGTGCAAACTTGTCTCAACTGCACAATTGATCAATGGAATTGCTTCTTTTTTATTTTCGTTTATTTTTATTTTTGTACTCAAAGTTTGCCTCTTACGTGAGATGCACCTCCTGCAATTTCACCTGAATCATTACATATATCTTTTTTTTTTAAATGATTTTCTTCTTCCTCTATTCACTCACACTGTCGGTAAGAAAACTTATTAGGTTAATTATGTTTGTATTTCAGTTTACATACCTAAAACGTATATCGATCTTCATCAGAGCGGAACAAAGAAGTTGCTTCTCTCATGAGTATTGTTGCCTTTGAACTTGTGATAACAAGCATGAGTTACATCTTACTACCTCTGGTCTTAAATATATCACAAAGTTTATAGTGCAATTTGTACTGCAAACTTCATCATATATTTAGAATCAAACAGTATAAGTCATAACACATACTTGTAAAGTGGTAATCATCTTTGTAAACAATTCATACAGAGAAACTTGTTAAGGTAAATAAAAAACTACAGGGAAACTTGTGATAATACTACTCCCTCTTGTCCTAGAAGCATGATGACATTAATTAAATAAGTAATGTTATTAATTAAGAGGCTGTTTAGTATGAGGAATTTGGAGGGGAGGAAAGGAGAAGGTAAATTTTTAGGGTTTGGATTTAAAAATGTTAGAGAAGTGGGGTTGAAAGTTTTTAATTAATTTTTCTTACTCTTTTATTTTACATTTTATCTTTATTAAAATTTTATAACCTCTCTTTTCCATATTTGTTTTAAATCCAACTTACAAAAATTTGTCGTCCCCTCTCCCTCCTCCCAAATAGACTCTAAAGGCATAATGGTATTCATTAAATAAATAATAATATTGACTAAATGCATAATGATATTAATACATTTATGCCTTTAGTCGATAGATTTTCGCTTTTAGTCAATATCATTACTCATTTAATGAAAATCATTTAGTCAATATCATTACACTTTTAGTTAATATCACTGCTTGTCAATACTACATTTACACTTTTAGTCAATATCATACTCAATTAGTCAATATTTTTACGCCTTTTATTAACATCATTACTCATTTAGTTAATACATTTATGTCTTTAAATACCACTACATCTTAAGTTATTTTCATTACTCATTTACTCAAATATCATTACACCTTTATTTATTTTATACTTGTGTGTATATTAGTTCCCAAAAAGATAGTTATTGGCGTCGGAGCTCCAACCGGTAACCCTTCACCACTTCAACTTCACAATATTTTTAAAACAATCAAATCCCATAAAAATAGTCATTGTCGCCGAAGTTTTGGCAGCCAGCCAACACTACAAAAAAATTAGTTTTTTGCGACGGAAAGTAGGATTGCGACGGAATTCGTTTGTCACAAAAAAGGCCTCACAATTATGACGGAAAATTGAATTTCCGTCGCAATTTGTGACGGAAAAAATTCCATTGCAATTGCGACGGAACCCAATTCTGTCGCAAAATTAAAAAAAAAATAAATATTATAAAAAATATTTATAAACATAAAAAAATTAAAATTATTAAAATTACGTAGAAGTTGAGGGAAAATAAATTATCAATTAATCATATAAAAAATGAAAACAAACAAAAACAAAGAGAATTTTTTCAAATGTATTCATGGATTATAGGAAGAGAGGATTATCAAAATATTATGAGGAAGAAAAGATTATGTATTCATTTAATCATATGTATTGGAAAAAGAGGATTATCAATTAATCATATGTATTCATTTACTGTTTTTTTTAAAAAATAAATTATCAATTATAGGAAGAGAGGATTATCAAAATATTATGAGGGAAAAAGGACATAGAATCATGGATTTATAAGTCAGGCAATAGAAGAAAACAAAGAATCCTTGTATTAGAAAACGAAAACACATATATGAGAAATTATGTCACCTTGTGACTGAAGAAGAAGAAGAAGAAAGCAATGAAAATAAGCCACTAACCTGGGGAAGAAAAAGAAGCAATACTAAGATCCCACGTGACTGAAGAAGAAAGCAATGAAAAACGAAAGAAAGTAATGAAATGAAAGAGAGAATCGGGGAGGGGGAGGATACAAGAAAATGAAGAAAGGAATGAAAAACGAAAGGAAGGAATGAAGAATGAGAGAAAGAATCGGGGGAGGGGAAAGTTGAAGAAAGAAAATGAAAAATGGGAGGAGGAGGGCGAAGTTGGCAACCAAAAAGGCCAAATTTTGCGATGGAATATTTTTTCCGTTGCAATTTTTTTTAAATTATTTTTCTAACAAAATTCTGCGACGGAATTTTTTTTTCGCCACAAGGGTTTTGCGATGGAATTTTTTTTCCGTCGCAAATTTAAAAAAATTTGCAATGGAATTTTTTTTCTATTGCAAAAAGGCGATATTTTTTGACTGAATTTTTTTCCGTCGTAAAATTCTTTTTTTTAATTATTTTTCAGTCACAATTTTACGATAGAATTTTTTTTCATCGCAAAATTATTTTTTAGTCACAATTTTGCAACGGAATTTTTTTTCTATTGCAAAATTTCTCCTTTTTACGACGGAATTCAAATTCCATCTCAAAAATTCACAATTTTGCGATAGAATATTTTTCGTCACAAATTCATTATTTTCTAGTAGTGCAACGATGGTGCTTGCAAGCAAACCTTTTTCTTTTTTTAATTAAAAATTGAGGCCATTATTGTAAAATCACTAACACTTCAAAATCTCTAATTGATCATCTATCATCTCTTGGTCATTTGGCATACTTAATAGATACTTTGGAATTTTCTAAATTCAAAAGGTATTTATATAAAATTTTCCCTTAATATCTTATATTATGGCAATTTTCCTGTATATATGTAGCACACGTGGATGATGAAACGAATCACGTGAGGGATCCGATCAAGTTACTTATGCGCTTGCTTTTTTTACATAAATTAATTACTCCCTGAATTCCTCTCACAAGAAACAAAAAATCGAATTATATAGATAAAAATTGATTATATAATAAATAAGTAAAAACGATTATTTATAGAGAGGATGAAGAAGAGAAAATTAGTAGGAAAAGATATAAAAGATGATAGGTGATAAAAAGAGACATAAGAGATATATAACTAATTGGGGGTAAAAATAAAAAATCAATGAAGTTTTCATATAAATACAAGGTTTTTGGTCGAATATATAAATAAAAGGTTTAACTTATAAAAATAACTCACATTATTACAGAAATTTAAATTAGAAAAAGTAGAGGAGGGAGTATTAATTAATGTAGTTATAGTTTATAAAAGAAAATAAAAATAAAACGTAAGATGCATAGATAGAGTAGAAGGGTAGTTATAGTTTATAAAAGAAAATAAAAATAAAACGTGAGAAGCATAGATAGAGTAGAAGGGCACACGGAAACCCATTAACATAGGTTTTGAATGGGATGAAAAATGTTGGCTAAAAAAGAAAGGGATGAAAAGTATATAAGTGTGTGCAGTGTATGAACTATGAAGACTTTTTAATTGATTTACTTTTTTAAAATAACTTTACATTTTCCCTATTTTTTCCTTTTTGTGTGTGTGTGTATCAAAATAAAATGAAAAGAAATATTGTATAGATGAAAATGTTACTTAAAGGCATACACAAACTAATAAATAACATGTTTGAAATGAAATAATTGTGGTCCAAGGTCGCGCTTTAAAAAATACGAGTATTATTATATTGATTTTTTTTTTTTAAAAAAAACTAGCCGATGCATGTTTTTTTATTGTGTTATGGACTTATGGTATAAACCCTGTTGTTGGCATTCGGGGGCAAAAAAAAAAAAAAAAAAAAAAAAAAAAGCCAGGAATAGATTATTGTAGTTTGTTTATTTATTTATTGTTCAACATCGTTTGGTCATTGAGTTTGAACCAACAAAAAGAGAGCTTGGTGTAGATAGTTAAAATAATTGGTTTGAAGAATGTATGTAGGACTTATCTGTTTTGATGTTAATGTAAAACTTTTATTTAGCTAAACAAAAAAAAAAAATCAATATAAATAAAAAATGTTTTTATGCTAGATAAACGCGAAACATAAAGTTTTAATTAACTTACTGAATATCATATCACCTTTTTATTTTTGAAATATATGTACTAATGGAAAAGATAAGTATATGTAAAGTTCACATCTTTGTTTTCACATGATTATTTTATTTTATTTATATGCAAATGACAAAGACAAGTACCAATTGTTTCAGAAAAGGGCAAAAATGTAAATCCAAAAATACCAAAAGCCACAACATTATACCAGCCTTGACGTTTACCATATACGTGGAAAAAATAATAGTCAAGCCAAAAAAATTAATAATAATTAAAATTTAAAAATTTATAGTTTTTAGAGAAAATGACACATAAATATCAGTTTAAATTATAAAATTCCAAAATACCAATTAAATTAGAAAAAAAGACAAATAAATACTCTGGTAGGAATATGAAATATCAAAGTTTGAGGGAAAAGACTTTAATGCCCTCCTATATTTCTCACTATTTTCTTCTCTCTTCTCTTTCTCTGTTTCTTCAATGGCACCAACTCCTTCCGCCGTGCTTCTTCAATGGCCACTACCTAGCTTGGTGCCAGAGGAAACTGGCGTGGATAAATCTTCAGGCAAGACCTCGGATTTGATTGGGTACTAATTGGACATGTCAACTTGGTTCAGTGCGAGATGAAGCTTAGTGGTATGAGAAGTCGAACAGCAAGAACGAGCTTTTCTCTGCGAAGCTGAGGAGTTCCCTTCAACATCATGGACTGGACTAAGAGGCTATGGATGAGGAACCCACAAGAGGAGGCGATTTCTGAAATTTCTCAAAGAATCTGAGGCAAGAACCTAGACTTTAAATCAAGAGGAGGTTTAAATCAATTTGATTAGATTTACTATTTACGGACACAAATTAAGAAAAGAAAAGGAAAATACCACCTGAAAATTCAAAATAAACAATATCTAGGTTTTAAGGGTGAACATTAAATGTGGAATTGAACAAAAGTTGTAATGAGAATAGCAAATTTTTTAATAGGATTAACAAATTCAGTAATGAGTTTAACAAGTTCATTCGTTAGGTGTAACTTATATCATTCTGGAAAAACCAAAATTTGAGCATCATTAACAAAATTAACAATAGGAATAATAAGTTCTTTAATAAGATTAAAAATTTCAGTCGATTAACAAGTCCAAAGTGACATAAGTTCCACCTAACGAATGAAGTTGTTAATCCCATTAAAAAACTTGTTATTCTCATTACTAATTTTGTTAATGATGCTCAAATTTTTGTTTTTCCAAAGTGACATAAGTTCCACCTGTGACCTGATGAATATAATTGTTAAACATATTATTGAATTTGTTAATCTCATTAAAGAACTTATTATGCCTATTATGACTTTTGTTAAATCTCATATTTATTGTTCACATTCTTCTTCCTCAAAACCTAGATACTATTCATTCATAATTTCATGTGCAAATGTCCAAATTTAAAGGAACTAATTAATTTAGTATTTTGATTATTCTTTTTGAAATGCTTAAAAGGAACTAATATAATATAGTAATTATAAATATAAATATGTGCAAATGTCCAAATTTCAAGGAACTAATTAATAGAAAAATAGGAATTTTAATAAATTAATTACGACTTTTTATATAGAACACTTTTGAGTGTTTTATGTATATATTGAAAAATGAAAGTTAAAATTATAACAGCATAACCTCTCTACTCATATATATGGGTCATACTGTATCCATACTATAAAATATTATTTTAAATTCAAGTGATTTTTTACGGAGCAATACCCTAACAAATACTCGGCTTCTCATCTGTTCATTGGGCAAGCCTAGATTGGTCACAAAAAAAATTATTATGATTTATAAATAATAATTTTTCCCCCTGAAAGTTTTGGATTTATATATTGATATTAACATTTTCAGCCAACGTTATACGTTGATACTGATATCTGGGTGTAAAATTTTAATAAATGCGGGGCAGAACTGCTACTGCAGAAGGCACTGGATGATATTGATAATTGATTTCAGTATTTTGGTTTTTTCTGGTTATAAATTTTTTTAATTTTCTTATGGACACCTTTTTTATTTTATTCTGCTGTCGTCTCGTCCTTCAGTGATGAACTCCGCGGAAAGTCTCTTCTTGGGGGCGAACGCAAGACTCAGATTGCGCTAAACCTGCATCTGAGAGGCGCCTTCAGGATATAAAGAAACATCGAATGCTGCCTTTGATTTCATTTCAGGCCCTTTCTCAGTTTCATTGCAGTATTTCTTTTTCTTTCTTAACGTCCCCTTTACTTTTACCTATGTTCATTTCACATTTGCCTTGTTCTCTCAAACTCGTCTTCTTTCCTTTCTTTGCTTAGATTAGCATCCCATACTTGCCTTCGTCCTCCGGGGTTTTTGATTTTAGCTTCTTGCTCTCCCATGGCTACCTCTTCTATGGCTTCTCCTCTTTGCACTTGGCTGGTGGCTGCTTGCATGTCCCTCGGCAGCGAGGCTGACCGTTCCAGAAGCCCGTACTCATTCCAGTGTTCCAAGAAAATGAGCAGGTGCTCTCGTCGGAGGAAGGTTGGGCCTACATGTGCCAGCGGAAGTTCCGAATTCAACAGGGGCGGAATTTCGTCGTCTTATGGATCCAGCATTCAAGGTTTAATGAGCTCGTGTCTCGCCTTTGAGCCCTGCGATGAGTACAGTAACTCCAACAGTCTTTCTTCTTTGGGGTTCTTTGGTGACAATGGGTTCTCCTGTCTGTTTGGATCGAATACTCGTTATATCAATCGCAGGAAGAGGCGTGTGAATCGAGCGGTCCAATCCGGTAATTTTCTTTGTTTTTGTAATTTTATAATCTAATCAGAACTTGAGGCCAATAATTAAAGAAACTGGTGATTATTCATACTGTACTCTGTACCCTTCATTGATTCTTGTTCAAGAATCCCACTGGATTGTTTCTTTAGTTTGCACCTTGTTTGTTATTGTCACATTTTAGATGAATCTGTATTGTTTATTGGGGCCACAGGTTCGCCTTACTGAGCGTACTAAAACGACTGAGACTTCACAGCGGTTTCTCGTGCGCTGTTACAGTTAAACATCAAATCCGTGGTATATCGGAGAAATAAAAATTTGTTAAACGCCTTGCGATATCAAGAAGGTTGTTCATCGTTTCGGAGCAAGTTACGTTGCATGAGTAAAGAGTTTTTTGTACGGTTTTCTTGGAAATAATATTTCCACTTGTATTGTTCTAGCGTTGGAACGTAAATTCACCTAGTCTTCCATCTCTTTTTTATCATCTTATTAGAAGTAATGTATGGGCCTGCCATTTGAGCTGTATGTTAATTTAGGGATGATAATTATTGCATATTGAGGATTCATAACAAATTAATACGCAGAATTCCAAACTTGTACGGCAGAAAAGTGGTTTTGCTCTCAGTTCTTCAATATTCTGAATTTTTCTTGTATACCTCTGCTTATACTCCTTGCATGTGTGTTGCTATTTCTATTGTATTGTCTTTCTTGGCTTTGGTTGGTGATATTGTTATGGTCATTCAAACTTAATTGGTTGAAGTTGTTTGCTTACCATTAAGGTTATCTTACTCGGAAGGTAACATACTCTGCTCATCATTTATTTACACTTTTAAAATTTGAATTTCCTATCCATAATAAAGAATGCTTGTCAGTTACTTTTTCCTTTATGCTAGTGATAGATCTTTACTTTCTTCAGTGGTAGCCATCCAAACACAACTTTGATATGCAAAGTTGTGTGGTACAAAAGGAGATTGATCTTTTAAACTGGTCTAGTAGCTAATGATTTATATTTCATCTTATATTTGCCAACATACGTATTGCAATTTACATTTGTAGGGAAAGTTATGGCTGTAGCTGTGCAGCCTACCCAAGAGACTACAACAATGAAAAAACCTTCTATTAAGCAAAGACGAGTAGTGGTGACTGGAATGGGTGTGGTCACACCGCTGGGTCATGATACTGACACCTTCTATAACAATCTACTTGATGGTGTTAGTGGTATAAGCGAGATCGAGACTTTTGACTGTGCTGAATATCCAACGGTATATTATATTTCCTATGATTGTATTTTTAGATGCTTGCTAGTGTTGCTTTTGTTCTCACTGTGTAGTGTTTCCAGAGGATTGCTGGTGAGATAAAGTCTTTCTCCAGTGATGGCTGGGTAGCACCTAAACTTTCAAAGAGGATGGATAAATTCATGCTCTACTTACTAATCGCTGGAAAAAAGGCCCTAGTTGATGGTGGGATTACTGATGATGTAATGGATGAGTTAAATAAAGAAAGATGTGGAGTCTTGATTGGCTCAGCTATGGGTGGCATGAAGGTAATCGTAGCTTTGATTCAAGTTGAAATTGTAAATTTGAAAAAGATGGAAGTGTGATGTCATATTGAGCTTTTGATTTTTTACTTAGATGTGTCATATCATTTGTAGGAAGATTGGTATCTTGTGATATTATTGTTTAATGCAATCCAAGATGGAGCCATATGTATTGTGCTAGTTCTTTGAATTGATTTATTCTTTTTTGATCAGGTTTTTAATGATGCCATTGAAGCATTACGAATCTCATATAAGAAGATGAATCCTTTTTGTGTACCTTTTGCTACTACAAATATGGGTTCTGCCATGCTTGCAATGGATCTGGTTTGGCTATATTAAATTTGGTGCGCATTATCTGGACACCATAAATGGGTGTCTTGGTTCTTGCCAAGCTTTTATCAACTGACTCATTTTATGATTCTAGGGATGGATGGGCCCCAATTATTCAATCTCTACAGCTTGTGCCACTGGTAACTTTTGCATACTGAATGCGGCAAACCATATTATTCGAGGAGAAGCTGTGAGTCTTTTGCTTGTTCATTGGATTGTTCCATTTCTGGTTTTTTGCCCCAACTTTTCTGTCTCTTGCTGACATAAAGAGTATTTAATACTTTAATGATACGGTCTTTTTAGTGAAAGGGATTATACTTCATTAAAAAATTGGGGCCCTTATGTGATGTGATTTATCTGCAGGATTTGATGCTTTGTGGTGGTTCTGATGCTGCTATTATACCTATTGGTATTTATGTTTCTTTCTTGTCTCATTCCTTTTGCTAGGAACTTACATTGGCAAAAAGCTGCTAATTATCCAATGATAATTGGTTCTTTCAGGTTTGGGAGGCTTTGTGGCATGCAGAGCACTTTCACAGAGGAATGGTGATCCTACCAAAGCTTCACGGCCTTGGGATACTGTAATACAAAGGAATCTGCGATCTATTGATTTCTTGTTTATTTTCTCCAATTTTATGTCTGAGCTTTCATTAAATTACAGAGAACTATAGGGTATAAACTCCTATTTACGGTGGGATATATCTTAGATTCTGTAATAATTAATGGATCTTTCTTTCACCAATGTTTCTAATGATAGGAACACTCACAACACAACTTTGAGTTGAGTGATTGAAATTTCCTGAACATACACCCCCTAAAAAAAATCAGATAATAATCTGTCAGAAAATACCAAAAGTTGTCGTCTAGATACAAATATGATACTTCAGAAACCACCAAGATCTGAAAAATCTGACGCAGTCTGAAATGCTGGCTATCTCATTCAGAAAACCATCCCTTACGAGTGAAGAGAAATTGTAACAAAGAAAATGTGAAAGAATTTAATAGAACGATAATGAGAAATTTTGCTCCATCATAAAAAACGAGCTAAGTTTGCAGCATGAGTGACAATACTCCTCAGGTTGAAACACTTTTGACATTTTAATAGACTTATGCGTTTCTATTGAAAATGATTTCAAATATTTTAGAAATTTCAGTTTATGTATCATTCTCTTCATTTCTTTGATGGCCTTGCCTTTCCTGCACTTGTGTCTCTTACTAATCGTCTGATTGTTTGTCATTTCAGAATCGGGATGGATTTGTGATGGGGGAAGGTGCTGGTGTTTTGCTTTTAGAAGAGCTAGAGCATGCTAAGGTACTTTTGATTTGACTGCAGTTGAGGATTCAACTCATCTAAAAGAGTGACACGTCATAATGTAGTGTCTTACTGCAATGTACACACACATACACACAAGCACGCACACTCACTGTTATCTATTGCTTTTCTCTCATTAGTCTGTTAAAGGAGTACCAAAACATATTATAGAACATTCGTTCTGTTTTTTGTTACTTCTCATTGTCATTGCCTATGCTTGTTGTTTCTTATTCCATCAGTATATTCTTTTTTCAGATTCACAACATTGCAATACCAAAGAACGAGATAATTTTTTTGTAAAATGAATCAAACAATTGTATGTAGTGATCTAACTTTTGATATTGCAGGAAAGAGGTGCAAACATATATGCAGAGTTTCTTGGTGGAAGCATCACATGTGACGCATATCATGTCACTGAGCCCCGTCCTGATGGTAAATTTTGCTACTACTGTCTTAAGAGATTATCTTTACTCCTAATTTCCTATTGCTAGGGCCTAAGAGGTTCTCTCATTAGTTAGGACCTGAGAAAGGGTATTGTCAAGTTCTAGACCTGCAGGGCTCCCTTTCTTTAAAAACTTACTATGTCCACAGGTTTTAACTATATTGATACTAACACTGAAAATTGCCTTCCTTCTTCAAATTGCATTAGTGGAGAAAGGATGAAGAAAGGAAAGTTAGAAAAATCCGGATGCAATTTGAAAATATTAGAATGAAATAATAAAAATAATTGTTCATACTAGGTTGGAAAAAGCCTGAGCTAGACCTTTTTAATGTTTTTTTAATGCACTCATATTTTGTAGCATTTTTTATCTGGGTTTATATCTGTTTTGTGCCCATCTTATCAAAGTTTGGGAGGCTTTCCAACCCATGATCACATAATTGGCTCCACAAGGATGCGGTTTTCCATATGATTGAAGTCAATAAGATGGCTGATTGAAAATGGCATCTGCTATTTGATCACTTAAAGAATTTTGTTATATGGAAAGTTATCTTCAGCTTAGTGTTCAGGAACCACATACACTCAAATTAAAATACTCAAAATCTGGCATCTAGTTTGATTTAATCTTAGTTAAAAGTAAGGGGGGGGGGGAGTTAAAAAACTCATTCCCCACTATCATTAGTCCGAAGAGAACTCTTGTAGTTGGTGCCTTTAACTTTCTTAAAAGTTTTTCCAATGGATTCTGGATTAGTAACGTTTATTTTGATTGAATGTCAGACACCAGCTCATGGTTCTTTTTTTTTTTTTTTTTTCAATATTGTTGATTCTGGCATATTTTTTTTGTCTTGAATTGCTTACTATACTTCTAGCCAAAATGAACACGGTGACTTTCAATGAAGGATCTTTATTGAACATTATGTTTATCCCCGGATTGGTGGACCTTGCCTTTTTCCCCATATATTTTTGGAGCTAACAATGTAAGTTTCAAGAGTTCCAATCCTCGGGACGAAATAATTTACTGCACATAGTGTTGTTAAAAAGAGATAGAAAGCAAACACTTTGGGATGTGTTTAAATAAACAAAGAGTCTCTTACATTCCTATTTCTTAGTATTACTCCCTCTCGCTGCACACAGCACCACTGTAGAGGATCTAAACCAAAGTTTCAAATATCATATAAATTACAGTTTTGACTATTGTACCATAATTTTTTATTTTTTGAAAATTCTGTTGTTACTTTGTCTCTTCATATGTTCTCTTCACATTGACCATCATGCATGAACTTCAACTGACATGTTGCGACAGAAGTGCGTGAACAGCTTCCATAATCCCTGTCATCTCATCATCTTATGGCATAAATAGTCAATGATTGCATAGCACTGTAACAATTGCAAAAAAGTAGAATTAATCTTCTATAATCTCGCACCCCTCTTATTAATGCAAAGAATTTGTCATGTTACAATTGCCTTTGATTATTTATCGCATTAATAATGAATGGTGAGTGGTGATACTTGAATCAAGAATGAATATATGAGTGTGTGCAGTAACCATCCATGCATATCCAGAAAAAACCATTCATACCTGCTGATGATTATTACTTAAGCTTGCATGTCCTACTATTCTGTCTTAAACAGGAGTTGGCGTTATACGCTGCATTGAAAAGGCTTTGGCTCAGTCTGGCGTATCTAAAGAGGATGTGAATTACATAAATGCACATGCAACATCCACGCCAGCTGGAGATCTTAAGGAGTACCAGGCTCTTCTTCATTGTTTTGGCCAAAATCCTGAGGTCAGTTTTCTTTTAGATGTTACTGTAACTCTTGTTCTCTTGTTTACTAAATGCAAGTTATCTTTATCTCTCTAGTCTCTATCTTGTTTGGTTGTTTTTATGTACGCTCCCACTTATCATATTTTATACATGCTAACCAAGATCCCTTTGTGCACAGCTCAAAGTGAATTCTACAAAATCTATGATTGGTCACCTGCTAGGGGCTGCTGGAGGTGTGGAAGCTGTGGCAGCAGTACAGGTTCGTAGTGAAACCATCTTAATGAAATTTGTAGTTAATACTTTTTACATCTGAAAAGTTTAGAGATTTGGTTTAATTTCTTCTCTAGGCCATACGAACTGGGTGGGTTCATCCCAATATTAACCTCGAAAACCCAGATGATGGAGTGGTATGTTGCTTGTTGTTGCTTCATTTTTATCTTTTCTTTGAGAGTGTATGTTCAGTCATCATTATGGGAGACGAAATTATCTAATTTAATTAATTGGAAATGATTCAGGACCTGAGAGTTCTTGTGGGCCCAAACAAAGAGAGGTTGGATATCAAAGCTGCACTGTCCAATTCATTTGGTTTTGGCGGCCACAATTCTTCAATCATATTTGCTCCGTACAAGTGAAAACACTTTTCATGGCCTCCCTTCCTGTAATTAGGAAAAAGGTATATGACAATGTCTCATTCTCTTCAATAAAAATTTTATACACACTGAGTGGCGCCAACAGAATAGTTAGGTGAATTCTCATGTGGCCCGAGTGACGCAGCTTCTTCCATTTTTGGAAGAATTGTGTTTCTTATCTACAATCCAAAACTATTTTAAGACCTGAACAAATGCTTTTGAGTTTGCAGATGTTGAGTAGCCTGACGCTCCTAGTCTGCACCTTGCTGAAGTGAAAATGTATGTTTTGTGTGGATTTAATTTTTTTGAAGGGACGATGCTGAGGTAGTAGAACCAGAACGTCCAAAGATTTGGTGGGTGAGATGGAGTAGATTCTATCCACAACCGGAACCCTATTCACCATGAATGGCTAGTGTAGGTGACCCACTTTGATGTAACTCCCCAAACAACCTCTTTGATGAGGAAATGAACTTTTGTTTCATTCACCGTGTACAACTAGACATGAACGTAGCCAATTTGTAGTATTTCTTGAGCTACCTCTTCAATTAGGATACACATTCCACTGAGGCGACTTAAATCTTTACGAGGATATCATCTTTTCTGTACTTTTTAGCCATGAAGAAACAAATCTGATCTAAAATGGCGGAAAAAAATCCCTTGTATTTTCATAGGGGTGCTATAGAATTTCAGTTTTAATGTTTTAAAAGCTGAAAGCTGATTAGTTTGAAATTGGGTCCATAATCTTTAAATAAGTTTTGTGGATATGTGGGATGGTTGAATAAGTTTCTTATTATGTTTTGTATTATGTTTCTGACTTTGAAGGTTTGGTGAATCAAAGATTCAAAGTTAAAAACGATATTGAGGTTGTGAGGTTTAAATATGAGTGTTAATTAAAGTTAATAACCAACCTACCTAATCCCATTCCATCATTACCTGTGAGAGATACCTTCCATCCGTGGATTACAAGTTAGATGCAACCAACTACCAACATTTCCTGACAAATGATTAACTCTGGTGGATCACACTTCTACAATTTTTGCCTAAATTCAGTGTAAAATAAAACAAAAAATAAATTCTTCTCATAATCACCCACAATCCAAACAATTACGTTGTAATATCCTCAATAGTAAATGTAAATATTTGATTTTTTTTATTACATTTTTTGATTTCATATATTATATGCGGTATAAACACATCAATACTAATGAATTCTATCAAAAAACAAAAATGTAAAATTCACTCGAGAAGACACTTTCATGTAAAGCTAAATTTAGAAACTCTCCCTACTGTAAGTTAGGAACTAAATTATAAAACATTCTGTTCGGAAGCATAGTAAACTCTAGCAAATGTTCTCTATTGGAGGTTTTTCATCCAGCAGAGTTTTGCCTTTGATTAATCTGGATCTGACTCGTCGCAAATGTTTTCTATCAGAGTATTTATTTGGCTAGACAACTCAGCCATCTGATGAGTTATGATGAAAAAACGATCAAAATAGTGAAACGAAATAATGAATTGAATAATATAAAAGTATTAGGAATTGGAAGACAAAATCACATGATAATAAGTTAATAACATATTAAATTCTTTATTGATCCTAAGCCCAGCCCAATTGAGTGTGGAGACTGAATAGAGCTGGGCTTTTCCTTATCCTTGGGGCTTTTGGGTGACATGAAGTTTAGAGTCAGGTGAAGAAGATTGGCACCGTGTAACTGAATTTGACAACCACATATGACCGGTATTTGTTTTTGTTTGGCTAAATAACAAAGTCAGGTGTCATTTAATAAGTCGAATCATCAGTTCAAATGTTATTAAAAAAGTGTTAAATAAAGCTACTTATATTTATATTTATCGGGTTCAAATTCAAACTAAGAAAACTGGATATCAAATAATTATTAAAATGAAAAAAGAAAAAAGAAGACAACACACTTTTCTAGTCCTTTCTACAGATACTAACTTTCTTTTCTGTTAATATAAACCATCTCATTAAATTTTATCACTTTTACCTCTATTTTATTACTCTTGAACTTCTCAAATGTCATTCAATACTTCTTATTAAATAGGATTAAAATTATGAAGTTATTAGATTATAAGACATAACTAAGTTTAAGATTTTTTTAATTATGTTGAAAGTGAATCATAAATAAGACAGATGAGTACTATACAATATTCAATCCTGAGCAATGAATACTATGCCACGATGACAGCATTTCAACCAAACATGTGCTGGAAATACTAAATATTGTCATTTACTCATTTCTATCGTTCCATTCTTATGTAGGTGTGTTTTCTTGGTGTCATTAATACATTTTGTTATGATTTCTATTTTCAATTCTACTTGCAGGGTATCGTGCTGCAATCTCTGTGTTTTGTTGGTTGGGTATAATTACTGCTATAATAAATATTCCGTGCATGGTCGACATTAAATTATTAATATAGACACACTATCAGAAAACAAAATGTGGAAATTATGTGAGCTTTGAGTTCTTTTTGTAAGACTTATATATATAGTCATCATCCTCAGTTTGAGATGATCGCTTTCTTTCCTCCCCCCTCCCCCCGGTTTTTTTTTTTTTTTTTTGGGTTAACTGTCTCGCACATCATTGAAATATAGTCGTCTTATCCTATTTATGAGCAGAAAATTAAGGATATTTTTGTGATATTTATAGGTCATATCATCATATATTTCATATAAAAGTAAATGTATAATTTTATCCTTCTTTTATCATTATAGACTTTGTTCTCATAAAGGTACCATGTATATTAAATAAGAGTAAAATTAGAAAGTTGTTTAATTTTATTTTTGTTATATTTAAGGTTCTTCTTAGTTCCGGGGAAACATATTGGAAATGACTGATAAATAAGGTCAAAGAAATATGCTTCTCTGGCTCTTAATATAATTAGATTAAAGATATTGGTCAAGTTAATTAATATTACATATATTACAAACAGAGGTGCCAAATGCGCCTAAGGTACTGCCTGCAATTTTGGGCCCTTCTTAATTTTTTTTCTTTTATAGTTCTTTTAATCATTAAATTCCACGTGAAGGTGACATTTTGATATTTTATGGGTAAAAAATGGGGCTATTCTCAATTTATTATGATTTTTCAAAGATATAAGAGTCCAAACTTTTATAGTTTCTTTTAAATCTTTCAAAAGCCGTAAAAAATTAAAAATAACTTCATTTCTTATCTACAAGAAATCAAGATATAACTTATTTAATGTAGAATTTAATGATCAAAAGAATCATTAAAATAATATTTAGGAAGGACCCCAAAATTGAGGGGCAACAGTAGCACAACACCTCAGGGCTAAGGCGCATTAGGCAAACCCCTGCCTTCTCTCATTGCTTTAATTAAATTAACGGGTGTTTGAGATGCAAAATATGCAAAATGTTGGTGGCGTACGTGCTCTATCTCCCTGAACAATGATTGATATGTTGAGTTAAATGGAAACAGATAGATCCAACTTTAATTTTGAGATCGCAAAGGCACTACTTCATTATTTCTCCCCTAGCCTGCCGCTTCAGTGATTCATTCCTGCGCCTTTTTCCAGCGTCAGCCAAAGGCAGCTATCTTTCAATTATGACTGCCTTTTACGTACTCTCTTCTCTCTCTCTCTATTTATTTTTTGTTTATTAGGAAACTCAAATGATGGCCAAAAAAGGAGAACAGGAGACGTGAATAAAATAGCTTGTTAATTATTACAAGCATAATTTATACGCCTATTTCTCGCAGGACAGTGACTTCCAGGTTGGAAGATCCAGATTATAAGCAGATGCATGTAGATTTATATGAGAGTGATAATGTTATATAATAGAAGTGTGACATATATATAGCGATTGTTCATTTCCACTTCAGAACTAGTAGCAACAACATTAATTATCATACCACCAGGTTAGCAACAAGTAGAAAAATCCGACAAGTTAATCGGAGGGCTCGGACTTATGAATCCGACGGCTCTGGCAGAGTTGGTTGATCATGTAGAGGGCGTTGCTAGTGACCCTGGCCACCCGATTGATCTTACGCTTGATCTTGCCGACCACAGGGTCGTGGACGGGGCCGAAACCGTCGAGGCAGGTGTCATCGTCGGTCATGGCGGCGCTGACCCAGGTCTGGGCGTTGCTCATTTGGAGCTGAAACGTGGACCGACGGAGGTGCTTGAGCTCCAGGAGGCTCTGGTGGAGGTTGTCGACGGAGTCGGAAATCTGCTCGGCGCAGTCATGGAGAGGGGAAGGGTGGGGGTGGGAGGGAAGGTGGGAGTGGAGGAAGTGGGAGATGTGGCGGGCGTGGTGGAGGCTGACGGAGAGGGCGGCCTGAGCGAGGTCCCTTGGGGTGATGGAGGGGCGGGCGTAGGAGGAGAGGGTGCGCAGGCACAGATGGGGGTACCTAGCGTGGATGCATGAGGAACGGAGGAGATCGGAGAAAGGCGGAGGAGGGGGAGCTGCAGCCGAGAGAGGGGAAGAGAGGAAGAGGAGGAGGAGGAGGGGGAGAGGGAAAGGCATAAGGAGAGTGATTGAGTGGGAGTGAGGAGTGAGGAGCGTGAATGGATGGAAGTAACTAGGGAAAGGGAAGAGAATTTTTTATTGGAGGTAAGGCACTGTCCGTAGGAGGGACAAGGCATGTAGAGGATCGAAATGTAAAAGTAGTAGGCAGGCAAAAGCATGTATAATTGCATGATCATGGGGCTGGGCAATGGGCAATGGGCAAGGACACGCCACTATGTCGTTTTAATTTGCGATTCATTCACCACGCAACTAGCAAATCACTTGTACGTAAAAGCAAATAGTAAGCAACAAGAGCAGGAAGCATATGTTGTAGGCAGGCACGTGAATTCCCACCAGACACGCATTGAAAATGGACAGGAATGAAGTTATGTTCAAAAATCCAAGCAACGGAGCATCAATCTTACTCATCCTTCTAATTTTCGAAGCCCAACCTTCATCGCTCTCACCACTGAGCCCTTCTCAAAGTTGATTAATTGGAGTTTGTATGTCGAAGCTGCCAACCACCACCAGCAGGAGGAGAAGGCCAAGGGCAAAACTGTGAAGGACTGTGACCAAGTTTTCAAGAATAGATTTCAAATGATCGAGGAGAAGCAAAGTGCCTTGGAATGGTCACAGATTTTTTTCCCCCACAACAGCGACGAGTTATGGAGCAACTGAGCAAGTGTAAAAATCGAAATTTTTACCCGGGTATTTTAAGCACCAGACGTAGGAAGTTAACATTTACATAACTTATTTAATTATAATAATTCCTTTATTAATAGTTATGCGTAGAAAACTTGTGTGTAATAACAATTTTAAAAAAAGAAGAAGAAGCAATGAACAATGGTGGGGGTGGGGTCAGGAAATGAGAGGTCAAAATTACATGATGCCAATGGATGGCTTTGTTGAGACAGTTGACAGTGCAGCAGAGAGGCAAATAATGCGCGTACCATGAGCACTATATAGGAATCAGTTTTGGTGCCCATCCAAAGAATAGACATCAACAATCTATTCAATCTGAACCGTCTAGATTGGATCTGGATGATCCAGATTGAATAGGTTTAGGCAGCATTCCGTACTATATATGGTCCTCCTCAAACTCGGCAGTTCAATGTCTCCCCTTCATTCATCTCTATTCCTAGCTCACCCTGTATGTGGACCCGCAGCTTCTCTCTTTCTATTTGGGCTTCCTCTGCGTTAGCCCATATACTCAGTTGGGCTCTTTCCATTGAATTCCATTCCTGAGCCCAACAAGAAACAGTTCAGGGCCCACACCCTTAAACGGAGCACCTATTGGCTTTCTTGGACTTCCTCATCATCCATCCTTCTTCTTATCACATCCTCACCACTAAACCCAAAACTAGTTTTCTATTCCTGCGCTAAAATCTACACACTGCACCTCTCATATGCTGCACTCAGCTTTTACAATTATTCATAGGTATAGGTTAAGTAGCAAATTTTATCCTGAAAATTTTTCTTATCTCAATTTTATACCAAAAGTTTCAAAACCTGGCCATGAATATCAATTATTTTACGATCAAAGTTAGTCTTAAAACAGAATAGAGCAACATTATTACATTTTAAAACTTTCAGGGTAATATTGAGATTAAAAAAAAAAAAAAAAAACTCAATGGTGACTTTGCTATCCATACTTCTGGAGTGGATTTTCTTGTTAATTCATTATTTACCTCCATTAACAAAAATGAAATACTACTAGATCTCAATCGGAATTCCATATATCGGTGGCACACTGAGTTATTAGTTGCAAATTGCAATCCGGTATTATATACATGGCGGGAAATACATATTGAAGCCATTATATATGTTGGTAGGCTTCGAAAAATAAATAAATTTCAAGAATTATTTTTTTAAAAAAGATTGTAAATTTGGTGGAGGCTTTCATCCCTTCCCATAATTGTATCTTTCATTTGTTTGTTTCCCCCTGTGTAGGAAGATTGTGGCGGCAACATAGTCTTTTTTTAAGAAAGAAAAAGAAAAAAAGAAGGTACAGAGATGGAGGCATGTGATAAGAGTCCATTTGATCTCAATATATGATGGCGAAAGAAACAGTACAAGTTCAGGAATATTCTAAGGTTCCACGTATGTGTATATCTTTTATTAATATGATAGAACCGATCGATTACAATTAATGAACACGAGCCTCATATTAAAATGCCTCCTCATTGGCTCCATTGTATCAAATAAATACGAGGTTAGGAGTCTGGAAGAATCAGACATATATATAGACCAAAACCAAAATGTTGAAACGACTCCTCATTGGCTCCCTGACCAATACTCAGCTGTCCTGGGCCATACCATATCCTTCACAAGGATATTTTACTGCACGTGCTCGGTAAAATATATGTATGTATACTTGTATAATCTAATTACAAGTATACATACATACATACATATTGATACAACTGTAGGAATCTCATCAGAAAACACGGAAGCGTATTTAACTGATTTGATGTAGGAGAATAAGAACCTTCATCGTTTTGATTACCTGGAAAGATGAAACGGTTTGAAAGCCTCTACACGAACGGTTCACGAACAGTCCTCGTCCGCTCTATGATCGATCTTCCAGACTATCTCTCGAGTAGGATGGGGTGGGTGTGTGGGCAACCGTTCAGATGATGAACGTCTGCCTCTTGGATCTTTTTCTAATGAGATATCCTTATGAGGCACAGCAGGAGTAAGTTAGAATATATAGGGTTAAGTGCAAGACTTAACTTAACCCTAAGCCTCATGGGCTTTGGTCTCACTAAAGCCCAATAGGGCTTAAGTGACTAAGAGCATATATCCAACAATCTCCCACTTGCTCTTTTAAGACACAAACTTGAGTTCGTAAACCCAAGATCATGTAGCCCATGAGCCATCATCATCTGATCATATACCCCATCCCTTGTATCGAGCTAGCCTGAGGATCTATCATTTGTCATTCATCAAGGCTCATGATAATCTACAAAAGATTATCTAATTCGGTGCTACTCCACTAAAAGCCCGAACGTGATCTCCAAGAATAATGACACTTATAACATGAATATGCATTACTCCTTTATAGAATGTCTATAATTTGATTGACTAGTTTTCTGTAACTCAATCAATTATTTATTCCCTTGACTATTATAGTTTCTCTAATGGATTACATGCACTGGCCAGTGTCTTCAATATCCAAGTACCGAAACATATCAGGGGGACATTTCCTATAAATTCCATGTTGTTTATCTCATAAACACCGATAACCAAATAGTCTCAATCCCAAAATACCAAGTTATTGGCCGTCATACAGATCAAACCTCACTTGTTGGTAAATCAAAGAATGAAAACTATTCGACTACCTATTTAAAATAAACTCAGGATTAAGAGTAACTACATGACTATAGTTATCTGGAGATTTGATTCCTTATGACAAAAAGAACATCCTTAATCAAATCTCTCCTTGATCCATTCAATGTAAGCATTAACTCACACCAATATTTTATAATGATTCGGACAAAACCATTTCATAAAATATTGCAGCCTAAACAAAGTGCCTAACTTAATTTAATAGTTGTGAACTTATTCATCAATTGTGAGAACCTATGACCATGTCCTCTATGAACGTATCCATATGATCATATACTCCACAATTGATCTGGACCTTAGTGTTTGTAAATAGTGTGCGATATAAATGATAAAACACCTCATTTATTAATATTCAGAAAAATTGCGATGTCATAATGTCTTACTGAAAAGAAACACAAAATAACAAAGTGAAATAACAACTTCCTAAAGCTATAGCAAATCTGGAATCCTCCTAAGACCCATAGATGTAACATGCCTCTCGAACAAACGTTCTGGCAAACTCTTAGTAAAAGGGTCAGCAAGGTTCTTGTCTGATGCTATCTTTGCTACCACAGTATCTCCTCTTTTAACTATATCTCGGATCAAGTGGTACTTCCTCTCTATGTGTTTTTGTCTCTTGTGACACCTTGGTTCCTTGGACTGTGCTACTGCCCCACTGTTGTCACAGTAAAGTGTGATAGGACAGTCAACACCTAGTATCACCTAAAGGTCCGTTAGGAACTTCTTTAACCATGCAGCTTCCTTTGCAGCCTCAAAAGCAGCTACATATTTAGCCTCTGTGGCAGAGTCAGCCACACATGATTGTTTTACACTTCTCCAACAAATGGCACCGCCATTAAGGGTATACACATATCCCGAGGTGGATTTTCTTGAGTCAATATCTCCTTGGAAATCTGAGTCCGTATAACCAATAGTTTCAAGACTCTCAGTAGAATAGACCAACATATAATCTCTCGTTCTCCGTAGATACTTGAGTATATGTTTAACTGCTACCTAGTGTTGCTCTCCAGGATCAGATTGGTACCGACTCACTATCCCTACTGCATAGCAGATGTCTGGTCTGGTACATAGCATAGCATACATGAGACTACCTACTGCTGAAGCATAAGATACCCTACTCATGCGTTCTCTCTGCTCAGGAGTTTTAGGAGATTGCTTCTTAGAGAGATGAATCCCATGCCTGAAGGGTATAATTCCCCTCTTGGAATTCTCCATGCTAAACCTGGCAAGTATTTTGTCAATGTATTTAGCCTGGGATAATGCCAAAACCCTATTCTTCCGGTCTCGTAAGAGTTTAATACCAAGAACATAATTGGCTTCCCCCAGGTCCTTCATATCAAAATGCTTGCTCAACCAAGTTTTTATGCCTAACAATACCTCTGTATCATTTCCGATAAAGAGTATATCATCTACATAAAGTACCAGAAAAGATACTGCATTACCTTGGATCCTTTTATACACACACGGCTCATCAGGACTTTTTTCAAAACCATAAGACTGAATGGCTTGATCAAATATGATGTTCCATAATCTAGATGCTTGCTTAAGTCCATAAATGGACCTTTGCAACTTGCATACCATTTTTTCTTGCCCTTTGGCTATAAACCCTTTTGGTTGCTGCATATAGATTTCCTCTTCCAAATTTCCATTTAGAAAAGCAGTTTTGACATCCATTTGCCAAATCTCATAATCAAGATTTGCTGCAACAGCTTAGAAAATTCGGATGGACTTGAGCATGGCAACTGGCGAAAAGATTTCTTCATAATCTACACCTTCCCTTTGAGAATATTCTCTCGCCACCAATCTAGCTTTGAAGGTTTCAACCTTCTCGTCCGATCCTCTCTTTCTCTTGTAAATCCACTTACATCCAATGGGTCTTACCCCTTAGGTGCATCTACAAGAGACCAAACTGAGTTGGAATACATAGAATCCATTTCACGATTCATAGCCTCAAGCCATTCCTGAGCATCAACATCTCTTAGTGCTTCGTCATAACTTGTGGGATCATCATCTTCATCAAAGATGACATCCTGATTAGATTCACCCAACAAGAGATATCTTGCAGGTGTATGAATCACTCTCCCACTACGAATTTGTCGCACTTGATGTTGTGCATCTACAGGGGGTCCATATTTTGTGGGTTAACAATTTCTGGATGAAGACCCTCATTAAGTGGATTAACTAATTCATGATTTTGTTCTTCCATAAGTTCATCATTATGCTGAACATCATCATTATGCTGAACTTCATTATCATGTTGAACTTCTGGTTCTGTATGTGATTCCTGTGTATGTTCATCAGGTATATTTTCCCCTCTTTGAACAACCACAGGAATAAAAGCTGGAACCACCTGAGGTTGCGGTAAAACTTGATCTGAGACTAACTCATCAAGAATAACCTTACTCCTTGGCTTATAATTTGTCATATAGTCCTCCTCTAAGAAAGTCACGTGAGTGCTTACTATGACCTTCTTTTCTTTTGAACTATAAAACAACCAACCTCTGGTTCCTTTAGGATAGCCTATAAACATGCATACTTCAGTACGCGAGTCCATTTTATCTGGTTTCTGTTGCAAGACATGTGCCGGAGCACCCCAAATCCGAATATGATTCATGGAGGGCTTACACCATTTCCACAATTCTATTGGTGTCTTTAAAACCGATTTAGACGGTGCTAAGTTCAATAGATACATAGCAGTTTCTAAGGCATATCCCCAGAACGAATCAGAAAGAGATGAATAACTGAGCATAGATCTTGTCATTTCTAAAAGGGTTCTATTCCTCCTTTCAGCAACCCCATTCTGTTGTGGTGTCCCTGGAGAAGATAATTGTGAAACTATCCCCTCTGTAGTCAGGTAAGACCTGAACTCTCCAGATAGGTATTCACCCCCTCGATTAGATCGAAGAGTCTTAATTTGAACACCAAGATGCTTTTCTGCCTCAGCCTTGAACTCTTGGAATTTTCCAAAAGCTTTAGACTTGTGACGCATCAAGTACACATGTCCAAATCTAGAGTAATCATCAGTAAATGTGATGAAATACTGATACCCGCCTCTGGCTTGGACATTTATTGGTCCACATACATCAGTATGTATTAATTCCAGCTGAAGTGTGACACGTTTTCCTTTGACCTTGAAGGATCTCTTGGTCATTTTGCCCTCTAAACAAGATTCACATACTGGTATTGGTTCAAAGTCCAGGGATTTTAAAATCCCACTTTTGACCAAACCTTGTATCCTGTTAGAGTTAATATGACCCAATCTCAAATGCCAAAGATATGTTTCATTTGAAACTTTTCTTTTTTTTGATGAATTAATATGCTCAACATCTTTTAATTCAACATGATTAACTTCACAGGGAATAGGACTAAGGAAATAAAGACCATTAAACTTTATACTAGAACAAATAAAAGAAGATGAACTTCTTATAGAAACTGAGGAATTAAATTGAACTGTCAAACCATGTTTATCCAAACAACTAACAGAAATTAAATTCCTCTGAAATTCTGGAATAAATAAACAGTCTTCTAAAACCAAAGTTCTACAATTATCAAAAGATAAAACAACTTGTCCCACTGCTTGTGCAGACACAAGCTCCCCATTTTCAAGCCTTAAATCTCTTTGTCCTTCACTTACAGGCAAGCTATGTTTGAACCACTGCAAAAAGTAACAAACATGGTTAGTGGCTCCTGAATCAACGATCCATTTATCATCATGATTCTCCACTAAACAAGCCTCAATCACAAGTAAATTACCCATACTTGGTTGTTTCATACGTGGGCAATCTTTCTTCCAATGCCTCTTTTGTCCGCACTTGAAGCACTTACCTTTTGGCTGCTTCATTGCAACTATTTTGGCAACTGGAGTACCTGATTTCTTCTTTTTCTTGTTCTTGTTCTTTCCTTTGGGTTTCCCCTTAGGTTTCACAGAACCCTCACCAACAAAAAGCATATTTCCTTGCTTGACTAGAGACTGTTCAGTACTCTCAAGCTCGTGCATCAGTTGAGTGAGATCAAGATTCATCTTATTCATATTATAATTCATCTTGAATTGATTGAAGTATTCAGGCAGTAATTGTAAGATAAGGTCAACTTTCACTTCTTATTCAAACTTGATACTATGGTCATCAGCCTTCTTGAAGTTTGCTATCATTGTCAAACAATGATCCCACACACTTCCTCCAGACATCACTGTCTTGGTGACTGCATTCAGCACATTTTGCCTTGCAGAGCTGCTAGGCGTAGCAAACATGCCATCAAGAGTCTGGAGCATTGTTGCTCCACTCTCAATCATGCTCACTTGCTCCTGAAGGTGACTAGCGAGACTGGCCAAAATATAGCAGCGAACCGCCACATTCGTCTTCTCCCATTTTTCCTTCTCCTGTTGAAATTGAGTTCGAATTGCTTCAGACGCATCTGCAGCAGGCTGCACTGGCTTCGGAGTAGTTAGAACAAAGTTGAGTTTTTCATATTGAAGAACAATATCCAAATTAGTTTTCCATTGTTTGTAGTTTGTACCATCCATAGGTTTTTGACTCAAAATAGTAGCTAAAGGATTGAATGAAGACATTTTTCTGAAAAATAAAGAAAAACACAGTAATTACAAACTATAATTAACAACAAACAGATAAGGCTAGTAGATTCTAATAACTACTATTTGTTTATTGTTTAACAATCCATTAGTTATCTTTACAAGACTTACGATGGGCAAGACACTTGTAAAACTAATATTGTTAATTTGGGCCTTCAGTTCCATTGTCAGAGCCTCAATGGGAGGGTTAATAATTTTACCAAAGTTGAATGTATTTAACCATTGTTTATTTTCAAAGTTATCTTTAGTGTCTAAGTATTGCCGACGATGGGCCGTGCAAAACTTTACTAAAATTTTGAAAATATTAGGGTTTTTTCTAGCGAAATCCGATTATCCTTATCCGATGGGGCTTCAACGATAACCATTTCACTAATAAACCCACAATTGGAGCCCGTAGGTTTTACAATTAAATGATTAATTTAAAACCTTCACCCATTCAATATTTTAAATTTAGAATTTTCAATTTCTAAGAATTTGTTCAATTTAGAGAAATCAGTAGGTATCTAAAATTTAGTCATGATTGGCAGAATTTGCTTCACATGACCATTTTAAATAACCCACAAATTACTCAAAATTACAATTCTCTTAGGAAATTTCCTAGATTATTTATCTAGATTTTAATTCCACAATTAATTAATCCAATTATTATTCTAGATTTTAATTTAAAATCATAATAATTGATAATTAATTTAATGGTAATCTAGATTTCAATTCCATAATTAATTAATCCAATTATTATTCTAGATTTTAATATAAAAAAATCATAATAATTGATAATTAATTAGTGGAGAGCCTAAATAATCACACATAATAACTATCATACCAGTCGATTCAGGACATATAGCTACTATGCAATTATGACATGTGACTATGCAACAATATGACATCTTCCTATTCTATATGGCATGTTATTTCTAATCATGTTAATCGCACATATAATTCATACTATTTAATAAAAACATTAAATAAATAATTAAACAAATAACTTTAATCCCTGGCTTTCCTATAAAAATTAAAAGATAAAATTTACAATTTTGGAATTTCTCTTTTGTCTAGTCCATGGTATTTGTCTAAGCCCCTTTAGGGTATCTATAGGCCCAAAAGCCCAAAAAACCCAATCCTTAGTTAAAAACCCAATCCTTGGTTTAAAACCCAAGGACACAAAAGAGGAACCCTAGCCTCCACTTCTGCCACGTAATCCACCGAAGTCAGATCAACACAAAACTCCAGGGGAAGAACCGCCATGGGGAGACGAGTACAGAGCCGCCGGAATCACCGCAAAAGGAGGTTACACGCGCCCTCACGCACCAGTTCTTTGCTGGTACGTGAAGTCCACGCGCAGCCCTTGTGGAGGCGCGTGGCGACGCGTGGATGAGCTTCTGGGGTCGGGGTTTTTATATTTTCGCTCGTCTTTCCGTTCTCTTTCCAACGATATAGGTTTGTCCAATTCCGAGGTCCAGAGGTCTACGAAAAGTAGCCCGAAAGCGTTGAAAGCTCATGTTCTTGCAATTTCTTGATTTACAGCTTTTCACAAATTCAAAAATTTACATGGAAATTCCGAAAATAAAGTAAAAACAGCAAGGAGGAAACCTAATCATATGGGATTAGCCTCCTTGTTACAGATCAAGAAATACAGGGAAAATCTGACCATGGATTAAAGCCATTAAAAATAAAACTAATATTAAATAAAATTATAAACGAACAATTATCATAAATTAAATAACAAATATAGAAAAAGATGCCATATTTTCAAAATATAATTTTTTTTGAAACGAATCACATGAAATATGAAATAATATCAAAACTGGGTTCTTTTCCTCATCATCCTGGCTCTGATGCCAATTGTAGGAATCTCATCAGAAAACATGGAAGCGTATTTAACTGATTTGATGTAGGAGAATAAGAACCTTCATCGTTTTGATTACCTGGAAAGATGAAACGGTTTGAAAGCCTCTACACGAACAGTCCTCGTCCGCTCTATGATCGATCTTCCAGACTATCTCTCGAATAGGATGGGGTGGGTGTGTGGGCAACCGTTCAGATGATGAACGTCTGCCTCTTGGATCTTTTTCTAATGAGATATCCTTATGAGGCACAGCAGGAGTAAGTTAAAATATATAGGGTTAAGTGCAAGACTTAACCTAACCCTAAGCCTCATGGGCTTTGGTCTCACTAAAGCCCAATAGGGCTTAAGTGACTAAGAGCATATATCCAAAAGCAACAGATTATAATTGGTAATCAAATAAACATTTTAAGAAACCGACGCGCGAACAATTGATACCCATATGTATCCATTGAATTTCTAAAAACAATATATAAGCTGGGATTATGGATGGTAATGATTTTAGAGAATGATATCTATGTATTACTCCCTCTGGTCTTTAATGTAAGACACCAATTATCTTTTCTCACAAACTAAGAAATGAAAGTTAAGTCATTAAATGAGCCTAAAATTGATAAAAGTTTCCAATTTTATCCCTACTTTAATGATATAGATTTAAAAGAGTTTGTTAAAGTAATGGTATAATAGAAAAATAGTAATAAATAAGTTAGTTAAATGTAGTTGGTGCCTTATAAAAACGACAAAAAATTATGGGTAGTTGGTGCCTTATAATAAAGATAAGAGGAAGTAGTTATTAATGGATAAGATGGCGGGAGGTCATATCTGTCTCATTCAAACACAGCCTCGAGATGAGTCAACATATACAAACAGATGGTGACAAATCACAACCATATAGAGTTGCCACCTGTGGATTTACATGTCCACCCATTCTTATAAACCCTTTTATTAGTCCATCATTTAATTAAGACTAGAATAAGTATTTAATTCAATATGTCACAGCTAGCCATAACTTTTAAGTTGCTAGCTTCTTGGTTCATACATTTAGGGGGGGAAAATAGAGTCGAAGAAGTAGCTAGGAGTGCATTAAAATTATTGAATCAAAGTGTGTGTGTGTGTGTGGTGTTGCTTAAAATAGCGTAATACACAAACATTGGAAGAACAACATGATTTTTGATACACTTAATCCTGCAATCCCGAGAAGCTTCATTAATATAATGACACCCTCTGGAGAGAAATCTCTTCACCGATCCCTCTCTTCATTTTCTCTTCACTAAATGTCTTCACTATTGGATTAAGTTTTACTGGTTAAAATTTAATGCTTTATAAAATTATATCAATATTTATATAAATAGACAGTACACATAATATTAGTAGTCAACACTTTGATCTTCCATTAATGTTGTAATTAGATCCTCTGCGGGTTATACTTAAAGGGAGGGGTCTTGAATAAATTGATTGGACAGAGAGAACACGCCTACCATATATAAATGCCATGATTGATGAACGTGGTGAATAAAGGGTTTTAATTTTTTACCAAAACGGTGAATAAAGGTTACATAGGAGAAAATTTAATTAGGTACTAATTAAAGATATAAAGTGCTTATAACAAAAGTTAGTTATAAAGAATAAGTGATGAGTACGTAAACAAGATCTATTAAATACACAAGCCCAAGTAATCTATATTTTCTTCCATACATGTAGACCACATATATCCTTTCAGTTTCATTAAAATGAATCAATTAGAAGGATGAACGTGATCGAGGGCAAGAGACGAATCAAACTAGGCAAGCAAAAGTTGGAGTCTTAATCATCTGGTTTCACCATTTATTCAATTGTTCAACACCCATAATGGTGTCTATTCAATGGACGCAAGCCCGCTTTAATCTAATCTGGTTTTGTAACTTTTCATGAATATTCATAGACACACAAGTAACTTTCTAAGTTATTTTTAATTTAATTGGAGTTCATTTAATGCGATGCATAATGCAACCTTGTAAATTATGTTTGGGGTGCAAACACCAATTGAAGAAAGCTATCACAACTTTAAATTAAAATGGAAGGTTTAGCTAGTATTAATAGTTCTTCTTATTTATAAGATATCAACTAATAATTCACATAAACTAATAAAAATTATTTAAAAAAAGTTAAAGTCACATAATATTATTCTAAAATTTAAGTAATTTTTAATATTACCCCTACTAGTTGCAATAAATTCTAATATTATATTATTATTACTCTTACCCACTGTCCATATTAATTATAAGCTTACATGAAAAAAATAATTAATACTTTTTAAAAATAAATAAATATCTTATAAAATAGATCAAATACAGTTACACTTATTGTTTTATAATAAGTCAAAGGAGTAGTTATCAATGAATTATTGGCATACGTAGGTCCAGTTGACTATAAAACATGAAAACTGTCGTACGTCTGATGTGATTTATTTAATTATACTTGCGCATGACACTCGTTAATTAATGTGTTTATGTCTAAATATTTTCTTTTCCTCCCTCTCTGGCAAGTGAGACCCAACAAATTAAATGTACAACATGTACATATACGGCTGGAGTTCAGCGCGTGCACACACACACAAACACATATATCCTAATTAACGTGCACTTTTGAAAAATAGTTAAAGTAATTATATATATTAATATGCGTTAAGATGAAAAAAGTAACAAGAATAATAGATGTGCCACCTTTTCATATAAAAAAATATCAAAATTGGAGGGAATAATAAATTCCCACTTCCGAGTTGCTGAGCCTCCATGAATGATTGGGGGATTAAACCAAGAATATTCCATGATACTAGGAAAGACATTATTATAAATTAAGTTGAATTTATGTGACATACAGTGAACGCGGCGGTTTCATATACACATCACCCCCTCCTGCTCCAGTAACTTCCACACATCTGATAATAATAGCACCAAATAAAATCACAGGTTCAAATCGTATTTGAACGGCGGCCTCAGCAGCCAGACCATAGAAAGACAAGGATATCTACAAATATCCAAGTGGACGGCGGTGATTGGTGACGCTATGCCTCCCTCTTCCTCGTGTCTTAGAAGGCTACGTACTGTTACAATCAACAAGAACGAGAGACATTATACATGGCCATATGTTGATATTGTGTTGGGACCATGTATATTGTTTATCCCATAAAATATAAATATGGCTTCTCATTGCTTGTCCCTACCATATTTTAATTATTTTATTATCTCAAAATATCTGCATTTTTTTGTTTATACTATATGCCACAGCCTCGAAACATGATACACAGCTTCGAGATTCCACTTGCTAGCTAAGATACCAAGTTGAACATGGACACTTGTGAGTTTTGGCAAGTCCCACATCGGTGGGTTTTGGGTTTGAAGGGGGGAGGTTTTAGTATAAATAGAGTGCCTCCCCCTCCCTTATTCCTCACCCCACAATTGTCTCTCAAGGCATTTGTATATCTTCCTCTTTTGTAGTATTTCACTTGTAAATTATTTGGAGTGAATTTAGGATCTGATATTTCTCTTATATTTGTCCGATTTATTATTTATTAGTTGCATTTAAATATAGTAGTTGGTGCTTATTATATTATTAAATTACGTCTAGAAACTTTGTTTTCTAGTTGGGTAATTTTCTAATATAATCGGTTACACTCTATATTGCGCTTCCTCAACAATTGGTATCAGAGCCGAGGTTCTGTCTGAGTATGCTCTGTGGTTGCAGCTTAGTCTGAGCTTCCACATCAGAAAAGAATTACTTTTGAGCTTTTGTTTTGGCAACTATTAAATAATTTTTTGGAGCAGAAATGGCGGACAAAAGGAGTGATGTGTCCACAGCAGATGTTAGCGGTTCGTCGTTCTCATCATCGTATTTGACCAGAATAGTGTCAAATGCGAAGTTTGCAGTTGAAATTTTTGACGGATCTGGGCATTTTGGCATGTGGCAAGGCGAGGTTCTGGATGTCCTTTTTCAACAAGGACTAGACTTTGCCCTTGAGGAGAAAAAACCAGATAAAATGGAGGAAGAAGAATGGAGGGTCGTGAATCGTGTTGCTTGTGGTACTATTAGATCGTACCTTTCAAGAGACCAGAAGTATCCATACACAAAGGAAACTTCTGCATGTAGACTGTGGAAGGCAATGGAGGACAAGTTCTTGAAGAAAAACTGTCAGAATAAACTCTACATGAAGAAAAGGCTGTTTCGCTTCACTTACGTTCCTGGTACCACAATGAATGAGCATATCACTAGCTTCAACAAGTTGGTGACGGATTTGCAGAATTTGGACGTGACTTTTGAAGATGAAGATCTGGCCCTGATGTTGTTGGGATCACTTCCCGATGAGTACGAGCACCTGGAAACTACGCTACTTCACGGTAAGCAGAAAGTTTCTCTGGAAGAAGTTTGTTCTTCTTTGTACAGCCATGAACAAAGAAGGAAAGAGAAACAAAAAGGTGGAGAGGCAGAGTATATGGCGATTACAGAAGCTGTAAAGGAGGCGATTTGGCTTCAGGGGTTGTTTGGAGAGCTTGGTGTTGGTCAGGAAAGCATCACAGTATTTTGTGATAGCCAGAGTGCTATTCAGTTAGCAAAGAACCAAGTCTACCATGCAAGAACGAAGCATATTGACGTCCGATATCATTTTGTAAGAGAAATTTTGGAAGAAGGTGGAGTCACAATACAGAAGATACGAACAGATGACAATCCTGCTGATATGTTGACAAAGGTGGTGACTTCTATTAAATTTCAACATTGTTTGGATTTGATCAACATTGTTGAACATGGTGTTTTGAATAGAAGTTACAATTAGAATTTGTAAATAGGAGAAATTGAGACTGTGAGATCTTGCCAAGGTGGAGATTTGTGAGTTTTGGCAAGTCCCACATCGGTGGGTTTTGGGTTTGAAGGGGGGAGGTTTTAGTATAAATAGAGTGCCTCCCCCTCCCTTATTCCTCACCCCACAATTGTCTCTCAAGGCATTTGTATATCTTCCTCTTTTGTAGTATTTCACTTGTAAATTATTTGGAGTGAATTTAGGATCTGATATTTCTCTTATATTTGTCCGATTTATTATTTATTAGTTGCATTTAAATATAGTAGTTGGTGCTTATTATATTATTAAATTACGTCTAGAAACTTTGTTTTCTAGTTGGGTAATTTTCTAATATAATCGGTTACACTCTATATTGCGCTTCCTCAACAACACTAACTGTGACACATACGTAAACTTGCATTTATCTCTCTCTCTCTCTGATTAATTTGTCTTACTCGTATTTATTAGTCCGGTATATGTTAAAGAACGTGTATATCATTATTATCTCCTAATAATACCCTAATTAGGCTTTGGAATATCTAAATTTGTTTTCTTTATGAATTAGTATATGATAAGATTATGTTTGTTTTAAATTGAACTAAGCTCATTGAGTGATTTCAGCTCATAAATATACATGATGTATGAAAAATCATTCATCATAATCGGTGGTTAGAAATATTTTTTATATAAAATTTATCATTATACTCCCTTCATTCGGTCCTTCTTATTAAGCTCAAAATTTGAACTTCGTTGTTTTTTTTATAAGAATCTGATACGTAGTCTCAATGTTTAATAAATTTTTTTTACTTACACCCTTCAGAGGGCACATACATTATCGAATATGAGTGGACGGGGTCGAGCAAACCAATCAACAACCCTTGATAGCTATAGTGTGGCATATCACACACTCCTATATAGGAGTATATCAACAAGCGAAATCCCTAGTTAACAATTTCGTTCACTTCAAGGTTCCGATGTTGCCGGCCATGTCCCTACATTTTGGTCCCTCCCTCCCTCGATTAAAAATGTGAAGAGCAATTATTGAGCTTTTGGCATATTCCACATATATACTCATATCCAGATTATTTAGACACAGTAAATACCTCATTATATAACTAACCTCACTCTCGTGAAATTTTGGAGATCTCAAACTCTGAGTAGAAAAACACCGTTCAGTTTTTAAGTACAATTTCAATATACATGACCACCCAGACAGTGACTCCCACTTAAGGCTATGGCCTTCCCCATCTCAAACTGGGGTCGATAGCTTTTTCCTGTTGGCCTTTTGGTGCATTCACCCAACACTCTTCCATTATTTCTTTGTTTTCTCTGCATCTCCCCAATTATATTATTCACATTCTCCTGCATGTCGTCATCACTTCATTATTTCCAACATACCAGTCATCAGACGATTCCAAGCTCAATTAATATCTCGTGTTTACATCTCACATAATCTCATGTCCTTTCAGTTTTTGTTGTTTCTCAATTCTGTCAATATCTCGTGTTTACATCATCAGAGGATTCTACTTAATTCATTATTTACCTCCACTAACAAAAATGAAAAACTACTAGATCGCAATCGGAATTCCATGTACCGGTGGCACGCTGAGTTATTAGTTGCAAATTGCAATCCAGTGTTGTATTCACTGATCTATCTCTCCATTTCCTCTCCACTGAATGCTTCCAACATTTGATCAACTTTCAATAATTAAGATTTAGTGCTATATAAAATCATATCATCAATGTCATTTATATAACAAGACAGTACACATAATATTATTATTTTGCTATTCATTTACTAATTATTATATATTGATTGAGATTCTCACATTATCATTGCTCTCCGCTGATTATTATTATCAGTCCTCAACACTTTGATCTTCCATTAATGTTTTAATTATGGGTTATTAGATCCTCTGCGGGTTATAATTAAAGGGAGATGGCTTGAAAAAATTGATTAGACAGAGAACACGCCCACCATATATAAATGGCATGATTGATGAACTTGATGCAATAAAGGTTTTTTTTTTTTTTTTGAAACCAAAATGGTGAATAAAGGTTACATAGGAGAAAATTTAATTAGGTACTAATTAAAGCTAAAAGTGCTTATAAGTTATAACAAAAGTTAGTTATGGAATAAGTGATGAGTAAACAAGCTCAAGTAATCTATATTTTCTTCCATACATGTATACCACATATATCCTTGCAGTTTCACTAAAATGAATCAATTAGAAGGTGAAAGTGATCGAGGGCAAGAGACGAATTAAACTATAATGCGTCAGCATGCGAAGACTTTTCGTGGCCCGCAAGCAAAAGTTGGGTCTTAATCCTCTGGTTTCACCGTTTATTCAATTGTTCAACGCCCATAATCGTGTCTATTCGATGGACGCATGCCTGCTTTAATCTAATCTAGTTTTGTAACTTTTCATAAATATTCATAGACACACAAGTTACTTTTCGAGTTATTATTAATTCAATTGGTGTTCATTTAATGCGATGCATAATGCAACCTTGTAAATTAACGGATCCACTTTCCCTACCCATCCCAAGGCTAGGTAGGGAAAGTTTGTCCCATCTGGACTGTTCAGATGGGATCTGGATAGTCCAGATTTAATTTTTTTTTTACTTTTTATTTTCTTAAAAAAATTATTTTAATAGGTAGAGAATATAAAATAAATATAATCTCTCAACTAACATATTTTTAAAAGATAATTTTTTCATTTAAAAAATGAAAGTTAAAAAAAATTAAATCTGAACCGTTCAGATCCCATCTGGATGGTCCAGATGGGACAAGCTTCCCCTACCTATCCTAAGGATAGGTAGGGAAAGTGGATCCTTAAATTATGTTTCAGGTGCAAACGCCAATTGAAGAAAGTTATCACAGCTTTAAATTAAGACGCAAGGTTTAGCTAGTATTAATAATCTCCTAATTCTTATTATAAGACACGAACTAACAATTGACAAAATCAATAAGAACAGTTAAAGTCAATAAAATTATCTTAAAATTTAAGTAATTTCCAATATTATTCCTACAAATTGTATTAAACCCTTATATTATATTATTATTACTCTTACTGGTTATTTCTATTAATTATGGACATACATTAAAAAAAAATTAATGCTCCTTAAAAACTATAAAAAAGATTAGATACATTTATTAATTAATGCCTTATAATAAACCAAAAGTAATTATCAATGAATTATTGGAATACGTAAGTCCAGTTGACTCTAAAATATGAAAACTCTCGTACATCTGATGTGATTTATTTAATTATATTTGTGCATCAACCTCGTCTATGAAGCACGGACACTCCTATTTTTTAAAAATATGCGTGTCGGACACTCCGATACCGTCTGACACTTCTTGACACTCCTATTTTTTAAAAAATATATGTGGCTTTGAATATTATTGAATTGATGATGAATTTTCCTTTTGTATTTTTTTTTTAAAAGGAGGCACAACTTTTATAATGAGGTCAAATCTACGATGAGCTAAAGCTGGAGACCAATATTTTACGAAATATTGAAATTGAATGTAAATTATAATATATATATTTAATATCAAAACGTGTCCTAATATGTCGAAATTTAGATTTTTTTACAATTAACGTGTTGAAGTGTCGTGTCGTGTTATATCTCGTGTCTCGTGTCAGTGTCGGTGCAACATACACCCTCGTTAGTTAATGTGTTTATATCTAAATGTTTACTTTTCCTCCCTCTCTGGCAAATGAGACCCAACAAATTAAATCTACAACATGTACGTATACAGCCGGAGTTGAACGCGCGCGCACATATATCCTAATTAACGTGCACTTTTAAAATATAGTTAAAGTAATTATATATATTAATATGCGTTGATGATGAAAAAAGTAACAAGAATAGTAGATGTGTTACCTTTTCATATTAAAAAAGTATCAAAATTGGCGTGAATAATAAATTCCCAATTCCAAGTTGCTGAGCCCCCATGAATGATTGGCGAATTAAACCAAGAATATTCCATGATACCAGGTAAGACATTATTATAAATTAAGTTGAATTTATGTGACATACAGTGAACGTGGCGGTTACATATACACATCGCCAGTAACTTCCACACACACATCTGATAATAGCAACAAATAAAATCACAGGTTCAAATCGTATTTGAACGGCGGCCTCAGCAGCCAGACCATAGAAAGACAAGGATATCTACAAATATCCAAGTGCACGGCTGTGATTGGTGAAGCTATCCCTCCCTCTTCTTCGTGTCTTAGAAAGATACGGCTAGTTTTATATTGTTACAATCAACAAGAACGAGATACGTACATGGTCATATGTTGATATTGTGTTGGGACCATGTATATTGTTTATTCCACAAAATATAAATATGGCCTCTCATTGCTTGTCCCAACCATAATTTAATTATTTATGATCTCAAAATATCTGCATTTTTTTGTTTATACTATATGCCACAGCCTCGAAACATGATACACAGCTTCGAGATTCCAAGTTGAACATGGACACTAACTGTGACACATACGTATAAGAATTGAAACTTGCATTTATCTCTCTCTCTCTCTGATTAATTTGTCTTACTCGTATTTAATACAGCCCAGTATATGTTAAAGAACGTGTATATTATTATTATCTCTTAATAATACCCTAATTAGGCTTCGGAATATCTAAATTTGTTTTCTTAATGAACTAGTATATGATAATATTATGTGTGTTTTGAATTGAACCAAGCCCATTGAATGATTTCAGCTCATACATATACATGATGTAAGAAAAATCATTCATCATAATTAGTGGTTTGAATTATTTTTTTATATAAAGTTTATCTTTATACTCACTTTATTTGGTCCTTTTTGTAAGAATTCAAAATTTGAATTGCTGTTGTCTTTATTATAAAATCCTGATAAGAGTTGTTTTAATATTTAATAATCATTTTATTAATTTAACCCTTCATTAATTATGTATATGACATTAATTAAAAGTTGAAGATATTCATATTTGATCTATTACATAATTCATTGGGGTGTAAGAAAAAGGGGGCAGCCGAATGTGTTGATTTCAGAGGGCACAGACATCAAATATGGGTGTTGCGAACCAATCAACAACCATTGATAGCTATAGTGACTACAACATCACACACTCCTGTATGCTACTCCTTTCGTTTCATATTATAAGGCACCGACTACCAATTTTCATAAACCAATGAAATTATTTAAAAGCATCAAAGTCATCATAAAATTTAAGTGATTTCTAATATTATCCCTACTAAATACCTTAAACTCAAATATAGCATAATCTCCCACTATCTTTATTAAATATGCACAAACATAAAAAAAAAATGTACCTTGAAAACTTATAAGTGCTTTATAAAAAAGACAAAAAAACTTGTCAATTGATGCCTTATAATAAAGACCAAAAGAATACATGAACAAGCAAAATCCCTAGTTAACAATTTCGCTCACTTCAAGGTTCCGATGTTGCCATGTCCCTACATTTTGGTCCCTCCCTCCCTCGATTAAAAATGTGAAGAGCAATTATTGAGCTTTTGGCATATTCCACATATATACTCATATCCAGAATATTTAGACACAGTAAATACCTAATTATATAACTAACCCTCACTCTCGTGAAATTTTGGAGATCTCAGACTCTGAGTAGAAAATAACCAAATTAAAGGAAAAACACCGTCCACTTTCTTAGTACAATTTCAATATACATGACCACTCAGACAGGGACTCACTCAAGGCTATGGCCTTCCCCATCTCAAAGTGGGGTCGATAGCTTTTTCCTGTTGGCCTTTTGGTGCACTCACCCAATACTCTTCCATTATTTTTTTTGTTTTCTGCGTCGCCCCAATTACACTATTCACATCCCCCTGTCCTCATCACTTCATTATCTCCACCATACCAGTCATCCGACGATTCCAAGCTCAATTTATATCTCGTGTTTACATCTCACATAATCTCATGTCCTTTCAGTTTTTGTTGTTTCTCAATTCTGGCAACATCTTTAAGGTGAAATTCTATTGCAAGTAGAACATACAGTTAAGAAAATAGAGAACTGGATTTATTATATGGTACAGGGCAAAGATGAGCAAGAGATCAAAAAAACTCACGGAAAAGAACAATACTTTACATTTGCGCTTTTGCTAATTGAGGCTCAATAAGTGGATGATCCATGTTCTATTTCATCATCCAAACTACCACTAATTTAACCCAATTTATCGAATTATATATACATATCTCTGAATCTACCAGACAATACACCTTGAGCTGTACATCACTTGTTCTGCAAATCTGCTATTACCATTAATCCCAGAATCCCAGAATCTCACGACTTTACCGTTGAGATTGGTTAAATCCTGGTGCATGTACCACTCCTTCACTCCCATCCTCATCGCTAACATTTTATCCCATTTCTCACACCACTCCGATTTGCAATTGCAAACGCCGTTACAGAACGCCGCCGTCTCCGTCTCCTTCTCCGAGAACTCCTCATCAGACTCGCATTCCCAATCCTCCTCGTAGTGCACAGTAAACTTCCCCTTGATCAGCCCGTCGCCGTCGCTGGCAGAGAAAACGTCCGCGGTCGTCCCGGCGGGGGTTTCATGCAGAACAAATTTCCCCACCGGTTGCTCGTCTACCGCGGGCAGAGACCCTTTTAAGTTCCGATCAATGGACGGCGGAGTGGAAGGAGAAGGCGAGTGGGGTTTGGCGCGGATCTTCCAAAGGCTGAGGGCGGCGGTGAGGAGGGCAAACCAAGTCCAATGATTGTTGACGAGGGTAAAGAAGCCGAAGGTGGCGTAATCGAAAGCGAGAGCATCGAGATGGGAATGGAGGGCGTTCATGGTGGCGATTTAGTCAGTGGTGGAGCGAGGAGAGTGAGAATTTAAAAGGGAGAGAGGAAGGGGAGGTCTCAGGTATCTAACTGAAGATGCCGAGAATCGAGAGCTAAGATGCTAATTGCCCATATTGGCATATTGTAAGATGGTAGATCCGTATGTTACACCCGGCCCTCATTTTTACACGTGTAAGGTCCAGAATCAACAGCAATTACAAGGTTACAAGGTACAGGGATCACGTTTAGCTTGCCTTAACTTAAACTATATAATATATTGCGTCGTCAAAGTAAAAGGGTGTGGGAGGGTGTATGGAAGCGTACCGTGGAGCTTATGTGCAAGGGAAGGTGATTGAATGAAAGACGTTAGGTGGAGGGATTGGTTGATGCAGCCTCATGGGTATGATTGATATGCCACTTCATTCTTGCATCTGATGAGGATAAGGGGTCAACTAATAATTATTTTGTCCTCCCAAAAAACCCTTTTTAGTTTTTACTTCATGATAATTATAGGTTGAAGTTTGTAGAGTAGATTGTATAATAAACTTAGTCTTTTAATAAGGATAGGAGGTAATATTATTTTAAAAAAATAAAAAATTTCCAAATTATTTTTTCGTTTTTGACATCGCTTTTTTAAAACATAAGTCCTGTGTACTTGTTTTATATACTCTATATACTTTTTGTTATAAACTGCCAACTAACAATTCTTATAAATCAATAAAAACAAAAACAATTAGAGTTAATAAAATTGTCTTAGAAGTTAAATAATTTTTTATTACCCCTACTAGTTTTATTAAATTCTAATATCATACTCCCTCTAATCCTAATTATATGACACATTTACCATATTTTAGAGAAATTAAAGATAGAAGTTGAATTAATTAAATTTATTCATTTTCCTAAAACAACCTTAGAAGAAACACCCTTCTCGCACCATTTCCCCTGTTTCACAAACAGGGTTCAAATGCGACGCCCAATAAAACACCCATCCCTCACTATCTCCCCTGTTTTATATATTTTTAATTTAAAAAATCTCTGATCAAAATACTTGATATTCACATAATTAAAAAGCATCACACTGATCAAGCACCGTTTTTATTTTTCGCCCAACAAACAGGGAATAGAATCTCTCCAAAATGCCCTCATTTTATTAAGAAAAAACAGTAAAATTGAGTTGTTTGTAGCATTATTAATGAGTTGTAAGTCTTACTTACTTTATAAAATATATAAGTACATTATTAAATTGTCATCGTGTTTATTTACTATTAAGAAAATATCAATAGAGGTATTTTAGGAAGAAATTAACAAGTATTGAAACTTTATCTTATAATTAAGACCAAATCTAATTCTCAAATGTTATTCTATAATTAGGACCAGAAGGAGTATTATTATTAATCTTTTTTTCTCAGAATTATTATCAATTTTACTCACTATCACTATTAATTATGGGCATATATGAAAAAAAACAATTAATGTTTATTGAAAACAAACAAATGTCTTATAAAAAAGATTAAATACATTTATTAGTTTATGTCTTATAATAAAAAAAAAAGGTATTAAATACTTTAATTTCATACCTCGACGGCATTCTAATAAATACTTGGAAGAGAGAGGGAGCAATCAATAAAAAGAAAAAAGCAACTAAATATCACTTTAACTTTGAAATCTTAAATCAATGATTTTATGATAAAATGAGTTCAATTGATCATAAGTTTAATCAGGCAAGACTAATTTAAAATTTTAAAATTTAAATGATATTTTTTTTATCTTTTATCTTTAATTAAAAGAGTCTTTTTACTAGATTTTTTTTTGAAAAAGGAAAACATTTTCTCATGTTATTGGAAAATCATTTTCTTATGTTACACAGACATGAAATAGTGGAACTCACATATACATATACTATATGTATATATGGATCCCACCATTTTGTATAGGAAACTTTTTTTTTTTCATGTAACATGAGAAAACCAAAGGCCATTTTAAAATATAAAATAGTAATAACTGACAACAATGATTAGCAAATTCAGCCAAACAGCTGGAACTAGTTATTAACCGAAGAAATAAAGTGTAGCTTTTGATTGGTGCCTAAAAATAATTCTTTTTAACCTCATGGCCGAGCTTAAAAAGCAATTGTTGTTGTATTGTTAGTGAATATATGTCAGTATATATTCACCCTTCTAAATCATTCTTCAATTTAATTATGATTATGACTGAAATGATTTAATTTGTAACATTTGGACATTGTCTTCTCATGGCTAAATAAAAGCAATCAAGCCCATTTAGAAGCATGATGTAATTAAATTATGATGGTGGTGGTTGTTACGCGAGGACGTAGTTTAATATTTCTGTGTCCACACAGCCGAGTTCATAGGTATTTATAAATTATTTATGTTATTGATCTAATGCCAATCCTTAATTGCAATTTTCCAAACAAATTGATTCTGAAATGTTAAAGGGTTGAAATGGGCAAAGTCAAGAGTCAAGGATCATAAAGAGGCAATTTACGCATATGAGATATTGAGATGCCCACCTCCCACACGTTCTTCACGGCCCATCATACTCTATTTCAAAATGGAGGGCAACTTCATTTTCTTCTGACGTCCACACTTGCGTTTTCATATACTATATACTATATAATAAATGAGAATTAGAATTGACATATTATCAAAATATTGTATCATAAAATATGAAATTCCCTTGGTGCCGTAGCTCTTTTTATTTTATTTTATTATTATTTTAAAACATTCTACATTTTTTAACAGAATACAATCTCAAAAAAATATTCTAAATAATTATAAATGAGATAAAAACCAGCTTCATATTTCAGACAATCAAAATGAAAGGAAATATGGGGCCGTATATATTAATGAGAAATTCTTGTGTGAACCACGTTTGTCATGTCATTTGCAGTTTGACGAGTTAAAATACAACAATTCACTTAACATTGATCTCAGTTGGCTACTCATGTATTTCATATTTTTATTTTTTTTTAAAAAAATGAATATTTTAATTAAGATTTCATAAGTAATGAAAAAATTGATCTTGTAAAATATTTTAATTTTATTAATATACCAGCTAAACTAATATTTAGGAGGTATCAAACCAACATATAAATTATTGTATCTTAATCCGTTAGACTATAAATAATATGATAAATCAGATTCATATAAAATTTTCTCAATATTAATGGACATAATATTTGCATTGAACACCTGGCTAAGTTTTTTTTTTTCTTGGGGGGGGGGGATTAATTACATTTATTTGCGGACTAATAATTCCTTACTCGTTTTCACATTATTTTTACATTTGACCTTCCACTGTCTATTGCTATGTTGTTCTGGTCAAACCCCAAACTTTCAACAGAAGCTACCACAACGTGTGCTCTAACTGCTTGATTTTCTGATTTTCTTGAAGATCTACACATTTTTTAATTTCTTGAATGTTGTTCAAAATTATTATTTTCAAATACGCGTATGTTCTATGCTTTCCGCTTTCAATTTATTTTTAAATTCACGTACACGAAAATGTTAAATGTCATTCCAAGCTTCACCTCCAATTTTTTGTTGTCGTGCGCAGGCTCGACATTAAATTGTTTGGCGGGAAACTTTTGAGTTTTGATTTTGAAACACAAGAGCCCGCCCGAATCTGTGTTGGATATCAGATGGGTTCGATTCTATAAACTTAGTTGAAGAAGGATCAATTTTTTTTTTTGGTCGGAAGAAGAAGGATCAATTACTTATATTAATGTGGTCACTTTCTGAAGACTTCGATTACCACAGTGGAGTCTAGTTCAAGGTTTTAACTTTAAGCTATTGAATTCTAGAAAATTGTGTGTGAGAGATATATCACATTATCACTTTTATTCCGGGAAAAACAAAAAGTAATGGAAAATTACACTGAAGTCACAAGTAATACAAAATAATACAATCAAAATTGGAAAAAAAATATATATAAAAAATATAGTTTCTTCTTCTCCCATGCGCTCTTCCCTTCATCCTGTAACACCGCCGTTACCTCTCCGTTCAGTTGCTGCATCACCTGCGCCTCGCCGGCTTCTTCTTTCTCTTTCGGCTTGACCTTCCCGTCACTTCGTTTATCTCCTCCTCCTCCTGTTCTTGCCCATCATTTTGACCTTCCATTGACTCCTCCTCTTCCTCGTCAGAAAATGCCTCCGACTCTGACTCCAAATCGAAGTCGGAGAGTCATTTTCCACGCTTCCCACCTCTTAGGCAATAATGTTCTCGCACGAACATAGTCAGAGTCATCCTCTCTTCGAATCCACCCATCAACACCCTCGCCTTGCTTGATTATCTACATATCTCTCTTTTTGAAGAAGCTTGATACCGACCTCAACACTACCACCTCTCCTCCGTCCTCTGTACCCAACATTCTCAAGCAACATTGGTAATGGTTGCTCAAGCACTACCGCACTAGGCTTCCCTCCCTCCTCGCCACTCTGTTCTCGGCTCAACACGTGTTTGGTGACCCTGCTCAATGGCTTCAAGTCTGCACCGATCTCGATTCCATCACGTAGGATTTCTCTCTACCACTGCTGTAAATTTTTGCTAGTACTTTCTCTTCACCCTTGCCCTTATGTGTGTGCCTTGTGCTTCTGATTAGAACCGTCATTCATGGCAGAAAACATCAAATTGACTATTGTAATTATTCTCTCGGATCCCCGTGGTTAGTTTAACTTTACTATTTCTCTTGCTCGTCTTCTTTGCATAAAATGGAGATCCCTCCATGGGAATTTAAAACAATTAGGACCTGTTTGATATGGGGAAGATAGGCCGAAAGAAAGGGAAGATTATAAATCTTCTATTACAGAACATGTTTGGCACGCTACTCTCTTAGGAAGATGACTTCCTTCAAATATGGAACCTTCATTCCATCTAAAAATGGAGGGAAAGCTGAAATCTTCCGGGAGAGTGAAATCCAATAATGAAATTTGCTTTGAAAAATTTTGCCCCTAGCTCTTCTTCTTTTCAAATACTCAATCCATCAAAAAGTTTTAATATTTACATGCAGTTCTTCTTCATGGCCGCTTGCTTCAATGCTTCAATGGTAGGTATCACCAAAACCCACCAAACCTTCCCGAAAGAGTCAAGCGGCCTCCAATTCAACGATAAGTCAAGTAACTCTTTGAAATTTTGCCGACTCTCTTGCTCCGATTGTGGGTCTGTGATGTGGAACAATCACGAAGAGAAAGTGGAACAACATGAACAAAAACAAGATGATGTGTTCACCGATGGTGGGTCTATGATGTAGCTTTTACTGTCTTGTACTTATATTACTATTTTACTATTGTTTCTGTTAAAAATGCCTACTTCTGTTTTTGTGATATTGTTGTTCTTGGAATGTTCTGATATAAACAACTACACAGATTTGGTTATTGTTCGATTTTTCGTTTGAACGCATTGTCCCTTTAGTACTTTACGTTCAAACCTAACATTCTCATTTAATCAACATCCAATTCTTCAAACCAAACATCTTATTTTCCCTCAACTTAAGTTCTATTCCCTAGTATATCAAATGGCTCACATTCTTAAGTTCCTTCCTAATCTTTCTTTCCTTTCCTTTCACTTCTATTCCTTTTCTTTCCTTCCTCAAATCTTCCCTATACTAAATAGGGCCTTAGATTTAGACACAATTGGATCTTAAATATACACTTTTGGCGCTTATTTTTCCGGCAACAATGTTCTCACACGACAGAAAATGGAATGACGGTGTTGGGAAGCATCTGGGTTGTCCACCTTTTTTTTTCCCCCAAATTCTGTTTTTTCACTATTGGAATATGTCACCTAAATGTTTCACAAAACTTCTTTATAATTTAAAGCTTTCAAGGGATTTTATTGGTAGTGTTTTGTTTTATTTAAGACTTGAGTACAATTTTCTCAAATATGAAAGTATAAAATCCAAGGATATCACATTATCACATCATATGGCCCTTTGGATTTTATTTTATTTTATTTTTTTGTTGGGAAAACTTTGTTTATTCGGGCGGGAAGAAATCTTTTCTTTATAGTGTTGCTATGGGTGGGACGTTGGGTTGGGCTAAATTATTTTACGGGCCTTTTGGGCTAAAACCACATTCGTGGACTTGGCCCCTCTTGTTTTCTGTAGTAGTAATCCACGACAAAATTAGATGAAACCCAAGGACGCGCAACAAAAATTGTAGTACTTTTTGCAACGGGGCTGGACCTAGCGAAAATGATTAATCATTCAAAATATTGTAAACTAAGGTTTGAATTTTTATTGAGAAAGGTATGTATATTTAATACTTGAAAATATCTCAAATAGGATTGTAACGAAGTCTCATCAACATGTGAGCTCTCAAACGATACACAAGAAAAGAAAAAGCGCTTAAAAGCAAAGGAAGAAGAGGGTAACCTTACCCTAACATGTTAAGTTTTTGTTTAAAGAAAAAGAAAAGGATAACACAATATATTGGTTACATGTTTAGGACTCCTTGGTCCTTTCAGTTATAAATATATGATCTAACTAAAATATTTGTGAGTACTTTTTCTTTTATATAAATAGACGACTTCAATCTATTTTTACTTTAAAATTTCTAATTTTTTTTATACTCTCCCATTAATTATTAGTGTTATTAAGTCTAGAACAAATCGGTTGGTTTGGCTTTGAGACCAGCAAATCAGTCTAGTCTAGACATCAAACTGGTCCACTTTTTCTTTTTTCTTAAATATGTTTTTTGTTATTATTTTTTTTAGAATTTCATATTGATAAACTTGGAAATATAACTTTTTCATTTGTTTGGGCCCAAGTTGACTCCTGTATGACCTACTGACCTTTGGCCTAATACTTCAACCAGTTTAGTGGTCGATTCGGTTTTAATAACCTTGTCATTACACATATTAAAGAGCTTCCTTCAACAAACAGTTAGATTTTCAATGCAAATGATTAAATAGGCATTTTAAGAAAATCAACACACTTTTCTTATAAATAACTAATTTTTTTTGCTAATTATAAATAATTAATTTAACTAATTTTATTAATTTCTTTGAATTAATTATATAGTTGTGCATTAAGATTTTTTTCCCCCAACAAGTTGTAAATTAAGATCAAAGTGTTAGCTTCGGCACCCCCAATGGTTGAGTGACACTATATGCATGTGGGCTCCGTTTCTGTCAACTTCAATGTCACTACATTGGAGGTAGGGGTGGAAACAGACTAAGCCAGACTTCACCCTTAACAGGTCAGGCCTGTTCTATAACATACTTGCTTGAGTCTGGCTTGTGGCCTGTTATAGGCCTATTTTTTGGCCTGGGCCTATTACGGCCCGTTTTTTTTAATTATTTTTATTTTTATTTTTAAAATTTTTTATTTTTTTTTATTTAATTAAGCTAACAAGTCACAGACCGAAAACATGCCTACTTTAAACAGGCTAAAAACAGACCAAAATTCCATAAATTAATACTAATAATATAAATAGGCCGCCCTAACAGGCCCAAAAGGCCTCTTATCAGGCCTGGGTCTGATCTGTTAAGAGAAAATATGCCTCATAAAAGGCCTTGGTTTGACCTTTTAGCCTAACAGGCCAGGTCTGAGCAGGCTTTTAACAGGTCAGATCACAGACCCCTAGCATTTTTCCACCCCTAATTGGAGGCTTTTCAAAAAAATGAATGAACGATAACATAAAATAAACTAATTATAATTCTATACAGTAAAACCAATAATTTTAAGTATTTAATTTTTAAAAACTGCCAAAATATTATATGTTTTATATTAACATCTACATATCGCAGCTCTCCCAAGAAATATGAAATACTAGCCTTTTATTATGTATTACTAAAATAGTGTTAATACATTAGTTTATAGTTGGTCTCGCAGTGTAAGATCCTGTTAGATCCCTCTGAGTTTTGATTTCAGGTCACAAAAGAGTTATTTATGTTTGAAGAGGCAATCACAAACCCCGCAGTGAATATTGGGTGATATATTAAAAAAAAAAGTGCCAATACGTATATGTTCCTTTACTTGCTAGTAGTATATGAAGATTTAATTTGGATATCTAAGTATGGGGGTATTCATGACATATGCCAAATTTCCAACACATAATTTCTTAAAAAATAATTTCATATATACCTACAAAACAAATATTTAGCTTTAAAATAACCATTTCATGAAAGTCCAAGTCCCTTTCTGTTCCCCTTTTTCTTCCCCTACACCCTACACCATTTTTCTAAAGAGGGACATTTGAAATGTGACCATCATATCAAACACAGTCGTAAATTTGAAATGGCGGCCAAAATATTTTTATTGGATCCTCGGGCATGTAACATCCCAATTGAAAATGCCGAATTTTTTTTTTCTTTTAAAATGAACCGTGATCAGAGTCGAGCATTTCGATTAAACGAGTAACTGAATATTTAGAAGTACATAACCATAGTGTAGTCATCTTTATACAGTCATCTGTTGATTCCAAAAAGACAATATCTAAATAGTTCAAAAACTAAAACATATAAGCTCTTCCAATCCGCCTACATCGGCTACTTGCCGCTCTCCTCCACCCTGGATCCTCCTGAACCTGAGGCTACAGCTAAGATCCAATTCTCAATTGGATCTCAGGTAACGGTTAACCTTATGCTCAAATAAGTCATATATAGGCAACAAATAGTCATAACAACATAACAGCATATCAATACATAAGCACACAGCAAATGCATGATCAACAATGGACAGAACATAAGCACACAGCAATATGTAAAGCCCCACACTATGTCTACACATAAACCAGTGCCACGATCTCCCATCGTGTCTTCAGCGCTAGGAAAACCCAACGGCGTTATCAAGACTATAACCCGTAACAAGCTGTATGTATGACTGACAACCCACGACAGAGTTTCAGTATATAAACATGTCTACCATATATATGAATATGAGCAGCATAAGTGTTAAGGTTACAATACGCGTCCGTACCTCCGTTGACGATTTCGGGCACTTCGGTAGCGTTGTGGTACGTTTGACGGTGGTACGATGGTGATTTGACAGCGGTGACAGCGGAAACAGCGGTTCGTGATTCTGGGTATCCTATAAGGATAATATCACCAGTATAAATATCTAAGACCATAACTGGCATTTTAGGTACAAATTACCATTTTGCCCCTAGTTTGACTTTTTGGCGGAATTTTGCCAGGGCTTCGCTGTTTTGACTTTACGCTTTCAAAATTTTTGCTATAATCTTTCCTCTAACATATTTCTAAGATAAATATCACATTTATTCCTAAAACATCATATTTAAACTAACTTGAAAAATTAAAGACTACTCTAGCATTTCTTCTATAACTACTGAAAGAACTACCTAACTAAAGACTAGGGACCGAAAACTTACTCAGAGCTTCGCTAGGATTTTTCTCCGGACTCCTCCTTCTTCCTTCTCTCTCAAATTTCGAAAATCTGAAGTGGATTTGGTGTGGAAGTTATGAAAGGAGCAAGGGGTATTTATAGGGAAAATTTGGTTACTATTCATGCCTTCTCAGACGAAATCTGGACCGTCGGATCGCACTTTTCTGAGGTGGTATGATCTTGGCCTTTCCTTTTCTTTGGCCGACCTCCCCCTCCAAAAGAAGACAAAATAACTGACCTCATCCTAGCTGCATCATCAAGCCTTATCCTCTTGCTTTATCTGATGAATTCCCGGTTCGGTGCCCCGATCACGAGATTCCGTAGAAACTTAAAATTCCAGGAACAACACTCTGAAGATCTTTTCTTCCTCTTTCAAATTATCTAATTTAACTCAGTTTCTGATCCCGCTGAGGATATTCCATTATCAGCTAAAAATCCTCGGTATTCGTGTCCGGCTACAGAAATAACGTTGTCCGGTGCCAACTTCGAGAAAAAAAAATCACTAATTAACATTATACTCTGGTTTTTCCCCACTTATCCCCAGATTCCCACAACGAAATTATTTTCTATCGGTTCTCCTTTTGGCTATCTGCTTTAATTATACAAAATATCTTCCTATTCAGATCTCCAAATCACTCCGTCGGTTACAGAAATGACTTCGGAGACCGGCCATCTCGAGATAAAAATTCCCTCGTTCACAATATACCTTGACTTTAGAAACCTAGTTCACGGTTTTCTATGTAGGATTTTATTTCCATCCGTTCTCGTTTATCCTGTCCACTTTTATTATTATTTAATTAATTGCCATATGTCTTAAATCTTATTTTATTATTATTTGCTAAAAATATCTCCCTTCATCCTTATTATTATTTATTATATTTTTTTTTCTTTTTGGCCTAAAAAATTTCGGCCACTATATATATATATATATATATATATATATATATATATATATATATATATATATATTTTTTCCATTTATCATAATACTCAATTCTCTTATATTCATTTTCCCAACATTTTCCTATTGGTCCATAACTAATTACTTGGATTTAGGCTTTCATAAATTCTTGAAAAATCCTAAACCATTGATCTTTACTTTTTAAGACTATATCTTAACCATTATTATTTATTTAATTAGCCAAAAATTTCGGTCCTTAATAATTATTATTTATATTTATTTTATTTTTTATGTTTCCTAAATTTCTCTAATCTTATAAAATTCCTGAAAATTACTTAATTAATCCTTTAATAATTCCTAATAATTTTCTTAATTAGAATTAATTATTTTCTCACAACAATTTCATTAACATTAATGATTTAAGCCCTATGCAAAATATTAAAAGTCATAGAATCAATTTTGATTCTAAAATACTTTTTAATTTTCCTTCTTTTTATTTTCATAGGAAATATTTTATTAAATTGTCTAAATTAAGAATAATATATTTCCTAAATTTTTAATAATTATTCCATGCTTTCTTGAATTTTCTATAATTTTTTTCTTAGTACTCTTCTTTGAAAATAGACTAATTATACTCTATTTTGAGACCATAATCATCATAAATTGACATTTTTATTATGGTAACATAATAGTTCAGATAGTAATTATCCGGGTATTACATAGCACATGAGGGTATGAAAGAGGGAAGCACACAAGCATACCTAGGGAAAATACTACTCTCACACTTTTACACAAAACAACTCTAACTTATTTATCTCGATTCAACATAAAATTAGATTAGTTCAATTAATTGATGCTTGAGAGAACTATTTTGGTTGTAGAACTTGAGAAAAATCATGCTAGACTTAGCTTGTGGTAAGCTAAGTGACAAATACATATACATTTTCAACAATCTATGTTTAAAAATTTCAATTGATGATCTTTAAATAAAAAGAGAAAAATTTAAAATCAAGAGATTATCCTTATTTTAGATTATCTACCATTAAAGTATTTATTTAAAAATAAAATAAAAAGATAAATTTGGACAGCCCATGACTAATTTAGATTTGGTGATCTTCACTTTGTGATGAGCACCCCTACTGGATCCTTTTAAATGAGAGTAAATTTAGAATTTTTGTTTTCATTTTTCAAGCAATTTTAAGAACTCAACCACGTTGGTGTATGATGAAATGGTTGGAAGTGACTCAAAAGGATTAGAGGACTAGAGTGGTGTTGATATAATGGAGACATTAACCTCCTCTTCTATCACGTTTGATTTCCAACAAACAGTTGGTAATTAATTTTCACACTACCAATGTTTCTTTTAAATAAACAAATTAAAATACATAGAATTGTAATTTTTGTCCATATTAGAACTAAACCTTGCTTTATGATAAGGTGGGTGAAGGAAAATGCACGAAGGATGTGCATATATACATGAAGGCAACGTAAGAATCATAACCAGAAGTGCCAGGCAGAGACATTAAGTCAGAAGAAGTTGCGTCCCAAAGATGATGTGAATTGATTTGACGATGATGATGACGTGCGTGTGTGTGTGTGTTTTGTGTAGTTATTTGAGAGCTTGCTAAGAGTTTATTAGTCTAATGCAGGTCACAGTGATATATGTTGGTCTTTGATAATAACAAGGGAGCTACAAGTAGCTTCCCCGCAGTTTACAAGTAGAAATTTGAATCCCATTAATAGCAGTGAATTTTGTAAAAGCCTGCACATATATATGTGAATGCAATCTCATGGTGGTTGAAATGTGATATACTGCCAATATAATAATTACCATTCCAAAGTGAACAGTGAATGTGGAAACGTTAAATTATCTCGTACGTACCCTAACTGACCAAACAAGTTGATCACAAACCACACACATCGTTTTCTTGTTAACTTGCCGGGAGTCTTCACATTAATGGGGTAAGTGGCCATTCTTTTTCAAAAAGTAAAGTAATTCATATTGATTCGGGGCCGAAAAAATCTTGAGGAAAAGTAGGGTGTAATATTCAAATGCATACTGCATACAGCTAAAGTTCACTCAGTAAATCACTAAATTGTTAGTACATAACAACTTTTGTGTGCAACGTAACGTTACCTTGTTGACTCGTATATCCTATACGATCCTTCCAATCATCTACTCCATCCTTTTCTTTGTTGATAAGGAATAATATCTCATTTAGATGGCCTTTAATATAAGTAACAAATTTATTTTGTCTTAAATTTTTTAAATTGACTTTTTCATTTTTACCCCATTAAATATATGGTAGTTATTATCTATCCGCAATAAATTTCTACTAGTTATCTCTTATGAAAATCCCTTTATAACCAAGTGTTGAAATAATTGGAAAGAAAAACAAATATCTCACACATTTATTACTTTTAACTAACATTTTGAACCATATGAATTTTGGTTGGGGTTCCTTAAAAAGGAAGAGAGTATAATATAAGTTATTTTTTGAAGAATTTTTTGATACATAATATAGGTCAGGTGGAGAACAATTAATACTTAATTTGTTGATTTTACCCTTGTATAATTAATGATCAAAAGTGCCTCCTTATATTTTTCTTTCTCTTCAAGACCTCATTTAATATGGGTAATTTTTTTTAAAGGGTAAAAGAGCAAAAATACAACGTGCTTTACCTCCGGGAGCACCCAACACCATATGCACGTGTGTATTTTTTCTCCTAAAAATAATATATGGTGTTGGGTTCTCCCGGAGTAAAGCACATATATATTTTTGCTTCTTTACCCTTTTTTAAATTTATAATATATTGAATGAGTAAATTATTATTTCTTAGTTCCAATGAATTAACTTGAATGACTTATATTATGGATTGGGATGAGTATATGTACTCCCTTGGATTCAGAATACTATTAGTCACTTCAACTTATTTATTAGAGTTAACTTAACTCATTCAATTTGTCCTAAATTGAATATTTTTTCTAACTTTACTCATATTAGTTGATATGCTTTGAATGAGAGAGAAAAATTTAAGAAGTTGTTTTATATTTAAGCATTATGATAGGGTAAAATTGATAAACAAACATTCATTACTCTTTAAATGACTTATATTATGAATGAAAACAATTTTTTTTTTTATAAGTATGGTATGAAAAACAATTTCTACAAGTATCTTAAATGGTACTTCCTTTTGTCTTTAATTTAAGACATATTTGTGGAATTGATCTTAATTAGCTCTAATTTTAAGATATAGTTTTCATATATATTAATATTTTTTTTAATTTATTCTTATAGATGTTCCCTCCACAATAATCAAGTAGGAAAAGGAACGAGAGAATTTAAGAAGATGACTTGGGTGTTTTAGAAACACATATTATATTAACTAACTTCTTTAATCTACCTAAATTAAATGAATATATATGTTTTATATTAAACATTGAAGGAGTAGATCAAAAGGAGCACGTGAGTATGTAGATTGGTCATCTTTGGCTGCAGGATGAGCTTCCGGGAAAGTATAGAGAGCCAAAATAATTGAGACAAGTCAGATTCATGTTTTTGGTCACCTTCGGCTGGCAAATGCATCCAGCGAAAGGAGCATGTTTTTCCAAATTCATGTCGTCTCATGAACTAGCATTTATGTCAGTATTGATTATATCAGATCAACAGTCGAATGGTAGCTTGTTACACTTGGGTACGTTGTCCACGGTGATAGGCTCTCATTCATTGGCCTCTGTACGTAGGGCACGTGGATCATCATTTCATTTTTTTATACCGAAAACAAGAGAGTGTATGTTATGTTGTACCTTTATGCATCTCTACATACAGTTCACGTACACAAGGTTTGATCATTGAAATTGAAAAGCGCCTAAGGAAACTCATACGAAGTTGGAGAGCTGATAAGTAAATGTGGAGACTGATTAATATAATGTGTAAAGTAAGACAGAGATGTGGCGAGCGCAGACTACAGAAGAAAATGATTTAGATTTGGCGTTTAATTAAATGTAGATTTTTTTTAAAAGAAAAATGTCGAAATTGATGTACACTGGAAAACTGAAGAGGAGACGAGAGAGGGCATTCTCAGGAAGTCTCTGTCTCGCGATTCCAAATTCCTCCAGTGTCATGGTCAGGTGTGGAAGCCATCTACCCTTTTTCATATGCGTCACATTACTTATAATAGCCCGATAATCAAATTACGTGGTTTTAAAATATAGTTAAAATTAATTAAAAATAATAAATATATTTTATAATAAAAATTGTTTTTTAAAATACATCTTTATTTATAAAAAAGTAAATAAGAGAGAGAAATAGAATAAATATAAATATCACATCAACCCTTTAATTAATATAATATATAATTAATGATGGATACAAATTAAAATAACTTATTAAATGTGAAGACAATTTTTACCGAATTCTTATAAAAAAAAGTCCAAAACAATTTAAATTTTAAACTTTCATTAAAAGAATCGGAAGGAGCATTATTTACTCCTGGGCCCACTCTCTTGTTAGATGGCACTTTCATCACCATGTAACCTTGGATTTAGTGACATAAGATATACTCTTTGTGGCACTATGTCTAGAATTCAACCCACACCTTTAGTAATATGCTTGCCATCTAAACTCAAAAAAAATGATAGCTCTTTCAACTAATTCACACAAATATTTAAAAAATGATGGTTAAATATTTAATTATATTTTAAATTAATAAAATTCTTTCAACTTTATTCTGGATAATAAGGTCTTGAAAGAGGGAGAAAAAGGAAACGACAGAAAATATTATCAAAATTGGTAAAAGACAAATAATTATATTGAATTTCAATAATTCCAAAGTGATTAATTTGAAATTTTGAATTTGAGAAAAATGTGGGAAATTACCTAACAACCCTCATCTTTTTTATAAAAAATAAAAAATCTTCATGCACCCCTTGCCGGCAATTGGAGCTCTAGTGCCAGAGATCAAAGACGATGGCCATCACTAGAGCTCTAATGACCTTGCAGGTGATCGACCATGGAATTCTAGTACATGGTCATTAGGGCCTTGGTGCTCTCTCATTTTTTTTAATTTCTCAAGCAAAAGTCATTAATATAGATACTCGAATTACTAATATAGATACTAAAGTTGTAAATAAGGTTAACCAAAGCCCCAACGGTCTCTTATATTTTTTTTTAAAATTTCACAAGCAAAAATCGTTAATATAGATACTAGGGTTGTCAATATAGATAATAAAATTGTAAATAAAGTTTGTTGGAGCTCCGATGGTCTCTCTCTCTGAATTTCTCAAAAGAAAGTCATCGATATAAATATTTGAGTTGTTAATATAGAGACTAAAGTCGTAAACAAAAATGAGACTGGTGGAACTCCGATCGAACTTATTTACAACTTTAGTATCTATATCAATGACTTTTACTTGAGAAATTGAAAAAAAAAAAGATATGATACTATTGGAGCTTCAATTCAATTGACTTTATTTACAATTTTAATATCTATATTAACAACTCAATTATCTATTTTGACAAATTTTGTTTGAGAAATTCAAAAGAATATGAGACCACCGGAACTTCGGTGAACCTTATGTTTACTACCTTATTATCTACATTAATAATTTTAGTATTTATATTAACAACTTTTGCATAAGAATTTTTTTTTTTAAAAAAAAACATGAGACTATCGGAGCTCTGGCGGCCAATCGCTGGCAAGGTCATTGGAGCTCCAACGATTGTTTCCGCCACTGATGTCGGAGCTCCTATGGCCTGCAAGGGGTGTGTAAGGATTTTTTATTTTTAAAAAATGAGGGTTGTTAGGTACATTTTCACATTTGTCTAAAATTTATAATTTCAAGTCAATCCCTTTAAAATTATTTAAATTTAATATATGTATTTGTTTTTTTAGCAATTTTGAAAATATTTTTCTCTCTTTTTTCAGAGAAAAATACCAACAGTCATATTTATTTATTAACTATGTAAACAAAATTGATAAATAAGTATTGATAACTATCCAAATGGCTCACATTAAGACCAAAGAATCGTCCTATAATAAAAACACGGGAGAGTACTTACAAAAAAAAAAAAAAAAACGGGGGAGAGTACATGTATATTCTCCTCAGGCTGCCTCCACTGTTTTTCAAACTTTGTCCTTTTCTTTTACCTTAGGTTTTTTTTTTGGTAACCTCATTTACATTAGTTTTCATGTTTTATAAGTGATCAGTTTTTTTTAATGCAATTCCATATTTCATTATCTCAAGATTATTTGGTGCACGCACACACACACAGGTATAGTTTCTATAGATTGAATCACAGTAGACATTAAAAACCTTATCTAAATCTTATCAAAGAATTTTATTTTTTAATGTTTGGAAACATGTTAGAAATAAGCTTTTACAACTTTTGAAACAATATACTCTCATATTAACTTTATCAAAACATTTTGGTCAATACTATTGTTTTTTCTTTTTTATGGTAGGTTTTCAAATACACTTATAATTAGGCCTAAAAAATTGATAATATCAAATTTCATGGTAAAAAGTTTTGTTGAAATGTTTAAAATTGCACCTTAGTTTTTTTGGGACTAGCTAGAAGTATTTTCTGTCAATATAGTAATGACTATTAATCTTTTAGGATACATGCAGATCCCTCTTAACTGAATTAAAAAAGAAAAAAAGTAGTGCATCATCAAGTTTAATTGTTAGCTAATAACGAGCCATAGCCCTTAAAATTAAATTCCAGTTGGAAAAGTTCTTAAAAGTAAGTTCAAGTCATTGGCGCGGGCGACGATTTGTGACCTGTTCAAAACGCAGAGCTCTTTTTCCTTTTTTCTTTTAAATAATACCGAGTTGATTAGAAAAAGAGAAAATCTCATTCGAAATTTAAAATTGTAATAGATGATTTTACAATAAAATGAGTTATCAATCGCTTTATTATTTTTGTTAATCTCATTATTGTTGTTGTCAACAAGATTTTAAAACTAAATTCAAGTAATATTTTTCTGTCATTTTTCCTATAAAATATTAATAGAAATTTAGTCAGAGCTGACAATGAAAATGACAAAACAGCAAATACTTGGTTGCCACTTGAAATGAGATTGGAATTCCAAAGCAATATATAACTAAAACCTTAGAAGCAGGCAACAACGTAACATATCATATATAGTATAATAATACCCACTTCTAATTACAAACCACCATTAACGCGTTGATGAAGATTTACTTACTGCTAACTTGTTTTCTTCTTGTGTTCAGACATTCAAATACATTCAAACTCGCTCCATGTTTCATTAATCCTTATTGTTTTCCTAGTTATGAGTCTCCGAGGCTTTGTGTTAGAATATGATGTTGTATTAGGTACTATTAGACTGATTGTGTGTGGTTTGGCTTATAGGTTTTCTCCTGGCCCATTTTGTTGTAAGTATATATTATTCGCTATAAATAAGAGTAAAACTAATCAATTCTCGCTGGTTAGGTAATTTATTCATTTTGTTTGGATATAAGTTGGTTACTTTTCATGGTATTAGAGTATAGGTTATACACCCTAATAAGAGCCCATGCCCATTGAAACCCAAATGTACCATTGATTGATTCTTGAAGTTTGAAGATTCAATCACCACCATCAAAATTGACTCCTAACATCATGAGTGTTTATCAAGAGTGGATCTTGATTTAATTTCCACCTTAAGATCAATTCAATTCTTGAAATTTTCACCGCCCAAGATATTCTCTCTCTCTCTCTCTCTAGTTCTATTCAAGACTTCCAAGTCCTTCTCTACCATTCTCTCTTAGAACACCAGTCCTGAAGTCAGGCCAGAGCACAGCTCTTTACCACAGAAAATGAAATAAATATTTTGGGTTACAAGATTATTGAATGATTTTGGTGTAAAAGGATTGGAACCGGTTAAGGTCCATTGTGATAATAAGGCAGCCATATATATTGCTACAAACCTTGTATTTTTCGAATGTAAGAGCATAGCGAAATAGATTATCACTTCATACGTGAAAAGCTACAGTAGGATATTATTGATCTACTACATGTAGCTTCTAAAAATCAGTTGGCAGATGTGTTAACAAAGCCACTTGGTAGAGAGTATCATGATAATTGTATTCGCAAGTTGGGTACTACAAATTTGTTTAGTCCCCTATTTGAAGGGGATGCTAGAATATGATTTTGTATTGGGTATTATATATATTTGACTGATTTGTTGTTGTGCGCAGTTTGGGCCTATAGGTTTGGCCCTGACTCATTTAGTTGTTAGTACATATTATTTGCTATAAATAAGAGTAAGACCAGTCAATTTTAGCTGGCTGAGTAATTTGTTCATTTTATTTGGATGCAGAGTTGGTTACTTTTCACTTTGAACAAAACTGTTATTATATTTGTTTCCTAGTCACAAGTTTAAATAAACTTGTCAACTTAATTAATTGGAGTTTTGATGATCTTCTAGCTAGCTAGCCACTTGCTTTATCACAGTCAATTTTAATTCTATTTTTGATATCTATTCATGAATTTAGTCCATTTATGTAAGTTTTCGTTCCATTAATTAAAGTGCTAACCATCCATATTGTAAAGTACCATCATCCATAAGAAATATTTGAAATTTATGAGAAATCTCGTTATGCATAGACAATACAACTTGTTAGGGATAATATGTATCCTCCTAATAGAGGTAATCCTATTCAAAACTCTCTTAAACACTAAATATAAATACCCTTCCCAACTAACATTCAAACTTGGTACACCCTGCTTGGTCACAGACAATACAACTCATTATGTAAACTACGTTCAACTGGCCAATCTGACGCCAGTAATTTTTATGTAACTCAAAATTACTTGTTCATAAAGGACTCCTTCATAAAATATCAAGCAAGGTACATACGTATAAATTTATATATCAATATTGAAACTTACATAGGTCACCGGACTCCAGAGCCGCCGTGTAGTAATATATATTTTATTTCATTATGTTAAAATTTCTATGCATGTTTGGGGAAGATGTAATTAAGATTGACGAGTAGTTATAATTCCAGGTGCCTCACTTCGAGCAAACTTCCTTGATAAATTCGTGGGTGTTTCGCTCGGAAGTTTTCTTTTCCAAAAGCAATAAGGCCAAATCAAACCTTGACATTCTTGAATATGAGAGATGCATGCAATGTTCTTCTTCGATCTCTCTCTTTATTTAAAACAAATTCTAGATGTGACCCGAATCTAATTAATTCAATTATGTGCTTTATGATGGCTTTCTTATGCAATTGAAGAGAGGTATACCACAATATGACAGATCTTATATTATTAAATTGAAAATTTCACTTATCCATATTCCTTCTCAATTATATTCACTATCTAGCCAATCAAAATTTAAAATAGTTTATTTATTGACCGATACATTGCATGCTTCATTTATTCAAAACCTTTTTGTTAAACGTTGATCATAGCTAGCGTGCAAGTACTCACAATTTTCAGCCGACTTCATGTGGGAATATTGAATTGTTTGGTACGAGTCTCAAAAACTTGATACAACTCATAAGCTGATCAAAGTGTGTGTCGCATGGGTCAATACAAAAGAAAACCGCTTCTCTTCAAACCCATTTTTTTCAATTCTTAATTTATATTTTGACAAATTTCTCTTACTTGTTTGAACGATCATACATTACATACCCACCTAGCTACTATCTGTTAAAGAATCATTTCGAGTCTAAAATTTAAATAATTAACAAGTTCGTTAAAATTGTTCCAAGCTTGCAATTTAAGACGGTTTCACCTTGAATAAAAATATATAGTCATACAGCAGAGAGATGGGAAATCGAAGAAAAGTGTGTGCGTGTGTGTGTACATTTTTTTTTTATTGGGAAGAAAAGGAAGGTCTCTCTGACCAAGTTAATGTGCGCAGCTTCATGTTTGAACTTGAAGAGAGAAAACTTATACATTCAGCAATTCAATGCATGGTCTAGTCTCGTTGTTCAGACTATATATCTATTCAATCCTATAATATTAAACCCACTTTATTTTATAATTCTTCTGTTTTCCCAACATTTTCAGTGAGGCTGAGTAGAAATTAAGCCAATGATAAATAGTTATGCAAATAACAAACTAATATATAAGAATATATATATATATTATATATATATATAATTGTGTTAGAGGTATAGTACATTAAATTTGCAAAAGAAGGAAAATTTATTATTAGGTGCAAAGGATTATTTCAACTACTGCCATATGACACGAGGTAGGCATATTCATAAAATTGACAAGAAATTTCTTCAACTTGATAAATGAATTTCATAGTAGTGAAAACTTTTTGGAGAAGCAGTAATTAGCTATACTCCTTCTAGTTCAAAATATAAGATGTTATTAATTAATTCATAATAACTCAAGAATGTTGGCTAAGTCATTTAATATGTCTTAAATTAATAAACTTTACCTATTTTACCCTTATAAATATATGAATTTTCAAGTTTACATTTAATATCCGTCACCTCTTTGTCTAACCTGTACATGGTTAAAGTGGAAAATAACCATAAGATACTTTGCCGGCCAACATCTTATATTTTGGATGAAAACTTCCTTTCAGAACACTTCTTATATATGTTATACTATATACATCAGAGGGAGTATAATAATAAAGAAATATTGGTCATGTATTATATGTAAAGCCTTGGAAAAATTATCTGTCTTTCACAGGCATCAAAAGTCCAAATTACGTGCCTCAGCGTGACGAATTCATGCAATCCAATTTCCTATATAAACCCTCTCAAACCCTCACATTTCACAGCACTACCCATTCTCATTCAAAAATTTTCTTTGCTTAGCTTCTAAATTTCTACAAACTATGGATTCCTACCAAAACCTTCCTTTGATTGTTTCGAAAATCGGCATCGTAGGAGCTGGATTTAGCGGCATTGCTGCTGCAAAACAGCTTTCCCGCCATAACCCTATAGTTTTTGAAGCCTCAGGCTCCATTGGAGGAGTTTGGAAGCACTGTTCCTATAACTCCACCAGGCTTCAGTCAAACCGACGGGACTACGAGTTCTCGGATTTCCCATGGCCTGATAGAGACTGCTCAGAATTTCCCACCCATTTGGAGATTCTGAACTATCTGAAATCTTATGTTGAGCACTTTGATGTGCTCAAGCACATAAGGTTCAACTCTAGGGTGGTGGGAATTCGGTTTGTTGGTGGCGGCTCTGGCGACCGGGATAACTTGGATATCGCCGCAGGGGTGAACGGTGGTGGTGACTATGGAAGCCTGCTTCCTGGTCAGCCTGTGTGGGAAGTCGCTGTTCAAACCAAGGAATCTGACACCATTCAGGTGCTTAGCTTAGCTTCTTCACTCTTCACCAATTAATTTTCTCTTTACTCCTCCTTATATTGGCATCATAATTAGCTGGGGGATGTCTCAAATACGAGATATCCTGATATATAGACTTGAAATTAGGTCACATCTTGTTAGCTTGGAATTAGGGTTTCCAGGACTGTGGAGATGCATGATACTACTTTGGTGGATACTCCTACGGTTATGCATATATAAGACATATATAGTTTTTACATTTGCTAATATCTTCTTAATTTAATTTACTCTTATTATTTATGTTCTCTCATCAATAATCAACAAGAAAAAAGAAAGAAAGAATTAAGAAATGTGACTATAGTATTTTAAAAAATACATGTCATATTAACCAATTTTTTTAATCTAAGTAAAATTATCTTATATCAATGACTAAAAGAGTATCATCTTTCCTACAATCAATTCAGTAAAAACATCAAATTTATAGTTTAAACAATCAAGATGGTATCAAGAATTCCAACACATACGCTCGTAGGTATGAGATTATAACAAGACTAATCATGATTATATATGTTACTTGGTTTTATAGTGGTATGGTTTCGAGTTTCTAGTGATGTGCAACGGAAAATATGGAGACATAGCAAAGATGCCAAGTTTTCCGAGAAACAAGGGAGCAGAGTTGTTTGAAGGAAAGCTTCTTCATACACTTGATTACTGTAAACTTGACCACGAAGCTGCTACTCAACTTCTCAAGGGAAAGAAAGTTGTTGTCGTTGGTTTCAAAAAGTCCGCCATCGATTTAGCCCTTGAATGTGCAGAGGCTAACCAAGGTAAATTACCCTACCTTCAATTTTTAATATAAGATTTCAGTCTGTAGTACAATTATTAACTTTACTTCTCTCTCTCTCTCTCTTTTAACTTTCATAACATTCATCCAGCATAGTTTTCGATTTAAAACACATGATATATTATCGAATTTCGACCCCGCACAAAAACTCGTGATGAATCTTAATTCCTCCTATAGCTACTTTATAGTCTTACTTTTCACATATATATTCTACGTTCAAAGGCACATTATTTATTTGTTTGACGAATGTCAAAGCAATAGTATGTGTTGTGTTGTGTGGCACGATTTTTATGTCCTTTTTTGCAACCTCTTTTAATTTCTAACACTTCCTATTACGGCTTGCGACAAAAATTGAATTCGCCAAACCAACACGTTTCAAATTGCATGTGGCATGGGAGACCCAAATTAATGAATGTTCTCGTCGTTTTCGTTTTTTCCTAAAATAAGGAAATTGGTTTACATGGTTTAGTTCCCGCTTATGCATATATAATTTTTAGTGGTGTAGCTTTTAGATCAATCCAGTCTACTTAATTGAACAAATTAATACAATAAAAAAGAAGAGAAATTATGTAAGCATATTAGATATCAAGTAGAAAATTTACCTAGATTATTAATTTGGACATATCTACACTAGTATTTGTTGCTCATATTGTCGACATAATTTAGTTGAAGATTAATTACTTGCAATATGAATGATGATTAATTTCTTTACGGGCTTTTGACTCTTATTTGCTAGGCGTATATATATATATGTCATGTGTGTGTGTGCGCTTTTTCATTTTCCAAGTCATAATTTGCAATGTTTGATTGCATACTGGAAGATGCATTGACTTGTTGACTCCAAAAACTTGCCTTTTGCATTTATTTGGTATCATATTGGATGCGTCTCCTTCACATGATTTAAAATTCCAAAACCATATTTGACTTTTAAAATTATATAAGCCATATATATATGTGTGTGTGTGTGTCAGTTCAAAAAAAAAAAATGTGTGTGTGTATAAATTTATGGAAAAGGGTTTGAATGGGAGATTCCAATCTTCAACATGATCGATCCACAGAATGATTGTTTGAACAATTTAGGTTTTGATTAATATTTTTCTGTTATAATTAAAAAGTTATTCTCATTATGCATCATATTTTATAATTGTCTTTTGCCAATCAAAACAGATGACTAAATTTGTAGGAATGAGTGAACAACCTAAATCCCTGGCAATCTGCCCGAAAACGTCACACACACACTTATTATTTATTAATTAATTATTGTCAAGAAGCATCACTGTAATTTTAAAAACCATGTGGCTTTGACTAATTAAGTTTTCTCAAATTATATGCTAGCATATGTCGATTTCTTTTCTTCTAATAAAAGGAAATTAAAGCATGATCTTATAAAATATCAAAGAAAATGACTTCTCTTTGGCTTGTTGCTTTCTAAAAATTCAACCTCACATTTGTTGGCGATTTATTGGAGAAAAATTCAAACTAAAAACCATACCAACGGAAGTGAAAGAAAAATGTTAACATTTTCAACGTAATAAGTCATTTCTGCTGAATTAATTATGGTGAGAGATTTAATTTAATGTACACATTGTTCTCGGCTTTTATTAAAATTATCTTGCGCCAGCCAAACTCATGTCAACACATAATGTGGCTTTTATTAAGGGTTGACACAAGGTTCAATCCAAAAATAAATGGAGTTGACATAAGGTTGTATTTGAATTTCCAATGTTCTTATATAGTTATATTTGTCTATTAGTTAGCTCCATAATTAGTCACTTTACAAACCTTTACTAATTATTTAAGCTGAATATAAATTTCTAATGTGACTAAAGAACTTTAAGTGATTCTATCAAATTTCATGTAAATAGTATCTTATTAAATCTCCACCGACCACTGAACTGGTTGGGATACTGGGTCAAAAGTCAGTGGATCATATTGAGGTCAAATAGGTGAAAATGTAAAGATTTGAACGTCATTAATAGAAAATTATAAAGAAAATTAAAAATATTGATTTTTTTCTTGTAAAAAAGAAAAAGAAAGGTGAACTAGGTTGATCCCTAAACAGAACCAGTTTACCAATCAATTTTCCAATCCTCAGACTAAATTGGTCATTTCAGTCTGGGTTTAATTACCTGTATCAACTTCATGTAACATCATTGATTAAAACAACCAACTAGTTTTCTTTTTCTTTTTTTTTTTTAAAAAAAATCTCAGAGATTAAAACATACTAATAAAAGGCATGTAAAGATTGTTGCTACATCTGAACAATTGCTATCATTGTTTTGTTGTTCATCTTTCGCTTGACAATTAATAGTTTTCTGCTGATTTGTTCTGAAATAGGACCTGAAGGGCAACCCTGCACAATGGTGGTAAGGACTCTGCATTGGACCGTTCCTCATTACAAGATTTGGGGATTGCCATTTTTCTTGTTCTATTCCACAAGAGCTTCTCAGTTCCTCCATGAAAGACCTAACCAAGGCTTCTTCAAAACCCTTCTCTGTCTCCTCTTATCTCCCATGGTGATTTCACATTATCCAGTCACATATTAACTAACACAAGGATGATTCTGTTGATAGCCTTATCTGTCTATAGAATTGATGCTCTCTCACATGATACACATACAGCTCTAAATAAATGTTGAAGCTAATGATTCATTATTTCTACTTAATGAACATGAACAGAGGCATGGGATTTCGAAATTCATTGAATCCTACATAGCATGGAAGCTTCCTCTGGACAAGTATGGACTAAAACCAGAACACTCATTTGAGGAGGACTATGCATCATGTCAGATGGCTATAGTGCCAGAGAAATTCTTCTCTGAAGCTGACAAGGGTAACATTGTCTTCAAGAAATCACCCGGCAAGTGGTGGTTCTGGAATGGAGGAATTGAATTTGAAGACAACACTAAATTGGAGGCTGATGTCGTGATTCTTGCTACTGGTTTTGATGGGAAGAAGAAGATTAAGACCATTTTACCAGAACCTTTTCGAAGCCTCTTGGAGTACCCTTCTGGAATGATGCCATTATACAGGTAAAGAAAGGTTTTTTTTTTTTTTTTTAATAGGGTTAATGGGCAAATTTGTCTCAAAAGTTTTCACTGAGGAGCAATATTACCCCAAATGATTTTTTTAGGTTCAATATTGCTCCAAAAGTTTTAAAGTGGAACAATATTACCTTGTGCCGTTAAAAAAATTAACAGTTATATCAATTTTTTTAATAGTCAACATTAGTTTTATAATGATATAGAGTAACATTACTACATTTTAAAACTTATAAAGTGACATTAAATTTTAAAAAAACTATCAGGATAATATTGTTTATCAGCATAAACCTTGGGAACAAATATGCTACTTAACCTTTTGTTATATAGCCACTCTTAAGCTCAATACTTCAAAACACCCACTTGATCCTTCTATCAGACGCCACAAGTATTAGAATTTGCAGAAAAATAAAAGAAAAGTAATGCTCGAATCAATCTGTTTGTGGCAGGGGAACCATTCATCCATTGATTCCAAACATGGCTTTTGTGGGATACGTTGAAAGTGTTGCAAACCTTCACTCATCCGAGCTACGTTCCATGTGGCTGTCTGAACTAGTAGACGATAAGTTCAAGCTCCCAAGTATCGAGAAGATGCTTTCACACACTCTTGAGGAGATGGAGGTGATGAAGAGGTCTACTAGATTCTACAAAAGGCACTGCATTTCAACTTACAGCATCAAGCACAGCGATGGATTATGCAAAGACATGGGGTGGAGTTCTTGGAGGAAGAAGAGCTGGATATCCGAAGTACTCAGCCCTTATCGCGGTGCAGACTACAAGAAGGAGGATTAAATAAATTATATTCGGGTATGCGTCAACAGTACTGGTTGATAAGATAAATAATGTGTTAAGTGTGGTGATAAGGAGGAGATCATGTTCCAGGAATTTTATGTAGTTATAAAATCTTGAACTTATATCGATGTACAATGAACCTTGCAATTTCAAATATCAAAATTTACTAAGAGACACACTATAAGTGGACTTACTTTCTCATCTCAGGCAAAAATCATGTCAGTACAGAAGTATCTTTTCATCTCCCTATGAACAAGCAGTCCAGAATATCAGCTATAGCTATCATAGTTACATGGCGATTACATTACAGTTTGTAGTCACATGCTTGGCTGAGCAAGAAAAGAACAATAAAACTGGAAGTTTTAAAGGCTCTGAAGAAGTTTCAGAGTCTCATCAATATGCTTTTCTGGCTGGAACTGATTGTTGTAGACGAGCTGAACCACTCCATTTTTGTCAAGGACGTAGGTTTCTCTCCCAGGCAATGCCCCAAAGAAATCACCCTTCACTCCCCAGTCTTTCCTCACCTTGTTACCCTCGTCACTTAGCAAAGTAAATGGAAGTCTGTATTTCTTAGCAAACGCCTGGAAATTCCACACATGTTCAGCATAATAATCAATTGGATTGCATGCGAACTAAATGTAATGATTTTTTTTTTTTTTTTGAATTTTAATTACCTTGTGAGAGGAAGAATCATCCCCGCTTATCCCAATAACCTCAGCTCCTGCTTTTTTGAATTTCTCATAAGAATCCCTGAAAGCACAAGCCTGAAATCATAGGAAGTCAAGCAGCTAAAATGAATTAGCAGAACAACTTTGTGTCTGTATGAATCTTAATTTCACTATTATAGGTTGATAATCATGTCATAGTTCTTCATTTTCCAGCAACAAGTATGAACAACAACTATGTTCTGGGAACAGTTTTAATCGATATGTTGTATTATTTCTGCATTGCTTTTATTTTATATACAACATGCATAAATAGTGCAAGTTGACAGCATTACATCAATTGTTTTCAATAATTGCATGCTAATTTTGGGCTTTAAAGGACATGAGCATAAAGTGAGGATAGCTAAGATGAGGATGCTGAAAGGGATGTAAGGTCATACAAGAGAAGATAACAGTTGGAATGACATCTATAAAGGAGAAAATAGTAGAAAATCATTTTAGGCGGTTCGGATGTTCAAAGAAGGTCATTGAGTGTATCAGTGAAAAAGGTTGATCAAACACTCTTCTAAACAAAGAGTCAAGGAAGACCAAAACAAACATTTAATGAGACTATAGGACGGGATATTTTGGTTAGTAATCTATAACTGGTTTTCAAATGAGCATAACAGCGTGCAAAGCGATCCATGTAGCCGACCCCATATAGTGGATAAGCCGACCCCCATATAGTGGATAAGGCTTTGTTGTTTATGCAATTGCAAGACAATTTTATTGGAAGGAGGAAGAAGAGATAATTTTTTGAATTCGCTATGTTATCCTTCCGTTTTGGTCTTGAATGACTTGTTTTCATTTGCCAAGGAAGCAACCATTTAAAACTGGATAAATGAATGATCGTATTCCACACATTCTGGAAACGTACACAAACATTGAAATTAAGCTTATATAGAATGTGTCAAACATCTGTTTTTCTGGAATAACAATGATTATTGCAGGATCTCACTTGAAATGCTCAGAAGAAGAAAACGAGAAAACACACATTTGTACTTTGTTTTGTAAATTGGCATCTACAGCGCAAGGGCAAGAGCAAAGAGAAGCTACATTGGATGAATACCTGTTTGGTACAGCCAGGGGTCTCATCAGCAGGGTAGAAATAGACAACCACGGGCTTCCCTTTGAATTTGCTGAGGCTTACAGGCTTCCCATCCTGATCCTTCAGTGTGAACTGAGGAGGCTTCGAACCTGTAGTCACCTGCCAACCAATGCAAACACAAGACAAACAAAACAAGCGGACTTGTGGGTTCTAATCAATTAGAAGAAACAGCGTTGAAATTAAAAGAGGCAGGCAGGATTGTTAATGAACAAATGTACCTTAGCAAAAATGGAACCTTTAATGGAAGAATAAGTAGGAGGGCGAGGGAGGGAGGGAGAGAAGGAATGAGATAATTGGAGGCCACAAAATTGGGAGTGGGAGGATCTGGGGACAGAAAGGAAGGTTTGAGAAGAAGAGTGAGTGGGAATTTCAGAGTGGAGCAAGGTGGGAAAAGAGTGATTGCGGACAGAGAGGGAAGCCATGTGAGAAATTGACAGTGAGATCTCTCTGAAGGAGGCTTTAGCGATGAGAATGGGAGAGGGAGGGAGAGAGAGAGAGAGAGAGGGATAAGAAGAGGTAACAGGTGATTGGGGAGAGAGGAGGATGAGATTGGCTTAATGGCGTGGACGATTACCGGCCCCAACCTCTATTTATTCTCATTCTGCATTCACCAAGCTTCCTCGTTAAACAACCACTACTTCCTTCAAAACCCAGCCCTGTCTGGAGGATGATATCCGAAAATTCCTACTAACTCTTCTACTTAGTAGAAGAACGGATTAATTTTTAAAAAGATTACGAAAATTAAATAAATTACATGATTATATTATATCTTTAAATTATATATTAATTTATTAGTTAAATTAATTAATTTAAAAATAAAAATAAAATTACTTCAAAGTAATTTAGTTAACTTCTTTGATTTTTCTAAAAAAGTGAACTTGGTCTTATAATTATAATTAGAGAGAGTATAACTTTTTAATAAGAAGTAAAAAAAAAAGTGACACCATTTATAATTTATGAGAAATTTTGGCTAATATTTTCCTTCGTCGAAATTTTAACGTGATTTTCCCTTTTTTTGTTTAATGAAACGTGATTTCATTCATTTAAAATATTTACAAATACAGGGTGTCTAAGCAAACTGTAAAATACTAAATAGACGTTAGAATCATGAAGACATGAACTTTACAAAACAGATTTGGTCAGTGAAAAACTTTTATGAGTATGGTTAGCTATTGCACAAACTTGTGTGATAATACGGGTTGTCGTTTAAGTTTCATGTCTAAATAATCTATGATTTTCTCTTTTTAATATGCTATCGGGTATCTTCCTATTGATAAGCTAATTTAAGGCATAATTGGTCACTAAACATGAACAGTCTTTTTTGGATCTTAAATAGAGATATATTGAATTTAATTTATGGGTTTAATGTTTCTGTCTCTTATACAAAAACATTTTTTTTTATCGCATTTACATATAAGTGAGTAGGGCTCATTATTAAAAGAAGAGATAAAAAAATAAATGAGCCTCACTCACTTATATATGAGTACAGCAAAAAAATTGTTTTGTAGAAATATTAAACTCTTATTTTATTTACCATAACTTTGTTTTACACATGTTAGTTTAAATTTTCCATTATTACCAAATTGTAAAAAGTATCTAAAATTCAATTTTCAACAGATTTTCACTCTATAGAATCAAGAAAAGTATTGACGAGAAATGAATTACATTTACATACGTTTGCTATTTGGATGAGAAATAGAATAGTTGTTAGATTTGTTTTGATTCTCTATTAAAAAAAAAAAATCGCTAAAAAAGAGAAATCGATTAAAAAAAAGTTACTTAAATGATTTAATATGCATTATTTGATGATTAATGACAGAGGTTAATCGTGTTATATATAAATGTTCTAAATTTTGTTTTGATCAAAATCTTGATAATATTTCAGTCCACAGGAAAAACAAATAAAATCAGTTTACAGTAGCTCATATCTGACAAGTTACGTTTTTCGGGGCCTGAGATTTTTACAAGGGTTTGTTATTTCTTGGTAGATTGTCAATTTAGTCTGAGAACCTTCACCAAAACCCCCAAAATCGAATTGGACGCATGGAAGGTTTACGGAATGCTGTTCGTAGGAGCTCGGGCGAGAGATCTTCTTCGGTGCTCTCCCCTGTGGAAACCCTGAATGCGAGTGGCGGAGCAGCAGTAGAGAGTGTTGCTGCTGCTTCTTCTTCTTCATCGCCTCCTTCCCTTGCTCTGGCTAGTAGACCTCCCAGGTTTGCCCTACCATTTCTTCATTGCTTTCTGGTTCTTAGCTTACCTTGTCTTGCATTTCACCCTTTTGACCTTTTATATGATGGCATTTTAGAGTTGGATTTTGCTGGTTTCTAAAATCTCAGTTTGAAACTGAAACTCCCGGTCTAACAGCGTATTGTCCCATCTCCTAGCTCAAACCAAGTTGTCTAAGGATGATATGGATTGTTGTTGAACGTTGAGAAAATCTGTCATTTTTGTTCTGGTATTGGAAGTGAAATGACACTATTACTCAATCAATACACGGAAGAGATGAGAGTTAGCTAATGGTTTTTCAGATGTTGGGAGGGAGCCGTGGGTCAAAATTTTGGAAACTAATAAATTAGTGATTAAAGCTAATGGAGTCCCTTTCTCCTCGTTTACTATGAATTATATTTTTTATACTTTCGCGAGTGACGGTTAAACTTGAAAGTCTGGATAATACATTACCTTCAAAAATATAATTTTTTTAACTTGTTCTTCGTTTTAAAGAATCAACATTTGTTCCCCTATAGCTATCGATGATAAAACTGTGTGGATATATGCCAATGTTGATCTTAGTATGATATATTATTTTATATGCTTTATTTTGTCTAATTATGCATACTATTAATGTGAAGTATCTTGTGGCAACTATAGTGGATGTTCTCACTTGTCTAGTTTTGCTGGCATAAAAGAGTTCTTTGGCTGCGCATAATAATCTTGAAGGTGTTCCTTTGAATTCTGAAGTGATGCCTTTTCTGTTATATTGGGAGCTTCTGTGTTATATGTTGTTGATTAGCTTTATTTTTCTTTTAAGTTGGTCAAGATGTAAGGAAAACCCTAAAATATAAGTACTACATGCATTGATGAATTTTAGGTCAGTTTTTGGCTTCTAAGTTTGAGATTTTTTTTTTTTGTTGGTAATTTGGCAGACAGTGTGTGTCTTTGCTGACATGCTCAAAACTGTGCGCAATTTGCTTTGTTGCTGGAGTAGTTTTTGGTTACACACTAAAGCGGCGTGTCAAGCGTTGGGCTTCCAAAATTCTTAAGTACCTGAAAGAATAGTTTTGCTTCATTGCTGTTCGAATTTGGTAAGACTTCAATTTCATATAAACTTTAGCTGAAGACATGTCACTTTCACCTCATCATTGGATGGCATTACTTGTACTTCCTGATTTCGTTTTGTGGCTTTTGAGATGATTACAGTATTGGCATTTACATATACAACCACTTGCTAAAATTGTGGATGTTGTTTTGGTACATCTTATCCTTTTATGATATATTTGTAGTATCGTATCTTGACTATATGAGCTGTAATGTTCTGTTATTTTTTGCTTTTAATGGGCCAGTATATTTTCAGTTTTCAATTGGATGTGAGACATAATATCTTGTCAACGATCTATATGTTGTTGTTAGAATATAATTAACATTTCCATTGTATTTGCGTTATCTGTTGTGGTGCCTGCTATATTTGTTATAACTGTAAAGATTCCTTTTGTATTCTAGCTATCCACGTGTCAGCTAGCCATAGGTTCTGTTATCAGTGTAAATCTTCTATTGATTGTATTCTTGCTGCTATATAAAGTGCACAGATGCTACTGTTAATGGCATTGTGAATTCATTCTCATTTCCTTTGCATTCTGTCTGTTTTCAAAGAATAGCGAAATCATGTCTACGGCTTCCTCTGCCAACTCCGGCGCTTCACAAACTGCTTGCTCCTATTCCCTATTCAGCTCTTCCAATCAAACTGCCGCCATTAAACTTGATCGTACTAATTTCCTTGTATGGGAATCCATAGTTCTTCCCCTAATTGAAGGAAACCAACTTGAATGTCACATTAATGGCCTTGTCCGAGCTCCGGCAAAAGTTGTCTCCGGTAGCTCAGGAAGCACTGCAAATCTAGCATATCTTGAATGGTTCTCGGTGGATCGATTGCTGGTAGGTTGGCTTCGCAACACGATGATACAAGAGATTGGTGCTCAACTCCTCCACTGTAAAACTGCAGAAGACCTCTAGAATGGTGCTAGAAATCTGACGAGTGCCTCTTCCAAAGCTCGCGTTATGGTTCTCCAAAACGAATTGCACACCACTCGTAAAAACTCCCTCATCATGATCGAATATCTCAGCCAGATGAAGAAGCTGTCTGATGAGCTTGCCCTTGCTTGTTCACTTGTCGCGATGGATGATCTCATTCTTCATATACTCAACGGTCTCGATGCTGAATACAATGCAATTGTTGTAAAACTTGTTGATCAGCTCGACCTCTCCTAGATCGATGCTTAGGCAGCATTACTGTCCTTTTAATCTCGATTGAACCAGCTTAATCATTTCTCCAGCCTCAGCATTCAACCCACGGCTAATTTTACTCAACGTAGTGATGCCCATTATGATTCAGGAGCTGGCCATGGCTGGACAAATTACTCCTCTAGCCGAAATTCCAAAAACAGAGGAGGTAGATCTCGAGGAGGAGGACGTCGTGGAGGTCGTCCATTTTGCGTTCACTGCTGTCGCCCTGGTCACACTTTGGCCACGTGTTATTATCGAGATAGTGCTCCTGACTCTAATTCCTATTCTCCTCAAAATAACTTTGCTAACTTTTCATCAGTTTCAAATCCTTCGTGGTATATGGACAGTGGTGCAAATTATCACGTGACACACACCAGATTTTGAGCAACTTGGCGATATCTCTCCTGCCGGTAAGTCACATTTGACCACCTGCACTGGTGCGAAGAATCCCATCTTAGGCACTGGTTCAATCACTCTTCCCTGTAACCAATCTAAGTTGCTACTCAAAAATGTTCTATATGTTCCTTTGGCAACCAAGAACCTGATCAGTGTCAATAAATTGATTCATGATAATTCTGTTGAATTGATTTTCACTAATATGGGCTGTACTGTGAAGGACAAGGCGACAGGCGGAATCCTACTTCAGGGAACCCAAAAGGGAGGACTGTACCCCATGATGAAAAGAAGGCCTGATGATCCTGATCTTCCCAAGGCGTTAATGGCAGACGCCGAGCAGAGCAACGACATGCTAGAGCAGAAGCGAGATTTCCTAAAGTGGCATCACACTCTGGGACATCCTAGTAACAAGATTTTGAATCAAGTTTTAAACAAATGTAATAAGAAATTGTCAGGGGTCAATGTTGATAATCAATTTATATGCGAAGCTTGCCAGTTAGGAAAATCTAAATTACTTCCGTTTCCAATCTCAGAGTCACACTCCTCTTCTCCACTTGAACTGATCCATACAGACTTATGGGGTCCTGCACCCGTGCTTTCTAATGGCGAACATCATTTTTACATTCATTTCATCGATGATTTTAGCCGTTTCACCTGGCTACATCTCTTAAAAAACAAGAGTGATGTCGTTCATGCTTTCAAGCACTTTAAGGCTTTAGTTGAAAATAAATTTGAATCTAAGATTAAAACCATTCAATGCGATAATGGCACTGAGTACAAACCGTTCGTTCCCGTAGCACAAGATTCTGGAATCAACATTCGTTATACCTGTCCATATACTTCAGCACAGAATGGAAGAGCGGAGCGCAAACACAGGCATGTTGTTGAAATGGGATTAACTCTATTAGCGTATGCTGGTATGCCATTCAAATTCTGGGGAGATGCTTTTCAACAAGTGGTATTCCTTATTAACCGCTCTCCTACACCAGTTTTAAAAGATGATACGCCTCTGTTTCGTCTAACAAAAACAGAACCAAACTATGAAGAACTCAAGTCCTTCGGGTGTGCCTGTTATCCATGTCTAAAGCCTTACAACAGTCACAAATTTCAGTTTCATAGCCAGAGATGTGTATATCTTGGCCCTACTTCACAGCAAAAAGGATTCAAATGCTTGAGTAAGTCTGGCAAAGTTTTTATATCACGACATGTAGTATTTGACTCTGGCTCTTTTCCTTTCAGATCAAATTTTGCAGAGCAGGATATTGATGATTTCTCCTCTGAAATTCGAGACTCGATTCCTATGGTTATTGACACAACTTAAGCAAAAATACCAGCTAACTCGGCTGATGACAACTTAGTTGTAGCACCTTCTCAAAACTCACAGATAAGCTCCTTAGCTGACAGTGATGACGCACTAGACGATACTGACGATCCTTTGAATGGTCAATGTCCAAGTATGCAAGCCTTGATCCAACCAGCAGCTCCAGTCCAAAGTTCGAATGTTGACAGGCCCAACAATCTGCATCCCATGGTCACACGGGCCAAGGATGGCATATTAAGGCCCAAGTATCCATTTGTTGGTTTGGCAATATCTGGTCCGTTGAAGAATCATTCAAAACCACATAATACTCATGAAGCTCTCTCTCTTCGTGAATGGCGAAATGCGATGCGTGATGAACTCCAGGCTCTTCTTCGCAACCGGACCTGGTCGCTGGTGCCATACACAGGACAGAAACTCGTCGATAATAAATGGGTGTTCAAAACAAAGTTTCGAGCAGACGGCACAGTCCTCAAGCACAAAGCGCGATTAGTTGCCAAAGGTTTTCAGCAAGTCCCTGGGATCGATTTTTGGGGAAACTTTAAACCCCGTAGTGAAATCGACAACAATACGTGTGATTCTGTCTCTCGCTGTCACCTACAAGTGGGAAATCAGGCAGCTCGATGTGAATAACGCCTTTCTTAACGGATTTTTGAAAGAGGAAGTGTATATGCCTCAGCCCGATGGATTTGTCGATCAAAGAAGACCAACACATGTCTGTAAGTTGATTAAAGCTATTTATGGGTTGAGACAAGCTCCAAGAGCTTGGTTTGATCAGTTGCATTTTACTCTCTTTAATTGGGGATTTCGGAACCTGAAAAGTGATACTTCTCTGTTCATGCTTCATAGAGGCGGCTTAACTGTTTTCATCTTAGTGTATGTTGATGACATTCTGGTTACAGGAAATAATCCTTATTATGTGAATAACTTTGTATCAAAACTAAATAAGACCTTCTCACTGAAGGACTTAGGTCCGGTATACTACTTTCTTGGGCTTGAGGTATATCGAGACAACTTAGGCATATATCTGAACCAATCTAAGTATGTGGTAGATTTACTGCATAAGTTTGGTATGACTGATTGTGCACCAGTCTCTACTCCAATGGTTACTGGTAGATTGATTGCCTCTGGTGATGGTGATCTGCTCAAAAACCCCACTGAATATATACAAGCTATAGGTTCTCTACAATACCTAACCACTACCAGACCAGACATATCTTTTGCAGTAAACAAACTCAGTCAATTTCTTACTCAACCCAGAACTGTACATTTTCGGGTAGTTAAAAGAATATTTAGGTATCTAAAAGGTACTTACAACTTGGGTCTGCATATAAAACCTTTTGATAGTCCACAATTGATTGCCTACACAGATGCAAATTGGGCCTGTGATGTGGACGATAGGCGTTCTATGGCTGGTTTGTGCGTATTTCTGGGAAACAACCTTGTGTCATGGTCCTCAAGAAAACAAAAGGTTGTTTCAAGGTCTAGTTCTGAGTCTGAGTATAGGGCCTTGTCTGATGGGTCTGCTGAAATTAAATGGTTGAGTGCCTTATTCGCTGAGATGGGTTTGTTTATCAAGAATCCTTCGATAATATGGTGTGATAAAATGAGTGCCAAGTCCTTAGCTGCAAACCCTGTCCAACAAGCTAGGACGAAACACATTGAAGTTGATATTCATTTTATTAGAGATCTGATTGCGTCTGGTCTAATTGATGTCAAGTATATACCATCTCATCTTCAGATTGCTGATTGCTTTACCAAGCCATTATTGCAAGAACAATTCAAGTATTTTCGAGACAAACTCGGGCTGTTAGTAACACCCTCTTGTTTGAGGGGGAATGTTAGAATATAATTAACATTTCCATTGTATTTGCGTTATCTGTTGTGGTGCCTGCTATATTTGTTATAACTGTAAAGATTCTTTTTGTATTCTAGCTATCCACGTGTCAGCTAGCCATAGGTTCTGTTATCAGTGTAAATCTTCTATTGATTGTATTCTTGCTGCTATATAAAGTGCACAGATGCTACTGTTAATGGCACTGTGAATTCATTCTCATTTCCTTTGCATTCCGTCTGTTTTCCTCTCTGTTTTCCATACACTCTTCTTAAGTTTTATTTATCTTTACCTCATTTTATATCCAGATTCAATGCAGATTTCACAAAATAGAAGAGATGGTTACTGTGATGGGGGTATGATAGCTTGCTTTTAGTCTCAGAGGTTGTTCAAGGAGCACAGAAAATCAGTTCACTAGCCTTAGTAATTAGGTTTAAACTTCTTATTCCCACAAAGGCAGAGCAGATTATTTTTCAGTCAGAACTGTGTGTGCAATGCATATGTCTACTCATTAAACGAGATTTTGTTGTGTTCAAAACATGTTAGAATGGTAATTTTAGTTGTATTGAAATATGTACATATCGTCCTGTTCATCACATTTTGTATTGTGCAGAATTCATATAGCAAATACTATAATTACACCTTCCTGCCCTCCTAATAACCTAAACGTTTATTACTTTTCCTTTTGAACTATAAAATTTGTGACTCCAGAAGAATAAATAATTGTAGAGGCTGGAACTTAAACATTAGTTTGTCATGTCAAAAGTACTCCTTATGAAAATCGAAGCGAGTAGTTGTCTTGCGGCTCAGCTCATGTGACAGCTTCTTTAGTTCCTTTGCCAATAATGGCATCCCGCAGTAGAATACCCCTGCAAAATTTTTGCACGATTTTCTTGTCAAACTTCCATTGTTAGATAAACAGTTCATCTCCCATGACCCCTCCCCTTTTGCCATTCTGCCCATGCTTCATATGTGAGGAGGGTTGGTTCGCTTGTTATGTAAGGTTGTTGCTATTTTAAAAAATTTTGAATTATTACTATAACATCTGTATTTTGAATGTAGTTTGTGAAATCATTAGACATGATGTATTTTCGTAACCTCTGTACAGCCAACTATGACAAATTGTAGATGCGCACAATTGTTTGGAATGATATTGTTTTCATAGGAACAATCTGATCCTTATTCTCTTACTTGGCTAATGAAACCTAGTGTATATAAGTTGCGCTTATATTTAACTTGTTTCTGCATCACCCCCTATTAAACCAACTCTCTTCTTTCAAAATAAATTAATTAATCACTAGGATTGTAAGTATAGCAATTGTGTTTAGCCGGGGCCAAAAGAGTGATGGTTCAATCCCCTTCTCGCCCATATGGCTCACTTATCATTGAAGATCACTGGAGGAGAGTAATAGAGGAAAAATTGAATCTCCATTGAGATGTATGATGCTTCATTTTGTGGCAAGAAATTTACCTACTGTAGAATATGGATGTCTAGAGGCTATCCTGGTGAAAACATCTTTCCAATTTGGCCTTGCAAAGTGGGTCCGTACCTGCAAGAGGGGGGAAATTGTTTACTCGTGTGATAGTTTAAGTTTTACTTGCCAGACCAGAAGTTTTTCTTTTTTTTTCTTTTCCTTTTACATAATACCAGAAGTTTTGACTACAGAGAATCTTACTCGAGTGCCTGATAGGATGTCAACACCATGTTTAGCATGGTTGAGAGCTTGGACCATTGTGATTAAGGTTGACCTTGCATCTCCTTCTTCATAGACGCTCGTGAGATAGTTGTGTAGCTCAATTTGATCCTGAATCATGGTACGTTTTGGAAATAACGAGGATTATAGTCAATAATCTGCTTTGCGACAGTAAACTCTTATTTTTCTGCCTTTCAGTAATGGTAATGGTAGAATAACAGTTATACTTGAGGTGGAGAAACATCAAGAAATAACATTTATTACTTTGAGATCCAATTCTGCAACTTCATTCATCACTCCTTTAAACCATTCAAAAGACCCCGCTTCCCTGGTAACCCAGTAGAAATAAGCATGTGTAGTCCTGTGTATTCTCTTATTTCCACCTGACATGAAATTTGAAGATGTAAAGCTGTTGTAGCTCTCATCTGATGCGGTAGTTTCTGTGTTTGACTCCTACGTTCAGCTTATCAAGATCAATTTCTGCAAGGATTAAGAAATAACAGAATATACCAACTCTATAAAAAGGCATTTCGGTCAATAATTTTACCATTTGTTCTTCATTTATTCTTGTGTCATTAAGAAGATCCTTGAGAATGCTAATGAAAGGGGTTGCTCCGATTCCCAATCCTATGAGAAGCAGTACATCATAACTCTGGTAATCCTGCGCAGGAGCTCCATAGGGACCATCAACAAGCAGTCTCGGCTGTCTGCATGTTAAAACTCAAATATATTTTTCAAAATCCATAATGTCAGTCATGAACTACTAATTAATAATCTAATAGATAATTACCCTCTCTGTTCCATTGGCGTTAGGTGACCAAATTTGGCTTGTCCATTAGATGATGATAATGTATCATCGTCGGTGAGTAATAATTTCAATTCTTGCGTCCAGTCTCCCACTGTACGAATGTGAACACTTAGGTAATCGTCTCCTGGTGCTGAAGTGATGGAGAATGGGTGCCTAAAAATGTCAGAGTAACGGTTATTTAGATGTCTAGATATACAATAATATTGATAACAAATAAGTAATACTTCCTCTAGAGCCTGGTCCTTGCTTAAAATTTATTTGAGTAAATTTTAGTCCTATGTTAGATAAACAAATCTTATATTAAGGATGATAGGGACCAATAGAACTGAGAACCAGAATTAAACTCACCACTCAAACGGAGAGATTTTTGGGCACTTCAAAAATAGGCACTGTCCACTTTTGTACATAAATCCATTTGGCTTGGACATGATTAAACTGAAAACGTTTCCTGGTAGCATCGAAACCTGCAAAAGTTTAGGTGGAACATTAAGTCGTGGGAAAAGGTATTTCCCGAAATTATTACAACCATTATCTCAAATGAAAATATGATAATTACCCAAATTTACTAATCTCGGTTTAAGAGGATCCATTTAATCACAACCCTCAACATTATACATCTAGTAAATTACGCATCAAGTTTCTCTTTTTATTATTTTCTCATCATCTTTTATAATCTCTAAATCATGTATGTACAATCAATATAAAATGTCACAATACTACTTTGATTTTTCTCTCTTCTTCTCAATCAACAGTCTATATGGAGGATAATGAGATGATCTTATTCAAGTAAATTACTCGTACTAAATTTAGCCAAATGATTACCTCGTAGCTTAAAAGTAGACAATAAAATGAAAGTATGAGTGCATTACCTTCAGTATTTTAACGGAATAATGTTTTGATCTACAAGTTCTCAGAGTCCGCTCGGCTGTGTACAGCAAAATGGGAACAGAGATGTACATCCAAGTCTGAAACGAACTGAAGTGTTCTCAGTTCTATCTAAGCAACTATTACTGGTAATATGGACTTGCCAGGTTCATGTTGATCAAAAGTTAGTTCTTACCGATTTCTGATGCCACTTGTGAGTCAAGTACAAGCAACTTCCATGGATGAACAGCAGGACATAGACGAGACAAAGAAGGTGGTGTGAATACCAGAATGCATTAAAGCCTGTCAATTTGTTGAACGGTGGGGATAGCCTGACCACATTTCTTCGGAAATAGTGAGTTGCTAGGGTAAAAGAGATGATCATTAAAACAGTCATTGAAATTCCTGTGACGCCTTCGACACCGGTCAGGAGTGTTTTATAAGTAGGCCTTTTGTTATCAAAATCTGAAGATATCAAAGCAAATTTCTCCGGCGATGATTTTATGAGGAAAGGGAAATCGCAGGCCAGATGATTGCCTGCATGAACAACGACTCCAATAGCTATGGCACACGCAATAATCTGTAAAAACAGAGGAAAAAACAGAGCACGTCAAGACCAAACTTGAAGAAAAGCTCTGCTCTGGTGTGATTATGTGAACAGTGTAGTCATACTTTATGGAAGTTAATGTTGTCGTCGAAGGGAACAAATGACCTGGCTCTGGTGGAACGAAGCCAAGTCAAAGTGTTACGGCAAACTGGTAAGAGGATGAGAGCCATATTGAGTTTAAGGGTCTCAGCAGCACCTTTGGCAATGGGTAAGCAATAGCCAGTGACCTGAAAAGCTGATCTGTATCTGTACTGATAAAATTTCCAGCTGAAAAGACAAGCAATGGAAGCTAACCACAGCAACAGGATCCAACCCCTCTGCCAATGCTCTATTGCCAGACAAACCAGTGTTCTGTATATCCTTTGGATCACACTCTTTTGCCTCAAATTGCTCTGATTCTGACTCCACCTTGTGCTTGGGTTGCTGCTCAGTTGTCTGCTAGTACTTTTCATGTAGTTATCTTTTTGTAGGAGCAACATTTGTAACTGCCACAGCTGAACAACAAAGACAAGAATTCATAATTGAACTCCAACATCTATCTGGTTGTTCTCATTTTCCCTGACTTACCTCAATGTAACCCAGGTTTTCTGGGTCTAGCTCTTCCATTATCAAAGCTGCGTATCCTTCGGCTTGTTCTTTTAGTTTCGATAGTTTGTTTGCTGAAGCACTGAGCATTATGAGCTGCCAATAAAAGTTGAGAATGGAGAGTCTGAATCTGAACTTGACATAATATATGTGTTTTCAATTAATGTAACATCATTATCCAGAAATGCAGGCTCGCTGGAGTATCTTCGCCCCTGTTTCTTAATTTGACTCGGAATTATTTTCTAACAAATCAAACGTTTGAGTTCTTTTCATTGTGTCTTGAATGGTCAGTACTTAGTAGGTAGTACTACATTCTAATATAATGAATGCAATATACCTCATATATAACACTTCAAAAAAATTGTTTTTTTAATAAATTACTTTTAAGTGAAACATTCATATGAGAAAAGAAACATTTTAATTGAGTAATATATAATATAATAATATTTTAAAATATATAAAAATATAATTTCCCAAACCTTGGATCTGGCTCCACGAACCGCTATTTTTTTGTCGTATCTGAAATATTTCTCGATAGCATTCCTTCACACTAAAATATGAACTATGGGTTTCACACTTTCAGACTGAATTAATTAGTCTATGATTAATTATTAATTTGATCGAGTTTATCAGACTGAATTCCATTCTGTTGATTTGTTAAGCAAATAGTCTATCAACAATAAACAAATAAATATACATTATGTTGAAACTCAAAATATACATTTATTTGTTTAATTCATAACCAATGTAGAATTATTTTGTGCAATGCCAATGAAAAAGGAAAACATCGAAGAACAATATTAAGTAATATGGAAGTTATTTACTTATTTTTTACGTAAACCTTCAGCACTAACAATTTTTAACATTTTCATTTCACTCGATAAATGGATGTTTACGTCCACTGTTTCAGTGTAATTATTTTTAACATACATACATCAATATGGCTTTTTTTCCTCAGCTTAAAAAAAAAAGTTTCTTATCATTTCAATTTCAAATCTTACCTCTTGCACCTCCTCCCTAGTAATCTTTCCATCTTCATTGCTGTCCGCCCTGAAATAAATTGATATTGGTAAGGTTAATTACTTGAAAGTTTAATATTAAAAAAAAAAAAAAACTACCCTCCTCTTTGTGATCAGCCCAATCATAGCTGGCAGCAGACAGGATTAAATAATAATAAAAATATTAATATTAATTTGAATTGGTTGGAAGTTTTATTTGGGAAGGTAGTACTGCGTATGGAACTGGGCTTTGAATTTTTTAAAACTCAAGTTATGGTTGAATATTTTTTAACTTGTAAAAGAGGATTTTTCATATAATTAATATCAATCAATATAAAATCTATGGAAGCCAACTATTCATAAATCCTAAACAACAAAATATAAAGCTTCATGCAACTATATTTTATATGTTCGATATTATAAAAATAAAATTAAAATTAAAATATTCACATTATCTCATAAATAAAATTGCTCTATATACAAATCTACAACCGATATTGAAAGATGAATGCTTTATAAAAATCCAAAAACTTACTTACTCCGTGTACTAATTAATTAATTATACAAAAAGCGATGTACTAAATAATTAATACTGAAATAGATTTTGGAGTAAGGGTGGGGTCCCAGGATAATTTGGCATGAAGGAAGGAACTTACATGTTGAAGAAAATCTGAAGACGAGCGTCAAAGCTCTGGTCCGTAATCTGCAACCAGAAGTCGTGGAGCTCTTGTTTGCTTATTTTCGTCACTTTCTGCTTCTTTCTTCTCGCCAATGCATCAAATATCCCCACTGCAAATTCCTTAGAATCCTGCATCCCTTTTTCAAAATCGAGAAATTAATCAATTCCCTACTCCATCCAAATCAACTTTTCTCGGCGTTCAAACAATGATTAAATGATATACATTCATACCGATGCATTCACCAAAATCTTCTCTCGCAAGCATTCCGTTCTTGGCGAGTAACTCGAACCTTCCCTCAACTTTTCTCCATAGCTCGTTGCTGGCGTCGGCGGTTCCGGCCGCCTCACTGATGAATCTGAGCCCCTCGAGGGCCGCGCGAGCGCTCGATCTCGTCCGTTCAAGTTCGGCCTTCATCCTTCGGGCATTTCGAGCGGTTATGGCAGGATCTTCGACGACGACTACAGAAATGGACGACGAGGATCTCGACCAGGACAGTATCCTCCTGAAACTGGACGCGGCGGAGAGAATCCGAGCAGGAGCGGGTTCATCGGCGGATGTAGTGGGGCTGCCGCCATTGCAGAGTTCTAATGCGACTTCCTCCGATTCTTTGCCGTAGGCAGGCGGTGGTGATGACTCGGCATTAGTTTTGTTGTTGGAGGTGCTGCTTCCAAACGACGACGTTCTCATGGAAGCAGTACTGTAGCAATGTGCGTGGTAGAGAATATTTTTGGGAGAGAGGTAAAAGTTGCAGAAGGGAAAAGGAAGGTGGGTGTGAAATATAAAGAGAAGGAAAGTGCATAAACAAGAGCAACGCCTCTCAACCAATTTACCCACACGCCATTTAGCCTTTCATTACTAATAGTATCGATCGATGGCCTCTTCATTAGCAGTAGGTAGGAATGGATTGGCAACCAATTTCTATTTCATTCATTCTCACAAATTCTTGTATTTACTTGCATCTTCCTCTAACTCGAGTAGCTAGCTAGGTGTGGAAATTTAACTACCATTATTACTTTAATTATTAGCTTGAAACTCTTCACATCTACCCAAGTCTATATATTCCATAATACTCATATATACATTTTCATAATCTTGTTATTTTACTGTTATAATTATTGATTTATTCCTTTAATAATTCGTACTAATGTCCCCACACACACACACACACAAATCCTAGTTAGCCAATAAGAAATGATTTTGTGGCCTCCACATTCTTGATATAAAACATATTTAGAAAGTTCATCTTGATTTTAAATAGAAGATATAGTCTTCATATTTGTTAATCTTTTTCTTATTTACCCTTATTAATACTCCCCCAACAATAATCTAATAGAAGAGGAAATGAGAGAATTAGGGAAAATTACTAATTGTTTTAGAAAATACATATCACATTATTTAACTTAACTAATTTTAGTAATCTAATTAAATTAAGTAAATATGACTTATATTAAAAAACAAATGAGTATTTATTTGGGAAAGTGAAAAATATAATATTGGCTGCGTACTTCTGAGTCTTACGGTTAAAATTCCAGCTGTGAATGGAAGGAGCACACTTTCCTCATTGTCGAACCGCAACCCTTCGATTTTTTTAAATTTTTTTTTTTCAGTCTTTATTTCACACAATCTTAGCGTCAAGTGAGTTATATACATGTCTCCACATTCTAATACATATATATGCGTGTGTTTTCTCATGTTAAAACGATGTCATCTCCAAAATTGAAGAATATATATATATATTAGGAGGCATATTAGTTCAAAACAACATAAGATTTTTCAATTTATTCAATGACACTATTGTCAACAAGGTTTACAAGAGTCAAACTATTAATTCCCAAAACCAGATTGAGTAAGTTGAGTTTCCAATTTTGTCTTAAAAGCATATTGAAATGTGGCTTTTGATTAACTGTGCGTGTAATTATATATTATTACAAAAAAAAAAAATTATAACGAAACAAAAATATATGAAGAATCTTTGTTTATATGGACGTAGAACAGGTCCAAGTTTATGTAACGTTAGGTGAATAAGACACAGCTAATTAAATTGACTGGTAAAAGGTAAATTAGGAGGAGTAGTTGAATCACATTTTTTCGTTTCCAAATTTTTTAATTAAAAGATTTACGAGCAAAGTTTTATTGGACATGCATTTGCATGACTTCAAGTTATGATCTTATAATTAACGTACATTTATGTTATGGCAAAAAAACAAAAAATTAACGTACATATATGAAACTCAAGCATTAATTCCATAGTCTATATTTAATCATAAACCAAGTAGTACTGATGATCTTCCCATATGCTCTACACGTAGTGATATATTGTCGTTGTGACAAAGCTAAGTTTTAGAGAAAATTGGGGCGTTAAAGATTTTATATGTGAGAAGGACATAAATCAGATAGGCACTGTGTGTGTATAAATTCAGTTTTCACTAGCAAAATTTTTAATGAGGGATTTTCCCCCAATTTGTCCAAATTTTATTGAATGTGATAGGCACGAAAAGATTGGGAAAACATGGTTGGAAAAAGGGAGAGAGAGAGAGTTAATTGAAGATCAGATAGCCGCCAGCCCAGATTAGTGAAGTTGGTAAACAACGTTCATCAAAAACAAACAATCCATATATATGAAACAAAGATTGAGTCAACGTTTAAATAAATTAGCTAAACTTGTGCAAATGGATCGTCTTTAGTCACAGGCTCATTGTGAACATTATCGTATTATTGTTATTGCCCAGAAAAAAAAACATTATCATATTATTTGAAAGTACTGTTTCTCTTGCTGCAGTATCTTAAAAAAAAACGTGCATGTTTAATTGTGCCATTGGTGATGTAGTAGTAAAGCACCCCTCCATAAGTTTACGCCTATTTATTAAGTATATAATTTTTACAAACAACATATGTTGTTGTTGTTTTCAAAATATTTAGTTGACATTTTCCAATTTTAATTTAATATCTAGTTATTATAAGTATGTGAGATAATCTTAATTTTTGTTATATAGCTTATTACATGGAAAAGTTACTCATTAATCTTATAGTTGAGATAAAAATGCGAACAAGAGATTTAAAAAGGCATACTTTTTTCCCCAAATATTTAAAATGGCATACCAAATTAAGTTTTTCATAATGTTTGAAAAAATAATAATTCTTTTTTTCCAACAACAGAAAAATTAACAATTTATTTGCTTCCTATAGACCTAGCTTTTATAATTATACGGGCCAAAGGAACATGCATGGAAAGGAAAAATTAACTAGAAAGACCAAAGTGAAATAAAAAGCCATTTTAGATTTTGGATCTCTCTCTCTCTCTCTCTCTCTCTCTCTCTCTCTCTCTCTCTCTCAGTCTTTAATGGCGGATCAGCAAGCAGGCTTATTAATTAATTTCTTTTCCATATATGTTTACGTGCATCTATGAGTTTCATTCTAAATAAATGATGGGTGGTTAATTTCTTAATCCTCATTAGGTAAATGCAAATGGATTATAGTCATCGCCTACTTGTGCAATTTGAACGAGCATATATAATAAATTTAGATTCTACATATTTCTTGAAGAAATTGACTATGTTGATTTTGGCAAAATGACACAATCTTATATATGTTTGCCTACACGTACATACACTCCTAACTTTATATTTTACGCCAGATTAAATTAGAAATAAAATGCTTCATTTAATCGTTGCTCTCATTTATAAAAATCCCCTTAAATATATGCAATACAGATAGTTTGAGAAAAAAATATAATTTATAAATTTTGGGGACCGGGTGGACTAAAATCTTATATATATAGGATAAAATTAAACCCAACTCATTCATACATTTAAAACTAAAAAGAATACGTATTTTAGAATTATTGAAATTTGTGAGTTGATACGATGATATATATATATATATATATATAGTTGTAGTGCTTGTGTCTTCCACTAACCCCAAGCAATTATAGGATCAATCACTAACGAATTAATGATGACACTTGTTACTATAAGGGCAACTTAATCTGTGTAAGAGACTGGACTTCTTTGTACCTCTTTACAAGAATTTATTGCGTATTGTCAAAGTATAATTTCTGCAATTGCGTGAGGATAACAAAACACTTGGAGTTTGTTTTGTGATAAAGTCTATATAAATGCAAGATATATATATGTCATGGGTGAAAATCCACTGCATGAAATGTTTATTTCAAAATAAAATAAAATGAAATTCAACTTATAAATTTATTTTTTAAAATAAATTGATTTTGGCTTCTGGACCCTCCTCTTAATTATTTGGGCGATTTGACATACAAAAATATAAAAGTGCATGCTTATTTGAAATAGTTATTGAAACCTTTAAAAGTAGACTTTCTATCATTTTTTACTGTATATGATGTAAGTATGTGAGGGAAGATTTATCTTGATTCATGTGAATAAATATTTTTGGAGTGTCCTTAATACAAACATACAAAAAAAAATTCTCATTACATTATTTGTTCTCATGCTAGATATTACTTCCTCGTGTCTTTAATACAAGACACAATTGATTTTATTTAAGATTAAAAATTTTAAATAAATTATTTAATTATAACATATATAAATATATGAATTTAAGGATTGGAGGGAATACTTATGATAGAGAATTTCAATGTCTAACATATCTAAATTAAACTCTAATAAACGCATTATTTATTAATCATGGAGAGCGTAACTTGTTCTTCAATTTTTATACAACATACAAAATTCACGCTGATTAGGTACTGATTGAATCATTCATATAACTTAAAATGACAGCGATGCCTAGCTTGTTCATAATTAATTTATACTAAGCATTTTTAAAACTATGTTTGTTGACAAAAAATGAAATAAAACTATATTATTTAGCGCTGTCGCCACAAGTAAGTGGTACAATTTAGGAATAGTGCAATCTTACCGTATAATAAATATCACATATTTTTAAAAAATATATGCTAGCTCAGCATTCTTCACAATTTGTAGTTAATAAACTTATGTAGGGAATCACCAGTCACAACATGTCGAAACAAGCTTCAAATTCTTTGGTTTTTTTTTAATTAAATTTTAGGAAAGATGTTGGACTAATCAACAATCAAAGGTAAGATGAAATCTCCATTTCTTTTAAATGATATCAATCTTAGACAAGTGAGCCCTTTATCACCCTTAAATATTTATTTAAGTATCTAGGAGTTAGGATACCTCATCCAATGCATAGAACAACTCAAAGATCAAATTCTCTCCTTTTGATGAGAATGTCCAACCCTTTTTCCAATTGATAAGGGGTAACAAGCTTCAAATTATGAGATAAGAAGAACTCAAAATAAAAGTATGAAAGAAATATACGAGTAAATGGAAGCAAATGTTGGGCTTGGGCCCAACGTCATGAGGGGAAGAGTTTGGAGTTTTCATCAAAATTCCAAACACGGTTCTATGAACATTATTGTTGGGCTTAGGCCCGCTTCGGACCCAAGTTTATTCGCTTTTTCATCCACTAATTATTTTTTTACTTTGGGCCAACCAAGTAATTATTTTATGGGTTTTAGTTTTCTCATGTTGCATGAGAAAACTAAACTTTCCACACACACATGAAATAGTGGGACCCATATATATATATGTGAATAATGTATGTATATGTGGGTCCCACCATTTCATGTGTGTATGACATGAGATAATTTTTTTCCTACAACATGAGAAACATTAATCCCTTATATTATTCACTTACCAAATTTAGGGACAAATCTTTTGTTTTTAGACTCAACTGACAAAAGAGTTAGACACCCTCACCAAATAGAGGGGGATCGATCCTGTACTTATTCAAGGCGCTAGGGGAGGCATCCTAAACACGGAGTGAGGTGGAGGCATATGTACTCTTAGTCGTATATGCCTTGGAGAGCAAAGTCATAGTACCCAACCCATGAACACAACCCTTCTCCTAAAATTATATGTGTTAGTGTGTATTTAGTGACACATCAGGATGACAATTTTATTGAAAAATTATAGGCCAAATTGGTTTCTGGTTTTCAAAATAATTTTTTTTAAAAAAAAATAAATAAATAACCTGTTACAATTTTTTATTTTTATTTTTTTAAAAAAACACAACATCTTTCTGGGATCCAATTCATAATTCCCCTTGGAAAAGATGGGGTTTGGGGAAGTAATAATATGAAAGCATAGGAATAATAGAGATGTGGCTTTGGTCTTTTTCCTCTTAGGTCCGCTGCGCTCCTTTTCTTGAAACGGCACCGTTTTTGGTGCCAAAAACACAATGTTTCCTCCCTTTTTTTTTGAAAAAATAACATTCACCATCCTGAAGTATTTTTTTAGTATCAGTCAATACCGTGAAATATTTTTCAAGACCAGTCGGTATCCTAAAATATTTTTTTAGTGCCAGTAAATACCCTAAAATAGTTTTTCAAGACCATGAAATATTTTTTCAGTGTCAGTCAGTATCTTTGTAGTATAAAAAAAGGGTTAAATTCCAAATTTGCCACGGAAGTTTTGCGAATGGAGCGTTCAGCACCCGAAAGTATTCGTGGTACCAAATTTACCCCGGAAGTATTAAAATGGTACTAAATATACCCAAAACCAACATGGCACCGACGTTCCGTTTTGGGTATATTTGGTCCCTTTTTAATACTTCCGGAGTAATTTTTGTACCATTAACAGACCGAGCAAATGGATGCCAAAAACATAGCTCCCTCTATTTTAGTTTCAGTTTTCAGCTTTGCTTTCGGATTCATTTTCAACGCCTAACAAATGGCACGGAGACGAGAGAGAGACCTCTTTAAACAAAAGTTCATCGGCTAGATAAAACACAAGGGTCCAGAAGCATGAACTTTCAAATAAAGAGCGGGCTTGAGAGGTATGGCTCATCGCAGATCAGCTGCTCTTGCGCATTTGGTTGATTTGTGTTTCACCATGATCTCCGCTGATTTGGTTACTGATACACGATCTGCTCTGCTTCACATAATGGCGTTGGATCTGCTTCACGTAATGGCACTGGATCTGTTTACATAAAGTTGCTAGGTCAAAACGAGAGGAAGTGAGGATGACAGAAGATCAGTAAGTATGGGCCGAGAAGAATGGTGCTAGGATCTAGAGAAAATGAAGTTTGTAAAAACAAAAACAAAAATCTGACTTGTCTATATGATGTGGCAAAAATCTAGGATAAATTTGGTACCCAAAAAAAACTTCCGAGTGTTGGACGCTCCATTCGAAAAACTTCCGTGTCAAATTTGGACTTTAACCCAAAAAAAACATTTCCGACGTGGCCAACGGACGTTTGACGTTCCGTCAGTCTTGGGTATATTTGGTCCCTTTTGAAAACTTCCGGGGTAATTTTGGTACCACGAATACTTTCAAGTGCTGAACGCTCCATTTGCACAACTTCCATGGCAAATTTGATATTTAACCCTATAAAAAAAATACCCTAAAATGATTTTTGAAGATCCTAAAATAATATTTTAGTATAGTGAAATGAAAAATTATTTTAAGGTACTTACTGGTACTAAAAGAATATTTTAGGACATTGACTGATACCAAAAAAAAAATACTTCATAATTTGGAAAAAAAAATTAGCATCTTGAAAAATTATTTTAGGGAACTTACTGGTACAAAAAAAAATATTTTAGGATACTGACTGGTCTTGAAAAAATATTTCACGGTACTGATTGATACTAAAAAAATACTTTACGATGGTGAATGTTATTTTTTCAAAAAAAGGAGGGGGGGGATTGTGTTTTTGGCACCAAAAACAGTGCCGTTCCAAGAAAAGGAGCGCAGCGGACCTAAAAGGAAAAGGACCAAAGCCGCGTCGGAATAATAGTAGTAGTGTAGCATTTATAAGTTTTAATGCGCTTAATTTTATGTGGCTTTTTTTTTTGTCCAAATTTTATGTGGCTTCAAACGCAGGATTAGGCTGCATCTCGATCTCAGCAGGAACCACCGGCACAAAACATGACATCAATTTGGGATTTATGAAGAAATGATGTGGGATATTTGCTCATTCAATCATACTATTAGTCTTAGTATTCGGAGATAGCCGGGATAGGATCATGGTTGTTGTTTGTTCACACACAACAAAATCTTTTAAAGTGTCTGTTGGGATTAGATATAGAAATTGTTTTTCTAATATAAATTACGGTATACAAAGTAAATTTATAAAAAAAGTTTATTCTCAACTTCGTGAATGTATTTTTTTAACGCCAACTCAAATAGACCATTGACCTATAGACAACACAACACTCTCCTATTCCCCCTCCCTTCTCCCTTATCTTTGCTTTCTGACTCATCGCCCTTTCTATTGTAATTTTTTTTAGATTTTTTTGTTTTCATCATTATAATTTTAAATTATTGATTTTGATTTTTATAGTTTTACAAGGATCTAACCTAAATTTAAGTATAGAGATCAAAACTGACATTCATTAAAAGTATACAAATTATCTATTCAAAGCATATCAAATTCTTATGAAATTATAGAATAAAAACCAATTATTAGAAAATGTATGATTAAAATTTGATTAGAATGTAAAGACTATCAATGATATTATCTGTACCAACACATAGTTGGTCTAGTAGAGTAAACTTTCGTAAATCTTCAAACTGTAAACCAATTATTAAATGATAATATACAAAAACAATGGTATTTTTTTAAAAAAGTGCATAGAACGACGTCAAACTTTAAGGGTGGCATTGTTATTATGACAACTTTCTTGTTGATGTTTTGTTTCCTATCACAACATCACGAATTCATTCTCACTCTTTTCACAGTGTTTTATATTCCCACGGTTTTCAAACGCTACATAAAAAACCATTCAATTCATTAGGCATTAAAAAAAAATGTCAAATCCCTATCATATATTTTGATAATAATACTTATTGTGAAGCTATTGAATAATTATAACACTGATTAATTCCTAGACCTACACGTTCAAATTGAAAAAATCCAAGTCAGAAGGAATATTTAAGTTCAAACATAATGCACATAAAGCGCACACCTTTTCTTTTTCCTTTCTTTTTTAGTTGAGGTTGGAAAGCATCAACCTAACGATAAGAAGAGATTCTATTTGACCATAATGTTCTTTTATATTTTAATGGATTTTCACAGAATTATGAAAAATATGTAAAAAAAATTAAAATTATATAAATTTATCAATTGAAAAATATAATTAGTACGACTCTTGTTTTAAAAAATTGATGAAAACAAATAGAGAAATATTTATGGCTTTTTTTTTCTTCAAAATTTTGGAAATACAAATGATAAATCCACTAACACAACGTAGGCTGGCAGGCAGGCCCCTCGAGAATTAATTTTGCTTTCCTGTGGAATTTGGAAGAAAAAAGAATGGCCATAAATGTTACTACTATTGCAATAAATTTAACATTGATTTTTTTTTTATAATAAAAAGTTTTGGAAAGGTTCGACACCAATCTCCTACCAAGGGCAGGGCACGGCCCCGGGCTCTATAAGCACTTACGAGATCGCCTACTAAAGGAGTCTCAGCGACGGCAGAGGGGATCAAACCCACGATCCAAGGGCCTAATCCTGAATCTCTTACCATCTGTGCTAACTCTCATTAGCAAGAATGAATTCGTGATGATTATATATATATATTGCCTGGCATGTTTAAAGTTTTCTGAAAGTTACTGATAAAAGGAGAAGAAGCTGCGCACAATCGTGTAAAGAGATCACGAAGTCTGTTAATTTGCAATCAAAGAGGGAAAAAAATAGGAAAACCAATTGCCACTTTGAGATGAAGTGTGTGTGTGTGTGCAAAAAGTCTCTTAAGACACTTTAGACTATTATTTCAAACTTCAAGTTAAGTGATAATTGTCAAGTGGTATTTAAATTTCAAAATTTTCATTCCTTCTTTTAATTTCCTTATAAACCCTTGACTTGCCGTTCCTAATTTCTAAGCATGCCTTATAGAGGAATTTGGAGGCATGATCATCACTTAATTCATTTTCTGAAAATAATATACAATTATTATTACAAGTTATCGAGTGGAGCATTAAATAATTATATTTTTCAAAAACTATCCCCATGTAAAATCTCATAAATTTCACCTTCTATGCTTTTTGCATTTAATTTATAATATTAAATAAGGGTATATTTAAAACTTTATTTCACTTTCAAATTAAACCTAACTAATGACTTAATCCCCTCTCCTTAATTTTAATAAGCTAGTTAGAAATGTTTTATAATAAATACATGATTAAAGCCTATTTCTTTTTCTGCTTCAACTCAAACTACCAGCATGGGAAAAGCCAAATCCTCATTAAAAAAACAGAAGAAAAAGTTATTTCTCAGACACAATAAAATAAGAGAAGAAAAAGCGAACCTATAAACTAAATTAGTCATTTAAACTTGACCCCACTGTAGGAAACACGACATCATTTTATTAAATAATTTCCTTCTCCAGTTCAAGTGAAAAAAATCATTTCTTTCCCTACCCTCCAGCCTTATGCTTTCTCTTTATTATATATATACTTCATACAATCTTCTTTCTTTGTTTTTGTTCTTTAAAATAATTCTTCATTCCTTTTCCTTTCTCTCTGTTCAAGTCGTGTGTCTGGTGGGGGTGGTTACTCCTAAAAATTCCAAGATACAAAAGATATAAACCACAGCTGGCAAAGTGGTACCATATATCCTTTTGTATGTTCAAACCCAACCTTTCATTCATTCATTGAGTATACAAATCACCAAACAGAGCAATATTTTAAACTTTTAATATATATGTACCTTACCATCATCTGACAAAAAAGTAACATGGTAAGAAACCAAAGGAAACGCGACAAAGGATCAGACACAAGCATGAAACTTTATGGTTTCTTCAATCATTTGCAAAACCCCCTTGTCCAAAAATTCCAGCATACACTCTGTTCAGTATCTTATTCTGATCCACACTTAACCAAAAAGAAAAGAAAACGCTGCCATTGTTGTGGTGTGGAAGTAAGCAATATCACCTTCGCAAGGTTGTCAATGGAAGCTAGCTTGGCAACGCGTAGCAGAAGCCATAATAAAACAGCACGAGATCGATACCCATGCGTGTACTGAACAACTTTTCGTGTCACCCACTTTAAGGTTTAAGCTATCTTCAATATTCAGCTTAACCGCAAGCTCTCTCTCTCTCTGTTTTTTTTTTTTTTAAAAAAAATTGTTTTCACATACAGAGAGCGTGGGTTATGTTTGGCCCAGAGAATCTCTTAACTACCTCATCATTAGTATCATAAACTATACATTTCTTTGGCCTTTAGAGAGGAGCGTTTTCAGTAATATATATAATTTAATTAGGCACAGCTTTATAATATAATCGTTTCTGCTTTATTCATATTATGCAGAGAAGCTTTGCTTTCTGGTGTGCCTCTTCCCTTAAAAGCTGTTGACTCCCCTGCTGTCTCCCATTATGGACTTTTTTGTATCTACCTACTATATGGTTCTTTTTTCTCCTCTCTTCTTCTTCTCTATTTTTTTTTGGGGGGCCCCCTAAATTATGGTTGGGGTCTTCTCAGACATTACTGGTATAAATCTATCATGCTGAGGTTTCATTGTGAGTGTTGAGTTTTTTCAGTACCATGTGTCGCTCAACCAGAGTTAATTTATTTACTTGACCACACCAACCTCTGAAGTTTCTGGTTTATTAGTAGTAAATGCCTCTACGAAAAAACAAAAGCTTGAGATGTTTAGTTTGTTTTTTCATTCTCTTTTCCTGTGTATGGACTTTCTCATTAATAATCTCCCTGTTTAACTGAACTAGTTGATACTAATAAAAACCAGATGCCATTATTGTTACCAGCAGCAAACTCTATTATTTACAACAACTAGTTGGCCCATGTTACTTGTTCTATGGTCATTAACTGTAGGTGATGTAAACTAGAAGTCCATAAGCTGAGGCAATGTGCCTTGTCATTTAACACAGCCCCCGTAAGGGTCAGCTTTCATTTAATACTGTTAGGCATTGTAATGAGACAGTTCGGAACGAAATTTGGGGTAAATCTTATGATACCCTTTTTGTAATGAGCAACTGCCCAGAAAAAATTAAAAATAAAATTCAAGCTTTAACTGCAAGGCAACACGTGGCATTATTGCCATTTTCCGTTTCATCCGCCGATAGGCTTATGGAGTAGACAGTATCATCATATTAACCCTTGTAAAAGAAATGCGGATGAACATGAACAATCACTTACAATATTGCTAACAATCCAGTACAGATTCTTCATTCTTTTTCTTCTCATTGAAATGCTCAACTTTCAAAATCAATAATGTTATTTCTAAGAGAAGTAATAAAAATATGGACAAGCTCTTTGGAAAAAAAACGTGCAGCATTGAAATCTAACATGACCTTGGATTATTACTTAGTCGATTACAGGATGGAATATGGGAGAGTGTGTGTGTTTATGAGTTTATCTGTCTGATTGATGAACATTTCTGATCTAGCAATCGTAGAATTCGACGAGCTCATCCAGAGATTCTGGCTGCGGGTCGGCGTTCTCGAGCATCCAGAGCAAATGTTCGAACAGGACAACCTCGCATGAGACATTGATGGTGTCATCGTCGGAATCACGGGACCTCTCCACCAGCTCTCGAAAGAGAGGGTGGTCGACGACGTCGGAGCTGACGAGGTATCGTCTTCGGGATTTTCCGACGTAGACGGGGTGGTGGTCCGACCTGCAGACAGAGGAGGATTCATCGTCGGCGGCAACGGAGCTGATGCTGGTGGAGCGGCTCTGTTTGTTGCTGAATGAGTTCCATTTCTTGAGCACTGACTTGAGCTTCGTGAGCTTCCCGCCCTTTGCCATGTGAGGTCGAAGAGAGGTACCAGTTAGAGCTTGAAGAAGAAGCAGAGGAATGAATGAAAGAGAGAAGCACAATGAGGGAGTGAGAAAGGCAAAGGAAGCTTCGAATTTAAAGGTGAGAGGTAGGGGCAAATTGGTCAGATCAAGTTCATAAAAACCCGTGCCATTTGCAAAATGAGGGCGAAACGATTTGTGTGACATTTTAGATATTTTTTTACTGTTAAAACATGGGTTAAATATCAAATTTGCTATGGAAGTTTTACAAATGGAGCGTTCAGCACCTGAAAGTATTCGAGGTACCAAATTTACCCCGGAAGTATTAAAATGGTACCAAAATTACCCCGGAAGTTTTCAAAAGGGATCAAATATATCCAAGACTGACGGAATGTTAAACGTTCATTGGCCACGTCGGAAATGTTTTTTTTTTTTTTGTTAAAGTCCAAATTTGCTACGGAAGTTTTTCGAATGGAGCATCCAGCACCCGGAAGTTTTTTTTCGGTACCAATTTTACCCCGGATTTTTGCCACATCATATAGACACGTCAGAGTTTTTTTTTTTTTTTTTTTTAGCAAGCTTCATTTTCTCTAGATCTCAACACCATTTTTCTCTGGATTGGCTAGCGTCCAGTACCCCCTTACCGTCCGCTGCATCCTTTGCGGGAAACAATGACGTTTTTAATAAATTTAACACACACATGTTCCATAAAAAAAAAAAATCAGAGCACTTTCATATAATAAATAGATAATTCAGGATACTGAATTGAACTAAAAAAATTCTTCATGATGCTGAAAAATTATTTCAGGATCTTGAAAAACTATTTTATGACACTGATTAGTACTAAAAAGATACTGGCTGGTACTGCAAAAATAATTTATGATATTGAAAAAATTATTTTAGGATCTTAAAAAATATTTTTGATTCTTATTGCTACTAAAAATATAGTTTAAAATATTTTTCAAGATCTAAAATAATTTTTTAAGATGATGAATTATTTTTGTAGTACCAGTCAGTATCCTTTTAGTACTAATCAGTACCATAAAATATTTTTTCAAGATTCTGAAATAATTTTTCAGCATCATGAAGAATTTTTTTAATTCAATTTAGTATCATGAATTATCTGTTTATTATCTGAAAGTGTTTTGATTTTTTTTTTTTTTTTATAGAACATGTGTGTGTTAAATTTATTAAAAATGTCATCGTTTCCCCCGCAAAGGATGCAGCGGACGGTAAGGGGTACCGGACGCTAGCCAATTCCATTTTTCTCGGCCCATACATCCAATCCATATACTTACTGATCTTCTGTCATCCTCACTCCCTCTCGTTTTGACCCAGCAGATTTACGTAAACAGATCCAGCGCCATTACGTGAAGTAGATCCAGCGCCATTATTCGAAGCAGAGCAGATCGCATATTAGTAACCAAATCAGCGGAGATCACGGTGAAACACAAACCAACCAAACGTACAAGAGCAGCTAATTTGCAATGAGCCATACCTCTCGAGCCCTGTGCTCTTTATTTGAAAGTTCATGCGTCTGGACCCTTGTGTTTTATCTGGCCGATGAACTTCTATTTAAATGGGTCTCTCTCTCGTCTCCGTATCATTTGTTAGGCGTTGAAAATGAATCTGAAAGCAAAGCTGAAAACTGAAACTAAAACAGAGGGTTGCTTGTGAGCTATGTTTTCTGCATCGGTTGGTATTAATGGTACCAAAATTACCCCAAAAGTATTAAAATGGTACCAAAATTACCTCGGAAGTATTAAAAAGGGACAAAATATACTCAAAACTGACGGAACGTCAAACATTCGTTTGCCACGTCGGTGTCACGTCGATTTTGGGTATATTTGGTACCATTTTAATACTTCCGGGGTAAATTTAGTACCTCGAATACTTCCGGATGCTGGACGCTCCATTTGCAAAACTTCCGTGGCAAATTTGATATTTAACCCTAAAAACATAAATATCTTGAAATTTTTTAGGGAATATGCTTAACTATTTTTCATATCTAAATTTTATTTTTTAAAATATTTTATTTTTTATTCATTTTAAAATAATGAAATGTGTAAAAAATATTAAAAATATAACAAATTATGTGGAGTTGAATGAAATGAAATATATAAAAATAAAAAATACTATTTATCACTCTTCTAATTTCTAAGTTAAATACTTTTCCAATCATATATATATATATATAGAAAATTCATTAAAAAATGATTGTCAGCCACAAGTAGAATTGTCAAATGGGAACTACTTGATATTCCTGGTCAAGTAGCAGAAATTAAAATTAAAAAAACAGAGACCATATGTCTCTCTGCATAAAACTAATTAATGTTGTAAATTTATATTACAAATTAACAATAAAATTGTGATAGAACTGTATAGACATAAAATATATATAATAATGATTTTTGTTCACTTCGCTTGTTCTATAATTTTTTTAGTATAGTTTTTATATTCTGTAAATACACGTTAAAAATTAAGAAATGTATTATTATTTCTTTGACTCCTTCAACTAAAAGGGGCATAACCATCATGACCGAGTTGACATACAATTTTTCTATAATATATATTTATTAAAAATTCTATATTTTTTATTAATTGTGAGTAAATGAAGGAGCGCTAGGTATATATACACTACAAAAAAATTGGTTTTTTGTGACGAAAAAATCCCGTCGCAAAATTTCATTTTTCTGTCGCAAAATAGAATTGTGATGGAATTTGCGACGGAATTCGTCTATCACAAAAAAGGCCCCACAATTGCGACGGAAAATTGAATTTTGCGATAGAATTTAAATTCCGTCGCAAATTTTGAAATTTGCGACGGAATTTTTGTACCATCGCAAATTTCAAAATTTGCAATGGAAAAAAATCCGTCACAATTGTGACAGAATTTAATTCCATCACAAAAAATAAAAATAAAATCGAAAATAAAATTTGAAAAAATGATTTTAATTGAAAAAATTAAAAATAAATTTGAATTTTAGAAAAAATCGGAAATACACACACACACACACACACACACACATATATAATTTCATTAAAAAAATATAAAAATCATTAAAAAAAGTAAATAAATTTCTAGATCAATTTTGCTTATGATAAAAATATAAAATAATAATCATATAGAATTAGAAATATAAACCAATACATTTCACATATAACAAGCAACCATCATATTCTAGACAAAAAGATGGCTGAATTAGAAAAGTCAACCAGCAACAAACACATGGACAAACCATTGAGGACCTCAGTTCTAAAATGTCAAACAACATAACTTCCAAGTATGAGTTAACAATTAATACATATTTTTTGTTTATCCTTTAGCATTTTGACTCCAATATCAAACACCCAATTCAATTGCTTGCACTGAAAATGAAATGAATGAACATGTAAAACAAATACTAATCCTTGCTTGCAAGGCAGGGCGCATAACCAACACAAAGTGACAAAAATCAGTTAGCATTTGAGTTAATTATCATATTATAATTAGTACAGTTGGAGACAATTCATTTTTAGGAAAGAGATTTATACCTTCTATTGAATTAGATTGCAAGTGTTTCTCAACAATCCTTGGCTTGCCATTGATTACATATATATACATAGAGAACACACAAGGACTGTTAAAACACAAAGATGCAGCAGTAAAAAACGATGAACAATGTCCCTGTTTCAGCATTCAGTTTTCAGTTTCCTTCCATTGGATTTTACAAGCTTATTATTTACAAACTTTCCTACAACAAACTAATAAGATTTCAAAGGAGAAGAAACCGATGCTCACCTTCACACATCTTGCCGTCATAGAAAATGGTGAGCTTCTGCAGATTTTGTGGTGGACTCTCACCATCTTGTTCCATCGAACTAAAATTACAATAGAAAAGTTGAGTCCCAGAGAGAAGCCATGGGATAAAAGGAAAAACCAAACAAAAAGAAAACATGAGAAGGGAAATGGCGAGCTAGCGAGCGAGCGAAGAAGAAGAAGAGCAACGGTGGTGATTAGAGTATGATAGATTTTGATGAAATTTTGCGACGAAATTTTTTTTCCGTCGCAAAAAGGAGAAATTTTGCGACGGAATTTATTTTCCGTCGCAAAATTATTTTTTAAATAATTTTTCGGAAAAAATCTTGCGACAGAAATTTTTTCCGTCGTAAAATTATTTTTTAAATAATTTTTCTGACAAAATTTTGCAACGGAAATTTCAAAATTTGCAACGGAAAATTTTTCCGTTGCACGGAATTTATTTTCCGTCGTTTTGCGACGGATTTTTTTTCCGTCGCAAAAAGGTGAATTTTTGCGACGGGATTCATTTTCCGTCGTAAAATTTTGCGACGGAATTTTGTTTCCGTCGCATTTTTTTTTTAATTTTTCTGTCAAAATTTTGCGACAAAATTTATTTTCCGTAGCAAAAATTTACGACGGAATTTGTTTTCTGTCACAAGTTTGAAAATTTTTGCGACGGAATTTTTTCCCGTCGCAAAATTTCACCTTTTTGCAACGGAATTTGAATTCCGTCGCAAAAAATCCAACTTTTTGCGACGGAAAATATTCCGTCACAAATTCACTATTTTCTAGTAGTGTATAGTTAGAGATATAAATTAATTAGTTTTTTCAAATTTTTTTTTGGAAGTAGGCTTGGGGGAGGTAGCTATATATATAGAGAGAAGCTAGATGCAGATATTTAATTATTGATTATGGTTAGATAAATGAATTGAGCATAAGAATGTAAAGTGGTGATCAAAGGGGCAATCAGTGTACAGTTTAATTGGATAAATAATTTGTTGATCATCAAGACCAGCAACACTTTTAATTAGGGTTTAAATTAATGATAAGCAAAGAAGACGAGGTGATGGAACTTGGCTAACAACAAATTGTCGAGGGTGTGATGTTTGGTGACAATAGAAAAAGGTCTATGAACACTTTATGTAAAAAAGGCTGAGAGAACTTGAAGAAGAAACCCCACACACGTGCACACTAGAAACACAAAATCTATAAAAAGCATCAAAATCTTAACCAAAATCCATATTCATGGTCACCACCTCTCATCCTTTACACCTTTCACAAAATCCAATCTCAAACTACTTAACACCATTCATATTCCTCTTCTCATGTTATGTATAATTTTTTGAATACAAACCAAACTGTGTGTTATCGAAGACTCCAAGCTAATTATAGCGCAAAAGATGGTCTCTACAAACATCACCCATATAAAAGGCTAGCTTCAACATTAAGTTGGAGACTATGGTGAGCCAACCAGTTTGTATAACGATTTGCTTCTCTCTTAATTAATGGTCTAAGATGACAAATCAATCCTGTGTTAAAGTGAATGGTTTTTGCTAATCAACTTCTAATAAGTAAATAACTAATAACGATCGAGCATGCGCTCACATTGATAACACACAAAAATTCTATTGTTATCACTAAAGATAACAACTTTTCAGTGTCTTTGGGTCCAAACCTTCAAGAATCACCATAATCTCGACCAAAGCTAGTTATAGGTAGACACGTTGAAGTGTAATGTGGTATTTGAATGATTTTTTTTTTTTTGGTCAGCGAACTTGAAATGACAATAGTTAGATTAAGAGAAAAGGAGCATAAATTGCGTATGTAACTTAACATTTGTGCAGTGATTCTCTACTGTGTTGGATTCATAACTCAGACCTTCTCGATATGGCTTCAAAGTTTGTGCTCTCTCAATCTCTTGCATTCTGTAAAAGATTTATTCTCAGTTCTACTGTGTTGCATTCTCTACTTACTTTGTCAATGTTATTTCCTTGCCTTCTTTTCTTAATTATATAAAGAAGCTTATATGCTCCTTATACAAACCATTTTGTCTTATTCAAAGAATAAAAGGCGTAGTGATATTATATTTGAGAGCAACTCTGTAGAGGTAGCTAGTCGTCATATAGACTTGTAGGAATAAAATAACAATAAGTTGTGAAAATAAGAACAGGATACAATGAATGTGATGGTTAAATAAAGACAAAAGGAGTAAATTAAAAGAGCAGTGACATGTATTGTATTGTATTGTATGCTTAATTAAAAAAAAAAAAAAAAAGATGGGGGAGAGAGAGAGAGAGAGCTAGGTATGTTGAACTTTAGCAAGAGGTTTGAATTTGTGTTGAATGAATAGTGGCTATGAATATTGAATGGGTCATGCTGAAGGAGTCCTGTCCTTGTCTCTAAGAACACCCCCAACGTGTTCTTCCGTAAATTTCGGCCATCTTCTCCTTATTTTTTATGTCCCCAATTCCTTTTTAACATTAATAAATAATCACGGTTTTAATATTTGAGTAACTACAAAATAATTTTAGAAATCAATTTATAATAAGAATAGATGAAACAGCAGGGTGTTGGTAGCAGTATGTAGATAAGTGAAGGGTCACTGAAAGCGACGACCACGTAAGCGAGGAGAGAGACACGCGTCGTGACGGGGGGCAAGCCCATGTGACCAGCACGTGCCCTCTCCCCCTAACCTCACCTTATCTCCCAAGTAGATCCTTCAATTCCCTGTCGTCCCTCTCTTTTTATTTAACACACCCTCCAAATTTAAGCCGAAATTATCAACTTGATCCCATATTTCACATCACTTCTCAACTTACCACCTCTATGTCTATAGCTTTGTGTTGATTGTTGCAAAAGCTTGTTCCCTACGGATTTCAAAATCTCAACATCCATTAAATAATTTACAATGAATTACACTCACCAAATTAAAGAATGGATTACTAGTGTTTTATTGATTAAAAATGGCGGCTAAGTGCGTAAAACTCCCATCATGTGGGGTCTAGGAATATGTAGATATACATAGTCTTACTCCTATGATCGAACAATCGAATAGGTTATTTTTAAGATATTGAAGCCATGACCTCCCGATCACATGATGACAATTTTTACTTTTTTAAGAATTAATTTCCAAATTGATGAATAAGAAAAATGATAGCTCATGGTCGTGTGATAATATCAATGTATGTATAGGGAATCCAAGGAGAGATGGATGGATGTTTATTACAATATTATATGGTATGATATATATTACCTCTAGATCTAAAAACAGGAGATAGTTTGTAGCACAAATTTCACTATAAATTATGTCTTAATTATACTCTATAAGGCACCAATCACCATTTTTCACGAACCAAGAAATGAAAGTTAAGTCATTTAATTGGTCTATAATTGATAAATATTTTCAACTTTACCCCTACTTTAATGATGTAAATTTAAAAAATTAGTTAAAAAAGATGGTATAATCAGAAAATAATAATAAATGAGTTGGTTAAAGGCAGTTGGTGTCTTATAATAAGAACAAAAAACTTCTGATAGTTAATGTTTTATAATAAGAACCAGAGGGAGTAGTTAGAACCTGAGTATTCCCTCTAGTTCTTATTATAAGGTGCCAACTGTTATTTCTCGTGGGCTAAGAAATGAAAATTAAATTATTAAATTAGTTCAAAATTAATAAATGTTTTCAATTTTACCCCCTACTTTAATGATGTGAATATAAAGAGATAGTTAAAAATAAAAGTATAATAAAAAAAATAGTAATAAATGAGTTAGTTAAAAGCAGTTGGTGCCTTATAATAAAGACAAAAATTAATGATAGTTTGTATCTTATAATAAAGATTAGAGTGAATAGTATATAATTGTGGGTGATTTCGTGTATTGATCAATATCATTTGATTTCCCATGAGAGTGGTTACATCAATGCAGTGTACAAGTTATACCCGACAGATAAAGAGGCACATGGGAAGAAGATGAGATCTAAATCCAACAATGATGCTCTATTCATTCACCTGCGTCCGCCATATTAATCCAACAATCAATCCATTTTTAAGGTTTTTTAAGTTTGCTTTGTTCCTTGTCTTGAATTATATGCTCTATTCCTTGTATTCATATCCACACCTTGTTTATCCTATCCTTTCCTCTCTCTTTTTGTTTTCTTTCACAAATGTCACCTTTCGTTTTTGTTTTTGCTTTCTTTTTCTTTCCTACCCCTACATTATATTATACTCCCTTCCATCCTAACTGTGAGCTAGTTAATTAATTAGTCTACTTTACCTCTAAATCTAAGATCTAACTCAATTCATTTTATCTTCCAACTTTAATTTATAATTTGTTTCATAAATTATTCATATTGATTATACATATATATAAAGAGGTTCTCGTTAAGGGATTTTTCAATGCAACAGATTGAAAGAAGTATTTTAGATTAAACAATACATGTTTTATGCTCATAACTAATTTAACTAATTTTTTTTCATTGTCTTAATATGAAACCATATCACCCCGGTGGATTCGGCTCTCACTATGTAGCATGATTAATAAAATATGGGTTTAATATTTCTGCTAGAAATATTTTATCGGCCTTATTCACATAAAAATGAATAGGTCTCATTATTATTTTCTCTTTATTATCTTAATAGTAGGACCCACTCACTTTTATGTGAGTAAAGTAGATAGAATGTTTCTACCTTAAAGGCAGAAACATTAAACCCATAAAATATATACCTGTTATTCTATTAACATGACCCGGTTTCCCATTAAAAAATAAAAGATAATATTCAGTAACTGTGTGATGTTTAACCAACTTATGACAGGAAGAACCAAGACAACGTGCTCGCACGTATATTTGTATTTTGAAAAGCCTATCATGAGATTAGGGTTTATACGATTAATTATTTTAGGGTCGTCGTGCTTAATATTTTTTGAGGTGCAAGACAAATAGCCGACACAACAAATAATTCAGCAGCCGAGATTAAATGATATCTTAATTTATTGTATGCCACACTAATCACCAATCATAACTTAGATATGTTGTCAGAATACGACAATATTGTCTTCGGCGATTATTATGTTTAATTCTAAGCATGTACGCACACACACGAATCATATATTTCAGACAAAATAAACGAAGCATTTTTGTATTAAGAAAAGTATAAACGCCAATGACGCCATTCATGTTTTCTATGGAGATTGAAGAGAATGAAATAAGTGGTTTATAAATTGTTTTTTAAGAATATTTTTGTTGTGGAAATTATTTTTTGTTCGTAAAAAACTGTTCTTTCAAAAATATTTTTTTATTTTATTTGGGTGATGTTAAAAACGAAAAATACGAGACATATAATACAGCACGAAGATAACTGGCAACAAGTTAGTCGATGTACGACAATTTTTCTTTCGTTAAAATTGTTTGTCACACTTTATTTTTTATATTTTATCACATTCTGTAAATATGAAATTTCTTTTTCTTTCTATATCATATCCAACTGTATGAACATCAGAATGATTAGAACCGTAAACGTTACGGAAACCTCACCAAATAATCTTTATCGGTCATGTCTTCTTCAACTCTTTTCATTATATTCCAGCATGTGACTGATTTTGCATCTTATTATCTATAAACTCTGAGTCACTCCAAAGTCCTTAAACCTTTTCTGAAAAAACTGTATTTTTTTTTTTATATTGATTTTGAAATTACTGGTAATTATAAACTACTTTAAAAAAAAAAAAGAAAGAATTAGCACGTCCGTTTTTAACAGTAAATGGGTTATTATATTATTCATAAATTATGGATAGTACAATTTTTTTCTTTTATTTTTTATATTTATTGATTAGTTATAATACTTGCATAACCACAATTTCACATTAAAATATATTTTGAATTTCAAAATTTTAAACTCCAATTCCACCTATTCCAAATTCTGGGCATGTTGGGGTATAAGGTCAGGATTAAGTCTATCTATTTCCGAATTTTTAAGGTTCGAAGCGAAAAGTCGAGATTAAAGTCAAATTATTCCACACACACAACAAAAAGCATATTTGATCTGGACTTAAAATATTTTTGGATTTAAATTTGTCCCTAACTAGCTATTTCTATAACTCACTTCTTTTTTTCTTTTCTTTTTTTTTGGTAATGAAGAGGCAGAGCCTAAATTAATTAAAATAGAGAGTTGGGGAAGGGATTCCCATACATGATACAATCATGAAAAACCAAAGTCCTCAAATGAGAAGGACACAAATCATAGAAATAGGAGGAAGAAAGATCCTCCTTAGCGAGCTTGTCTGCAACATGATTCTGAGTTCTGCTAATGTGATTAACTGTCAAGGCCCATGAGAAAGACATCAAGTCTTTAATGCGTAACCAAACGAGGCTCTGGTGGTTATCTGAGTTTGTAGCAAATAAAAAATCAACAAGCACTTTTGAATCATACTCAACAATGACCTTTTTGTAACCCATCTCCCACGCCAATTGTAAGCCTTTAAGTAGAGCCCATTCTTCTGCCCCATAAGGACTACAAGGGCCCAGCAGAGAAGAAAAACCAGCAAGCCCAATGCCATTACTGTCATGAGGAACTACACCACAACTAGCTCTGTTCGTTTGGTAAGACATTGCTCCATCTACATTAAGTTTAACCCAATAGAGGGGAGGAGCTTTCCAAACTAGGATGTCATTATCTGCTGTGAAGTCTCCACTCAATTGGTCCACCTGAAGTACAAAGAGGGGGCACAGCTTAGGAATAATTAGATGAGGATTGCTAGGGCGGTGACTGTCATGATTCAAAATGGTATGATTTCTCTAATTCCAAAGTTTCCAAGCTCCAACACCAAAGATCATATTCCATCTGGTTTGTTGATTCCAACCAAGATCTTCTTTGAGATTCATGATGAACCACTGATGCAAGGTTGCACCAAAAAAAAACTGGTAGTGTAAGTAAGGCCGTCTCCACATATTCCTAGCAAATTCACAATCACGAAAGAGATGAATAATGCTTTCTCCACACCACCTATTTTAAGTTGTGCATACTAAACCAGCACTACAATTTCTATTAAAATATAGAGTTTCAACTGGCGACGCAATCTATAATTAACAAGAGATAACTAATTCAATCATAGTTCATAAATAAGCATCAATACAGCAACAGTGCTTGATAGAATACTGTACTATACTTGTCAAAGGGTGAGAGGAAACAAGAGACGGGAAGACAAAGTTAAGAGCATGATCATACACATAATCATTAACATTACACGGGGCTTATAGCACCGGTTACAACACAATTATTCTTCAGAGACATTGAAGAACACACAAGCACAACACAACAATGTCTCTGGTCACAAGATAGATGCATGACAGCTTTTTAGAGTCCATAATGCACTCATAACACAAACAATCCTCTGTTTTAGTTTCAGTTTTCAGCTTTGCTTTCAGATTCATTTTCAATGCCTAACAAATGGCACAAAGACGAGAGAGACCCCTTTAAATAGAAGTTCATTGGCCAGATAAAACACAAAGGTCCAGACGCATGAACTTTCAAATAAAGAGCACAGGGCTCAGAGAGGCATGGCTCATCGCAGATCAGCTGCTCTTGCGCGTTTGGTTGGTTTGTGTTTCACCGTGATCTCTGCTGATTTGGTTACTAATACACAATCTGCTCTGCTTCACATAATAGCGCTGGATCTGTTTTGTTTACGTAAAGCTATTGGGTCAAAACGAGAGGGAGTGAGGATGACAGAAGATCAGTAAGTATATGGGTTGGATGTATGGGCCGAGAAGAATGGTGTTGAGATCCAAAGAAAATGAAGCTTGCTAAAAACAAAACAAAACAAAAATCTGACATGTCTATATGATGTGGCAAAAATCCGGGGTAAATTTGGTACCCAAAAAAACTTCCGAGTGCTGGACGCTCCATTCACAAAACTTCCGTGGCAAATTTGAACTTTAACAAAAAAAAAAACATTTCTGACGTGGCCAACGGACGTTTGACATTCCGTCAGTCTTGGGTATATTTAGTTCCTTCTTAATACTTCCGGGTACTTTTGGTACCATTTTAATACTTCCGGGGTAAATTTGGTACCAAAAAAACTTCCGGACACTGGACGCTCCATTCACAGAACTTCCATGGCAAATTTGAACTGTAACCGCTATTTCTATAACTCACTTCTTGTTTTTTTTTTGGGTAATGAAGAGGCAGAGCCTAAATTAATTAAAATAGACAGCTGGGGAAGGGATTCCCATACAATCTTGAAAAACCAAAGTCCTCAAATGAAAAGGACACAAATCATAAAGACCCTCCTTAGCGAGCTTGTTTGCAACATGATTCTGAGTTCTGCTAATGTGATTAACTGTCAAGGCCCATGAGAAAGACATCAAGGCTTTAATGCGAAACCAAACGAGGCTCTGGTGGTTATCTGAGTTTGTAGCAAATAAAGAATCAATAAGCACTTTTGAATCAGACTCAGCAATGACCTTTTTGTAACCCATCTCCCCCGCCAATTGTAAGCCTTTAAGTAGAGCCCATTCTTCTGCCCCATAAGGACTACAAGGGCCCAGCAGAGAAGAAAAACCAGCAAGCCGAATGCCATTACTGTCAGGAAGAACTACACCACAACTAGCTCTGTTCGTTTGGTAAGACATTGCTCCATCTAGATTAAGTTTAACCCAATCTAGGGGAGGAGCTTTCCAAACTAGGATGTCACTATCTGCTGTGAAGTCTCCACTCAATTGGTCCACCTGAAGTACAAAGAGGGGGCACAGCTTAGGAATAATTAGATGAGGATTGCTGGGGCGGTGACTGTCATGATTAAAAATGGTATGATTTCTCCAATTCCAAAGTTTCCAAGCTCCAACACCAAAGATCATATTCCATCTGGTTTGTTGGTTCCAACCAAGATCTTCCTTGAGATTCATGATGAACCACTGATGCAAGATTGCACCAAAAAAAGACTGGTAGTGTCTTGGATTAAGTAAGGTCGTCCACATATTCCTAGCAAATTCACAATCACGCAAGATATGAATAATGCTTTCAGCAGAAGAGAGGCAGTAATCACAGATAGGCGAGGAGCTAGACCAGCGGCTTCTTCTCTCGTTGGAAGGTAGCCTGTCCTGAAATGCTAACCACAAGAAAACCTTGATTCTTTCAGCACCAGGCCATTTCCAAATAAGCTTATAACATGAATGATATAAATCAGAATTGGGGGGATTAATTAGAGTATAAGCAGATTTAACAGTAAAAATACCCTCCTTCGTTCCACTCCAAAGTAACACATCTTCACCTGCTTCAGCCATGGGAGCCATTACAACAGTCAATCGCTGCAAAACCTCCCTATTAACTAAGTATTCCAGACGAGCAAGGTTCCAAGTACCATTGGAACTCCAATCAGATATAGAACTAATGTTTTCTTCATCTGTCAGTTGCCTCAGACACAGATCACGAATCCTTCTTCCTTTAAAGAGCCAAGAATATCAAACTTTAGTTTGCCATACTGTGAATGATTAAACCCAACCCTTTACAACTAGTTATTCCTCTAACTCATTTTTTCTAATGGGATCCAAACTTTGGTTTGTCTTGAATTATACATTTTTTTTTTTTGGTAAAATTGAATTATACATTTTAATGACTAAATGCTTACTAGGTGACTAAGGGAACTAAGCGACTGCGGGAAGCAGCCCAAGTAAATGCTTTAATGCGATTCACCATCTGAAAATGGGCCAGCCCATTGGCCCTAGGCGTAATCTTAATACATGACTTTAGTCCAACATTCAAAGGCTGGTAGTACATTCCCTGACCAATCAATCTATATGTTAGGTTTCCACCAATACATATATACATATGTTGGGCCCCCGGCCCAAATCATACAAGTGGATGCAGTGTGCAAGTGAAAGGAAATGCTTCTCTCCATTTGTGTGCATGTCATCTGTAATACCCTAGATTTTTACTTTATTTTTTTTTTTTATAATAATAATAATGATAATAAATACTAATAATACTAATATTAAAATTTATAATTTATAATAAAGTAATGTGTGTGTAGATATATATATATATATATATATATATATATATATATATATATCATAATAATAATGATAAATGGATAGGTAAAGATAAAAATTTAAATAAGAATCTAATAGGTGATTTGCCATTATTTATTAAACTAGTAATAGTTAAAACTCAACCCACAGAGCCCAACCCATAGGAAACCCTAATTTCAACTATAAACTTAGGACTAGTCATCTCACCCTAGCGATCACCTATCAGTTCCCTCTCTAAAAAAAATTTTTGCGGCAGAAATTCTCTTCTAGGAGCTCTGCAACCACGGAGGCCAGGTAATCCTAACCCCCAAGAGAATAAGAATTAATTGTTGATAGCATTAGAATGTTGATTAAAATTGATTGATTGTAATCCTAATCCCTTGAGCAATAAAAATTAATTGTTAGTAGCGTTAGAACGTTAATTAGAATTAATTGATTGTAATCTTAATCCCTAGAGCAATAAGGATTAATTGCTAGTAGCCTACATCGTTGATTGCAATTGATTGATTGTAATTCTAAGTCTAAACACGTTAACATAACCCTAAACCCAGTTTCAGAAGGTACAGCGCTACTTGAATGAATGAAGAAATCGATTGATCTATACTAATCGGATACCACCTAAAGGCACACTCGCATAATTCTATAGGCATATTCGCATGATTCTTTTTGGTTTAGGAAACATATCTGCATGACGACAAAAGGAAGGACTAAATGATTGAAATAAAAGCAAACACACACACACATGTTATTCAAGGAATGAAACGTGGTGGCATTATGAGTTATTCAATAAGCTTGACTTTTCATTGTATATTAATGAGGTACATCAGGTTTTGCTTTCTGGTGCATTGCTTAATTCATTGAACAATTTGAGGATTTCACTGTGTGTATACTTGCGTCTGTTTTTTTTTTTCCTTTTTCTTTTTGTATTCGTTTTTTTTTTTTTTCTATGACTCTGAATATATTGAATTCAGGTGAGTCTTTTTTCCGATAATACATTCATAGATATAGATATATATACACACATATATTGATATAATACACTATTATAATAATTTTGACGTAGATGCAAGCTCTTATCTGAAGCTGTTTTATTTAACTTTATTTATTGAGAACATTTAAAATACATTAGCAGTGGGAGGATAGCTTTGGGATGATACTTCCTAAAGTGATGAACACATTTTTAAGGCTTTATGCCTTCGAAAATTTATTTGATGTGAACCGATATATCCGTTCTTCCCAAAGTGGTGTCTGGCAGGGTTTCCCGGGACACTAGTAGCAACTTTGGGAAGAGGTGTGCACACTAGGAAGAAAATTACGATATGGTCAAATTATGATGATTTGTGACTGGCAGGGTTTCCAGGGTCACAGGGTAGACTGGCAGGGTTTCCCGGGTCTACCATGGTTCTCTTCCCACTAGAAAACTCTAAAAACCATGACACCTTTTAGTTTATACATATACACATATGATGCCTTTATGCTATTTTATTTTGCAATTAATTTATTTTTATTATTTTATTTTATGTTGGAATTGATTTATTTTACAATTATTTAATTTTATTTCATAATTAATTTATCTTATTTTATAATTATTTTTTTATTGGAATTAAATTATTTTATTTTATTTTATGATTAATTTATTTTATTTTATAATTTATTTATTTTATTTTAATTTATATCAAATTTATTTATCTATCTACTTATTTCTGTTCTATTTTATTTCATTTTACCCTTAATTAATTAGGATTACCAGTGTTTGCTGATGTGTGTATTTTTGGGCTGCGATGATCCTTCGGGGGAGCAGAGTTTCAGTGAACAGGTTTCAAAAATTGGGGCTAGCCGTGAGAAGTGAGGATGACGGACAATAAACTCTAGTTATCTACTTTCATTATTTTCATTTATTTTATTTTTCAAATAATGTTTAAGTTTAGAATCATTTCCTGTAATAAGAAGCCTTGCACTTGTTCCATACAAGTGCGGCGGTGACACCTTCCGGATGTTGATTATTTTGGATTTCTATTATTATTTATGAAAACCCTTGGAATATTTATGTTATTTGAACTTTAGAAATCCGGGGTGTTACATCATCTCACCGGAATTCGATTCTGGAGTTGGTTAAAGCGTTGGGAAGGCATTTTAGGTGATGTAAACTTGTAAAAACGCAAATTGATATAAAGACATATGTACTCTCAGTCTTATATATCCTAAGAAAAAAAGTCATAACGCCTTACCTTTGGATTGTGATGAACCTAACTCCTCTCGTGAATTTTTTTATATGAAAAAAGTATATTATTATTGAAATCAATTAATTAATATTTATATTTTTCATAAAAATTATGAAGATTTACAGTACCCAATCTGCATTGTTTATAAAACCACTTATTGTTTATAATCAGATTTTTCCCCACCTAACCCAACTACCAATTTTAAAGAAAGAGCGGTGGCACAAATGCACAATGGTAGTTGGCGATTAAAGCTCCAAAAAGGAAAAGGTACCTTTTTTCTCTCTCTCCAAATCCCATTGTCAAAAAGAAATTGAAGAACTTACTTTTTTGTTTTTTCTAGTGACATCCAATTCTTTTTGTTATGATGAATGGCAGGTAAACAAGTCGGTACATTTTTGAACGTGCATTTGGCAGAATCATAAGACTTATCTAACCCATTAAAATAGGGGAGCGTGGTGCATGCAGATTTAGCCGTTGCAAGTCAAGCAGATGCGTAAGTCAACGAGAGTTCATTGTCGTGAAGGAGGTAATTCCATAGGCTTCTTGTCGTATTTCCATGCTCAAATTCAGAACCTGTCACGTGACAAAGCATATTCATTTTTAATTCCTTTTCTAACCCTCCATTTTAATTTCTATCAACTTTCCCCCTAAAAAGTTACTTTTATCTTTTTAAAGCCTCAAATAATTTTACTCGAAGCCGTCATATCCGAGGTACTGTCGAATATTAAATAAATCACCACTCATGATTTTATTGATCTTATGGGGAAAAAAAATACTAATATTTTGTTAAAAAACGATTTTCAGCTCAGACTAAAATTAGATGAAAAATTTAAGAAAAATTATTGAAAAATATTTATTTAAGAGGTTTATTAGTTTGTAGAAAGACTCGGATGAGAATATTGATGCTTTTTAAGTATAAAAGCAATAAAGTTTATCATGAAGAACACAATCAATTAATGAAACTGAATAATGAGGGATGGTAGCTATTCTTATTTATCCCAAAGAGAGGACAATGGTTTTCTATATATTCCAAAAAAACATCAACAAAACCATGATTTTTTATGCTCACAACATCATTGGAGGGTCCCACTTTCAAATTGTGCAGCATCACATCAAATCTTATCCAAAAACCAAAAAAATGCCTTTGAGTGGCAACATGCAAAGCCCAAATTCAAATTCATATTCATATTCATCTTCTCTTGTCTCTGTTATGACCTCTTTGCTTTAATCATTTTCTTCAGATGCACTTGTCTGAATAAAAACAAGAACACAAGTGAAGAGATTCTCCCACTCTCTGTGTCTCAAAAGAACGAAGCATAAACAGACTGCGAATTTACGACGCCGTTTTACTACTTGTTTTATTGACCCTCATTGTTTTAACTTGCCCAGAATATTAAAGCTGTATTTCCATTATAATTGGCCTCTTGAGTCTTGATACCTTAAAAAAGCTGCCTTACTTATCATATATGGCTGCTATTCATTATATGTTGGACTGATTCTATTCCAATTTTTATTTCACGACACTGAATTTTCTGATTTTTTTTCAAAGCAGCATCAAATCTCTCAAATTTTTATTCTTTCCTTCTTATTATTATATTATATCTTGTTCGAGAATATCATCCATTTTATCTGAAAAGAACTTGAATAGACGTGGAAGAAGTCCGACCCAACGCGTGCACTGTGCTGCAAAAGAAGTTTCCAACCGTCAAAATATGATCTTTTGTTTTCTTTATTTGTACACATTTGAATTTCCCACTATAATTGTTTGAGGACCGTCCACCTTAGATAAAGCGTAAAACTTAAGATTTAGCTTTCCTCCTATACTCTTCACCGTTCTTTTCCTCTTTGGCTTTCCTTCTATACTCTTCACCGTTCTTTTCCTCTTTTTTTTTTTTTACCGTTGGATTAAAATTTCAACGGCCCTGATTTATCATATTTCATTATTATCATTTTCCTTTATAACAATATTTTATATCATATGATAAATCTAAGCTGTTGAGATCTTAATCCAACGGTATAAAAAAAAGGAGAGAAAATGATAGTAAGAGATATAGAAGAAAAGCCAAATCTAAAATTTAGACAAGCTCACCAAAAGCGCTAGAGGAAACATCAAATAGATAATTGGAAGTTATTGCCTCCATCTCTTCATTTTTTTTCTCCCTTTTCTTTATATATATATTATATATAAGAGTCTGAGATTTTAAAAAATAATTAAAAATAATAATTATATAACATTCAATTTCCAAAAATACACCCTCAATTAAAAAAAGTATTTTTCTCATTAATAACAATTTTAATAAAAAAAAAAAAAAACCTTCCTTCTCTCTCATCTATTCCCCTCAAATCAAACACTCAGCTTTTACCTAAGAAAACTTCAGCATATGGTTACTTCGATTAATGAAGGTCTCTTTTGTAATTAGCCTCTGGAATTGGGATTATAATTCTTCAAATGTTTTGATGTGTTGACAGATTAGAAAAATGGAACTGCGATATGATTTAAACTGAGATGGCAATGAAGGGACTTGCAAGGAAAGAAGGCACGGCTTAAAATTGAATTGATGGATTTGCAATCGCATACAATAACTGGACCAGAAAGTAAAACAAAAAAAAACAAAAACAGAGAGAAGGAAAAAAACTTTTTTTCCTGAAGCTCAAATCCTAACAACAATATCAAATAATGATATTATTATTTATATAAAAATAAAACTCTCTGAAAACTCCAACTGAGCAGAAGCCGTTTCTTCAATCTCTTCATCTAACTCACTCTCTTTCTTTACTCAGTAGCAAGTGGCACAGACTCGGCCTGCAAAAATCACACCGCAATAATTTCGTCATTTTTTGAAATAAAGTAAAGGACATTGAAGGTCAAATAATGCAAGAGAAATCATACCAATTTGCGGTACTTGAGGGCGTAGAACATCTCGAGGTAACGGCGGCTCTCACGGCGGTCCAGGTTGGAGACGTGCTTCCAGAAGCCATAGACGCCGGTGAGAGTGAGAAGCCTCTGAGAGTAAATCTGCCATGTGTACCTGAAGAAGCCAATTAAACAAATCAGTCTCATTCTCACAATCAAAAATTAATACATACATTGAATAATCAAATGTGCTCGATCGTTCTTCGCTGCTTACTTCTCGTGAATACGCTTGAGACCGCCCTGGGAGATGTTGTCCCAGTGACTTGGATCGGCCTTGCACTTCTCAAAGAAGTCTACTAGGATCTCGGCGGCACGGTCGCCGTGGTATGGATCAATGTGGAATCCAGATTTGCCGTTAACGATGATCTCAGCCGGACCACCGTTGCAGGTGGCGAAAGTCGGCAGACCACAGGTCATGGCCTCAACGACGGTGAGCCCGAAGGCCTCGTACAGAGCAGGCTGCACGAAAGCTCCCTTGGTGTCACCGATCACACGGTAAAGCTCACCGTTCCTCACTCTGTTCATCTGAGACGAGATCCACCTGAATTGGCCGTTCAACTTGTAGGTCTCAATCAGACCGTACATTTTCTTCATCTCGGCCTTCTCTTCCAGATCCTTCGATTCCTTCCTCCTGTCACCGGCGACAACCACGAGGTTCACCAGGTCACGGAGGCGGGCGTTCTTGCCGTACCACTCAACCAGTCCGGTAATGTTCTTCACACGGTCCAATCTAGCCATGGTGAAGATAATTGGCTTGCTCCGGTCCTTCAACACACAGATGTGTTCTTCATTCTCGACGGAGCTGTAGAGAAGCTCTTCGATCTCAGGTTGGAAAGAAGTCAATCGGCGCTTAGTTTCAGTGAAGGGGAAGTAGATGTCCATGTCGGCGCCGGGAGAGACAATGTTGAACTTGGGATCGAACACATCGATACCGTGGACCACCCTGTAGAGTCCGGGGAGGGTGAAAGCAGTGTGGCTCTCATACTGTCCAACAGTGTCCTTGCTGTGAAGTTACAAGAATCTCAGTGACCAAATTTAAGAGATAAAGTGTACATGACATAAGGAATTTAGGGAATCAGGTCAAGTGATGATGATTACCTTCCAGCGATCTCCTGGAAGGTACTGGTGATGATGAAATCAGTGTGGTTCATTGCGAAGAGATCGGCTGTGAATTGGGAAGAGAAGTGATATTTGTCTTCAAATTTCTTCCAGTAAATGTCAGAATCTGGGTACTTGGTCTTCTCAAGTGCGTGAGCAATTGTGCACTGCATTAGGCACAACAAATATGTAAGACTTTTAGTTGAAAGATAAGATTAAAAACTGGAACCAGATGCATGATATGTATGAAGTAAGACGAACCTGAGTAACACCCAATTTATGTGCCAACAAAGAGGCGACAATGTTTCCATCACTGTAATTTCCAATGATGAGATCTGGCTTGCCTTGCAACTCTTTGGTAAGCTCATGAGCAACATCCTCGGTGTAGGTTTCCAAGTATGGCCAGACCTCGAATCTGGAGATCCACTTACGAACCATGCCCTTCTCGTCTCTGAAGGGAACACGAAGAATATGGCAGTGCTCTGTTCCGTAAACCTTCTCCAAACGTTGCCCACAGGTGGTTCCTACTGCGTCTGGGAGCAGACGTGTGATCTGAACAACACTCAACAACATCAAGAAATTTCCACCATCATCTCATTTAAACTGAACAAAAAATGGACAAGAACGACATACAATGAGGATACGGGGAATGATGTCAAGGCCTTGATGCTTAATGCGTTGAAGCATCTCGTTCTCCAAGGCACGAACTTGATCCAAGATGTAAACAACCTGATCACAAAAGATCAAAACAAGAATACCATTAGGCAAAGCTGATTACTAGGAAAACGTAACTCCCATTAAAGGAGAGGATTGATGGAGAAAATAACCTGGCCGCCAGTGTCGGGGTAACCCAAGACATTGTCCTGTGCAAAGTAACCATGGGGAGAGAGGATGACAACGTTGAACACCATGGGGATTCTTCCGAGGAATGTCTCAAGAGTGCAGGGATCAGGTGCCTCAAGAAGATCCAACAGAAGCTGGATCATCTCAAGAACACGCTCGGCGTTGTCACCCCAACCTCTTTCCAAACCGATCTCCTGGAATTTGTGTTCAAATTCGGAGTATTGTGTCTGGAGAGGAACTGTGCGGAGATAATCCTCGGCTTTCCTCAGAACATGTTGGAGGGAGTTCAGGTTATGGATCCTGTCGTTCAACATCAAAGTCTGCAAACAAACACACGGATTCCTCAGTAAAACACAAGAGATGGTCACAGAAATCACCAAAACATGTTGAATTAGAAATAATACCTTTCCCTTGACGCTGTGAAGCCTGAGGAATTCAAGCAGTGGGTGCATGCTTTCCTTGTCATGGAACATCTTGGCTGAAAGGTGACGGTTGAGGAACTCGACACCATTTCCGATGGATTTGTTTAGAGTTGGTCGGGGGAATGATGCGGTGAATGGTTCGAAGTCCAGCTCAAGCACAAAGTTGCCATTAGCACTGGATTTCAGAGCAACACAAACATCTTCCTTAAAACTCTATCATGCAAATCAATTATTTACGGGACCAACAATCATTTAGATCCTTACCTTCCGTCAACAAGCTCCTCCTTGAAGCGCAGGTACTCTGCAACACGAAGCTCTTCGACGACCAGAGCGTGAACATTCACGCGCAGGTACTCCCAAACACCAGGCCTGGGGCGAACAGCCAAGGCAACCCATGGTGGCAGAACTATGGCTTCCTAAAATCAAACAAGTAATAATAATGATGAGACTAAAATTATCTAAAACAGAGAAAGAAAGAAAGAAATAAAAGAGCATCTGAAACTGATTTTGAAAACTAACCTGGGTGGATCTAAGGACTTCTCCGAAAGCCCCGTCAATTAGCTTCAATCTGTTCTCTTCAGGGATCTCCTCGAACTCAGCAATGACCTGGTGATGTTGAAGAATCCCCTTACCCTTGGCTTCGATCCTTCAGTACACAAAAAGATTTTTTCTTCCCGAGTTAAACTATGATCTGGTCACATAGCATCAAAAGAAAACGATCAAAGACAAGATTTTGCTCATGAATACCTTGAGAGGAGGGCCAAGATTTCGTTCCTGTGAGCTGTGAGAGTCTCATCGAGCCTCTCGCGGAGACTGTGAACGCGAGTCAAGCGATCGGAAGCCATTTCTGCAAATAAAAAACCAGATCTAGAATAAGCACAGTGAAAGAGCTGGTAACAGAAAGTCAAACCAAAACAATGTGTGAAAACAAGAAAAACAAAATCTAACTTGATCAGATTTCAAAGACCTACCACCGCACTCATCAACTACCTGTGTATAAATTAATTGCAGACTTATTTATATATTATTTTTATGAACTGATACTTCTGCCTTATATAGTGGAGGAAAATAATTGCTAGATGCAGTTTCTTTGTGACGTATTAACAGGTTCATATTTTTTTAAAAAAAAATGAATTGAATTTCTTTGATTATAATTCCAAGAGCAAGCATAGTGGGTGCCAGATGTAAAGTGTCTGGACTTCGGTTAAAAACAAATTCTGCAGCAATAGCCTTGCTCTGATCTATTCATATGAAAAACCAACAAATAAGTTCTTTGTTCTGGTCAGGACTCAGGATGTTGGAGAAGAAGATGAGGTTTAGAGTTATTAGGTGAAAGATGACAGCACGGAGTGGTTTTCTTCTCAGGAAAAGGTTGAGACTTTGGACAAAAAACAATTGCAACCGACAGAAGGGCATACCCGGGAACATAAATTCATTCACAGAAACATCAAATCCAATGTGAAATGAACAAAATTTCATCAAAAACAGCATGCCAGAACAGAGGCAGAGTAACAGACCACCCCCATCAAAAATTCTAGAGACAGGCCTCGGGCCAGTTTAGATTTTTTTTCTTTTTCTTTTAATTTTTCCTGAGTAAATCAGGATCGACGAATTCAAGCGCGCATTCCCTCCCGCTGTGATAATACATTCAGAATTTCCCCAGCATGGTGCTATTCAAGAGAATCTAAGTCAGAATGATGAGGCAGAGTAACGCCTCTCTCATCAACTGAGCTAAATCCTGGGAACAGAGTCTCTAACTCTGATCCAGTAGCGAACACTGTACAACGAACATGCAGAGAAGGCAGATCTTCCATTATGGAAGCTAGCTCAAAGCAAGAGCAAAACAAGAGGGAAAAGAAAGAGGCATAATAACAGTAGAGAAACAAAGAAGAAAATGGAAAAGGAAAAGGAAAAAGAAAAGAAAAGAGCTAAAGAGAAAGAGAACGTACAGAAACAGAGTAAACGCAAAAAACGATACGGGTTAGGAGAAGGAGGAATGAATGAATGGAAAAAGATGAGGGGGGAGGGCCAATTTATAGACTGGGGAAGGGGGAGCGCCAAACAAAAACAGAAGCCCACAGAAATTTCTTAATTGTAGTAATTTAATATTTTTTTTCAAAAAAAAAAAAAAAAAAAAGAGTTGGAGTAGATTCACAAAAGGTCAAAAATCTTTTTCGCCCACCAGTCTCCACTCGCCTTCTTACCCCACCGAGAGATTAGCGGACAAGGATATTTTTTGTAAATGAAATAACCCGAACATTTATAAATTTAAAATTTTAATAGTGATTAATTTACTTATGGTAACAATATATTTTTAATTTTTAATTTGTACAATCGCCAGCGTGTCGTGATAATGTTGCAGTAAAATCCAACGTTAATCATTAATATAAAATAGATCTTACACTATGTAAGGTCTCTCGTTAAATTCATCAAGGGTCTCCATTTAGAGTCCCAAAAGAGACAATTATATTGGAGGATATAGTTATGTTTGTGAAACTTATAAATTAACTCTCCAAATTTACCATATACCTTATAAAATTAAGTCAAATTACTGATAAATTTATAATCATTGTAAAATCGGTTAAATTTACTAATTTATATATCGAGTGCATCGTTTTATGTTTTTAACTTACAAAACTATATTAATTAATTCTTAAACGTATATTAAATTTTTTTATTTAATCATATATAATAATTTTATACATAATATTTTAAAAAATGATAAATTTTGAATATTGTTAGATTCAGTTTCAATTATTTAAATTTAAAATGTATTTAAATCAAAATCTTGTCTTTTTTATATTTTAATTATTTAATTATATACTATTCATACATATTTATTGGTAAGAGAAAATTGTTACGAGTTTTTGCTATTGTCACAAGTTTAATCATTTAAGGGTGACCATAAACCTCAAACTAAATACCGAATGGTAATATTAAAAAATGTATTTTGTGTGGGATGCACTGTTGGTGGATAAAATGTTTACATTTTCAAGTATAGCAATGTATATATAATTTTATTTTGACCCTGGGATAAAGGAGCTTCCTGATATTTGTAAGTTCTTAGCGATCCTGGAATTTATGGAAATTTCATTTATTTGGCTAAAAAAAATCCATCGTGTGTGTAAGAGAAGTGCTATTTGGACTAGTAGCTTTGACCAACCCTTTGTTACCTGAATTATGGTCAAGCATAAATTAAATCAAAACGTCAAATAAAGGGGCAAGATTTTTTTTAAAAAAAAAAAACACAGGAAAAAAGAAAGAAAAGTGCCTCTAGAATAATGCGAAAAATATTTGGATTGGACTAGGATTTCTGTCTAACTTGTTTTGCAAGGCAAAACTGATGAATTATTACATTTTATGGTTGGATAGATATTTTTGATCTAATTTTGTGACTATTAATCACCGCCATAAATGATGATGAAATATTCTTACCAACCCACGTAGATTGAGGTGATAACTGATAAGGGGGGTTTATTTGTATATTTAGGTTCTTATCATGAGGCATTATCTAACAGAGATAGTAGGTCACCTTTATTAAGAAATGAGGTTAAAATTTTTCAATACCACCCGCATCTAAAGTCATTAATTATGATAGATAATGTAATATAAATCTGAAAATTTTCTATTTAGACGCGGATACAATTAAAATCTGTTCCATTTCAAGAAGGAAAAAAAAAAAAAATGGTCTAACAACCCTTTATAAATTTTGATAAGAGCTAAAATATATTTTTGATCCTTTAAATTTATCCGGGATATATTATTGATCGCTTAACTTTATAAAATATACTTTTAGTCTTATAATTTTAACACAGTTAATATTACTAACGAAAAATACTAACACAGCAAATTCAACTGATGACCATGTAAGTTTAAATGTTGACTATAATTAAAATATATTAATTTAAAATTTAAAATATACATAAATTAAAAAATATCTAAACCCCAATAAAACAGTCATTATCAAAACCCTGATTATATTAAAAAAATTAGTTTAATGATCTAAATATAAAAATTTTAATCTAACAATCTAAATATATTAATTTAATAATTTAAATATCAAAATCTTGATTTCATTTGTAACGATTTATTAGTTTATCTAAGTTTAATAATCCAAATATATTATAGTAAAAAAAATAAAATTTAAATATGCTCTATTAGTTGCAAAGTTATCAATTGAGTTTGTAACATTAATATTTTCCATTAGCAACATTAACGATGTTGTAAATATAGAATCAAAAGTATATTTTATGAAATTAAGGGACAAAAAAGTATACATCATGTGAGACTTAAAGAACTAAAAGTATATTTAACCTTTTGATAAGATATTCAAGGTATATATAGAAGGAAAAACATTTGGATGCATTCATTTTTTTTCTTGATAAAGTAATTTTAGAAAAGGGGTTGGATTCACCCACGATCTAAGAGTAAGACGAAATCTCTCTTCATCCTAGATGATACCAATGTTGGACAGGGCGAGCCGTCTATTACCTTCAAATATTTACCTAGACACCCAGGAGTTAAAATGTCTCTCCCAACACCTTTACGAACTCCAAGATCGAACTCTATCCTCTTGATAAAAATGTCCATTTTAGCAAAGCCTGGAAATGGCTAAAAAGAACACCTGCAAATTGTTTATCAACAAATTTCTTCATCCAATAAGCAATGGTGTGTTTGGAATAGCGGATAAGTGAGGAAGTTATAAACCACTAAATGTAATTCACACGTGATTGCTGAAAAAATTGTTATTAATTTAATGGACAATCAAAAACTCCAAAACAAAATTTAGATTTATTATTATATAAGAGTAATTAAATAAGGTTTGAGCGTGAGGAAGATCTAGAAAGAATGAGCGGGAAATAATTAAATATCTGAGAGATCTAATAATGAGCAGGACAGTGTAACCCCATGCTATATCGAAATTATCAATAATTGACGTTGTAACTTATACTCAATACACTCTCTGTTTAATTAATTATAAACAATTTTTTTAAAAAAATGACAACTTGCTTAGCCTGAATTTGATCTTTGAACTACCAGACCCAGCCCGGAGGAAGATACAATGCAATTTGGTGAACTCAAAATGTATATATATAAACACACACAAAATATTTGCCAATAAAAACAGGCAAAAAAAAAAAAGAAAAGAAAAGCAAAAGTGTAGACATTTACAACAAACGCTAAATAGTGAAATGACTAATTACGTGGATCAAGTCAAATTTTAGATAAATTGTTAAAAATAAATAAAAAGGTGAAATGTTAGGTGGTGAACGAATGAGGTGCACAGGAATTATAAATAAAAGACAGTTGATTTTATAAATTAATAAAATATGATCCGAAGGGATAAACATTTCTGTGTCTGAGTCAGCATGGGAATATTATAACAATTTATTATCCACAGTGTCTTAGCGCTCAGGTGGCGTCCGTATACAAGAATGCATTTGTTTAATGGCCCCCTCTTTGGTTTCTATGTGCCTCCTTTCTAATTTGACTCCTTGTCCTTGTTTGAATCTCCCCGTTTCAAATGGTGTTTTCCATCTCTTCAATTTATAATTCTTTAATTTCAGTGTGTATTTGGATGATGTAACTCTTATTTATAATATTAAGAGATATATTTTTTATTATGTTTATAAATTACGTAGTTAAAATTTTGATATTAATGTATAATCTTATGAGTCTACATGTTTTGTTGATGGCATCTATGAGTAGTGCATGCTCATCCCTCAATTTTAGAGTGAGGAAACCTTTTTTTTTAAGAAAAAAATTGAATTCTTACTTATTTCGTTTAAATTGTATGTTATGATATGAAATAATGTTTACATTCAACATCTCAAATTAAATAATTTCTAATATGTTACTCTCAAGAAATATTCTTCCTGTACCATAGTATCTTAAAGTATTTTTTTCAATAGTTAAAAAATACTTCAAATCGTTCAATACAACTTCACCCAAACAAATAAAAATATTAATGATTTTTTAAAACCTCTTAATTTGGGGATGAGCATTGAATAAGTGTGTAACTTATATATACTTGTTGTCTTTAACTAATTCTAACCCACTTTTAAGTTTAAATTTTACATAATTTGATTATCTATCACTCTAGTCATATTTATAAGTCCATTTTGAACAAATCTTTTTATCATATTTATAAGTCTTCTTTTAGGTGATAAATTAGATTATGAAAATTTTATCCAAATTAATTGTATGAATGAAAATAAAGAGAAAAGAAAAATTTAAAAGATATCAATTCAAAAAATAGGGAAAATTTAAAAATTTATCCAATAACCATTGAACTAACTACCTCTCCTTAGTATATGTGATTTATTTAAAAATACTTATAAATAAGATCAAAGTGGTGTATATACTCTAACTCATAAATACATAGGATTAAAACGGAAGAGGATTTTATCATTGGCTTAGTTTCTCAACATCCCTTATTTACACATCTATATCATTGATTGAGAAGAAGAGTTCATATGGATTATTAATTGGGAAGATGAGAGAAAAGTTAAAATAGTGATGACTTAGCTAATTTTTAATCTTTTAGATTTAATTAAACAAGTATAATTTAAAAATAATAGAAAACGATAAGAAAATGATTAATAAGAGAAGCTTGACGAGGATTTAAACAAATATACAACTCTAGTCCTATTTATAAATCTCTTTTAAGTTTTAACTAAATCATACATACCAAGGAAAGATGGTTACTCAGTGACTATAAGGTAAATTTTCAATTTTACCTTCATTTATAAATGGGTATCCGCATCTTTCAACTTTTTCTTCCCTCTATATTTTTATTGATACAATTAATGTGGGAAAAATTATCACAATCTCATTTATTACTTGAGAGAGGATTTATAAATAAGATCTAATTTTTTGATTAAAAGAGACTTATAAATAGAACATGATGCTACTACTCGAAGGCCGTCCGTCGAGGAGGAGAGAGAAGGTAAAGACCGACAGGTGCATACGTAGCACCATTCGGTGGGGGTGGGCGGGCATGATCTAGTATTAGTAGTCTCTATTTAACTTTGATGTCGGAAAATAGACACGTAAGCATCCCTTCTCTCTCATCAGTTCTTCCCCCTCAACATGACATGGCGTTTTTTTATTGGATGTTTCTCAACTCTTTGACGTAACAGCAGAGACCTCAGCGTATTACATTTTTTCCTTATTTTTCTATTTTTGCATGGCCCCATTGTAGGGCTGTCACACTCAAATTCTGACAAGTGGGAGAGAAATACGTTTTCCCCCTTTTAAGGAGCACACGGGCTGATCTCTGACGTGGCAATTATCACGGACTTCATTTTTTCTCAAGCATTTATTTTCCACATATTTTGTGAGCCATTAATTATCATTTACCAATTTTACATATAGTACTTATAAGTGAAAAGAATACAAAAGTGATAGTAGTGTGATGATGATAAAACGTAGGACCACCCAGAGGAAACAGATGAAGAGAACAATGTTGGGAAAATTGATTACAGGGCCTAAAGAAATAAAATAATTACAAAAAAAGGCCAAGAAACATTCACATGCCAGGACCTTTTTTGGCATTTTTTCAAAAAAAAGTGTACGGACATAGTTGCTAATTGCTACAGATGTAGTTGTTAATTGCTACAGATGTAGTTGTTAAAATGTAGTTGTTAATTAGACTGATTTAGTTGTTAATGGAGACTGATATAGTTGTTAACCGCTACTGATGTAGTTGCTAACATTTTTTGATTGGGCCTTTTTTGTAATTATTTTGCTTCCTTAGGCCCTGTAATCAATTTTACCAACAATGTTTATCTGTGAAGGGATTTAGGTGAGAGAGGAAGGGAATTAATTAATCACAAGACTAAATCTGAAAACGACCATAAAACCAAAAAGCAACAAATGACCATATTCAGATATTTTGCTTTTTTTTTTGGTTAAAAAAAAGTTTTGGAGGGGTTCGACACCAGTCCTTCACCAAGGTTAGAGTACTGTCTCGAGCTCTATGAGCACTTACTTATTGGGGACTTACGAAATCGCTTACCAAAAAAGTCCCAACAACGGCAGAGGGGATCAAACCCACGACTTAAGGGCCTAGTCCTGAATCCTTTACCATCTGTGCCAACTCTCATTGACAAGATATTTTGCTTATATATGGTCTAGATGGGGGCATTGGCCGTACATGCGTGCACCTACGCGCCCTTCAAACTCTTAACGGTCACTCACGGGCATCCCCCAACTTTCAAGCCTCACCCGGCCCGCCGTCTTTCCACATCTTTCACGTTACAATTTACATTGATCTTGGAAAATAATTCCTCGAATTTTTAATTTTATAAAATGAATATTTAAAAAATCTAAATCAAATATGGATAGTATTCATAGTTATAGGTGTATCCACGTGGAGAGGCGGATCCAAGTACTTGATTGAGGGTAGTGCCCGGGATTTTATTTTATTTTATTCTTTAAAATTAATATATGTTTGAATGATTGTCTACTTTTAAATTAAATGTCCACCCTTAATATACCAAGACTGTATTTCGTAATTAGATGAGGACAAATGATTATTTAGTATTAAAAATGATGTGTTTGATAGCATTGATAACAAGACAATTATAATGCAATTCTAAAAAAATAAGGCCTAAAAAGATGACATTGCAATTATTTTTATTGTAATATGTGTACTTGAACTTATTGAGTACTCACCCTTCATTATAATTCATGTAGCTGCATGTGTTTCTTATAGTAGTTAGCCTTGCTTTTATAAATGACAAGTTTGTAAAATCATTACCTCTCTTATTATATCATCAGTATTCAATTGATTCCACGAATATTTTTTTTTGATATTCTTTTCTTATTTTGTTTATATTCTTTTTTTAATGCATTTAAAACTCTCATTTTAAAAAAAATTGAGAGCGTTGTCCCTAAACTCCTAAATCCCCTACCAATGATGCTCGCCCTTCCTAAATTTTTCGGATCCACCCGTCTGCGTGGAGCATTAATTTCTGCAAGGTCATTTTTTTCACCTGAATTGTAGAGTGGTCGTGCTTAGTTCAAGATAAAAAATAGAAACACCTCAAATATTAAACCAAGTTCGAAAACTAGTAATTATAGATCTTGGGATACGTGTATTTGAGAAGGTAAATGTATGCTCATTAACTAATAAAAAGAAAAAATTATTTGAATGGGCCAAATATATAAATTTTTGGGATAGATTTGTATATTTTTGGGCTAAATATATAAAAAAAAACTCTAACTTACATTAAATATTTAGGACAGATTTTTTTTAGGGGGACCATGGGTACCACTAATCCCCAAAAACACTCCGCCACTGAATATATGTATGGATTAATAGTGGAAGATAATTTTCTAACGTAATTAACGGTGTTTGAGAGAAATTGTGTCTCAACCTATATAAACATATTTTCAGAACGCTACGTCTAAAATACGTAAAATGTGAAATCAACCCAACGTCATGGGGCAGTAATTAGGAAGAAAATTAGGTGTCGTCCTGAGAAAAAACTAATAAAAATGAAAATAAGGATAAGAAAGAGTTGGCTTGACCGATAAGAGATGCCTGAAACGGTGGTCGGTGGTGTGGATAATTTATGGGGGATAGGGTCCCACGCGGGTCCTGCTCAGTCCTTTCTGTTCTCTCTCATATTCAACTTTGACCCAATTATTTTTTATTTATGTTCACTTTTTTTTTACAGGTTTGAAACATATTCCAGGAAACTTTTTATGGGTTTTTTTCCTAGTAATGACTTGGATTAAAAGTGTGATCAAACATATGATCTCCTACTTATAAAGGAACATACATGCTAATAGATTACAATTCCATAATAAACTCTACGTTTGTCACTATGTTGGATGAATTCACTTCAACTAATTGTGCGGTTAGGGGCGGAGCCAAGATTTTTATTTAGGAGGATCATTAGGGGATTCAGGGTCGGGGGCTGCCCCCAATTTTTTTTAATAATAAAAGTATATTACAATAAAAATAATTACAATATCATCTTTTTAGGCCTTATTTTTTGAAATTCCATCATAATTGTCTTATTGATAATCAATACTATTAAATACATATTTTTCAATATAATATATTAAACAATCATGTTAATGAATTTGGGCCTATCCTTTTTCTTTTTGGGTTCAAGCAGACCATGCTCTTTGCTTCTCTATTTCACTTTTTAAATCATATAATTTAATTAATTAATTAATTTTCTTTTTGTAAAAAAAAAATTGAAATTCAAGAGGCCCTCAACTCTCAACGTGGATCCGCCATTGCTGTCAGTCATCGGTAAAATTTAAAGATTGGGTCTTGAATAGCGTATAGGAATTCTCATATGGAGAGTGCAATTGATCAGGTAACTTCAAACCATATTAGATCATCTCAAGTTTTCAAGTTAAAACTATATAATCTACAAAGTTAATATTTTTGTCTTTCAATGAAACCTGCTCCAGCTATAAGTAGTTGACTTCCCATATATAATGTTGTGAATTTAAATCTTACTAAGGGTTTTTGAGTTTGGAAATATGCCCTTGGCGAGTTCCAAACCCAGCCCACTTGAGTTTTTTTTATCATCAAAATGTAGTTTCGTGTCAGAGAGTCTTGTTTTGGTAGGTAAGAGAGAATGACAGCGGTAACTTACTACTAGTATTAAATACAGAAGCAATGTTTTTGTATTGGATCACAGCCCACTTTATAGGATATTCCTTTGGATATTTGGAAACGGCACCACTTTAACATAAATAGTCCTAATCATTCGGAGAGTTCCATGAATAAACCATCACCTTGTTGAATCCTGCCCCAGTTATTTTATAATTTTATAAAATTAAGGTTAATTGCCGGGTTTGAACAGATGAATGAAATGAAACTGCCGGTTGATCAAACTTTTGCGGAATGACTTTATTTTAATCATGACCCAATTTTATGGACCAATTGTTCTTTTCCCTTTTTTTTTTTCTTTTTGTAATAAAAAAAGAAGAAGAAAAAGCACCGCCATTCCCTCTAATCAATGAATGAAATTCACGAGTAAGTTGTAACCATTTTGACCAACGAGTTTCTAGAATGACTGTATTGGATAAGCACGAACGTTTTCGAGTTTCGATTCCATCGAACGTAAGTTTTTGAAAAGTATGAGGAGGAAGAGCGGGGAGTTTTAATTTGCGTACAGAATATTCTTGAGCATCCATGAACTGAACTGATGAAGAGTTTAACATATTGTTGACGTCAAAGTAAAAAAATGTTGGTCCATCTTTAATGTATGTTTGGGCCAATGGTCCCCAGCAAATGGGTTTGATTTGTGAGAGATATTGGAGGAGTCCCCAGCAAAATGTGGGAAAGTTAAAAAAGTTGAAACTTGATAGACGCCATAGAGCTGGTGAAATATATTCTCTCCGGATCAGGGACGGAGCTTGCAATAGATATTTTGGCGGATCCAAAAAATTTATAAATGGTAGGAGGCACCAGTGCCGTGGAGGGGGGCTGAATTTTTTTTTTTAAGAAAAAGTTTTAAATGCATTAAAAAACAAAAGATTATGGACAAGAAAATATAAAATATAAAAAAAAATATTCAAGAAACCAAGTGAATACTGATTATATAATAAGAGAGATGATTATTTTACAAATAAGGTTAAGTGCTGTTAGAAATATAGCTACAAAAATTACATTGAAGGGTGAGCACTCAATAAGTTCAAATACATATATTTTAATAATAAAAGTATATTATAATAAAAATAATTATAATGAAAGGTGGCCAAATGTATACTTATGAACTAAAAATATATTTGAGGGAACCAAATATATTAGATAAAATACACTTTTATATAATATTAAAAATTTAAAAAAAAAATTCTAGATAAATTTTTGGGGAGGCCATTGTACCAATAAAGTTCTGCCCTTGCTCTGGATTATAAATATAAAATAAAATTGATTTTTTAGAAAGATTAAAACAACTAATTAAATTATTTTAAAATATTTATATTTATCATTTTTTCTCAAAATCATTCTACCTAACTAGTAAAATAATATATAATCTAAAGATATATGCCTACTTAACTTCATTAATTCCTCTGAAAAAATCAATATTGTCTTGTATTTTTGAAGAGGATGGAGGGTTAAATTAGGAAGGGAACTTTAAGTTGAAGAGGGGGAAGTGGCAATGATGAGAATTTGGGGCTGGAATTGACCACCACGTGACAATCCAACGGCTGGTCTCACTTTCTCATCCTGGAATTCAATTCCACCCCCCATCTAGATCTAGTTTCTTGCATACAGGGGCCCCCGGATTTTGATTTCCTTCCTTCCCAATTTATGGTGTTATTATAGAATAATTTTTATTTTTTATGTATGATGTAATAGAGAATTAGAGAGAAATTAATATTTATTTGTGATTTTTCTTATTATAATTTGTACTTAAATATGATTTCTCGTATTTATTATTTTAAATTTACATTCACAGGGGCAAAGTTAAATTTCTTTCCTGATTTAAGACAAAATTAATAATTAGTTCACCACTTTTATTGGCTCTAAAGAAATACATGAAAGTGATATTTGAAATGCCATTGGAATTAACTTTTGAAATTTATGATGTAAATATGTGAGGAGAGTTTTATTTCGGCGAAAAATAACACTTGAAACTTAGGTTTTAACAAAAAAAAAATACACCCTATGGAGCATAATATATATAAAAAATCCCCTCTATATCAATCTTTCTAGTTCTAAATGTAATTACTAATCATAAAATTCATTTTTTGTCATACCTATAATGTAAGACAACAATTCATTTTTTTAAAATTATTCTTATTAATTACACATATTAAAGATTTTTTTTCCAAAAAATACACATATTAAATATATTTTTGTTAATGTCTATTTTCAATGCATACCGTTGTAGATGATATTTTAAGAAAATTGACACATTTTTTAGAAAAAGCTAATTCAACTAACGTTTTTATCTTTAAAAAATTAATTTTGACTAATTTTTAGTTCACATATTTTTTTAATTCCATGAATTTAACGAGGTACTCCCTTTTATCCTTAATATAAGATATATTTAAGGAGTTAATCTTAGTTTTAACCTATAAATATAAAACATAATTTTTATATTTATCATTTTTTTAATTTTCATCTGTTAATGTCACTTCAACAATAATTAATGATGAGAGAGAATATAAGAATTAAAGAATATAATTCGAGTGTCTTAAAAGATACATATTATATAAAATATTTTAACTATTTTTTTTAATTTAATCAAATAAGATAAATATGTCAATGATTTATAAATTTTTTTATAAAAGGCAGGTTAATACATGCATATGATATAGGAGTATTGGGAGTAATGAGTAACTTTTTTCATTCGAGTGTGAAGATGAAGAGTGGAATAAGGCAAATCCGTACGCACAGCACGTGAAGCATGCCCTGTAAGGGCCAAAGGGCCGTCAGGTATCTTTTGTTCCGTCCTGCTCATCCTTGTCACCTACCCCTTATCCCCTTTATTTTGTTTTTTTTAAAAAAAAAAATTATTGTTTTTTCTCGCATTTTTTCCTTGTAACTACATCTATGAAAAAAACGGACTTGAATTTTTTTCTATATTCATTTCCATCATTTTTCCATTTTTATTATTGTATTAAGATTTTAACAGTTTAGATTTATTATCTTTTTTTATAATAATGTTTTAATCTGAAATCATAATCCAACAATTAACAAAGAAAAAGAAGGAAAAATGATGTCAATAAATATAGGAGTAAAAAGCTCAAGTCTGAAAAGGACTGCCACATGTGCCCACTGCAAACACAAACAAAACAACCAAATCTAGTATTAAATCGTACGTATTGCGAAAAATACGAGGTATCTTTCATTTGAGTCTCTAATCATCTATAATTAAATTCTAAAAAATACTTTGGGTCAAACTGGAGGCCAGATCGAAGCCTTGAGACACGGATACAAATTTTATATTTTAAATTTATAACAAGTTGTATTGTTTATAAACTTTGAATCAATATTTTTTAAAATACATATATGTTTTATATTTTTGGAAGAACAATTGTCAGTTTCAAGAAAGTAATGTGATTACTTAAAATTCTCACAACAAATAACAACATATATATATATATATATATATATATATATATATATATATATATAAAATAACAAGTTTTGATTCAGGAAACCACGGTTTGATCATTTGTTATTGTAGCTTTTAATGATGACATTCCTTTATGGATATATAACTCAGTTATTTTCCATGTGATTTTTTTTTTAATTTTAATTTTATTTTAGTGAGCCTAATCTCGCCAATACAAAAAGAGCATGATAAAAGATTTCAAGTGACATATGGAAACTTGTTGAGCTCTTGCAATAACCTCCATCAAGAGCAAGCAACTTTTCTTTGGATTATCTTAGATGTATTCTTTTATACTATATGTCATGTCTGTGTATGAGCTCTTCATTATATATGTATCATTTCTTATTTTTTAAACGTGGGTGTGTTATTTTTTTCTTTCTGTCATGTCGAAAAAGATAAACCATGTGGGAAAAGATTGCGGCTGAGATTTTTTGGGCAAAATAACTAAGCACTGATTAAAAGCACCAATTGTAATAAAGCGGGTGGCGACAATGGAAGGTCAATTTGAGACAAACGTGGACCTTGTGCTTTAATTTCCTGTTTAAGGCTGTTTTCTGCAGTTCTGAAATTAAGACACAAGTGTACGTCTCGCCTTAAAAAATTAATTAAGAAACAAACGCGGCATTGACTGATTATCTGGTGAATTCAAATTAGCTAGATTTTGCAAGATTGTCCTGATTAATCTGGTAATTTTATAAAAATTATGAGGTGTTGGTAGTAATTTTATATACAGAGGGAAATTTCTTTTGGATATTTCGCCCATTTGGTTGTTGACGGGACTCGTCAACCCACTTGCTCGTGCCTCATATATCCTTTGCAGCCTCAAAAGGTTGGCAACGAACTAATTTATGATTCTGCGATTCAACTTGGTGTGAGATTCTTCTATAATTTTTTCCAAAAAAAAAAAAATCATGCTCACAGTTCCACTTTTAGGACGAACGTGGTTACATTACCTAATTTATATTTTGCTACACTATTGATATTCCGTCCAAGGACATTTGGCACACAGTGTGGAATAGGCTTCGAGACGGTCCACTTACATAACTAATTAAATTATTGCATTGATGAGTGCCAAACAAGGGGGTCAAGTTTGTCAATTTCTGATCAAGCATCATACCATCTTTTTTGGTTTTTGCCTAACACCTCTCTCTCAGCGTCTAACTGATGAAACTGTGTTAAGGATCATTCTGCCATACTATTACTATATAAAACCTTGTGAGTAATATGTGATTTATAAGTTTAAGAAGCCGACTAACCCTTTTGGGAGTATTCATCCTATAATGTTCAAAACATTAAATCAATATATACTCCCACAGAGTTTTGTCTTCAAGTGAATGGTTGAAATTTAAGCATCAGAAGGATTGATAGGAAATATGTTTGGATTTCTCTTGGTACTACTAAAACCTAACTAATTTGTTTCATAGGAATATATGTCTATTATGGAAATCACACTACCTCCGAATAATTTATTGCGGTGGCTAAGTATTTAGAGCTTGAATACGAGACCACCAGTTAAATTGAAACTAGCAATATTCATCAATTGATCTAAGCAGTCGGTAGTTGATTCAATTAAAACCACTCATGAGAACATATGGTAGTTGATTATTCCTATAAAACTAACTAATTTGTTTCATAAGAATATATGTCTATAAAGGAAACCACGCTGCCTCCAAATAATTATTACGATGGCTAAGTATTCAGAGCTTGAATACGATACCACTAGTTAAATTGAAACTAGCAATATTCATCAATTGATCTAAACAGTCGGTAGTTGATTCAATTAAAACTACGCATGAGAACATATGGTAGTTGATTATTCCTATAAAACTAACTAATTTGTTTCATAGGAATATATGTCTATAAAGGAAACCACGCTGCCTCCGAATAATTATTACAGTGGCTAAGTATTTAGAGCTTGAATACGATACCACTAGTTAAATTGAAATTAGCAATATTCATCAATTAATCTAAGCAGTCGGTAGTTGATTCAATTAAAACCACGCATGAGAACAAGGATGTGTTGAAAGATTAGTTTTTTAACCTAATATGTGTTGAAAAGTTAGATCAACCCAAACTTTGGATTATTATAATTATCTCTGATGTATACTCGGTTTTTAAATATAACTAGATGGGGAAAACTCAACCTTAAATGGTAATACCAGCTATCAAGGTCATTTTCGCTTATGTGTTGCTGAGTATTAGCATACGACGCTCTTATTTAATTTTCTTTGACTTCGTGTGTCTTGACTCGTACATTTAGTCTAATCAGCAAAACCTAAGAAAGCAACACATAATGACCAGGTGGTTTGGAATGGATTTTCCATATAATTTCAATTTCTCACAATGATCTTGTAATTAACTTAGTAGTATGAAATTTTTTAAAGGCATACAGTTTGTCAATGAAAATTCGAACACTAGTTCACTCTATTGTGATCTAACTCATTCAGTTAGATCAACACTCACTAACAGTAGTATAAGATATTTTTCGTGAGAAAGTGAGGTTATACTGGTTTAATCCCATTCATAACCTTTTGTTGTCTGTGCATGTTCTTTGAATATAGAAAGAGTTCGAATTCCTCATGTTTAGGGTAAGGAGATTAACTTTAAAAATTGAGGTTGGTCAATTTGATCGGAAGCTAAATTCTGAAGTAATTAAAGTTTCCTCACCAGGGGAGCTCATTTGATTGATTGATGTTTTTAACAAAATAAATTCAATAGCAGTACACATTTGGATATTACGACGTTAGCTTATTACAGCTCCTTACAGCTCAGCATTATTGAAATATACTATATATATATTACAACTCCTAATAGCTCAGCACGATCTTACAGCTCAGATGTGCCTCTACGTCCATGTCGACTTATCAAGGAACCCGTTTCCTGTCTATCTGCTGGATATATGGTCTAGATTTAATTTTTTATTTATTTTTGTTTTAAAAATTATTTTAAGTAGAAAATTTAAAATAAAAATAATCTCTTTACTAATATTTTATTAAAAATGATTTTTTATTTAAAATCACTCGATATAAAAAATTAAATTTGGACAATCCAGAAACGCCAAACTCCCCTTGTCTTTGTTGTTTTTTTTTTTTAAAAAAAATTATATCAATGTAATAGAATATAATTCGTTTTAACTTCAAACTACTGTATCCCTTATCAGGTATAAAAAAAACTACTATATCCCCTATAAATACAAGGGAATACTGACTCATTCGTAAAATTTTAAAAAAAATAATAATTAATATTTACAACCAAATAAAAGTTCTCATATAAATACCTGTAGGCATTTGGTCTAATGGAATGAGTTTTGGTTGCTTAAACATAAGGTCTTAAATTTGAATCTATATAAATATAGAAAATACTTTTGAAAGAGTTATCTCCAATTGCACTCTAAAAAAACATCGTATTACTCACGGAATTATCCACGAAAAAAATTTCGTCAGAAATTACCCACGGATTACCCACAAAATTCCGTGGGTAATTTTCATTACCCACGAAAAATTTCCGCCTCAAAAAAACATGTGAGAAAATAAGTTACGCCTTTTTTTTCAACAGAAACCACAAAATTCCGTGGATAATTTTAGTTATCCACGGAATTTCATAAGCAATTTCTAACCAACTTTTTTCTGTAGATAATACGTTGTTTTTTTTTTTTTTGTAGTGTTGGATTCAATGATATTTGAATCTAACTCAATCATATGGTTATATAATAAAAACTCTCATATCAATTCTATACCTTCCTTAACATTTTTGGCTAAGATTAAGGGGAGACTAAAACTTATCCCGAGTATAGCTAGTATTACCTTCATTCTTAAACATAAAACATAAATGACTTTTTTGGAAGAAATTAAAGAAACTAAATAAGTTATTTAATCATAATATTTTTTATACATCTTTAAATTATATATCAGTTTATAAATTAGAAAAAATAGTTTGAACAAAAAATGAGAAATATAAATACTATAAAGTAATTTAATTAATTTCCTTAACTTTTCTAAAAAAATCAGTTTTATCTTACATTTAGAATTTTTTTTTTTGGTAAAATAAAAGTTTTGGGGGGTTCAACATCAGTCCCCACCAAGGCCAGGGCATAGCTCTGAGCTCTTTGAGTACTTATTAGGGACTTATGAGATCGCCTACCGAAGGAGTTCCAGTAACGAGCGGTATCAAACACACATCTCTTTAAGATTTGACCAAATCCCTTACCATTTATGCTAACTTTCTTTAGCATATTTAGAACTTTAATAGTAAAATATATCATCCAACCAAGGGGAAAGCATTGAGAACTGCGAGCCCACTAAATATTTTCGAGTCTCTGGGCCCCAGTATTGTATGGTTATTCTTCAGATAAACGCGATTAAATATAGAACAATAATGTTTTTAATTTTGTCATGACCAGCAAGTCTTATTATTAGGCTTGCTTACATCGACCTGCACGGCCGAAATCTGAATTTCATTTTCCTAATGCTTAATGAAATAAATAAATGGAGAACAATTTTTTCCAATTAAATATCTAGGGGAATATAAAGGGGCAATAAGTACTCATCAGCTCACATGCTTCTGCGTGCACTTGAAGCAGATGAAATGCGGGATATTTTGTTGATGTAAAATGCAAGTAAGGTGGGGCTATAATATCTGAAATAAAATTCAGATTCATATCCACACAAAAATTAATAAAACCTGGCAGAGAAAATTAGTTTGAAACAGACAAAATACTTTGTTTTTTAATCAGTGAATTAGTACATAATTCACTGATGAGAATTACGAATTAAGCATATAGCAGGAATACTACTTCTAATCTTTAATACAAGATCTCGTTTATGTTGAAACAGATAAAATACCTTGTTTTTTCAATTAGTGAATTAATACATAATTCATTGTTGTGGATTAAGTAGGTAGCAGAGCTACCTTCTCGGGTTCTTAATGTAAGATCTCATTATATTTGACATGAGATCTTATATTAAAGATCAGGGTAGTATTATATGATAACAAGGATAGCATATAGGGCATAGGACGGAGTTGGTTGAGCAGCAAGTTAATTAAATGGGAACAATGGCAAAACCGATCCTAATTAGCGAATAATGGTGTTGTTTATTATTAAAGTCAGAAGAAACATAAACAGTGGGAGAGGGTGACTTAATCAAAAGACTGTGTTGGTGGGGGCATAATTATTTCAGATGTAGGAGAGATAATGGCTTTTCAAGAAGCCCGTTAGTTAATCTAAGTGTGGTCCTTTCATGACTTCTCTTGCACTCTAAGAGTCACTTTCCCTTCATAGTCACTGCAGATCTCTATATATGCTGTCTATCTCTTATAATTTAATCACATGCAATAAAGTAAAAAAGAAAAAGAAAAAAATTAAACAAAGTTGAGTATAACAAGAATCAGCATGATTTATACGTGTTGGCGTTTAAGAAAAGTGTTTTGGATCAAGCAAATACGTACTCACATTATCCATTGTACCCTTCATAAAGAGTTTGGAGTTTGGACTCATGGGTATTTTCATCATAAATTTTTTCAGGCATTAGAGTGTGCAGATACACAATGGAGCCCTCCACAAACAGATAATGGGCGTGTAGATGTGGATGGTACTCTCAATAAGAGAGGACAAGCTGCTTGTGGAGGATTGATACAAGTTGATAGAAGAGATTGAATAAAAGGATTTCAACAAAAGCTAGGATACATCTCCTGAATTGCTGCAGAAATATCCATACTACCTATAGGAGTCGACAAGTTTGTAAGCACTTGAAGATTGTCAACTTTAAGCTTTATACTCATTCATTATTGGGGAGGCCTTTCAATTATTATTAGTTAACTGTGGCCCTCATCCTATAAGTGATGTGATATAAGATTTGACATCCCTTCATTTTGTCAAATTGGGATATATAGAGATTATTCATTCGTTTAGGAAGGGCTAGATATGTCGAATTTCTATCGCTTTGACTAACTCATGAGATAAATCATAATTATATGATGTTATTGGATTCACTTATTGTTTGTTTGGTCTAGGTAATTCAGAATGTGGTGACATGTCATGGTAATGTCTAACCTTATTTGTATATATTTTTGTAAATCATAAGTCTACGACTTACCTCTTTAATTTAAAAGAGAGAGCGGTAGAGATTTCAGACTCAATTTTACACTTAAAAAAAAAAACCTTAAAAGAGATGCTTGGAGCTAATAAGGGCATGATGACTAATACATTAAATACTCCTTTTAATCATTATTATTAGGCATTTTCGATTGACTCACCTATAAAAGCTAGCTTTATAGAAGTTAAGATTATGATAAAGTTCCTTAATATTTATTCTTTGCATCTATTGAGAAAAAGAATTAAAACATAATTACTGTTATCACTTCATCAGTATTCTCCACTCCTTTACACGATTTTTGGCCCTTTATTAAAAGGCCGGGAAATATAAAAATGTCTTTTATAGTAGTAATGTAGTACATAATCTTTTCTTAGGAATCCAAGACTTGTTCGGCTCACAACACACTTGACCCCAACAATACATATTCTTTTATTTTTTTTCCCCTTTTTGGTACATAGCTGCATATATAGAACTACAAAAACATTAAATTTATTTAGACTTATAATTGCAAAATATATTGTGTTTGTGTGTTTACGTGTGTGTGTTTTTTTTTTAATATTTCTTACATCCGTGTTAGGTGCTGGATGGTTCAATCTTTCCCAATCAAGCAATTAATTATATGACAACGTTTTCAGAAGCATGATCCTCGAGTTCACATTAATAATTAATACTAAATAATGTTGTAATATATATATATTTATGGAAGCCAACATCATCCATGAGCTCATTATGGTTTCTTTTCTATCAAACACTACAACTCGAGTAGGGCTCCTACTTGCACATTTTTTCTTCTTTAGCTGTCAATTTGGTGATCAGTTTCGACGTTACTGGCAACCTTTTTTCTTCACTCTTGCCTTCCCTTTCTACACATTTCCTACTCAATTTACATGTGAGAATTTATATTATTCAGAAATCAAACACAGTGATTGAATAACTTTTTGAATTAACTAAATTATCTATCTAATATACGGTTTATTAATGTAATGACTAAATAACTGATCTGCATACACTAATATAACTAGTTAAGTTAATTATTTATAAAAAAATATGTGCTATTCTATTTAAAATGTATTCTCTAATCATTTGTACATAAGAACTATCCCTTGGTAGAGACATTCTTAATACATACAATTAACATGAATGGTTTGAGAAAAATTATAAATTTAAGAAATAAAAGGTATTAAGATCTTACATTTATAACTAAATTAAACTTCCTAACTAACAACCGACGACCAAAAGAAACAACCGACAACCAAAAGAGTAGTGCAATGCACATGGTAATCTATATCATCTTTGGACGCTCTTGTTTGCTTTTAAAAAATGTCTTAAAACCAAGCAAAGATGGCTCAATCGTTCATTGTGGACCCATTTCATATGTTATCAAAATATATATGGGTTCGAGTATTGTTTGATAAGTTTCACAATTCAAATTTTCCATTTTCTTCTTCTTCTTCTTCTTCTTATTATTATTATTATTATTATTATTTGCTTTCAATAGATGGAACAATTTTTTTTCTTTGTTTAGGATAATCCAAGTTGGTATCTTGATTGTGTGTGTTACACTTTCAGCGTAAGGAGCAATCAAATATTAGAAAATGGAATGCTACCAAATTGGTTGGCTCAGAACTAAGTAAACACTATGATGTGACTCTTTGCAATTGGTCACAGACGAATATTTGACTTCTCATTTTTTACTTTTACTTTTATTTCTTTTTCTTTATTTTATTTCCCATGGAACTTCAATCTTGAAAGACATAAAAACTGGAGAATCACACCCAGGGACACCTTAATTTTACGTAATTTTTTTTTTTATATATAAAAAAAAGTTTTGAAAGGGTTCGACATCAGTCCCCTACCAAAGTTAGGGCACGGCCCCAGGCTCTATGAGCATTTATTAGGGACTTACAAGATCGCCTACCAAAGGAGTCCCAGCGACGGCAGAGGGGATCGAACCCACGACCCAAGGGCCTAATCCTGGATCTCTTACCATCTATGCCAACTTTCATTGCCTACGTAATTTATTCTTGATACTGATGAATTGGAAGGCCGGCCGATTATATATATATATAAATAAAAGAATCCAATCATATGGGTGCAATGATGGGCTCCTTCTTTTGGGATCAGGTAGGCCCATTAAGAAAAAGCAAAAACTTGATTTAGGAATTTTATATACTTTTATTTACCAAAAAAATATATATATATATATACTTTTAGGTTTATTATCTTAAACATTTAATATAATTAAATGTTTATAAGTTGCATATTTTATAAATTATAGGTAACCATGAATATTGTAATTGATTATTATTTTGAACTTCATAAAATATACAATGTCCAAATTAATCGGTATATCATTTGATGACTATATTTTGCAGTATTGCATTCATTGAACATTCTCTTAAAAAACTAGTTTAGACAGAGCATCAATACTTTAATTCAATAAGTCAACTCGTGGACAGGTTTCGATGTGACATTATAAATATGTGTATACTAAAATTGATACCTGTGTCTGAATATAATTTGATAGGATCACACTTATAGATAGTTTTTATAGTTTATATTCATATTGGCTAGCGAACATAAAAATTGTAACTTTAAATCACTTTCAAACAACATATACTAGTATGTCGTATAAAAAAAAAAAACATACTCCCTCTTGTAATTAATATGAGACATATGTTCTAAATATAGGATAAAGTTTTCCTAATTTATTATTGTTGATACTATCTCAATAATAATTAAGAAGAAGAGATAATGAAAGAATTAAAGAAGGTAACTATAATTTTTTAGAAAATACATGTTATATTAACTAACTTAATCAATTTTTTTAATTTAATAAAATTAGATAAAGATGTCTTATATTAAAAACATAAAAAGTACAATATCCATAATTAGGGGAGACCAGTAGACTTCTCTCGTTACTTAAAGTAATTTTTCTTTTTTGTTTTGTATGCATTCGGGAAAAAGATTCTTTAGTTGAGTGCTATGTGCTAACATACTATTTCTAGTTTATCAAAGCTGGTGATTTGGATTAAATTACTTGAAAAATCTGGTTAGGCAAATGCTGACGTTAATCCCGGAGTTAGTGTTGCTATCATTAGATGCCCCAATTACTATTCGGAGTAAATATGAAAATAAATAAGAAAAATAATTTTTAGCCTGACAACAAAAATATATTTAAGTATTATTGTTTAGTCCAAAAATAAAATATTATAGACCTAGAAGCATCGACAGTGAACCAACTATATCACGATGTGGCTGAATTGAGTTTGGATCTCATCTTGTTTAAAAAAGAGCTCGGAGAAAGGTATCTGTATGACAAGATCTCATCTTACGAGTACTGAACTTCCCTTTTTTTTGGGATGAAGGCAAACGTTTTAGGTAACTATGATACTCCTTAGCTAATATTTTAGACTTTAAAGGATGGTTTGAGCAGTTTTGAAGTTATGAAGCATGGATTCGCAAAACACCTAAAAGGAATATAAATAAATAGATAAGGAAATTATATGAACGCGTTTATGTGCATACAAATGGCCAATGAGCTCTTTAGAGGTGTTTTCTAAAATACAGCTTACTACGTAGTGAAATACTATATCATGTGAATATTCATGATAATAACACTGAAAAGGTCCAATTATTGACACTATATTCATATAAATAAACTCCCAAGCTAACTATTATATTTAGGATAACAGAGGTCGAGTATTGGATAACGCGTGCTGTTTGAATCAAAAGACGTTCGACACCAAGTCTGATTTGTGAGATAGCTTATGTCAGATTTTTTTTTGGTCACAATTATGATCAATAAAACAGATATTATATAAACACAATCATGCGTGACTTAATTTAACCATTATGCGCCTATATTTTATAACTAAATCATCATCAGTTTTTAAGCTCCTATTCAATGGATAGAAGTGGTGGACTCAACCAAAACATTATTTTATTCAATTTAATTGTAGACGAAATTAAATAAATGAGAATGAACCCTAATGCATGTCACCTGGCATGCGGTCTAAATGCATTCCAAAACATAAGCGACTCCGAATTCTTCTTGTAAAATTATTATTATTCATAAGCTTCGGTTGTTATCTGTTTGTCTATACATACATGCTAACGTGAGATTAAAACAAGATTTTTTCTGGAGTTTTATTTGTCTTTTGAACTATGGAACGTCGCTATTCATGCTTCTTTCACATAAATTTAGTAAGGATTGATAGGGACTTGTAAAAAAAAAGAAAAAGAAAAAGAAAAAGAAAGGTTTATTAAAACCATTTTCCCCTAATCCTCAGAATTTGAATGTTTTCGGCCTAACTGGAAATTTCATGGAGAAAGCAAATACGTGATGGGAAATGAGACGCCCAAAATGAAGAAACTAATAGTCATTGGGCTTAATGGCCCATATTTTACATTCATTTTTTAATGTTTTGGGCCCCCATTTCACGTGCTTAAAGGGTGAACAGACTTTTTTTTTTTAAATGTTACAAGGTTTTTTTTTATCTCACTATGGGCTTGTTGGTATTGACTTACTAAAAGCAGCTTTTTAAATTTAACTCACATTTCCATCCTGCAAATTATGATTGAAAGATTGATTTTAAAACAATAGCATTAACTGTTGCACTTTTATTTGTATGCCAAGAAATTTTTTTAGATAATTTGAATTTCAGTAATTCATCGTTATTAGAGCATGCTTCATTGCTTTGGTTGTCACCGTGAGCGTTTCAATGCATAAAGAGAGTTTGTTGAGAAAACTCTGATTTTAATAGTTTTTTTTTTTTGCCAGAGATTTAAATATTATTAATAATGGCATAAAATTTAAAAGGGTTACCATTTTAGAGCAAAAGTCGCATCCCACCGTTAAGTCACTGTTCACTATGATTAGAGAGAAAGAGATAAAGTAAACAGTAATATAACCACGTGTGGTGAACGGTGACTTAACAGTGGAATGTAAATTTTGCCTCAAAATGATAACCACGTGTGTATTTTTGCTTCAAAAAAAAACTTAAGTATATTTTTGCTTATGAAAAAAAGCTTATGTGTATTTTTGCATATTAACCCAATTTAAAACTAACAATAAGACTCAAACTCATGTGTCTTATTTCTGGAAAAAAAAAAAACCATGTGTCTTACGAAATATGAGTTACATCCTTACTCATTATAACCCTCTTTTTATTTGGCCCAAAAAAAAAAATCTTTTTGTAATGGATTGTGTAATTTATTTAGATCCTAACTATTTTGAAAGCTGAGAAAAAGATTGGTTCTTTTTTTCTTTGTTATAAGAAAGTTTTGGAAGGATTCGACACCAGTCCCCTATCAAGGTTAGGGCACGGCCTCGGACTCTATAAGCACTTACTGGGGACTTACAAGATCACCTACCAAAGGAGTCCCAGCAATGGTAGAGGAGATCGAACCCACGACCCAAGGGCCTAGTTCTAAATCCCTTACTATATGTGCCAACTCTCATTGACAGATTGGTTCTTTTATGTTGACTATTAAAAAACACTTATTTTATGAAGCTCGACCATCGAATACATGGGATTTAGGGCCGACTTGTGGGCCTCAAAACTGCTCAATCCCTTTCACTATTTTTTCATTCTTATTCATAAAAATAAAACACTTTATAAAAAAAAACATAAAAATTCATAAATTAACACGTACATATTATTACCTTTGGTCCTAATTATAAGATAAAGTTGAATTTTTTTAGGGATTAAGGAACGTTAGGGTTTTTAACGGAGAGGCAACATTACTATGTTTTGATACTTCCGGGGCAACATTGCTACGTTTTGGAGTAGTAATGTTGTCCCTGAAGTACGCGCCTAGGAACAATTTTGCCCCTCTGTTAAAAACCCTAACGGTCAAGTTAGGGTTTTTAACGGAGAGGCAACATTGCTACGCCAAAAACTTCCAGGGCAAAATTGCTCCTGGGCGCGTACTTCCGGTGCAAAATTGGTACTTAACCCTTTGTTTTACAAAAGTTAAATGGGTTTAAACAGGCTGTTCTACTGAACTTATTTATTTAATCTCGCCTTTTATAGGGTTAGCCATTTTAAACTTGACTTCCTTTAAATGCTCTAAATCATATGCCTGACTTTTAATTTAAAAGGGCTTAAATAGGCAAGATCTGTTTTTTCAACAATTATGTCCTTTTAAAAGTAAATAACCTTAAGAGTAAAATTTTATTTTCTCCAACACCATTCATGTATTTAACAAGTTTAAAAATAATTTAATTTATTTATAAAAAATAATTTCACATTATATTTTTGAAATTAAATAATTATAGAATTCAAAAAATGAAATAAAGCTTCAAAATGAAGTCAAAATTTAGCGTTATAGAATTACAAATATATTTTTATCTAAATAAATGATAATAATAAGAGAAAATCTTATAAAAATACCATCTAAAATTTAAAACGACAAATAGTGATTTTACAATAAATTGAATTGTTAATCTCATTATTGTTTTTGCTAATATGATTTTAAAATCAAATGATCTTTGTTGTTATTTTTTATAATAATAATAACAATAATAATAACCCAAGGTTCGCTGGGGAAAACAAAAAAACCCGAGCTTCGAAAGCTTAATCTAGCATTCAGGTCAAAAAAAGAATCTTAATCTAGCTAGGGCTTCACTCACAATTGATCACTGTTGGTGCCGATAGCCGCGAAACAAAGGAGACCCAGAAAAAGAGAGCGAGAGGTGAAGAGAATGGGGGTGACGAAGCAGCAACAGCAACAGGTGGGATACGCGGAGCAGCTTGTCGCCGTTAACCGCTATAATCCTGACATTCTTCCCGATCTCGAAAACCATGTTAACGAGCAGGTGCTTGACGAATTTTTTTATTGTTGAATTCATGTTTTGAAATCCATTACTCCTGATTAGGTTCGTGAATGTTATGCGTCTTCCCATCCATTTAATTTATGCTATTCTCTCTATCTCCATAGGAGAATGGGGAGATGCCGTGTATTTACCGTACAAGCAACCCAACCATTGCAGCAAAATGAATCTAGAGACTTGGAAGCATTTAAATTTTTTAGTAATTTGTCATTTACTTCAGAAAGACAATATGGTCTTGGCTTCCACAACTGTAGAATCATCCTGGACTATTATTCATGGCATCAATGGGGAGAAACACTTTTTTTTAAAAAAAAAAAAAATTATTTTAAAAATACGCATGTATTTTCAACTATTGTCTGATGATGCTGTTCTTCTTAGTCCCCGGCATTATTGAGATTTTAATTGGCCGGTAATTTGAGAATGAGAAGTTACACAATAGAGAAGCATGAAATTTGTAATATTTTACAGTTGGTATTCTCTTTGGGGAAAATGCAGTTGGTATTTTGTTAGGGTTGGAAATTGTTTTTGTTTCTCTTGCTTGTTTATATTGAGAACATGGAGGGGTCATTTTATTCTTGTTTTCATCTCTCTGTATTTCTCTCTGCGTGTGCATTAGAACTCTTATATGACGTACTATAACAGCTCTGCTGCTCTAGGCAAATGCATCGGAAAACATGTAAAAGGTTACCGCTTCCCCCATCACACCAGTTTACACCCTAATTGGTACTCCTTCAGTGACATATTTTACCTAATTTAATTAGATTAAATAAGTTGTATAAGTTAGTTAATATGACATATATTTTCTAAAACACACTACTCACCTTTCTTCACTCCCTCATTCCCTCTTCTCATTGATTATACTTGAAGAATAGGGGTAAATTAAGAAAGTATTGACAAATATGAAAACTTTGTCTTATATGTAATATATAGGATGAAGATCAATTCTCCAAATATGTTTTATATTAAGGACTGGAGGAGTAGTTTGTAGGCTTATTTTGAACTTGTGTATCTTGTGAGCCGTTTGTCTGTATGCCAACTTAATTTTTTTCACTTCTGTTTCTTTTCTAAACCAGGTTTCATCACAAACATACAGCTTGGATGCAAATCTATGCCTCCTTCGCCTCTATCAGGTATATTGCATGCATCATAATGAGAGTAATAGGCAGACACTTTTACCCTAGGAGGAAGTCTAGTTCTTCTCTGTCATCAAACGTTCTTTTCTTTTGTAATTAGCAATCATTTTGGCTATTTTACTTTCTCCTTTTTGTTCTTGTTCTCTTTTTCAGTATTGGCTGTAAGATAGTATTTTGCTCAAACTGACAGAGTGGTGAGTAGGTTACTGATAAGTTTTTCTATCATTACAGTTTGAACCAGAGAGAACAAGTTCTCAGATTGTAGCCCGCATATTGGTTAAGGTCTGGTTAGGCAATTTATGGCTGTATTTTTCTTTTCATCAAGAGGAGTATGTATGACCAGTGGGTTGAACACCGGGTTGATGTTTTCCCTTCTATTGAGCAGGCCCTCATGGCAATGCCAGCTCCAGACTTCAGCCTTTGTCTCTTTCTGATTCCAGAACGTGTGGTATTATTCTGTCAAATCATTCTTTTCATTGTTCTTTTTAGGATCAAAAAATAGTTTGTTCTAATAATTATTTATCATGTTTCATAGCAAATGGAGGAACAATTCAAGACACTGATTGTTTTATCACACTATTTGGAGGTATGCATTGGGTCTCATTACCCAATCATTTACCTAGAAATTAAGCATTAATTTATTTCTTCATTCATCAGACAGGAAGATTTCGCCAGTTTTGGGATGAAGCAGCAAAGAGTCGTCATATAGTTGAAGCTGTGCCAGGTGATGAGACATCCTAACATATGAAAAGATAATTTATTTTTTTGTGTTGACACTTGAAACTGATAGAACCTTCTAGCTTCTGTATTTTCATTTATACACATGCCTATACATGAGTCTGAAAAACTATCAACTGCAGGTTTTGAGCAAGCAATTCAAGGTTATGCAATTCATGTCCTCTCGCTAACTTACCAAAAAGTTCCTAGATCTGTGCTGGCTGAGGTGGGCTGTAATTTGTCCATTTGAACCTTTAATTTATTAATTGTTGGAATTTTCTTTGTCCTTGTTGTAGTAGTTTCACATGGCTCAGTTCATTTTTGCTCATTTTGAGTCACTCGTTTGGGGTGGTGCATTGTTAATTCATTTTTCTGTTTGTTAACAAAAGCATATGATCAAGGCTGATTGAAATAGTTTAGGGGGCGGCAGGGTTCCGCTGAATTGTGTCTTTTCTGATTTTGAATCTTGAGCATGAAAGATGGCATGGTTTTCTCATTAGTCTCAAGTATAAAATAATTGACTACGTGTCAATCTCTCACAGGCCATCAACATAGAAGGCTTGGCCTTGGACAAATTCCTTGAACACCAAATAGCCAACAGTGGTTGGATGATTGAGAAGGGCCATGGCAAGGGTCAGCTCATTGTCATACCAAAGAATGAATTTAATGACCCTGCATCGAAGAGAAATGCTGCAGACAGTGTGCCATTGGAGCAAATTACACGCATTTTCCCTATTCTGGGATGACATGTCTGTGGATCTGCCCAATGACACAATCAAACTCTGTTGAGCTGTTTTCAGTGGTTTTGGCCCTCCATTTGTCATCCCTTGTCACTGCGGCTCTCTCTCGATGCCTCCTGATTTTCTTTCCTGAGGAGGTTTTTGAATGATATTAGGTGTGGCTACATCTTGCTGTCTCTTTTCCTCTTAGATGCGTAAGTTTGATGATTGTGGATAGCTTTTTGTCAGTGACCTAGCATTTATTTAAGCTGCTGTACTAATGCTTTATTGTACTTCTATGAATGATTCACTGAACGGTGGTCATATATACTTAATAATTGCTTGTTAGGATAACATTTGGGAAAAGTGTTTATTCACGCAAATTATGACAAACTTTATTTACCTTGTAAATCGCGATTGAAAACCCGTTTTTGAAGATTCCAATTTTGATATTCTAAAGAAGCACTTAGGACTTGTTTGAGTAAGTGTTAGAGAAGTTTGTTTACAAAATCTGAAACAATTTTTTTTTTTACGTATTTATCTCATATTATAAATTTAATTGGAAAAACAATATATACCGTTAGTCTAGAGAGGCATTTAGTTGACAGTTTCCCAAGTGACAAATACTCAATCCTGAGTTTTGGTAACGCAATGAGATTGAGAAAAAATATGCAGTTTTATTGTCATCAAATAACTCAATTTCCAATGCAACATGTTTAGATGGATCTTTAGTCATAACTTGTTTTCTGATATAAATTTGATTTGGGATTCCCATATTGTAAGGTTATGAGCGGTAGGATGAAATATATAGAAAGAAAATGAGAAAATTAATAAAGTGCTCTTACTTGATACTCCCTCTCTTATGTTTTGTTCCTACTAAAGAGTCCTGGAAGCGTAGTTTTGTTCCTATTTATAAAGAAGCTAGTCTTCGGCCAAAACATTAATTAGAATTTTTCAGATGTGCACTTATCAAAAGAGGAGAGATAATAAATGAATCAACTTGGTCGATTTTCCCGACGAATGGCATTTTTCTCTCATAAAAAAAATCTCTATTTAAAGTTCATTACTAAGTTTATCTAATTTTTTTGATATTGAAAAAAAAGACATTTATTCCTTCTGAAAACGAAGGGAGGACAACAATTAGCTGATACTTCTCTATTTTGATAAAATAAAATCACTGCAAAGAATAAGATATTGATTTGCAAGTGATCATGATACTTTTAATATAAATTATTTGTTACATTTACCAATGCAAAAATAATAAAGATATTTTGCTATATATTTTTTGGTGAAAAAAATCAGAATTTATCACCGAGAGAAAACAGTTATTATTGCATATTATCATTCCTTATCACGCTCTCATACGTTGAAGAAAAACACTGCACAAAATTTCATATTGGGCACATGAAATGTTTGACTTTAAATTCCAATATATTACACCAAAGCAGCATAATGGTTTTCCCCCCTTTAATTAAAGTAAATGAGTAAAATGTTTAAAATTGTACTTCATTACTCTTAATTTTATATAGTCACACAGAACATGACTCGAACGGCGGAGAGCAAGTTCACAGGAGTTGATCACCTCCCACTCTAAAACTAGAAATAGCTCAGAAATCACTGCCATAGGCAAAACCCACAAACAGAAAGTAATATTATTTAAAAGAATCAATAATCTGCAAATCTAAAAGGTAGAGCTCCAACGGGCATGGTTTCTATTTACAAAAGTGCACCTACCAAGATCGTTAACCAGTCAACAGAAGAATGAAAACCGAGACAATGATCTCCAGCAAAGAGAAAAAAGGAGAGATTTTTTTTTTTTAACAACCCTCCGCTATTTACTCTGCTCTACCATGTTTTTATATATAAATCGAGATTTTGACAATGGAGTTAATGCTGCAAGTCAATAGACTAAAAGCCTGGAGGATTTCTTCTTGAACCAGCATCTTACAGTCACAGAGAAGCCCACTTGAATGCCTCTGCTTCTATGTTTCCTCCAAGGCTCTAACAGTAACCGCTCCCTCACAATAAACTGTCTCTATTCTCTACTTAGCATCTTATTTTGATCAAACCCAAGTCAACTAGCTGTAGATTATATATTAGTGCAAATGATCATTGTGCCAATACTCAATGGCAAAGGGTTTGTCCATAAGTCACCCACTGTACAAAACTATCCGGAAATTCCTCTAAAACATTGGGCCGTGAATTACCATAGGATAACTCTGATCGAGTATGCTCCCTTGCCTGAGAACATTATGCGGAATTAGCTTTTCATACAAGGACGAAGTATTTAAGAAAGACTTCAACTACTGGAAAACATGTTGGTGCTTCGTAAATGACAAACATAAACCTTAGGCACATCATCAAAGAACGTTTTCCCCCTCCCTCTACTCATTGGAAAAAATACTTCAAAACCCAAGCCGCAAAAATTTAAGTAATGCAGAGTGAACGCAGACCCATGAAGATAAGAAAATATGCCATGCCAGTGTCACTGGCACAATAACTATCTTGGAAAAATTTAGGAGCTGTCTGCAATATTGTAGTAATTATATAGGATGGTACCTTCGTGTTGGAACCATTTTCACTGGAGGATGGAGTTGTTTCTCCCGTCATTCCATTGACATTTTCTGATGAACGCCCAGCTACCGGAGAGTTAGTAATTGATGACCTGCAGCCATACATATAGATCTTCAAATAAAACAAGGGGGCACTTAAGAATACAGGAGGTACGATTAAAGCACATGCACATCATAATTGCAAACAGACACCCATGAATAATTGTCATTTTCCATCATATTACTCGCCTCTCATCGCATGAATTTCCTGAAGAAGATAGCCAATCCAGGTCAACAAAGTTCGAGCAACTCAAGGAATCCCCATGCTCAGAATAGTAAATATGATCACTTTCAAGGCAGCGCTCTTTTTGCATGCCACCAAAAAAATGTCTCTGAGACATCAAAGGAGTATACCTACCCATACAATATTAGAACAAATCACAAAATCATTAGACAGACAAAATGAAACAGCAACTAGCTGAATGTGTCATCATGCAAGCAAGCACCGTAAGTTTCTAACTTGTATTGGCATGGTATACAAGGTGATTAATTAACCATTTAGATTACTACTCACGTGCTTTGTTATTGGGTAATTGCACACATAATCACAGCATGGGATACTGAAAAAAGGACTTTTAGGTTTCTGCACCCTCCTAAATATTTTTTTCAGAATGATTACTACTTAGTTACTCGCCTAGTGTTCTCATCCAGAAAGGTCTGTCACAAGAAGACATCAAATTCTGTACAATATGATAATTAGAGTAAAAATGATAGGAAATAAAATGAATATTTTTATCTCATCAAGTATGCCTTGACATGAATTACAATTTGTGCACATATTAATAGAGGCAGACCTTGAAAAGGCTATGTCACTCTCAGAAGTTATTTCAGGAGAAGACTCAGAATGAGCCTTGTTTCCTTCTGATCCGTGAGGCAAAATTGGTATAGAGATATTTTCCAGCTTGGAACTTGGAGTAGACACAGATGCAGCAGAACCGCCACGAAGAATGCTCCCATCTGACAAGGATCTCTTGAAAATTGTCCTAAAATACCAAATATTAATGTTACCGTACAAGTTGCATCAACAAGCAATTTTGATACATATATATAAATGCTTTGTCATCATGATGCCTTGAGCAAGTCCATACAAGTTGAGTAGTAATAAGTAATTCTACAAATGATGCCATTTATAAGCCCTTTTGTACTCCTCCCTCCACAGCAGATAACAGACCATGCCAAAGGAACTTCTGCTCATACCCTATGGTTTTCACACCTAAACTCTTGGATTTGGAGACTGCACTCCTCCATCTTAGACAACAATAGAAAATTAGAGGACTATCTCCAAAATCACCATGGATAAGTTTGGAATTGACATAAAGGATTCTAGTTGGTATTCTATATTATAATACTCCCTCCAATCCGTAATATAACTCACTTTTAACCACCTCACCAGAACCACCAAAAAAGTTTGATTGCATAATTAAAATTGTCTAAAAAATTGCTCAGGTTTCCATCTTTGCCACTAATAATTACCATATATTAAAAAAAACATATACTCTTTCTATCACCTCATTGGAAATTAACAAGAAGGGCATCTTTAAATAAAGCAATTAATGCTCCAGAAAACTGTTGCAGAATGACATATTTCGAACCATAAAAATTCTAGAAAGCAACCTATATAAAGGAATGGAGGAAGTACAAACAAAACGAAAAAGATTTTTTTTTTCTCACATATATTCTGATACACCCGATTAGTGGATAGAATTGTCAGAAGTTGTTAAAGAATATGAGTAAGGAATCAGTTTGATATAGCTGCTAGAAATGGTACATCTTGAATTGCGATCTATGCCTGTCTTTACTTTATCATGGCTAGTTTTATTTATTTATCTATTCTCTCTACTATTTTAGTATTTGAATTTTATGTTTAATTTCTCACCTAGAATTTTGTTCAAATTAATACATATATCAGTAAAAAAAAATTCTATAAATTATTATTTATTCTGTGCATTACATAAGGAAAAATCTCATCAAGGATAAAAAGATAAAAAACAATTCTATTCTAATAATATCTATTTCTTTAATCATTTTAAAAACGTGTAATCAAGAATATAAATCCAAAATTTCCTTCATTCAGGACAATAATAACCAAAGCTGACATAATGGTTTTAGCAGTCACAATTCGGGTACTCTTTCTTTACATAAGCCGTTTTTCAATTCTTCAATTTTAAGAAAACACTGGATGCAGTAAACTGTGTATCCATGGGAGAGAAGTCCAGGGAAACTCAATATAGGAAGGCATCTTCACCAGCATTGGGAAGCATGAACTACTATATTTGAACATTCAAACAAGACAAATTTTTTATTGAACAACTTAAATTGACAATGAGAAACAAGAAGGATCTTTTACATTCTAGGATGCTATAACTATCTTTTTAGCGTTCATGTCTTTTGCTACCAAAACAAGCAAACTGAGACTCCTAAACTTCAGATAGAGCATACATATTACCATGATGAAGGGATAAACTTAAACATTAGGAATAGCTTAAGTACACCAATGAGACAGCCGAGTAGTCAAATAGTGTTGTGTAAAAGCCTTGAGCTTATTGGATGGTCAACCTACTCGTTATTTCCTTGTTTGCATCCCCTAAACTCAAATCCCATCACCCAAAAAGAAAAGTTTCCGTCATCAATTCATAGACTAGACCCTAGAGTATAAAATGAAATTAGACAAACAACTATCATGCTAGATACCCTAATGGCAAACCATATCAAATGGCAGAAAATAACTAGACATGCCAATTAAGTGAAAAAAGCCTGCTTAGAAATTTTTAAGAATGCCATTCTATTTTCAGAAGAGAAATATGATACAGCAATTTGTTTTTGAAGGTTGAAAATGGAAGTTCCAGACGGAGAAACCCCAATCCAAGGGATTTTCAATCATGGGGCAATTTTAGAAGTATAAATACAGCTAGGAATATCGATCCATATAAACTAGATTCAAATACCTTCCATCTTCATCTCCCACTTTCCCTGCATCATAGCGCTGATCTGAATCTAACTCCCACAGAGCAGACTTACCCTGTAGCGGTTGAAAGTGTCCCAGGAATCTGTTCCAACAAAACAGACAAGCCATATTACGGTTTGTGTACAGACAACTTTAAAACCACACCAAAAAAAGATTACAACACAAAATAATTAGCTGCTAATGTTTGACAAAAGCTGCTACAATGACTTAAGAACCACCCATTACGATCCAATTAGAGTGCAAAAGAAATCAGAGAACTAAGTGGGCAATTTGAGAGATGGATTTTTAGAGGCTTGAGAATTGGTCCAGAGTTTTAACAGCCACTTTCTCCATCATTGTAATTAGTTAGACTACATATTCGTCCAAGATCAAGTGAAAAATCTTCCAAGTTGAGATCTATAGGTAAATTGAGAGACAGACTTTAAAAGGTTTGAGATGACATCAACTAAATTGTTGGTCTTGCGATCTACAGAAGACAATGGCAAAAATAGGAGCAATTTCTTATGATTTGATTAATTATTGATGTTAGCCAGCAGCAACGAGGGAAAAAGCTTTATGGCATTGACAAACTATTGCCATCCTTGAGGGTCTATGATTGAAGCGCAATGCTGAAGGAAGTTGTCACTCCGTACACTTACTTGGGAAAGAATATTGTGGCTTCTCCTTGATGGTCTAAACATGGTTTCCCTTGACAAACAAGCAGAGAGTGAAGAGCTTTCCTATCAAAATTGTTTAATCCCTATTTTGCTTTTGCATAGCTTTATATATATATGGCTCTTGGAGGTTTGGCATCTCGGTATAGGTAGTTTTTAATGGTGTAAGTATAAAGAATAGACCTAAACAATAGGAAAAGGTTTTAGCATAAAAATAGACCTGTCATTCTACTGCCTGCAGTTGCTTTCAAATAAAACACTCAGAAATATACCTTACAGCTGTTTGTACTTGAAATTCTCACTTGCAAGTGAATTAAGATATGTGCAATTGCATGCCAAGCCTCTTATCTTTTTCCTTCTAATATGATTTTTTCTTAGTTTTTCATATTTAAAAACCTCAAGAGAGACAGAGAAAGGGAAAGAAAAGAACAAGCTACACGAAAGACATGTTGTAAATAAATCCAAGCTTAAGAAATAATATAACAAGGGGGCACAAAGCCACTAAAGAAATCAGAGGAAAAAATAACTTTACACATACACATTGATTGCATCTTGTTTCTCAGCATCCATGTACGCATTGCTGTAATAGCGTTGAAGAGTCCTAAAAAACTCTTGAGATTGTGTCGCAGCTCTCCACTGGCCCCTTCTCTCAGAGAATATCTAGAAGGCAAAAAAATGAAAATATTATCATGAGGCAAATTGAAAATATGCCGCAACAACATGCAAGCCAAATCAATAGCAATTCACAACAATAGGACCCCATGACCAAAGCTTCTCAGCCTATTAAATGGTAAAGTGGTATGATAGACAAAAATGTGCAAACCAATTCTAAACAAATGCTCAACAAAAAGTCTCCATTATCAACACTACCCTGCCCACTAAATGGTAAAGAGGCATGACAGACAAGACCAATTTGATCAGAACTCTCAATATGAAAATCTCTTCACCACTGCCGCTCTGCCCATTAAAATGTGAAGTGGTATCAGGAATGAGAAACAAGAAACAAAGAAAAACCAAAAGACTGGCCACTGCAAGTGAGGTCATCTTGTCCTCATGAAAACTAAGTTAACTCCAATGTCCTACATTATGCTGCAGGATAACATAAGGTGAAAATATAATGTATTATTATTTGTCGTCTGTGGGAGTAACTTGCCCAATGAGATAACATTCTTAGAAATGATAATCAAACCAACCTTCATGAATCCGTTACCAAAGTAATGTGAAGAAGCTAACACAACAAAAGCACCTATCTTATTACAACATAATTAGTTAAGAAAATCTGGTTAATCCCAATATAAAATCAATTGGAGATGAATAGCGAGGACTTTGTTTTTGTATCCCTTTCTTTCTTCTACAATTTCCTTCATTTATCCCAAAAGAAAAAAATTCTTTGCAAGCCATTAAGTTCAAGAATCAACGCACACATCACAAAGGTAATTATGAAAATAGAATAATGTATAATTGAAGCTATTGCAAGATCACCTTGTTGTGCGCTGCAGAACCGCCATACTGATGTGCAAGTATGTCACCCATTCGCTCATAAAACCGCATCAAGGCATCAGCTATTGGGTCATTAAGGTCAATTTTTGGGTTTTCAATAATTCCCAGAGCATGGAGCTGGTGGCCAAGGGCGGCCAACCCATATGCATATTGTGCAACATTTGTGCGGTCTAAACAGTCTATGCAATTGGTCCTGAGCACTCCCCTCTGAAACATGGGGGCTTTGACAGAATGATTTCCATTAGCAACATTAATTCCTTCACCAGGTTTTCTCTCTAAATTATCAGCTTCCTCATTATAATCGTCAAAGAGTCTTGGTGAAGAGCTTCCCATACCAATTTTGCTGGATGTAAACCTTAAAGTCAGTAACAAGAGGCAACAATGATAAAAACCTGAGGTACTACACCTCCACCAAACATTACTTGTCATTAACATTGCTCAATTCAATGAAAAAATTCACATCATTGTTTATTCTTATCTTTTTCTCAAGCTGTTTTAGAAGTTCAAGTCTAAATGAAGGAAAATTTAGAAATGGTGAGAAGAAAGTCATTGTAATCACATGAACTTACTCTATAGATGGGCATCTTAAAGATTCCTCAGGTCTCAAGGTTGGTGTCACTTGGCAATAAAGAAAACCCGTTAAAGACAACGCATATGTAGCCACTTTGCCCAGAAGCAGCAAGACATCTGCAGATTTGCTGGGAGGAGAAAGGAAAAAAAGTTCTGAATCAACCACCTAAAAGTGCACATGATTTTCTGAGGAAAATCAGTACAAACACATATAAAAAGACATCTACCTCTGAAAATGTTTGTGCAGATCCCAGTGAAGGAATCTAAGCTGGTTCTCCTCAGATAAATCTTTGTTGATGAAATCAATTGCATTAGCAAACTCTGAACGGAGTATGGACTCACGAGGCTTCTTTTCATGGGTCTGTTGGATAAAATATGCAATATCAATCAACAAAAATTCTTATAAAAATGAAACATACAAATGTTAGCTGGTACATCCCATGAGCAGAACTTGCACTCTGTCATGAGGAAACCAGTCCAAGAGATTAAAATATATGTCAACAACTTCTGTACGTATGATGATGAGTTGATAGCCAACATAGAAGCAAATTTCATCTTGAGGGAATAGTGCAATGACATTTTGAATAAATTAGGGAAATAGAACCATTTCCTTTTAAAAAGAGGAACATTACCTTTATTAAATTCAAAATTATTATGGGATTCCCATATCTTTTGACAAGATTCTCGAAGTGCAGTCTAGTGGCTTGGTAATTCTGATCTTTCTTTGACACTGCAAAAAGAAGAACAAGCGGCTCAATGGGCAAACAAATAGATACTATGCACTGATGCTCAACGAAGTAAAAAAGATAAGACATAAAATAACTACGCAATAATTACAGAAGACATACATATAATATCAGGTTTAAGATTTAAGCGGGAAGTTTCCTGTGACCAGAAAAGAGGGATTGAACCACGGTTCTGGACAACAGAACTTATTTGGACAGGAAGACCTTCAGGAACATCCTCAGACACAATTTGTTCTGTCTCAACATCATTAGCTACTCTGCCCTTCTCATTAACACCTCGCCTCAAGTACCTACATAAAATAACCAAATGAAGCTGGCAACCACGCACATAACACAGCAAATATGTATACACTGTTTTTATTTGGTCAAATCGAAACTCAAACAATAAATATTTAGACAAGGATTAGAATCTTTGTGTTGAAAGTTTGCAGAGTTATATTTGTAGTGGTCAAGAATACTTTGCTAATACAGGCATTGTATCTAACAGAGTATCATGAACTATGAAGACAACAAACTGTGCTTTATTTTCTTTAAATTTTTTCTCAAGAAAACTCTGCTATCTACTGAGCTGACTTTTCACCCAAGAAAGAGATTATAGAAAACACTTCTAGAACTGAGCCCTATTTTTCACCCAAGGCAAACTTCCAGCTTTTGCTACCCTTTCAGATGATGTCAGTAATCAGAGCTCAAAACCAACTAATAGGGTCAAAATCTAGAGATATAAATTATTCTTCACATAGAAAAGTCCATCTAAACAAAAATTAGAAACTGATTTCAAGTATTATTCTATATTATGCTTGTTCTATATGCAGACAAAGTAAAACAAGTGCAAGAACTTGCAAATTTAAGATATAGTAGGAACACAAGGACTGGGCATCCTCAACACAAAGATAGATCGTCAGAGGGGCTACTGCAACGACTATGAAACTTTGTACAGCTACATAAACAATAATCAACTGAAGCATAAGCACCACAAAATCATACCAGCAAACAACATAATTCATAATTGATAACAGAAAAATGAACTTGAAGCGTTTAGAGAGAGATTAGGATGAAATTTCCATACCTAGTGCCAGCATAATGGCGTGAACGTCTTGAAATGATGGTGAGTATGAACTCTCGTCCAGCTACTGTAAATGTGCCCTGACACAGCCACCAAATAAACACAAGCTGTTCAATCTTGGAATTAAAATACAGCTACTTCAATCAAGCAGTAGATAATAGTAAAGAATTTAGTCAATGAACAAAAAGAGTATGGAATTCAAAATGATAATCTCAGAACAAAGTTCAACTTGGTGTGTTGAATTGATAACAAAAAATTAGAATTTATTACACTTTTGCCACTTCAACAAGATTATGATTATCATATTACTCAGTGTCAGAGGCTCAAGATCAAGAGCATTCCTTTCTCACCTGTTTAAAAAAGCCATACACTAATGCAACTGTCCAAAGAGTATTTTGGAGATGGTTCCTGATTCCCCTAGTCAAGAACTCATTCCAAACAAACATGGTCTCATAAAGTACATGACCTGTATCGTTATGACATAAGTTGTTTTGAAGACTACGCATAATGTGGTATGAGTAGCTGAAAAAGAAGTCCTTTGTAAGGTCGACCATGCATAGGAGCTTCTTGTATCTAAAATGCCAATACAAAAGGATACAATTAAAACAAAACTGACAAAGCATGTAACAATAAAATTGACTCAAGGCTAAAAAAATAGTAACAGGCATTTAGAATAATACTGCCTACTCATTAAGTTGAGCTTTGTTTCATCGTTGTTAAATTCCATTAAAAATCAGTAATTTATCAACAAATCAATGAACCTTTTAACAAAAGATTTTTATGTTCCAGTCAAACAGAAGATAAGCAGTTGCTAATAAGGGAATACTCATTTATCTTATCTTGGTATATTAAAAGAAGCAGTGAAGTGGATTAATCTAAAATCAGTCAAAGGTTGAGAAATTGTGAAGATCATTAGCAATGCATATTTGTAGATTTTAGTACTTTTTTCAGTATTAGAGTTTTAAAGGTAGGATTTCTTATATCCCTTGCACGTTTTAGAACTTTGATCTTTCCTTAACATAGGTTCTTTTGTGATTAAAAAAGAAATGGCAACACATGAGAGTTTGTAGCAACCTGTTTTCATCTTTAGAATCAGCAATGCTAGATTGAACTGAAGAATTTGGAAGTGGTATCATCCTACTCTTTGATACAGCATATACTGTGTGACCACAGATTGCACCGATTTGCCTTCTTTTTGTGATGAGCAGCATGTAGTACGGCCCTAAAAACTTGACGAACCCTAGAAGCAGAGAAGCAGAATAAGTTAAGAAGTGATAATTTGTCAAGGAACAATTGAACAAGACATCATGAATCAACTTACCAACAATTCCATAACAAGTTGTAACAAATTTCAGTCCACCTGTGGACTTGTTCCCTTCATGTATCCGCCTCAACAAGTCAGAACATTGCTCTTCTGTATATGTTGTAGAGTCTTCACAAAGGTTTAGCTCAGAAGGCTCTAGACGGTCAATCTTCAGCACTCTCCAATATGTCCTGCTCTTGTCCCTTCCTATCATGTAAAAGTTCTGTGACATGAAAATAAACAAATGCACAAGGTAAAAATACTTCACAAAATAAATACTGCAATTTTTGACGGTCCAATCTTGTAACATGATGTTGCACAAACAAGTTAAGGCTTAATATGCACTAAAGATACCGGCATTATGATTTATAATGCAAACAGTCTAAAGCATGAACTTGAGCTGGTGGAAGGCCAGCCTCAGATTCAAGGAAGGCAAAACTAAGTGAAGGTGCAACTGAACTAGGTAAGAAGCATCCACATTGGTATTCCACATGCAAAGAGACAGAAGGTCCATGCAGTGGGGTTTTTTTTTTTGTTTTTTTTTTTTTGTGTGTGGGTGGGGAGGGCGCATTTAAAATTCCAGTATAATTCTGCCTCCTTAGCCAAACTAAATTTTATATAGTATGATAGTAATAAAATGAATGTAGGAAAATAAATCGGATCACCAGTTAGTCTCATGGTTTTTCTAGAAAAGTTCAACACTGCAAGTTGAGTCATTAATGATATACGTGAGTGTTGAGTAGCTAGGAGAACAAATGCACCGGCATGTTTAAGATCCCACGCAAATATATCTCATCTTTGAATATGTTAACATGAGCAAGATAAAAGGTGCGATTATCACCAAAAAAAAGTTGCGTTGATCATATGATGTTCAGAGAGAATTACTATAGTCACACATTTGGTCAGATGTAGGAGACAAAACAATGAAATATATTTTCCCACGGAACAAAAGGAGCTATGCCTAAAATCACTGTTCATGGAATGTAATGATATGAAAACTACAAAATTAACAATGCTGTACAATTATTTTGCAGAAAAACATAAAACAACAATGTTTTCAGATGAGATAACGATGACGACAAAATCAAAAAGATCTCCCTAAAAAGTGTAGTAGAACAACCTCTAACTTAAGTTATCAAAAAATTAAAAGACGACAAAGATAAGGCATACCGATAGAGTCTCATAGAGCCTAAATTTCTGCATAGAGGCATGTGCTGGAGGACGGGGTTCGTCTGGGGCAGAAGGAGAGTGAGAAGGCTCGTTCTCTGACGACCCCATGATTTTTTTTCCCTTTTTTCTTTCAAAACTCAGATCCCCGAGCCTCTGGCTCAGGGAAAATATCAAAACGGCATGCAAAGCTAAGCAATTACAAAATTTAGAATCGCCTAATTTGAGCCATAATGTCCACAGCTCAAATATAAACTCATATCCTTAACAGTAGGCTGCTTCAAATACAGCATTATCTTCCAAAAAATGTTAAAATCATCGAGCTCCCTTCATCAATACAGCTACTTCTCCTCCCCCACCATGTCCTACCAGAATCACCACTATCACTACCACCGCCCACAGCTGTTTGGGGCTGTGGCAGCAATTTGCTATCGCCTACGAGCCGCTGATCCTCACTCAAACTCAGCGCGATTCTTAATAAACAGATCGAACAATTTTCAGTTCAACAAGAGAAACTGCAAATTGCCTGTAATATTCTGGACGTATAAGGGTATGCTCACAAAGACGAAAAACGGTGGAGAATTTCCAAATGGAAGCTTTACATAGGGAATTGAAAGAGTCACGAGAGGAGGATCAACCAAGGGAAATCGAAAGAAGAGATTTGGGAAGAATAACAATGGGTGACAGGAAGAATAGCAGCTAATAACTGATTCATTTCTATCTTTATTTCAATAATTTTTTTCTAAATTTTTCTCAACGAAGGAGAAGCTCAGATCCAAAGGGGCCCTATTGATCAAATCAAAATCACAACTTTGCATCCACACATTTTAAAAGATGGAAAATAAATTTACAGATATATGTCTCTAACAGTCTAACATGTGAAATTATTTATTACCTAGCTTGCTTTGCAAAACATAATAAAGAAAAAATTATGTCACAATAATTATGTTAGATTTTTTTCCTTTATTTTGCAATATTTATATATTTAAATAATTAAAAATTCAACGACCGACGTAAACATGAAAGGTGTCACCTGTAGTCTGGCACCAATGCTTCTCGAAAATGAAGAAGTGAGATCTTCCAGCTCGCAGCTTCTCCTCGATTATAAAACTACTTAATATTTTTATAATTATTTCGTACTATAATGAATAAATATGCGTGTGAAAAGTATCTGCGTATTAATTATCCTAACCTAGGACGGCAATAAATAATAGGAAAAATCCGTAAAAATAATTCCAAATTATGAAAAGAAAAAATGGTGATCAAAATAAACTTATTTTTAAAAGTGTTGGGGTTTGGACTGTCTTTCAAAATTAAAAGGAAAAAACATAATTAACCTTTAGATTTTTTTTTTTTGATATTGAATTTTAGGAAAGGGGTCGGATTTACCCACAGTCCAAGGGCAGGGCGTTTGGATTCCAGTTCATAGAGAATACTAGCCAGAGAGTACACATATCTCCACTTTTACCAGTATTATCACTGCTTCCTAGACTCCTAGGATGTCTCCCCCTGCGCCTTGACCAAGCTAGGGATCGAACCCCCTCCCTAAAGGTGAGGAAGACCGACCCCCACGCCAGTTGAACCCAAAGACGAGGGGTTAACCTTTAGATTTTAAAAATAGAATAGAAGGGAAGCGTTATATCGGGCCTCTCCTTTCACGAAAAACAATTCTAATTATCAGACACTCTCATTTCTTAAGTTGCCGATTGTTGAAGGTGGAAATTGTCGTTGTGAGAGGTGTGATATGATTGGTTACACTGAAAGATGAGACAAAGTAGGAAGTTGATTTTGTCGATTTGAGGAGGAGGAAAGGCGTAGACCAGTGCACATTAAATTGAGATTTTGCCCTATTTTGGGTTGGCGCGTAAAGGCGTTAAACACTATCAATGAGTGTTCAGGGGTGAAATTAGTCTTTTACCCTCAAGTTGGATAAGTTGATGGGTTTAAATATTTTAGGAAAATCATACTAATTGCCAAATTAAAAATAATAATATCAGAAAAGTCTCACAAATTGTTAATGACAAATGAAAGAACAACTATTGACAAGTGGAGGAGCTATCATTGATAAATTTGGGGACTTTTTTTATATTATTTTTTTAATTATGACCTTAATGTCATCCCCCCAAAAAAAATTGATGAATATGGAAATGTATGGTTTTGAATTTTTTTCCTTCAAAATTTTCTTTCAAGTGTAAGCACATGTTAAGGTTTGAGTAATTTGTAAGACGATATTAAATAATTAAAGAGCAATGTAGTGTAGCAGTTAGTCAATCATTTACTAAATTCATGTACTAAGACTGCTTGGAAACTCATGCTGCGTCCAAAAAACACCACCAAAAGATGTGGTTAATTTGTCTTAGTTGTTTCTATGGGGAAGTGTGAAGGGCAAATTTTTATTCTTTATTATGTAAACAACTGTTATGTTTATGTGTATTATGATATTAAAAGCATCATATTTTTGTAGCCTTGTTAGATTTATAGATGTGGTTGTAAAAGCTGGTGATTTCTTAACATCTAATATGTGTTTCTCAAGTTATATAAAAGTTTGTCAAGTAAGGATTTGATTTTCACAAGTTGTTCATAATAATTTTCTAGATTCCTTAAGTAATTTCACTACTTCAAATTCATGTAAGCGTTTGCCAATTTAATATTAGATTTTCACATATTTTGATAAGAATTTCACATATTGCTTCATTAATTTTTCAACTTGCAATCCAAATTCCCTAGACATTAAACTAATCTTCCCAAATTCATATAAGGGTTTGTCAATTCAGGATTATATTTTCCCACTTTCTAATAAGAATTTCATAAGTTGCTTCACTAGTTTTCAACTTGCAATCCAGATTTCCCACACATTAAACTACTTTTCCCAAATTAGGATTATCATTTATCAATCTAGGATTAGATTTTCCCACATTCTAATAAGAAGTTCACAAATTGCTTCCCTGATTTCTCAACTTGCAATCCAAATTTCACATACTTTAAATTAGTTTTCTCAGATTCAAATAAATGCTTGTCAATTTTTGATTAGGTTTTTGCAAGTTTCAAAAAAAATCACTTATTGCTTCAATACTTTCACAACTTTCTTATCCAAACAACAATAAGCCAAGACAATATAATTGTATATTATCATATTCAATGACAAGTGAACATAATTGTTCTTCCTCCCTATGCATTAAAGTCATGACAGTATCCAAAAACTAACAAGTAGTAAGATTATTCTATCATTGTCAATAACAAGTGGACGATAAGATAGTGGTTCATCGTTTGTCATTAACATCACCTTATATATTACTTACAAAATATGCTTCCTAACCCACCTTGTCCCTTCAACCGAAAAAACGTAGAAGGTAAAACTAAAATATATATACACAAAAATATTAAACCTCATAGTAATGTCACAACTACTCCCTCATGACCTATACATCATCTTCATATGATTTTCCTTAAATATTTGAGTTTTATTCCACATTTTATCATTTTTACCTTCACACTCTGCCTGCAATATATTTGACTTCACCTTTATTATTAGTTTCAGATTTTCCCCTACACGAAAATAACAAAACAACTCCTTTCAACTTGACCCTATATTTCAATCCATCTTGTTAAATGCCATGCAACAAATATATCAGCAAAGTATCAATTCACCAACTTTTCTATTCCATCAATTTATAAAAAAAACAAAACTAAATGGCCACTGCAATGTTTCACAAATTCGCGTTAGGGTTTCTTAATTTTAGATAACTAATTTTCTATAAAATTCACCCTCTTTCTTCTCTTCATCTTCAAACCTCAAACGCAGCCCTTGCACCATCACAAACTCCTCCCATCTTCAATCATCATCAACACTCACCTCCCTCTAACCCAAATACCCAAAAAAGTTCAATTTCTTTTTAAAAAAATTAATATAATGTAAAATTTAATTTTGGCCCTCCAATTTTTTTGTTGATATAAAAAAATATATTTGGCCCTTAAATATTTATTTCAAGATTCGCCATTACCCAACTCTGATATTCTCTCTCCTACTACTATGTTTCGCGCCTCCATTTCCTTTCTTACTTCTTTTCATTTAACATCAGAGGGCCAAATCTATAATTTCATTTTAATTTTCAAATGAACCCATCAAGAACTAACTCCTATTTAGGATTATACATATTCATAACACATATTTGTCTATTTACATTTTTTAAATTATTTTCAAAGGATTTTCCCTAAATAATATATGAAGATGTTCTTATCAATTACCTGCTGGCCTTTTGTTCTGAGTCAGAATTATCTTCTAGCATTTTCATTTTCATGCCCTTATTATCTTCGAGCATTTAAAAAGTGACATATCGAGAGTAATTAATGATACTACTTGATTTTGCTCCTATCAATTGAAGATATATTTATCCCCCTTCACCTATTTATAAATTACTACTTCTTACAATGTCAACTAAGCAAATTTTAAATTTCGTTAATTCTGATTAAAATTTAACAATCTTCTAATTTTACTAGATTTTATTTAACGTGTATTATAAGCCATAAGAATAAAGTTTGCACAATAAAAAATAAAGAGCAAAGTTATACATGTGTATAAAAAAAATTATGATGTAATTTATAAGAAGAATCACAATATCCACGTGCCCTCCCCTTTTGTTTTTTTTTTTTTTTTATAGGAGCATGATAACCAAATTATACAATTTAGTGAAGAAAATGTAGTGTGGAAAAAATGATGAGGGATATAAAATTAGTTAAGAACCAAATAATAAAGGAAAAATGACAGAAAAATAATTTTAAAATTGTAAAATCTTAAATTAGATTTATTATCAGGAATTGAGAAGGTCATGACGAAACTTAATAAACAATTCACAACTTATTTTATGATAAATACTTGACTTGGGATTTTGCAATTTCAAAGTTTTGTTTTTTCCCCATTTTCGAATAATAAAAGCACATTAAATACTAAAAAATCTCTATACAAAATATTATGAAAAGGAACAAGCAATTCAAAATTCGATCTTTCATGAAAAGGATGGGAAGGAGTAAGGAAAAAGATATATTTATTTTGTTTAGTTTGGACGATTTCCCAACCTAATTGTTTGAAGGCCAAACTCAGCCAGTCATATAAATATTCCTCACCCTGCTGTCTTATTGATTTGAATTTCTGCTAAGTTTTTTTTATTGGTAGAATAATAGATTACCTCCAATCCTAAATACAAGAACTATACAAGGTTTATTTTGATTCCCAAGTAAGATCTCAATCAACTTTATTTGTACTAAATTCATGATTTTCTCTTTAAAGTATCCATATGATCATATATAGGAATGAGTTTGTCAAAAGTATAAATTACAATGCACATAATTAAAAAAGAACTCTAGACAAACCAACACATATTTATAATAAATAACTAATTTAACTATCTTTATTCACATTCACAAATTAATTATCTAATTCCTATGATTAGGAGATAGTGGTTAATTAGTTTTTAAGAACAGTTTGCCTTTTGAAACTTGTTCATCATAAAATAAAAATTTTACGTAATACTCAGCAAAAATTTATGTCATCTGAGTCACCTTCCCATTGATTCACCTGGGTGGCCTTTGTGTCCAACTCTGTTTCAGCAATATTCCGTGTATGAGCAGGGTTTAAAATGTCGTAGTGGTAACGTGCTCTGGGCCTCTGGGCTAATGATGTTTTTACCATTTTTGTATATGCGTATCATTTTATTTTGGGAAATTACATTTTGGTCTCAAAGACCAAAATTAATTACAAAAAAGTCTCATACCAGAATCCCATTACAAAAAAGTATCTTGAGACTTAAAATTTTTAATCCATATTTATAACTGAAAATACTATATTAATAACAAAAATTCTCAATCCTTATTTACAATTGGAAAGACAACATTAACAATTGAAAATGTTATATAAACAACTTAAAATACCATATTATCAATTGAGAATTTTTGTTGTTAATATAACATTTTCAGTTGTTAATATGACATTTCCAATTGTAAATACGGATAGATAATTTTTGTTGTTAATATAACATTTTTAGTTATTAATATAGCATTTCCAACTGTAAAATTTTTTTCAATTAATTACAAAAAAATCTCAAGGACTTTTTTGTAATGAGATTTTGATATGAGACCTTTTTGTAATTAATTCTGATCCTTGAGACCAAAATGTAATTTTCCTTGATGAGCCAACTTTTTATCATTAATATGCGTGTCCTTCTTTGACCAAAAAAAAATGTTTCCTTTTATCACTAACTAGGTTGAGTTTAGTGGAAGGGGCTAGTCTCTCACAATGTGATAAACCAATGTTCGAATCCTTGTTGAAATGTATCCACATTTAGTACCTAATAATATCTCAAACAAGATTACCTTCGTGGATTATATACTGTGCATAGTAAAAATGAAACAAATATAACAAAAAAAAAAAATGTGTGTGATGAAGTTATACATTGTTCCTTAATCATAACCATACAAGGAAGTGATGAATCTATCTAAAATAGCTAGAAAAACAAGTAAGCAATATGCATTTATGGTGCAGACCTCAAGGTGTGTTTGGAATTAATAGTGATTATAGCTCTCAAAAGCAACTTGTATATATATAAAAGAAGTTTTGTCTTAATTTATATGAATGTACCGATAATAAGAGCTTGAAACAAGTAAATATTATATTTTGCATATTTATATTGACATATAAAATGAGTCTCCTACAAAGCAGTATTGATTCTTTTTAGTGGAGGGATATAATCTTTTTGTCCCTCTATTAGTTACAACTAGTAAAGATCCACACAATTCCCCCGGTGAACTTGTGGTCCTTTATACTACAACATTGAAGAAGATTGGCCACTTTTATTTGCTGATGATCACCTGTTAGCTGCATGGGCGCGGTTCTATATATAACAGATAAATATTTATGAAATGGTTAGTTGAAAATCAACTACTTGCTTCAAGACACCCAAAATTTTCAGCCAAGAATTATCCCTTAGAAATCAGGCAATGGATATTAATCAAAAGAAAACATGAAGACAGGGTAAATAAACTGAACTTATTGAATTGGAAAAGTGTCATATAGGTATATGAAGTGTTGCTGAGAGTGAACAGTGCATGGTTATTTATTTATTTATTAAGATGAAGATTTTATTTGAGAGTGGAGGCAGAGTTGAAGAAGCCGAATGCTTGTAATGATCGTAGTACATGAAGATGAGTTAATTAGAAGTCAAAGTGGGATTGTTGTAGAGCTTCTTGAGGGATATCAACGACATCAGCAATGGTGCGTTTAATGTTGGTGGAGGTGAAGAGGTGGTGTAAGTTGAAGGGAGCGACAGAGGGAGGAGTGTCGTTCCAGAAAGCGAGAGCGAATTGGTGGTGAATCATCTCGGTCGGGTGGAAGGAATCCCACCACACATGGTCGTTGACGTTGTCGCATAAGCTGTACTCTGTCGTTTTCTTTGTCCCCCCACAGCTGAAGATGCCACCGTACGGTCCACTTCCACAGCATGCCTTCTCTCCCTCCGTGAATCCTTGTTTTCACATTCAAATTTCACAAAATACTTAAGTCAATCACTTGTTCCAATTCAACCCCACCATTATTTCATTCACTTCCATTCAAATTTCACAATGCTTCATCATTTTGGCATCATTGTAAAACTGTTGCGTGTATGTTGTATTAATATCATTAATATGATATGAGAATGGAGATATATACCGTAAGTGGAGGGGTTGAGTATTCGGGCATGAAGCCAGTGGTAGAAATTGGAATTGGAGTAAACAAAGCCAGGGAGGGCAAGTTGAAGAGAAGCCAAAACAGAAGAGAGAGCATTGTTGTGGGCAAGTGCAAGAGCTGAAGCTGCCTCCAAACACCCTCCTTCAGGGTTTAGAGCTCTCAGGGCAGGCAAACAACCCAAAGGAGCCAAACCCAAAAACCCAAACTTTCTCCCTCCTTTCTCGTATAAACTCTTCATCAACATTATTCCAAAACAATAATCATTCATCTTTAATAACTAAATGTAAATTAAATTAATTAATTTCCTTAATTACGAGGGGCTTACTTGGATAGTTTGAGTTAAGTTGCCAATGACCATGCCCACGTACTGCTCAGGAGTGAAGAGTTGTTGCATGTTTGCATTGCCAAGATAACCGCCCATGTAGTCGTTGCTTCCTATGCTTATGAAATACACCGCTTCTTCTATTATTTCCTTCGCTCTCTCCTCTCCCACCTTCTCTCCCAATCCCTTTCTCACTTCTTCAAAGCTTTTCAATTGTGTTCTCAGATCAATCACCTGATTATATACAAAGTTGACCCATGACTATATAGGAACCCAGGCATCTCTCTCTCTTCTATAAATATAATGCATTATTGAAAATTAATAATTACTCATTCCGGTCCTTAATATATGATCTAGTTAACCTTTTTTTTTTTTAGATTAAGGATGTTAAATAAATAACTTAATCATAACCCATTATTAGATTATATGTTAATTTATAAGTTAGACAAATAAATTTGATATAAAAATGATAAATATAAATACTGTAAAGTAATTTATTTAATTTCTTAAAAAATAGTCAATTGGATCTTGAGGACCGGGGAAGATAGTGGGTGTGTTTACCAGTCCTTGGTTGGTTTCAGGAAGAACACCAGCACCTCCAGAAGCAAAGTTGACGCCCTTGGTATGATCAGCAGATGGTTGTAATAACGGAGGAATCAATGGAAGATTTGCATATTCAGCTGTATATATATATACATATCAGCAAACTAATACTTTTTGCTATGTCTCATATATACTTCAATTACTTGATCATAAATTGGACTTATTGCAACAATGAATGCTGAAAATTAATTAATTAAAAGAAAGGGAAATGGTGTATATATGAATGTAATGTGGACTTGTAGGTAAGTACCTATGAAATCTACAATAACGCGGCCGTCAGAGAATCTTCCTGTTGGAGCTTCAAAGAATCCATTCTGCCCATAAGGTTTATAATCTGCTCTGTTCTCAGGGATGGTGTCTATGTAATTGTTATTACCAGGATCCACAGTGGAATCTCCAAAAATGAAGAAGCTGCTGGCGCTATGCGAGAGTACTGAGTCGTCACTCTGTGATGGACTCAAACTGAAACAAGCAATTAAGGTTGTGCACAGAATAATGAGATTCAGACGAGAGTTCAGGTCTGCCATTATTGATATCTCCGGTCAAGCTAGCTAGCTGATCAGATCAATCTGGTAATAGTAGTCTTGGTCACTGATCTGATCTCTTATATATGGTGATGCTTTCGTTTCTCTGGCGATGCCACCAATGTATGTTTTTTCTTTTCTTTTTTCCCCCAATTAATGCAATAAATTTTTCTTACTCATTTGTGTGTGTGCACGTACCTTGATGTGTATTAATTATTATTGGTGACAGGACAATAACGACGTTTATATTGGCTTCGTATAGACCGCGATGGCGCGATCACTCAGATCAGTTCCTTGAGTCATACGTCAATTAATGTTTTTAAAAATCGAAATATTATTTTGTCATTGTCGGCGAGTGTATGGTTTTGTGCTGTGTAAGGGATCAACCAAGGTTACGTTATTGTTTTTTTTAAAAAGAAACTATATTTTGCAATGATATCGCAAATGTTACCTTCAATATTTTCTCTAAACTCTGATGTTAATGGAGTTTTTTTTTATTAAAATAATAATTAATTTCTAATGCAAATAATTAAAATTTTAGTAATTTAGGCAAACCAATGCACAATTTTTTTATTATAAATAATTAATTAACTCAACTAATTTTTATGATCTTTATAAATTGATCACTTTAACCGTTACATTGAAGATAATTATTATATAGTACATTTTATTTTATTATTTGAGTTTTCTCAACTACTCTTCCAACATATTCCACGTCTACGACTTGAATATGAAATCTTTATATTTCCTCCACTCAATCAAACTTAAAACTTGCTGTTTTGTGGTTGGAAATAACGAATTTTATTTTGTATTTAATGTTTTTTCAATTAATTTCAGATATTTACGTATTTTTTATTTATGATAATTTTTGCTCCTAACTAACTACTCATTGTTGATATTTAAAACGGTTTTTAAATTCGAAATAAACATATTTTTATTTGAATGAACACATATTGAACATATGAATTTAATTACCTAATAATTTTTTTTATAGGATTAGACAAATAAATACTCCATCTGGTTTTAATTATATGACAATATTTAGGAGTTGGTTTTGATTTTAATTATAAGACAACTTTATTATTTTTTTGTCAATTTAATGTGTGTGTTCACTTGATCTTGATGTGTGACAACATTATATACACAACTAACTGCAGAGCAACTTTATCTTGAATTAATTAAGATTACTTCATCCTTGTCGCATCACAGAAAGTCATAAAGGAGTTGAAGGATGAATGGGAGACATGTCTGCATGAGAGGTCCAAACGATACTGGGTATTCACGTCAATTTTTGATGGGTCCATGTAAAGTAGGATAATTCTATGTTTTTTTTTTCTGTGACGAGATACTTGTATATTTAATATGATACATTAGGTTAGAATTAGATTGCGGGTTTCCTAAATCTAAAATAAAATATACTGTTAGTAATCTATAATAATATGATTTTTTTATATACTTATATTATATATGCATTTAATATTTTAAGCCTTCAATTTTTTCCCTGCAGCAATTTTATAATTTGTACAAAATACTTCTTCTTATCTTTAATATAAGAGTTAAATTTAGGTAGATTAAGGAAATACAATAAATTTACTAATTTAAATAAACACCACAGTATCTCTTTAAATTATTCATGTGTATGTAACATTATATTTCTGGCAAAAAAAAAAGGTAAGCGACATTAGATTAATATTGTATATAAGTCTATAAGTTAAATAAATTAGTTTTGACAAAAAAAATGACGTGGGTAAAATGTAAAATGAATAGAGATATTGTATTTTAAACTAAATATAACCCAACCAACCTCATACTAGGAACGTGAGGTACTATCAAATTATAAACACCACGAGTTGACGTAAATGATTAGTAACTAAATTCTTCACTTGCAACTTATTTGTAATTCTTCCTTTCCCTATATAAGTATATATAAATGTTACTCTCATCTTCTCTTTCTATTTGGAGGGAAAATTGTTGAATACTTTGCCTCTAGAATTATGTATATATGTGCATGTACAAAAAGCAGCGAATTAATGACAAAATTTTGATAATTTGTCATCAAATAGATTATCATTAATTAATGCAGTGACAAATTTCTGATACTGAATATCATCACTAATTCATTATCATATCCTTTTGTATGAGCGGGCAAGTAGCAATAACATATTATTTATAGGGAGAATGTGATTTACATCCTAAACAAGAGAAATAATGTCATAAAAGTCTTCATTGACATGTGAAGGGTTATCAACAAATAAAAGAGCCACCATCAATAAATTAATTACGGGACTTCAAGTTTTATTACAGCCAAGGAATTTTAATTTGTTCACTCCCTGGGACGATCAAACTTGCGTCGGGAAGAGATGTATGAACACTAGAGTCAATCAATCTTGCCTGTACTGTGATTCTGGATACTAACTAGGAGTAATGCAAATATGGATACAAAGCAGCTGATAAAAAATATGAGGGTTAATTATATTCAATATATTATGATAGCGACGGTGAGGCGATCTCAGCTAATATAACCGTAAAGACGGGAACTCATTATTATTTGTTGGGGACGATTGCACCAAACACTTCATCTTTATATCTCTCGCGGCGAGTAATTATATTGCAACTGTGTTTGTGGGAGCAGCTCACATTTAAAAATATCTTTGGTTTAGTTGCTAAAAGAGTTGGCTCATAATTATAAATTTGTGAGTTCAAATATAAGTACCTCTACAAGAATTCGATAAACTCAGAGTTCAGGCATGCCCTGGCTTCTCACCCAATGCACCAAAGCATATTGGTATCTTATATTATAGTACTCCTCTTTTATTTAATATATATAAGACATATTTATTTAATTTGATTAGATTAAAAAAGTTTATTATGTTAGTTAATGTTAAATGTAAATCTTTTTTAAAACATCCTAGTTATTTTTTTTAATTTCCTCATTTTCTATTTTCATTTATTATTGTTAAGAGAGTATTAATAGAGATAAATTAAAAAAATATTGATAAATATGAATTTAAAACTAAGAACAACTTTGCAAAATATGTCTAGTATTAAAAATCAAAGGAGTATTACTTTATCGCTTCACAACTACTTATATTCACTCTCAATCAATGTTTTTAGACCTGAAACATGCATGCCCTACTGAATTAGCTGGTTGAGGGACTGATTTACAATTTTATTTTTTTAATTCCAGTGTGATTTTCTTTCATTGTTTTAATCCTCTTGGATCTTCAATATTGTTCTTCTTCTTCCATATTTTACTTTCCCTCTCCTCTTCGTCTTTAATTTGTCGTCTTCTTTTTTCTTTCCTGGAATTTTCTTCTGTCGTTATCTCTGGTTCTAACCCTTTTTTCGGCGACAGTGGACTCGGTTTTACCAGTTCTAGCTGCTTTAATATTAGGTTGACCAGGTTTTCACGTATTTACTTTTGCCCTAATAGTAGCCCATATATATATATATATATATATATATATATATATATATATATATATGTTTCTTTTTTTTTTAGGCCGAAGTATATGTTCGAATTGAACCATAGGCTGACCAGTTTTATGGCTTCACCAACTGAATTGATAGGCAGGGATGGTTCTATGACAGTAAAAACATTTTCAATTTAGATATGAAAGTTCTTCCAAAAAAAAAAAAAAAGAGTTAAGGTGCAAAAATATGAAAATTTCTTAAGATTTTCTCAAAAGTGCACTCAACATAAAATTTTATATAGGTGTAAAAGTAATTATGAACTTTTAAAATATATAGATACAAAAATACACATTGATTGTTCGTTAACCATTTGTTTGAATTCTTTTAGAGTTAAAAGGCAAAAACACATATAAGATTTCTCCAAAAATGTAGCCAATATAAATGTTTTTTAAGGGATAAAAGTAATTATGAACTTCTAAAATAAATGTGAAAATACATATTAACCATTAGTTGACCATATATCTATTTAAATTTTTGATTGAAAATGGTGACATACATAATAACGTGAATGATTAAGAAATAAGATGGAATAGTAACTTGTTGGTTGAGCAAATGAAATTAATTTCCTCCTGGCTTTTATCTCTCCTATCCTATCACTTTATCTCCATTTAACCATTCCTCTAATCTCCCTCCCTCTTTTGAAAAAAATAAGTGATGAGGTGGAGATAAAGGGTAAGGTGAAATTAATTTTCCTTATTTCACTCAACAAATTATTATTTTAAGTTGGAGAAATATTTATATACTTTAAGATTGTTATGTCATCTGAACTCTATATAATACAACATAACAATTCATATTATTTTAATTTTAGTTGACATATGACACAAGTTTTCTTAAAAACAAGATATGATTTGAATTTTTCTAGACGAGTTATCAATCAACTAGGATTAAAATGATGAGTTGTTATATTTTCATTGGATAAAGTTAAGATAACGTGATACTCCTAGAGTATATATGTATTCTCTCCAAGTTATTTCTTAATCATCTATATCATCCTAATTTGTCACTCTTTTTAGTCAAAAAAATTCAAACAAACAATTAACTAATGATCAATGTGTATTTCTACACCCATTTTGAAAGTTTATAATTACTTTTACCCTAAAGGGGTGCAGTTTGGGAAAAATATCATGTATATTTTAGCATCTTAAACCTTAAAAAATTAAACAAATTGTTAACTAATGGTCAATGTATAATTTTACACTTATTTTGGAAACTCATAGTTACTTTTACCATTCAAAAAAACATTTGATCCATTTGGTGTTAGGCACACTTTTATAAAAATCTCATGTATATTTTTATAGCTTGACCGGAAAAAAAAAAAAAAAAACTTAGATATGAAAGTCTTTTTTCCTCTTACATTTTTCTTATTAAGCTTATGCAATATTAACTGAAAATGTATGCAAGGAACAATCAATCATACTCTCTTAAATCATTGTTCTTTTCTTCATTTGTTGATGCTTGCTTGAGTAAACCACTTGAATTGTGTTTTCCCCCATTTCTCAACAATTTTTGAATGGTTCTCCCTGTCACCGTGGTTCATTATATTACAAATACTCCGAAAAAAAGACCTACTTAAAATCCAGAATTAATTGACAACAGATATAATTGATTTTGCACTAACAAGATTATGGCCACATAATCTACCATTTCTGAGTGTTCCTTTAAAAAAAAAATAAAAAATCAGAGAGCTTCTTTGCTTGTCAAGACTGAGTTGTTAGCCGCCTGGGTCCAAACTAGTAAGAAAATGAGGAAGAAAAAAATGGAAACCAGCGAGAGTTTTTACCCAATCTTACTTTTACATAAATCAAATTAAAGATAAAACACTTTTTCCAATTGTTATCCCGAACACAACAAAACATTCCAGGCATGTTTTGAAATCCCATCATATGCGTGCCATGTATACATTATTTAACTTTGGCGTGAACAATAAAAAATAAATAAAAAGAAGAGAAGTCCCAACTTATTTTATGAATAAAACGGAATATATTCATGTGCATACAAATTTTTTTATCTGTATATACTTATATATACTTGGGTTTAATGTTTTTGCTTTTACAGCAGAAATATTTTTTCTGCCACACTTATATAGAAATGAATGAGTCTCATTATAAAGAGAAGAAAGAAAAAACATTAATAGAGCTCACTCATTTACGTGAGTAGGAAAAATATTTCTACAGTAAAAATAAAAACATTAAACTCTATATACATACAAATAAAGTTTTAACTACGATATTGACTTTACAATTTCCGACTCCATATAACAAATAATAATATGAAAATATAGTAAACGCTGTATGCATGCATGATATGTTATACTAATTAAATATGTTTTTTTGACGTGGATTGTAACCAAATACTCCTTCCGGTTCTAATTATAAGACAGAGTTGAGTTTTTTTTAAAGAGATTAAGGAAGTTAATTAAATTGCTTTAGAGTATTTTTATTTTTATTTTTTTCTTTAAACTAATTAGTTTAACTAATAAACTAATATATAATCTAAGAATATACATCATATAAAATGATTAAGTAATTTATTTAGCTTCTCTAATCCCTTAAAAAAGGTCAACTTTGTCTTATAATTAGGACTGAAGGTAGTAATTCCTTAACTACTTGTGTGAGATATCTTCCTCATTTTGCTGAGTACCCTGGCCTCCCGGGGACTATGTATTCTCACTGTATTATACGGAGTACTCTACATTTTAGGCACGGGCTTCGATTATACATTCACCAAGAAAATAAATATATAATGCGCTTCAAGCAAAATTTTTATAATCATCACCACTATGAAGTATTTCAGTCAGTAATATATAGAAAGATCCACTCAGTTTTCATTTTGTAATTTGCCTCATGCATTTTGATTAAAATAAATACATAATTAATTTGTTCTTTTTTAAAAATAAATAATTAACATCACTAGATACAAGTTTATTACTGCTTAATAAATTTGAAAACTCCCCCATTATAAAAACATTTGCAGTAATACTTTTTCTTTTACAACTTTGGCGTTTGGGGCTAATAAATCACGGGCTTATTTATATTTTTTTTTTATCGAAAGCTAAATATATATTAATACTTGAGACTGATACAGTAGATGAAAACAAATACAAACAAAACAATCTCAAATACAACCAAATAAACCAGATACAAAAACAGCCAAGAGTACATAACAGATTTAAGAGTAGAAGAAAACTCATAGGCAATAGCGGTCTCCTCGATATCCAAGATTAGAAGTGACGACAAAGGAAGTGTTGGTCGTAAAACTCATCCTGAATGACTCACATCCTAATAAGCATTAGCTGCAATTAGAGCAGTTGTACAGACACCTCATATTGGGGTAAAGAACCTAGAGAATCCAACCTCAGAAAGAAGAAGACCCATAATATTCTGAATAAAATTTCTACTCCTCTAATCAAGTAGATCCGATGACCTTGACCACACACTGAAAAACACCTTTTTAAATCTTCCCCCAAGAACGCAGATCCGAGCTACCAAGAGATAATTAGATCTAATAACGTTCAAACAGTCATCCAACCAAGAGGATTTGAATGCAGATTTTACTGACCTGTTTATTTCCTTAGACAAAAATACCACCACAAAACCCAAAACCACAAAAAAAAAAGGAACAAAAAACAGATAAATCTCACATCCACAGATCAGATCTGGAGAAGGAGAGGAGAAGACTCGTCACAAGGACGAGAGAAGGCCACAACCGACAAAACTCAAAATGAGAGGACCGCAGATGTCAGATATGGACTCCAAGTTACACCTCTGACTTGTCTGTGACACAAAAGTAGACTCGCCGGTGACTTGTGTAAGAAAACGAGATGCAGAGAGGAGTGCAGGAAAGAAGAGGGGGGGGGGGGAGGGTTCAAAGGACTTTTATATTAATGTCAGACTTTTATATCAGCTTCCTTCTACATATGCTGATGTTGAAGTAGCAAAAGTGCAATCATTATAATAGGATTTTATGTTTGGATAAACATTTATAATTGAAAATATTAGTTTGTTTAAATTATATATGAAAAATCAGTTTCAAAATGTTGAAAAATGAAAAAACTATGTCAAATATCATTTTGATCCTAAATAAGCTAGCTTTATTCATTGAGTTTAAAATGGCAAGGACCATGCTAAAAAAATATGATGCTGAAATGCTCTTTGGGCGAGATAAAACATGAAAAAAATGAATGGAAAGGACAAGAACAGTGAAATTTGTCCTATACGTGATAAAATATATGAAATAATAATATCTTTCAAAAAAGCTAATTGTTTGATTTTTATAATTTTTACTCATTTAAAATTCAGTTCATGTAATTCTATTGATATAACTTTGTCATAATTATGACTTAATTATTGAATTTTGACTCATGACGACTGTCCATATAACTATAATAGTTCAGTAGTTCACAAGATTAGTCTATATGATGTTAAGTAATACTCCCTCCAGTTCTAATTATAAGATAATATTTAGGAGTTAGTTTTGGTTCTAATTATAGGAAATTTTTTTTAATTTTTGCCAACTTCTTCCTAAAATACTCTTATTTTATTCTCCTAAACGTGTTTAGTTTTTGGTGAGTAAATGTATATAGGTGTAAAGACTCTTTTTGTTAGTAAAACTTTCAAATTATTAAATTTTAATTTATTTATCGATCAGATGACATTAATTTTGTATATATATATGTGTGTGTGTGATAGATATGTGAGTGTCTGTGTGTCTATATACACATAAATATATAAATGTATATATGTATACACACATACATATCTATACATATGTGTGTGGGTCTACACACACATATATACCAATGTGTCTACACACACACCATAGATATATAAATGTATATATGTACAACACATATACATATATATACATGTGTGTGTGTGTATAAGTGTGTCTATATATATGTATGTATGTATGTAGGGGCGGAATCAGGGAGGGGCTAGGGGTGGCTCCCGCCCCTCCTAAAATTACAGAAACATACCCAACATTTTTAGTAAATTATCTTTCAGCCTATAAAAAATTTATGATTTTCACTTTAGTCCCTCTGTGTCAAGTTATATGGAGGGACTAAAATGAAAATATTGAAATATTTATAGGGCTAAAATATAATTTCATGAATATATGGGTCATATTCTATAATTTTCGCCCCTTGAAATAAAATTTCATGAACATTTGAACTCTATTCTATAATTTTTGCCCCCCAACTGCAATTCCTGGCTCCGCCTCTGTATGTATGTAAACACACTCACACACATATGTGTGTATTTATGTATATGTGTGTCTGTGGGGGGTGTATGCTGTATAGATATATGTATATATAAATACATACATATGTGTGTGTCTATATATATGTATGTATGTATGTAAAAACACACACATGTGTGTGTATTTATGTATATGTGTGTGTCTGTGTGGGGTGTATGTTGTGTAGATATATGTATATATAAATACACACATGTATATATAGCAAAACCATCATTTCAATTTTAAAAAACATGAAAAGGAAAATTTTAGGTCGGAAAGATATGTTGCAGGTGTTGTTGATTCACTTTTATTAGTGTCATTTAAAATTGATATAAGGGTAATTTAGAAAAATGAGTAAAATTAACTAATTTAACTCCTCTTCTTAATCTCTTCAAAATCGGTTAAATATGTCCTATAATTAGGACCGGAGGGAGTAATTTCAGTTTCATTGAGAAACTAATTTTAGTTCTTGAATTTTTTTTTTTTAAAAGGCAGAGAGTAACATTTTAAACCATTAAAATTATAAAAATATGAGTTGTATGAAAACAAATTTCAAATAATAAGGTTTAGTCCAGTCAAAATTATAAAAATTGTTATATTAATTATTAAGTTAAAGATTGTGTATTAGATTTTAATTGTGCCAAACTCTTTTTTAAAAAAATGAGTCGCACGTATAGAGACTAAATAAATAATTTTTCAAATATTTCTATAATTTTTATTTGGTATGTACATCAGAAATTTAGATGAATAGAAATGTACAATTAAAATATAACATTTAAACGTGATATTCCAATTTAATATAAACTATATAGAAAAAAATAAATAATATCCCTAAAATCTCGATATATATACACACAGTAAAAATCTAAAAACTCAATGACAAAAATTTCAATTCATGATCTTATATTCTGAATCGCTGATATTTTAATTCAACAATAAATGAAGGAAAATAAGAAAAAAATAAAGTAAATTGTATATGAGAGATGTTAGAATATATATTTCTATTAATTTAAATATTTATATAATTTATATTTTAGTATTAGAGTATTCTAATTTAGAATTTTATTATAGAATTATAAATATATAATTAGAATATAAGTTCATATTTTAACCTTCTGGTTTTGGTTTTTTTGAGTATTTCTTTTTTCCAAAAAACTGTGTCAGGATAAGGTCATTACCGTAATTTGAGATTTGCTTGTTCCTAGTCTTTCTTCGTTTCCCGGATGTTCCCCTGCTTCGCGTCCTCTATCACAAAGCCCTAACCAGGAGATTCCCCCTCGTCGTGAATGATTTGCTGTTTTGCATCTTGGATTGTTTTCGCCTCTGATTTCGTGATTCAAGGAAAATACACATCGAAATTTTCTATGAGAGTGTAGATTGTTTTTCAAATGACCACTTCGAAGAAGAATTACAAGGAGAAAGCTCTCCGTCGCAAGTGAGTTACATTCAATTTGCTTTTAACCTTTTTTTAACCATAACTTGGTTATGAATCACTTGGGTTCTGCTTGATTTCACGTGACACTTTCCAGTACACGGATGTTTCCCGTTATTTGGTTAATGTTAAGTGTATTAGGATGTAAGTTATCATGAGGGAGCTCTAGTCCTGTACTTTAACGCGGTTTGTTTTGATGGAAATTGATTCCAAGTGACCATGTAAATATTGCAACGACAAATGAGCCCATATTTATATAATTGTATATTTGCTTTTTATTTATTAAGGCGGTTAAACAAGACGTAGATGCATTTGTTTTGGATACTGGGATATTTGAATGGCATATGATCACTATATGATTTTGGTATTGGAAATGTCATAGGGAAGAGAAACTCGAAGAGCCAGAACTACCAAAATATAGAGATCGAGCCAAAGAGCGAAGAGAAGACCAAAATCCTGATTATGAAACAACTGACTTGGGACTTCATGCAGTTGCTCCTCCTGGTACTGTAGATCTACGGTAAGGCTTCTATCATTATCTACAGTATATGTGGTAATAACCGTGATACTATTGTATCAATGTCTTTCTAGTTTCGCTCCCCTCCCTCTTCTCAAAAGATCTTGTGTTTGCTTACTCTTTGCCATTGCATGTCTTCTCTGACAATTTAACCACTTTTTGTAGGTCAGCTGATGCACACAATTTATCCATTGAGAAGAGCAAGTACCTTGGAGGTTTGTATTTTGCTATTTATTGTCTTGGAACACTCATTACCCCCCCCCCCCCAAACAAAAAAATAAAAGTTCAGAATTGCTACTAATTCTAACACCTTAACAGGTTCATAAGATTTGTCAGTTACTGAGATAGAGTTTTCAGTAGATCTTTGATACAGGGGAATCTTCTGGTCTTTCGACTTGTTAGTGATATTGCTAGCCTGCTATGGATGAGTCAATATTAATGTGAATAGTTTTTAATGTAGGATGGCTATCGATAGCCTTCATTATTGATGCTATTAACTGATGAGGATTTGGGTTTTGCTTTATTGATGTTTGTCAGGTGATGTGGAGCACACTCATTTGGTTAAAGGTCTAGATTATGCTTTGCTGAATAAAGTAAGAAGTGAGATTGATAAGAAGCCAGAGACTGGTGATGACGTTGATGGGAAACCTAGGTAATTTGTATGGTCAGAATTGTCAGTTTATATGGTTATTTTCTTTTTATGCTATTAATGAACTTCATATTTACGTGGTTGATTTTAAATCTTCATGTATTAAGTTTTGATACATGACTTTGATTTGCTTGCAGAGCATCAAAGGAAGACCAGCAAGTGTCATTTCGCACATCAACTGCAAAGGTTTCCCCGCCTCCCTTTTTGTTTGAAATCAGGGCTCGAGAATATTTTTGTGTATTAATATTTTATATTTAAGCTTAGCAAGCTGTTGTTGATTACTTTCCTCCTTTCAGTCTGTCTATCGGTGGATAGTCAAACCTCAGACTATCTTGAAAGCAAATGAGATGTTTCTCCCTGGTCGGATGACATTTATTTTTAACATGGTGAGAATTTCAATTTCCTTGATATGTTTCTGGTTTTATTGGAATTTCATAACTGCTACCCATCTTCAATGATTCTAGGTTAATGTTTTCAAGCCTTACTGATACATGCTGTTTTTTGCTTATACTTTATTGTAACTTGTGTCTAGCTACATGTGCAAATCAGCATGCCTGCCTTGAAAAACATGCACTTGGCAGCCCACTGATCTCCCTGTATGTGACTTAGGCTAGCTTCTTGCTTGCCTTCCTCAGAATACCTTCTTATTTGTGCATTAGAAGCTAGTCATATGTATCAAGTAGCCTTCATTTATTGTTTGGTTTGTTGATAATTGGTAACTCTTTTTCCAAACATCTGCCTCTCACTTTCTTTTCCTGATGTCCTGTCTTTCATGTGTCCTTGCTTTGCTAATATTGTAATTTGTCCAATGTGCATCATCGTCTTGAACTATAGTTATTCTATGTGTCAGGACTGTAGCTAGTCTTGCATGTTGCTTGGTTTTGGACTTGTATAAAGTATGTGAGGTTTGTTAATGCTCAGAATAATTGAGGGAACATTGTTATGTTCCCCATAGAACTGCCATACTAAGAATAGGGTGGTAAATTTGGAAGGTTCATGTGTAAAACTCATCTTCAGATTGGTTGAAATAGTTGTGATCCTTTTATAAACTTATTTTCTGTTTCTTGGAGGCACTTTCTTGACTTAAATGTCCTTTTTGGTTTGTTAGGAGGGTGGATATTACCATGATATTCCGACTACCTTGCACCGGAGTAAAGCTGACTGTCCAGTGCCAGAGGTTTGTGATCTCGCTGAGGTCTTGATGACATTTGTTCTTTCAGCTGTTTAAATTTTCTAATGCATGTCACTTTATGTCCTTTGCTTTTATTTTGCCCAGGAAATGGTTACAGTTAATGTTGACGGATCTGTCCTAGATAGGATTGCTAAAATTATGTCATATCTTCGTCTTGGCTCTTCTGGGAAGGTTCTAAAGAAAAAAAAGAAGGAAAAAGATGTGAAAGGTAACTAACGTGCTTAGCAGATCATCTGGGAGTTTCGGATATTATCTTCTAGATGCTTGATTTTGTTGCATATTTATATTTTCAAGTGTTGTTGAATGAACATATAATACACTTTTTGTAAAGAATGATGATTTTTGTTTATTTTTTGTATACTTGCCGTAATTTCTAAATTATGAATGTTTTTGCCTCTATCTTGTTTTTCCTACACTCAGGAAAGAGTTTGGCTGCTGTCAATGGATATGATGAAGAGGATAAGCCATCAAAGATTGAAGGTGTGGGGGCTAAGAATCAAACTGAAAGAGAATTTATCCCACCACCACCTCCTCCTTTCAAAAAGAGTTCTCTTAACTCAAGAGAGAAACAAGGCCCAGCTGTTGCGAGAGCAGAAGATGATGACATTTTCGTCGGAGATGGCATCGACTATGATATTCCTGGTAAAGATTTGAGCCAAAGCCCTCTTTCAGAGGACATGGAAGAATCTCCTAGGAACAAGGAAAAACCTTCATATTTCACTGAACCTACTTATGGTCCTGTCCCACCCTCTGTTGTGCCACAAGGATGGCAAGAAGCAGTAAGTGGGCCCTCCTGGTCGTTTATTTTTTTTGATGGATCCTGATCGTTTATTTTAATTGTTGGATTTGCTATTGGAATGTTACTTGAATTTTTTTGCCTTGCTACACACTGGGAATGGATCTGATGCACTACTTATTTATTTTTCATTTCCTTGTGCATCTCTTATTTTATTATTAATTAATAATTAATATACCACGCACATCTACATATCTTGAAAAAGAGATGTACAAAGAATGCTTAAAAAAGATGTGCACCAACCCATTCTGATTATACACGCATTCCCTTCCTAAATTTTTCAGGTGAACTCAGAAATTGTATAAAATTATTACTCTCCCTTTATATATTTTGCTTATGTGTATTATATCTATTGATTTATGAGCTTCTCTATCCTCTTTTATTTGATTATGCAGTCTCAGAACGGGTACGATGTTATGCAAGCACAAGCCTTGTCTAGTGGCTATCAAGGAGAGTGGCAGGAGTACCAGTATGCAGAACAACTGGCTTACCCAGACCAATATCTTCAGCCAAATATGCAGGCTTATGATTTGCAAACAGGTCTAAATATTCCCCAAGATCCACGTTTTATGACTCAAGAAGAGAAGGATCGAGGTTTAGGATCAGTTTTCAAGCGAGATGATCAGAGACTTCAACAGTTGAGGGAGAGAGATGCTCGTGAAAAAGATCCCAACTTCATCTCTGAAAGTTATTCTGAATGTTACCCAGGATATCAAGAGTATAATCGTGAGATCGTCGACAGTGATGATGAAGATGACTTGTCCAAAATGGATATGGGCGGAAGGGTAAGTATTATCTTACAGTGTGATTTATTTTGTTTGTGATGGCTTTTATGTGGTTTTTGAGCGAGGTATAAGTATCAGGCCCTGAATTCAAATTTTCAGTGAGTAGTGTATAACAATTAGGCACAGGTTTGCTTCTAGTCTCGGTAGCTTCATTTAGGTTGGTCTCAAATTTATTTTGGTCCAATATGGTCCATGAATTTTTTAAAGGTCTTAATACCATCCATTTCCTAATGCCCTCAAGTGTTAAATTGCATCAGAATTCAATTCAAATCTGGCATACATTACCCAATCTTGCTTCATTGGCCCAAGAGAAGTAAAATGATGTAAATTAGATTCGGGTTAGCACATCAACGGCTTATTTAATTGTGTGATGCTCCCTTGGATACTTTTCATCAGTAGAGCTGATGATGCTCCTTCTTATCACCGTTTAAAAAAGAAAAAAGATACAATGGTACCTTTGCTGAAACTGCAAGTTGTAAATGTATAACTAGGTCAAAGAAATAAAAATAGTTGATGTGTATTGGATATTCATTCCTTCGTTCCCAATATGTTTTGTAACTGAGTAGTTTGCTGATATTCACTAATCTGAAATTTCCACTGAATAGGCCAAGGGTCGTCTTCATCGATGGGACTTTGAAACAGAAGAGGAATGGGCTACTTATAATGAGCAGAAGGAAGCAATGCCAAAGGCTGCATTCCAGTTTGGTGTGAAGATGCAAGACGGTCGGAAGACACGAAAGCAAAACAAGGATCAGAAGCTCAACAACGAGCTGCATAAAATCAACAAGATACTTGCCAGGAAGAAGATGGAAAAGGAGGGGAATGGTGAGGCTGGCCACCATTTTGATGATGAGGTCCAACCTGGAAAGAAGCTCCGAATATGAGTCTTGTTTTATAAACACATTGTAACATTCATAGAATGAAACGGTCATTTATGCCTGGAGGTGGTGAATTTGTGATGCGTTATCTATAAAGCTTTTTCACCTTTTTTGTTTTTTATCTATTGTTTTCTTCTCACTCAGGCTACAATTTTGATGATCATAGCTTTGATCAATGGCTGTTGGATGAGATTGAGGGCATCAGGCGTAGCTAGATATTACCACGTCCGGTGACTATAAAAATAAAAATCTCAGACGAAAGAATTGTGATGAAGCGAAGGAGTTCAAAGTTTTATACATTCAGTTCTATTAATCAGTAATAAAAAATTCTGGTCAGTATATCAATCAATTTTGAGTTTAACAATTTTAAATGGAAGCTGGGAATTTATTAAAATTTATGCCCGGTTATGTTGATTTTTAACTATAATAATAAAAGGTCATTATTATGTCATTGTTATCATCATGGAAAGCTAAAATTCAAGTTGAATTAAAGAGCAAATAAAAGTTTAACATAAATTCTTATAATTTCAGTCATTCATTGTATTCAATTATAATTTTGATGCCAAAGTAAATAATATTATTTGCTTAATGGTTAACTGCACAAAAAGGGGTTTGGTGTATTTTATTATACTAATCGGGTAATCAACATATGGGCAAGTTAAACAAACTTGATATTGCTTTTAATTTATATATATCATATCAAATATTTAAAAATTTGCACGATTTATTATAAATTATAAATAATATAATATGTTTTAGACTTTGTGTAAAACAAATTTTTTTAAAAAAATTAAGCATGATCTTGTTTTATTTATTTAAACACTAGTACTCTACAGTATTTTTTCCCTCAGAATGTACTTGTTTTATTTATTTATTTTATTTTGAGAAAAATGATGTTTCGAAGAAGCCAAATGACAACACGGTGTCGTTTGCACCAATGGTGATTTCAAAGCTATTTGGTTGGCTCCCTGGTCTTGGCGTTAACTTGATCAACATTCCAATATATTCTCCAGATTTCCCAGAAATCTCGGTTCGCACGTTTCTTCACCCTTCATCTCCATCTCTACTTCTCGGCTTAGGGCAACCGATTCTGGATTGCATTAATTGAATAACCCTCCTGAAATTTTCTTCAACAGAGGTTATTTTTCGTTCCTTGATTTCCTAGTTTATGCTTTTCATTCCTTGCCCTAAAAACCCTAATTCCTCGACTTTTTATGATATATTGATGCTCTCTGTTATTTAATCCTGATGAATGCCTTTCAGTATGAAAATAGGTCTTGTTGGGTTTCAAATATTATTTTCTGTTCTGATCGTTATTGGAAATTGCTTAAATTTAACTTATGTGGTATTTGTTCTCTCTGGCTATGTTCTATGATTCCGTATTTTGTATTTTTGGCGAAGATTGTAACTTGCTATTTCAAATTTCAGTTCTGTATCTTCTTGCTGATTGCTATCTTATGCGGTCTAGGCGATGATAGCCTCCGATGGTAAAACTACGTACTCCTCTCTAACAAAGGTAGAGAAGGGGAACTCTCAATTCTACTTTGATGGCGATTATGCTGAGTCTATGTGGAACGCCCCAAAATCCGGTACGAGCAGCTCTAAGTCTTCCAAGCAGGAGTTTTTGTACCAGTCTCCCTCTGGAAGCGAGGATTTATATGATGGTGGTTATGAATCAAGTGATGATGCTTGTGGTATTGAACCCTCTGTCATGCCTCCAGAGGTGAACTTGAAGAATGTGCTTGGTGGGATCATCGCTATTTTGACTGGACGAGGTAGAGGTTCAAGTATTACCTCAAATCAGCAATTCTCAAGTTCAAATGCCTCGTTTCTTGGCTCTGGAAAGAATGGAGATACTGTGCTGCACTCTTCAGTCTACACGCCAAGTGCACCACCCCTTTTTGAGCCAAATGGGATTAATTATAGTGCCTACAAAGAGGTGTTGGAAGCTGAACCCCCTGAATGGCTTCCAGATAGTTCTGCCACCGCTTGTATGCAATGTACTGCACCATTTACTGCACTATCTCGTGGAAGACATCATTGCCGGTTTTGTGGGGGTATTTTCTGTCGAGCTTGTTCAAAGGGGCGGTGTTTATTACCAGTTAAGTTTAGGGAAAGGAATCCACAGAGGGTTTGTGATGCCTGCTATGATAGGCTTGATCCTTTACAGGGTGTTCTTGTCAACAGCATTAGCAATGCTGTGCAGGTAGCAAAGCATGATGTGATGGACTGGACTTGTACTAGAGGGTGGCTTAATCTCCCTATCGGTTTTTCTATGGAGCATGATATATATAAAGCATCAAATGCATTGAGAAGCTATTGTCAGGTTTATTTTTTTATATGAATTTATTTTGTATCGAGCAAATAATTATGAACCATTGTGTTTTTTTAGTGATAGTGCTGTTGTTTTGAACTTTATCTTTCCTAATTGTTCTTATGCGCCTGACATATTTTAAGTTTTTAATCTTTTGAATTTCTTATTGTACTTCCTTTTTATGTAAATTATTTTGTAATATTGAAATGGACAGGTGGCAAGATCTAATCCTGAGAGGTCTATTCCCTTAGCCATTCTTAGAGAAGCCAAGGGGCTAGCAATTTTAACAGTCGCCAAAGCTGGTGCACTGTTATCTTACAAACTTGGTACTGGCCTGGTTGTGGCTCGGAGATCAGATGGGTCATGGTCTGCACCATCAGCCATATGCTCCCTGGGATTGGGATGGGGTGCTCAGGTGATGAATTGTTGCATGTTTAAAAATTTTCTGGACTACAGTTGTCTTAAATATGTGCTTACCTATCTGGCGTAGTGGAAGATGGAGGTAGAGCCATGAAATATGCTTGTTTAAGAGTTACTCGTTTCCCAGTATGCTTAGACATTAATCTTTATTTTGGAATTATTTTTTGCACCTCTCTCTTGCATTGGTAGTAAGAATAAGAATTTGTTATTTCTTGATGATTCTAGGGAAATATCACCCTTTCAATAGGAAATCAATAGATTTATGTGATAACTCTCTCTCAGGTACAAGCGGGTCTTGATTTTGTTCCTCACTGACAAATCTGTGCTTATCCTGTATATCCAGATTGGTGGGGAACTCATGGATTTTATAATTGTGCTACATGATATGAAAGCTGTGAAGACATTCTGCAGTCGCATGCACTTTTCTTTGGGTGCTGGTTGCAGTGCTGCTGCAGGGCCTCTGGGAAGAGTGCTTGAAGCAGATATTCGTGCTGGTGACAGAGGTTCTGGAATGTGTTACACCTATAGTTGCAGTAAAGGTAGCTTATCATGAAATTTTGTTGCACATGCATGGATCTCATGTTGTATGAATAACCAAGGGTATATATGGTTTGTGTTTCATTTGAACACATGGCATATTTGGGCTGCTTTATGATGTGAGTTTGTACTGCTGGTTTCAACTTGATCAAATGATTTCAAAATTAACATAATAGTCAGTCAAGGTTGTAATATAATAGCTGGGCTGGCTGGTATCTATGACTTTTTTCTCACTCGTATGTGAAGTTCTCGTGAAACTAGAGGTTTTCTTAGACTTGATTAGAAACATTATTTTGGTTTAATTTCATTAGAAATAGTGTTTGATTTGGCTTAGCCTTCAAATATTTCTGTTACAAATGGTCCAGCACTTTATCTGGTTATTTCTAAATTTCGAAATACATTGTGTCCTTGTTTGTATGTGCTATATTCATCTTATTTTTCCTTGGGGAGGAGGGTTTGTAAGGGGTTGAGTCCTTCAGTTCAGTAAAGACTACTAATCCTCAAGATTACATAATGAGGATGGAGGAAATTGTGGTTCCAGAGCATTTCTTTTATCCTTCCTTACGAATTAGCTAAGAATGACCTTATGTTTAGAAGCAGAGGGAGCATATCATTTATCTTCTTTTCTGTATATCTTTTCTATTCTTTTTTTCTTTTTCTCCCTTTAGGTAGAGTGAAGTTTGAAAGTATGGCCAATGTTTGGTGTAATTGTAGGTGCATTCGTGGGAGTGTCCTTGGAAGGCAATATTGTTGCCACCAGAATGGAAGCCAACCTGCGCTTTTATGGCGATCCTTATCTCACCACGTCTGATATTCTGCTTGGGTTGGTGCCCAAACCAAAGGCAGCTGAACCACTGTACGCCTCTCTTCGAGCACTATATTCCAGTTTGAGTCATTAGGTCCACTTCCAGTTGCATACGGCATTGTGTCTACATGTGAAGAAACATCCAAAATTTATGGCTCCCCTGTATATAACCACCATGTCACATTCATTCGCTCCTGAAGTGTAGTTACGTTTTCTATTTCATTGTCGTTCGTAATCGTATATGATGTGTCACTGAGTCCTTCATTTGCCCCAAGATACTACGTCGTATTTCAATTGCAAATAATGGTCTTTCTGTTTTTTAACCCTGTAAAAATGTTATTGGGTTAAGATTGTACATTGTGAATGGATCTGATAAGTTATTTTTTCTGTTCCTGGGATTCTTTCCTGGTATATGCAACAAGGCTCACATGGGCAAATTTAACTGTGAATGGATTCCGGATTTGTTTTGCGTAGTTATTTTCCCATTTTCTATTTGCATCAAGCAACAAAAAACGATTTTATTACTATAATGTCAGATTATCATTTCTTTTGTGCGGAACTTTAGTCGCTCAGAAAAGAAACAGGTATTTTTATCCTTCGACTACTCGCGGAAAAATGAGCAGCAGCTGATATGATACAATCCGTGGCAATGTTGTCCCTCTGCGGAGCAAGTGTCATTAAATAGGCCCACTTACATATCAATGTGGCATACACATTGTGTCTACGTGGCAAAACTGGACATAATGCCAAGGTAAATAAACTCCAGGTTCAATGAGCTGAGTCATTAGCATAAATATTACCCGTAATCTTAAATATAAGATTCAGTTATTTATTTACTTTTTTTTAATCAAAATCCAATTAATTTTTTTTAGAAATCAAAGAAGATCAATAAATTATTTTAAAATAATTATATCTTTTATTTTTTTACAAACTAGTTAGTCCAACTTATAAAACTGATATATAATATAATAATATGTAACATATATTATAATTAATAATATACAACATATACTATAATTAAGTCAAATATGTAGAGTAGTTTTTTTGACCTCTAGAAAAGGAAGTCATCTAGGTTTTAAATTCAGGATTGAAATGAGTTGAAGTAACGGCACGAGGAACCAGAGTGGAAAAGAAAACATGCTAATCTGGTATCTCATTGTTATGTGTGAAAAGTACAATTTTAATCATGCACTGTGTTGTGCGTGAGATTCGATTGGCTAATCGCATTCGATGTATGACAAGACTATTATTATGTTTCTCATGGAGTCTAATGCCAACCAACAACGCTGTATGAATGGTACTTCTTTTATGAGTTTGACATTATATACTTCACGTGTCGGGTGTGTGAAATATTTAAGGAAGATTAAACCGAGAACACCACTTCGATGTGAACTCTATTGTTTACGTATTTTTAACACTCTGACAACTGCCACTTCCTATTAGATTGGGTTCCTCCCAAATCTCTTTTTTATTGTTAGGCCTTAGGGTGTATTTGGTTTGAGGGGAGGATGTGGTAGAGGAGGGTGGGCAAAGAAGGAAATTTACCAAATTGTCATTAATAAAGAGAATATTCTTTTTTGTTGAAAGTATATTTTAAGAATATTAAAAAGTTTTCATAGGCTTTTTAGTAAAGAGGGGGTAAAAAAATCTCTCCCCCCCTCCCCCTCCCCCTCCCCCTCCCCTCAAATCAAACTACCTCTAAAAGTAGGGAAATTGTAACACAGCAACATTTACAAGCTTAGATATATTACCCCTTCCCCACTTCATTTTTTGTATCGCCTTAGAATATGTCGACATAATAAATAATTTAAGTAGCTATACGCTCAACAAATCTGGAATAAAAAAAGGTTGTAAAAGATGAGAATGGTTAGTGCACAGTTGAAGGAGGAAATGCTCATTTTGTATACACTGTAATTCCAAACTTAGAGCCTTCGAAAATTGCAGCATGAAGATGATGTCAACGAGAGCTTAACAACTTCACTAAATGAAATATATGAACACTCCTTACATCTAAGAAACTAAATCAATTCAGTTGAGGAAAAATACTCAAGCTACAATCCTATTCAAGGATTTCTTTCTCCATAGATTAGTGATGCTGAGAAATTTTGGCGGCCCTGTATGATCATAGCATGTGCAAATGGGTTAACGATAAAAAAAAAAATTAATTACATTCGTCAAAACCCAACTCCATCAGTTGAGTGTGTATATGTGAGGGAGAGAGATATGATTCTCAAGAAAGAGAAGCACTATTGGCCAGTTAATATCCGTTTGAAGTTTTCTGAGATTTCTTTCTGAAATTTGAGATGCTGCAATGCGGGCAAATGTACTCTAGCCCATCCGTTTTAGCATAGTCCTGCCATTCAACATACAGACGTTAAAAATAACCTACATACAGTTCTTGCTACCTCTGTCTCAGTTTGTCTCATTCAGCTATATTCGATAAGTCATTACAAAATTAAAGAAAGCAAGATCCAAAGTGACAGTAAAGTTCATTCTGGGCATCGGAATTCAATCAGGTGTGGAGTTTGATATGCGGACACCCTGTTCTTCTAAGTGTTAGGAAACTTAGATAACTACATAACCATTGTTCTTCAGGACATACGTAGATTATAAGTTTTTCACGCCTCCAGCGGTCAAGATATCTTGTGAATATATTTCCATATACTAGGAAAATTAAAAATTTTCATGTACCAAACATCACCTTAGTTCTTTACTTGCTCCTACTTCAATTTCTCAATTTGGGTTAATCCTTCTCTTAATTTGTTTCACTCTAGATACAGTTGCTGATATCCTTAATGCGATCATGTCAAATTATGTTAGTGATATGGAAAATAACACGGTAAAACTCTCGCTCTTCAAAGGGACTTAAACATGCAATTAACTACACAAACTTAGCATCCACTAAAAAGTGAAATTCTAGTGATTACCTTAAATGCACCAAGTCCTTGACGCCTATCACAGCCGAAGTGGGCCCACTCACCGCATATCCCACAATTCACCCAATCGCCAGCTGCGCTACTGTTGCCCCAAATGAAAGGGTATTGATAATTAATTAGAACGAATTTAGTGAACTCAATAAATTTAAACATTGATTTATTTTTTCAATATCTAGCAAGAAAGACCTGCGGCACAACAAGCAGCACTCTCCATCTATGTCATCATGAGCCAGTTCATACTCTAGAAGATAAGTTTCATAGTGTCTTTTAAGTGTATTGCCAACACCCTGAAAGCAAAAGGAAAATAATTAGTTTCTTCAAGATTTCTCTGTATGTAGGATCCTAAATGTTATTAAAAATACCAAGTAATAGTAAGCAAAGAAGATGCCATGCAAAATACAATCAATAACAGAATATTGCTTTCCTCAATTTGTGCATAAACCACATGTGAGGAGGGGAGTTTCTTTAAAGTAAAAATCTAGGACAATTTCTAGAAAATGATCCATACAAGACTCTGAGAGCATATTCATTTTTGCATGTAATTTCTCATAACAGAGAGAGAGAGAGATTGGAAAAAAAAGGCCAGAGAGATATTCCATACTGTCATTCTATTCGTCAAAGTGTGATTCCGCATCTTTGAGAAAACTTGTCCTTTCCAGTTGATTCCGTTCCCAACATTAAACCCTCCTCTAGATACCACCTGAAATGTAAGTTTATTAAAATAAGTTTCTTAGCTTCCATGCAGTTAGCTTACCCAAGTCAAATGATTTACCTCTCTGTACAAGTTAAAAAGATCAAGGCGTTTAGCATTCAGAACGGCTTCAGGGAATTCAGAAAGACCGCCTTGTGGAATTAGCCGAGAATGCCCACGAAGGATAAGAAACTGCATTACATCCTTCAAGAATTCCTCCTGCCAGAAAGTGTATCACAGAAAGGAAAAATAGCTAATATGTAATTCTTGACTGGGAAATAAGTCGCATCAAGCACATGATAATATCTCGCATTGAGTACTAGGATAACAACAAGGAGAGAAAAGCAAATGAAGCAAAGGTTAAGAAATATGAAGTGGAAACTGAACAACTTACCTCTGAACAAGACCGTATGGGAGCTCTGTCACAACCATGCTTCTTCATGGGTAGCGGGTTTAAAGTAACAATCTGTTGAGCCTGAAAGGAAGTTGACGAAGATTTCCTATTTGTGACTGAATTAGAGCCTACACCATTATGCTTTATTGGAGCCATTGGCAAATTTGATTTTGCACGTTCTCCATCAAGCCTTTCCCCTTCAGACAATCCAGAGAAAGGTCGAATCTTCTGACAATTTGAGTGAGGGATTGGCCTCATTGCAGCGATGTTCAATTTATGTCTATTGTTACCACTACCACTGACTTGAAGGCTACTAGAATTGACAGACTTTAGTCCCGAGAATGGCTCTGATCGTTTTCGAGTAGGTGCTGGAGGTGTCAACCAACTAGGATGCCCAAAAGAAATGGGGTCATTAAGGCAATTTTTTTCTGACTGCCTTGAACAGAAGTAAAGGAGACGTTCAGCATCAACTTTCTTAAATGATGCAATAGGCAATCCTTGAATACTGGCTACTCCCAGCATAACTAGGCTACGGTATGACACTTCTGGTGCAAGCTGTCTCAGAACCTGAGAAATTTTTTCAAGAAGCCCTAGGTCAAAAGGTAATATCCCATATCAAACAAACTCCATCCAATATCACGTTAACATCATCAAACTAGCAGAGAGGATCAAACCAATTCAACGTACATGATCGTTTTCACTGTGTGGATGATACAAATTTATAACAAAGCAACATTATGATCTTATATATACATACATACAAGAGAATTGTATTACTTATGCACCAGTTATTGACATGGATTTACTTTTGCATTGAACAATACAAACCATTAACTAAATTCTTGCTGAGTACGGTATAAAACTAGACATTAATTTTCTGATAATTACATCACATGCATTCCAGAAAAAAGTTCCTAAGTTGAACAAAATAATGCAAACATAAATATCCATTAGAGCACGTGCGTGTGTAAAACTATTAGCAACAGAAGAAGCCTTGACAGACTAACCAATGAAGCCCATGTAGGAACCCGCATGCAAACTTCAAATACACTAGCCCCACAAGCTATTGAAGTTGACCTTCGAGGCTCAGAGGAAGGTAAGTTGCTTTGTTCACAATTGGTAGATGCCTGAACTAGCTGACTCTTCTCAATCAGCTCCTTTTTTATATAAGTCTCCAAAAGCTGAGTAGAAAGGAGGAAAAAGATTTCCGTGGATAAGTAAAAATTCAAAAGAACTGATATATGGAAGATCAAATCCCAACAACATTGTTAACCCTTGCCTGATCATTAAAGCAAGTATCTGCACTACCAGACACCAAGAGTGATATATGAGCAGAACTACATGTGGCTATATCACAACGCATAGTCACCACACCACGTGAGAATGTCCCTGCCTGAAGAGGAGGTGGTGGAGCACTATAAAATGTATTATAAGAAGAAAAATTAACAAATAGGATAAAGTACAAAGTGAAATATAAATAAACAACTCATGACAGATCCAAACAAAATATTATAAAACTCCAATGAGTAAGTGTTCATGTGGATACAATTAACAGTAACCAATCATATACCAGGCAACCAACAATCATCCACTCAATACTACAATATAAGAGGCATATGCATGCGATATATCAACTCTGAAAACCATGAAGTTACCTTGTCCGGTTGTGAAGTTTACATCCTCGTATCTACAAAAAAGCCAAAAAGGGAAAACATAAAAATTAAGTAACCAATAAGAAGGAAACTCCAATACACTAAAGTATACTGACACTGACTTAATGGCAACAATAGCAGATGGTAAAGTAAACAATTGAATTGCTCAAGCTATTTACTTTTAAGTGAGAGATCAATTATGTAATATGCCAATTACATTGCAACATGTTTCAGCACTTCCACTTGATAGTTAAGTTGAATTCAATCAAAAGAGAAATTAGGTCTAATTCAAGATCAAGAGTGGAGGTAAATCTAGTTCAAAATTGGTCCGTGCATATCCAGAGCAAAAAATAAAAAACTAGAATTATGTTGATTGCATAGAGTCAAAATGGTGGAATGGATGATGCAACTTGGACTTTATTATGTTCATCAATAATGACAACAACACTCTTCATTTTAACTTATATTATCTTAAAAGCAAAATTTGATATGGCACTTCTGGTTAAGGCAAAGCCAGCAGAACCTTACCAGGATTAGCCTATACAAATTAGACCATATCTCTTTTATACAACAAACTGTAAGAAAAATCACATCGCCAACAAAAAAATGGAGTGATCTAGAATCCAGAGAGGAAGAAAATGCTAACCAACCCATAGAAAAGAACTTACTTCTGTACACAGGATAGCATTAAGTCCGTCCTCCAATGATTCCAATAAGCAAGTATCCTTTTTTGCAGAGGGTGGGAAGAGAAGAAAAGGAAAACAGTTGGTAGTAAGTAATATGAAGAAATATTACTGCAAGCAAATTCATCAAAAGGAGAAAATTAATTTCGACCTACCAGCATGCAAGCAACTCCACACACAAGAAATCTCATGTTCACATCATCATCATAAATCTTCAGAGCAGAAATAGTCTCAGGCGAGTTTTCTTCCTCATTCATGCCTGCTTCAAATGGAGCAGTATCAATGTTTGGAGGGTCACCAAACATTTGTGGCTCAAGCTTGCTTCTTCTCTTCATTTTGTTTGAAGGTGAGAAATTGTTTTGTACACAGTATAATCTGAAAGAAGCAAGAGCAAGCTGGAAAGCATCCCATGTGTGGCTGAAGGTACTGCAAAGCATAATATCAACTGTCAGGAAAAAACATTAAGATAAAGTCATATTATACAGTTTAACCAAGTACTTAAGGTAATATAAGACATAAAAGAAAACAAATTGCGCCCAATGAATGAAAGTTCCCACTTGCAGCACATGGACGCAAATACTCAACAAGGCGAAAATTTTGTTCTATTACATTTCTTAAGCAACTGTTTCACGGTTTGAGGCCAAAATCAATCAGTTGAGGAAAAAAATGAAAACCTCTGTGTAGCCAGTCATCCATCCACCCCCCCCCCCCCCCCAAAAAAAAAAAAAAAAAAAAAAAAAAAGCATTGAATAAACAGAGGCACCACCAGGAAAGGAAATACAGATTATGACAGCATACTGGCGGATACTACCTTTGTGCCACTGAGAAAAAAGCTTCACGAAAATGTGAAGCAGCATACTTTGAAAATTCGCTATTCCAATATATGGTGTAAGGAATTCCCTGCCAAAAGATATTGCGAATTCAATAACTTTCCATTAAAAGGATGCTGGATAATCACACAGCACCACATCAATTTAGTCTTCATTAAGCATCCACGCAAAATGACTATCTAATTGGTTTTTTAAACCTGCATAATTTATTTTGTCAAATCAAATTAAAAAATCAGAGAAAATGCTCTTTTTATCCCATGTCATTGTGACCTTAGAATGGAGAGCCTCTGCCAAACTTTCTCCTTCAGGAGTTTCCAAATAAACCTGCAAAAACATCAGGCAGTAGGTTGCACATCAAACATTATAACATATGTGGCCAAAATAATTTTAAGGAAAAACTACCAAGGGTACCCTAGGTTCTTTTGACTGTATGATTTAAATCAAGGAACTACTATATGATATAATCCACATTCCATTAATCAATTATACTACAAATAAAGAAGGGGACATAGGTCCATGGGAAAAGACCAGCCCAAAATTTCAAGTGCAAGGCCAGAATTTATTATCTACTAAAAGGACATTTCATCCAGTAAGCTTGCCCAAATACTATTACAATTTCAAATAAATTTTTGAATTTCTACAACTAAAACAATCTTTCACTAGATTGTGGGTCAGTGCTTTACACAGAGAGAAAGTGAGCCGCATTATTCATAACTTGTGTATGAATAATATGACTTCGCATAAATTTTATAGGGAAAATTCCTATTAAATACCTTTTTTGGGACAAATCCTATTAAATAGCTAATGAAGTGTAATATAAAATAAAATAAAAACTGATTTGCGATTTTGATATTTCTAGGGTATCTTTCTGGAATTCTCCCAATTTTATATATATATAAAATAAATATTCATGGTATGTAAGTTTGTATATTGTTCATATCAACATGTCTATGTCACGTCCACCAATTACTTTTCCATCATATTGCCAATTCTGGAAGTCACAAGTCAAATTTCTAAGAGAAAAACTACGATCTCTAAAAAACTTGCTCACCGTCTAATACAAACTAGGAGTTTATGCCTGTAACTGGATGAAAGCATAAATTCATGACAATAACAGAAACTGATCTAACATAAATCTACTTTAAAGGTTTTTTCTCCACTCTCAGGTATCATAGCTGAAAGCATAACAAAACACTCACGGTATTAGGTAATTTGGAGGAAAATAATCCACATAAGGCTTCTGGGGTAGACAGATCAACATCTTCCCATACTAGGGACCCAATTTGTTCACTATCTTCAAGCTGCTCGCCTTGCAAGTAAACAAAATTTGGCTCCAATGCTTCAAAAACTCGATGAAGTTCATCAGCAGTTGGTTTGATCAAAACATTAACCTGCATTCACATAAAATGCAAGTATTTGATTAGCTGCAATTTTAATTCAAGCAACCAAAAGTGCGGAAACAGAGAAACTCAATGATGATCACCTCAAGAAGCCCGGATGAAGTTAGCTCCGGAATGGGGTATGGAGATTGATCCTTAAAATCATCCTGTTTTAGTTTTTGCTTATTTTCAGATGAATTTCCACTGAGGATGGCAAGGAGACTAGATTTTTTTGAAGGACCTTGAGCATTGAACATCATGTACGCATAGCAGATTTCTCCAAATATTATGAATTAGAGAGTTAAACCAACTCTCACAACAAAGGAAGAAAAGAAAAATGCTAGAATTATTCCCGCTCCACCAAGTTATCTCAACCAAAGCTTCAAAAGCAACGTATTAAAAATTAAATCAAAATTCAAAAGACACCCCCCACAATTCTCCGTCAAGATCACCACTAAACCAAATGAAACAAACTTGGGAATGAAAAATTCCTTGAAACCTGGAATTGGGGTTACCAAATGCAACGCAAACATTCAAATTGAAGAAAATCCGGCGACCAAGATAACTAGTATGGCAAAAACAGCGACCTAAATAGTCAAAACGAGGTAAAACCTGCCATTACAAAAGCGAAAAAGCCAAAAGAAACACTCCTAGCCCTAATCGAGACGATGCACAAAGTTGAAAGAGTGAAGAATTCTATGGGAGGGCTAACATGAGGATAGTGAAATCTATATGAAATTAAAACATCAAAGGATCTCGTCGTTCGCTTACATATAACGAATCATGATCAGGCCCTATTTTGATTTTTAACGAAAATCATCCGCAAAATCAAAAACGAATTTATTAGAACTTATAAAAATAATAATTCTTTGATTTAAAATCGTCGAGGCCTTGTTTGGTTCCGAGAGATAAAGGAGGAAAAAAACCCGACAGTTTTTACCACAGTCCCGAATGCATTTCAACTCTCTACAACAGAACTGATTCGGTCAAGGCAAAATAAATCAACGAATACATTAAAACCATAAACCGTATGTACAAGATACGAGGATGATTAGCTTTTTGAGAAAGATTAAGCTCCAAACAAATCAGGAGACTTAAAAAAAGAATCCATGGAAATATATAATTTAGATTTTGATGATGATAGAATAAAAGAAATAAATCTCTTTCACACTTGATTGGACTTCTTTTGAAAACATAAGATGCCCACGGTATTCGGATATTATAATGATTTTCGATCAATAACATCAACATATTAACCTCCAAAAGATTATGCAATCTTAAACAAGATTGCTTTTTCGGTAATTCTAATTCTTTATCCTCTCGTTCTGGTCCTCTGTTCGTGTCTTTTCGCTTATAGATTATGACCAGATTGGGTATCTGTTGGTTTAATTTTGATTTTTCTATCATTCCTCTTAAGCACCGCTATAAACCAGGAACAGTACTATCAGAAAACAAGATTCAAAAGTTGAAGGATCCTCCATTGGGCATGGTACCGACTTTACACTTGAATTTGTGGGACCCTGGAAGGGTCATTGCCTATGATCTGTCACCTCGAAGAAATGATTATAATTAATTGACTAATACCATTGGATTAGGATAGGAAGAGCAAGGGAAGTTAACCGGGGTCAGTTCACAGCACTTGTTGGACCCGACCAGATAGCAGAATGCCAGAATCTGTTAATCAGCTGCTAGAAGCCTAAAGCCTAGGAGGGGACGTGGGCCTTTTCGCGCGTGAAGGTGTAACTGTAAATAACTGATATTTTTTAAAAAGTTTACCTATATATTAATATTTTATTTAATTTTAAAACATTATATAAAGGGTATTTTCTTTTTAGAAATGTCTATTTTACTTTCATATTCCTCCCTTCTTTTGAATAAAACGATTTTTTAGAAGGATTAAAGAAACTAAACAAATACCAAAAGAGTTAACACAAGTGGTAAGCAGCTTGTGTTATTTAAGCAAAGTCTCGAGTTTAAGTCTTGTAAATGCAGAAAAGCCTCGTTGGAATACACATCCACTACAGCCAGATGCATGACCTGGGTCAGATCTAAATTAGTTAGGACAAAGCTTTGGGTACCGGATGAGCAACAAAAAAAAGCTAAACAAATAATTTAATCATCGCATATTTATATATTATTAGATTATATATTAGTTTATAAGCCTACAAAATTAGTTTGATATAAAAATAATAAATATAAATATTTTAAAGTAACTTATTCAACTTTATTTTTTTAAAAAAACTCAATTGTATCTTATATTATGGGCCAAGATGATATATCAGACGGAAATTACAGTTTTTAAACATTGTTATTTGAAGTCACTTAATTAAGTTTGAATCTGTTAGGGTTGGAAAACATTATTATGATTTTGTTATTTCAGAGATTTCGTTGTTCCTGACAACTTGTTTCAAAGGAACCAGCAGAAGTTGGCTCAAGTGGAAGGAACTTGGATTCTTTAAGTAAGGGTCTCGAGTTCGATTTCTTGTAAATGCAGAAAACTTCCCTGGGAAAGGTCCTTGCATATGCGCCCGATAAAACCTCGATCCGGATTAGTCATGGCAAAACTCTAGTGAATTTGGTGCAATAACAAAAAAACTTGTTCCAAAGGATGTTTGTAGGTGCTAGTGCTCTTTCACAAAAACTTCAGTGATAAAAATGGCCATTAACCTTCCATATAAATAGACATCAATATTTTCTCCTCAATTAAAAGTTGTTGTTTTGGATAGAGTACAATCACCCACATGCCCACACGCCTATATTTACAATCTTCTTCGATGAGGAAAGAGACTACTCGTATTGTGTCATTATGCCACTGCCTCCTCAACTGAAAGTTGTGATCACTTTTTCCAGCCCAATTTGCAAAATGATCAGAGAGGAGTTTTGGTTATCTTTCTTTCTTTCTTTCTTCTTCTTCTTCTTTTTTTTTTTTTTTGCTCAATAGGAGTCTTGGTTATCATTGGCCTAGATTTGCTATTGTGAAAAACCTCTTATTGTTAGGTCTAATACATGAAATTGCGCCATTTTACACACCTAGATCCTTTCTTTTTTAAAAAATAAAAATTAGGCACTGTGATTAGTAAAAAGATAATTTAAGATATTGAAAAAAAAAGTTTATGATCTTGAAAAATTATCTTAGGATATTAAAAAAAATTTTAAGATTGTGAAAAAATATTTTAGGGGACTGACTGGTATTAAAAAAATACTGACTATACTGAAAAAATAATTTATGATCTTAAAAAATTATTTTAGTATCTTGAAAAAATATCCTAAAGCATATTTTTATTAGCAATCAGTACCTGAATTATGTTTTCAAACTCCAAAAATAATTTTTTTACGATCATGAATTATTTTTCTAGTATCTTGAAGTATCCTTTTAGTACTAGTACCCACAAATATTCTTTTAACATCCTGAAATATTTTTTCAAGATTATGAAGAATTGTTTCAATATTCTGAATTATTTTTTTGCTCCCAATAGTGCCTGAAATTTATTTTTACTTTTTTTAAAAAAGGGATCTAGGTGTGTGAAACTACGCTAACATGGCACAGTTTCACGCAATGGTCTGTAGGGAACGTTGGTCCACATTGAAAATCAATCCGCAGTGGACCTAAACTAAATCCCTTATTGTTGAATATCAAGTATTGTTACTTATGCCTTACACAGGAAAACTTGAATATAACATGTAACACCCCCGAATTTCTAGAATTAAAATAACATAAAATGTCGATAGTTTTCATAAATAATAATAAAATCCAAAATAAACTACTTCGGGAAGGTGTCACCGCCGCACTTGTATGGAACAAGTGCAAGGGTTCTTATTACAGGAAATAAATCTATACTTAATCAGAATGTTCATAAAAATATAAAATAAAAGAAAAGAAAAGAATGTAAGTAACTATAGTTTATTGTCCGTCATCCTCACTTCTCACTGCTAGCCCCAATCTTTGAAACCTGTTCACTGAAATTCTGCTCCCCCGAAAGATCATTGCAGCCCAGAAACACAGACATCAGCAACAGCTCAGCTGGTAATCCTAATTAAGAACATATAATATAACATAAACTAAAATAATTAAGTAAATAAATAAATAATTTTAAAATAAATTGAAATAAAATAAAACAATTATAAAATTAAAATAAAATATTTACAAGATAAAATATCGTATATTTGTATAATCATAAGGTGTCTGACACAAATTTGTTAATCAAAGCAAATGAATATATATATCATCTGATATTTGCATCAAACTTTAATCATTATCATTTTAAATTTTGTTTAGACTCGGAAATCCTGCCAGTTTATTTAGTGGGAAGAGAACCATGGTAGACCCGGATATCCTGCCAGTCTACCCTGTGACCCGGAAACCTGCCAGTCACAAATCATCATCAAATTGGCCATAGATCGTTTTCTTCCTAGTGTGTACACCTCTTCCCAAAGTTGCTACTAGTGCTCCGGATATCCTGCCAGGCACCACTTTAGGAAGAACGGATATATCGGTTCATATCAAATAATTTTTCGAAGGCATAAAGCCTTAAGAGTGTGTGTTCATCACTTTGGGAGGTACCATCCCAAAGTTATCCTCCCACTTGCTAATTTATTTTAAAAAAATTATACTCATGTAATTTCCTAATTATATATATATATATATATATATATATATATATATATATATATATATATATTTCTTTTATGTGTAATTATATATCTTTCATAATAATAATATCTTCTTCTCCTACAGGAAAGTGTAATTCATTGAATAACTCCATTCATCCCTTGCGATTCATCTCACGGCCCCACCTTAAATTCATTATTTCAACTTTCTCACTCACGCAGAGCACATGGAGGGAGATGAATCACAAAAGACAAAAATGTATGTATAATCCAATCCAACAAAAGAACAAAAAAGGAACACATAACGGACAACAATTGAATGGCATTAAACAAAAGGCAAGTGGGCCCCGCGGCAACCAAAATTGGGTAGAAGGTTTTGGATTGAAATCAAGACATGGTCCCCACACAAACATGAACCCTAAATTAATATCTATTAAGGAAGGCGGCTGGAGTAATGAAAGTAACAAAGCACACGCAAACCGGAACCAATTAAAAAGAGCGACCATATCATAATCAACCGAAACGCACAGCAGCAAAACGAAAGGTATTCACGCACGCGATTCGAAGAGGTTTAATGAATATATATTCTAAATAGTTTTGTACAGATTGCAACAAATTCAAACAAAACAAAAAGGTAATCTTTATATATATAACCCTATAAGACAATCATCCTATCAAATCATGCGTGGAGCAATTGCAAACTGAAGATGTAGGAATATATGTATGAGTCAAATCATGTTGTTCTAGGGATTAGGATTACCTGGTCTCCGTGTTTGTTAAACTCCTAGAAGGGAAGCTCTGCCGCAAAGGATTTTTTTTCAAAGAGGAGCTAATGAACGATGACTAAAGTTAGACGGCTAAACCTAACTTATAATTAGAGTCCTAAGGTTTAGTTATGAGCTAGGCTTTGTGGGTTGGGCTTTTTTGTTTTTGTTTTTCTTTTCTTTTGTTTTTTTTACTATTACTAATCTAATGAAGAAAAATAATAAGTCACTTATTAAATTCGAATTTAAATTTATTAATTTTTATTTATAAATTTATTTATAATTATTACTATATTATTACTATAATAAACCAGGTGGAAACAATATATATAACAATCAGTGAATTATATAAAACCAACACCTAGGATTTTAAAGATATATATATAATAAATATTATACTCTTAATTATCGTTTTAATAGTAATTTAGATATAAAACTATGAAATAATTTTCAAATTTCAAAGGAATATAATTAATATCAAACAATTAATAATGACATTTATTTTCCTGCATTTTATCATCAAATGAAACAAGCTCTCTATACCGGATGATTTACGGTGGTAATACCATAATCTAGTGAAAGCAATCTTTTTATTTTTCCATTTTTTTTTCCAAAAGTGTTTTATAGTACATTCACACAAATATAAATTTAAAACCTTGTGGTTAAATGATCAAAGTGCAACAACCTATTTAATTTTAATATCTTTATTATTATTATTATTATTATTATTATTATTATTAACAATAATAATAATAATAATCTAGGCTATTACATAACATTTTGAGTTTTCAAAGCTTCTCAAGCACAAAATGAAAGTTTATTATTCTAAAAAATTGTTTTATAAGGATGTGTAATATTTATTATATAATTTAGTCTTTATAATTGGATAATTTTTTTTGATTGTATGCACAATAAGAACTATTTATTTTTAGTCTTAATAAATCATGTAATTATTTTATAATCATTTATTTTAAATGACCGGTAGATATACGGAAAGTTCAAAATGTATTGCTTGTTGATAAATATTAATGAGATCAATATTGAAGACCTTTGAGAGTGAAACTGGGAAAACATCATTGCTTAAACAAATATCAATAAATATTGGTGATTATTTTATATTTTATATTTTTTATATTTCTTCAAAATTTATTGATTAAGTAATCAAACGTAAAAATTATTTGATTATTTCTTAAATTTTATTTATTATTGATGCAAATTATTGATTTAATAATTTTATTTAGAAATAGTGACATCGAATAGTCCTACATTATAGATGATTATTTCCTAATTTCATTTTTTATATTTCTTCCTAATTGATTGATTAAGTAATCATATTTGAAAATGATTTGATTATTTCTTAAATTTTATTTATTATTGATGCAAAATATGGATTTTAATTATTTGATTTAGAAATAGTGATATCATCTCATGTTATAATCTATAGATGTATTTCTTACTTCCTTTATTTATATTTGTTTTGAAAAAATTAATTTTTCATATTAGATGTATTAAGCAATTATATTAGTTCATGCCCCCCTCTTTATATTGGGATGCAGATTTTCTCAGTATCATTTCCTCATCTTTCCTCAGTATCCCTCATCTCAGCCGTTCATCTCCTCTCCTCTTCCATCTCAAATTAACTTTTAGTTGAGATGAACGGTTGAGATGAGGGATACTAAGGGAGGAGGAGGGAAGGATACTGAGGAAATCTGCATCCCTTCCCTCAGTATCCCTCATCTCAGTCGTTCATCTCCTCTCCTCTTTCATCTACTTAGTTATATAGAAAATTTATCCCTCTCTTTACTTTTCCCCCATGAAGTTCTAACTTTAACATTTTGATTGTGGTAAGCTCTTGGTTTTACATTATTTTTTTTGTTAAATTTGATAATTTACTTTTGTTTAAAGTATCCAATTTCTCATTTCTCAAGTCAAAAATAGTGTCCCACGCATCCTTATATTTGACTCAAATCAATTTTCATTAAATATTCACATAATTACATCTTGATTAAGATATTGTATACTTTTTTTTATAAATGTCAAAATGCATTAACATATTATATATACTTAGAATTATTAATTAATATAACTTCAATAAAAAAAAGAATTATTCAACCATATAATATAACTAAGGTAGCTCAATGTATATATTTAGACCAAATGATATTTATAAGTGGCAAGAAATTATAAAATCAAACATAAATAGGCATGTCCTAAAAGCATATATCACGCTATAGGAGTAGCCTAACATAATGTGAAACGCCAAACATAATTAAAAATTAAGTAGACTCGAAACCTAAATTGTAAAAATGATGCATTTGAAAACTCAAAACAACACATGAGAATTCATTTTTGTAGTTTTATGTTCTTGATTATTGCTTTGTTAGCCCTTAAGGTATGAGTGGATATATCAAACAATCCCACATCCCCATTATCGGCTAATGAAGTCTCGTACATCTTTCTCTTTAAAGGAGTGGTTGAAAATCATGACGATTGAACTATTAGAATGCCATCATTGTTTTGAACTTTTTCTGATGGCTTTGATATCATCAAGAAGCTCGAGGCATGCATTTCTACATGAGAAGGTTAAAAAAAAGCTCAAGAAACAAATGAAATGACAAATATATGAATATATATAATCAAATACTCAATCACAATATATGTTATTATTAATATAAAACTGATGAAAATAGAGAATAATAACAAGAAAATCTAGAGATAAAAAGAGAGAGAGTAGAAAGAGATTATATTTCAGTGTGTTCTGAATGTTTACAGAAGGCCTCTATTTATAGAAGGAAAATAGACCTTTAGTGTAATTTCCACATATGGGTCATTTGGTGTAATTTCCTCCAAAAACCAAATTACTAGCGCTCGTGAATCCTCCCGTGAAGCAATTCGTGATTGTATAATTGCATGTGGGTCCCACCAAATAGTAAATTACTATGCGTGGTATTATGCGTGGGTCCCATGTCATCTTGTAATATTTGGAGATCCTGAGTCAATGGACATCCACATAATAAGCATATTCATAACACTCTCCCTTGAATGTCCATTTATGAATGTGCCTCGTTAAAAACTTTAACTACGAAAAACCCAGTGAGATAAAAACCTAGCCAAAGAAAAGAGTACATCATTCATTGATACACTGTTGAGTGCTGCCTCATTAAAAACCTTTCTAGGAAAACCCAGTGGGACAAAACCTAGATAAGGGAAAAAGAGTACAGCGTGTATCGACCCTCCCTGTTGACAATATCAGTTGAGATCTCTGAATCTTCACAGACCAATACCATGAACAAGTTTTTCAAAGGTTGTACATGGAAGAGATTTAGTAAATAAATCTGCTAGATTTTCACTTAAACTGATTTTCTGGATATCAATTTCACCATTTTGTTGAAGATCACGAGTATAGAAAAATTTTGATGAAATATGCTTTGTTCTATCACCCTTGATATAACCCTCCTTGAGTTGAGCAATACATGCAGCATTATCCTCATATAGAACTGTTGGAACCATTTTATTAGAAGATAAATGACAAGTAGTTCGTATATGATGAATTACTAACCTCAACCACACACATTCCCGACTTGCTTCATGCATTGCTAGAATTTCTGCATGATTAGCTGAAGTGGCTGTTATAGTCTGTTTCATAGATCTCCATGAAATAGCTGCACCTCCACATGTAAATAGATAGTCTGTTTGTGATTTTCCATCATGTGGATCAGACATAAATCCAGCATCTGCATAACCAATCAGTTCATGCTTCGATACATTTGAGTAGTATAATCCCATATCCATAGTACCTATGAGATAACGAAGAATTTGCTTTACACCATTCCAATGCTTTTGTGTTGGTGCAGAACTATATCTTGCTAATAAATTTACAGCAAACGATATATCAAGTCGTGTATGATTAGCAAGATACATTAGTGCCTCAATAGCACTTAGGTATGGTATTTCTGGACCAAGTAGTTCTTCTACACCTTTGTCATCAATTATTTGAGGTCGAAATAGATCTTGATCCTTATCCAAAAGCCTTACTACCATTGGAATACATAATGGATGTGACTTATCCATATAAAATCGTTCTAGGATCTTCTTTATATAAGTTTCTTGATATACAAAGACCTCATCCTTCAGGTACTCGATTTTAGTCCAAGGCAAAATTTTGTTCTGCCCAAATCTTTCATTTCAAATTCTTTCTTCAAACAATTAATTGCTTTCGAAAGCTCTTCAAGAGTTCCAATTATGTTGATATCATCAATATAAACAACAATTATAACAAATTCATTTCTCAATCCTTTCATAAAAATGCATGGGCATATTGGATCATTTTTATACCCTTCTTTCAACAAATATTCTTTAAGACAATTATACCACATGCGCCCTAATTGTTTTAAACCATATAGGGACTTATTTAATTTGATCGAGTATTGTTCCCGAGAATTTGAATTAGATGCTTCTGGCACCTTTAGTCCTTCAGGAACTTTCATATAAATATCACTATCAAGTGATCAATATAAATATGCAGTCACTACATCCATCATATGTAAATTAAGCCCTTCATTTACTGCTAGGCTAATCAAATAACGAAAAGTAGTCGCATCCATTATTGGTGAATATGTTTCTTCATAATCAATGCCGAGTCTTTGTGTAAATCCTTGGGCTACAAGACGTGCCTTATATCTTGTAATTTCACCCTTTTCATTTCTCTTTCTTACAAAAACCCATTTGTATCCAACTGGCTTTACACCTTCAGGTGTTTGGACTACAGGTCTAAATACTTTTCGTTTTTCCAGTGATTTCAATTCTGTATTAATAGCATCTTTCCATAAGAGCCAATCTTTTCACTGTTGACACTCTCTAATAGATTTAGGCTCATGATCCTCTTCATTATTCATTACATCATATGCTATATGATTAGCAAAGATGTTGTCAGCGTTGACTTCATTTCGATCCCATCGGATACCATTCATAACATAATTAATTGAGATCTCATTATTTTCATACATTCCAGGTACCTGAGTCTCTTCTGGGACTGCAACATTCTCTTCTGGAGATAACTCTTCAAGAGGTGACTCTTCTGGAGCTACTGACTTTTCCTGATTAACCTCGACTTGACCATCAATATTTTTAGCTCCTTTTCTCTTTCGAGGATTTTTATCTTTTGAACCGATGGGTCTGTCACGATTCATGCGTGCTTTAGATTCATTCATTATAGGTTGTCCTTCAGGAACATCAATTCGAATAGGAGCATTCGCAGCTGGAACATGTGACTTTGTCATTCTTTTTGGGTCAGTGAATACTTCTGGCATTCGATTAGCTAAATCTTGCAAATGAATTATCTTTTGAACTTCTAGTTCATATTGTTTTGTACGAGGATCAAAATGAGCCGATGATAATTCATTCCAGCTAATCTCTTTACCCAGCTGCTTATTCTCTCCCCCTAATGCTGGGAAGACTGATTCATCAAAGTGACAATCAGCAAATCGTGCAGTAAATAAATCTCTTGTAGATGGTTCTAAATATTTTATGATTGAAGGAGATTCATACCCAATATATATTCTCATCCTCCTTTGAGGACCCATTTTAGTGCGTTGTGGTGGTGCTACTAGCACATATACTGCACATCCAAAAATTCTTATATGGGAAGTATTAAGTTCTTGACCAAAAACCATTTGTAAGGGGGAAACCTTTAGGTAACTAGTAGGCCTGATGCGAATTAACATTGTAGCATACAAAATGGCATGGCCCCAAGCAGAAATCGGTAGATTAGATCTCATAAGTAAAGATCTTGCAATAAGTTGCAATCGTTTAATCAAAGATTCTGCAAGTCCATTTTGCGTATGAACATGAGCTACAGGATGTTCAACATCAATTCCAAGGGACATACAATATTCATTAAAAGCTTGTGAAGTAAATTCACCAGCATTATTAAGACGTATTTTCTTGATAGGATAATCAGGGTAATGTGCTCTTAATCGAATCAATTGAGTAAGTAATCTCGCAAACGCCAAGTTACAAGAAGATAATAAGCAGACATGTGACCATTTAGTTGATGCGTCAATTAAAACCATAAAATATCTAAATGGTCCACATGGTGGATGTATTGGTCCACAAATGTCTCCCTGTATCCGTTCTAGAAATGTAAGAGATTCACCTCCTACTTTGCTTGGTGAGGGTCGAATAATCAATTTTCCCTTGGAACATGCATCACATAAGAAATCATGGGACTGTGGTATTTGCTTACACTTCAGGGTATGTCCACATGAATTTTCAATTATTTGTCGCATCATAGTTGACCCAGGATGGCCTAACCGGTCATGTCAAACATTAAATTCATGAGTAAACTTCTGGTTGTCATTGGCAAACTGCTGGTTTGCATTAACAAACTTATGGTTTGTATTAGTAAACTTCTGATTTACAATAGCATGTATTTCAATTGTACTTATAAAAGTATAATACAAACTAGAAGAAAAAGCAGGAAAATTTTATAATATGCATTTTCTACCAGAAATTATGTTTATGATAGCAAGACATTCTTGATTATCTTTAGTTGTCGTTTCTATATGATATCCATTTCTGTGGATATTTTTGAAACTCAACAAGTTCCTTTTTGATTTGGTAGAATAAAATGCATTTTCAATGCATAATCTTGTTCCTTCAGGTAACAAAATATTAGCTCTTCCGGAGCCTTCGATCAAATTTATACTACCAGATATAGTCTGAACATTGGCTTCTTGCATTACCAATGAAGAAAAATATTTGTCATTTTTTAGTATGGTGTGCGTTGTTGCGCTATCAACGAGACACAAATCTTCAGGATTTTTGTCAACAAGATTCATTCTTCATTAAAAATACATGAAAATAAAAATAAAACATAATTAAAAGAAATACATATAACAGAAGAAAGTTTCAACATATTAAAACATAATCATTAATCATGAAAAATGATTTATACTAAGTAATCAGCAATATCAAAATGAGTCATCTCAACATCTTCTTTCCCAGAATTCTCAGCCTTATCCACATGATTTGCTTCAATCTTTGGTCCTTTACCATTATTTTTCAATGATTCTTGGTAAAGGTCAACCAAATGTCTTGGCGTATGGCAGGTACGTGACCAATGACCTTGACACCACAATGATAACATGCATTTTCCGCATGTTTGTTATTTCCACTTGTTTCCCTTCTGGGGTTCTTATCACACTTTCCCGATTTAGGGCGGGAATTTGATCCACCATGATTTGGGCCACGACCACGCCCACGCCCACGCCCACGATTGTAGCCACCTTTACGTCCATGTCCTCGGCCACTTGAAAATTCATTAGTTACTACATCCACTTCTGGGAATGGAGTTGAACCTGTTGGACGTGATTCATGATTTTTTAATAAAAGTTCATTATTCTGTTCGGCTACTAAGAGACAAGATATTAAATCTGCATATCTTTTAAAACCCTTCTCACGGTATTGCTGCTGCAGGAGCAAGTTAGATGCATGAAATGTGGAGAAAGTTTTTTCTAGCATGTCTTCATCAGTAATATTCTCTCCACATAATTTCAATTGAGAAGTAATCCTGAACATAGCTGAGTTGTATTCACTTACAGATTTAAAATCTTGTAAACGCAAATGAATCCAGTTATATCGAGCTTTTGGTAGAATGACCATCTTCTGGTGGTCATATCTTTCCTTCAAATTGTTCCAAATAACAAGTGGGTCTTTTACAGTCAAACATTCAACTTTTAGATCATCATGCAAATGGTGGCGTAACAAAATCATGGCTTTGGCCTTTTTTTGATTGGATTCTCCATTCCCTTCTTTAATTGTGTTTTCTAGCTCATAAGTATTCAGATGGATTTCCACATCCAACATCCATGATAAATAGTTCTTTCCGGTGATGTCAAGAATCGCAAACTCAATTTTGGAAAGGTTTGACATGATTCAAACTAATTAAAGAAAATAAACATGAATTAAAAATACGAATAATAATAACAATAAAATATTAAAGACAATAATTATAATTAAAGCATTACGGCTTCAGGCCATTTATATCTCTTAATGAGAAAATTAAATTTATATGGCTTCTAGCCATAAAAATAACATGACTTCTGGTCATGAAGGCAATATGACTTCTAGTCATATAATTTCAGAATAAGAAAATATAAGTATATGGCTTCTGGCCATAATAACATAACATTAAATGTTAATAACAATAAAAGTAAATGTTATGTTAGCAACAGTAAAAATAACAATATCTGCAAACAGAGAATATCAAATCTAGATATCTATGTAAGAGGTAAAACCTTCCATGTAGATGTTAAATGAACAAAATATAAAATTACCGTGAATAGTAGAAATTACTATTCACAGTAAATAAAGTAAAATTAATGAAAGATTAAATCTAGATTTCCAAGTAGGAGTCTGATGAATAAAATGTAAAATTACTGAAAAAGGGTAAATTTACTATGAATAGTAAATTACTATTTACCGTAGTAAAATAGTAAATAATCTCAAATCTTAACCATGGAACCCGATATTTAAAATAATCGGTAAAAGTATATCATTAATTCCATATTGTGGTTAAGATTATCCCAGATAGATAAAATAAACAAATACTAAAGAAGATGGTGACAAAATCTTACCTTGGTAGAGTCTTCGTGCTGATAACGTAATATAAAAATGATGAAAATAGAGAATAATAACAAGAGAATCTAGAGATAGAAAGAGAGAGAGTAGAAAGAGATTCTATTTCAGTGTGTTCTGAATGTTTACAGAAGACCTCTATTTATAGAAGGAAAATGAGCCTTTAGTGTAATTTCCACATATGGGTCATTTGGTGTAATTTCCTCCTAAACCCAAATTACTATGCGCCCGTGAATCCTCCCGTGAAGCAATCCGTGATTGTATAATTGCATGTGGGTCCCACCAAATAGTAAATTACTATGCGTGGGTCCCATGTCATCTTGTAATATTTGGAGATCCTGAGTCAATGGACATCCACATAATAAGCATATTCATAACAATTATCAACTATTTCATTTTCTTACCATTAATTCTAAGTATATAAATTGTTGCAAAGTATCTCTCTCCTCAGAAAATTGTAGAACACCCAAACTGTTGATTGGGTATTTGATGTTGTTTTGATTGTCTCTAAGCCTAATAATAATTTCTCTTCTAACACAACGCTCTAATCGTGTTGGGAAAGTTCCAAGCTCTCCGTTCTATAGGTAAAGATGAATATTAAGAAAGTCAAATGTGGATGAATATAGAAAAAATAAATTTAAATTCAAAAATTAATATACTAGAAAGCACAAAACATCATACAAAAGGAGGAAAAGAAATTATTGAGATAAGTGCAGTCGCTAACTTTTCATCAAAAAGTGACCTTTTTTTAGTCATCGTACACTTCTTGATAACCCGAGCAATGTTAGCCCAAGTATTCTAAGTATATCCTTGTGGTCATCAATATCTCTAATGAGTTAAGGTTGACTTGCCATGATATTGGGAAGCGGCTTCAGTCCACTTCTTTCTCCCATCCACTGCCATCCACTTCCCTAAATTGTGTCGTTTTTTGTGCAAACAGTGCAGCTAGTCCCTTTTTATTTTTTTAAAAAAAGGTTTCAAGGTAGTGGAGGGTATTGAAAAAATACTTCAAGAAATTGAACGGTACTAAAAAAATACTTCAGGATCTTAAAAAAATAATTCACAGTATTGACTGCTACAAAAAATATATTTTAGGATACTGACTGGTACTGAAAAAATATTTCATGATCTTGAAAAATTATATTAAGATCTTTAAAAAATATTTCAAGGTACTAACTGATTAATTTTTACAATCATGAAGTATTTTTCAGTACTTGTCAGTATTATGAAAAATCCTTTTAGTATCCGTCAATACCTTAAAATAATTTTTAGTATCAGCTAGTACCCTGAATTATTTTTTCAAGATCTTGAAGTATTTTTTCAAGCTCATGAAGTATTTTTTCAGTATCGTTCAGTATCCTCCACTACCTTGAAACAACTTTTTTAAAAAAAAAAAAAAGAAAAAGGATCAGCTGCACTGTTTGCACCAAAAACAACGCAATTTGAGGAAGTGGATGGCAGTGGATGAGAGCAGGAAGCGGACTGAATCCGCTTCCATGATATTGGGGATAAAGAATTGAGCTCGCTAACAATTAAAAAAGGATAACACAAAATGGAACACACTGACAACATTAATATATATAAGTATTAATGGGGCTAACTATATTTCTTAGAAATTAAGTTTCTTGTATATTTAATTTGAATTATGATTATGATAACTCCTCGGCTAATAATTTGTGGATATCAAATATAAATTATTAATATTTATTAGTATCAAAAGACGTTAATAGAAACACAATTATTTTTTCAAAAAAAGTAGTTCACGGAACAATTTTTAACAGCGTTGCTCCATGTATTATATAAAATATAGATGTGAATTTCCAAATGTTTTAGTAATGCTTAGACAGAACGGATTTAGACACAAGCTCAAGTTAAGCTAATATTCGCAATTAGTTAGATCAACTTGCTTATTTTTTTATTTTAATAAAAATTATAAAAAAATTGTTTAAAAAAGATGAATCAAATCAAATCAGCGTGTTCGATTAAATTGTTTTTTTAAAAAAACTTAAAAAGGCTTTCATAAATAGTTCCACATAGATCTTACAACACCCCCTCAATACCATGGGGAAAATGAACTCAAAAACTTCTAATCTTTTGCCCCTTTTAACCGCGAATCAGATTGACAGTTCCAACGGCTACTAAAACAAAAAACCAGTAAAATGCCCCTTTAAAGCAAGTATAATGTTGCTTGCTTCATTGAATATCATCTCCGGTTCAGAAGATGACGAGAGAAAATAATGTAAAATGTAACATAAAAAATACACACCAATGTCAAAAAAAAAAAAAATGGCACAGATGCTTTGCGGCAAAACTAAGACCCTCCTATAACTCGTAAATAATTCTACGATTTTAACTAGAGATGAGAATAGAGACAACAAAAGTCTCTGCTTCAAGAATCAAGATCACCCAACCCATGTATTGAGCCATTCACGGGCCTCTACAAATAGATCATAGGAGATTGTCAAGCAGAGTCTGCAAATCCTGTATGGATGTAATATTGATGTTATGGATCTCTTCGTCGGTGTATTCTGATTGTAGTAAGGATCGTATTTGGGCATGAGCTTCTACAATATTTGTCCTGCGTGGGAAAATCATTTTCGGATCAGTAATTTTCTAAATTTGCATAACTAGAAAGCTAGTAACAAATTCTGAATTATTTAAATAGTTATCCTACATCTACTTATCATCTTACTTTATTGGCTTGAAAAGTATTGTTCTTGTTGAGGGATTCTGCAGATAAAGCTTCATCTTTGCTATAACCCCTGGCAACTGTTCCTGAATTGCAGTACTTACCTATAGAGAACATAGAGCATTTATTAAAAGACCAATCGAACCTTGATAACCTAAATGTTAAAACTGATTCACCAAAAGCACGCCTCTCTATTTTAAATGCAAACAGCATATAAGGAAAGGATTTAAAACAAAAAAAAGAAAGAAATAGTAGTAGTAATGATCAAGCGACTAATGGCAAATGAACATACAGGCGTTTATAAAAGAAAGTAATATCCCCTAACACTTACACATTCTCACTATTCCAAACCCCAATTCCAATTCCAGGAGTAAAATAGAAAAGAAAATTTAAAAGTTATTACACATCATTGGGGAAATTCAATAAGTATAACCATCAAAAGGTACAACAAAACCTTCCCAGTTTTGAGTTCAGCATGGTTGACAGTTCTGTCAAAGCTATTATGGAAGTTATAGCAAATCATAAAAGCTCTTCATCAGCTTTTCCCCATGAGGTAAAGTTTCAGGGTGAAATCAAATGTTCAAATCAGGAACAACAATATTCCCCTTCTAGTTGTGTTTAGACATGACATCTATCAAGACGTAGACATTAGACACAATGAACAACTCCCTTGGTTTCTGCAGGACTTTTTTTTTTTTGCTTTAAAAATAATATTTTATTGGAGAGAAACCAATAATTAAGTCATGGAAAATGAACCTTCAAACCCATCGGGTTGGTTTAGCTAATTGATCCCGCTCGAAAGGTATGATCCTAGGTGGCTAAGCTTTAAATCTTAAATGATAGTAAGAAAATTCCAAACTCTAGGATAGAGGTTGAGACGCCATTAACAAGCACAAAATAATATAGACCATAATGGGGCTAACAAGCAGTATGAATTCTCCTCGAGGGATCTTTCAGATTAATATTTTCCTAAGTCCAATAAATAAGCCATTCGGATTACTCAGATGAAGTACCTTCTGAATAAGTTCAGCCACCTTATCTGGAGTAGCAAAAGCCTGCTCCTTCAAGGGTTTCGACATAACTGACTCTAACTTTTGATTCTGACCGCCTGAGGATAATGCAACTTTGACTGCAGTCACCTACAGAATCAAAATTGAAAACCTGTTAAGCATTTTTTTTCCCTTGTGATTATGATCAACGTAGTTTATATACGATACATAAAGGCATCACAGAGATTGTAGTAAAGCAATTTTGATAGCAAAGAAGACCAAAAAATAATGAAAGGATATCAGGATCAATTTTGGAGAACATGCGTAAGAATGGCAAGAATCAATTTTTCCTGAGATAACATGCGTAATTAAGACATGAGATGTGCCCCCTGAGAATGGCAAGAATCAAGCCCCAAGAATTAAAATTTTACAAGTTCCTTTGCCTTAAAGCCAATGTTCTGGTTTCATTTCACTAATTCATAAAGCAACAAAAAGTCTAAAATACTAACCTTTGTAACAAATGAGAGCAAAGGATCCACGACTTGCTTAGTAATCGACATAATGAACTCCTCACAAGTGGCTTTAAGGGTTTTTTCCAGCTCCTGTAACAAAATGGATGTCAAACAAAAATGAAATGCCAAAAATACTATTCTTACGGAAGTTGACCATCATCGTTAGCAGCAAGTACCCAATTCCTATCATAACACCTATCACAGTATGCAGCATAACTACATAATAAATAAAACAATTAATGCTGATACCCATGCAATCCAAGAGATTGCAGTCGTGATTATGCATGACTCAATCTAAGATTAGCCAAAAATTTCAGTGATGAAATTAATTTTGATTGGCTGTTAAAAATGGAGAAACTAAATCAAAAGCAGAAGTGGTAGCTCACGGTTGCAGTGACAGTAAAGCTGAACATCTGATATTAAGTTAGTGAAAGAGCGCAATGAATTCAAAAATAAAACTTGAATTATATATAACTACGTATGTTTGTATCTAAAACTTATTCTCAAGGATGCATGTGTAGAAGGACAATATAAACTGCAATTTCTTGTGAGGGGAAAAGTAGGTCTATATAATGTGTTTTTTAATCAACAAGTCCATCACACTAGCACAACATTGACTGTAGCAGAGTGTGACCAGAAGAGTTATAAGGGGGTTTGCTTTACAAATCATCTCAAGAAACCACATTAACATGGCCATGTAACAAACCTTCTTGGTGTCAAATTGACTTTCCAAAACTCTTGGAGACAAAGTCCTTGCCAATGAAGTTGATCTTGACCAGTCAAACAATGAGGCTTGACCTCTGAGGATCCGTCTTAGATGCTCCTGAGGGATTATTTTATATGCAATTGTCATAACCAGACTTTCTTACAAATACTAACCCTAAAACAGTAAACTTCGGATAAATTATATGCAATAAATAAACATTTACGGGTAAACTCTATAATTAAAAATTCTTCATACATTATCAATGTACTGAACAGAGAATTACAAAATTGCAGTTCCCAAACATCACATAGGTCTTGTTTAGGGATTAAAAGAAAGTGTTTACCAAAATTCATCTTTCGTTTCACAAATTCCAAAATGCAACAACTATTATCTTTTATCATCATAAAAATTATGAAGGTTGTAGCCATGTCTTGGAAAATTTCAAGATGACTTGGTTGTCTTGGGGAAGGTGTCAACTTGCTTTTATTAGAATCATATCAGACTAAGAAGAAAGCAGACGTACTGCACTCAGATTAAGAAGTACATTATACGGTTCAGAGACACTAACCAGCAAATGAGAGAAATCAAGTTCCTTGTGTGTGACGGAAAATTCTATATCAAAAGGTGCTATCTGAAAAGCCATAAAATGATTATTTAAAATACAATATGATTGAAAAAATTTACAAGGGAAAAGTATAAAACATAGGATTACCTGCTCTCGTAAAATTAAAAGATGCTTTATAAGAAAAAGTTGTCCATCCATTGTTGACGATCGCTTTGCAACTAATTTGCTTGCTTTCTATAGGAGAAAAGAGGAATCATTGATTATAAAACAAAGTACAATTGGAACCATCAGCCAACATATCTTAATCTCATCCAAAGTTTCCATAATTAAGAGAAGCTGTGCAATTCTAAGAATATACAATATTGTCCCCTTAACATGCATATCTTAGTCACATTATTTAAATAAAATATTCCATCATCTTAATAACTGACATTTAACTTACCAGAATAGATGTTGAGCAAACTTCTACTGCTTCCTGATTAGAAAAAAATTAAAGCAACATTTTAATACAATATTCAAAGGAAGTAAACACAAGATAAGAAGCAATAAGAGGTAATAAAGCCTCTAGTACCTGTGCTAGACCTGTGAAAACTGCAGACTCCAAACAGCGGTACAACTTAGAAAGACATGATATAGTTTTCTCTAGGGGCGGATACCAAGTCTTAAATACATCAGGGTTGTCATCAGCCTACAGGTTCAAACCACGTGAAAGAAGATCAAAACATTGCTTGATAGACAGATAGAATGCCATGTTTCTACATGCTTATCATATAACTGATTTTTATCATGTGGGCCTTGTATACAGCCAAATAAAATTAAACTTGTTTCAAATCAAATTATCTATCTCAGCTATCATATTTCAAAGGCAAAAGGTCAAAATCATAAATAGGGATCACCTAATCATGCATACGCCTCCTAACACCATGGGAATACACAAGTCAAATAAACTACTATAGCAGTCCTCAAGTTCACAACCTCAAGAAGTAGAGGAAGCAGAGAATTAAGTGAGCACCCGTACATAAATCAAAGTAGTCAAATGAAAAAAGACCTAAAGTATATGTTCAAACTAAAATAAGAAATTGCTAAGGAAGGCACTTTACAGAATTGGTTTCTGATGTGCTCTCAGAAGATAGCTTCAGCTTTTCAGGATAGTCCAAGTCATCATCAGATGGTATGAAATTTGCTATCTGTAGAAAAAACCAAAAAAAGGGAAAACGGTTTTTAGATCCACTCATCACATTTAATTTAATGCGAAATGTAAAATATTTTCAAATTTAGACATATTGAACATAAGTTTCATACTTGGATATCCAAAAATTAAGTTATTTTTTTTCATTTCCAAACTAGCAAGTCAAGTTTGATTATCTTAACAGATTAAAAGTAAGTAAATTCTGTTTTCATTCCTTTCAGCATTGCGATGGATAAAGCAACCAGAGGTCTAGAATCCCAGCTGATAAAAAAGAAGTCCCTTCATCAGCATACATGAAAGAAAGCCTAAGCAAGCTTGGGGGGGGGGGGAGATCAAAAGTAAGCATACCTCATCACGGATATGTGTCCGAGCCCGAAAAGTCAATCTCTCATGCACATCTGCTAAAATTCTCTCAAAAGTTGGATGAAGACCAGCTAGAGATACACTCCTTCTACTAAGCTGTTCTCCCAGGACTTCTACTTTAAGTATGTCAACGAGTTCACAAAGAAAATCAATGTTTGTTTCATGAATAAGCTTGGGCCGTAACGTATCATACAGGTATGTTGATCTACAAGCAAACTTGATCTAATCAATATATATATATAAAAGTTATAGAGTTTAGAAGTTCTGCTCTTGATGATAAAATTTCAAAATCAACTACAATGGATGAAGATAAAGAAAGGCTCAGAAGCTGACAAATATCAACAACCCAAGCAAGGTACCACGTTGCTATTTGGACAAATGTCATGCAACATACTCATGATGGTCAATTGTTTTTCATGTCGCATACTAGACTTATTTTGGAAATCGCTAAAGATTGGCTAGACAAAATCAGTTTCATCAATATAAAAGAGTTTTGAATATTTTGCATAACCACTACAGATATATAAGTAAACATTTTCTTCATTCGTGATAAGAGACCAATTCACCTGCGCCAAAATATATTGGACATGGTAACAAACAGTACGAATATTGAATGAATATTTCCAAATTTGTGCATATAAATGTATGCATTCACCAAATGCATGTACCTTAAACTCTGTGAAAACAGTAAACAAAGGATATTAAATTAAACTTGTATGATAGGAATACAAACTTACAGAGGATCCATTAATGGAGCCAAACTTGAAACATCCTTGGAAGAAGATGGGAAAAAATGATCAAACAGTTGGTGTTCAAGTTGACAGACCTGCAGTTAATATTACAGTCAATAAAAGTCCACCTGAAACTGATTCAAGCTATATCTTTTAAAAATCACATTTACCACCAGTAAATAAAAGCAAACAATTGCGTAAACTATAACATATATTCCCATTCGTCTCCTCTGCTTACAGTAGATAAGCTTTGTATAAACTTGCAATAGGTTTGTTATGGAAACATATCGCCAAAATCCTCTTGACTTTGGGACTTTGACAAGCAATCTTCTCAAGTTTGAATGAAGCAACTACCACCATTAAACTTGAAAATTATCTTAATAACTATTTTGCGTTCATGGAAAATCACTAATCTATGGATATTTGATTTCAAATCACGACACTAAATTCGTCACTAAGCAATCATAAACCACCAGATAAATCCCTAATTACACATTAGAGAGATTTCAACCAAACAAGAGACCACTGATATGCAAATTGCAAACAACAAAAAAGAAACATTACCTGTATGAGATACGCACATCCAGATCTAGTCAATAATGGCAAGGCCTCCTTCTTGGAAAATTCAGATATACGTCGCTGCACTATACCTCTTATCTAAATGATACAAGATAAAGGAGCTTGCTATCATTGATTCGGTGTAAAGAAAGAATGCAGAGAATATGTAACAAGCAAACAACTTCTTTTATCCTGGCGAAAAAAACAAGCAAAGAAGTAACAACTCACCAAAGAGAGACGTTGCTCACAATATAATCTATGACATTCAGCAAGGATTTGACCATATTCTTTTCTTGATGACCTGCTTTCAATTTCTCCTAGAACTGGCTTCAGCTGCAAAATGTATAATTCTTCATCAACCACGGGGGTGAAAAAATATGCTGTAAAAAAGATCTCCAGAGTACACACATTAAAATTGTCCAATGTATATTCTATTATTAACAATTTCATGTCCACTAATTCAATACATATATTAGAACTTGAGAAAGAAAAAGCTTGCCTCACTTGCTGCTGCCTTGAAACGAACATATATCACAGATGCCTCTACTCCCTCAGAGACAGATGCTTTGTCGCCCCCACTTTCCCGAATTGCCCCTAGGACCTAATGCCGAGGTGCATACCAATTTACTTAATCATTAAGTTCCCAACTTTAATAAGTTTGTAAGTATGCATGTATCAAATAAACTTGTTAAACAAACTTCACCTGAGTAGATGCGCCTTTAAGAACAGCAAGTACATAAGAACGCATCAAGCCTAAAGCTCGAGACTGTATAATCAAAATAAAGACAGGATCCAAACTATTCAAAGTTAAATACATATCATACATGACAAATAACTTCAAACCAACAAAAAAGGACCAATACTAGTACTTCTATTCACTAAAATAAAACGCACCTATAAGGAAAAAAAGTACTGCATACACTTGCATACCTGAAGTTGCCGGAATTTAAGCAAGTAGACATTGGATTCAGCATACTGTGGATTGCTTTCAACATACCTATACAAAAGGGGGGGGGGGGGACAATTGTTAATGTGACATGTACTAATGTTGACTACAAAAACTCAAACCTGCAGATAACAGACATAGTATAGATGCACAATTGGCACAAAGTACAAGAATGAAATGAAAATATCACTCACGTTATGCATTCATCAAGCCTTTTAAGAAGTGGGAGAAAGTTTTCATTTCCAACATTCATATTTGGAGAATAAAAATTGGCAGAAACCTGTAAGATAAGAAAATAAAACATAAACAACAGATAAATTAATACAACAATTTTAATTTTCCCTGCACCCTCAACTTCTTAATAAAAGAATTCAGCCTTAGGCACGCCATTAAACTCAAATGATAACATAAATAATCATATCTAAAGTTGAAGTAACAAAAATTCTACAGGCTACACCAGCAAATGGATTCTAGGAAAATATTGGCGTGTTAACTTTTTTTTTTTTTGGGGGGGGGGTTAAAAAAGGGGCAAAAGTCACATCAGTTCCATGTTCCACAAGAAATGACTCATGTTCTCACTCATCACAATCACTGTCTTGATGCCCTAACTATTCAGAATATAGCTTCTGTGTCCTTTCAGCAGTTCACATTCTTTAAATAGTCAATAGCTTATTCTATCTATTAGGTTGGAAGAAAATGAAGGATCAGAAGGCAAAACAAAGCAGAAGCTCCAGTCAAGCCAGCAGTCAAACCTTACATTCTCCAGTTCATCAAAGTAGTTGAGTTTATTACGAAGAGCTTCCGCAAAATCGATCAGCCTTTGCTTCTCTTGAAGCTGTAACAGTAAAATAGGAGCAACACAAGGAAATCAGTTATACAGCCACCTAGATTATCAATGAACATAATTCCCAGTATGACCTTTATAATCATAATAGCCAACCCTCTATCCTAAAAAGCAAATTAAGGTAAGAAGCAATAAAACTGCACCAATCTGTCACACGCGTCATGTAGTGTTTTAGTCTTTGTAGCAACTGCCTGATGCTGCAATTGGAGGTCATTGAACAAATCAAGGGTGTTATCAACCTGCACAAGAGCAGAAAGTCCAAACAACAAATAACATGAGTAAAACAAATAATAATAACCATAAGAGATTGCTGCACCATTCTGTGATGAGGACAAGCCCAAAGGGAGAGCCAAATCCCCAAAAGCTAGCCTATGAAGAGGGAGAACCCAATGAACTTATAAACCTCACTCCAAGAGCTTAATTCCCCGATGTGGGACTCATTACACATTCCTATAAATGAATAACTCACCTGCCGGAGAATATCATCACATGTTTGTATGCGCTCTGTTAAAGTGTTCACATAGTGTTGATATTTCTCTTCTGTCTGCATTAGGAGAGTGGATTGAGTACAATATGAAAAATTCAAGCAATCTGGATCTTTGGCATAAAGAGTTTATAATTAAGATTACCAACCTCTGACTTCATGGCTGATTCAAGGTCTGTAAACCATTTGTAAAACTGCAGGAAAGAGTAGAGCACATATGTAAACTCGTTTTTTTTATGAAGCAGCTTCAGAAGGTTTAGTAATTATCAGTGCGGTCAGAATAGTCATATATTATAGAATGTGCAATAATCTTTATTTTAAAAAAGGTGGGTAGGCACGGGGAACAAATCAATCAATAATGTACCTGATTCGTATTGACCATAACCTCCTCAATAGCTCCAGAATTATCCAAAGATTTATCCTTGGTAGAAACGGTCAAGTCAATTTCTTGCACCGATGCATTATCTACAGCCTATAAATAGAACTCAGATTGTGATGACATGAATTCTAGTGATGTAAGCGATAGAACTAAAAGTAATTAAAACAAATAGAGCATTCCGGTAGTAGCACGAAGCAGTACCAGCTTGGCTGGCATTGCTCGCTCAGCAACCGCGTGAGAAAGCGATACGATTGCTGTCTGTTGCTGCTCTGTCAAAGGAGCATTCTGCAAGCCCACATCAAATAACATTCAGTGTAATAATAACAGGAGATTTCTTAGATCTGATCGAATAAAATGCAAAGCAAACGTATTATAGTAAAAGTAAATGCAATTGAACTTGGCAAGTACTAAGATCTGAAAAATTCAGCCATGGTAGGCAGAAGAACGAAATAACAAAGAGCTCAAAATCAATTAATTGACTCAAATCTTGAAATAAACAAGGATTGGCAAGCATAAGGGGATCTGCGAGTTAACCGAACATTAGAAAGGATGGAGGATGGAAGAGGAGGAAGAGAACCTGTTCCCAAGTGGATGCGAAGTTGTAGCCTCTAGAAATGGCGGCGTTTCTCGGAAGGCTTTGAGGCGGATTCCGGCTGCCCATTCTTCAGTGCGGTCGTCGTCTTCTTCCTATGGACGTCACGCACCCTGATACCTTCTCGCTCCTCCTTCTAACATGGTGACATAACACAGACAGTTGAAGAAAGAGCCATCATTTTTACCACAAAACGATGCGTTTCCTTCTCCATTGGCCTTTTATTTTTCTGCTTATCCGACCTTAACGTGTGTTGTAACTTGTAAGTTCCGTATGGCCAAAAAAAAAAAAAAAAAGTCTGTAAGCTCAAATTTAATATTCGTGGGCAAAAATGTTCGAATAAATATTAATAGTTCATGAATGAAATGTAATAATTAGACAATTTTCTAAACAAAAATTGTATTGGCCTTAACCCGGTGGTCACGGAAGAACCTGAATTTCTGTTTTTAGGATAGTATTTTCTGAATTCTTTCAATTCTTTTAAATATTAAAATTTCATAATAAAAAATCGCAATTACAATTAAAAACAAAAAGTACCTTTATCATACATTAAAAATTTGTCATTTGATCAAAATATATAACACAAAATATATAAGGTTGGCAAGAAAAAACATAAAATATATAAGACTTTACACTATTTAAGTATTTATTAGTGAAGGTAAAAAAACACTATTCATAAATGTTTTTATGAAGCTTGGATTTGTAGTCTAATTTTTACAAATAAAATTCTATGGAAAATCAGTTCTCTAAGAGACCATACATGATTTTATTATCTTTTGACATTTCTTGTCTTTAAAAATTAAAACACAAACTTTCAAGAAAAGTTATTTTACCAAAAACACTTTCAAAAACTTTAAAGCGTACTTTATTGATGATTTTAAGGGCAAAAAATGTCTTAATACCTTAATTATTAATTGCACAAGAGGAGTAGCACAACTCATTTTACAGCTATTGCTTTACATAAAGTATTTCAAATTCTCGGATATTTAATAGAACTTGAATGTCCGTAGTTAAGATTGAAAATAGCTTACAACTTAATTAACGTTAACTGAAATATTGAACATTTTATTAAAATCATGTCCGCAGAAGGAAAAATCTGAACTCTCAATGGTTTTGACAGAGTTCAAAAATCACATTCAAAGATAATTTAGCATTTCATAATCTGCACAGAAGTTTCAATAAAAGGATATCTAGTTTACATTGTAACAGTGCTCTACCATTCATTAATAGAGCGGTATAATGAATACAAAACTGCAAAATAGAACTTGAGGGGGACACAACCTATACAGAGCAAAAGAAAAGCACAATTGCACATTATTGTCGTAAATTCATTTGCAGTCAAAAGATGAAATGATGCTCCAAAAACAACCTCAGCCTAAATCTACTGAAATGGGTCAGTCTTTAACATCAGCAACGCCTTCTGGAGAAATCTGAAACCTTGCTTCAGCCTCAGCCAAACAAGGAGAACTTATCACTTTACAGATGCGTTCTTCCCCTCTACCCTTCCGAAGATATAGCCTGTGACAAGTAATTAACAAGCCAGATTCCAGGCAGAAGTGAGAACAAGACTTTTAATCAGCTAAAGCTTAGTAAAGAGAACTTCATATTTTGAAGTGTGGACCTTGTCGTTGTTGCATGAGCCATAATGTTGCCACCAATAGGCTTGATTTGAGGTCCAGCAAAGACTGCAGAACCATCTACTTGTGAAACTACTTGGTTTGTTATCACAACAGCCACACCAAACTACACTCAACATTAGAACAAATTATCAGACTTAATAATCACCAACATCATCCATTACTACCTCTGGTTCTAAATATAAGATAAAGTTTGTAGTGCAATTGCACTACAAACTTTGTCTAATAAATAAGACCACAGAGTATTATCTACCAACTTAAGCCACAACTCTATTCTATTTTGAACTACAACATTAGCTGAAGTAGCATTTAAGCCTTAGGCTGTTACCTCATCTGCTAACTTTTGAAGGCTCCTAAGGAACTTTGCCAGATGCATTTGCCGGGCAGAAAGTTCCCCCCTTCCGCTAAAATCTGTCCTGTAGAGCGCAGTAGCACTGTCAACTATTACAAGAGCAAACCTGTTGATACAAGAATGCATAAGATTAAAGCTTATAATTAATTTAGAATACACCCAAGAGAAATGGCAAGAAGGTCTGATTCTGACAAGCTAGAATGCAGATATTTTCAAGATTGAGATGTGGTAGTTTTTTTAAGCAAAATGAACTAGTTGGATGGGTTCAAATCAGATTCTCCAAATTTCTACAGGAGAAGAAAGCAATGAAATACACTCTAAGAAAAGAAATTACATGTTACATTAAAGCATGCAATTAGATACAAACAGCTGTCACCAACGATATTTATTCTGTATTTAACTTCTGTATGTTTGCTCAATGTGTTTACTTCCCATTGGGATTTACTTCAGCTCAAATCTAGATTAGTCAATAATACAAAATATCATATGAGCAAAAACATCACAACAGGTCACGGTCAAATTTCTCTCATAATCTTTTTCTCATCATCCCTCATAATCTCTAAATTATATCCGTCAATCAATATGAAAAGTCAAAGTACTTTTCTCTCATATTCTCAATCAACGGCACAGATAAACTCAGGAGGGATAATGAGAAATAAAGATAATGCGAGGATCTCCATCCGCAGGTCACACCTTGTTTCCACCATCATTGAAGCTGCTTCAAGCAGAAGCCGTGATTGATGATCAGTGTTATATGCTCTAGCATAGGCAACATTTTCCAACACATCAGCTCCATTTAGTCCAAACCTGCATCATTTAGCATCAATGCAGCATCAATATTGGATGCACCCTGCATGGAGTGGGCATTACTTGTCAGAAAAATGCTTTACCTGTCTGCTATTTGTAAGAGTCGCTGTGGTCTAAATGTACCCTCTGCATCAATGTACATTGCTTTGCCCGCAGCACCTCCTTGATCAAGTGGCAACTAAAATGTCAAGAAAACAAACGATATTTTAGGTAAAATCTCTCGTTTGCATTATTATATTTCATTTCCCCTTGTTCAAGTCAAAAAACAAAAAGCAAGAATGACCCAATGCCTCTATGTGTCCTCCCAAATTATGTTAAAACTACCGTTCACCAAGCACTTGCATGACAGGTAATACCAAAATGGGAAAAAAACCGCTTACTTGGCAAGTGACGCACAGAGTATGACACAATTGGGTCTTCCCTGATCGAAATTCACCATATAGCTCAGTTATAGATCCAGTCTCCACCCCTCCTGGAAGGAACAGCGACATAAAGTCATGATCCAGGAACGATGAAAAACGTGTATTTATCAACAAACAAATGAAGCTGAAAATGAATAAATTCAACACTCTATGCCTTAACAGGTCTTACTCCTACCTTCCAATATCTTGTCTAGCTCATCTGATCCTGATGTTATTTGAATAATTGCAAGCCTCTGGGCATGAAGTTGGGCGGCACTAGTGAAACCCAACGGCACCAATTTAGAAGCTGTCAACAAACAAGTGAGAACAATCATGTAAAGGCCTATATTCGAAGGAAATATCCAAGGAAACAAAAGGGAGGAGATGCATGCCTGCTTCAATGATTTTATCAACTTTAGCGTCACTGATTCCTTTAATCTGCAGAAGGTCCTTTCTAGGAGAAAAAGCCACAGATTCAACCGTCCAAAGACCGGCATCTTTAAGTTTTTTAACATCGGTAGCAGATATGCCGGATGCCTAAGATTATGATTAAAAAGGAAAACGGGTCAAATCGGAGTAGAACAAATTTACATTACAACGATCTTTTTATCAGCTGATAGCTAGATGAAGGGGAGAATGGCTATTCAACTATGATCAAGGCAATAGGACTGTTCCACAATAAAAGACGGTAAGAGAGAAGAAAGCTCGCGACAGTAACGGAACAAATCGGACAACAGAATCCAAAAAAGAACAACTTTTCGAAAGCCCTCGTAGAGATGACAAGACGAACAGAAAAGATAACCAAGAACCCTAATGTTACTATCAAGAACACCTCATTTACCGAAGACTCCCATATGGGTATCATTATTAATTGGGAATTGAGGTATCTAGTAATTCCTTACTTTCTTTTTTTTTTTTTTAAAGAGCCAAGATTCATGATTTCATAATCTTTCAAATGTGTCGATCACCTGAAGCTCTTCAACGGTTAAAGGGCCATGTTGTAACTCTTCAGCTCCTTCCTCCCGTTGGGCCTCCTTTGGGTGCCTTTGCTGCTCCATTTTAGGCCAAGATTCAAATTCCTCCCGAGCGCTTCAGAGAGAGAAGGAAAGAGAAGAAACTTTTATTGCATGGAAGACGAAGCTCACGAACTGTGCACAGTCGAAAAAGGACCAAATGGACATCGATGGAGGGAAGAAGAGGGGAAATGCAGTCTTTTGTAAAGCGCTCAACCGGCGCCAAAATATTTGGCGTTCAGTTCAAACAAAACTTCCCGAAGAAGTTTTTTGTTGCCAGTTTACAAAAGAAGATTAAGCTTCGTGCAAGGCCGCGAGCGTTTGTTTTATGCCCGCATAAGTTAAGCCCACGTTACAATATCAGCTAAATTGGCCCAATCCGTTTTATACACACGCGCACACACTTGGAGGGTATTTTTTTCATTGGTAAAGATGCTAAAATGCATATAAACTTTTTTCTAAAGTGCACCCAGCACCCTAAGTTTTTTTTTTTGGGTGTAAGAATGCACACAAACTCTCCAAATTGATGTAAAAATACCAGTGCCATTAAATGCCTTTAACTGTCGTTATACAAAATATGAAAATACCAATATACCCTTATATAAAAAAAACGCACCCTCCCTCCCAACACTCTCAATTCATCCCTTCCCTGTCTTTTCCGTCATTGAAACCACCACCACCAGGCCACCAGCTCAAAATCAGATAGCAAAATCCATCATCAGCGTTCATGGAATAAAAACCAGTCTGAAAAAACCCACTTTTCTCCCTTCAATCAAGTAAAATAAATCCAGAACAAAGATTAAAAAAAGGATGGAGCAACGAAAAAGTCCAAAGCAAACAAATCAAAGAAGATAAAATCAAAGTCACAATGAACATCCATATAAAATCAAAGTAGCAAAACCATCCAGATATAAAACCCACTTTTTCGAATTGCAAAAGCAATAGTGCCTTTTCGTTGAACTTCAAGTAAAATCAAAGTCACAATGAAGCTAAGAACGATGAACATCCATATATCAAACTTAGATTTTGTCTCAGAGCATATTGAACATTCAAAGAAGCAAAACCATGATTCAAAATGCAATGATTAATCACCATCAGCTTTATTCATTCAGTCGTGCAAAAATTTCCCAAAAAAATCAAACAATAACCAACAAATTTCTAGTAGCAAAAAAAAAAACAAAAAATTAGAATGAATTATGAATATATATATATATATATATATATGATATGATCAAAAGAAGAAAGGGGGAGGAGTGAAGGGAAAGTTTAGAAGAAGGAAATAGCCTGGATTTGATATTCGAAAGACGATCTCATCGAAGAACTCCACCTTCTAATGGATCCCGACGATTTCTCGCGTCTGAAGAGCTGGCTTTCAATCAAATTGATGGGGAGACAATGGTGTTCTGCTTCCGGTTGAAAGAGTTGGTGGAGGTGACGAATCTGAGCAAGGATCTGAGGCACAAGGTGCCGAAGATTTTGGAGGTGGAGGTGGATTCGAAGGGAGGACCAAGCATAGGCGGTGATCGATGAAAGCCGGAGAAGAATTTGAAAAGGACGGTAAAGCATATCTGAATCGGCAAAGAAAGAGAGAAGGGCAAGGTGGGAATTATAAAAAGTTTGGATTTTTTTTTTTGGAAAATGGTGTGGGGCCCACCTAAAGTAATGTATGTTAAAAGAATTTAACGGTAAAGGTATTTTTGCACCAATTTTGAGAGTTTATGTGCATTTTTGTACCAAAAAAAAGCTTATGGTGCTGGGTGCACTTTGGGCAAAAACTTATGTGCATTTTTACACCTTTACCCTTTTTTCATTATTCAGCTTTTTTTCTTTTAAAAGGAGAATCATTTTACAGCTTTACTATGATTCCTTCACAACAACTAGAAAACGAATATAATTACTAAAAAAAGTAAAAAACAATTAAGAAATATTTAATTATAAATTCTAATTTCGGATAGGAAAAAAAATTCATATTGTTTACTTGTTATTTAAATTTTTAGCGATCACATTTTTTTCTTATCACTTCATATGAATTTCCCTCTAAAAGAATTATCCCATTCCCATGTAAAGAAAAAAAAATTGCATTTACAAACAAGATCAAAGTGCAATGATAATATATACTTTTTTGGTTTTTAATGTAAGGTCTATTTACATAATTAAATTAATTAATATATCACGTTTTTTCTTAAACAAAATTTTTACCCTTTTTCTCCAATTTGATTATTTTAAACGAGCATTAATGTGGATAAACTTTCAAAAGATTGACAAATATGTGAAACAATTCTTATATAATCTACAATCAGGATTAGGATTAAGATCAAGATCCGACATTTGACATAATGAGTCTCCTCCATGAGAGAGAGGCGACAACAGATAGTCCGGCAGAGATCACATTCCATGCATAGATCAAATTCATGAACGAAACGTCAATACTTTATCCCTGAATCGTTTTGGAGACGTGACGCAAAATTTTTTGACTCAACCATCACAGTAACCAATAGTTCAACATAACAATATATGCACATGATTCATCAAAATGGCGATAAGCAACGACAAATAATGGTTAATAATTAATGCCGATCGATGGGTTGAGCACGTACGTACATAAAAACCAGACTAGACCCCACCACTGTAGAGTACAATGTTCAGTGCCGGCGTTTGAGTTTCTCATCAGTGATATAAGCCTCGCTGAACCGGCACGTTGATCCCGGAGATCCAATTACCGGCCAAGAAAGTTTCGACGGTGAAGCTGCTTGCCTCGTCCCTAGTGATTTTCTTGTAGCCAGGCCACTTCACCCTATTATCAGTGTTGGCACCTGGTCCAGTGTTGTTGTACTCAGCATAGAACAATGTTTTGAGTGCAAATTCGCCTTCCCATTGCATCCACCCTTCAGGGTCGATGATGCCATCGATCTGTGACTCCATGATGATTGTTCTCGAGTGCTCCTTCCATGGCCGCCCGAGGTAGTTCTTGAACTTGTCTTTCACGGAGGCGAGTGAGGTGTCTGCCTTGATCTGACAGTTTTGCAGAACAATAGCGGTTTGTTGTCGTGGATCCATTCTGCCTTGGGCTGTCACTATGGTCTGCTGGTTGTCCAAGGGTTTCCTTACGTTTATTATGCAGTTCTGGAATACTGCGGCCGCGTCGCCGAAGATGAAGTCCACTGTGCCGGAGATCACGCAGCTCCGGTAGAATTGCCTGTGCGCTAGGGCGTAAAGCGTGTCTTGGAACCCTTCAAAACGACAGTTCACGAACACCGCACGATCTCCTTGGATTCTTGCGGCTACGGCTTGGTGTTTCTCTGGGCCTGCCGTGTTTCTGAATCCCATGGCCTTCCCTAAAAACCCATCTGCTTCTACGGCTGCAATATCATCTCCAAAATTTAGCTTATAATAACCTATGTAATAATGGATCTTTGTGACACCTATATATTTCCATGCGAATATAAGTATCAAACCATGAGGTTTCTATAACTCACCAAATGATGCAGTATGGTAAGTCCTTACTCCATCAACGTAATTCTTGTTGCCGGTGATAATGCTTTTTTGTGATCCATCGCCATAAAGGGTAAGGTTTACCATTCTCGATTCTATTACTACAGTTTCATCATATGTTCCTGCTTTAACATAAACCACGTACCTATATTTTCACAGTGCAGATAATTAATAAGCAATGTATGAGCCACCAATTAACCATTCATAGCACAAACTGGAATTCGGCTTTGGAGCTCTTCAAAATGATGAGCTTCCCCTACCCACCAAATCTGGACCCTCCAAATTTGAGTGTTTTTTATTTTTATTTTTTAAAAAAATTATTTTAGTGAGTACAAAATTTAAAAGAATGATTATCTGGGAAAACGATTTTTTTATTTATTTAATAATTATCAATTGAAAAATGATTAAATGATCTGGATTCTGGACTGTGTTCATTACCAGTTCCCACACGCGCCCACTCATGGAATATTCATGATGTGTGCGTATATAGTTCAATATATATCTAGTTAACGTGAATTGATTTAGCATGAAGAAGCTATATATAAGAGCAGGCATGTATATATATACCTTCCATCGTATTTTTGTGGGATGGCTTTCAGAGCTTCGGAGATGGTTTTGAAGTCGCCACTGCCATCGCTAGCTACGGTGACGTTAGGTGTAGGTTTATCATCAGCTGCTTTCAACATCCTCCGATCTTCATCTTTCATCCACTCCGGAAGACCCTTATCATCGGACGACGACAGCAAGTGACGACTAGCACCGCCGTTCAATAATGCCGACGAAAAAACAGAGCCTAGCTGCGATAAAATAGCTAGAGAATTGCTAACATACTCCGTTGAATCCTTAAACGCACTCTCCAATTCCGTCTTCAATTTCCCTTCGGAAAACCCATCAAGACAAGCTCCCTGGAAAGAAATAACAGCACTGAGCCAACTGTTCAAATCCGAGGAGGATGACGTTAGCTTGGCCATGTCGAGTGACGCAACATGTGAAGATGAATTCCCTAGATCGTTCTTCGCCGCTTCTAGAAGCTTCTTGCAATCCTCGAAAGCACCTTTGTCTTGGTCGGTTTCAAAGTTGAAGTTGCTGGATTTGTTCATGGCCTTATTGAACTCATCCTGTGCGACGGAGATAGCAACTTTAAGCACATCTTTGGGTTGCGATATTTTTGTATCATTTTTCACTTCCTCCTTCAGACTTGTCTCGCATTTTTCCTGGTAATCGGTGTAACCGCAAATGGTCTTCACAAATTTCTCTGAAACAGCAGAAACCTGGTTGTCAGGGTTACTCTTTGAGGAGGAAGAGGAAGGTGGGGATTTTTTGTTGTGGTTATTGAATTCCTTGTCTTCTTCACTGTTTTTGGTGACCAATACGAAAGCGGCAGCTCCGATGAGACCAATGACGGCGATGGTGCAAACTGCGCCGATGGCGATTCTGCGTTTGATTTTTTGTTTCTTGTCATTTTTCCTTTGCTCAGTGATTAGATCGAAGTCTTGAAATGCCATTATAATATAATAAGAAGAAGAAGAAAAGAGAAGGATTTGGATTTGTCTCCAAGGCAGAGAAGAGTATCTCTCTCTCTGCCTCAGGAAGAAGAGGTGATCGATGAGGGGTGGTGTCGACGTTTAATTTTAGTATTGGTAATTCCTTTCCTCTTCTTCGTCCTTGGTGTGTTTGATTCATTGGAGTTTTAATGTTGGTTATGTTCGATGGGTGGAGATTAAGGTGGTTGGAACGAGAGACATTTCAGGCATTTCTATTTGTGAGTTTACGTGAGTTAAGGTCTTCCAACAATAGTCGGGTTTCTCGCTGAGTTTTAAATCTCCTTCGTTCTTTTAAGGGAATACCACAGAATAAAATGAAGCATGCAAAGTAACCCCAACATTGGGTGCTTCTCCTTTAAAGAAAGATCTCTGGTAATTTAGGTCCTTCTTTCTCTTCACATTGTTTATTTATTTTTGGATGACTATATATATCTTAATTATAGAGTAAAGCGCAACCAGCACTTCAAACTAATTTTAAGGATACAATTAACAACCTAAAATATTTATGGGTGCAATTTCAAATCTGAAGTAGCTAGTTAAATTGGAACAACTGTGGCCTTCTATAACAGAAAAGCAAACGTCCGCTTAACCCTCTGCCACAAGTATTTTTTTGGACACGTCACTGTTTCAAATGCCACTGGGATTTTCTCAAAAAAAAAAAAAAAGGCACCCCTGAATGGAAGACAAGATCGATAGGAGAGATTGCAGTCATCTAGGGTTTATGAAATTGAAGCCTGCGTTTGAAGACGGGATACGAGACAGGAGAGAACTCATCACGGGTTGTTCGTTTGAGTCCTCAATGCCACAATCCACCTCATCCTCTATGGCGACCAACAGAGGAAAAAGAGTTGCTTTGGGGAATGAAATTGCAATGCCTGATGTTGCTTGAACAATCTTTATCGAACTAAAGAATCCATATGTAATTCTCTTGTTGCTGTAGTTTCCAGAACATCAATTATCTTGGCCTATCATCTTATTAAAGAATTTATATGTAATTAATTCTCCAGCACATTCTGATCTTATATGCTTTATGTTCAAAACCGTGACGTGCTTTTCCAACTTTAACTCCATCAGGCCCAAGATTCTCATCCCTCTTTAGGAGAACCTGTAGTTCAAGGCAATTACCTCGTAAGAGTCGGAAATGCAGCTTCAAATTTCCGATGAGAGACTCGCATAACCATCGATCCTGCACAAGAACGACTCTACTAGACTACCATGAGGCCGCCGTCCGCAATTAGCCTCCTGGGTTGGAAAGGAACAGCCCATCTACGAGGATAGGGATTCAATCATCTTCATCGATCTCGCCCCCAGTGTGCTCTTCAATTCATTCGGGTGTTTTTTCTTTTTGTTTTTTTAATTATAAAAACACAGGCGGCATTACAACAATGACGTGTACAAAATATATTTGTGTGGCAGAGGGTTAAACGGAGTTTGCCTCTATGACAAAGAATGTCTCCATTGGAAATATCTCGCAATTTCTTCTCCATTTAATATCTAAATTAGATAAAATTTTAAACTAAAATATTTTCACCACCCTCCTGTTTTACTTTAATTATATAGACCTCCTCTCTATTTTAAAAACCTATATAAACTCCCTTTAAAAAATGTATGTTACACAAACCTCCCTTATATTTTAAGATTCTAGTTTCATTCATCCAAATCGTTAGTTAGCCGTTAAATTTGACTTTTAAACTTTTTTTTACCAAAATGTCCCTCTTTAGTATATATTTTACTCTAAATTTTAATGATTGAGATTTATATGATTCACCATAATAAATTTTTATTATAATTAATGTTTTAATAATAATTTTATAAATATTATATCATAACCATTAAAACATGATCTAATGGTAGATATATTAAATAGAGAGAAAATGAAAAAAGGTACCAATGGAGACACACTTATCCCCTCTATTAGAGCCGGGAAAACGGGTCAGGCCCGTCGGACCGGCTAGTTTAAGCCCTGGTCCTTTAATGGTCGGGTTTGAAAAATGGATGAGATGTTTGAAATTAGCCCTGGAGGCCCGGCCCTGACAAGCCACATGCTTAAATGGGCTGGCCCTGTAGGCCTTTTTCACTGTAGTTTTTTATTTTTTTCCTTTTTAAATTTATGTATATATTTTGTATTTATTATAGAGTTATTTATCCATTTAATTACAAATACATAATAACTATACTTTAATTTTATGATTTGACTTATTATTTGTTGTAAATAAAGATTATGGATGTGTTCATGATGCAAGAGAATAATTTCATGATATTTTTACTCATGAGCTAGAGGCTACTACTCAAAGTGAAGAATAATCAAATGTCGTTAAAATCAATGATATTGACGAAGATGACAACAATAATAGTCGTCGTACTAATGTAACTTTGTGATATGTTTTTTATGTTTTATTTGAGTTATTTATGAACATATTTTTTTTTATTATGAATTAGTGATTGTGCTTATTTATTGGATGATTTGTGTTGTAATTTACTAATTATATTTTTTTAAAAAAAAAAGTGGAGGGAAAATAGTTAAAATTTGGAATAGTAATTTCTTGACTCTGCGGGCCGGCCCTAGCCTGGTGCTCTCGGGTCGAGCTTTGAAAAACATGTGTTTTTCTTACTCCGGGCCCAGTTAGGCCCTGGCCCTTTACGAGCCGGCCCTGATTCCCAACTCTATCTCTTATGGAAGGGCCACAATTACTCTAAATTAATTATTTTCCTCTATTATATTCTTAGATTTATTTAACCAAAATCTAGCCAAACCTAACTTATTTTCATACCTACAAATGACTTATATTTATACACAATATGGTATTCATTTCATTGTGACACAAAAATTGAGATATAAGTAGTTAATATAATACTACTGCCTTTTATTAATAATTAATCACCTTGTCCTTAACATATGTAATTCATATTTATCTAATTTAATAATATTAGTAAATTAAATAAATTATTTAATTATAATATATGTAATATGATCTCTTAAAATTTTCCATATTACATTATATTATGTGTTATAGTATTATATTATAAATTAATATAAAGGCAGGGTAAATTAATTTTAAAAAATGATAAATATAGAGTATAAAATGGAGAAAAAAAAACCTTATATTTAAGGCTAAAATTATTAACAATGTTATATATTTAGGATACAAGCATATAATTAACCATCAATTAACATTTTCCTTCTTTTATTCTACAATAGTGCCACTCAAAAGCTGCCTCTCTAGGCCAGGACGGGGACTTAATATACTATATCACATTACCTGCAAGTAGTGAATTAATTAAAGAAACTGAACCTAATTGATAATAGGGTCAAATGCCTGCATCATAAGGGAATGAAGTGGACTGAAGCCAAGCATCACCCATAATGAACTGAGAAACCGTAAAATTATATGCATCCTTATACCCCATCATATGGTACCCGGCCCAATTCACCCGACCACCCGTACCCGAACCCGGACCATAATTCTGGTACTCTCCATAGTACAAAGTCTCCAAATCATCTCCATTAGAATCAGACCAATCCTTCCACCCCTCTGGGTCCACGAAGTCATCAATGTAAGATTCAAGGTACACAGTCCGAGAATATGGCCTCCATGGACGTCCGAGGTAGCTCTTGAAGCTGCCAGAGCTATTATCGAGATCTCGGGTGGCTATGACGGAGCAATTCTGGAACGAGATTCCGGTATCCTCGTCCGGTGATTCTCGGGCCTGAGCAGTGATGACGGTGAACTGGTGAGGCATTGGCTTCCTCGAAACGACGTCGCAGTCTTGGAAAACGACGGCGGCGTTCCCGAAGATGAAGTCCACGGTGCCGTAGATGTCGCATTCTCTGTAGAACTGACGGAAGGAATGGACGTAGAGAGTGTCTTGGTAGCCATAAACGGCGCATCTGTATAGCGCCGTTAAGTCTGCGTTTACTCTCAACGCTACTGCTTGGTGCTTCTCCGGCCCTGCTCTGTTCTCTATCGCTATGTCTCGTGCCAGAAACCCATCACCGGAAACAGCTGAAACCAAAACGACAATTATCTATGTCAGTGTCTCGCTTGTTTAAGATCCATACATCTTTTATTGATTAGGATTTGAGGTCAAATATATCGATATTCTAAAAGCAAGTTCGATGTCAATCAAAATCCCCTTATATAGATTAGGCTTCAAGAAAAGTCTGGGTTTCATATAGTCGTCACTGTTCATGAGAATGATGGGCTCCGTAAAGTACCCTTTAATGTCGTTGTCTTTCCCTATCTCTCTATTTTATGAATCAAGACGAACAATCCAATAGTTTATTAGATAATAAGATAACGATGCCCGTGACATTTCTGAAAAAGGGACAGCTCAGAGACTTCAAAAAACAGGGAAAAATTAATTAGGGACTTCAATTCTGAACTCTGGTGTTTTACCTAGAGTTGCAGATCTGAAGGTGGTCCAGCCACCGCCCACGCTTCTGTCACCAGTAATGAGAGTGACATCGCTTCCATCTCCTAGTAGAACAACGTTGGTTTTGTAACTTGGGATCTCCACATTTTCCTCATAAACCCCTTCTTTCACATAGATCACTGTCCTGTACAAGCTATTATTGGGAGCAAAGTTCACTGCTTCAGTAATGGAGCTGAAGTTCCCACTTCCATCCGCCGCCACCACAAGCATCTTATCGGGATCGTATCCTTCCCCGTCCAAGATCCAACGGTCTCTCTTCTCCAGCCACGCCGGAGCTCCCAGCAAACGTCGACGCCTGTTCTTATGGCCTCTGGAACCTCCTGGCGATAATGATGCAGAATGAGATTATCGTTTGTCTATTTGTATACTCTTCCATTCAGAGACTCTCGTTTCCTCTCTATAGTTTTAACAATTATGAATTGAACTTAGAGAGTTATAATCAGCGTGTGAGATTGTGGGTCACCTGGTTTGGGGAGCATGGAGAGTGAGTTGCTGACGTGTTTGTAAGTTTCGATGGTGGAGTCCACGAGAAGAGGCTTGAGGGAGCCCGTAGCAGAGTCGAGACCTTCCAAGCAAGTGTTCTTGTTGGTCATGGCGGCGCTGAGGTAGGCTCTGGCATTGGCGAGCTTTCTGGAAGAAGTGGGAGAATCACGAACACCAGAGAGTGATCTTTTAAGGGAAAACAATGTTGAGAGATGGAGCTCTCTACAGTCTTGAATTGAACCTCTCTGCTTCTCGACGAGGTTTGAAGAACCGCCGCCGCCTTCATTTTGGAAGAGATCGGAGAGGTGGGTGGCTTCGGAGATGGCGGTTTGCAGAGTCTGAAGGAGGTAGGTGAGGATATTTGGGCTTATGTTGATGGAAATGCCGAGCTTTAAAGAATTGAAGCAAGCTTCTGGGTATGGCCTGATTCTGCAGAAAGACCATATGGAGGTGAGATTTGGATGAAGTGTTGTTGTGGGAGAAGCGAAAGTTTGTGAAAGGAAGATTGGGAAGAGAAGGAGGAAGGGTTTGAGAGTCGAGGAAGCCATGGCAATGTGTTTGAAAAATGAAGAATTCTTGGTATTTGAAGCACTGAGCCTGAAACAAGCGTACTGGTCCATGATTTGGGGGAGGTTAATTAATTATTAATTGATTAGTCCCTCTAATTTAAAATATAAGAGTGAAACTTATTAGGGAATTTTTTTATAAGATTCAATTTGCATTTGTTTCTGCCTTTAATGTTTTTCTTTTCCCCAAATTTGCCATACTCACTCTCATCATTTTCTCCTTTATATTCCCCTTCCTCCTTTTTCTCATATGTTATCTCTTACTTATTCTCTTAATAAATAAAAATATATGGAAAACATAGAGTAAATATCCTACATATTTACTATTTTTGACTAGTTTCTTAATAAAAGTGAAGTAGCTATTATGTGGTTTTTTCAAAAGTACATTCAACACCCAGTTTTTTTTTAATGTAAAAGCGACTACGTGGTTATAAGAATAGAGCAAAAATACCTATTGGCCATTAATTTGATTTTTTTGTATTTTTAAGGCTGATTTGGATGATGACTCAATTAAATTTTATCCTAGTTGACAGTAAATAACCAAAGAAAATTATAGAAAATGGTATAGATATTTTAGATATTACACTTTAGCCATTTTCTCTCTAATTCCCCTTCTCTATTCTAAACTCAATCTTACTCATCGGGTCACCCATCTCCACCTCCTCACCACCATTGCCTCTTTTTCTGGAATTTTTCAAACTATCGGAGTCTTTTTCTATAATTTTGCTCCAGTTATCTACTAACATTTAACTAGTCATTGTTTATGTCAGTCTTGAATTTTTTTTTAAAAAAAGTCAAATTAATAATCAATGAATATTTTTACTCTATTTTTATAACCACATAATAAAAAAATACTTAGTACTAAATACACTTTACAAAAACTCACATGTATTTTTACCTCCTGAAACTTTTATATTTTAAAGCAGAGGATTTTATTTTTTTTGGGTCAAAGCAAAGGAGTATACACCAAAAATGGGTTAAATAGCAAATTCGCCCTGGAAGTATACGCCCGAAAGCAACGTTGTCCTGGAAGTTTTTTTAGGCCCAATATTGCCCCGAAAGTCTAAGGAAGTAGCAATGTTGTCCTTTACCGTTAAAAAGTTAACGATCAACGTCAATTTTTTAATGAAAAAAGGCAATATTGCTACATTTTTAGACTTCCAAGGAAAAATTGAATTTGAAAAAACTTTCAGGACAATATTACTCCTCGACATATATTTCCAGGGCGGATTTATTACTTATCCCCACTAAAAATAAATGAAGAAAGAAATAAGGTTAAAATATACTTTTAGTTTTTTAAGTTTACATGAAATATACTTTTGATCCTTTAACTTTATAAAATATACTTTTAGTTCTATAATTTTAACACCGTTAATTTTACTAACGGAAAATGCAAATTCAAGTGATAACGATGTAAACTTAAGTGATGATTGTGTAATTAAATGTTATTAAATTTAAATTTAAAATAAGCGTAAAGTGAAGAATATATAAAATTTGTTTAATTAAATGATATTAGTCATTAATTGAGTTCGTCACGTCAGCATTTTTTGTTAGCAATATTAACGATGTTAGCGTTTTAGAATTAAATGTATACTTTATAAAGTTAAAGGTCTAAAAATATATCTTATATAAAATTTAGAGAACTAAAAGTATACTTTAACCAGAGAAAAAACGGGAAGACAAGAGGAAGGCAGCATTTTTAATTGTAGGCCGACCAGGGCGAGACATTGCAGCGTGAGGCGTTGCCCCTCTGTATAACCTTGGAACCGCCAAAATTGTCTGGGCTATAGTCGGGCACTAAAATTAACATCATTGATACGAGAGTTTTTAAATACCGGCATTCATTATTATAGGAATGTTTACTTTTTAGTTACTAGTACCTTTTATTAATTTTTTATAATTTAACACTGGTGGTTACTAGATTCTTCCTGCTTATTAATTTTTTGATCTAGTCTTCATATTTTATCGAGCATCTTTGCCTACTGTCTTGATAATATTATTACCATATGATTTATGACTAAAGTTATTAAACTTACAAGCTTAAAAATACCTTTAGGAATTCAAATTGTAAATTTGTAAGTATTTATTTTATCGTTATATAGGTATTAATAGTGTATAATTAACTAATTAAAATATAAAAAATGAAAATAATTTGATTTAAATATATTTTAAATCTTAATAATTGAAATTAAATTCTCCAACATTCATAATTTACCATACTTAACAAAAAAAAAATTATGAAATTCATATATAAAACCACTGAAAATGATCAAAAGTTAACACAAATTTAAAAATGAGTTAATAAGTTTTGTAAACTAAAAACGTAAAAATAGTAAACTTGTGAGTTTAACTAAATTTATAATTAGTATGAGTTTACAAATGATTCGGCACAATTTTGTAAGCTATAAACGTTAAACTTGGATAATCATTTCATGAGTTTGACAATAATGTTCATAATAATAAAAGTATTACGAATGTAAATGATGAAGGAATACTAATAGATATATGTATGGCAAAATGTTGATACAAACTACTTCCTCTTGTCCTCAATATAAAACATATTTACTTAATTTTATTAGATTAATGATATTAATTAAGTTAGTTAATATAATATGTATTTTCTAAAACACTCTATTTATCATCATTAATTCTCTCATCCCCTTCTTCATTGATTATTGTTGAGGGAATATCAATATGTTTAATGATGAAAACATTAATAGATATAAAAAATATATCTTATATTTAAGAACAATATCAACTCCCTAATTAAATATGTCATATATTTAGAATCGAAGGAGTATAACAATATTTATTATTTAAGATAAATCTGAAAGAAATTTTTTGATAAATTGATGTAAAGACGATAGTCTCTCCCAAATTATAATGTATATTTTTCAAGGTTCGAATTTATATTTTCCACACATTGCGTGATCGCTTTCCACTTTAAATGCTTGTTAGTAGTTGTTTAGCAGTTAGTGCGATACTTTTTGTAGAAGATGTTGAGATTGTAAATAACAAGATTGAATTGTTGTGAACAATAAGTTGACACATTAATTAGCATGCAAGCCTTGTCATTTATAATTAAGATTTTAGCTTAAACCTGGCACTGACGTGATTGTGTTGTAGGTACGTGTTTAAATGGTACAAGTATAAGAAAACAAGAATGAATAGGTGTGGAATATAATAATGCAAAACAAAAGGAAGGTGATTTGGAAGGTCGCGCCCAACAGTTCGAGGCTTGGTAAATAATAAGATCTGAAAGATATATGGTGGGGTAGCCTGAATTTGAGTCATTAAAACGTAGTTTTTATGTAAAAATTGTAGGGTATGGAAAATCGTAAAACGTAAAATCGTAATACAAAATGTAGTTTTTATCTGTATAATTTAAGAAAAGTAAGACACCTTCCATAATCCATACACATACTGATCAGTGCAATATCAATTAAAATATTTAACATTGCCATCAAATATTATTCAAATAAAAATAAAGACGCTTGTTATCATCCATAGTTCCATACATATACTAATTACAAATAAAGGGTTAATGAGTATCCATGACCGTAAAAACATTTTGTAGTATATTCAACATCTTAAAAAAAATCTTAAGTTAATACCCTAAAGTATTTTTTATGCCTTAATGCTAGATGTATCAAAAAAAATTTTAAGATACTAAATACATCTTAATATTAATACTTTAAGATATGAGATACATCACAAAATACCTTATGATGTTGGATATAGATAGAAAAATGTTTCATCTGGTTGAATGTACTTTAACGCATAAATAAATCACACTATTTGGTGTCTTGTAAATAATATAATTATTATATACATGCATTTATGTGTGTGTATTGAATTGAAATATACATTAAAGATTATAATATAGTTTTTTAAACAAATGAAAAAAAAATTGTGTTTTTATTTTTGTTGACTATTTTATGCCTTTAGGTATATAGGACATAGTCAGTAGACATGTCATAATTATTTATAGGAGTAAGATTATAGACGGGAACCCAAGTAAATGTGTAGTATAGGATTAGGTTAGAGAGAATATAGGATAGCTACTAAAGACACAATGAATTCTGTATGGGCTGAGTTTCATTTTTATTTTTAAAATGCATGCTTTTATGTTTTTGTGTTTTTTGGTGGCGTTTTTTACGTTTTTACATCTTATACGTTTTTTTTCTAAACAAAGCTCGTTTTGCTAAATATAAAACGTAAACTTGGCGTTTTTGCGTTTTAAAACGTATTTTTGGCTACCATGATCACATGTACACAAGTTGAAGTGGTACTGGTCCAGTAGTGTCATTCTCTAGTTTTTTTTATACATAAATTTTAGGAAAGCGATTGGATTCACCCATAATCTAAAGGTAAGACAAAGTTTTCATTTTTCTTAGGTGATACCAATGTACCCTTAGGCGTTTATTTAAACACCCAAGAGTTATGATGCCTCCTCCAATGCTTTGACTAATTTCAGGATTAAACTCATTCTTTTTAGTAAGAGTGTCTGACCCTTTTACCAATTAAACCTAAACCTAAGAACGAAAGGTGCATGTACATCATTCTCTAGTTTGGAAAGCTACACCCAAGCAAAAATCCAGTGTTTCTTTCCCCTTTCTTTTTCCGTCGGTGCTGGGGGAACTAATTTGGAGCTTTTATGTCATTTCCTTTTGAAAAATTGCAATGAAAACTCAAACTAAAAGAAAATATGACTTTTAAAATCTTTAATTTACAATAGAGTTTTGTGAGACATTTTAGTAATATAATCTAATTGTAAAAAGATTAAAATATCCTTAGTGAATCACAAAATAAAGATTTTAATGGACCTTTCAATCATTTTTTTTAGTTTGGGACTTCAGTGCAATTTTCTATTCCTTTTTCTTAAAATTTCAAAATTCTTTACATGAAAGGGTTATTATATGTCACTCTAATAAACTGAACACACACACAGAGCTTGGGTAATTAAACTCTTAATTACTACCTCTTATGTGGAGTGAAATGATATCCCTAAAAAAATTACTATACTCTTCTGTTTGTTTTTTTTTTTTTTTTACTTTATTCAGTTTTATATGCATACATATATACCATGCATAAAAAAACAGCACCCCTCCGATTCTTAATGGAAGACATATTAAGTTGTTTGAGGAGTTAATTTTGGTTTTAAATATAAAACATAGTTTTTATATTTGTCAATATTTTTATAATTTACTTATATTGATGCTCTATAAAAAATAATCAAGAATGATAGGGAATGAGAGAATTAATGAATATGAATATAGTGTTTTAAAAAATATAAATAACTCGACTAACTCATTTAATTTTGTGAAATTGGATAAATATATGTCTAATATTAAAAATATGAGGAAGTAATATATTATTTCAGCGTTCCGTGACCTTCACGTCATGAGTATTTAACGCTCTTAAAGAAAATAATAAAGCACAGTATTAACATTCTGTGTCTCGGGTCGGGCTTGAAAGCTTGAATGTATATAAAAAATGACTGAATTTTTCCTGATTAATAATTTCTGGTTATAAACTTCATGATAATAAGCATTTGATTATGCATGAAAATAATTTTGCTGAATATAATGCTCGACAATGTGCATTCTACTTATATCAAATAGAAAAAGAAAAATAATGACGTTATTGTAATATTTTATTCGGAAGAGAATAATTTAAACTGTGAAAGTGTGAATTTTTCTTCTACTCAACCTTATTTATTTCTCTCCTCTTCTAAAAATCAACAAAACTTATACGATAAAGGCAAAAGTTTGATAGATACATAGACACGTTAAGAGTCTCAAAATCTCGACTTATGTATCCATTCATATTCACAATATATAGTGTATTGAATTTGAATCTATGTGTGTGTCTGTGAGCTTTAAAAAATGGAACTATTATTAAAAAAAAAAAAAACTAAATGCAGCCCGTGAAGTGGTATAGAATTCATAAATGCAATTAAAGAATATGCGACTTTCTTAATATATCTGTGACGACTGTGACCCCACACGCCTATGCACGGGTGGCTAATCATTCCAAGTTTAAATTTGCTAATTCTTCGGTCTAAGAACACAAATGTCTAGCTCAAAGGAGTTAGTATATGTCTATATATGATCGAATGTATTTTGCTAGATATCTAAATAGAGATACCTAGAGTTAGAATGCACCTCAGTGATATCTATGGACACAGATATCACCAATAGTGTAACTGATCACTATGCATACACTACGTTGGCGAATGTCACAAATGGAGGTGGGGTGTGTGCACAGTGAGATTAAAAGTAAATAAAGGATGTCCAAAGTATACCTGAAGGTTTGCCTCACTATTTATAAGGGTTACCTTTAAGGTTATCCACTATGTTGTGCGCCGCATCCTTGTGCGCAGTTGAACATTGCTCACTGTTCCCACATTCGGTTATTCCTGCTCCACTACCTGTACGATTTGAGATTAGTGGTATAATTAGTGGATGATTAGTATTTTACCTATATATAGGCCAACCCCGATGCAAGGCTTTCCTATTGGGCCATTACATCTTTTAGGCCCAATGTATAGGGCCGTAAAACTAATTATATTAATTAATTGATGATTAAGTTTAGAGTCCCATTCACAATTTATTATATATATGACTTATTTAAATCGAATGCAAAACTTGACCCTTTGACCAATAATATCACGAGGCAAAGTCAGAAGGTGCATTGCCACTTTTTTGTCCCCTCAAGTCCCCCAAAATCTCACATGTTCAGATTCTTTTTTAATTTCCAAAATTATTTTATATTTTATAACCAAAATTAAATATTTTTTCAATACGTTCATGCATATAATTGGATAGGGCTCTCTTGCCCGATCACGTGAAAAGAAAGAAAAACTGAACAAAGAAACGAGTCTGAACAGATAGTTGATAGTGTTTCAGTTACCTGATTATTTAATTTAATTTGTTTCTTTTCTTTAACTATGTTTAATTATTGATCATGAAACTGTATGAATTTAGCAAACTGTTTAAAATATATTATCAAATTAAACAACAAATTAAATGGTTTGTTCTTTCTCTAAAGAGTTGTGATTCCCTTGTCCTATTTCTTGCAATGATAAAGGGGTAGGTTCAACTAACAAACTTAACAGGATCGATTAAGTTAATATTCTTGCCAAATATAATGTTGATGTTTTAATAATTTAATTAAAATTTTTCCATTTTTTTGCTTTATTCCATCACGAATATATTATTAAGTTTCAATTAGTCTGTACGGTTCTGTTGGATTATATCCGTTATAATTAGGTTAAAATTTAAAAGTACTTTTCTAAAGACACTTCAGCCTCCGTAAATTACCCTCTCGCCATAAATATAAAATAAATTTAATTTTTTTAAAATAGTAAAAAAAAGTAATTAAATTACTTAAAAGTACTTATATATATTGTTTTTTCTCTAAATTATTTTACATAACTTATAAATTGATATATAATCTAATAATACACAACATATATTATGATTAATAAGTAACTCATTTAGCTTCTTTAATCTCTTAAAAAAAAATTAATTATGTCTTATATTTATGACAAGAGAGTGTATTATTTTTGTTGTATACCAGCTTAAATAAAACTCTTACCTATTTACTTTATATACTATAAATCATTATTATTCTTCAATCACATCTGCAAATAAGTCCCTAATTAAACTTTTCAAAATTCAGCTGTCCACTGCTCGCGCCTCAATATACAGATTATGTATGTAGTCCACATTGGTCATCATTAATGCCCGCTTTCTTAAATAATAAGGTTTCCTTAACCACGATAGATTCCATAAGTACATTTCAATAACTACACGTAAATCTATAAACACACAAGTGTTAATTGTTCGTACTTGAACAGCTGGAGTTTACTAAAGTGCAACCAAACAAAAAAAGAGCACTAGCATATATATAGTAAGTATGATTAATTAACCAGCTATAATTATCTCTTAAAATAGAAACTTATAAAAGAATCAAAATAACACCAACCAAACACACTTAATTCTTAACCTCCTTTCTTTTCTTTTTTTTTTTTCCCATGCATAGCCAGTAGAACACAAAACAAGTACAACAACAATTGCAAACAAAAATACCTATTACCACTTTTACCCAAAATGCTTTCAATACAAAATTATCTTCAGAGGTTTCAAAATACTTGTAAGTACTCCCTCCGATCTTTATTATAAGACATAGTTTATTTTTTTGGAAAAATTAAGGAAGCTAATTAAATCACTTTATAGTATTTTTTATTTTTATTTTTTTTTCTTCAAACTAATTAGTTTGACTAATAAACTAATATATAATCTAAAAATACACAACATATGAAACGATTAAATAACTTATTTGACTTCCTTAATTCCTCCAAAGAAAGTCAACTTTATCTTATAATTAGGACCGGAAGTAGTATTTAAAATGAGAGCAAAAATGACAACATCATTAACTCTAAACTAACAACGTTATTTTATATGATGGGAACCACATTCTGTTAGGATACGCATATGTAACCGGTGCTAGGTTGTGTTTAAGAGTGTTGATATTTTTACTTCAATTTTAAATCTCTAGAGAGATCTTTCTCTCTGGTAAAAGATATAGTGTCTAACCCACTTAACTGTAACCATAGACGTGCCCGGAAAGTATCTCTCTCTCTCTCTTTCTTTAAACGCCTAAACCAGAAGTGTACATCACACCAGTGTGAGGCAGCCATAAATCACCTTGAATAAAATCAGCGACAGTGAATTGATAAGCCTGCGTCGAATCCTTCAACTCATGAAACCCAGGCCATTTAACTCGCTTCTCCAAAGCAGCCCCAGGACCACCATTCATATACTCTGCATAATAAAGTGTGTCCATTGAAGATTTATCTCCGTCCCACTCAAGCCATCCTCGTGGGTCCACCAAGTAGCTCATGTAAGATTGCATATAAACTGTTCGAGAAAATGCCCGCCAGGGCCTTCCCAGGTATGTTTCAGTGGATCCAACAAAAGGAACAAGGTCTGAATCTGCAGAGATTTTGCAGAACTGGAAGGAGAATCCGGTTGGTTCATGTGGGTCTTTTCTTCCTTGTGCTGTGACTGTGTTTTTCTGTCCTGGAAGGCCTTTTCTGGCGAGGATTAGGCACTTTTGGAACACTGCTGTGGCGTCTCCGAAGATGAAATCCACTGTGCCTTTTATTTTACATTCTCTGTAGAATTGTCGCATTGTGTGTGTGTAGAGGCTGTCTTGGTAACCGTAGATGCCGCAGCGGTAGAAGACTGAGAGGTCTGAGTCTGATCTTAGTGCCACTGCTTGGTGCTTTTGTGGACCTGCCGTGTTCTGGAATGTAATGTCTCGTGCTATGAATCCTCTCCCACTAACGGCTACACAACAGAAAAAGCATCTCAATTAATTGCGGACATTAACTGTTTTCTCCCAAGACAATCACGATGAAAAGATGACATTTTAGGAAAATCAGCATTTATTTGTCACAAATAACTAATATAATTAATTTCTTTAATCTATCCAACTTAATCAATCATGGTAGTATTTAATGCTAGTGTGTGATATCTTCTATTGTTATAATTGTAGGATGTGTTTTACTTTAAAGCTCTATTTTAAGTAATCTTATTCTATATGAGGTAAATATATAAAAAAAGTTGTATTTTGTAAATCATAGAAGTGCTTTACATATATACATATAGGGTTTCCAAACACCCACTTGGAATATGTTGGTTTAACAAGGCCCTACTTGCTGTTGGATAATATGAATTTCTTATATCAGATAAGGATGAAGACCCTACTTACCGTAGAAAATCCATATTTTGAGTGTCAGTAGGACCACTTTACTAATTTGGGTTATTATACACCAACAGGGGACCCCTAATAACCCGACTTCTTGGTGAAAGGAATCAAGATTTGGCCTTGGGTAGAAGAAAAAAGTCAGCTTAGTGTATAAAGCTCCAACTAAAGTAGTATATGGGTCTAAGGTGGGGTAGATGTATACAATATTACCCTATAAGCAGAGAATTGAACTATAACCACTTCATCACATGACAGTAACTTTACAGTTGCTTTATAGCTGCGTTGGGTAGAAGAAGATTATATAAAATCTAATCTTTATTCTTTTCATGTCAAGATATAGAGATCAGGAGGTAAAACATAATAAAGGAAAAGACAGAGCTTGGACGACTGGGAATATGAAAATTCTTACCGAAAGTAGCCGATCGGTATGTGGTCCAACCGTCGATGAAATTCCGGTTACCGGAAATAACAGTGGCGTCCATGTCTTCACCAATTATCATGATGTTCCATTTCTTCTTCTTGATATCCACATTCTCTTTGTACAGACCCCTCTTTACATATATCACAAAACGTTTCATGCTATAATTAGGAGCTGCTTCCACTGCATCTGATACACTAGTGAATGTCCCAGTTCCATCTGCTGCTACTATAACATCTGCATTAGTATTATTTGATTGTAGGAGCTTCTGGTCCCTTGGTTTGATCCATGAAGGGAACTGTACCTTGCTTGTAGGTAACTCGTCCTGTTCTTGGAGAACCTGGGTTAAGAGTTGCTGGATCGATGAAATCATTTGATTCATAAGATCTGATACTAGATTATCTTCAATGCTATTGATACCATCGAACCCTTCCATGCATGTCTGTGGATTTGCTAGTGCAGCACTCAGCCATGTTCTCAGATCAGAGCTCAAGTTCCCGGTACCGTTTTTCTGGCCTGAAAATGGGAATTTTTTTCGTGAATTTGTAGTTTTAAAAAAAAATAAAATTGATTCGAATGGAGGTCCACTGTTTTCGAATAAGACAAAACAGAGGAAACAGAACAGAGATATTGATAAAACTTGGATCTAATGTGGCATTTAAGGACATAGAGATCCCCTGTGTTTAAATAACATAGAGCAGAGGAAACAGAACAGAGATATTGATAAAACTTGGATCTAATGTGGCATTTAAGGACATAGAGATCCCCTGTTTTTAAATAGCGTAGAGCAGAAGAAACAGACTAGAGGCATTGATAAAATTTGGATATAATATGCATTTAAGTAGAAAGAGATACGGATTCAGAACATGGAAAGAATTATGCACAACCACCAAAATATTCGCCCAGTTTTGGTTCGGAATATCTTGAGGAGGAGGAGGAGGAGGAGAATGATAGACACAGCGTTGTCCATGGATAGAAAAAATGTTGCATACTTGCATGTCTGTTGTATATAATAGTTTGTTTGATAAGAGAGATAGGAAATGGTACCTGAGGGAGTCTCAGTAGCAGAGGAAGACAACTGGAGATCATCAAAAGACAAATCGAGCAAGTCGAGGCAGTCAGAAATGGCATTGGAGAGACGAAAATCTCGTCCGATGGGAAGCCTGGACATGATGGAGGAAACATGTCGCAAGACATCAATGACTCCATGAACAGAGTCCCTGAAATCTGAAGATGAAACTTTCAAGCACTTTAACCCCTTCACATCACTGCCACCAGCATCACTAAAAGGGATCAACAAGCCCAGAATCAGAATAATCAAGAAAATAAACGAGATGGTGTGTTTTGCAGGCGCCATTTTGGTTGAAGAAGAAAGGGCTTAGTGATAAGTGTATGTGAGTGGGAAAGTGAGAATAAATAACAGAGGGATGAGATGAGACCTATTTAAGATGGGAGAGAAGGGGAGAGAGATAGGAATGTGTTGGTTAGAGCGGCCGGTAGGGGAATTAAAGAAAGTTGGAGATGAAGTTTCATGGGAGAATCATCGACTAAAAATAGGTTGGAATTAACAGAAAACTCAGTCTGAGGTTTGTGTCTGATTTACAAGTGTCGGCGGTGAGTATGCATGTCAAAACCAAACCCTATGAACTCAGACTCACTGTAACTTCATATAGGATTCATTATGTGTTTCTATTTGTAGGAATGGTCTTACATTAATTCAACTGTCAACTATATATTGTAACTCTTAATAACCAATATGTAACTTTTCCTTTCTGTTTCTATCTCTCAACCAAACTGGCTAGGTGCGTACATACATAGATATATAGGTAGGCCCCTACACTTTTAATTCTATGGTGTGGTGTCATCCAAGAGCCATGGTTTGGTTAATTTCATCAGTTTAAAGAATTTTGCCACAAGAGTAAACGAAGTTTTAGCTTTTGGATGAGGAGCTAATTAAGCTCGAGATTCTTTGTCCTTTAATATGTTGTGCCGGATTTGAGAAAGAAGTATGAGAAGTTCATTCATTGCTCTGTTTCAGTGCCTGTTCTGGCCTCAATTTTTGAAGCCAATCGTGGTCTTGCAGGATCGCATTTCAATGGCATGGCTTGGAAACCATGCAAGCTCACAGTCTGTAAAATTTTAATTCTATAGTCATCATTAATATATCAAAATAAGCCATTCGATGGGATGTTGTCTCTGTGGATTAAAAAGGGGATAGTCTCTATACAGAGACTTCATGTTCAAACCGTTCTGGTTGTTTTTTTTTTTTTTTTCTTTTCTTTTTGTTAAACAAAAAATTGATATTAACTTTAACAAATTTAAATTTTGGTTTATAAATTTTGACTTGGTATAGTTTTGACTTGATTAAAATTCAGTCCCTAAATGCTGACTTGATATGTCAACACAAACCCTATATTTTTCATCATTTAAAATATTAGCATCAAACATTTTAAAAAATAACTATAGTACTAATAGTTTTTTTTTAATGTAAGGACGAACATTTTAAATTATTAACACTAGAAGGATTAAGTTACATGAAATCAAAGTTTTTAACTTACTCAAAACTATGGTAAATGAATTGCAATTGAGTTTATATATATTAACAACTGGTATTCAAAAACCTTTTCTAAATCATATTATCAAGTAGTCGAATAATTATCAATTGACTACTCCAATTTTTAAATTTGTGGTTACCCTTCCATCACAAGTGTCTTATTTAGAACTTAAACTTGAGAGTTAAAATAATCTAATAGAACTTTACACCACTAGAATAATTTCGTGTTGGTATATAAAAATTTATAGTTTAACATAATGTTAATAAGCCATACTTGTATCTTTTCTTTTTCAAATTCAATACAAAGGCATAGGAAAATCACTTAGTTAATAATACTAAATCCAATAATTGAAGAAAGTAAAGTTGAAGGCTCAATCAATAATTCTACCAAGCTATGGCCTATGGACAAAGGAGTCAGTAAAAATGAAGCAGAAGACAAGATTTTCTGATTTTGAGTTAAAATATATGCCTACAATAAAATACTTTCCCGCTCTCTTAAGTCTTTTTCTCATAATTTAAACTATGGAATAATAACTCAATCAATCCACTTGTTCAAGTGTCTTAGTCAAGAAGGGACAATATGAATAGTTGTAAGAGTGAAACCTCTTTGTGTGTGGTTACACCAAAAAAAGCACAATTGAAGTAATTGAAAAGACAGTGAGATCAATGATATCAGATTTTCTAGTCCATATATATATATTGTTTTTTTTTCATTCAATTTAATGCTCTTAGCTTATTAGCCAATTTGTTGCCCTCCAAAATTATTCCAAAAAGGCACGTTTCTTAATGCCAGCTTCACATAATGCCAAGCCGAATTAAGTCTCACTTTGGCCTAAAATAGTGGAATATTCATTATATTTTGTGGATACCTCAAAGTTGATATGATATATATAGTTTAATATTCATTTTGAAGTGGACAAAAACAATTAATTTTTGACAATGGCCTGCAAACAACAATGCTGATTTAGGACTTGGTTTGGCCATAGTTGATTTCTTCAAGTATTATAAATTTTCACTTTGATGAGGAATAATCCCAAAAATTGTCACTGCTAAAGATTTAGCAAATTAAACCAGGTCTTGAATGTATGACCTTTTTTTCTATCCCATTAACATAATTGAGTTTTTAATAACTATACCATTTTTCATGTATTTGTATGGAACTCAATGAATTTTATAATTTTATACATTTATATTATACCCAAAACTATTAAGCCATATTCAATAAGTATTGTTTGACTTATTTATCAGGTTCGAATCTGTTGTGAGTTACCATATCGATACATTTTTCACACACACACACGAGGAGCTATACTTCTAAACGATATATATACATATTGGACCATGATTAGTAAAATAAAGTGTACTGATTTTATTAATGAATATATATTGATATCAGTATGAATAAAATTATTGGAACATGGAGAAGAGTATAGGGAAACAACTTTATAACTAGCTGATTTTTTGTTCAATGTTAACAAAAAAAAAATCAAATTTACTACATGGGGTAATTAACATACAGGATTGCCGTCCAAAGTGGGGGGGATGAAGAAAGTGTGTTATTCACATCCCTTTTAAGCTTTTTAACTTTGACATTTTGTCTAGTCGTTTATTTTTCAAACCAGTACGTGGGTATGTATATATAGGCCAAAATGAGCATTTCTTTTAATTATTTTATCAGTTCTATTAAAGAAAGAGTTGTATGGAGCAAAAGTTCAATGCAAGGTTAATAATGGCCACTATCACTTTGTATTTGCTCGAAAAATTTTCGCTCAAGAGTAAGAGTAATGTAATTTTGAAAGTTTTTTTTGTTTTAATATTGTCCCAAAAATTTCAAAACATAGCAATGTTACATATTTTCATTAAAAAGTTAATAGTCAACATCAATTTTTTGACGATCAATATTAGTTTTTTAATGAAACAAGGCAAGAGCAACATTGTTGCATTTTGAAACTTTTGAGGTAACATTGAAATAAGAAAAATTTTATGGGCAATATTTTCTGAGCCTTATATACTTCTAAGACGGATTTACTATCTGACCTTTTATTTTGCAAGACTACTAATAATAATAATAAAAAAAAAGGCAACATTAGTTGTACAGATATCTTTCCCTGATATTTAGACAAATCCCATTTAAGTTTTCAAACACTACTTTTTCTTAGAGAGGAAGTTTACTTGTGGGAAACTATAGTTTATATTGTTTGAGCAACTTAAATATATATTTTTTATTGTAGTATTTAAAGTCAGAAACTATAGTTTATATTGCTTTGAAAAGTTATATATCGGTCACAATTAATTAAATATGGAGCTATGACAATACATTTCTGATTTAGGTGCATTCACATTTTGATGAGCTATAAAAAGTTATATGATATAATAATATGATATGGGTAGATCATTTTTTTTGGAAAAAAAATAAAGATATGGCATTAATAAAAGAACATAAAGCAAAGTGAGTAAAGGGAAACAAAGAACAAAAAAAGGAAATGTTGCACATTATCTTATACCTTTAAATATGGTTATAAGATTTTCCTTTAGGAGTTTAGCCCTACACCAAAAAAAAAAAAAAAAGGAAAACAAATGATGATGTCCCAATGAGATCGCTAGAGTTGAGAATTGGGATCTGGCTCTCATTCTCTTCCCTTTTCATCCTTTTTTTTATCACAACCGTTTGATTGAAATCTAAAGGTTTAGATTTCATCTTTTATAAAAATATTAATAAATTATTAAATTATTAAATAATATTTCAAAATAATATTTTTATAAAGATGAAATTTAAACCATTTAGATTTCAATCCAACGGCTGTGATAAAGAAGAGGATGGGAGCCAACTCTTGTGCATCGTTAGATTATATTTGCTTACCCAGATTTGACAGTGATGCTTGTGTATTCACACACACAGAGGTTATATATAAAAATGTTCAGAATTGTATTATTATAGGTAGAGCAATAAATAGTATAATGTTTAGAATAGTATTATTATTATTTTTTGGTAAATCAGAAGTTTAGGTGGGGTAGACGCCGGTAACCTACCAAGGCCAGGGCATACCTGCAGGCTCAAAGAGCCTTACAGAGCTATTTACATGTCACTCACCAAAAAGGCCTTCACATAGACCAGCGGGAATCGAACCTCCTCCTTTTTATGGTAAAGGCCGATGCATTAGCCAATTGTGTCACTTCTTATTGGTGAGTATTATTAATTTATTATAGGTTGAGCAATAAATAGTACAACTCTTATGATTGATAAGAGGGGTTTGACTATTGTCCTATGTTCTTACCCTTTTTTTTCCATCACCACTTATCTCAACTTTTATATTGAATTTTGAGTCATTTGGATTTAACATTTATAAAAATTTTCTTTTTAAATATTTTTATTGCAGTTCTAAATAACCATAACTAAAATATAGCAGTTTTCAAATTTATTTATTTATATTTTTTCATAATTTAATATTTTTATTAATATTTTTAATTTATAAAATGTTTAATCTAAATTATTCAAATTTCAATCTCAAGACAAGTAAGGAAGGGATGAGGACGGGAAGAGCATTAGACGGTAGCCAATCCCGGTTAAGAGTTACATTATTTCAATATTAACACTTAAAGGCTTGAGATACAACACAACACCAGTCAAAAATTCAATATCATATCAACAAGTCGATAAATTCATCTTGCAAATGGGTTTTGATTTATGATATAAAATTATTACTCCTTCTAATAGTAATACCTATGTGTATATATTGGTGTGACAAATGTATCCAATAATACCCAGCATTGTCCAATATTCCAACCCGCAATAAATATTTTTCAAAATAATTTTCTTGCTAGTTATATGAAATTTGAATCTCCTGCGGTGAACGGTTTAATGGCTCGAATTTGAATATTTTGTATTTCGTTACGTTCATATAAGCATATAATATGTACATATTCTAATACCACATAAAGTGAGATATAGTTTATATAACATATACACGTACTTCACCGAGATTAAGAATGATAATTCTTAATTATTAGTATATTAGCTGTTATTTTATATTCTCAATGAATGCATGGTTATTTATTTCCAAGACTTTGTCTTTCTTGCATATATATCTCGTGCTTCTTGTCCTTTCATGAAAATAGGTAAAATTTCTGCTGGTCCCGAAAATTGCTAAATGTCCACAACTTTATTGCTGGGGATTTAGCTATTTGTATATAAGTTCATTATTATCATCAACCAAACCCTTTAATTTAATAATATTTTTTTTTCCGAGTCAAGACTGACATTTAATTGCAAACAGCTAGTTTTGACAAATGTGATAGTAAATATGATAGGAATTAATAAATCAAAACCTTTTCATTATCGGACACAATCCTATTTAAGGCAATTCGAGAACTACACTAAAAAGAAGAAGCGTTCTTCAGCAAAATACAGTTTAGTGCAAAATCTAAAAGAACTCATCATTTGATTTCAAACAAGATGGTGAGGGAGCCATAATCATGCATATGCTTATATTTCTCATATCGATGATTAATTTTCTTGAAATTAGTATTCCCTTTATGTTTAAATATAAGATAAAGTTGATTTTTTTTAAAGATCAAATAAAGTAAATAAATTACTTAATTATATCACATATTATGTATTCTTAGATTATTAATCACATTAGTTAGTTTACAGAAAAAATAAAAATGTTCTAAAGTAATTTAATTATTTTTTTAGTTTCTCTAAAAAAATCAATTTTATCTTATATTTAAGACCGGAGAGAGAATATCATCTCATTTGCCATCAATAATTAGGGATGCCAAATAACTCAAGTGACAGAGTGCCTCACACAAAAAAGAAAGAAGCAATCTTATCAATCTATGGACAAGCTTCTCGCTAAATCATCAATAATTTCACAATCTAATTAACATATTGAGTTAAGGTGTGAAAATACACATGTGCTTTATCCCCGGGAGCGCCCAACACCATATGTTTTTTTTAGCGAAAATATACATAAACTTTCAAAAGTGGAGCAAAAATGCCACCACCGCTGTTAGATTCCTCTAATTGCTGTTAACTTGCAATGTAAAAATACCAAAATGCCCCCAGACTAAAAAAACAACTCAGTTCGATATTTTTGCAGTCCTGAGTAGAGAACAACCCGAAATGTAGGTTTTAGAATCAGCTGTAACAGTGAGAAGAATATACTACAGGGAAACCGATCTGAGTCACTTTCAACAATTAATTTAAAGGGGAAAGGCAAATTAAAGACCGAGGGGGAATAAAGCCACTAAGAAATCTAAAAACACTTATCAGTTGGTCCCAACTATAACTAATATAGGAACTTGTTGAACTGATAATCAGAAGAAAACAAAAACAGTAAGTATCATCAGTAACAATCATAATGAAGAAAGAAAGGAATTCCTAAAAGCAAAAGGGACAAATCACAAATCTCAACAAACGAAAAGAGAAACATGAAGAATTGAAGAGTGAGAAGAAATCGAAATCCACAAAATAGACAGACAATGAAATACAATTTACGTTCTGGTTTGGAGAAGACCAACATTGGGAGCATAACCATTGAATTTCTGAGATTGAAGTATAAAGCTGAAATTGAGAAGTAGATTTGGAGGTGTAGATTGTTGTTTCTAACGTATGGAGTAGGTAGAAATTGAATATGCAGTAAACAAAACAGTATAACAACAATCTGTGTTTAACAAAATATAACATATAGAGAGCATTCAATAAGTCTGTATCATATGGAAAAAGCTATAAACGAACTCACAAGATTGCCGAATATGGTTATGAACTATGCAGAAATCCGGGCCCAACTTTCGTTGTTTCTTTAAGACAATTTTGCTCCCTCTACGGATGCCACAGGTTTCTGAGCAATTGCCTCCCAGGATAGAGCGGATTGTTCATCTCCAGAAAGATGGCTTTATCTGTCTGAAGCCCAAGCGAATCCAACGAGTCTGCTTTCGGAACGCACAAAATGTGTATGCAGGAAGAGTGTATGCAGAGAGAAAAGAACGTGAAAAATTCTGTGACTAGGGGCCCCTATTTATATACTCCAGAAAAACACGATCAGATGGACTCGTCTGTTGCGCGAACTGGTACGTTGTGCGAAAAGACACACCAGAACGGAACGAACAGAGGCGACCTGCGTTTGTTGCCGGCGAATTGGTGCGTCTCATGAACAGACGCACCAGACGGAGCTAAACGGGTCAACGGGTCGTATGAACAGACGCGAACAGACGGGGCTGAACGAGTCGTACGTAACCGCTGGAAAAAATCGGAGAGGCACAACGGAAATAAAAATAAAAGGATTATTTTATTCAAAAAATAATTTAATAAAAAATTATTATTTTATTTCACACGCGCGGACCGGACCAGACTAGGCGGGCGGCGCATGTGACTGACCGAACCAAACCGAGCCAAGCCGAACCGGCCGAACGGGCGGCGGCGGCGCGTGTGGTGGACCAAGGGTTGCCTAAGTCCTCACCCCTCCACAAAAGTGGGTAGGCCCAAGGGCCCAACTAATAGGAGCCAAGTTGGGGCTTATATACCCTCTAACTTCCCTTATCCTAACCAATGTGGGACTTAGTACCACACACACAATCCTTCTTTTTTTTCCTCTTCTTTTCCATCCTTCTTTTTATTCATAAACTATGGGATTTCTTCCTAAATTCCAACATAGATCATCGGAAAGAAGAAAAACGACAGTGTTTGATGGGGGCATAATCCAAGAAGAGCAGATCTATGCCAAAGCTTCACAAGTTGCCCATCATGTTCTCTTGAACGGCGTTTCGAATCGCCGGTTGGCCATCATAGTATGGAATTTGACAATAGCTCCCTATGTAGTTCTCTTCTTCCTCCCCATCTATCCCACCTTCTTTGAGTACTCTGACCCCGACTCTCCCCGCCGGGAAAAACAAGTTGCCCTGGCGTGGTTTAGATCACATCCGAGTTCAACGACGGAGGGAAGAAGGAAGAGTTTGCAGTGGGGGACGATGACGGAGGGAAGACGATGCACAAATGCCGAACGATGAATCTACAGTGAGAGAGAAGGTTCAGGGAAGACGCGATGAAGATAGGTTCGAATGTTAGATCCAGATCAAGAGGGTTGTGGGGTTTTTTTGTTTTTTTTAATTAGGGGCATTTTGGGATTTTCATGAAAATGGTGTGGAGCCTATCACAAAAAATAATGTCTGTTAATCCAAATTGACAATAATGGCGTTTTTGCTCTACTTTTGAAAGTTCATGTGCATTTTCGCTAAAAAAAAAAACATATAGTGCTAAGTACTCTCGGGGATAAAACATATGTGTATTTTTGCAACTTAACCCTAACATATTTCATGAATTGCCATGATTCACTCCTTCACTTTTGTTATTTCTTTGGGTTTTAAATGTAAGAACTATTTTATAAATGATTTATTTTAATTTTAAATATAATATTTTAATCTACTTTATTTTCTGAAAAAGAAAAAACTTTTTACAATAGAAACAAGCAGCTCTAAATTTTCCCCCAAACTATTTCTACATATTAAGGGACTTTTTCTTAAGGAGTGCTCTAATGCAAATGATTAAAGATGCTATTTTAAGAAACCTAATACAAATTTTTTAAATATTTAATTTAACTATTTTTTTAATATATGTTAATTATTTATCTAACTCTTACATTAAACTCACATGGAAACAACAACAAGTTGTTAGTTAAATAAATAAAGGGCTTTATTATGTAAGGGAAAAAACACAAGTTTAAATTTTAAAAAGTGTGATTTATTAGAAGTGAAAACCATTTACTTTCTGAACTTCAAAAGGAATCCTTAATTAAATAAAAGAAAAAAACACGCATGGAAATATATATTTTCAACACTGTGCTTATCAACTCATATAGTAGTTAATAATCAAATAGATTTTGAGAATGAGGTAGAGATTTAATAATTAAATAGACTGTTAGATTGTTATATATATTAGAATAATTCAACAAGATCTATTTTAATTTTACAAAATTTAGTATTTTTGACCTGTAAATGAAATATTCAAACTTGATGTAAAGGAGTAGCAGGAAAAAGCACATTAGATATTTAGAATTCATTCGTGGTACTTTATTCTTTATTCAAAATCAGACTGTCGTCTGATGGCATCTTTTTGGTTTTTTTTTTCTTTCCTTGTAAATAATATTTTATATTTTTTATGTTACTAACAAGCATGACTAAAGAATTCTTGAATCTTATTTGTTGGAGTTCATGTTTTCAACAATTACTCCAAAAATGTCACAATTACTCCACATACAAGTGAGGGAGCTCAAATGAACCACGGTCTCATCATAAAACTTCAAGCGTTCACATTAAGTTTAGAGGGTCACATGAGTGTGTTAGCCCCTTATGTTACCCAAAAACTCAATAAATATATACTACCTCTTCTTAATATAAGAGTTAACTGGAAATTAAATTTATTTTTAAATATAAGATTTCAATCCACTTTATCTCTTAAATTTAGACTATCCCTATTGAGTGCATGTAACAATGTAACAGAGTTTGTGAAAGCTAATACTTTAAGAAAACCTTCTTAAATTTATTTATAAATAATTAATATAACCAACTTTCTTAATTTACTCAAATTAATTAACTAACTTTTACAATAAGGTTCGGAGTTAGTTGTATGTAATGATATGTGAGGGTTCAGAATGGCTAACCTAGTAGTAGGCTCTTGTAGTTCTTTGAGTACTTAATGGGGATTTACGAGATTGCTTACCGAAGGAGCCCCAGCGACGACAACAGGGATCGAACACACATCCCTTTAGAACTTAACAAAATCCCTTACTATCTATGTGAACTTCCTTCGGCGCCCTTGTTGTTCTAAATTAGTACAAGTTAGCTTGTGCCTATATAAGCCCATAATAATCGGGTTTGGGCCAACTTGTATGGGCTTGTACAAGTTTAAGTAACCCTGTCTGCATCCCCTTATATCAGAAGCATAAATTGTATAAAAAACACCCATAATTTAAAATTTTAATTTTATTTTTATTTTTCTTGGTTCTCTGCTTTCTGGGTTTTCTCCAATAAGGGCCAGGGGGTCAAAATTGGTATCGGCTTAGATGTCAAATCAAACGCCTATGCTGAAATTCATCAAATAACATTGGGTTATTTAAAGAGTTTCATATGTCCAAAAAAGGCCCCATCTTTTTCATCTGGTCATTTTTTAAAAAATATCCCACCAAGTCTAATTCTCTTTTTTTTTTTTGGGTTAAGGTGCAAAAATACACATATGTTTTTTTTTCAGGAGCGCCCACCACCATATGTTTTTTTTTGTGCAAAAATACACATATCGTTAGGTTTTAGAAGCAAAAATACTACTTCCGTTAGTTGACCGTTAACTGTCTGTTAGTTGACCGTTAACCATGATGAAATTACTCTTTTGCCTTTAACCCTTTTCTTTTTAAATTATTTTAAACTAAGGGCAGAAAGGTAATTTCACTATGGTTAACGGTCAACTAACGGTTAGTTAACGGTCAACTAACGAAAATGATATTTTTGCTCCTAAAACCTAACGGCATGTGTATTTTTGCACAAAAAAATATATATAGTGCTTGGCACTTTTGGGGGAAAAACATATGTGTATTTTTGCAACTTAACCCTTTTTTTTTTTTGGTACTCCCACCAAACCCAAGTCTAATGAAACCGTATTCTTAAAGACGGGCCCTTTACAAATTACAACTTCGGCCTTTTTAGATTCCTTTAGAATTATGCTAAAAAGGGCATGCAAGGTTTTGCCTCCCATAACTATTATATTGATACATTGATATTTAAAAACTAGTATGTGAATTACATATTTATTGAAAAATAGATCTATTAAAGATATAAAAGAACATTTCATCAATAATCATCATTGAAACATTTATAATAAATTACGATGCATCTATCACTCTGTAAAAACGAAAAGAAAATAGGGAAAAACAAATTTTAATTTAGGATTTTATCAAGCCTATATTTTAAACATCGCCTTACACTAATTTGGTGGGCCATGCACGATATGTTTTCAAGAAATCACAATCGCGATAGGTTTGTGTTTCTATACGAAGTATGATATGACATGTGGTATCTATATATAAGCTATACAAAAAATGTTTATACTAAATCATATAAAGATACACAAAGTGTTCAAAGATTGCATTCAAATGATTAGTGGAATTTTAACAAATCACGTGCAAGTATTTTTGGAGCAGATCATCAGCAGTGGCAGTCTGGCAGATTTAACATGGGTGGTGGCCCCCAGCAACTTTTATCGCCATTGTACTCTTTTGGTTATTCACAAGGGAGAGAGAATCTTTTTTATCACATTAGGTGCATAAAGTTGGATTTTACGTAGATTTTATAATATATAATGAGAAAGGTAATTTAATTATTTTAAAAGTATTTATGTTTATTATTTTTTTTCCTAAATTAATTTGTCTGACTTATAAACTGATATATAATATAATCTACACAATATATAATATTATTAAATTTAGGGCCCATTTGGTTCAATCTTGTTATAGTCTGCAATACAATGCAATATTAACGGAAGGCTAGTGTTTGGTTTGATTTTTTAGTAAGGTGTAATGGGTTATTTTTTAAATAATTATTTAAAATTGATTTGTCAAATAAAGTCTATTTTACCCTTAATATAATATTTGTATAAACAATAGTTAAGAGACATCGCATTGCCTCATCATAACCGCCATGGTATCTAGTCGGAGATCATTCGATGGCGATGGTTGTGGTGGTGGAGGTGACGTTAACAATAGTGTGGTGGTGGCAATGACAGGTGATGACAGCAACAACTACGGAGGAGGAGGTAGTGGTGGTTTTGTCGACAATGGCAAGGGTGACGGTGATGGTGGTGGAGGAGGAGGTAGTGGTGACGATGACATTAGCAGATGAAGAGATAGTGTTGGCGGCGAGACAATGATGGATGTGGCAATGACTAGGGATGGCAACAACAACAAGGGAGGAGGAGGCCATGGTAGTTGTAGTGGAGGTTAGAGGAGGAGCAGGTAGAGGCACAATGGAGGTGGCATTGATGATGTTGGTGAAGGAGGTAGTGGTGGCGACGACATATGGGGGAGGAGGATGTAGTGCCGTGGTGTGTTAGGTGAAATGAGAGAAGTGAAACAAAGACAAATAAAACTAAAGGGTAAATTCGAATTTTTCAATTATGCAATGGGGTGATAGTGAATATGTACAGGGTAGGTATGAATGAGGATTATTAATTTTGTGGAAATCATCTATCACAGTAAACCCTATTAGCTGCTAAACAACAACCAAACACTATTCTTTTAATAATGCAATCATGATTACTATTGCAAGCATATAATGAGTTTGAATTACACGAGTCCTTAGTTTCTTTAATCTTTTAAAAAAAGTTAATTAAGTCTTATATATATTTAGGGCAAGATGTAATATATATATATATATATATATATATATATATATATATATATATATATTAAAAATAACTTATACTCATTCCAATATAAGTATAAGACATAGTTGACTTTTTTATTTTTGAAGATATTAAGAAAACTAAATAAGTCACTTAATAATATTATATGTTGCATAGTATTATAATAGTATATATCAACTTACAAGTCAAATAGATTGATTTAGAGAAAATGATAAACATAAATACTTTTAAATAATTTAATTAAATTCCTTAATCATTAAAAAAAATCAACCAGCTTTTATTATTCAGGATTCGGAGATAGGAAATAAGATGGGAGCTAGTTTTTCTCAACCTCTTGCAAAAAAAATTTGATGATCTCAAAGTTATTTTTTCGTTGAAAAATGTGCCTTCAATGTATCACCAGAATATTATAGAATCTTGAAGACTTGTAGATAGAAGCAAAAGCAAAAAGTGGGGGTCAAAGTGGGTACGTACGTACTAGAGATATTTTGTTGCATTTCTATAAAGAGTGAGGAAAATGCTTTGCACTTCTTTGTTTTTGCAGTTGCCAGTTTCAAAGGAAATTGAAAATTGAACATCAAAGAGATCCCCAACAAAGATAATCGCAGAAAAATGGGATCTCATTTATTGAATGGGTTAAGCAGTAAATCTGCCCCGGAAGTATACGTCAGTAATGTTACCCTGGAAGTTTTTTGAGATTTAATTTCGCCCCAAAAGTCTAAAAATGTAGTAATGTTGTCATTTTCCATTAAAAAACTATCATTTACTTTTAAATAATTGACGTTGACCGTTAACTTTTTAACGGAAAAGACCAATATTGCCACTTCTTTAGATTTCAGAGGTAACATTGAGCCCAAAAAAAACTTTCAGGGTAGCATTGCTCTTGAACGTGTACTTCTAAAACGAATTTGCTAGTTAACCCTTTATTGAAATTAAATTTGCTGTTGTGTTTTTACTCATTTGCCTAACTGCACTTTTTTTTGTTCAATTTTCAAACGGAAACATGTATGCAGCATATTCTTCTTCTGATTCTGATCCCAAAAATATTGTCCCATCAAAATCCAACGTGTCGGAAAAGCATTGTGTGTAAAATAGCCAAAAAGGAGGGGCAATTCCATATTTTTACCTTTTAACTTTTCTACTTAGTACGAAAATTAAAAAAAGCGAAACTTTTAGACGTTCAAGCAATCAAATATTAGCTGACGCAGCACGGCACGACACCTCTCGTGATCAACACGTGATGCTTTTTTTCTCTCTCTCATCCTTATCATCATCCAATAATCACTGTACGATTGGTCCAAGGATAATATTAATAAATAAGATTAATTACAAGTTACGAACCAGAAGGAATGGTCATTTCAGAACAATATCGCAACTTCATTTCATTCTAAAACCAACACATTGCTAAATTTGTATTCTGCGTCACCTTTCTTTTTTTTTTTTAAAAAAAGTTTTGGAAGGGTTCGACACCAATTCCTTACCAAGGTCAGGGTACAGCCCCAAGCTCTATGAGTACTTACTGGGGACTTACAAGATTACCTACCAAAAGAGTTTCAACGATGGGAGAGGGATTGAACCTACGATCCAAGAACCTAGTCCTGGATCCCTTGCCATCTATACCAACTTTCCTTGGCTTGGCTGTATTCTGCATCACCTTATTTGCATTTGTTGTCACTTCCCATAATACCAGTGGATCTTTTGTTAATTTGATCATTGTGGTGGCCCACCGTACACTCTTCCTTACCGGGACCCATGCCTGCCAAACCCAACCCAGCCTTTTGTCTTCTTGCTCGCGCTTTCGTCATCGTTCTTATCAGCGATACGCCCATGTGCTGCTCAACTCAAAGTTTTGCAAATTCAAGTTGAGGTGGCGTGACGGGTCACTCTCTATAAAATCCAAAAAACCTTCACTGTCAGAAACTCAAAACATTGATCCTCATTTTCAAATTCCCCTCATTATCATCGACTTGTTTTTACTGGTTTTGACCTCTAGAGAGTAGCGGGAATATACGCAACTTTCTGCTTTGCGATCATAGGTGGTGTTCCGATCGAGAGGTTTTGGTAGGATTTTCTAACTTAATTCTGTTAGAATCTCCTCTTTTCACGTTAACTTTCTTCTTTATATCCCTCCATTTCTGGGTTTTCGACGTTTTGCTTTTATGTTTATATGTTTATTGCATTACTAGAGTTCAAGCTTTGAAGTGAATTTCGCTTGAGATTTTTGTTTTCTGTCTTTCTAGTGAATGGTTTTATGGAGAAAACTAGAGGGACGATGCTTGGGAACGGAGTTGTTGGCATACTTGCGGAGTCCGTGAATAAGTGGGAGAGAAGGGCGCCTTTAACTCCATTACACTGTGCTCGTCTCCTTCACGGTGGAAGAGATTCTACAGGGGTGTTTCGAATCATTGTGCAGCCATCCACGAAGCGAATTTATCATGATGCATTGTATGAGGATGTTGGCTGTGAAATTTCGGAAGACTTGTCGGAATGTGGTCTCGTTCTGGGTATAAAGCAACCAATGGTGAATTTCCTATTTTACTTGACTTCTGTTCCTGCCCACGCAATTTTCTAGCTGTCTGTGCTCTTTGCATTTTGGATCAGATACGCAGCATTGCAAGCTGAAATTTTGATACTATCATATGGTTTTCATGCAGTTAGAGTCTATTTTACCCGACAGAGCTTACGCCTTTTTCTCTCATACTCATAAAGCTCAAAAAGAAAACATGCCTCTGCTGGATAAGGTATCTTTTGTTCTATATTTTTGGACTGTGACTTAAAATTTCTAATAGAGATCTTGTCACTGATAATAATTTTTTTGTGTATTTTCAATTGTAGATCCTTGCTGAGAGGGTATCGTTATATGACTATGAATTGATTGTTGGGAACGAAGGGAAAAGGTTGATTGCATTTGGTAAATTTGCTGGTAGAGCTGGAATGATTGACTTCCTTAGTGTGTTGGGACAGCGTTCGTTCTTCCTCGATCTTTGTCATTCGTATATTGAATGGGTTTATAATTTTCTTGAGTGTTTGAATCTTCAAAGTTCAAACCAGCCTATCTTTTTTGCCTGTCCTTGTCTAATTTTCCTCCTGTTTGTCTGTTAAATATTTTAATGAGAATTTCATGAGCTTTTGTTTTATAGCTTCAGCCTTTGGATTTTATTTTTTTTTTAACTGAATGAATTGTATGATCTTGAACTTGACTCTTTTCTCTGTTCCTAATATTCCAGGGTTATTAAGTCTTGGATATTCCACACCTTTCTTATCACTGGGACAATCTTACATGTACCCTTCATTGGCAGCTGCCAAGGCTGCTGTGATTTCTGTTGGGGAAGCAATCACTGCTGCTGGGTTGCCCATGGGAATCTGTCCATTGGTCTTTGTATTTACTGGTTCAGGAAACGGTGTGGTGACAACCTTTGTAGCTTTGCTAGGATATCGTGCTTTAACTTTGCACCTAACCTCTCCTTTTGGAAGATAGATAATGCAAACTGAAATTAAAAGTCACTCTGTCCTTGAACTAAGATTTCTGATATCTCATTCTGCTTGAATAACATTCAATCTCTCTGATCACTCATCTATCAGCAGTGACTCAGTCTTCTTGTCATTAAATTACACATATTAATTTAATACTGAATTGTGAGCCCTCTGTTTTTTGTAGTTTCTAATGGAGCACAAGAGATTCTTAGGCTACTTCCTCACACCTTTGTAGATCCATCTAGACTTCACGATCTTCATAAAATGGTAAATTATCAGCAGTAGATTAAATTTAGAGCTGTAAATTCTTTGTTTTCTCTAGTTTATGTGGAGAAAGAAAGCAATACCTTTTTCATAAGTTCGCCACTTTAGTATTCATATGGAAGTAATATTAAAAACATTATAAAAAAGATACTTATATAAAAAAATAAAAATTCAAATATTAAAGCGACATTTTAATCAAGTTATAGTATGTTGAACATGTTATATAACTATGTTACTTCTAAGGTTCCTTATGTCTTGTTCTCAATCTCAGAATATTTTTTTGGTTGCATTTTGATGTGGATTTCCATTTCATGGCATGGATTTTTTTTTCTTGTTAAATGCTCTTCTTTATCTTGAAGTTATAATATTTTTCTTGGACAGGGCAATGATCAATCAGTGCATACATCAAAAAGAGATTTCCAAGTTTATGGTTGTGTTGTGACTGCCCAAGACATGGTTGAACCCAAAGACCCCACAAAAGCATTTGACAAAGTGAGTTGGCTAATATTGTGATTGATTCAAGAATATTGGTGTCTTCTATTAGTCTGATGGCGAGACTTTGAACAATTATTATCCTTATATGGTAATTTCAGGCTGACTATTATTCACACTCAGAACATTACAACTCTGTTTTCCATGAAAAAATTGCTCCATATGCATCTGTGATTGGTAGGTTCCTTCTTGCTTACAATGTTGAGCCAACTTGCATGCTTTATATGATTAGCTAGTCTGTTCAATTTGGCTTGGCCTTCATTTGTCATGAGCTGATAAAGTGGCTTTTAAATGTATTTAGTACTCTAATACTTCCAATTTGAATGTTCTATTGTTATTTCTCATAAAAGACAAATACACTCATTCTGCTTTGTTTTCAATGTTATGATTCGTAGATTAAGATGACTTTGAACTATGTCAAGTTAACCCACCGAATGTATGAAGTTATGTTTTAATGTATTTAATCTTGATAAATTGCTTTCATTTTGTGCTTTTCATTTTCTCTTCTACAGCTTGTGTGTATGTGTCCGTGCATGTGTTTCATGATCAACAATCACTACTTACATTTACCTCTCTTAGTCAATTGCATGTATTGGGAGAATAGATTTCCTCGGTTGTTAAGTACAAAGCAGCTTCAAGATTTGATGAGAAAAGGTTGCCCACTTGTTGGAATATCGGACATCACATGTGATATAGGGGGATCAATAGAGTTTGTCAACCAAACTACATCAATTGATTCACCTTTTTTCAGGTATACAATTGGTAGAACCATGGTACTGATCTCGCATTTTAATTATTTACTCTTGTTTTTTCGTTTACACAGTTGACTTTTGTATTAAGAAAGTAATGGTTTTGCATTCATTATTAAATAGTTCTTTGCTTAAATAATATTCTATTACATACCAAAATAGATTGATTATATAAAAGGTTGGTCCAAGTTTATGAATTACAAAGTCATTATCCAGTGACTATCCTGGCTGAGATGTTTGTGAAAATTAGGAAAAAGGAAAGAAAACTGTCACTGTCAGAGTATCAAAATGAAGAAAAAATTAGTTAAGGTACCCTCTATCTATTTCTGGTAATCACATTCATGAATTTGGAAGAGAACAAATATATGCATAACATTGAAGCTGACTGAAAAGTTTGGATGAAGATGCCCCAAGAGACCTTCAAAATTTTGTTTCATTCTACGAGCTAGAGAGAATTGTCATCCCATATCCTGTTTGAAACTTCTCATTGCTGTCTTTCAAGCTGCATTATCCCTTTTGAAGTAGGCCCATGTTTTTCTTTTGGATGGGTTGGACGCATCTATGTCATTGACATGATTGTTAATATTACTTTATTCCAGCTGCAAATTTATGGATTAAACTAGACATTAAGTTCTTATGATCGGGAATTCAAAGGGCTCCTCTGAAAGAGAAGATGGCTAAAAGTTCAGAATAAGAAGTATTGTTCTGTTGTCTCCAATCATTAATGATATGACCAATACTACCATCTTTACTGAAAATTGTTATTAATGTGAAAGTATGACGGAAAGTATCTCTCATGCTTAAAGAGTACACTTAAACTGAGAATATACTTAGCTTCATTAAATTTTATTTTATAATTGATAAAGATATTTATTTCTTTGGTAGCTTGTGAACCTTCTGTAGCTATGATAGTTCCTTAATTTCATATCAACATATTTGGAATTAAATGAAGTAGTGAGGGGAGGGAGGGGAAAAACCTTGAGGGGTTCAAATACTGATGTACTTGGTTTTACACTTTTAGCCATGAAATCTAAGTATGGGTTGAAGTTATGCCGAAATGTTGCATTATAGATTCTGCTCACTAGCAGTGAAGTGGAGTTTGAATAAGCATCTTGGGTAAGTGGTGTATTAAACAATCATATTGGAATCCACTTTCTTTTTCTGCTTGCAAATATTTTTTATGCATTAATTTTAGCACATAACATGATGGCATTTCATTTATTATTATTGAGAAGTTTTGTACCCTTTCTAATGATGCCATTAAACATTGCTTTTAGATATGATCCCTTAACTGATTCCTACTATGACCACATGGATGGGAGTGGCATCGTATGTTTAGCTGTAGACATCCTCCCAACAGAATTTGCAAAAGAGGTTGGTGTATTTTCATCTGGGAATTTCTTTCACAGTTTTACATGAGAGAATTCTGTGTTTTTGCAAATTATTGAACATGATTTCTCTATGGCTAGGCTTCCCAACATTTCGGAAACATACTATCCCAATTTGTAACAAAATTGGCTTCTACTTCAGACATTTCAGAGTTGCCGGAACACTTAAGGAGAGCTTGCATATCCCACAGAGGAGTGCTAACCTCTTTATTTGAATATATACCTCGCATGCGGAACTCTGCTGGAGAGTATGTTTCAATTCAATTTATAACTATTTCATGAACTTGCTAGTTTTGTTAAATGGAATCTGAATATGCATATATTCATTTTTAGTTTATCTACGTAGTTTATTTACTTATTTTCTGTGTAATTGTTGTGCAAATTATATGCTATCTCTCATTTGATTTGCAGGACATTATCAGGAAGTTTGGCAGATTCTTCATCTCACAATACTGAATACAAGATATCAGTATGTTATTTGGTTTAGTGTTTCTAGACACTGATTATGTTTTGCAAGCTGAGCTTGAATTGAGCTGTGTGTAGTCAGGGCAATCAATATATCTGCCACTTAATTTTCTGATTAAGATCGTTGGATATAAATGACAGGTTTCTCTGAGTGGTCACTTGTTTGATCAGTTTCTGATAAATGAAGCTTTAGATATTATTGAATCTTTGGGAGGATCCTTCCACTTAGTCAAGTGCCAAGTGGGTCAGAGTGCTGATGCTATGTCATACTCAGAACTTGAAGTAAGTAAATTAGACTAAGTTGTTTATTTTGATGGCTGAAAAGAATGAGAAGCTCTTTGTTCTTGAAGTAGATTAAGGAAGATTTCTCATTAAATAGAAAATTTGATGTAGAAATTTATAGTATATTTGAGTGAATCCTAATGGAAAGCAAATCTGGGTTTCTACTGAAGCATGTGTTTTTGGTCAGTCAAAATGTTGTGCCCTGTTAAAAGCAGTTTATATCATCTTAATATTACCCCCTTCACATTCTGACCAAAGCACATCTTCTTGGTTATATTGAATGTGCTCTTTCATCTCTCTCTCTCTCTCTCTCTCACTTGCACGCACTCATAATTATTTGGCTGTCTTAGGAAAGCTGCTGTGGTTTAGTTTATTTTTCTCACATGAATGCTGTTAAAGTCAGATTTATCCCAAGGTTAAATATCTATGTTTCCTCATCACTTAGACGTTTATTTTAAAAATCATACATTTAAAATACACATGAGTTGATTTTTATGTTGGTTCAATTATAATCTTATTGCGCTACTTATGAACAGGTTGGTGCAAATGATAGGGAAGTTCTGGATCAAATCATTGATAATTTAACTTCTCTTAAGATTTCACTGAGACTTGGCAAAGTCCAACAGAGTAGTTTAAAGAATGGACCAGAGCCAAAAAAGAAGGCTGCAGTTTTAATTCTGGGTGCTGGTCGTGTATGTCAACCAGCTGCAGAGATGTTATCATCAATTGGAAGTTTTTCATCCAGTCAATGGTGTAAACCATTGGTTGAATATGATTATGAGGAACATACTGATATTGAAGTAATTGTCGGATCACTTTATCTCCAGGATGCAGAACAGGTTCTTTGACTAAAATATTTTCCTTTTACTTCAGTTCAGTTAATGAAGCAGAACTGGGTTTGATACTTTGATGTAGGGATGCTTGATATGATAATATTGCTGATCAATGCAGATCGTTGAGGGTATTCCACGTGCAACTGGAGTTCAACTTGATGTGATGGATCATGCCAGTCTTTGTAAGTATATTTCACAGGTATAATTTATAGTCTTTTCGAAAGTAGTTTCTATAATACTCATATAAATTGATGCTTTCCAAAGCATCTTGCTGAGATCTTCAGTTTATGACTAAGGTCTTTATAGGGTCTGTTACTTGGTCAACTACTATTTTCTACTATAAGTACTACTTTTGCATAAGCTTCCTGCATACTGATCTCTGTCCATGTTCCTGGGTTCTTGATGGCTATCTTATCAACACCTTGTTTTTCTGTTTCTTGACAGGTTAACGTCGTTATAAGTCTTCTGCCCCCTAGTTGTCACCTTTTGGTAGCAAATGCTTGTATTGAGGTACTTCACAGTATCTAATATTATTGATAGTTGAACTAACACGATATTTACTCTGGACTGCAATTAAATGCAGTTCACAGAGGAATGGAATGATTCTACGATTTTTTTTTCCCAAGAGATAACTATGGAGTCTTTGAGTTTTAATGAAGTTACATGGATTTTCTCTATATTTTTTTATACGAAGGTAATTAAGGTAAAAAAAGAATTTGACTGAACTGTGTATTTTGGAAAACAAGGGTGAGTTCTATGTAATTTATTCATTTTTAATGGGCTATGAATGATTTTAACCACTTTAATCAAAACGAATTGCTTTAATTTTGTTGTTACCTTGCTTGATAAATAAAAGCCAATGCAGAAATAATGGACGGCAGAATCAATAAATGAGAGATCCTTAGGTTTTGATATCAAGGCTTCAAAATACCAAATCGGTGTATAATGGACTCCAATGCAGAAACAATATTTCTTTCTTTGTTATAGCTATATTAATGACTTTTACTTCATGCAGCTTAAAAGACATCTTGTTACTGCTAGCTATGTTGATAGCTCCATGGCAATGTTAGATGATAAAGCAAAAGAAGTTGGTATAACAATCCTTGGTGAGATGGGCTTGGACCCAGGCATAGGTAAGGCTTATTTTGATGGTATCAGTTGCCAGTGCCTCAGTAGCTTAAATTAGGTACTAATAGTGCACTTATACCTGGTATTGGTTTTTGAACCTTGGTTTATTGGAGAATTTTTGTAACCTTATGTCTCATTCTGATGTATGATGCTTATGGTAGACGGGAGTCATTACAATCATTTATTCAAACTTTCAAAGCATTTTGCTATGATTTACATCTCATTTTATATTTATACAAATTTCTCCCAAGTATTTTAAAATTAATATTGTTAACTATTTTCAATCATGAAAACATTGAGTGTGCACAGCAAGTACTTTCAATAGATATTGCAATAAGCTTATTGTTGGTGTTGCTTATTTCAGGATTAGTTGTTCTTAACATTACCTATACCCTATTTTGAGTCCTATTGGAGAGGGAAAATTTCAACTTTTAGTCATTCAGCCAAAAAATACAACCTAACAATGGTTTTATGTTCCAGATCATATGATGGCAATGAAGATGATTGACCAAGCACATAAGAGGAATGGGAAAATAAAATCTTTCACTTCCTACTGTGGTGGACTCCCCTCTCCAGCGGCTGCTAACAACCCATTAGCATATAAATTTAGGTAATTCATGGACTGTTTTATACCTGCACAAACAGTTTTATATTGTTACTGAAAGTGATTATTACCTTATACCTGCACAAACAGAATTTTCCTGGAATGTCGAATGCCAGAAAACTTTTGTTTCATTCTTTGCCGATTTTCTGCATTTAATTCTTTCTCTCTCTCTCTGTAATCATCTAAGGCTGTCAACTTCCATCCATTTTCTATTTGAAGGGAATTCTAGCTCCATTTATGGATAGATAATGTGATAAATTGTGAGGTTTCCATCAATATCTTAACAAATTGTTAGACAAGGTATAAATTCTTTTATAAAGCTTCCAGGACTATTCTGAATATCTGATTCGTGCTTATTCTCAAAAGCAAATATCTTGTGCTGTTGAGGAAATAGTAGAATGTAGCCTATTGGTCAGCTTCTCACCTCCTTCCCCTTGGGATAGGCAAAATAGCATGTAGGGGCCGGTTGAACTCATAAAGCTGTCTTTTTGGCCGAAAATATATTCAAATGCTCTGAAAAGGTCCTATAAAGCCGCAAAACATCACACTTTGTAAAATCATGGCACAATTAAAGCATAAATGTGGATATTTTATATGTATAAATAGACACTTCATTTATGCAGTCAGCTTATAGGGGTACTTTGATGGTTATTTTGTGATCATTGTTGCCCTAATAACTCGTGATTTTCTATCTTTCAGTTGGAATCCAGCAGGGGCTATTCGAGCTGGGCGAAATCCTGCCACCTACAGATCCTGTGGTGAAACTGTAAATGTAGATGGTGAGCATTTAATAAGTCGCAAATATATTGTCAAGAAAGTAGTTGAATGCGTGCTCGGGCCTATTATTTTTCTTGTCCATTTTCTCTTTTCTTTTAACTGGATTCTGTTATCTTGCATGCACCCATCTGTTCTGTTTTTGAACTACTCCCATCTCTCCTCTGCGCCGGTCTATTATATTAGTAGCCGTTCCCTTTCAATCTCACTATTACATATTTGACTTTATTTTTTTGGCAGGGGACAGCCTTTACGATTCAGCTACAAGATTACAGATACCTGATCTTCCAGCTTTTTCCTTGGAGTGTCTTCCGAATCGGAACTCCCTAGTTTATGGAGATTTGTATGGAATAGGATCTGAAGCATCAACCATTTTCCGTGGAACCCTTCGTTATGAAGGTATGGCACACAATATAAAAGTTATTTTGGTATATTTGAGATGCGTTGATCACACTCTCTAAACATGAATGTATACAGTTTTTATTTGGCAAAGTTCATTGGTAATATGAACATAATGTAATGCCACGGATTTTACCACTTGTTCTTGCACTTTACAGGGTTTAGCAAGATCATGGGGACACTTTCTAGGATTGGCTTTTTTAACCCTGAGCCTCAACCCTTTCTTAAGAATGAAAAGAGACCCACATTCAGAGCATTTTTGTTCGAACTTCTAAAAATTTCAAGTCAAGATCCAACTGGGCCTCTAATTGGAGAGAAAAATATCAAGGAAAGGATATTATCATTAGGACATTGCAAGGAGCAAGGAGCTGCATCAAAGACAGCCAAAACTATCATGTACACAGACCATTCCTCTCTCTGTTATCTATTCATTTGGCAGATTATCTTTTTAATTGTGATAGGGTCCTATCTTTTAGATTTTTGGGGCTTCATGAGGAAACAGAGATCCCTGTTTCCTGCCAAAGTGCTTTTGATGTCATCTGTTTGCGTATGGAGGAAAGGTTAGCCTACTCCAGCACAGAACAGGTATGTTTTTATGCAGACATAAATAAATAAAATAAAATAAATGATGAAGTTTATGTGCTTGAATATTCTTTTGAAGCTTCCTGATACTTTAAGTAGCCAAGTTTTGTGAAAACAAATCGTGGCTGGCTTATTGTGATCTATGCTCCATATTATGGACCAGAAATGAAGTGTTATTGTTATATGTAGCACAATAGAGTTATATAGATGTACTCAAGTTTTATCTGACAAATAATCAGGATATGGTACTTTTGCACCATGAAATGGAGATAGAATTCCCAAACAGCCAGCAAACAGAGAACCAAAGAGCAACATTGCTTGAATTTGGAAGGACGCTTGATGGAAAAACCACCAGTGCCATGGCCATCACTGTTGGAATCCCAGCAGCTGCTGGAGCTCTGGTACCTGTATTGCATTTCTGTTCCTTTACACTGTAACCCAAGCTATTAGTGTTAACAAAACTTTCTATATCTATTTTCACAGCTCTTGCTGAAGGACAAGATTCAAACAAGAGGTGTCTTGAGGCCTTTGAATCCTGAAGTATACAATCCAGGTGAATGCAGTTTATATTTATCTGGTTTTGATTTACTGTCCATGTGCTGGAAAAGATGATTATATCACATATATGGACCACACAAATCAAAATGAATCTAAAAATTTTCTTTGCAATTGTACAAGTGAAGCTACTTGGTACATTTGGGAAGTGTTTTTTAGCTAAAGCAAGCTTGTTTTTGCAGCTCTAGATATTATACAAGCCTGTGGCATCAAGTTGATAGAGAAGAGTGATTGATTTGCGCAGCGATATTCATATTTGATTGAAAGAAGCGTACTATGCTATTCAATGTTGGTTCGAGTTTCAACAGATTCACATCACTGGTAATGATACCAACTGTAATAATGTAATAATTACTGTAAATTATAAATTCACAACTCATGCTTAAATTCAAGAAGAGTACAATTGACCACCCCCAAAAAGCTGTCTGTAGAAACTTTCAACTTCTTAGCTTTATGTTGCTTCAGGTTGGTTCCGTTTTCGTTTATATTTCTTGGATTAAAAGCAAAGATTAACGCATTCGCCTTATGTCTATTGGGCATAATTTCGTTTTGGGGATATTGTCACTAGAAAACTACAATTACCTTTCCCGCCCATTGCACGGGAGCTTAAATATGCACGAGTTTAAATAATTAACAATAATTCAATTATTTTTTAATAATGATAAATTATATATATATATATATATATATATATGGAAAACATTTTATTATGTCATACACACATGAAATGGTGGGACCCACACACACATACACACACATATATATATTAATTCATATATGTATATGTGGGTCCTACCATTTCATGTATGTGTGTAAGAAACTTTTTTTTTTCTCATATAACATGAGAAAACCAAAGTCCATATATATATATATATATATATATATATATATATATATGAAATAGTACATAATATTCAAAACAATATGTTTAAACAGTTATAACATGTCTAAAAATATGTATATATTCAAAGATCTCATAAGATTTTAATAAATACTGTAATTATAAGATTGAATTTTCAAGACAAATTTTGAAAACACAAATTTATCAAAGCGCACGAACAGTGTATCGAATATGAACAGTAAAAAGTATAAACAGTAAAACAATAAAAAAAAGTAGGGAGTGTGAAACAGTGATTTAGCGGAGTAGATTATATATATATAGATGGGGTTTAATGTTTTTGGCTTGAGACAAAAATATTTTATTTACCTCACTTACTTAAAAGCAAAAACGTTAAATCCATATACGTATAGATATAAAAGTAACTACCAATAGCCATCGAGCTGAACTATCTATCATCACCTTGGCTGGTGCATTTCTTCTCAGTACTCAAGCAGAGTGTGAACACAGAACAGCGCTTGATACAGGTATTGTTAAGGGTTTTTTTTTTTTGAGAAACAATTCCATAGAAGCTATTTTGTTTAACAGGGGAAAAAGGAGAAAGAAAAACTTGTAACGTGTTTCGCCTTGTCTATCACCAGCAATCTACCTCCCTTCTCATGTGTTTAGCCAGGGGGAAAACTGCTGGGTTTTCGAGAAATATGTGCCAAAAAAATCTACCCCATGTTTGAAAACCAAAATACAAAAGGAACCACTATAAACTCGATTATGGAAGTAATTTTTTTGGCATCAAAAATAAAAATGAGTAAATAGGTTTTTTTCAAGCTTCCAGGGAAGATACCCCGCCGTTCTAATTATAAAGCGGCATTGACTTTTTTTTTTTTTTTAAGAGATTAATGGATTCATACTATACAGAATAGAATACAGTTTGTATTTTTAAATAACATATTAGTTTATTAATCAAACTAATTAGTTTAAAAAAAATAAAAATGAAAATACTCTAAAGCAATTTAATTAATTTTTTTAATCTCTAAAAATAGTCAGCTTGATCTTATTTAATTACCTAAAAGTTGATAATATTCAAGTCTTAGTTCTAGCTACTCACTTCATTGGGATATTTTGATAATTAAATCATTTTCTTTAGCACCTCACATTAATTCTCTCATTTTTTAAGAAGTAAATAAATTGAACATACTTTTTTTCCCCGACGGATAATAAACACTCCTGACCTAAGCTTTCCATACTCGTTCAAAAATTTATTCAAGTTTTCATGCAAAAAGATACCTCAGTTTTTTTCACTCTATTGAACAAAAGCCTAGCATCTTGAGCTTAGTACCACTCATTTTACGAGTCCAATATATATATATATATATATATATATATATATATATATATTTTAAAAAAATGAATTATTCTGGGCTTGGACGATGGAGTAGAATATGGACGCAGAATTCGCTTGATCTAACATGATTTTCATACTGGATAAGTAACCCCAACATACTTTAATAATATTGTTACATCTATAGAGTGCAGCTCACTCTAGATTCCATGCAATGCATGGAGAAAGTTGCCTTAAGATGTTCCTTATTGTTGCACAACGAACCAAGTGAATGGCTAGGATAGCAATGAGAGACAACTGCCTAACCCTCAGTTTAAATTCAATTTCTATAATCCATAACGGAATTGTAAAAGGATTCTTTGCCTAGATATCCACATATATAGTAAAATCATAAGAGAATTTCCACTTCAATGAGCAACTTCACATTCCTTTCTTCCATGATGCTTCTCAAAGGTGGAGAAAGAATGCAATCGAGAGCAATTTTATACTTCTACCCCAGCCTACCAGGCAAGTGCTCTCCCTCCAGCTGCTTCACATGATCTCACCTGCTCCATGCATACTGTAGGCCTACTAATTAAACAGTACTTCCCAGTGAAAAAGGGCGGTGTCACAAACAGGTAACTTGCAGGATTTAGAAACTACGAAACTGTCAGTAACATCATTTGTTGTTCCACTTCGTCCCAGTTCCTAACTCTAGTCACCAGATGATGCTGATCAACAGATTCAACCTTGCACCAAGGGTAAGAGTTCTCATAATCAAAAAGCAGGACCCTGATTCCGACTTCAGCACATTCTATGGCATATCTTGGGTTATCATCGATTAGAACTTGAGCATTTAAAGACCTATCAGTTTCAGCAAGGAATATCTTTATCAGAAAAAATCACTGACGCTGACAACAAACGCAGCTTATAGTGAAAAGGGAGTAGGGGGAATGAACTCAAGAGGCAATTGATCATTACAAGAAGTATAGCCTACACCACAGTTCAAAAGGTTGATATAAAAGCAACATTCTCTCACAGAATCATCAGAATGCATGTGAACAAGGCTAGGGGGCACACCTACAGATCTCTGACTTGGGTCTAGGCACCCCATCAAGAGCAAAGTGGTTTCCAAAGTGAATTTCCTGAAAAAGTCCAGGAAAATTCTTCTCTAACCAGTCAATTGTGTGATCCTTGATTACATTCTGCCGGGATCTGATCATAGATACGCACAAGAATCTCCAGTTAGTAGAAGGTAACTAGATTTTGTTATGGTTTGAAGAAGGTTTAGCACAGTAAGCATACGTTACAACTGATAGGTTACAAAATCTTGATAACTTCTGAAGGGCTGTCTGAGCACCTGGGAGGGGGTGAATCCCTGTCTTGAAATATGGTGTCTTAAAAAACTCATGCACACGGGCAGCAGCTGCAGAAAAATAAGGTCAATTGTCAATTAATTCTATGAAGAAAAAAAGTATTGCAAGAGAAATAAAAAAACCTTCAGTTATGTTAAGCTGTTTCACAGCTTTTGCCTTCAAGTAATTTTTTATCCCTTTTGACCAGCCCAAATAAAAAGTCAGTTCTATTATGTTAAAAGTCAAATACAACTGACAACTTGTTTATAATATTATAGCTTCCAGCATGGGTCTATAATATAATGCATTGATGTATTGGCATCACATCTAATACTCTGTAGAGACTTTCTTTTACTTCCCATGTTTGAGTTGCTAACTGTAGGCACTATGTCTTCCGGGAAAATTAAAACTCAGCAAAGACTAAAGAACCAATTCAGGATGAATAGTTCAAGAATGAAGAAATGAGATAATCAACAAAATAATAGGCTTTCCTTATAAAAAACAGCCAATGTAAATATAAAACTACTAGAATTTGATTCATTTTGCGAATTACATTTTCAGGGGATCCAATTTCAACTTTTCAAGAACATTCAAATTACATAACACAAGAAATTGAGTCAACCAGCGTCAATTGAGGGAAGATATCATTGAAATCATCCTACAGGCTTTCAAAAGAAGGTGAGCATTAAAATTGTTCACAAAATGCAATCTGCCAGTGTGATGGAGACACTTAGCAGTTACCTTCATCACGAGAACAATTCCATATCTGTAACAGAGAAAGGAAGGGTGAATCAGACACTAGATGAAAAGATGGGAAAATTCATAATGATACCACAAACTGAGTGAGCTGTTAAAAGTACTAATCTTATTTAACAGTGAAATTTTGTAAAATAGAACGAAAGACCCCTTAATGCATAGAACAATAGGCTCGCAGCAGTAAACAAGAGAAGTAGTCCTAGAAAAGTGGATGCAAAAGATCCAGAAGATTCAAAAAACCATTGAAAAAAAAAAGCTAAAATATAAATTCAGCAAACTTAACCAAGGGCACAACTTATTGATGATAATCCGTCAAATTGCAAATGGGGATTATCCTGCACATGATATTTTGGAAAATGGAAGGAGAGAAGGAAGAAAGGAAGGCACTGAGCCACACTACATATTCACGCACCCCAGAATTTTTCCCTTGAAGGCTAGGCACATATCATTATCAATGATAGGTTAAGTGCTCATTGTCAAAATTCACGTTATGGAATATTCCCAAAGAAATCAACTCAGCTCAGGTATTTCAACAACGTATTGTTTCTAAATCCTTTAGACAATGGTTAAGCTATATTATTTGAGAATTGTCTCTAAAAGAGCACGCCAATTGTTAAAATTAAGAACATTAAAACAACATTTCCATGGCCGAGTCACTCATCATGATTGTCAGGAATACTCAAGCAGCAACAAAGCAATACCTTGAAGAACTCATATACATGATACTCAGAAACTGAATAGTTTGATGAGTATTGATCTGCGATGAACCTATTTAGAGCCGACACAAAGTTGCCTAGTACTGTTCATCAGAAAAGCATATAGGAAAAAAAAGGTTAGAAGAAAAGAGGAGCAAAATCCTAAATTTGTGCAAGACATCAAACAGTAAATTGAAATGTCAAGCGTGAAGAGTGTTATGTAAGATAAAATTTCACTACCTGATTTATTTCAGATTAAGGTGCTTGACATATCGCAATCAGAATTAAATATTGCATCTTGTATACTAAAGAATTAATCAACGTTACTTACTTTCTGAATTTCCAAATCTACTCTTACAGGTTTAAAAAATTGCAGGGTAAAGCGATATCTGCATTCATATCAAATCTAATCCGATATGAAACGAATACATAACAGCCCAAGAGAGCGGTAGCTACTAAAATTGGAACACACTCATGATTCGGGACTGACTATTTATGAGGTAAGATAAAGATAGGCATATGCATTGATACCTTCATCAACATCAACCGCAACAACAGGTTTCTGGGACAAAGGACGATCCCGAAAATTAAGAGGTTTAATGGGACTCCTATTTAACGATGTATTTAAAGTCGCACTGCGATTATTATCCGGGACAGTAACATCCTCTGTATCAGCTAACAATGGCGGGCGAGGGAAAGCTGCAAAACCACGGGCCTTTGGCTGGAGAAAATGCTTATTATTATTGCTATTGGAATCAAAGGAACCTTGAAGAGTGATCCTAATGCATCTGTTAACCGGGAAATCATTAACATGGAATTGCTTCCGAAGAAATGGGAAAGATGGGCTGCATCCGCTGCTGCCACCACGGCCAGAAGAAAGAGATGAATACTTCGATGAGGTAAAGTTGGAAGATGGGTCGCAGCCAACCATATAAGCCATGACTAGACAATAGTGGTGACGGTGGTGGTGGTAGTGCAGAGCTTGCTGAAACAAGAAGCGCACAGAGCCTTGGCTATTCTTCACTTTAAACAACATAATATCCTCACAGTATTACAGCCACATTGCAACATCAGCATGAACCAAGAAAGAACCCGATAATAAATTTGAATGAAAGGCAATACACCCTACCAATGGCAAGATTTTCAACCACGAAAACAAATTAAGCCGATCAGACAGAGAAGAAATTCACTGCCAATTGTTGCGGGAACACATTCAAAACGAAACCCTAGGAATAAATAAGGAGGAGGAAGCCAATCCCGCTACGGCAAAAAATGAAAGGCACCGCTTTAGAATATGATAATGTGCCAGTTCGGAAAGATCAATTTAGGTGTTTCACCTCGGATCCCGTCAAAAAGATATACCCAGAAGAGAAAACTTCGAAAAGGAGCATTGGTTCAGGGAAACGACAGAAAACCTAAGAAATTTCGTTCGGCTTGAGAAGAATTGTTAGGTTCAGAATGGAATATGCATCAAAACAAGAAATCCAAACCAATGAAGAGGCTGCCAGAGATCGTTCTTCATGGCTCTCTCACTTTCCCTCTGTTAAAACTCTTCAAAAACTAGGCTTGGGTTTTGATTTGAAAATCATATAATTCCAGCCCTCAGGTCTGAGGACAAGGGAATTTTTCGTATGTTAGTGAATTTCTCCTATATAAGAAAATACTTTTTTTGGGCCAAAAAAGCAAATACGTGATTTATTTTGGTTTTTCGAAAATTCGGGCCGGAATTTCGGTGGTCATCGTCTTTTCCTAACACCAATCCAAATAAAGAGTCTGGCCGAAAAAGGAAAAGTATTCAAAGAATCTGTATCAGATTCTCTGTTTCCCATTATCATTTTCTCTAGAAAAATTATATGCATTTAAATAATACTTTGTCATTATTCATTGGTCTAAATATAAAAGACAAAAGATAAAAGCAAAAATTAAAGAAGTTAGATAATATTGTGTATTATTAGATTAATATTATTTTGAAATAATTTAATTCAACTTTGTCTAATTTTAACACATATAAATACATATGAAAAAATATGTACATTTAAAATAATTACGTACTTTTATAATCAAATTAATAAAAATAAAAGTTGTAGTTATGTAAGAATTTAATGCCAACTTTTTAAAAATATTTTTATTTTTATTTTATTTCAAACACCTTGAGGATGAAATGGCACCCAAAAAAATATGTCCATAGTTGGACAGACTTATCTCAATTTGAGTGAAATTTTATTTTAAATTAAATATCTTAATTTTAAATTTTTTAGAGACAAGTCACTGTTACTTTTTGGTAACTAGGGATGACGCACTTTGATTGAGGGAAAAAGACAACTTTTAAGAGGCTTAATTTTTTCTGAATAAAAATCTAATATTATTTTTCATAGAATAAAAATAATACTCATTGTACTCAGGAAAAATATAGTCTCATTTAAAATAATATGAATAAAAGCGAGGCACAAAATTCCTTGTTCTCTAATCTTTATCTTTTCCTGTATTATTTATATTCTGTTGGAAATTGTAGTTTTGCTTAATCAGAATAAATTCCTTGCAATTGCACGCGGTTCTTTTTTATATGGTAAAGGAGGCAGACCTTAAATACTGAATATAAATAGGTATAAAATAATGACATTATATATTAAAAAATAAGTAAATTTCGGTATGCAAAAAAAAAAAATTGTAAACTTAGAAAATCGATATAATTAAACAAATAAAACTTATAAAAAAAACTATTTTTAAATTATTAATAGTACACTTTCTTTTAAATTGTATGCAATTTAACCACACATCCCTTTTAATTTGTATAATTTTTTTTTTCAATCATTTAAATGACAAGGAAAATGTTTACCAGAAAATGTCAAGAACAAGATAAAGAATCTTTAGATCCCATCCATTATAAGAGAAACTTCACTTTCAACAATTTTTTTTTCTTTTTTTCAAAAAAGCTTAAACGTAGCTTTTGATTTAAATTTTTCAGCCACAGGCTTATGATAATGGACATAAAAGCAAAAAGCTAAAGAGGCTCTTGATAATTCACCGAAAAAGAAGAAGAATTGACTTTGATCGATAAGCTATTTCACGTTTTAATTTGGTCCATAATCCCCAGGGGAAATTGACAACTAATTATTCTGGAATAATAGGTACGTAATATAATATCCACTGCAATTCATTCAATATAATTTTAATCATTTTATACCTTATAAAATGGTCAAAATTATACGAATTGAGTTGCAATAGGTCAAAGTTCAAAGACTGGGTTTATAACTGAGTCAAAACTATAGAAATTAAATTATAGAGAGTCAAAATGTAGGGACTGAATTACAATTGGTCAAAACTATAAAGACCGAAAGATTAATTTTTCCAAATTTATTTATTATTAAATTTCTATTCATTTAATAATTTTGTAGTATAAAAAAAAATATATTTATCCGAGATATTTACGAGTTTAAAATATTGCTTAATTTTCCTGCACTACCAAAAATAACGAGGACAATTAATCCTACATTATTATATACATGAAACAGTATACACTTTTTTTAAAAAAGAATAATAATATTGGACCTTTCGGCCATCACTGTTAGATCGTGTGGTAATGAGTCTATGTTTGTGACAAATATTCTTAAACCGTTCAACTTTATATCCATCTTTATTCTGATCAATGCTTATGCATCAGTGAAATTTTAGTTAAGGGGAAAGTTCAAAATGATTTCATTAATGTCGCTCTCAACACAATTCACTTGTCTTTGTTTGTCACTGATTAAACACCTTGATAGATTATAAACTATAGTTATTACCAGAACATATATAGTTTTATTGAGATGTGGACATTGTTTAATTAATGGAACACCTCAGTAACATTTTACCTTTCATTGAATCATGACCACTTCAACCTGTGCAGATGAACAAATACAGATCCTTTTACTACATTCTGTCATCCACAAAAACTATTGAAATGTGTAATAACACATGCCTCCGTGATGTAAAACACTGGCACACACTTACATCTAATGAAGAACAAAGGTGATTTTAGGTAGAAACTATGAAATGACTTGTAACCCACGTGTAACTAGTAAGGAAACAACCTATAATTCACTTGTAACAAAAAATAACCATTTACAAAATAGACAATTTGCAATCTACTAGCACTCATAACAAAAAATAACCATTTACAACAAAAAGTAATCCCAGTAGCTCTTAACTACTTTGTCCAAAATTTAAATATTCCCACTTGCTTTAGCCAAAATAAAATATTCATTCCTCCTTCTAAGTGTCTTCCCATATTTTCCATCACTCCACCTATTGCCAAATTCAAAGACTTTCTCTCACCTAGGATGCTTCTAAGCTTGAATTTTCTCTTGGAAACGATCATATACTTATTTATGGCAAATGGAATGATTTTGCTCCCATCATATAAGCTCAAAAGAATGAGATGAGTTTATTGTATCTCAAGAATAGGATCATTTCAATAATCAACCAATCACACACATATCGAAAATCTTGATGAGAATGAAACAATAGAAAAGAAAATTGTGACGATAGCAAACTCTGCACGACACTAAAAAAACAATAATGAATGAATACATTTAAACCCACAAAGAAAGCAGAATGATGACCATGAAGCTTGATACCAGCATGACCATTGAGTTCATCATCGTCATTGGGGCAGCCAGCGGAGCGGAATTAATTTCATGCTTCCCCAAATCAATCATGATCTCAAATTTGCAGGAACCTTGAGGGGGTGAAGGATCAATCTTAGTGATCATTGAAAGATTGTTAAACTGGCAAGCATCCTTTCTCTGATCCATGGTTTGGTAGTAAATGTTAAATGCATAAGAAGCATTTGCCATAGGGTCCAAATTCCCACAAGAAGATCCAGGAGAAATGCTAGTGCAATCAGCATATGTGCAAGCTTTGTTCATATTCTGAGCAAAATTTGGGTCTGAAGTACTTGCTTGTGGTGACATCACACACCATTGCTTTGGCAAATACTTCACCCCTTTTGCAGCAACTAGTGATTTTCCACTACCCAAGTTCAAAGGGTATTTTAAAGACCCATCAAAGTTAAAAATCCCCCAATGCCTCTCAAAGTTTCCAGGTTGAATACTCTTAGCATCTTCATCTAAAAGTCCAAACACATAAATATCTGGTGGGGTAGATCTCTTTGGGGTACCTTTTCCACTAATGATACGATCAAATAACCCTTGATTGAATCTCTGGGCATTTTTTACATTGGCATTGGAGCTTCCATCTGTGGGCCACCCTACCTCCCCAATTATTATAGGCATTGAGCCAAAACCATTCTTTTCAAGAGCTGAAACAAGGGTATCAAAGTTGGCATCCATGACATTTGTGTAAGTTTTGGAACCATCAACCACTGGTTGTGCAGAGCCATTGAAAAAGGCAAATTCTTTAGGGAAGTTTGGATCAGCATCAAGGCTTAGGAAAGGGTAGATGTTGATCGCGATAGGAGCACCATTTTGGTTCAGAAACTTGATGATGGCCATCATTTGGTCATGGATATCAGGCCTAAAGTCTCCTCCTGATGGAAGGCCACTATCACTCTGATACACGTCAGCATTTAGAGGCACAGTTGCCTTAACTTGCCTCCCTAATCCAGATTTTATTAGGGCTGCTTGGATGTTCTGGAGGGCAGGAAATGTGGATTGCGCAAACATACCATTGTAGGATTTTAGAAAAGGTTCATTACCCACAGCAACATACCTGGGAATATTCACAGCCACAGACAATTTTGTTAGGGATGCAGTTCATTGGGGACTTTGATCAGGCATATAGACTAAAGCATTCATTGGCATGCGAGCTTGTTTCCAGAAGATGGTCTCATATGAACTATGCTGTGCCTCTAGACACCAAGTTACAGGAGGAAAGAGGGCCATCAGAGGGGAAGAGGTGAGGAAAGTCGTTTTTTTTTAATGGACATACAAATGAGATAAATCATAAACTTTACTATCATAGTATCATGTACTCTATGCATAATCTTAAGTGTCATTAAGATAGTCCAACCTAAACGTAAAGTGGGCTAGGCTAGGATATTAGATGTCCTTTTACTTGTGGGCATTTCAATTTAACTCGACCCATATGGGGCACGGCCCATTTAGCTGATCATCTCCAAATTCTAAGCCCATCCTGGTTTATTCTGGTTCTGTTCAAACCAACCCCAACTCTGTTTTTCGGCCAACCAAACTAACCCGTTAACTCTTATTGACTTAGTCATCCAAACTACTTTTTTTAGATCTCTAATCGACTTTCTTTTTTAGGGAGATTTAAGAAGTTAAATGTTTTACTTAATTATATTGTATATTATGTATTATTGACTATATATCAATTAATAAGCCAAAAAAATTAGTTTGAAAAAAAAAACTATAAATATAAAGAACTCTAGTATTAAGGACCTGATAATAATATGTATTTATGCATGTGTATGCATGCTGAAATACAAAGGTAGTAAAAAACAAGAATATGAGAAAAAAGGATTGATTCACATCCTGAAAACAGAAAGCCAGCAGAAAAGAGAGAGAGAGAGAGAGAGAATTAGGTGACATAAAGATTACCTTATATTGACCCCATTTTTGGAGACGAAAGTGGATACATTTTGGGAGACCCAAGCCACAGCATGATTGACATTACTTGCAAGCGAAGCCAAGAGATCATTGGGTATTCCAACCATAACCTCAATACTTGAACGTCCCAGAGCCTTGAGTGCTACAGGATCTGCCTCGAATAGCTTCACTTTGTTGAACCCATTGTCCCTTAAGAGCTGCACCACGATTCTAGGTGGAAGGGGATGTGTGGAGCGAGTCCCCCAATTACAACCAAGCCCAAACACGCCCTTCGCCAAAAAACCTTGACTTATAATGCAAAGCCAAAACACAAGGAACAGAGTATAGTTGTACAACCCCATGTTTGTCTCTGATTGCTCTGTTTCTCTCTGTTTTTAGACTGTGACCAAACACAAGCAGGGGTGTGAAGCTGAAAAGGGCGTATTTAATGTGGGGAAAGAGTTTTGTGTTCTTTGATTCCAAAGAAAGTTACGAAAAGTATTGCATAAAATTTCGACAAAGAACTGGATTCTTGGAGAATAGCGCATGAAGACAAGAACCCAGTTAACTTTCTAATTAATATGCGTACGTGACAGGACAGGGAGAACAGTCCAGGAAAGAAAGGAAGAATCGAAGCTAAAAGATAACCTTGTGTTTGACCGAAACCTCACAGGGAAGCAATGCACATTTTTAATTCTTCCTAATGTTGCTGAAAATGAAAGCCACTTTGGATTATTCCCTTTCCTCTGATGCTTTCAGGTAAGGGAAATAAGTTCAAAATCCTTTTCTGTAATAATACTATTTATCTTCATCTTTTATTCGTAAAATCTTCTTTATTTTTTCTAGACTTACTTTTTTTTTTTTGCAGTGCATATAATTTCTCCCGTCCAAAACATAGAAATTAACTAACAAATTTATTAAAAAAAATATATAGACAAATTAATTAGTAATTATTTTTTTGAAATGTGGGCTGATTTTTCTAAAACATCCTTTAATAATTTACAAAGCTTTGGTGACCGGCTGTCAACAGGGTCCCTATTGACGGAGCTCTGACTGCTGGTCAGCCAGCAAGGGGTGCTTAAGGGGCATTTTTAGTTTTTAGGTTAAGGTGCTAAAATAATTTTTAACTTTTGTTAAATATGTAAGAGTAACTATAAAATTTTAGCAGAAGTAACTAAAAACTTTTAAAATTGAGGGACAAATGTAAAATCTAACTAACTTCCATTTATTATAATTAGAAAAATTAATCTTTTAACTCTTAAAATTTTGACTAACTTCTAATTTAGTTTTTAAATTTTTGACTCGTTTTTAACTTAGTCTCTAATGTTTTTAAGTCATCATATAAGGAAAAAGTATGTTAAAATATTGTTAAAAATTGCTTAGATGAATTTTACATAAATTAAAAAATAAAAAATAGGATCCTCATCCTCACCAAATAACATCTCCCTTCGCATCTGTTTTACAAAACCTTGCTGGATGAAGAATTCCTATTTTGTTAGGTATTTTCAAACTTTATTTGGGAATGTTGTCATAATTATTGAATTTAAAATGTCTTTCTTTAAGAAACACCAAGGATTTATTCAAATTAAAAATTGTTCGCAATAGCAAAGTATCATCCAATTTTGAAAATTTGTCTCATATGTTTGTTTGATCAAATGGACAATGTACATGATAAAGGTATTTTTGAGTCCACACTAAAATGTGTAGTCCCATTTTTGTTCTCCTTTATCAGGGAATGAGACCAAACCTTGCTAAAAATTTCACAAAAAAAAAAATTACACCAATATTGAGAGCTGATCTCTTTTGCGTTTTACTTATATAAATCGATTTGATAATCCACTGTCAATTCTTAAAAGGGAGGAACCAACCATGAATTGTAGCGCGCACATTAATATTATTGAGTATTTAGTTGTGGGTTTGGCATGTAAAGAGTGAGGTGGTGATTATGGCCCTAAAATTTATGGGTTTCCTGCAATTTACAATTTTAGGGACTCAACTTTGGGAGACAAATCCCTATTTTGTTATGTAACTATAAACTTTATTTGGGGATTTTACCTAGTGAGGTTTCTTGAAAACAAAGGCACAGGGGGATGCAAGTTGGTTAGAAGAGACACAGTTTTTTTTTTGTAAAATCCACTTAAGCAATTTTTAATAGTATTGTAACAGTTTTTTGCCACGTAAGATGACTCATAAGCACTAAGGACTAAGTTGGAAGTAAGTTAAAAATTTAGGGTCTGAGTTATAAGTGAGTCAAAACCTTAAAGGTTAAAAGATTAATTTTTCCTATTGTAATTGATAAAAGTTAGTTGGGTTTAATGGTTTTGCTTCAATTTTGTAGTTATTTTTGCTCCAAAAAATAGTTTATGGTTACTTTTGCATTTTTGATAAAAGTTTACGCTTATTTTAACCCCTTAACCCTTTTTTTTTAAATGTGAGGGTAGTGGTGTCTTTTCGCAACATTTCAAAATTCCATATCAAGTGAGTGTGATTAATTTGGGAATATTGAAATTTGGCACTATATAATGATTTGTCTTTTTTATATTTCCAGGGTATTTTTCTATATTTTTTCTTTAATAAAAAATTAAATATAGAAGCAAAGAAAATTGATGTATTATATTTAAATCCAAAATAAATCCTTTAATTAGTTGCTATATTTGAAAGTAAAAGAAGTAGCCAGCATTATTCTTATTCCCTACTAATTTAGAAATGCCAATGGCTCTAAAGAAGTCATGAATCTCAAGTTGTATCTTACGATTGAATTCAAAAACATGTGTGACGGTCTGACAGATATGAATCTATGAATGCATCTTATTTATGTATGCATCTTGCGATTCTAAGATCGATACAAACCAACGATTCATGCAATTCTGGATTAATCAGATCGTACACAGTTCGGTTGAATCAGGCAGACAAGCACGACTTGACTTTTGAAAACCCCTTTTTTTGCTTTTTGTTTCTGATTTTGTCTAGATTTATTTAGAAACTTCCTTTTACTTATATAATTACCCCTAATTCCCTCTAACTTATCCCAAGCAAAACCCTATTTTTTGTTTCTTTTTTCCTACATTAATATAATCCTTAAAATTAATCATAAATCTTACCATTCACCATGCGTTTCAATTCACGATTCCAAAAATAGGTTTTCCTATTCACGAAACGCATTCCGATTTAACAACCTACTCTGAACAATGTCTCTAATGTATGGGCAATGTTTTATGTGGCTTTCATGGTTACACTTTTACTTATCATAATGATGGAAACTGTTTATGCAGACAAATTGAGTAGTTTATTTGCATATGAAACTTCCTATTCAGCTTTATATTCGAGCATGATGTTTGCTTAAATTTGTCGTATTCTGTTCCTTTATTAATATTTTTTTATTTGGGTTGATCAAAAGCCCCTATATATGGTGTTGGCAAAAAAAATTGTACATATATATAGTGTAAAAAAAAACAACAACAACAACACCATGTTATTAGAATATTAGGAAATAAATAGGGAGATTAAGGATCCCTTGATTCTCTCCTAGATTATAGCATGATTATAGCTAATTTGATTTACTTCTTAATTATTCATAACTGTAATCCCTGATCTTCCTCCCCTAATCTCTCATTCTTAGCCTATATATTGTAAGCTATATTCATCTGAATAACATATCAGATCAGAGAGTGTTTAAGCCTCTGGATTTCAATATGGTATTAGAGGTGGGCAATTTCTGCTTGAATGGTTCCAGGAGCTGCATTAGGCTCCATACTCAGCCACAATGAGTGTCAGAGGTTCCTGTGTCCAAAATCAAAGGACCTAATGTCAAAACATCATCGTTTCCCTTATTTTGCCACTCATTAAGCTAGTTGATCGGAAAGAGAGCGAAACACGAGAGAGAACGAGAGGAAAACATGAGAGAGAGAGAGGAAATAGAGGAGTTCGGCCACTCCAAATCTGCTCAAAGGAGAGCGCGTGGAGCGACACCGCCACCACAGACGGCATCAACACGTGCCGATTGGCGGATCTCGGCGGAGCGACAAGCAGTTGACTGGCGCGTGGGTGCCACTGTCCTGGCGCATGACACCCATGCACCACTGTGAACAATGATCTCCGGCGACCCTAATTTTTCTAGCAAGATGGAACCCTCCCAATTTCCTCTGTTGTTCGGCTCCATTCCTGAAAAACCACCCGATATAATTCCCATCGCGTTTATGTCCGGTACAAGTTCTCAATCTCAAAACTCTTCATCTTCTTCCACCACCAGTACTATAGTACCAACCAGAACTGTAACACCCCCGAATTTTTAAGAGTTATAATGACACAAAATAGCAATAGTTTTCATAAATAATAACTAAAAATCCGAAATGACCAACTTCGTGAGGTGTTATCGCTTCACTTGTATGGAACAAGTGTAAGGCTTCTTATTACATGAAATAAATCCAAACTTAAACAGAAAGTTTATTTCGAAAAATAAAATGAAAGAAAATAAATAGCTAGATGAAATTATAATTAGAATTTGACGCCTTCTTCACTCTCACTGCTAGCCCTAGCCTTTGGCACCTGTTTCACTGAAATTCTGTTCCCTCAAAGGATCATCGCAGCCCAAGAACACAAACATCAACAAAGCTGGTAATCCTAATTAAGTACAGATAATATAAAATAAAGTAAATAAACAAATAAATAGAGTTAAAAATTAATTGGGATAAATAAGGTAATTATAAAATAAAATAATTACATATTAAAATAAAATATCATGTATGTGTATAATTAAAAAGCGCCATTAAGTTCACTAGTGGGAAGAGAACCATGGTAGACCCGAAAACCTGCCAGTCTACCCTGTGACTTGGAAACCTGCCAGTCACAGTTCATCAAATTTGCCCATAAAAATATTTATTCCTAGTGTGCACACATTTTCCCAAAGTTGCTACTAGTATCCCAGAGACCTGCCAGACACCACTTTGGGAAGAACGATACAATCAGTTCGCATCAAATATTATTTCTGAGGGTATAAAGCCTAAGGGTTGTGTTCATCACTTTAGGAGGTACTATCCCAAAGTTATCCTCTCACTATTAATTTGTTTTAATTGCTCTCAAATAATAAAAATAATAATAATAGTAATAGTAATAATTAAATTAAATTAAATAAAACGACATCGGATAAGAGCTTGCATCTATGTCAAAATTATTATAATTTTATAATATATCAATATATATGTGTGGAGGAATAAAAGGAAAAGGAATAAGAGACGTATTAGTATGCTTCTCCAAATCTATATGTATTTACCTCTATATATATATATATATATATATTAATGGAAAAGTTTACACTAAAATTCAATATTTGCAGCAACTTGCAAAACGAACCAAGAAAGAAAAAAAAAATTATATAATCATAACGCACGTGAATCGAGAAGGAGGAAGGTAACAAACAATTAATATCCAATGTAATTGAATGAATCCTTGCGTAGGTTGAACAGAAAAGGTGATGCGCAAAACGACAAGGTAGTGTATGTATATTGGAATATAATATATATATATATATATATATATATATATATATATATAACCCATAAGGCCATCATCACAATTAATTTATGCCAGAAGGAATATGTAAAAGCTGAAGGTGTAGGAATATGTATATAAAAATCGAATCATATGAGAAACACACAAGAAGACAAAACCAAAGATGACCCAAGGCAAGGCATCACGTATCAGCATTACTCAAGCACGCGCGTCAAGGAGAATGAATGTGTATATGTCCTAGGGATCACGTATCAGAATGAATGTGTACAATCAATCAATTCTGATAAATTTTCTAACACTACCAACAATTAATTCTTATTGCTTTAGGGATTAGGATTACCTGATCTCTGTGTTTGCTAAATTTTTAAAAGAGCAATTTGCCGCAGAGTTTACAGAGAAATGAGTAAGGAGAAGAGAAATATGAGTAAAGACTAAGTTAGGCAGTTAGAGCTAAAATTTATAGTTAGAGCTAAACTTATAGTCTAAGTTAGAGCTAAACTTATAGTGAAAGTTAAGGTTTAGCTATGGGTTGGCTCTTTAGCTATTGTCAATTAATGAATTATAAAATATTACTAAAATTATTAAATTCAATCAAATTAATCAATCTAAATTAATAAAATTAGATTCATCTAAACTAATTAAATCAATCTAAACTACTAAAATTAAACTAATACTATATCATTATTATTATTATTATTATTATTATTATTATTATTATTATTATAAATATAAATAATAATAATAATAATCTGGGGTATTACAAGAACCACGGAGCTACCATCTAATTTCTCAGAAAATCACACTATGGTTATTAACCATAAGTTTAATGGTCACAACTACCTTTAGTGGTCACAAAGCGTGTTAAGGTATATTCGTGGTAAAAGAAAGGAGAAATATATTAATGAGGCAGCCCCTCAACCAGCCACTGATGACCCAAATTTTGACATCTGGTTTGCTGAAAATAATCAAGTTATAACTTGGTTTGGGCAAGTAGATAGCCTTTACTGATATCCAAAGTCATCGAATTACATAACTAAGTCATAACTTGATTATTTTCAACAAACCAAGTGTCAAAATTTGGGTCATCAGTGGCTCGTTGAGGGGCTGCCCCATTAATATATTTCTCCTCTCTTTTACCACGAATATACCTTAGCACGCTTTGTGACCACTGGAGGTAGTTGTGACCATTAAACTTATGGTTAATAACCATAGTGTGATTTTCTGAGAAATCAGATGGTAGCTCCGTGGTTCTGGTTAGTATTATAGTACTAGTGGTGGAAGAAGATGAAGAGTTTTGAGATTGAGAACTTGTACCAGACATAAACGTGATGGGAATTATATCGGGTGGTTTTTCAAGAATGGAGCCGAACAACGGAGGAAATTGGGAGGGGTCCATCTTGTTGGAACAATTAGGGTCGCCAGAGATCACTATTCACAGTGGCGCGTGGGTGTCACGCGCCAGGGTAGTGGTGGCGCGTGGGTGTCACGCGCCAGTCAACTGCTCGTCGCTCCGCCAGGATCCGCTGATCGGCGCGTGCTGATGCCGTCTGTTGTGGCGGTGTCGCTCCATGCGCTCCATTGATGTCGTCTGTGGTGGCAGTGTCGCTCCACGCGCTCTCCTTCGAGCAGATCTAGAATAGCCAAACTCCTCTGTTTCCCCTCTCTCTCGTGTTTTCCTCTCGTTCTATCTCGTGTTTCGCTCTCTTTCCGATCAACTGGCTTAATGAGTGGCGAAATAAAGGAAATGATGTTTTGAGATTGGGTCCTTTGATTTTGGATACAGGAACCTCGACACTCAGCCTAATGCAGCTCTTGGAACCATTAGAACAGAAATTGCCCACCTCTGATACCATATTGAAATCCAGAGGCTTAAGCACTCTCTGATTTGATATGTTATTCAGATGAATATAGCTTACAATATATAGGCTAAGAATGAGAGATTAGGGGAGGAAGATCAGGGATTACAGTTATGAATAATTAAGAAGTAAATCAAATTAGCTATAATCTAGGAGAGAGTCAAGGGATCCTTAATTTCCTTATTTATTTCCTAATATTCTAACATAAACATTTATATTGTCAATCTATTCAAATCAAACATACAATGGGCCCAGTGACACTGTAAATCATAAGGCACCATCGCTTAATTTCTTGTACCAGTTACTGTTGTATCTCAAGACACTAAATATTACCTCCATTCTCTTGAACGATTTAAGAAAACTAAATATTTGACATCTCATGAATACAAAGGGTTTAACAGGGTACACGACTATTATAATACAACGACCAAAAACTCACTCCACCTGTTCTCGATCAGAACTTGCGCTATTTGTTCAAACACTGCACAAAACAAATGGACTTGGGCGAACTGCTATTGAGAGAGAGATGCAGAAACTGATTATTACATTTGAATTGCCAGTCTTCTATAGAACTCCTAGGGCAAGGCCAACACAAAGTTACCTGTAGATGATTCTAAATGCAAAAAGAATACACTATTTCCCGTTCCCAGGTCAAAGAAAACTGGATAGTATTTCCCGTAACAGGTCGAAGAAAGTTGGAGACCAAAGTGATGAAATGGATCTACTGAGAATCAGTGACAATTTGAAGTGGCTATGGCAAGAGTGCTTTCAATTGTGCTTGAAACAGATCGCCGAGGGCTCCCCGAACGTCCATCTGATTGAAAAAAGTAAATGTCAGCATATCAAGAGGCATTTCCCTCACCTTGCTACACTTGCAAGCATCAAAATCAGGGAAAGAGATATGGCCAAAAAAATAAGCAATTGGTAATTTTATTAGTACTCCAAATTTAGTTTTCCTGCAACTGCTTTATAATGGCCTTATAGCTTTTCTTTTTATTTCCTTTTTTCCTGGATATGCAGTTCATCAAATGCCAGGTTTGAGTCACCCAATAATTTACCAAGTAAATGCCCCTTTCAATGATTGTAAAATTAAGAAATTACCTGGTCGCAGCATACAAGCTTTGTTAGCAAGGGATAGAAATCTCTGAGGTGCCTTCTGAAAAGCTTATTATTCATATAGCACATGTTTTTAAGCACCTGAGAGAGCAAACAATAATGAGGAAGTAAATAAACAAGATCGCATGACACGAATCATCAGATGAAAAGGTGAAATGCATTGAGACCAACAGCTATTAATAAACTGTGCTCTTTCTGATATAAGATGCAGAATTAGTTAGGAGACAACCCAAGGCAAAATTGCTCTACAAAGGCAAGGTGAGAAAATGTGTAATTCTATCCACAGATGCTAACAGTAATACAAGATGCTATTATCAGGAACATCATGCGCAACAACAAAAATGAAGAAAATGCAATTTAATCTTCATATAAAATCATGGATGGTAAACTTTTTACCTTAACTATGATAGGAGCACGCAGCTCCAAGACACGATGAATATCCATGTTAGGGGTCTCTCCAGCACTAGATTGGAGATCGGATGCTTCCCTGAGTACCAATTCACAGAAAGAAACCAGTTTCTCCTCGGCTATTCTTTCAAATTTCTCTTCAGCCTCAGAAATTTGAGCAATGCCAGAGCCATCATCCACTTTACTATCAGCTTCTTGCAAGCGGTCAGACTGCAGATTTTGCTCTTTCTTTGTGTCAAATCCATAAGTCGATTTCTGTAAGATTTCCAAATATATGCTAGTTCCAGCTAATTCTTGGCGAAGAAGATTGACAGGCGGCCTGCCCAAGAATCATTTTGAGCTGATTTAGATCTCCATTCCAATGATAGATGAACTTAACACAATCAGGAAAGAAAAACAGATATGGATTTACTGACTACCTATTCTCAGGAATCTGGTGCATCCGGATTCTAAGGTTGGTGGATGAGTTGTATGAGGCAGCAAACTCCAACAGAGACACCAGAATGTCCATTACAGCAATTTTCTGCTGTGCTTTTAACTTGCTCCAATATTTTTTCTGCAGCAAACAAATAGAAATGTTCACTAGCGAAGTACCAAACCCACCTCTCTCTTCCCTTCACTGACACTGAACTCAGCAACATGCTTAATGACAAGAACTTCACATAACTCTCAACCCCAATTCCAAAACTTCTGCACCATCTGAATGATTATAAAGCTTCCCACGCTAACCACCCAATTACAAAATCTATGACAGATCTTTGATTGCATTCACACTCCTTCCACACATATGCGCTTTGAAGTTTAAGGACACCCTAAAAGTTCACTAAGTAAACAAATCATAGGAACGAAGATCGATAGAAAAATTAGCACCAACTTCAAAGAGTGAAACCTTCAAAATGAATGTTACCCATCATTTTTAATTAAACAAATGAGTCATGTAACAATTAAAGGGAACCCAAAAATGAGATTTACCCCTAGAAAAACAATTGTAGACAAACCTGAATGCCATCGATTGCACCTAGAAGCAGTAATTGAGTAATGCACTTTCCCCTGACAGTTACTAGCAAAGGACTCTCTTCATCCTTGGTATCAAGTTCTACGGAATCAACAACCTAAAATGGCATTGAACCGAATGAAAATAATAAAAGCATTTATATGGTAATTCTAAAACAGATAACATAAGATCAACAAAAGACAATCAAATTCAGCACAATACCACAGCTGGAGAAGGGGGTTGAGAAGCATCTGAAGTTCGGCTTTGAGATTTTGAAGTAAGATTTCTGAGAAAGAGATTGTCCATCATATTTCCCATAATACGTTGACCTAATGTTTGACTCCGCTTGAGATCTCCAGCATCTGCAGGTCTGGGAGATCTTCCAGATGGTGATGGAAGGCCTACAGTAATAAATAATTCCATAACTATCATCAAACATTTATTTATTCTTCATTTCCCCCTGTATCCTACTTTTCATTTTCTTTCTAAAGTCAGTTCAATGTAGAAATAAAGTTGAAATTAGTGATTTCACATCCATAATGGTTTTCTATTTTCAAAAAATCAGTGTCCATTTAATGTCGTTTTGATAACCCCCCAAAACAAAAAGCATGAATAAATATGAAATTTACAATAAATTGTGAAAAACCTGACCTTCAGATCGGTCTGAACCTTCAACTCCACCAACATTTGTATTTGAGTAAACTCGAGGGGATATATTTCCACTATCGTTGACATTAAGCTGACGGACACCCACTGCCTCATTGTCAGTAGACTTTACAGTAAGACTATCACCTGCATTGGCATCTGATCTATCTACTCCTCCATAATTTCTCATATTTTCAATGCTAAAGGTATTAAGCAGCTCAAGTGGTTGTGTTGTATATGCAGCATCACTGGAGATCAAAGTTAAATAGGCAGACCCTATTAATAAGGGCTTCATCACGGAAGATCTTTAGAAAGCAAAACAAAATGTACCTTATGCTTTTCAGCAGTGTCTCCCAGTCAGCTTCACTGAATTGATGTCCCCCAACTTCAATTAGATGAACCAAGGCACCAAGAGATATTGAGACAACAGTTTGATCTGGCTTTTTGGCACAATCTAACAGCAAAGCCAGCAGAGGTGGCAGCATAAAACAAACTTCCTGGAAGAAAGTTGTCTCAGGGGTAATCTTTTTAAACACAGGCATAATTAAATAGTTGACAAGAAAATTTGAAAAATTGAACTCGAATTCTTCATTTAATTTGAAGAAGTTAATCCTTCAAGTTTTAGGTATCAATCTTTTCAAACAGAAAAGGTACACATACAAAAACGGTATGTATTTCAGAGAAGCACCTCCAACGGTCCCAAATAATGAAACCTTGATAAGTAAATAAACTATTTTGATAAATAAATTTCTAGTTCTAAAGTTATTCATGATACATATTCATCGTCTATAGCAAATGATGCAGTACATCTAGTTTTCTTTTTTGACCTCTCAACCGAACAAATCTCCTGATTGGTACACATCTTAATTCATTTCAAGAACTTCAGTAGTGTTATTATTCTCTTTCCAAGAAATCTCCAGTCCTGTTAATCTGAAGAAAGCACCAACTAGCAAAAAGACACATTGGTCTCGAGAAGGTTTCAATATTGGTATTCGAATAATGAAAGGAACCAAATTGGTCCTGGCAGCTGTCTTACTGAATTGACCATACTAAAACTTAGCATCAAGATGAACAACTGCAATTAACATATCTAAAACTAGACTACCCAGCTTATCAGCAGTCAAGTCACAAGGAAATTGATGTTCTTAGTTCTTTACCTTGTAGAAAGTGTTGAAAAGGTTGCAGAGCAGCTGAAGAGAATGTATGATTGTTTCACGGAGCCATTCATCATTGGAAGCAACAACGCCCTCCTTTCCAGCTTGTCTCACATGATCAAAAATGGGAAATAGAACACGGTGGAATATGTTCTCCCAAAATGATGAAGAGAACTTGCTGCCTCTTTCATTCAGTAAATCAAACAGGACTTCAAGTGCACAGTTTCTCACTTCCGGTCTCATATCTGATGTTAGATCAGATAAACCAGCCAACATTGGAAACCAATAATGCTCAGTCACATCAAAAGTTGGATCTACTTCTGCATTAATAGGCTTCAAAGCACCCCCAGGAATAAGACCCTAAAGCATACAAGCACTTTAAAACACCGCATGTGATTTTGTAAGAAGCAAACACTGAGGGTGATGACGTAACAAGAAACCAATTAGTAAAAGGTACTAATTTTCCACATTCTGAAGTACTCTGCATAGGTTTCTAGCAACATCACTAAAAATCTAGTGCATTCTACAAGTCAGATAGTGACCAACATGATACCAATGCCAGTTAACAGAAACACAACAGATCAATCAAAGTTCAGACTTTTCTGTTTCCAAAATTATATCGTGATGGAATTATCCAGTCTAATCAACGTACCACAACCAAAACATATATAGCATACAGCAAGGAGTAGAAACAAGAGTATATGCAAGAAGAGCAATGGATATTAATTACTTGTAAAAGTAAATTAGGGATTAAAGGCAAATATAGGAAATGATATTTTAGCCAAGATTATGATTAGGAACTAAAAGATAACACCATTTGTTTTATTTAAATAGTAATAGTTATTGGCTTGATTATCTCTTACTGGGATTTAACATTATGGAAGGTGAGCCTTGGCGAAGCGGTAAAATTGCCACCATGTGATCTGGAGGTCACGGGTTCAAATTCTAGAAATAGCCTCTCGACTGTGGGGACAAGGCTGCATACATCTATCTTCCCTAAACCCCATCTGGGCCACCCTTTTTTAGGATTTAACATTATCTTTCATTTGTAAGTTATTGAGAACTATCCCAAGAGCTACTATATAAATCCATAAGCCTTAGTATTAGGGTAGAGGTAGCTTTCTTTTCGTTGGTTATTGTAGAAGGAAAATAGGTAGATATCGATTTGGGAAATATCCATCAGTTCATAACAAGAGTCAGAGGAACATGGAGAAAGGAGGATCTCATGCTGCAATGGTCAGAGGTAGTGGTCCAGTGAGTGTAGAGATTACCACCCTTAGTTAAGAGGAAGAGAACCATTTGGTAGGAAAACTTGGGACTAGTGTGTTTGGGATAGCAGTTGGAACAGTGACTTATTTGCAATGTGACTTGTGGAAAAGTAAGATTGGGTAAATGTCAAATTGTGAAATATGATTTATGTTTGGACTGGTGGTGACATAAGTAGCTTTTGTGAAAAAACTGGTTTAAAATGACAGTAGCATAAGTGGCTTTTGAGATAATTATAAGATAAGAATTAAAATCAATTTTTTTTAAATGAAAATGAGCTATAATTTTTAAATAAAAATACTAAAACACCCTTCAATTTTCTTTTTCCAGAAAACCAAAAAAACTCAGCGCTTCACTAGTTGGTTAAAAATCAAAAGAAAAAAATCAGCGGTTATTCCACAGGGCCGATGAGAGGAGAGAGAGCAGAGAACATGTTCCACTGGAGCTGGAGCTTTTTAATAAGCTCCTTTTCAAAAGCAGGGATTTTGAGCTTTTCAGAATAAGCCCAATTTGACTTGAAAGAACTTCTACAAAGATTGGATACCAAACATATGAAAAAGTCAAGAAGTCTCAAAAGCCCGATTTGGGCTACCAAAAGTTCAATTTGGCCAGTGAAAAGTGGTTCCAAACACATACTAAATGCTGGCCTCTCAAAAAGTTAGCTTCTCTTTGTTTCCTCTACTCACTTTGCTGTTGTGCTGTGTAACTGTGTTGTGTTTTGGCTTGTATCAGTTTGTGATTTGAATTTTTTGAGTTGTGGAACACAATCTCTCAAGTCCATGAAGTATCTGGGTTTCCGCTGCCATTACAGGCCTTTTTATTTTTATTCTTGGTGCTGTTAGCGTGTGTTAAGCCAGGATGTCTATTTTCTCTGAATTTCAGATTTCATACACTCAGAAAAGCAAACAACATGGGTTAGGCATACTGGTTACAATGATAAAACAACATCCAAGCACTCAACCTCATTCGGATAATGAAAAGAATTCTCAAGACATGACAAAGATATTAAAGTTCAAATTCCTAACACTGACAAACAAACCTCTGCAAGGCGATCCTCACAAATACGCAGGAGAGCAATGGCCTTCAAACTTATACGATGTGAAACTTTGTTGTTGGCAAACCTAATCAGACAATTTACGCAGTCCATGAAACAATCCCCAACTACTTGATCAAAGTGTTCCAAGATAACTGCAAATGCACCAAGAGTCAAAATACACAAAAATGCAACAGTCAACTGTAATGGCAAGCTTAAGGAAAGTCATTCCTACCCTGCTCAACATTCTCAAATGCACTCTCAACAATAGATTCCAAATCATCATCCGCAGCAGCTGTGAAAATCATAAAGACACTACGCCATCCAGACTTTATGCTCCCAACCTTAGATTTGATCATCTGAAATAAAAATCAATCAGCATTAACTGTGCTTAGCATATATGCCACAACTAAGGAGGAAGCCAACTTTATTTAAAACCAAAGGAAAAGACGTGGGGAAACCATTCATGAGAGACCTGAACAATACAGTCAACAATCAGGCTCCTTAAGGATTCACTTTGACTATTACGCATGAGGACAACAAATGGTTTGAGAATGTCATTTTGGAAGGTGAAGTTGGCAAGTTCATCACGCTCCAAATACTTCATACTAAGCTGTCTTAGAGAATCTATCGCATACATAGAAATTTTCTCATCATGATGACTCCCTGCTGAAATGAAGTGATTTGCCAGAACATGCCATATTCTAGCCCAGACCTGGAAGGAATATCAAAGAGAATTTTCAAATTTCCAAGAAGTTGCACTACAGCACATTCACAGAAGCATCAAAAGGCTCTACGGTTACATAGAAGCATGCAATAGGCTCACAGTTTAATGTGAAGGCAAGAGCTCATTAGCAAAATAATTTCATATCATTCCACAGTAATTGAGAGGCTTTCGAATGAACATGTGTATGTGTGCACATGAAGGATCAGGAAGGGCCTGTTTGGTTGCTTAACTGCTTGAGTCAATGCTTAAAGAATGGAAATGATGTCTCCATTTTATCATGACGTGTTGGTTGCACATTTATGTTGGCATCATCCTTCCCATGAGAAATCCCAATACCACAAATGCGGGAATCAACACACTCATGGTAGACCTCATGAATCATGACTCCCAATCCCAAGAATTTTTATTTAGTTCAAATTACCCCTCCTACCTTTTGAACACAGTTGACCTATCTTCCCTTCCCATTTTAATCACTCTTTTTTGTTTTTATTGTCTTTTTCATTCCACTCATCCATTCCAATAACCAAACGGCCTCAAAATGTATCAAGGGAGAAGAGTATGCAATCATCATCACAAACTGATGATCTAAATTAAAACAAAAACCATCATAAATAATATTCATATCATGATATTTGCATTAATAACATGAATTTGTAATATAATAGTGATTAGCAGCCATTTTCACCTCTCACTGAAGAGCTATTATGCTAAAAGATTTGAGTCAACATGTAGAAAACAAGGAATAAACAATATCTTGAGATAAACAATTTGAAAGGTAAACTAAGTAGAAGATCCTACCAAAACCAATTAAAAAGAAAAGGCATACAATTTCATTTAATAAAAGACGTACCATACGTATACGAGCCATATTGTAATAGCTAATCTCAACAAGTTTTTGAAGGCTGAAAACACGAGCTGGTGTTTGTTTAAGTTCTTCAGCTGATACACCACAGAGAGCAGTGAAGAATTCCACAACTGAATCACCAGGTAGCTTAACACTATTAACAAATACTTTTTCAGCAGGTTTTCCAGCCAACTCCTTTAGAGATTGAACTACAGCCTCCCTGGAGATCTGATTTGACCCAAGCATCACAGTAGCAGATATTGATGGAGTTGATACTATGTATTCAAGGCGAGAAACACATTCCAGAACTGCATTCCATGTGTCTTGAAGGGCATCTGTATCTGACTCACAAAGAAACAACAGTGTCCGCATGGCTTCCACGTTTTTACTACGCATATCCTTCGGGGCATGTAAGAAAGTAAACCTGAAGTATCATCGAAGGAACTAAATGAATATGTTCTACTCTCATAAACATCAGAGTTGTCATACCACAAGCCCATGCACTAAGCATCATATAAGTCAAAATAAAGAAATATATAATTATTTAAAATGACAGGAGAGCATGTTGAAAGGATCATTTACCTCACAAGAGATGTTAAAAATGCATAGCGCATGGTATCCATTCCAAGCACATATGTAATATGAATGCCAGCTTTAAAACCCTCCATGCATAGAAGAACACGAGGCTTATTATCGCCTTCTTCCATAGTTACAGAGAAGGTAGCAAGCAACGGCCAACCAACAGCTTCTACCATGGGCCTTACAAGTTCAATCTGCTGAGAAGTGTAAAATACCCCCCTTTTAACACCCTTATTTCTGAATATAGCCTGTGTTTTCTTGACAATTTCTTCGCTCTCAGCTTTTGCGTCTGCAGATGACATCCTTTTGGGAAGAGCCAGATTAAGAATACTGACAAGACGTCCCTCTTCACTTTCTGGCTTTTGCCTGCTGCTTTTTCCTATAACAGATGCATCATCTTTCATTTTAATCTCTTCTTTGACAATGGAATCATAGATGTCTTCCAGCATTTCTGTAGGAGCAGATTCTTCAGCATCATTCATGGCATTCATACGTATAAAATCTGACTTGGACATTTTAGGCCACACTATTGGGTTATGTGCATCAGTATTCAACATAATAACAGCATATGCAAGAACATATGCTGTATCTGCATTTTTAAAAAGACCAGGATTATCTGCACAATATCTGCCACAAACAAGAGAGGCAAAGAAATTATCACCTCAATCAGTACAAAAGATATGAATTATCCAGCACATGTGGAATGCACATCATACATGAATCTACCTTGTGTTTTTGTTTTCCAAACAAATGAAAAAGTGAAAAATGGATAGCAGTTGTAGTAGTAGCATCTGTATTTCTTTCAAATCACACAAGACCTTGTCAACTGTTCAGAGGTGCTTTACACATATAAAATGCATGTGGGCACCACAAATTTTAACTACCCCTCCATATCAGGGAGTAAACTAGTAATTCAGATAAGAATAGGGAAATATATTCAAAATTAGGGTAAAGGTGTAAATTTGGTAATCATGATTTGTGTTATGAGAAACCAACAGAATTATGTTTTGTTGGGTGCAAAAGTAGTCATCATCATTTACAAAGGTAGCAAATTTAATAATCCTGTTAACCATCCTTAACGTCTGTCTATTTTTTTGCATTGTGGGTCCCACAATTGTTCCACCTGGCATGTTTCAACCTACATGTAGTCTCACTCTATTATTTCAATATTTTTTAGGAAAATGAGCTTCTTCATCCTCCTCACTTTCCCTCATCTGCAAATATTTTTAGGACACTTTCCCTTTCTGTTGAGAATATTAAGTTTAGAAATATTAATTATTATCATTAGGATATCGTTTAGTATTTATTATGATTAGATATTAATATTATATTTTAGGAATACATCCTTATGATATTATGATTTGATGAGATTTGATTATGATAGATTCTAGGTTTAGAGTTAGTCTATTAGTTTGCCTATATAAAGGTCTCCTTGTACTATCTTTTATTCACAAGGATCAATATATTAGTATTTATTTTGTGCTTCAATGTGATCCTTCAATCTCAACACTTTCCATGCCGCCACTCTCTGCCTAAGTTCCATTGTTCAAATCTGGTCTTAAGCAATCCTCAAAATGATTGAAATCATCTTCTTATGTTCATTGTCGTCATCAGCCTCCTCTGACAATCTTCACCGTCATCGCCATTGTTTTTTCTTGCCGTTGAAGTCCGCCAAACCAGATCTGCATGATTGCCGTTCTCGTTCTGGCTTTCACCATTGGCATCTCCCATCATCAACATCTAGACAATGGCACCACAAGCTCTCCACTGTCGCATTCTTTATTTGCCCTTTCTTCATTTTTTTCCCATAATATTTTGCTGCAAATCATCTCTCTACTTGCTGTTTGGCTTGAATCTGTTTTTTCCTATTCCTTGGATTGATTAATTGAGAGAGAGAGAGAGAGAATTGCATAGTTTTCTGAAAATAAATGATAAAATATGAGCCAGCGGAAGAAATACATGCTCTGATTGGGTGGGTTGTTGAACCATCATCTTCTTTCTCCTCTATCTTGGAAGGGGACTGTTAAATTTTCCGAAATAATTCTTGAACCAAAGTTTTTCTGTCTTAATTTCTGTTGGACTTCTGTTTATTTCTTGGTTTTTGTTTCGTTTCGCAAACACTGGATGCTTGTTTCTTCTTTACCATTATATTAGATTAATGGAGCAGCAATTTCAGGTCAAAAAAATTCATAATGGAAACCGTGGGGAGGAAGAGAGAGATATTATGGAGTGAGTGAGGTAGAGGCTAGAGAGAGAGGAGGCCGTGGGGGAGCCGGGGAAGGAGGACTGGAGGAGCCATGAGGAGAGAGAGAGTGAGAGGAGTGGAGAGAGATGAGAAGAATGCAATGTCGCGTGCCACTATCTCCAAGTCAAACTTTCCACCTAACAAACAAATGGGCCCCACTTAACGGATGTTAGGATTAGTTAATGGGATTGTTAAATTTGCTACCTTTTAAAATGATTATGACTAGTTTTGCCCTCAACAAAACATAATTCTGTTGGTTGCTGATAACGCAAAACTTAATTACTAACGCACCTTTACCCTTAAAATTAATGTATGATGTAATTATAATTTGTATTTAAGGTCTGTAATGGTGAACTTCACCTGCTTTCCGAAGTCTAACCCTGAGCAAAGTTCTTTTAAGATTCTCATAGTCATGTCTTAAATGAATTAAACTGTGAGTTTCAACGCAATTGTATTCGTTTAGGTCACCTATAGATAGGCCCACAGTCAATCTTAGGAAATAACTCCTTTATTATTACTAATTTGGTGACTCATGTCTTGAGACAGACTATCAAACCCTACTTAGTCAAGGGGAAAGAAAAGCCAAAAGCTTGGGAAAACAAAAAATAAAAAAGGTGTTACCTCTCTGCAAACTTTTCCATGATTCGGTCTATCTTTTGAGCTTCACCTGGAAGTCGGAACCCTTTGAGAAACTCACGAATTGCAGAATCAAACTTCATTCCAGAGAAGTTAATGGAATCTACATAAGCATGCATCACAGCAAGGGGAAACTCTTCATGCTGCCCTAAATAATCACCAATTGTAGCCTGAAAGTCAAAAGGAATGTTTATCTTCCCAACTAAACTTGTATATAATTTTAGATTATAAAATATACTATATCAAATGAGTTACAACCTTGTCCAGATTTGGAGCAGTTTTCAAAAATTGAGCAACTGAAGCATGTGTGTTTTCTACCAACTTATTTGATATTAGATACTCCACCCCTTTCACTGGTTTCCTGTTGAACTAAAAGATCACCAAAACCATTAGTTAGGCCCCAACTGCATGCTAAGCTTTAAACAAGAAATCTCAGCAAACTGTTCCGTTCTGTGAAGAAGTTTCAAGCACATAAAATTGGTTACCTCAGCGACAGCAGCCTCCAATGTGGTTTTATGAGCCTTTGCCTTCTCAAAATCGCTGGTTACATCATCCCTAGATCTTATTTCCACAGAATCACCAGCTGAAACCTCCTCATGCAGGTCACCCTTTCTTAACTTCTCTGATTCTTTATGTGATTTCTCCCAATCAACCAATGATTTAAGAACATTTACCAGACCCTGAAAGTATAAAGAATGTGGAGGTGGAGCCTCAAATCTAGTTAGGATGCAGCTCAATTAAATAGTGACTTTAATAAAAGAAATTAGCTATTACACATACTTGAAGAGATGAGCCTTTAATTGAAGATGATTGAGACGCAGCAACTGAGTTAGGATCAGTATTTTGAATCCCTTGAGCTATTTTGGATAGAGATGTAACCTACAAATTAAAATCGTAAAACAGATTGTCCATCAGTGGATTAAATATAACTTAAATTCTGTTCATTACATAACAGAAAATATCAATTTAAGACCATACCATTCGTTCAAACAAGTTTGGTGCCTCAAGATCACAATCATAGTTAACAAAAATGTCAACAAGCATCTGCGGATCCTTACTTACTTTCTCTAACATCCTGCAGAGCCACACTTGATTAGATTAATAATAGGGAGAAAAATAGCAGATTAAATGTTGACAATCCATCATGCAGTAGAACCTACCAAAACAAATTTTTATGCCAACATAAAAAAATATGAATAATACTGTACGGCACTTTTCTAATAGGCAAAGAAGAGCATTATACCGAAGAACACTTAGTTTTAGGTTGACTGGAAATTCTGAACCATCAAGTGGTCTTAGAACTATCAAGGGAAAGAATATGCCTATTTCACCCTGAAAACAAAAACAACAAAAATTACACATCAAATTAACAGTATTTGCAGTGAGAAGCCATAGTAACATCTCCAAAATGATCTGCATACTTTGAGGCTCTCCCTGAATCGCAGTAGCAGCACAGAGAATATTCCGGTGGCATACTGTCAAAAAAGGACATAATCACCAAAAATTTCACAAAGCCTTTAAGTGAGGAAAGATAATCTGTTTCCAAAAAGAAAAGTAAGAAAGAAAGAAAAAGAACCTGAAATATGACAGGGGATTGGGAAACTGAAGCTCGCAATAACGCATATGAAAGATAAGCCTTCACTGAATCAATAAAATGGAAGTTCTCTGTAAATGAATGGCTAACTCCTTCCAACAAACCCTGAAGAAGAAAACGGAGGATCCTTGAGATCACAATCAAACACTTGGCGTGCAACATACAAACAAGTAACTTTCAAAAACAAGCAATCCTGAAGATCAAATATAGAAGAATGAAGATTGCCAAACAATATATCAACCTCTTTCCTCTCAAGAAAAGCAAAATGACCAACAAGATTGCCTGAAATGGATAGGATAGCGCAAAATGATTTCTGCATGCCACAAGGATAGGCAAAATATCCCTATGGGTACCCCCAAAAACTTACTCACTTGGGTCTGGGAGGTATTTTTAAGGTTCTGAGTATAGTATGATACCTACCCCACTGAAGAATCATAGTGTGTGCGTTTGTGCACATACTAATTTAATATATTAGAAAACAGAAGGAAAGAGCACAACCCCAAATGCATTATGTTGTTGTTTCCGACAATTCCATTTTTTTGTTGTGATTTTATATGAATTGATTTGAAGTCAACAAGCCTCAACATGTGAAAAGCTTATTCATTTAGTAAATGCGGATTCAAGGATTTAATAGAGAAAGAAACTTATTCTTTCTTTCTATGTGATTGGGATGAGTAATATAATACCCAATCCATGATTATCACTGCCCCTAGGAAGATAAAATGCATTATGAAGCATCATTTGACTGACTAGTCAAATTAAATGCTAGAAACAGGTATAAAAGTCACTTTATACCTGCAGAAGTTCAAGAGACAAGATTCGTGATCTGGTTGTAACTTCATCACTATCTTCCTTCATACCCATCTGCCAAATTAATTCACAGAGCATTACAGAGGTTAACATGGAGTTAGCTGCAATTCCAATATCATAATGAATAGACAACCTACCTTGCAAAGAGTACGGAAGACCAGCAGAGCATCACGTTGTCCAATACCCATGCTCTCCAGATCAATTCCTCTGGACAGAAACAAGATTAAAAGTCTGAGCATCTACTCTGAGGAAGAGCTATACAATGTGGAACCAAAAGTTAATATCATATTCATACCGGATTATCTTTTTACCGTCTTCAACATGCACAGCCTTGTCAAGTACAGCCTCTAAGCCCTGTACCACATGTAAATATAAGTAAAATATATACTATAATAGATACATAAATATGTACATTTTTGTTTATCACTGTTACAAGCCTAGAGGAGAATTTCTCCCAGACACTGGCGTATTAGGAAGCGCCTCAAGACTTTTAAATCCATTTATGCATCCATACTACCCAATGTGGGATTTAATAGGATCCTTACAGAGATCCACCCTTCATGGCCAAATCTGCAATATCTCCACTCTCAGTTGCTCACTCAACTATCTTGTCAATCAGCGCCCCTCCAAGGTAGTCAACTAGTCATTGTACAAGCCTAGAGGAGATCCTTACCCAAAAGACTAGCCAGATAGGAAGTCAAAACCTCTAGACGTATAGGCCTATTTAGACATCTAATATTACCAAATGGGGGACTCAATAATATTTTAACAGCTATCTTATACTCAATTATCTTCTTAGGATGGTACCCAGTTATCCTCATTTATATCTTACTCTCCCCTTAATAAAGTTTATGAAAAGAAATACATGTGCGCATCTTTCACCTTGATATCAGCACCACCAGCAAGATTTTGAAGTTCCTCAAGCGATGTTGGAGATGCATCCTTGATTTCGCTGAGTGCATCACCTAGAGTCATTTCTTTGTCATTTGAACTACCCGTGGAAGTTTCCTCAGTTTTTGTGTTCAAATTCTCTGCTGAAGCTTCCTCTGAATGTACACCAGAACCAGATGAAGATTCAACCTGGATATTTTGATAGATGTCACTAATGCTATGCCATTACAGTTATATCCCAACGATGCAAAATGCAAGGGATTTGAATTCCGCACCAGATCAGTTTCCATTCTCCTAAAAATTATGCTAATCATCTGTGTCAACATTGCCTTCGCTGTTGCTTGGTTTATAGGACTCTTGCTGTATATCCAGGCATTTAATGTAACTCGTAAGTACTGTATACTAATATTACAAGCCTAGGAGAATATAAAAGTAATAGTACCTGTTAAGAGCAATATTATAGCATACTCGAATAACTCCCAGCAATGGCTCCCCATGCACTGAACAAGGGACAGGCATTATATCATGAAGATGAGTTCATAAAATACACTCAAAGAAACATAGAGAGAAAGAAGATCCAAATACACAAACAAAAAGGGAAAAAAGAGCAGAGAACCACCACATATTATGGCAGAAAAAGTAGTTCTCTGAGCAGAGGTCCAAAAGGAAATCAGTCAGGCATAAAGCACATCTGGAAGAATGCATGCATCTATAGTCCTAGAGTACTGTATGATTAATTTGAACAAACCAATGGCATATCTGAAAATAAATTGTCATAGCACAAGAAAGGAAGCAGCAATGCGCCCCTTATAGTTTTTTGTTTAAAACATGTGCGCCCCCCCACCCCCCAACCAAAAAAAGAAACAAACAAAAAAGAAAAAAAAATAGCTTGAAAGCAGTCATGTCTGAACACAGATAACAACAGACCTTCACTGAGCCACTATTCGTTTTATGGGCATTGTATTCTCCATTAAAATGCATGTATCAACAATAAGAAGCAAGGTTCAATAAGCAAGGTTATAGATCTGTTGAATGAAATTATATACTGTATTTAACATCTATCATTATCACCGTGGAATTATATCAAAAAAAGTATCAGCCGGGAAATTTTCTTTCTTTTTCCAGTTCACTTTGGTATCACATAAGCAAGGTTCCACAGTCAATGCATTAAAGTGGCCTCTTTGGAATAGACTAAAACTGGAATGCGAATTTTATCCAAAAAAGGAAGAAAAGGAATGAGGATTCTAGATCCAGACTGAAAACCTCATGACTAACTCTCATATTTCACTTCTCAAATACAAAAACAACTATAACAATAAAATGCAGCCGAAACAAACAATGAAAAGCTAAGGGCAGATCAATCGGAAAATTTTGCTCCCCTCCAAAACACCCCAAATTAGAGGGGAGCAAAATGAGGGGAGGAAGATCTTGGCTCCCCTCCCCTCCAAATTTCTCAACCAAAGGAGGGGAGGGAAGCGTCTTCCCCACCCCTCAAAACCTTCAAACCAAACACCCTCAAGAGAGAAAGTCGAAAACAAACTTCCTTATTTACTTCAGCTTATTGAAAGATAAACGGGGATAAAATTCTGTTAGATCTAGTCTTGCAGATATATTTACTTCTGATTATGCAATAATCGCTAAAATGAATGCAAAACACTCGTAAAAATAACATTTGAAAAAAAAAAACAGAATTCTAACTAAACATGAAATTTAGGCTCCGCTTGGGGAAAAAGTTTGCCTTTCATGAATAATATATTAACCATTTACTGGTACACAAGATGCACTCATTTCACTTGCGGCAACTAAAGTAAAAGCAAGATACATTAAGCTAAAATCCATATGAAAGATCCCAAAAAAATGCATGGTGCATGGTAATAAATTATTATCACCAGAAATAAATCAGAAGAAAATGGATCTGATTTATCAAAATAACAGTACCTCTAAACTTTGCAGAGGCCACAGCAGTAAGAAGTACCTTCAGCACTTGGAGTATAGTACTGCATTTAATTTGATTCATCCAATAAAATAGGTGAAATAAGAAATTTGAATTCAAAAGGCCACTAAAAAATATATTGATGCATACCTGTCAGGTGAAGAATTGTCAATAGAACTGCAAACCATGTTGAGAATGTCTGTAAATAGTGGGACATTTTTACCACCATCTAACCCAGGATCTCCCTCCAAATGATCATAAGCAATAAGTTTCTGTGCTTAAAAAAAGTGACAAGCAGGATAAGTTAACTCTCTCCATTTACCATCAAAATTCATGGTTACTTGTAAGATTTATGAAGAATATGTTACAACAAAGTACTAGGGTGTATATCCATACAAACATGCAACATATATCAATGAAGAAATAGAAGGATTTCTTCCTTACTCCATTAATGGGTAAGGACACAAAAGTAATAAAGTGAGCACATACATGGAGACAGTCTAAGGCAGGTTCTAGAATCTTCAAGTTCTTTGTCTCAAAGGCAAGTCTAAGTGGCTTAAAAACAAGCTCTGCATCAGCTCCTTCAAGAGTTTGCCCAGCATGAGCTAAAATAGCAGTAATATTTCCACTCTTAGGCCTGCTACCAGGCTCTGACTGCTCAATAACATGTTCAACCTTCTGTGACTGGTCCACCTCTGTCCTAGTTGCAGCTCCAGCTTCAGTGTCAGGTGTACTGCAAACGAATATTATTCATATGTTATAACTAAACAGCTCCAAAGACAAGATTCAATAAGGAATGACTGATCTCACTCTCACCATACACAGATGATTCATTTTCCATAAAACTGATTTATTCAACAGCTTACAGTAGAAAACATGATGCGAGTGGCATTGCTTAAATCAAGAGGCAATATTCAAAGATCTATAATTTGCCACAATAATGATTTGCAACATCTGTTGCGCTGAACATGTCTATGATGCCAGTAAAACATCTAGAAAGACTCCCCCATGGAACCACCACGCAGTCAAACAGTGACAGGAATTTATGAATCATGCACTTCCTCCATGAATGATACAAGAAACTTAAAATGCAAAGAAAAATTTTTAAATCACGATAAAATCATGCATAGTGACCGAACAAAACTTCATCTTCTGATAGACTGCAGATAGAACTGAAAACTTCATAGTGACCTAACAGAGCTTTATAATATCTTTGACAATATTAACCTAAAAAAATTTTGTGGCAACGCTACTATTAAAAGTTAGAAGAGGAAAAATGCAAAATTAACAAGATTCATCTGAAGCATTTACCTCTCATCTCCTGCAGAGGATGCTGCTTGATTAGCCTCACTGGGAGCGGCCTGCTGTATCTGATTGATCCCTTTCGTAACGTCTGAAAGGAAAACAGAATCCACAAAGCAATTAATGAAATGAGCATAGTGGTAGCATCGGGAAAATTGAATTAGAATTAAGAGATTGCTTGGAATAGACAATAGCATGGGTCATAACGACTACTATAACAGAAAAGAAAAGGAGAAGCAATGTAAGACAGGATCTAGGATTAGCAACCTATGTAGGTCTGAATAGCCTTCTGTAGCTCAGGATACTTTTTGGCAGAAGAACACTCTTTGAGTAGTGACTCGAATGCTCGAGTTACAAAACCCCCAGCAGCACCTCCAGCCATTGTTTTACTAAACTCCTGACAGCAAAATTCAAACCGCCACACAGATCACCACCCAAATAACTCAGTTCGAAAAGAAAATGCAGCTAAAAATTAAAGATCAAAAGAAATCCAAACAAGATCCATTAATAATAAGAACTCGTGGAAAAGTCTTCACAGTCGGTAAGTCGTCCTGGGACGAAGGAATTCGATGTCACAGAATGATAGGAAAGCGAGAGAGAATTATACCTCGAAAAAAAAAATGGAAGAAAGTGAACGAGAATAGATCAGAGTAAATAGTAATGAGAGAATGGGGAAAGAAGCAGCAATTGAGACAAAGTAACGGTTTTGGATCTGTCTGTTCTTTATTTCTCTAAAGCTTGATCATTGGTGTGCTCCGGTCTCCCGATTCAGACCAGCTCCCATCTGAGATTTTACAGGGACGATTGCTTTGTTCAAGACGATGGTTTTTTATTTTTATTTTTTTGGCCCCGCGAGGGAAAATTTTTCTCATGTAGGGGCAGGATCTGGGCTGTTTTCTAATTTTCTTCAATCGTTTCGGCCTTCATGGTCAACTTCGAGGAATTTATATTATCAAAAAAAAAAAAAAACTTCGAGGAATTTAGATAATTTAGTTAAAAGGAAAAACTGGACCAGCTTAGTTTGTAAGAAATGTTGATGATAAGTCTAAAATTCAAAGCTTAAAATTACTGGATGTAATATGAGCAAAAAATTACTGGATGTAATAAAAATAAAGAATGACATGCTGGCAAATTTTTTAATCTATATGTCTAAACTTCATAATATCTTTGGGGTATGTGAATCATATAAAATTTGAAAAATAATTCATGCTAATCATAATATTTAAATATAATATATTTTTGCTCAAATTTAAATATAATATATTACTCGTATGTTTTTGACTAATTATAATTTTGATGACATGCTTGCATGAAAACTGGAATATAGTAGCATTAACTATTCATAACTAATGAATATAAATAGCACAACTTCATATGAATTTTATGGTCCAATGATGATTGGTTGATAATAATGTTTTTATAAGTATATATGTCATCGGAGGCAATCGCATTCAAGATATTATTACCAAACCCTAAATATAAATATTGCCAAAAAAACTTGCACATCAACCACAAAAACAACCCTTATTTTATTAAATGGACTTTGTTATATTTAATAAATGGTTAAGTAACAAATCAGCTCCGGAAGTACACGTTCAAGAGCAATATTGTCCTGAAAGTTTTTTCGGACTCAATTTCACCCCAGAAGTCTAAAAAAGTAGTAATATTGCCCTTTTCCGTTAAAAAATTAATAATTCACGTCAATTTTTTAACAGTCAGCGTTAGTTTTTTAATTGAAAAGGGTATCATTGTTACTTTTTTAGACTTTTAGAGCGAAATTGAGCCTGAAAAAACTTTTAGGACAATATTGCTACTCAATATATATTTTTTATTTTTGAAACGGATTTACTAGTTAACCCTTTAATAAAATTCACTCAAAAACTGAGTGTTGTCATGGATCTCTTGCTCTTTTGCACGTTTGAATAACCCAAACCATTTAATGCCTTTTTGAATTAGTGTTTCAAAAGGGCTTTTTTCCCATAGTGCCCCTTTTTAGGAAACTATTTACCAAAATGCCCCTACTTTGAAACTATTTCCCATTATGCCCTCCTCTAGAAACATATTCCCAATCTACCCCCCTTTAGTCGACTAAACCAGGGGTTTAGTCGACTAAATTTCGAGGGGTTCAAATTTTTTGAATCCCCCCGTAATTTAGTCAACTAAACCCCTTGGTTTAGTCGACTAAACCCATTTAGTCGACTAGACCAAGGGGTTTAGTCGACTAAATTACGGGGGTGGGCGTTAAAAAGCCCACACCCGACATTTAGTCGACTAAACCACTTGGTTTAGTCGACTAAATTTCGACGGTGAGGGTTTTTAAACACCCCAAACGCCGCTAATCGACTAGATCTCCCCCCCAAACCCCTCCCCCATCTCTTTTTCGCCAAAATCTCTCTAAATCCGTTGGTGGTTTGCGAAGAGAACTTCAATCAACTTGCATTTGCATCAATTTCGGTATGTTTTCGTCCCATTTTCGGAATTCCTCCGTCGACATTGTGTTATTGCAAACCCCATTTGTGTTTTACTGTTTTGTGCTTAGATTTGACGGTTTTATTGTGTATATATGATTGATTTGAGTTTTTCATTGATATGTATAGAGGAAAACAATGAATGTATATGTTTATGGTAATTTTTTTGCGTTTATGTGAATTTTTTTATTTTTGGACGAATTTATCTTCGTTTTTCATCAAGAATTGGTGGTTTTGTTGTGTATGTATGATTGATTTGAGTTTTTCATTGATATTTATGGAGGAAAACGATGAATGTATATGTTTATGGTAATTTTTTTGTGTTTATGCGAATTTTTTTATTTTTGGACGAATTTATCTTTGTTTTTCATTAAGAATTGGTGGTTTTGTTGTGTATGTATGATTGATTTGAGTTTTTCATTGATATTTATGGAGGAAAACGATGAATGTAGATGTTTATGGTAATTTTTTTGCGTTTATGCGAATTTTTTTATTTTTGGACGAATTTATCTTTGTTTTTCATCAAGAATTGGTGGTTTTGTTATGTATGTATGATTGATTTGAGTTTTTCATTGATATTTATAGAGGAAAACGATGAATGTACATGTTTATGATAATTTTTTTGCGTTTATGCGAATTTTTTTGTGTTTATGAGTATTTCTTGTTTATGTTGAAAGTGTTTGTTAGTGAAAATGATGAATGTAAATGTGAAATTGAGAATGATGAATGTTTCTTGTTTCCTGATTGATTGTAACCTCCCTTTGTAGGTCTTTGTTCTTATCGTGCATCGTAGACAAGCTCCTGCTGACACCGGCAATGTGCGTGGGAGACGAAGCACCGAGCATCGCGCGGGGCATCCTCCTCTAGGCAACAACATGCACCGGAACCTGAGCCTGAGCCCGTTGTTGACCTCCCGTTTGGATATTTGTTTGAAAATAATGAAGCAGAGCATGAACGATTCGTGAGGGATTTTGCTTCCAGACCCATCATTAAGCCAAAGTCATTAGACATGACATTCTTTGCACGTGAGGGCCTTGACATTGTGCCGTTGTTGGGAACTTCGCATTTGGTAGGGCTGGCGGAGATGAGTTGTCCCTATTCAGAGGTTATGGTGAGAGCTTTCTACCATAACATGATCTACATTCATGGTGATCTACAATCTCGTGTCTGCGGGGTTGACATTCTGATGACGGTTGACATGTGGACGGATCTTCTTGGATTTGATTTTGATGCTGGTGATAAATACCAGTTTGATGGGGACACCAATTTTGTCATGGAGGGATATGTTTGAGATGAGGCTGTGTATGCTTTCAGGAGGCCAGGAGGGCATAGACCTATAGTGACTATGGGACAACTGACTGTTAGTTCTCGAATCCTCTTCTACGTCATCACCCACATATTGTTTCCTCGGGCCTACAATCATTCACGAGTATTGGAGGGTGACATCCCCATTATGTGGTCCATCCGGAATGGCATTGAGGTTAATTGGAGACATTATATTTGTTGGCATATGTATAAGGCAAGACATAAAGGTGCACTCCCATGCGCCTACTTGGTTCAGAAGATTTTGGAGAAATTTGGTGTTCCTATGGACAATGAGGTGATGGTGAGACAGGAAGCATGGAATGCCATCTTTGGACAGCACCTCCTAGAGCAGTGCAAGATCACCAAGGGTGCAGATGGTGGGTGGCACTACATTGGTGAAGAGGATGTTGATGTTGCTGCTGGCCAGGGTCCACCCTTTGTACTTGATGTTGGTCAGGGTCCACCTATTGTTCTTCCTGAGGTCGATGATGATGACGGCGACGATGTTCATCCTGAGCCGGAGGGTGGATTCTCCCTTAGTGATGTCATGCAGGCTATCCAACACCAGGGCAGGATGCAGAAAAAGAGGTGGAAGATAGAGAATGAAAGGTGGAGGTGGATGCAAGCTCGGATGAAGTGGGTAGAGGAGACGCTTGGTCAAATGCAGCTTGGAGGAGCACCGAATGCTGCCGAGGGTGATGATGTGGCTGATGAGCACGCGGAGGATGATGGGAATCCAGAGCATGCAGATTAGATTTATGGTGTTCATGTTTTATGTACTTTCATTGACTTTATGTTTTATGTTCGGACATTGAAACTTTATATTTTTTGTTTAGTAGCTTCAATTTGTGAATTTCATTACACATTTGATCCGCTAATGTCCCAAAATGAGTCAATGATACCATACAACATATCAATCAACTGAATGGTCCAAATTTCGAAGCCATTAACAACACAACTCATAGTACCCTAAATACAAAACATTTTACAAAGACTTCAAGTTTGCCTATTCCTCGTTGGACATGTGCGCATATTATGACCGACTTGGTGGCAATTCCTACATCTTTGCTGACTGCTTGAGGGCTGAGACTCCACCCAATCCATCTCATTTTGTATCCTTGTAGACTTTGGTCTTCCCTTTGTGCGGGCCAAAGTTGCATTTAGGATAACTGTTGGGCCCTCTCCTTGTTGAATTAACAATTCATTGCCTATAGGATACTAGTGTGCTACATATACCTGACTAATGTATGGGATAGTGAATACCGGATCAACGTAATCATAATGGTTCAAATTCTCCATCTTGCATACTGCTAATACGTGGCTGCAGGGATATCTTCTTGCTGTGAATTTCCCACATTGACATTTGCGATTTATCAAGTCAACCCTCATTATGTCACCGGCAACATGTGTAGATTGATTATATGCGTCCTCAACCTCATATAATTGTAAATCTCTGTCATGAAGCCGCACACGGTATGTAACTGTCATCTGGTCCATCCTTTGTAACTCTTCTTCAACCTTTTTTGACACTATCCTACCTGTAGCGATATTTTTGTTAATCTCAACACGCCTGGTGACAAAATATTCGACCAGTCTACTACAGGTCATCTTCACCAAAGCCGTTATCGGCAGATTACGTGCACCCCTAAGGATCTTGTTCACACACTCGGCTAGGTTAGTCGTCATGTGACCAAACCTCCGTCCGTCTTCATCGTAGGACCTACACCATTTCTCTTTTGGAAGCCGGTCAAACCAGGACACAACCTGTGGGTTACAATCAATAAATTCCTGAAACTTCCGGTCAAACTGGATCTTTGAACTCATGTACCCTGCATAACATGTTAAAGCAAACTCATAACAAAGGGTGCATTACAAATATGTTCAAGTATGTGAAGGCAGTAACCAAAGTGTATACTTTCATACCTAAGTTCATAACTGTTTTCTTTAGTTGCACATCTTTGAATCTGGTATTAAAGTTGCTCGCGACATGACGTAGGCAATACACATGATAGGCATACGGAGGCTGCCAATTGCGGTGATCTTTAACCGCTTTTATGATACTGGCGTGACGATCAGATATCAAACAAATGCCCGTCCTCTGCGTCACATGATCACGTGACAGACAAAGAAACCACCACCAGTCATCATACTTCTCACCAGGAGGAACAACAGCAAAGGCAATTGGTAAGACCTTCCCATCCCCTTCCTGTGAAGTCGCAATCAAGAGAGTACCTTTGTATTTTCCGTACAAGTGGGTGCCATCGATTTGTAGTATGGGCTTACAGTATTTGAAGGCTTCAACTGTCTGGTTAAATGTCCAAAAAACTCTACGAAAGACGCGTAAGTTGACATAAAACCGACGATGGTCGGAACTTTCATCTGTATCAAGCCTGAAAACAGAGCCCACGTTAACCTGCGTCATGTATGTCAACCAATTGGGCAAGAATGCATATGATTCCTCCCAATCACCAAATAACTTCACAATGGCCTTTATTTTCGCCTTCCAAGCCTTCTTGTATGTTATATTATATCCATACATACGCTGCATCCTCTCTTGTATCAGCGCTGGCTTTAAAGCTGGATCTTCTCTTAACATACCTTGTTAAAGCATAACAAACTTTAGAATATAATGTCAATAAACAAACAGAAGTAGAAAGCAACAAAAATATGAAACATACTAATAATGCCTGCACATATGACATTTGAATCCAGTTGTCCATGATCCCGGGTAAGACTCTGGTTCAGGCAGGTGTGATCGCTAACCCACTTACGGACCACCCAACAATTTTCATTCTTGCCTGTCATTGCCCTCATATACCAGGGACAACCGTCAGCATGATTTCGACACTTCATCACAAACCTCCATTCATCACTTTTTTCAACTTTGGCCGAACGATGAGTCTTCATGCAATACAATTTCACGGCATGATGCATCTCAGACTTAGAAGGAAACTGCTGATACACATATAATGGATCGCCTAACTGCCATCCACCTTGCCTGTCATCATCACCATACAACATCTCTAATTCATCGTCACAGTCAACCGCACTAATTTGAGAATAGTGCGGGCTTTCGGTCCAAAATGGCTCACTATCAGGTCCAACATCTGTCAATATGAATTTTCTGTTAGAACCAGTAAATAAACAATACAAAAACAACCACAAATTCAAGTCTACTAAATTACCACTACTAATTGGGTCAATACGAAGTGGTGGCATTGTTGCAGTCCCTGGGTTTACTAGATTCGGGCAAGAATCAAAATCACCCTCCACATCGGTATCTGAGCTGTCACCTAGTGGAATAAACCTCTCAGATTCGTCCTCCTCATCGCTGTGCATACTCTCATCTTCCTCATCTTCCATCAATGTTACCTGACTTAACACTTGTGAAGGTGCAGATACACCAACATGTCTATCTTCTTCACCAAAATACTGTGGGGATCTTGGATGCATAGGTATAGATGATGATTCGCCAGATTCAATTTCAACATATATCTCAATAAAATTTTGTACTCTCCGATTAGCAAATGCATCTATGACACAATCTACATCTTCATCATCACATACATCGGTACTAATGTAGTATACATTATCCTTACCCACTATAGTCTCCACTTTGGCAATTAACCGATGAATGCATTGGCTGCCATGTAGTCCCAATTTTTGGTAAATTCTTTCTTTCAGCTCGTTGTATGTAGTATCCTGTTTGATTTTCATCATTTTCATTTTCCCTTCAAACTGAACACCTTCGGGACCATCAAAATACCTCCCACTGTGGTAGATTATAGTCATGTAAGTGTTTGAACTTGAACTCATTTTTTACACCAGAATTTTAGCTGCAAAATGGAGGGTTTTAGTTGACCAAATAAAAAAATTTATGAAAAACGAAGTGAAATTCTTCAAAAAAATAAAAACCACTCAACCGATGTAAATCTTTTCACTTTCACATGTATATTCATCATTTTCCTCCATAAATAGGAATGAAATACTCAAATCAAGCAAAGACACACAACAAAACAACCCAATCAAAGCACAAAATGAAAAAACGCAAATGGGGGTTCACATAAACACATAAATGACGGAGGAATTCCGAAAATGGGACGAAAACATACCGAAATTGATGCAAATGCAAGTTGATTGAAGTTCTCTTCGCAACCCACCAACGGATTCAGAGAGATTTTGGCGAAAAAGAAATGGGGGAGGGGTTTGGGGGAGAGATCTAGTCGATTAGTGGCGTTTGGGGTGTTTAAAAACCCTCACCGTCGAAATTTAGTCGACTAAACCAAGTGGTTTAGTCGACTAAATGTCGGGTGTGGGCTTTTTAACGCCCACCCCCGTAATTTAGTCGACTAAACCCCTTGGTTTAGTCGACTAAATGGGTTTAGTCGACTAAACCAAGGAGTTTAGTCGACTAAATTACGGGGGGATTCAAAAAATTTGAACCCCTCGAAATTTAGTCGACTAAACCCCTGGTTTAGTCGACTAAAAGGGGGTAGATTGAGAATATGTTTCCAGAGGAGGGCATAATGGGAAATAGTTTCAAAGTAAGAGCATTTTGGTAAATAGTTTCCTAAAAAGGGGCACTATAGGAAAAAAGCCGTTTCAAAAGCATGTTCATATGCAGTGAGATAATATTTATCCCACATACTCACATTGTACATAGTAAATCGTGTTTGAAAAGTGACTTCTCCCAACAGCCACTTGAAAGTTATAAATTTATTTTTCAAAAATATATTCATAACTAGGCCCAGGTTGAAGAGAATTAACCGCGTTTCTTTCAACTACTGTACGATACTATGTTAAATTTAAGTGATTCAAATAAACAAATAATAAAAACTAAAGAGACTTTCTTGAAGACAGCATAAACGGATTATTACTAAACATCGATTCAAACTTCGAAAATTCAGATCTGGGTCAGCCGAGACGACAGAGCAGAGCTAGTTTCGTTCCATCCACGCGCAACAATCAATATCACAGTGAGAATTGGGTGATCTGAAACATACGAGACTAATAAAACTATGCTTCTGAAAACCAAGTAGAAATTTAACAAAGAACTGAAAACAAGTTACATGGAACAGATCAGAAGATTCTGAGGAGCAAATAGATGTGTTCTATACATCCTCCATGTTCATCGTTTCATGCCAAGCCATGTCATTGCAAAAGAAGGGAAATAAACACTCTTTTGCATTATATAGAAGCCAAAATCTAATGTGGGGCAAACAAAAGGACTCTTGGACGCTGGTGTTCTCTCGGGCTTGCTTAGGCCTCCCCAAGACCATGCTTATAAGTAGATAAGAGAAGTTTCATGCTAATCAAATGTTTTGAACATCCATTGCCTTGCTCTCCTCCATCTTCTGCCGCATCTTGTACTGCAAGGTAGCCGGCGCACAATCCAAGGCTGTTTCTCCTGAACAAGAAGTAATCAAATTTAGGCCTACTGTAATAAACTAATAATAACAACACTGTAAATGGCTGAACCCTGGGAAGAGAAAGGATTTAGTTACCTTGTGCATTCTTGTAGTCTAGGCTTGCCCCAGCATCCATGAGAATGAAGACTATATCAGTCTGATTGAAGACAGCAGCCTTCATAAAATGTTGAAATAAGTAAGAATTACATATGATTAAGAAAAATATAATTCTGCTCAAGTGATCATATTCAAATGCTGGTTAGGCGTTCGTGCGTGCCCATATGAAGAGAGAAATACCAAATGCAATAAGGACATTCCTTGCTTGTCCTTGTAATTTGCATCCACACCCTGCACACATTAAAATTCATCCATAAATAATGATTCGAGAAAAAAGAAAAAAGAAACAAAGAAAAGGTGAATTCATTGTTTTTTTTTTTAAAACCAAATGGATAGGGGGAGGGACCTGATTTAGAAGTTTCCTGACAGCACCAGCATCACCATTTTTTATTGCTTCTCTCAAACCCTAAGAACACAAAATGCAATACTATTGTTGAGAATAGCAAGTTTAGAATTAAGATATTGATTAATTAATAATATTGGGATTGATTATTTAGTATTTATTATGATTAGATATGAGTATTATATTCTAGGATCATATCTTCAAATATTATGATTTGATTAGTTTTTTGGGTTAAGGTTAGTCTATTAGTTTGCCTATATAAAAGCCTCTTCGTATTCTATTTTGTTCTCAACGATGAATAATATTAGTATTTTCCTTGCGCTTCACTGTGATTCTTCAATTTCAACAATTATTATGCAATTTGATGCAACTAGGATCTTCAGGCAACGGGGCCTTGAACATTGCATAACTCTATGTAAAGATATAATACCTCTCCAGTAGCTTCATAGTTCATCTGGGAACCATCAGAGGCACCGCCAGATACATGACCAAGATTGAAAGAACTGCAGATTGCATAACGAACATCAAATAATGACAACACAAAACACCGAAGAGCATAATGAGGTACAGATTTTGTGAAACTCAGTTTATGATCCAAGAAATAGTGAAAAACTGAAAATAATAGCTGCTTTATGAATATACAATATCTTTAAAAAACAGGCATCAAAGAGTGGCACCTTTGCAGGAGGACATAGCACAAAAATAAACCATACCAAGAAGTTGAAATATATAAGGCTCTAGCACTAAACTGCTATGGTTTAGACATCTTGGAAAGAAGAAATATTACAAATTTGTAATTTAAAACTCTCAACACAAGAAACTCCTCTCTTTTCTTCTAGACCGAAGTTCACTAAAATGATAAACTAGGTTTTAATCAACATATACAAAAAAGAATTATCTTGGTTTTTTAATAGATACTAAAAATAATTAATTAAACCAGGTTAGAAAGTATGCATAATTATAACAGAAATCTAACAATCAATACTCACCTGAACTTGCTGTTTGATGTAGAGCTTCTACTTTTAGGAGCAACAACTGACTTCTTTGGTTTAGGGTTTGACGGAGGAGCCACGGCTGGAATGATTTTCTTCTTGTGCAAAGGAGAAAAAAGAAACTGATGAGTATATGACTGCTCCAAACTGATGAGTATATGATGATAGAAGTCTATAATACCTGCTGGGGTGGCACATCAGAGGAAGGGGCTGGAGGAGCTTCACAAATGCAAAGAGGCATTCCACACTTGCACTCTTTAATGCCTACTGCAACCTTACTATCTGCTGTTTGTTTGGTCTTTGAATTTACATCTGCATCAATGTCTAGTTTGGAAATTGCATTCGTAATGTTATTTGTTCCATCTGGAGAAACCTGTGGATCATACTTCCCAGGTCTGACCAAACAAAAAGGCATAATTTATTGTTGATATCTTAATAGATAGCAATATCATAAAGATAAGTAAGATCAAGACAAATTTTCCAGATAAGACATGAAACATAGCCATAGTCAATAATAATTATTAAGAAAATCTGCAAATAACTCCAGTTCACACCATCAAGCAAGACGACTTCCAACCGTTGTTTACTGTTTAGACCATAAACAGATTGTTCCTTCAATGACATATAATTTAATTTTCTTAAAGTAACAAATGTTGCAGTTTCATGCAGAAAGCTACAATTGGTGTCATGCACAATCATAGTACGTGAGGTAACCAATTGGAAATAACTAAAACAATCTAGAAGAAACATGAGTGGTATGGCATTAATAATATACCAATAAGACCTTAAACAAGTAAGACTATGTTACATTACCCTTGGTTTATTGATTTGTAGCATTATATTGAATGGCAAAGTATTTAAAAACAAATCCACAACCAAAGATTAAACCTGTTAGTTGTAACATTCAGTAAGACATTTGGCTTCATTGGATAATTTTTCCCAACAGGCCACATAATTATAACTTGCAAAGTTTTATTTTTGTTCCCTGAATTATATTATCTACACTGATACTAAATAAGTCTTGGGTATCATAAAGTGCTTAAAACTATGCAGATTGGAAAGGAAAAACTAATCAACTCACAGGTAAATTTTTTAGCTGTTGATAACAGCAGTGCTGCTATAGCTAGGCCACTTATCCCCAACAAAGGAAAAAGGTAAAAAAGCTATAGAAGTGTTTGGATGCAAGCGGATGAAAACTCACAATAGATGCTCTTATCAAATGTACAATTCCTTCAATATATTGTCCTCGCATCAAATAAGGCATGGAATAAGATATAAAAAAGTACAAGGTACTCATATTAGACGCTCAACTGAAAGAAACCTTCTAAATCATCTTCATCCTAACATAGCTAAAACTTAAAATGTATTATATAAAAACAGCAGGATAACTAGCTTTGAATTCATATGCTAGTACAACAAATGTAACAAGATATGGTCTTAACCAGAGAGTAATTTACCCTGAATTGTTGAAACAATCAGCACATACTCTGACATTTGAGTAAATGCCAAACTGTGGTAAAGCCTACAGATAAAGATATCTTTAAATAAAGTTCAATCATTGATAAAACATCTACATAAATATTAAATAAGAGGGAAAATGAATTAATATGAATAAAACCATACCATTTGATTCGATGAGTGTTCATGGCATAATGTTCTCCCACAGCGTCGGCAGTGGTGCTGCATGCAGATCCCACAGATATAAATTTTTAAATGATAATAGTAAAACTAAAAGATAATTTGAAGGGGAATGAAGAGTAATGGCCCCCTTCCATTCCGCTTCCCCTTTTTCAAATTTTTAAACTCCCAGACTAGGGCAACTGTTTCCATTGCAACTTTTCCTCTGATATCCCTCACTTGCATCTCCAAACATACTCTAACAATCTTTAGTTCCCATTGTTAGCACATCATAATTTGGCATTAAAGTAAAAGTAGCTTCATAGTTTCCCAATAATGGTTAGTACAGTTGTGATTTACCACAATCACATTTTTATTCACTGGACCGGACAGGACAGGACAGCCTAAGCTGGCTCACCCTTATCATATGCCAATTCAATCCATACAATTTTCTACAGAATCTTTGAATTCCTTCCAATCTGCTATTATTAATACATTACATTATAATTACAAGTATCTTAAAACCATAAAATAAAGCCACTGTGCTTCTGCTTCATCAATCCTCTTATCCTAAGGGAAGGTCATGTTAATTCAAATCATTTCAATACTTTTTGCAAGACAATGAATCTCATGACCATTTATATACGCTAAATTACATATTCTTAACATGATCACATCAGTACACCTAGTCTTGGTTTATCTAGATAGCACAAAACACGATCTCCCGATCAAGCAGTGAATAGTTATATGCATAACTGAAATTATCAATAACCAGGAGTTCTATATCAGGGGATGGGTTGGGAGGAAGGAAAGACGCACCCGTCTCCTGAAGGTGTTGAAACTGCAATTGCAGACATCACATCGCGCTGATTCTTGGAAAGGAGGAGGTTCCACTGACATTTTCTTATCTTCGCCAAATGGATTAGTTCCTCACTTATTTTCCTCAGTGAAAAAATTGCAACTTCAATGTTTAAAACAGAAAATCGATCACTTAACTACTTCGACGATCGATGAGGAGCAGAAGGAGCTGACATTCGTAACCGCGCTGGATTAGGGTCACCTTGACGACGAAGCGATTTCTTTTAAGAAAATACAATAAATAAATTATTCTCATCAATATCGTTAAAACACGAACTGATTTTTTCATGAAAAATATAACATTAAATAACTAATTTTACAAGAAATGAAAAAATTAAAAAAAGAATTTCATAGCGGTTGAAATACAAAATTTTTATAAAAGGCGGGTAAAATCAATGAATCTTAAATTGAGTGAATAACCCAATTAAAGTTTTTAAATGTCGCTTATTTTCTAATATTGTCTCCACTGTAGCCCAAAGAAAAGAGGAAAGGAAAAACAAGTCTATCGTCGCTCTCTCTCTCTTGCAGTTGTGTGCCTTTGGAGCGTAAATGACACTAGAAGTAGCCATTGTGGCCCCGGTGAGAAGTCATCACTTTCACCACCATTAGAAGCCACCATTATCATAGGAACCATGTTTGTGTCAAAATTGCAGACTTCGGCCTCTTGAAGAGAACATGGGAGAAAGAAGAGTAGAGTAAGGAAGAGAAGCAAAGTGGATGGAGGGGAACTCCTCAGTAGGGTGCCGACCATACTGTTTTATTGAATATGACGACATAGATATTTGAGGTGATCATACTTTTGTGGTCAAGCTAGTAAAGATTATCGATCATGAGGAGAAGAAGCTACGACACATGAGTATCATGTTCATAAAAGTGTCTGGAAAGGATTATCTCATAGGGAAGCGACCTAGGAAGCGGAAGAAGACATGAAGAAGAGATGCCCAGAGTTTATGGCTTAGAGTCTTCAATCAACGTAATAAATTTCAAGGACAAAATTTTGTAAACGGGGGAGAATTGTAATATCATAGTTTATGTTTTACCAAAAACCCTCTATGTTAGAAAAAATTCAATAGAATGTTAAAATTTAATATCTACTGAGATATTTTTATTTATCAAATATTGATCATATTGGATAAGTTTGGAAAATAATAACGCGTGAAACGAGACAACAAAACCGACCCAAAAAAATTGCAACAAAATCCAAACACACAAATCGAGATACAAGGCAAACATGCATGATGACACTTGTCATTCATGCTCACAAACACTCACCATGACACACACACAAAAACACAATCACTACCTTCCCCTTTCATTTACATGGATCCTTTGTCCCCTCCTATTTTAGGTTTACTCACTCTTCTCTTAATTCCATATGAATTCCCTCTCCCTCCCTTATTCTTTCATAGCATCCCCTCTCCAAACCATGTTTCCACTTCTCTTAAACACCAACATCCTTTCATCTATTCCTTCCAAACTGATCCTCCTCGTCTCAAGCAACATCAGCATTTCCTCTCAATCATTCTCTCATCTTTATGGTTAGCAACTCCCCTCCACACCCATCTTGGTGTTTCAGCTAGTAGCAAAAAGAAGGCAAGTTGTCAAAACCTTCTTGCATGTTGATTTTGTTAGTTTAAACTCACATGCATGTGGCTTTTTTGGGTTTTGGGCCGAAGGAGTTAGAGTTAGCAAGAAAAGCAAAAGGAAGTGTGTTCAAGAGGTAGTGGTAAAATTCCAACTTGCCCCTTGATGTAGTTTGGAAGTTTCTTGAAATACCCAGATTTCGGGTCTAAGATAAATTTTGAAAACTAAAAGGAACTTCAAAATTCTTAGGCCACCAAAGTATTCACCACTGAAAATAGTGTGGGAATAAGTTGGTGGATGGATTTTTAAAGGCATTTTGAAACATAAGATCACATGCTCTTCAAAGAAGTCAAAATATTCAGTTTTTGGTTTATGGAGTCAGTTAGTTGCATGAGTGGTTTGGTTGAGCTAATAAACCCAAAAAATTATGAAATTTTTCAAAAAGATAGTAGAGATGTGTAGCTTTAATTTGGTGGTATTTTGTAATTTACTAAGATTTGAGCAAGGAGTTATGATTTTTAAAAAAGGAACTTGGTTTCTAGAAGATAAAACTAGATAGTGAGATTGTATAAGACATTTGACTGGGTAAGTGAACTCAGAAAATTATGAAACTCTCCAAATTGATAGAGGGCAAATAGAGCTTTAATTTGATATAAAATGGGTAATTTTTGAAGCTCTGTATGTTGAGTTGGTTATTTTTTAAGTTGGGTTAAGTTTCTGGAAACTCAATCTAAACAGTGATGAAAGATGTAACAAATGACAATAAATGGTAAAATCATGAAATTTTCTATATTGACATAGTATGAATAGAGATTTAATTTTATATAAAATGGGAAATTTTTGAAGTTTTGTGCTAAGAGAAGTAAATTTTTAAAGTTAAGTAAAGATTCAAAAGTTTCACACTGAACAGTAGACAAAGATGTTAAAACTGAGAATGATTTGACAAATTCTGATGAAGGGCATTATTTTTATGTAAAAGGGGACTTGTCTAGAAATGCGTGATACTTAACAACACATTAATTTAATTTTTTTTGTGCATTTAATTAGAAATTTTTGAAGTCTCTAGATTTTCTAGTCAGTTAAGGGTTTAATCTGAACGTGATGAAAGATGCAAAAACTGACAATAAATGGCAAAATCATGAAATTTTCTATATTGACATAGTATGGATAAAGATTTAATTTTATATAAAATGGGAAATTTTTGGAGTTTTGTGCTAAGAGATGTAAATTTTTATAGTCAAGTAAAGATTCTAAAGTTTCAAACTAAATAGTAGACAAAGATATAAAGACTGAGAATGATTTGACAAATTTTAACTAAGGGCATTATTTTTATGTAAAAGGGGACTTGTCTAGAAATGTGTGATAGTTAACATCACATTAATTTAATTTTTGTGAATTTAATTAGAAATTTTTGAAGTCTCTAGATTTTCTAGTCAATTAAGGGTTTAATCCATAATTGAATAAATTAAGGGCCAAAAGTAATATGTTTTTGCAAAAATGGTTTTTAAGTAATTTCATATATAAAGACAACTTTTTTAATCTTCCCAAATATTGTGAATGATAATAAAGTATAATGGTACTATTATACTACTTAGTAGACCTAGTATGTATAGGCTGAGGAATTGAAGTGCTAGTATAGAAGGGCACATAACACTTATACAATGTTAATTCGGTTGGTAAAGATGTCACTCAACTATGTCGTGAAGTATAGGATAATTAGTTGAGCAAAAATATGCCGGTATAAGTAAGTATACAACATTTCCAAGGTAGTCAAGTATGCCTTGCATTTTTTAGAAGATACTGGTATATAGTGTCATTTGGCAAGTCTCGGCATACATGTCGTGATCCTAAGTAAATTCCGAGCAAGAATCTCGAATACCTCCCCAAAAACTATGCAACACCCACACAACACACATACTCTTTGCCTTAAAAACTGTGACACAAACACAAACTCTCTAAAAATTGTGCCCTCTCCTTCTCACACACACTAGCACGCACGCACGCACACACTATGACACATGTCACACATGTAAGACGCCACTTGGCGCAACACACACATGACAACACTCACACACACAACATACACACACAAGACACTTGTCACACACGCTCTTAGTGCCACTTAGGACCCATACACACACATGTCACCACACCAAATCTGATTACACTCTTCCCTCCCTCATTTCTCATGACACACACATCACAGATCTGATTCATTCACTTCAGATTTTCTCCTCTCCTTTCCTCTAAACCATGAGCAACTCCTCCCCTTCCCAACTCCAACTGCCCTCCCATCTTCTTCCCAATTCCAACAATCTGGTCCTTTCCTCCTCCCAACTCCAAAACCATGCTCTCTCTTCCCTCAACAACACCAACACCCTTTCATCTTGCCCTTCCATCTCCATGGTTAGCCATCCCCTCTCATTCAACTTAGTGATTCGGACAAAAGAAAGCTCAAAGAAGGAAGAAGAAGAAATCACTAGAGATTTAAAGTAAGAATTGCTAGGAAATTGCAATATCTTGTTCTACCTCTTCTTGCATGTTGATTTAGATGAATGGAAACCAACATGCATGAGTTGTTTTTGGGCTATAGGCTATAGGTAATCAAGGAAAAGAAAAGAGGAAATATCCACAAGAGCAAGATCAAAGGCTTGTGGTAAGATCTTGAGCTATCTCTAGTGATTTTTGAAGATTATTGGAAAAAAAAAAACCTTAACTTGGCCGAATCAAAACTTGGGAAAATAAAGGGACTTTTGTAAATCTAAGTTCACTATGGCGTTCACCACGAAAAGTGGTGTGGGATTAAAATGGTGAATGAATTTTGAAAAGTATTTTGAAGCATTTAATCGGTGAGAGACAACGAGTATGACTCTCCGACTGATATATGGTTTGTCGGTTGTGTTGTGGTGGATATGGTTATTGGAAAAGCCACCTGAAACAGCCCAAACTAGTTGGAATTAAGTAATATCTATTCCCTGTTGCTTTGAATTTGGGTTAGGGAAGACCTGTCGAAAATTCCCGCCAAATTATTATAAGACGAGACGGGTTTTTCTGAGAGTGTTTAGTGAAGGATCTGACGAAGAGCAAAGGTGGAGCCAAAAATTGTAATGAGGAGGCGAAAATTACAAAATAGAACCCAAATGTTCATGAAATTACATTTCAGCCCTATAAACATTTCAACATTTTCTTTTTAATCCCTCCATGAAACGTTTAGTAGGGGTTAGAGTGAAAATATTAAAACTTTTATGAGGCTGAAATGTGATTTCTCAAAAATTTGCGTTTATTCTATAATTTTATGGGGGCAGGGGCCACCCTTAGCCCCTTAGTTCCGCCCTTGGCGAGGAGATAGATAGTGGTGATGCTTATGGAGCATCCCTTCATAAGGTAGGATAGTGAAGAAGAATCTTCGCCAATAACTCACTTTGATTTTCCATATTGGGTTTCAAGCGAACTTGTCGAAATCCAACTAATGGGGTGAGTGGGAATCTAATACGTCGTTGAGTGTTACTAGTGAAATTGGAATTTGAAAGTGATATGGAAGATCTTAAATAGTTGCAACAACCATTATTAGCAGCAGCCCTGAATCTCAAGACGTTAAACCTAGAAACATCTATAATACGTGATCAAATTGATACCCATTGTCACACCCTCACCACTTAACCGTCATACAACATAGCATGCAGCGAGGTAAGTGTGAAATTATGTAATATCTCAACACTTCGCTCTTGATATTGTCCGCTTTAGGGCCTATTGCCCCTCACGACTTTAAAATGCGTCAAGAGGGGGAGGTATCCAAACCCTTATAAGGCGTCTTTCGTTGCCCTCACTGTGAGTGTTATGTTCCACATCAACCAGGGAGAGCAACGAAAGACGCCTTATAAGGATTTGGATACCTCCCCTTCTTGACACATTTTAAAGCCGTGAGGGGCAATAGGCCCTAAAGCGGACAATATCAATAGCGAGGTGCTGAGATGTTACAAATTACCATTTGGGCGATAATGATAACTTTTAATTTACCTTAAAATCTTTAGGATCTCTAGCTTAGAATATAGATACAACCATCCCAAAAATAAAATACTAAAGTTATTCAAACCCATGACCAATATCTTAACCAAAAACAACAATAATATAAATAAAACACTATCTATGTCTATTACAACCATTAGCCACCAACCCTTCCTCCGATGATACTCTGCCGCCTTGTTCTTCTCATCATGTTTTTCACCTCGCTGTCTTCATGAACTAGTAACAACTTCTGGGATTCATAATTGAATCTCAGAGTAACAATTAATCTCATATTTAAAATATGTACAATATATGAAAGTCAACCATAATCAGGAATAATACTCAAACCAGTATTCAACATATATCACAAGCAGCCAAATAATGCACAAATCGTTGATTGCATCATAGCACACAGTAAGGCACACAACTAATTCCAAAACAATAGTCATATATGTACACGACGATGACTGTAGAGCATACAACAAGTTTCGAATCCACAACGATGAGAAAACAACAATTGAATGCAATACATGCGTGTTCCAAATACGAATCCACAATCATGATAAAAACATGTATACATAGACATATTAAGGATATGAGATTAAAGTTACTACCTGGTTGATTTTTAACCTGACAATTTATTTCAGTCTCCCTAATACCTTCGGCAGTGATACTTCCTAAAATATTAAATAATATTCATTATTAATGTAACTCTCCCAAAAATTTAAATAACACTCCCTCTGATTCTTATTATAAGGCACCAACTTACAAGTATTTTTAGTCATTTTTATAAGGTACTTGCAAGTTTTTAAGGTGCAATTAATTTATTTTTCCATGTCTACCCATATTTAATAAGGGTAGTAGGACATGGTAGTATATTTAAGTTTATGATAGTTAGTATGAATAATATTGGAAATCACTTGAATTTTATGACAACTCTAATGTTTTTAACTAACTTTATTAGTTTATGAGAATTGGTAATTGGTGCCTTATAATAAGGACCAGAAGGAATACTATTTATTCCTTATTTTGGCCAAAAATCCTTTATTATTAGTAAAAACACCAAAATTACCATTTTTACGCTTTTCACCTTCATTTTCAGATTTTCTTCTTGAAATTTCATCAACCTTAGACAATTCATAATTAATTATCCATATGTTTAAATCAAGTGATTTCAAATCCTAAATTCCCCTTGATATATCTATTTAAAAATACACATATCACCTTTAGCTACAAAAATTTGTACTATTCCATTTTTACCAAAATACCCTTGCTATCCAGATTCATGTTCCAGAATTAAGAGTCAACTTTAGAATTTCATAACTTTTTGTAAAAAATTCCAAATTATCTATCAAATTAAATCTTATGATGTCTACTTCAATTATAAAAAATTTCGTAATTTTTTGATCTCATTTGCTTGGTCAAAAACTCGTCACAAGCTTGCTGCCCTAACAGGATTTTCTTTGGACAGTTTGTAACTTTCTTAATTAAATCTTTAGACTTTCATAAATTATCATTTAAGCTTAGTCCTACAAAATTTTCCATTTTAAACACTTTAAGAAGTTCAAAACAACCAAAATCCTATTGCTTCTTGATGCTTTGGGTTTGACCAAATTTATTATGTGATGGTGAATTTATTTTATCATTTTAGTCCTTATGATTTTATGTAGACCTTTTTAATCCATGCTAAGGCCTAATATGTTCTTAGTTCATATGATAAGTCCTTATATAGAATATCCTCTTCAAGTCATGGTTTTCAAATCTACAAAATAATAGAGAATTAATTTCAAGAATAACAATATTAGCAAGTGCAAGAGGCTACATAAGTCGCTTACTTAGCTTGACTTGCACTAATTGAAACTTTTCCTTCCTCCTTGAAGTCTCCTAGCTTTTGGCCCTTTTTAATAAAATACCATGATCATTAGTTTTTTACATTATATGACTCTCAAGAATTGAATAAGAGAAATAGGAATTCTAACTACAACACCTTACCTTAGTTCTTTGTGATTTCCCTTCCTTCTTCCTTGTTTCTCTAAGTTTTTGGTATCCTCTTTTTCCTTGGAGTTCTTGGCTGACTTTTTCATGTCAAGAGGACTGAGATGACATTTTATAATTGTTGGCTAGTGTCCCAAATAATCCTCATGATAATTGACTATTTTGTCCTTGCCTTAAGTCCCTTTTTATTTGCTTTATTTTCCCTTCTTCCTTTTCTTATATTTAATCGAAACATGTCTTCTCTTGGGATTCCAATTTATCTTGCATGTGGTAAAGGCTTAGTCTACATGTTTCCCTCTTATGTCATTCAAAATTTATGGTAGGAGGGAAGATGAAGTCATCAAATATACTTCCTTTTACCTTTGCTTTGTTGGCTTTTCTTGCTCCATAAATTTTACCTACCACATGTCATCCTTTTTACCACTTCTTTTCCTTGCTTTTTTACTTGCCTTGTTGGAACCTTTAGATTCTTACCTTTTCAATGTTCTTGCATGGCCTTTTATCTTCTTACATAAGATATATTGCCACCTCCTTTTCAACTAAAATATGTGGCTTCTTTATGAAGCTTTATGTCATCTCTTCCTAGTTTAATTATGTACACAAGATATCTTGTCATCTAGTTACGTAATTATTTCCTAACATGACAAGTGTCTTTCTAGGGTATAAAATGAAATTGTAGCTATGTTATTAACTTTGAAAATTCCCTTGTATTTCTCCTCTTGGGCAACTGGAGCAATATTAACCATACACATATGCATATGCCTTCAATTTGTCTTCTTCCTCCTATTTTGACCGAAATTCATCAATAAGAAAATGATCAAACTTTGTCTTCAATTTCCTCCAATCACTTGCTCTCCTGACAACCTGGTTTTTTTAAAACTATTCCTCAATTTAATATTTAATAAAATTATTATTCCCTTTCTCTCCTACATTATTTTGAAAATAATAACTATAGAGTATTCAAATTTCATTTTTAAATAATCTCAAAGTAGCTACAATTTCTTGAGAAATTCACTTGTTGATCAAAATCAACAAATAATCTCTTAAACAGACAAATAATAGCCTTGAAATTTATGAAGGAAAATTTTAAACAACCTTTTTTTACTCTAAATTATGACCTTAACTGGTCATTGGAATTTTAATTCCATGACAAATATTTTTATTTCACATTTTATCCAAAAATCATAAATCTTGGAAAAACAAGAATTTGCCAAATTTATCCTTTTATTCCACTAAATATCCACATTATACGTGTAATTCTAATAAATACAAAATTTGGGATAATATAGCCATCTAGCGATGGACCTACGTAGGTGCAGGTGCACGCACGTGCGGACATAAATTTTCAGGAACTAGTTATGAAGGGAATAGGGATATAGGATGCCATTTTCTCTGGTATTTTAATTTTCAGTCGGCTTCAATGATTGGCATATCCGATTGGACTAATTTATCCTTTCACTTTCTCAAAATTTTCAAAGCTTGCAACTTGTGCCGAAGTAATTGGAACAAGACAAGCAACCAACAAGAGAGAGAGACAGTCGACGGATTCTGTCTTCAAGTCTCAATTATTTTATTTGTAGTAGGCTATTGACTCTTGATTATTATTTTTCTATATTAAGTTGAAGTTTTCTTTCTTTTTATTGTTTATATTCTTTTATTTTTTAATTTTTTTAAAACTTTCCTTAAAAAAAAAATTTCGGGGTCAATGTCGAACCTTGAACCCCACCACTAATTGTGCACCCACAAATCTAAAATCTTGGGTCCGCCACTGCACTCATCCTTTGATTTCTTTCCATTATTTTAATTAATATCAAATCGCTCCATCTAATTCGTATTTAAAACGTGATCAAAATTGAATTTATTGGGGGTTTGTATCTCAAGAGTTGATTCACATTAATCTGTTCATTTTAGTGTGATGAACAAGATATAATTATATAATGCTACTGTTTTTGTTGTTGTTGTTGTTTTTTTTTTTTTTTAAAAGTTGAGGGATACCAAAGGAATAGGAACTCAATCCACTATTTCTCTTCACCACTCGTCATTTTTAAATATTTCAAGTATCCTGATGGGTTGTGGAGACTGTCAATACTTTTCTTTATTTCTCACAAAAACACGTGCGTTTTTATCAAAATAAAACAGAGACTTGAATAATGTGACAATCCTATATAAAAATGGTCGAAATAGAAAAATTCTATATAAGGGTAGTAAATTCAACAATATTGTTTTGTCCCAAATTTTTATTTTTTTAATAATTAAGAGATATAGAGATAATTTTACACAAATTCTAAATCTCTGATTGTGTTGTATAACTTAATTAATAATTTGTTAAGTTTAATAACCCGAATTAGAATTTTGGTAAAAACACAATATTTAAAAATTTCATATTCCTCCCTAAGGATTTATGTGTCCTTTTTATAAGTTAACTTTTTTTTTTGTAAGTTAAAATAATATTTATCTTGAATTTTCCCTAAGTTTTATCTTTAACTGACTTAAACAAACTTTTGATAAGGCTATAAATAAACACTTACGGACATCAGATCACTTGCACGATCCTAAATGTGATTTTGCAAATTTAGTTGGAATTGCCGAATTGGTAATGACCAATGTAACTTTAGAGTTGTCCCGTGTATAACAATTTACTCGTGAGGAATTTATATTTTTTGTCCCGTGTATCCTACTTCTACAATTAAGAAAAAAAATATTCTTGATTCAATGGTATAACTTCTTAGTGATTATTAAATATAGGATTAAGGTGCAAATTTGTTTGAAAATTTTTGTCGAAAACCAATGTTACCCTGTAAATTTTTTTTAGATCCAATATTATTATAGAAGTTTCAAAATATAGTAGTATTGCCTATACACCATTTAAAAAATAATGTTGATCCTTAAAATTTTAATCATAAGGGATAATATTGCTCATTTTTTATACTTCCAATGTCATATTATTTCTTGGCAAAAGCTTTTGGGTAAATCTATACCTTGACCCTATCTCAAGAATTGTAGAAAGATATTCTAATAACACATATTTTAAAATAACCTAAAATGTGCTGAAAATGATCACTTTCATACAAAAATAATAGAGTATAATTTATAATTTTCCTTTTTTTGAAATTATTTTTATAAATTTTTTGTTATTAAAAAATAAGTGCTGCATGTGATGAGGAAGAAACTTATTTTTTCATAAAATCTAGGGTTTTTATTAATTTTTTGATGTGGACGATTTCATTAAATTTCATGATTTTCTTGTAAATTTAGATTTGCCAGGGAGAGTTTGTGTGTGTGAAGGAAAGGGATGAGTCCTAGCCCAAGGGGTACAAGTTTAAGACCCAAAGTCGTCATTTTGCCATTTTTCAGATTTATTGTTTGGTCATTGTCTGTCATTCTCCTCATAAACCAATATTGTTATTTCCAAGCTCCAGGAATTTTGAGGATTTTATTTGGTCCACATAATATCTCCGGGATTTGATTCCTCATAAACTTAAACCACGAGAAAACATGCACCATGCCTAAAGGCTACGGCTAAAGTTGACACAGAAATCCAAAAGAAAAGGAGTGATGAAAGTAAAAGTTGCCTGCTCTTTTAGTGGCTCATTTAACTTACACTATATTTTGTTTGAAGATAGGGAGTGGGAAGAAAAACATGAGAGAGAATTTTTGTTCTCATTTTTATGAAATAGCCCATGAGAATTTTTCATTATTCTCAAGATATATTTTCATTAAAAAAGAATATTTTTTTTTATTAAATATAATTTGGTTAATATCCTTCCAAAGGATTGTTTTCCCCTCACCCCTCCCCTCAAACCAAACACACTCTTGATAATGACAGGATTTTTGTTTATCAATTTCATTTTTATAAATTTAAGATTAAGATAAAGATTATATTATAAGTATTATTTATATTTGGATTGACGATAGTATAAATTCATATATATTATAAAAAGCAGGTCTTAATGACTTCTTCTTAAAAGCCCATTTGGGAAAAAAAAAAATGCGAACTCAAATACCTCATTTTACTTTCATGGTGTTTTTTCAACCCCACCACCTTCTCAAACATGGCTTAATAAAATCAGTAGAAACCCAGATGGATATTTTTTGTGATAGATTGTTTACTACGGACAATATCAATTGAGTTTATCTCCTTAGCAACAGTAGAACATGGGTAAACAAGATTTAATTCTCAAATTTGTATTTGGTTAACCTTGCAAATTAAATTCAGATTCAGATTTTATTAATAACAGGGTGAAATGGGTATTCCACTTTTTTTTTTTTTCTCACAACCGTTACTCAATTTTCATCTCACCAAACATTTTATTTTTCCTCTGGCTATACTCTATTCCCATACTTACCAAACAAGACACCTCTCTAAGTTATCTCATAATTTTCCCTCCATTTCTATTCAATTCCCTTCCTTTTCTTTTCTTCATCAAACCCTTCTCCTAACAAATGAGGAAGGAAGAAAATAGGGTTAAGATGCAAAAACACACATGAGCTTTTTCCCCAGGAGTAAAAATACACATGTGGTTACCATTTTTGTGCAAAAGTCACATTCAACCGTTAAGTGACTGTTCACCGTGATGAGAGAGAAAAAGATGAGGTGAATAGTAACTTAACGACGGTGAACAATGATTTAATGGTGAGATGTGATTTTTGTACCAAAATATAACAACATATGTATTTTTGTTCTTGGGAAAAAAAACTCATGTGTATTTTTGTATCGTAACCCAAGAAAATAATGAATTATACAAAAATCAATAAAAACATAAATTAACTTTTACTCTCTAATTCAAATCTGAAAAAAATTAGATGAGATAAAAGTCACTTATGTAATTGTTAATTCAAACACAAGATACATACACACACTCTTTTAAACGTTAAATTATGAGACCAAACATTTTATATGTACAACAAGTCAACAAGAACATCAGTTATAACTTATAACTGAAAAAGAAAAATCAGGGGTAAGATTTCCCCCACGTGTTAAAGGAGCAAAACTCGATGAATGGGACAGACAGCAATGGAAAGTGAGTTGGCAGAGAAGTTGGGATTTGGTAGGACAAATGTATGTGTGATGAATTGTGGATCACTTGAGTCTTGACAACTTGGAAGTCATTGAATTCCAATATCACCCCCAACCGAACCCAACCCCTATTTTATTTTATTTTATTAATACTAAAGTTTCAATCCAATAATAATATTTAGTAAGAAAGTGAAACTTATCTACCATTATCCAATTTTTGACACGTTATTCATGAGCCGGCCTTTTCAAGAATATAAAATATGATTAAATATGAAACATTTTCCCTCCTGGCAAGAAAAAACATTGAAACATTTCCCCACGATTTATACATGGACTAAAGGGAAAATTTTAGCCATTTAATATCAAACAGTTTTTAAAATTTCCCTAAAATTTTCATTATACCCTTAAGGACTAATTATTATTAAAAATTGTAGATGAAAAGAAATTGTACCCTTATTTTAAAAGTCAGATATAATTATATGTAAAAGACAAATAAGCTTATTTACAATATAAATAAATGAAATTATAAGACCATATCCGCCTTATATAAAAGAAAGTGCATACTTAAAAGAATATGTGTTATTTATAATACATATGTGAGAATTTACAAGTAAAATGTGTATTTGCAAGGGATATGTGAGAATTTACAAAAACATTTTGACTACGGGTTACATTTTCAGCCAAAAAAAAAACTTAATTTTAGTTTAATCTTAAAACGACATTGATGTTTCAAAAAGTTTCAGAGGCCATTTGATATTAAATGCCTACAATGACAGTGAAATTTTCTCTTGAGTCAAAGAAGAAGAATTACCGTTAGATTTTTAAAAATAAATTTAATCACAATAATATCTCAACAAGTTTTATTGAAACATGAGGTATAAAATAAGGTTAAAGTGTAAAATACACATTAGCTTTTTTCCTAGGAGTGCCTAGTACCACGTGTTTTTTTTTTGAGTAAAAATATATACGTGATTACCATTTTAGAGCAAAAGTTACATTACACCGTTAAGTCACTGTTCGCTGTGATGAGAGAGAAAGAAAGTGAACAGTAACTTAATGGCGGTAAATAATAACTTAATGGTGGAATGTGATTTTTGCTCCAAAATGGTAACCATGTGTATATTTTTGCTCCAAAAAAAACATAATGAGTTGAGCGCTCTTACGAAAAAAGTCATGTGTATTTTTACACTTTAACTATATAAAATACTGGTATACATACAATTATGAAAATATCACTCTCAAATAAGTCAGAAGGAGCAACTTATTTCTACTTAAAACTTACACTAACAATTTATTTTCTTAATTAAATTCCATGATATTTATCTTTCACACAAATTGTTAGAGGAAAATCACATTTAAATTTAACTAAAATTCTAAACTTCAAATTCAGACTCCAAATTTTAAGTTTTAACAAATTTTTAATTAGTCCATAACTGATTTTAATAAATCATAAATATAATTATTTTAAAACTCATACGAAGGGCATTATGAATTTTTAACAACTTTCAGAAATCTCGAATAAAACTTCGCAATCTAATTAAAAATTTATTAAAATGATGCTAGTTTCAAATTTTTAGTTTTTAAAATTTTACTAATGATTCGGTGTCATTCTCTATTTATAAGAAATAAAAATAATGATGTCTCTTAAACACGATGTCCTGAGATTAAACAAAACCATACACATGAAAACATTTTGTTTAGAGAGACAAAAACCTATTTTTGTGATCTCTATACCTAAGATGATTAGCTTTTAATTGAGAGATACCATCTGGAGTCTACAAAAATTTAAAGAGAGAAACAAACCAGATGGGCAGAAATGGAAAATAAGTAATTGGGAAAATTCCACTCAAGGCCTAAATTATCAAAATATTGTCAAAAAAGGCCTTAAGAAAAGTCCTATGTCTTTCTGGTATTATTTCAAAAAAAAATTATATGGATATAGTTGTTAATGACTATTGATATAGTTGTTAATGAGATTGATTTAGTTGTTAATATGTACTTGTTAATTATACTGATTTAGTTGTTAACAGAGACTGATATAGTTGTTAACCGCTACTGATATAGTTGTTAATATTTCTTGAAATAATATCAGAAAAAATCCTAAGGTCTTTTCTGACATATGACTTTTCTTATAGTCTTTTTTGACAATATTTTAATTAATTGAGCCCTGAGTTGAATTTTCCCTAAGTAATTTTTCTGCCTTCGTTATGTGTAGTGCTTGGTGTAGACTGTGTACTTCCCAGTTCGCTGACGTGTCAGCGTCCAGCACCAAAGAGAAAAAGCTATTGGCTGTGGGAAGAGGTCAAAGATGGGGCAATGTAAAGAGATGGACAATGGAGAAGAAAACAAATAACAAATCGAAGCACAAAAAACACGTTTCTTATTGAGAATCTTGGTCCCCACAAACAATTTAGAATCTTCGCTCTCAGCCAATCGTTATTATAGATTATCACATTTTTATAATAAATAAAAAATTTATTCATATTAGCTTTTAAAATTAACTATAGATAATACTCGTAGTAAAATTAAAAATTTAGCTTTGCTAACCAATATTCCATTCAGTCCTAATTATAAAGCTGATTAATTTTTTATGAAAATATTAAAAAAATTAAATAAGTTACTTATGCATATAATAAATTATGTATTTTTGAATGTATATTAATTTATTAATCAAGTTAATTAGTTTGAAATAAAAATTTTATAATTTAATTAATTTTTAATTTTTTTTAAAAAAAATTAACTTAATCTCAGGACAGAGGCAGTGCCCCTTCACTCCGAGAATTCGTTAATTTCAACTTAGGATCAGGAGTGGTATTTTATAGTTGGACCCACAGGAATAGCCAGCTTCTTAAAATCTTCAAGATACCACCAAACGCTTGTGATTTTGCAAATCCGGTGTTGTTGTGGGGTTGAAATCTGCGCTAGTTTTCGTATCGATCTGTTTGACAATCTTCCAGATGGAGGGAAAGCTTGACTCCGACGATGGTGTGAAGCCCGTGACGGAGCAAGGAGCCGGAGGAGAGAAGGGCCTTGACGTGGTTCCAGAATCTTCTCCTCTAGCTGCGAATTCTGGCAAAAATGTTGATGGTGATGCTTGCGACGGAGAGGCTGTTGAAGAATCTGCTGGAGATTTATTGGGAGAGAAGCATCTCTCTGCAAACAGGTAGGTCCCTCTCTGTCTTGGTTCTGCTTCGTGTCTCTCTATTTATGTATACACTTACCTGCTAGAAGTTACCTGGAACCCCTTTTTCTTCGACTCTTTGTTTGTTTGTTTTCTCAGTTAACTATCACCCACTAGGCTGCGATTATTGAGGATAAAGTTCTTCAGTTTCTTTGAATGTCAAGCCACTTATGCGAGATAAACCATGGTTTCTTTGCTAACACCTTTAAGGGCTTCCTAATGCTAGTGACGTGTTAGGAAAAGTCATGCGCTTTTGGATACTGTGACTGTTTCTAGGACACAGAAATTATGGATGAACATTTATTAAGAGAAATAATTCAATTTATGGCATCATGTGTACTGAGAGAAGAAAATACAAGAATAGAAGTAACAAGAATAAGAAGAAAGAGGCAATTTGGGGGTTATGGTAAACAAAGTGCTCATTTTTGTAGCCTGTGCCTTAAGTTTGCTTCAGATCAAGGTTTTAAATGCATTTCGTGTCTTCCCAATCCAACATCAAGGATAAAGCCATTCATAGAAAGGTTTTTCTCCTTATAGGGAATTAGTTTACGGGTTGTACCTGAATCATGAAAGCGTGACTTAAAATTTCGTTTAATTTACCAAATACCAACTTAGCAAAGTTAAGTTTTTACCTTACGCAGATATGCAGTGCATTAATCATTTAATTGAAAGCACAAAGAACAACTTAGATCGTTTTAAGACAACATTTCCCATGATTTCCTGGATTGCCTTTCTGCCAGTGTAACAGAATGCTTGAACTAATAGTGCTTCAATTAGCGTGGATATCATGGAGGATTGCTGATATAAAAGCTCATATGAGATCTACTTGCACTTGAAGAGTTTCTATGAAGCACACTGTTCAGCAGCTTAGTCAGAATTCAATTTTTGTTACAAGATGCTTAAATAAATGTGTACCTAAGTTGATGACAGATGAAAATATTCAGATCGCATAATGCATTATTGTAAGGTCTATGTCCTTAATTTTGCATGAGTGAGAAGCTTCTTTTGTGAATTAGGATTTAGGACCACCTTTAAGTTTAACTTTGTTTATCGTTCAATTTATTTCAGGTGTGGGTTTTGAAGGTGATTAAATTTATGGACTTTCTTAATGGAAACCGACTAGATTTCCACCATATGATAATATATGTGTAAGATTGTGGTGATAGAATAAAGGAGTTAACTGATATAAAAGGATGGCACTACTTTGATATTCTTTTGAAGGACAATGCATTAAAGGATCAATATTTTGTAATCTTGTGATATCAATTCTCAATCCAATTTTTTGACCCTTTGACCACATTATTATCAGGACTTGCATGAAATTATGGAGGCTTCTTGTCTCACCTCATAACCAAATCTTGAGACACTTCTTAATACTTTATTGAGCTTATGACCCTTGAAATATAGGAAAACTGCAAGTCTTGTACATCACTGATTCTAAAAAAATTCTAATTCCGATATACAATAATATCAAGCTTACTTACTTCGTTGCATGCATGTATGATCACTTTTTTCTTTTTTAATACTTTTCCTGTTGATATTTTAGGTCAATGCCAGCATCTGGACCGAAGGCCTCTCAGCTCACCATCTTCTTCAACGGGAATGTTTTTGTCTATGATGGAATCCCTGCAGAGAAGGTAGCCCCTTTCTGAAACTCAAATATCATAGAGGAATTTAGCTATTGTTGTACCTCATTCTAGTTCTTCATTATACATGTTTTTTAACCCTTATTCATCAACAGGTGCATGAGATAATACGTATTGCTGCTTCTGCTGCTAAGTCTGCTGACATGAAGAATGGAATACAGTCCTCCTTTAATTCACCCATTCCCACAAGGCCATCTTCTCCACAGGGAACTCCTAATAATGTGGCTTCACCAAAACCTCTCTGTTTTCCTGGGCAGAAGAGTTCCATTTGTGGGTTGCAAGGTGGCACTCTTCTCATTTCTGAACTACATTTAGATGATAACTTCTTGAATGAGCTTGTCATATATTGCTGTGTGATATGTTCTTACCAACTTAATCCTTCTATTTGTTGTCTGGTATTCAAATTTACTAATAATTCAAATCTTTTTGTGGCTTTTGGGTAATGTCTCTGTTCAGAATTTCCAATTGCACGCAGACAGTCACTGCAGCGCTTTCTTGAGAAGCGGCGAGATAGGTACTATTCTACCATGTGTTATTTGTTTTCTCTTATGAGTTTATCTATGATATGATTGTTGCATATTTGAAATGCATGTGGGGATACGTGTTTTTTTTTTTTACTAAAGTCTCTAATCTGATTATTGAGTGGCTAATATGTTTCTGACTTTGTTTGCTTTTGTCCTGTTCCAATTTCATCATTTTGTTTTTAAAGAATTGTCAATTTCAATGTTGTCTTATATATGATTTTGTGGGAGTCTATAAGTAATATCCCAGACGCAAATAATGATGCATCGCATAGTTCCTTAATCTGATTCTCTTGTTTAGGTATAAGGGAAAGGTTAAGGGTCAATTTTGCCCCAAAAGTATAAAAAAGGAAACAATTTTTCCCTGACTGTTATCTTGGTTAATTTTGACTGTTAGTTGACCCAATTTGCTGAGTTGACAATCCATGTGTCATCCACGTCATATTTGTTAAGGTGCAAATTTGCTTTGGAAATTCTAAATTTAACTTTGAAAAAAATTGAAGTAGATGACACATGGACTTTTGGGGCTAATTTGCACCTTAACAAAAATAATGATGTGGATGACACGTGTATTGGTAAACTATTGGTTAAAATTAACTGGGATAACGGTCAGGTAAAGTTGCTCCCTTTTTGACATTTTCAGGGCAAACTTGTCCCTTAACCCTAAGGAAAATACTGACAGCACTTGAAAATAGTAAAGCAAAATTGGAATCAAGAAAAATCGAGAGACAAAAAAGTAGAAACTTAATTCAAAGTAGATGATAAGACCAAAAGCACATTTTTGGCCAGTTAATTGGTCATTTACTGGTTCCCTAATTGGCTTCTTTCATTATTTTTCTTACAGGTTGGGGAGCAGACCCCCATACGCTTCTCCTGCAAGAACTAAAGTGTCTGAGAATACTGAGAACAGCTGCAGTGCTGATAATGCACCTGATCTGGTTTCCTTCAAAAACTCACAGGAGGAGATTCAACCTGGCATCACTGCCTCTTAAAGTGTCAAGAGTTGTTTCTACTTAATGGCTATAATTATTGTTGTGTGTAGAAGAACCTCAATGTGCTTGCATGAAGGAGTTTAATGACTGTGGATCTGTGATATGTTACTTTTTGTCAAGTCTTTTAGTATACATTAATGTAACCTAACTGCTGAACCTGAAATGGGTCAGTGAATGTGACTTGAAAGTCTGCATGTGTCTCAGTGTCTGTTCTCTATGCTCAGAACATCCATCTTAATTATGTTATTCTTGGACATTGTTGTGTTTCTGGACAATTAATTGTATGTCATGTTCATATTGTGAGGTTTGTTTTTATGATGCCTCTGGCAGTTTTCCCCCCAATCCTATTGAAAGGTGGATTGGCTTATTAAAATTTTAAAGGACAATGGCAGTATTTTGGATGTAAAGAGATTAAATATGATCTAAATTACTATTATATGATTCTACTTGTGTTAGATCATAGCTCTCTTCATTACTATATTTCAAACCCATTGATTTATTTAGCTTATATTCCAAGAATATGACTCTTGCATGTTCTGGAGGTGTCCCCCTCCCCCCTTTTTAAATCTTAATTGAGACATTGATGACCAAATATTTAATTCCATGACATGTTGTAAATGGATTTTTCACCATATAATTTAAAAGCAAAATGACGAGGTAAAAAATAAATTAAGAGGAAAACTTTAGGGTGTAGATTGGACAGATTCTTGCTCCTCATAATTTGAAGAGCCACCTGTTCCCACCTACTCTAAAAGAATCATAAGCACTCTGCAAAAGATATAGCACTGACTTTTTCAATGTTTAAAAGATTATTTTAGAGGCAACGGTGATTAGAAAAATTAGTTGAGCATGTTCAACAACTCATTAGGTACAAGAGAGATGATTCTCAAAATGGCAGTGTACCAAACTGGCACTTCAGGAATCTTTGAAGACAATCAACATTCTTTTATACTTTTCCCTCACTCTAATTTCCCCTTTGCTTTACTGTTACATTTTAATTTAATGCCGGTCAGATCAAGTAATATAGAATAAGAATGATTCTATAGATGGTATGCAAAACTCGTTCACCTTTTCTTATGATCTCAGTTCAAAAAATCAATTAAATTTTTGATTGAATTCATGCAAGTGTGTGTGTTATGTATTTATGTAGATATAATGATATTAGAGCGTCGCAAGACCAGTTTCTGTTTTTTTTAAAAAAATAATAAGAAGAAAGGGTTAAAGCGCAAAAATATATATGAGTTCTTTCCCCATGAGCGTCCAACACCCAAAATATACATGAGCTTTTTCCAGGAGCACCCAGCACCACGTGTTTTTTTTTGGAGAAAAAATACATACGTGGTTACCATTTTGAAACAAAAGTTACATCCTACCGTTAAGTCACTGTTCACTTCATCTCTTTTTGTCACTGTTCACCATGATGAGAGAGAAAGAGATGACGAGAACAGTGATTTAACGATAGGATATGACTTTTACTTTAAAATGGTAACCACATATATATTTTTGCTCCTAAAAAAGCACGTGGTGCTGGGCGCTCTTGAAGAAAAAACTCATGTGTATTTTTGCACCTTAACAAAAGAAGAAAATTCAGTCCGATTCTCTATTTTATAAAAATGCAAAACATCCGGAATTTAAGCGATGCCCACATGATTATGAAAATGGGAAGAACTTGAAAATACAGATCCACGTGAAAATTTATCCATCACGAAGTAAATTTCTTTTTCTTATTTAAACAATAATTGGGATGATCCGTTTTAATAAAGTCAACCTATCCTATGGGGAATCGAGGAGTCTCTTCTGCCACCAGCTTTGGAATCTACATCCATATCCTAACGTTTCATTGCGAATGGCACAATCCGGCAGGCTGGTCTATGTCTCTATGATGACGACTCATGACTCTTTCGTTCCCCGAAAAGCAAGATATATATTAATCTGGTCCAGAGATAAAGTTAAGTTTTTTTTTTTAACACATTAAATTACTTTAGAATATTTATATTTATATTTTTTCTAAACCAATTAATTTGACTAATAAATTGATATATAATTTAAGGATACATAATATATGATATGATTAAGTAAATTATTTAGCTTCTTCAATCTCTCCAAAAAGAGATAACTTTGTCTTTTTAGGACATGAATATTTTATTATTTTTTAATCAAATCTTTAATTATAAAAATAATTGCGATAGATGAGATAGCCATATTCCCCGGCCGAAAGATGCGGTGAAGAATTGAACATGGCCGAGTTTCTAACCAACGTGTTGCAATTATGGGTTGGACTCTTCAGGAAATAATGTGAAACTCCACGAAATATTTTAAAATTTTTAACCTAGCCTTAATGACCTAAAAGGTTTTAAAGTGAACAAGTAAATAAAGTCTACCGATTGTTAATATCATTAAAAAAATCTTTGTGCATTTATAAATATTAGTTAAAATATTCAAGAAAAGTGACAGGAAAACATGTTTTCAACTTGGCAAAAGATAAATGGATCATTCAAAAGGCCCCTTCGTACATGTTTTTAATCAATCTGAATTTTCGCTCTGTTAACACAAACAAAATGTTACTCTTTTGTAGGGAAATAAATCAAAAGATGAAAGTTCGAACCAATCTCAATTTCTCTCTCCTTTAACATTGAACAATAATATGTTGAACGACATTATACTTCTTTAGATTAAGGATAAAAACTATTTTTCCAACATAATTCACAGTATATGATATATATTTATAAAAAATTTTTTATCTCAACTTATGGGAAGACTCACCAACCCAAACATGCCATATCTCTTCCAAAGCAATACATGCTGTACAAGTAAACAGCCGTTTTGACTTTCGAGGGTCTATTATCTCATTTCAGCCAAGCTTTCTGGTTTTGTTGGTTTTCAAGGTCACACAACAACTAGCTCCTCTTGGTCTTTTAAATCGCAGCCATGCCATCAACGACGACACTTCTTTGAAAAACATTAAATATTTAGTACTTACGCACCGAATTTTCAAACTAAGTAATACTGCAGATGCTTTTAAAATGAGATACTAAATATCCTGCAGAAAACTAATTTTTATATGCACGTATGGATATCGTGTACAATTACAACCCTCGACTAAGCATATGTTACATTGTTCCAGAAGCAGAGGGGGTAAGAAGTGCGAATTAGACGCGCAAAACAAGTTCAAACGAGATCCTTATTCCACAACAGAGACTATACTTCAAAACACACATTTAACAACCAGAGGGGATGGATTCTCAGCAAAGTACTTTACCTACAGCCTCATCTCCATTATCTACATTCTAGTGCACACTACGTAGAATTCCATGAAAGTAACCACCGGTCATTACAAAAGACACCAGTGACACAACACCTGCAGGAAATATCTTCCCTGATCTCCTGAAGCGAGAACCCATCACCACTAGAAGCGCAGCTGAGATGCCTGGCAGAAAATAAATCCAAGCATGACATTCAGTTTGAGGGTAAAATCCTTAAACTCTAATCACACCAGAGGTCGAAATTAAAATAGACCAATGTCAAATAAGTATCCACCCAATTTGGGACATTACTGACTTGACAAAGTGCCCTATAGCCAATCACATATGATGGTTAAGAAAATTGAAGGTGCAGAGGAATACGTGTTGAGAAACTAATTACTTACCAAGCCCAAGAGATGATGCAAAAACGGGTCTTACAGGTAGCTGGGTAAAAACAAAATACAAAAGCAAAGCAGATATTCCGCCTGCCAACAGTGATTTCTGGCTGCCACTCTTCAAAAAGCCAATTAAACCACCCGCTGCCAAAAACCCCACATAAACAAGATTACAATTAGATACAAAACTGGGAAAAGAGTAATAAGAGAATACATAATCATGGTCTAGTTCAACAGAAAGTAAATTGCTGATGACCAAAATATGAATGAGAGAAGAATTACAGGGAATTTAACACAATAAAATAATTGTCTAGGATGCAACAAACTGCAGATTATTCAAAAATCTTATATTTGATGAACTAATTGACATGCAATGCACTTCCAATTATCCAAAGGTATCACATGAAAGTTAACATGTATCTACTGTCAAGATTAATTGGTCTAAGCCAACAAATGTCGGTCCAATGTGTAAGGACTTCGTCCATACCCTATAAACATATGGGTTAAAATCCCATTTGGGATACAATGACCTTTATTGGTGGATAATTTGTACATGCCTCTATAAGCACTCTTTGAATAGTGAGGCTTGCCATGGCCCTAATAAGTATCCAAGACCCAATATAAGCACTCTTTGAATATTGAAGCTTACTACGGCCCCAATAAGTTTAAGACCCAATTTATTTTGTTTCAGGGAAAACATTGCTTTGTCAGAATTGAAGTGGTATTACCAATGGGGGTTAGGTCTAGCGAAAGGAGCTAGTCTCTCACAACGTGGCGAACCAAAGTTCGAATCCCCATTGGGAGAAGCGCTCACATTGAATGTCTGATAGTGCCTCAAATAGAATTGCCTCCAATAGGAGGATACCTATGCTTAGCCAAGAAAAAAACAACAAAAAAAATCTATGTGGTATTGGGAGAATGCTCAAGAAGTACCAGATCAATATTTTAGAAAATCAACCAAATTAAATGCAGAGAACTAGGAAGTATGAACACCAAGACACTCACAAGGAGACAACAAACTTTTAAGTGTCCTCATATATCTTAAAACGTCAGATAGTATTATGTCCTGTCATGTCTGATATATGTATCTGTATGCATGGGTACAACTTTTCCTTGAGGTTCCATGTTATATAGACAATAAAATGCCAGCAACGATCCAGACAAAATATAAGATCATATTTTGAAAATTTGACCTTAAAAAAGGCACTTATTCCCCATTGAATGAAACAACGGTATAAGAAATCATATAGAACGGTAACAGTAAATCTATGCAATGCTGATGAAGCTATGCATCAAAGAGAAACAACGTGGAGATGCCAAAATAGACAGATATTTAAGAAAGGGATAACTGAAAAACATGAATGTTTCACTGATCTAAGAGATTGAATACCCTGCCAGAACGTGGAAGTATGGCTACCATCAAGCATCAAATTGATGGGGAACCTACATGCAGGAAAATATATACTCTCACGGTCTCACCAACTTGAAATAAAGAGTATGACTAAAATTAAATGAGTTATGGCGATTCCCCCAAAAAGATAATCGTTGGCAAAACTATCTAAATAGTGGATGTAATATGGTGTGATATAGACAATCACACTAAGACGTGATTGAAAGCAAACAGGGATTCAATGAAAGAATCGATATGGCGCTATACCGAACTGCAACTTTTAATTGAATTATTTTCGTGAGTTTTTAAGTATATCTTTAAACCCAGAAAGTATAAACACTAGCGTATGAGTAACCAGGGAGCAGATCCAAACGAAAAATTACTTGAACATCTTTGACCGAATCTCCAGAAACAATAACAGCCATTTTAAGGTAAATTGGATGCCATCGAGCATTATAAGCTGAGAAACAATACTAATATTGGAAGAATAACGAAAAAAATCATGCATCATTCTTCCTCAAAGAGGAATATCTCAATGTTTAAACCAGTCTTATTATCAGAAACAATAAATAAAAATGTCGCAGTCTTGCAACAGAGGGTACAGGGGCGATTACCTCCAACTAGCGCCGCATATCCTAGAGTAAGTTTCTGAGACATTGATAAACCTGCCTTATTCTCGTCTCCGCTTGAACCCTCCTCACTTTTGTCATGATCACCGCCGCCTCCATTACCGTCACCACCACCACCTCCACCTCCACCGCCATTCCTGTCGCCAAACCCGTCTCCAACACCACCAGTTGTATCTAAGACAAATTCCGGTTGATTGGCTTCCACATTAGAAAGAATCGAGGCCTTAGAGTCCGAAGAGGCAACAGCAGAGCACAAATGCTTCTGATTCAACCTGTTCCCCGAGTAACCCAAACCCAGAGAGAAAGGTAGTAGGGTGGAGCGATCAGAGCGAGCTGCTGCTGCAGCATAACTGCTAGCAGGAAATGAAATGCAGTTCAGAGGAGGCACTTGGACCTGAAGTCGCCGAGATCCGGCGCAGCCGCCGCCATGAGACCAGTGGCATATGATACTGCTGCGACAAATGCCTAAGGCACCCTGCACCATCGAATCGGAGCTGTATTTGTTTGTTTACTGCTCAAATTTTCGTTGTCTTCGTTCTTTATTCTTCTGGTAGGTTCCGTGATTCCGGAATTACCCGCTCATTTGGGCCTATACCTCATTTGGGCCGATTCCTGACATTTTGGACTTAACGATCTGGCTAATGCATAATTAGCCAATTTTTTTGATAGGCGATCTCGTAAGTCTCTATTAAATGCTCAAAGAGTCCGGGACTGTGCCCTGACTTTGGTGAGGGACTGATGTCGAACCCCTCTAAAACTTTTCAGTATATTTAAAAAAAAAAATTAGCCAATTTTTTTAGGGACTTTATGAAAAGCCTCATTCGCAGCTTTGAAAACAAAAACATTCACTTAAACTGAATACTTTGTAACTTTTCTTGAGCAGAAAAAAAAAACTCTTTAATTTTTTGTTTTTGGTATAAAAATTTTAGGAAAGGAATCATCCACGATCTAAAAACAGGGCAAAATCTCTTTTCCTGCTAAGTGATACTAATGTTGTTGGGTAGAGCGAGCCGTCTATTACCTTCAGGTGTTTCCTTAGGCACTCAGGAGTTACAATGTCTTTCCCAACGCCTTGACCAACTTCAGGACCAATTCCCTTCCTTTTGATGAGGATATCTCACCTCTTTGCCACTTAAACCCAAATTGCCACTTAAACCCAAAGACTACAGTAAATACTCAAATAATAAATAAATCAATCAAGAAACTACTTTGAATAGGGAATAAACGACACCAAAAAAGAGAAAAGAAATTGTAATTTGAATTGGGAATAAAATAGATAAAATGCAGTGTCGACATAGGTCATTGGGGGAATTCAATATTCAATATACTTCAAATCACGATCAACTACTTTTGCCCCTCCCTAAAAGTTGCCTAATTCAAAGACTTGACATTTTTTATGCGTTTTGAGTTATCTCTGATTGTGACATTCCAATTAATGTCTTTATTGCTTGTCGTTTCAGCTAATTCCTCTCAAGTACCTTGATTAGCCGAATCATTGACCATTATTTCTGATGTAATACAGGTTATGGTAAACCATCAATATAATGGGCCGGTGCTGCTTTCTAAAATCTGTAATGCAAACATTCAGACCCAAAAAAAGAAATTGAAATATATTTGCCTAAAAATAAAACGCTTTAGAAACTGATAGAATAATCCATTTGCTCACTAAGCAATTATGATGAAACCAGAGCGAAAATGAGGATTCTTCCACACAAAAAGAGACCGATAACAGAAAAACAAGCGAACCTATTACATTTTGTTTGACCGTTTCAGCTATGCTGATAATTACAAAGATATTCCATTGAGGCAAAAGCGTGCAAACCAACAAAAAGGGAGGCGTAGAAGAATATCCTTCGGGATCCACAAGAATTTCATGTCATAGAAATTCTCAATTTTATCATGACAAGCAACACCACAACCTTGTGAAACGGTCAAATATAAAACTTCAGATAATCAGATGGAATGGTGCAGCATTTGCCTCTCTCTTCTTGTGAATTAACAGATAAAAAATGGTGATCTGGATAGAAGCAGATATGATGAAAGGTTCAGAGAAGATTAGTCATCAAGCAATACTGCTGCTGATGGTAATAAGTTTGAGCATATCACTTATTGCAGATGGCAAGCATGTAAGCATCAAGAACAGCTTAGGATCTGGGAAGAACATGACCCTGCATTGCCAATCCAAACATAATGATCTGGGTGTACATAACTTAGAAGATGGAGAAGAATTTGGCTGGGACTTCAATGACAGTGTGACTGGTACCACACTTTTTTTCTGTGATCTGGAGTGGGCAAGTATTCAGCAGTACCATTTTGATGCTTATGACTTTGGCAGAGACATTGTCAGGTGTGGTAGCACCGGATGTTCATGGCTTATATCAGCTGAAGGCATCTATGGTTTAAATGCACAAACAGGATACTGGGAATTCATATACAGCTGGCCTGCAAATCGATCTCAATGATTTTGCAGATTCAGTGTTTCGTATCAACCCTTAGGATTATCGACATATGCATTAAAACTATTAAATAGCAGAATTCTTACAAGTATCTTCCTGCTATTGCTTCATATCCTTCTCATAAATTTGTAACTTGTAATGTTTGTGATAGGGTACCACGTCCTCGTTTACTCAAGGAAGAGGCATTTGGATGAGACAGATTAGTGGTAGTTAGGAATTTATGTTTTATGTTTCTTATGTGTGTTTTATTATAGTTAGTTAGGGAGTTATTGTCTGTTTGTTTTTGTGTCTTTGTAACTTATGTTTGTTAGTTATGCATCTCTCTATATATTTCTTTGTTAGTAAATAGATTATATGCAGAAATATATTCAGAAAGTATTGTCTTACTTGGGTCAAGAACTTCAGATTCTGGTTCTTGAATTGTTTTGATCATTTATTCTAGATCTTAAACTATAGGATCTACCAATTTGGTATCAGAGCATGTTCTTTCTCTAGGCCATTTTTGTGTTATGGGAAACAACCGTAAGAAGCTACATCAACGGATCATTCAAACATGAGCCTTGAAGCAGAGCCATCTAAAGAGGAGAAGGAGAGTTTTCCACCAACAAATGATTTGGTTCAGTAAATGACATTCCTCGTCAATAAAATTTAGAGTATTGACACTGAGATGAAGGAGTTGAAGCATCAAAAGAAACTGATTTTAAATGAAGATCAAGAGAACAAAAAAAATAAGAAGACAACAAGAAGATTATGAAGAATTTGAAGCTTACAACCCCTGATGGAATAAACTACCGCATAGAAAACCTTACACTGAGGTAGAATTTCCCAAGTTTGAGGGAGAAGATCCAGGAGGATGGATTATGAAGGCTAAAAAGTATTTATGCTATCATCAAACTCCTTAAGATATCAAAGTGGAAGTTGCGGCGATGGTTTTAGAGGGTGATACCTTAGATGTCTTTACTTGGGTTTCTCTAGGTTGGACAATTCACTCTTGGGACGAGTTAATTCAAGTATTTTAAGGTAACTTTGGTCCAACTGAGTTCTAGAATCCTGATATTTTTTTGTGCGATATCATACAATTTAGAACGGTGGAGGAATAAAGGAAAGAATTTATTAGGCGGCCATCTAGGGTTCACGGCTAGCCAGAACATTTTTTACTGGTGGTATTGATTCACAGTTTGAAAGAAGAATTGAAGGCTGATGTCAAGATCAAAAAACCCATAACTATGTATAAGGCCTCAAGTTTGACCCTAGAATTTGAATCCAAAATTCAGAGTCAGCCTTTGCAACAGCCTCCTGAGTGTTTTTCAGGATATCATGGCATTGATTTGGGAAATAATTACAGAAATAATAAATATCCAATACCACGTCAGCAAGAATATTCACCAAATCAGTGCACTCAGGGTAACCCTTGGTTCATGCTAAACAACCAAATTTGATGGGATTCTCCAATCACTCCAATTATCTGAATTTCTCACTAACTTCAGCCTTAATGGACAATGAATGAAAATTGAGGAGAGAGAAGGACCCATGCTATCGTTATGGAGAGAAATTTTCTCTAGGACATCGTTGCAAATCAACCACCCTTAGCTTGATGGAACTCGCTGATGACAATGAAGAGGATCATAGTCCGAATTCAGAGGAAGACTTCCACGGTGACTCTCAATTGGTCGAGATATCCCTTCATGCCATTCTCAGTTAACATATGGTGACAACCATGAGAGTAAAAGGAGTTTTAAATTCTAGAACTGTTCTAATTCTTATTGATAGTTGTTCTACCCATAATTTTATCTCTAATCATCTATTGATCGAACTGGGAATTAAACAAGAAATTCTTCTTGGTGTCTATGCGTTGATTACAGCATTGCTGCAAAAGGGCTTCATTCAACCAAGTGTAAGTGTAAGTGCCTTTGCCAGTCCTCCTGTTTTGCTAGTTCCAACGAAAAATTCTCCTTGGCGTCTGTACATTGATTACAGAGAATTGAACAAGATTATGGTGCCAGATAAGTATCATTTCCTCAGTAACTTATTGATGAGCTTCATGCTACTACCTATTTTTCTAAGATTGACTTGCATTCAAGATATCATCAAATTTGAATTCACTATTATGCCATTCGGCTTGACCAATGCCCCTTCCATTTTTTAGGCTATTTTGAATGAATTATTTCGGCCACATATAAGAAAATTTATTTTAGTGTTTTTTTTATGATATTTTGGTTTACGCAAGTCTTTTCAGGATCATATCACTCATTTGAGTATTATCTTTCAACTCTTGCATTTGAATGAGTTTTATACAAATCCTGCCAAGTGTGATTTTTTTTAGTTTGATCTCTCATTTTTGGGACATATTATTTCAACCAAAGGAGTAATGGTAGACCCTGACAAAATTATTGCCATTGACAAATGGCCTCTTCTTAAGAATCTTACAAAACTTTGTGGTTTTTGGGTCTTTCAAGCTATTATCGCAGATTCTTCTTAAGAAAAATGCCTTCAAGTGGGATGAGAAATCATTATCTGCTTTCCAAGAACTTCAAAAAGTTTTGGTTAATGTTCCAATATTACAGTTGCCAGATTTTCCAAAACAATTTATTGTTGAATTTGATGCTTCTTCTACAGGTATTGGAGTTGTTTTACATCCGGAGGGTTATCTAGTAGCCTTTTACAACAAAGGCTTATCCCAATCACAGAAAAATGCATCAGTTTATAATCGGGAATTATTGGCACTAGTCTCTTTTTTGCAAAAGTGGAGTCATTATCTTTTGGGACACAAGTTTGAGATTCATAGGATCATTTTAGCCTCAAATATCTTCTCTAGTAATGTATAACTACTCCAATATAGCAACATTTTATCCTGAAACTCCTACCTTTTGATTTTCAAATCATTTACAAGGCTGGATCTTCTAATAAGATTGTTAATGCTTTATCCCGCATACCATATTCTGGTGACTCTTTTCTTGGTTATTCCCCATGCTTCATTATTTGATGATCTACCTGCTCCATTGTATCAAGATCGTTATACATCTTCTGTCAAGACATCATTACAAGCTAATCCTCATTCAATCCCTCATTTTTCTCTTACTGGTGGTTGTTTATACCATAAGGATTAATTGATTATGCCTGCTACTTCTTCTCTCACTTCTAAATTGATCATGATAGTTCTTTCCACTCTTATTAGCAGTCATGGGGGTATCTTTAAAATGCTAAAACCTTTGCAACAGTTCTATTTTTAGCAGCATATGAAGGAGAAAGTCACCACCCTTATCCAGAATTGTGTAGCTTGTCAGCATGGCAAATACATTCTGCAAGCTCTAGGCGGTCTCTTGCAGCCTTTACCGGCTCACCAATGGAAGGATATTTCACTGGATTTCATTATTGGTTTACCTTCTTCTCATGGTTTGGAATGTATCTTTATAGTAGTTGATCAGTTTAATAAGTCAGCTCACTTTATGGGTATGCCACAATCTTTTTCATCCAAATCTATTGCTTCTCTTTTCTATAAAGAAGTGGGTTCATTTGCATGGTTTACCTAAATCAATTGTGTCTGATAGGGATCCTATTTTCTTAAGTGCTTTTTAGAAGAATTTTGTTTGAGTGAGACTATTCTAAAGATGAGCACTTCCTACCATCCTCATATTGATGGCCAAACTGAAGTTGTTAATTGATGCTTGGAGACTTATTTAAGGTGTTTCTGTCAAGATTTTCCTAAGTGTGGAATCATTTTCTACACTGGGTCTTCCTGCAATACTGGTTATCATTCTTCCTCGGGTTACACTCCTTTTTAAGTGGCTTGTGGTAAAGATCCACCTACTTTGCTGCCATTTGTTAAAGGTGACACTCGAAACAATGATTTGGAAGAATTCTTTGAAGAACGAGATGTTGTTTTGCACATTATCAAGACCAACCTTGCTTTTGCTCAGTCTCACATGAAGACTCAAGCTGATTCTTACTATCAGCCTGTTTGGGTTAGCAGTGGGGAAGTGACTTATTTTCTTTTTGACTTTTGCAGAAGGAAGATAGGAAAAAAATCAGATTATAAATATGATTTGTGTTTGAAGTGACAGTGGCAGAAGTTTTTTTTTTTCCAAACGGAAACATGTTTAAATTATTATTTAAAAAGTCAGTTGAGATAGAAAATGATTAAAAATGACATGGATTTTATTGAATACTACATAAATTAATATTAGTTGTATATATTGTGGTAATTGAAGATAAAAATTTAAATTTAAATTTTTAAAAATAAATTCTTATTAAAAAATTAATAAATAATAAAAGTCCTTGATTAACAAAAGAAAGATATTTCTGGCAAAAAAAAAAAAAAAAAGTTCCTAAAACTTCTGTTTAACAAAATTCTTATTAAAATTCTAAACAAAAAGGCCTTCTCTCTTATTTTCTCTTATTAAAAGAAAGATATTTGTGGCAAAATAATAATAATAATAATAATTTATCCCTTCCCTCTTTCTCTTATTTTCTTTCTTCCATACGCTACAGAAAAGTAAAAAAAGCTCAACCCAAAACGTGACAAAGCTCCCATCCCCTGTGTCAATGGAAAAGTCACTATTTGGGTATAAGCCCAATGAGAAATAAGTCAACTCAAACACCTCCAAAAATCTCCAACTAGGCTTTTTCCTCACTGAAGTTTTTTTCCCTCTACAAAGCTCAACCCACCGCTGCTGACGTTGAACCCCCAATAGGCTCATGGTGTTTTTAAAAGTTCAGTCGTACAGCCAGAAATCTTTGGCACAACGAAAATTCCATAAATTGGCTCCTTGTTGTTTTGGTCCTTATCGTATTAAGCGCCTGGTTGGTGCATTGGATTATGAACTTTAGTTACCTCCAGGTTCTCGACTGCATCTTGTTTTTCATGTTTTTCTCTTGCGTGTTGCTCATGATTATGATGTTTATGCTCTGTTGTCTCTTTTACCCATTTTTGATGATTGGGAATTGCTTCTTTAACCTGAAAAAGTACTTGATTCTAAGGTTCATGCTGACAACGACACTATAGAAGTTCATCTGCTTATCCAATAGAAGAATCGATCTCCCAAGGAATCTAGTTGAGAACCCTATGATTTGATTGCGACACAATTTCCTCACTTTCGCCTTGATAGGGTACCACATCCTCTTCTTGTTTACTCAAAGAAGAGGTGTTTGGATAAGACAGATTAGTGGTAGCTCGGAAGTTATGTTTTATGTGTCTTATGTGTGTTTTGTTATGGTTAGCTATTTAGGGAGTTATTGTCAATTTGGTTTTGTGTTTTTGTAACTTATGTTTGTTAGTCATGTATCTCTCTATATATTTCCTTGTTAGTAAACAGATGATATGCAAAAATATATTCAAAAATTATTGTCTTAGATCAAGAACTTCTTGTTCTGGTTCTTGAATTGTTTTGATCATTTATCCTAGTTTAGTAGGATCTACCAGTTTGCTTCCTCTGAAATAGCTCTGCAGACTGAAAGAAGGAAAAAGAAAGGAACAAAAATGCTGAATATCACCCCTGCCATTGTTTTGCTCTAATTGTCTTCAATTATAGTTTGATATAACTATAGGACACATTCTCAGGATATGCTAGAAGTAAAGGCAAATTCTTCAACTGATAAAGGTATTGGCCAGATGAATAAAAGCAATTGACTCATTGAAACTAGTACGAGAAAAGAGAGCATACGTTATTACAAAAATTGATAAACTCTGGATTACAAATTTAAACATGAAACAAGGCAGGAAGCTAAATTTAGAACTCCAGGCCATGTTCCCGAGCTGCATCAGCAATTGCTTGTACACGGCCATGGTATGGGTAACCACCTCGGTCAAACGCCACCTTTGTGATTCCTTTCTCCAGACAGGACTTTGCAATGAGTTCACCAACCCTCTTGGCTACTTCCTGAAACCATAAGTTTAAAAGATTCAGGACCAGCGTTTAGTGATTGAAAATAATAAGGAAAAGAGAAAAGCAGATACAGCAGGATCTCTTTCTAAAGGAAGAATTGTGGAGGCATCACAAGCCAAAAACACAAATAATTGCAGGAAACAAAAATATGCAATCTGTTCATTGAGAAGATTCTAAAGTAATATCACAAAAGCCAGCTAATAATAGATATTATCAGTTGACAATATACTTTATTTGTTATTTTCTTAGGTAAATTGTGGAATATACGAATGCCAATTGAGGAGTTTGCTTTCACTCCTATAGGAATTATCTTCTCTCCTGATTGCTACTGGAATATTACATGGAATTGAAGGGAAGGAAAATCATGTAAACATTAAGATCGGTTACAAATCTAATGCATATATATCATCGCAATGAATAGAGATGAGCTTGAAGAAATAATAATTTTTTCCTTCTATACTAGAATAATTCTACTGAATTTTGTGTATCAAATGAAAATACAAAAATTGTTAATGACATTGAGAAAGGGCATCCACTTCAGGCGTAGTGACTTTATATCCCCTAAGTTTGGATTGCCAAAAGAGTTAGTAAGTAATAACGGAGAGGTTTGCAGTCAAATCTTGCCTTGAAGTACAAAAGAACTAGACTAACAATAGTTACAGAGAAAACACACGAACATGCAGATTCTAGAAATCCAAGAAGTTTTTCCTTCTTCATACTGTTCACGTGTAAGAATGTACAGAATAATATCCAAGAAAAAGCTTTTAGCTTAGAGAGAATAAATGGGTGTAACAAGAATTAGCAATAGTAATGAAGGTTTTCTACATCATTTTTGTTTTAAACGAAAGCTTTCTCCAGGTCATGCTGAAGATGGAGAATAATATAAATCAGATATGGTTTCCTCCTAGATATCAATAATCTGAATAATGAATAAGTATTCATAGCATATAAAAGCCTTTAACAACTTACAATTGTGGGACCAGAGGTGTAATTAAACTCTTCAGAAAGTGGCTTCTGCATCGTTGAAGCTGATACAAGCGTGTGCATCTTAGTGTCATCAATCACCTGGACATAGAGATGGTTGTTGGACCGGAAGACAGACAATCTTGGTCTTTCTGGTGTTCCTTCAACCTGAGAAGCATGAAATGAATTCCATAATGCATATGCATTGCATCCTTAACGACAACAAAATTCATTTAACATAGACTGGTTTACTACCATGGGGAAAAATGCCAGTTGCCAAGGAAGTCTCATATACCAAAAGCATACGAAATACAATAAGAATGACTATGACTAAAAACAACAAAAATGGTTAAAATAAAATAAGAATAAACTGCACAAGGGCTTTCAGAAGTTTTTCTACACAAAATATTCATTGCGCTTCTGTTTAACTCTGCAGTATCAGTATTTGGCTAAACCAAAGTCTGTAATATGCACCTTTCGTGACCTCCATGATTGATTACTTCACACTTTTTCTTTCCTCATCCTCATTCTTCCTTTTTGTCTCAAGGAAATTTATACATTCATAGAACAGTTGGATAGAAACTAGCAGCTCATATTTGCAAATCTGTCAGTGTAAGTTATGAGCTTCATTCAAAAATCCGAAGTCAAGTACAGAGTGTCATAGGCTTGACCGGTTGAGAACAATTAAATCAGAATGACAAATAAAATCATCATCGGTTCCTCAATTCTATCAATAACCTGCCATGCACCGTTTAAACATAACCTGTATAAAACCAACTTAAGATAAAGTTTCCCTTCGGTCAATTTCGGCCTCAGTAAGAGTTGCTAGGCCTTCTAAGTTTTGGAAAAGTTAAAATACGTTTACCAATGCAATTCAAGGGATTATTCAAGACACATGATCAGTGAGTCATAGTGAAGGAGGGGTATAATGAATCTTCTTCAGAGCAGTAACATATGGATTTTGAAAATTCAAACAATAATATGAAGATTGCTAACTAACTCGGTGGCTAGTTCTATCTCATTATGTTCCAGTTATCTTGTCACCAGATTCTGTAGAGTATAAAGGAAATTGAGCAACTGCAATTTGGCAAGTCACTGTAGCAAATGAAGACTCAAGAAGACAAGAAAAGGTCAGAAAATGCAAATTAGAAAAAAAAAAAAAAAAAAAAAAGGAAGAAAGCTTGAACATCACCTTCTTTCGGACTCGAACATGGCGGGCAGTCCTATCTTCTCTTCTGGTCCTGGTCTTGGCTTCTACCACAAGAGAAGACGACGAAGAGGTATTCGAGAATGGCCTCGAAATGGAGGCAGGGGAAGCTATTAACTTGGTACCCATCCATGATTGGTGGGAAGAAGCTAATGCACAGTGAAGGAAGGAAAGTGAAGAAGTAGACATTGTTCAATTTCTTCGCAGAAAATTGGAATTCAACGATACATTACATAGAACCCCACTGGCGTCACCTTATCCTTCTCTTCTCCGATCGCGCTGCTTTATCACGTCGGGCCTCCTCTTGTCACAATCCACTTAGTTTTTTTTTTTTTGGTAAAGATTATATTTTTGAAGTTATATTACTTTTTATATGTGTTGTTTTTTGAATTTTAAATTTAATTTTATTATATATGCGTATTTTATAATTAAAAATGTAATCTTAAAAATTTATGGTATTTAGCCTTTTTTTCATACACTGAAAAATTAAAACTAAAACTAAGAACAACAAAACTAGGGATTACTGATAAAAGCTATGAGCTCCGTCCAAAGCTTGTTTTGCAAGCCAATCAGCCTATGCATCTTCTCAGCAAATGATTTGAAATTCGACATGCCAATGGGTTTTATTGTTATACTAGACATGTTTTCTACCCTTGCATAAATTTAAAAATAAAGCAAAAAATGAAGGATAGAGCATACTTTTTATACTTTATGAATAATGAAAGATATTATAAATTTTATTATATACTATGTATTAAGGTTTTTTTAAGTAAAGCTAATTAATCAGCTAGAACAGGATCCGGTTTTCTTACCTATTCTTTGAATAGGCCGAGGGAGCTCTTTCACTATAGATTATTCATGTGAAATTTGAATAGTCCATATTTAATTTTTGTTATTCAATGATTTCTAAATGAGAAAATCATTTTTTAAAAAAATATTAGTTGAAAGATTATCTTTATTTTAGATTTTCTACCTATTAAAATAATTTTTTTAAAAAAAACAAAAATTAAAAAAAAGAACTAAAGACGGTTCATAGTGGATGAACTCCCCTGCTAATCCTTTGGATAGGTAAAGAAACTGAACCAATCAGAACAGAATGGTAAACACTTTTATAGATAATGTTCTTGTTATTGCCCTTACAGATTAAGTTAAAAGAGTTGCATTGGCAAACCATCCTTCATTAATAATTGGTAACATTTTCAACAATTACGTTAATAAATCAAACCATTGTTTTTTATCGTTTTAGATATATTTTTCGGAATAATGATTCAAATACTTTATTAAATGTTTTAAAACTTGTTGTAAAAAACTACTCTACAAAATTATTTTAAGAACATAAAAATACATAATAGAATCATAACTCTTGAATTTTCTTCTCTACAAGAAGGGAGAAAACAATCTTGCAAGAGATTGCAGCCTCCTTCCTTTCTCACACCATCCAGAAGAAACACGGGTTTGTGATCTTACTGCTCTTAATCATTACCTTTAATATATATAAATGTTTAATATGATAAATACATGAAAATGTAAATGGAAAAAAAAATGAGGCGTCCGTCTCTATTAAAAATCAAATAAAAATTAATGAAGAAAGGCAAAAATTATTGAAATTATTGGCATATGTCGATTGTTGCCGCAATCAAACATCAGCCATGAGTAGCAGTTGAGAGAGCTCCGGTGAATTTTGTTCATGTCATTGTCATTTATCTGTTAGAGACAATCTGGCATAGCTCAAACACAATTTACAGTATAGCCTCTAAACTATTTATAGAACAGTTGAAATGCATGTTCTCAAAATAAATTGATCATCCACGTAATATTTAAGCAATTTATATCCCATCGTGTCGTTTATTCAAGAATGGAACTAAATTTCAGTCATCTGCCATATCTTTCAACCCTTAAACGACGCAATTCATCCAAAGAAAGACCACGAGATTCACGGTGCCATTGATGAGGATTAGAACCATTCTCACTTCTACTGGTGCCACACATCTCACATAAAATTAACAAACCAGGATTATCATACGTGCATGTCCGGCATCTCCATACACCAGACTGAGCTGTTCTTCTTGTGGGATCCCTACCAACAGTTCCCCTACCAGAGATCCTCCCCCGTCGAAACCGAAATAAACTCTTTAAAAACTTGATAGGCCAGTTCAATACCCCAGTAAGACCTCGCATGAGCGGAGTTAAGGGGTCTGAACCTGAAGAGCCACCCCTGAGCCGCAGATAAAGCAGACCAGCAAGTATGCCACCAAGATGACCAAGAAATGAGACACCAGGTACAAACATTTGAATAAGAATCAATTCGGCCCAAGCGGCATAACGGGTTGGTACTAATACTCCATGCACATAAGTATAATCGCTTGCTTGAGAATTAAGCACAACTTTCATGGCAAACAGGACACCAGAGAATCCAACGGAATATTCATTGTAATAAGCTCTCTCATAGTCAAACAATAGGAGAAGTGATCTGGATAGTATTAGAGTCATACCCTGGGATAAAGCAAGTAAGGCAGCCACCATAGCAGCAAAATCGGTACTCCCCATTGCACTTTCTAACTGCATTCCCTTCCATAGAAGTGACAGCATGTTGTAGACCAGGTGAGGTTCGCTGATATGGTAGAATGCTGACAAGAAGAACCGTTTCAGGTCCTTGTGCTGCAAGAACAGAGAATAGGATTAACATCTGAGTATATGACCAATTTCAAAACAGATTCTATATTCAGCATTTAACACATCATAACATGCAACTCCAAACTTTTGTTATAGATGAATGAATAGACTTAGTAGAGTTTAAAAGATGATTTCATAATACAATCACTCCATTTCAACAACAATTATAAAATGTGGGTAAATAATGAACCAAGACAGAAAAGAGATGACTGGTGGCATTTTATAAAGTAACTGACTTTCTCAGTAGTTTCTTGATTGCCAGAAATTAATAGTCATAAATTCTATAAATGTACTCCCTCTGGTCCAGGTTGACTTTTTTTGATGAAATAAATAAAGCTAAATAAGTTACTTAATCATATCATATGTTATATGTTTTGTTTCTTTAGATTATATATTAGTTTATTAGTCAAACTAAATAGTTTTGAGAAAAAAATAAAAATTCTCTAGAGTAATTTAATTAATTTCCTTAATCTTTCCAAAAAAACAAAAAAAAAAAGTGATCCGCATAGCATCCACTCCAATATCATAGTAGCTAAATCTGATCAGCTGAATCAACAGATAATTACTAATTAAAGGGAATAACTGGTCCAAGCATTATCAGGGTCCTTGAAAAAGAAGCATACACGCTAAAATCATTCATTCAATACTCCAAAATGGGAAGAAGGAAGGCCGCCATATCTGCTTCAAATGTTTAAGCAACTGGTGCTCTCATTCCTGGATTGATTTAAACCATGAAAATTCATGCACTTTAGATTAGCACTACAATATTAAACCATATAGATTTCAGCCACAGCAATGTTAACCTATGAAGGACATACAATTCAGATTTCACTTGTTTCTATATCCAACAAGTGCCAAAAACTTGCAAAGGACAAGACACCACATTTCAAGAAGTATCGGAATCTACAAATTTCGCAGCAATATCTGAGTCCTATCTCATGTATTGAACTACACATGAGATAATTCAATACATGGAATCGAGGACTGAAATTAAACTGATAAAGCATAGCCATAGAAAATTGTGATCTCGTCCAAACAATCCAACCAACATAGGGAAAATAATTCGCTCGCGGCAGATAAATAGAAAAGAAATTGAGTAAGATAAAGCATGATTAAAGACTCACCTTAAGGATGAGGTAAGGATTGAACCAGACTTCATGTAGAGAAGGAAGGATTGATTCCAAGAAGCTCGGTCTCAAATAAATGAGAGTATTTACAGCAATAAGACCAGCAGTAACAGGAGGTTTCCTATTGGACCTATAATACTCGCTAAATGTGTGAAGCGCCATTAGGGGCAACATTCCCCTCGATACTCTTCTTCCAATTCTCACTTCCATCCTTCGATTCAACCTCTCAAACTTCCCTCTAAACAATCGTGTTATTCGCAGAAAGTAGAAATTGGTTTAATCCCTAAAAGAAACGAAGAACTCTATTTGAGGCCCCCGCTTGCCTTTGGCCCGAAGAAACGTACATGTAAGTCGCAGAAAATTCGAGACGTTTCCCTTGCGTTTCTAAAATGGCGCTTGTCGGCAGGCCCGAACGAGAGCACGACGTCGTTTTACTGCTAACAAAACGCATGTCGTTCAAACATTGAGCAAAATTTGAAGAGATCTAGTTTAGGATCTTTTGCTGCCTTTTTTTTCAAAATAAAAAAATAAATAAAATGAGAGTTATACGTTAAACAGCAAGAGGTATAATAAGTCCCTTAAGCAAATACTAAGCCCATTCGATACGAGGAAGATTTGAGAAGGAAAAAGAATTTAGTGTAGAGAAAGAAGTGGAAGGGAAAATTTTGAGAGAGGAGGAAAGATGACTTAAGGGAATATAAGTTGTTAAATAGGAAGAAAATAAAAAAAATAGTAATTGGTAAAGAATCAGAAAATATTTATTTTACTCTCAAACAAAATTAATTCAAAATGAAAAGAAAAAATAATTTTTTTGCTAAAATATATTTCTAAAAAAAAATCCTCTTATCAAGTTCAAATTTATCTAAAAAAAAATTCTGCCAAGTTTGAATTTATCTAAAATATTCTTTCTCCAAGTTCAAATTTATCTCGTATAAATTTGAATTTATTCTTATTTTCTTGCATTATAGAAAAAATATTTTATCAGGCATAAATATGTCCAAAATTATTACTATTCATGTGAAAACTTAAGATCCCAACAATTTTGGTGGGATCTTATCTTCCCGCATATAAGGAAAGATTGATGAGTTCAAGAACTTGAGTTCCAAAAAATATTTGACACAAAAAGCATACCAAATAAGGGAATATGTCAATCTTCATTTTCCTTCCCACTGAATCCGTGTACTAAACAAGCTTCAAGAGCCTCTTTGCTTTAAAGAAAGGGCTGGAATGGAATGGAATTGAATGTAAAGGACAAGAATGGAAAATATTTTGTTACGGAGATGTTTAATTTACACTAAGAAAGAAAATGGATTGATAGGAAATTTTTTGCTTAGTTTGAAGAAAATGAAATAAAATATCATTTTACCCTTAAAAAGCAAAAATATTATTTAAATGTTCACGGGTCTCACGCTCCCAACTCAATTTTTTTATTTCACATTCAAGATCATATTAAGGGTCTTTTGTATCTTGAAAATCAGTTCCCATCAATTTTGGTGGCAACACATTTTCAATTATACAACTTAAAATAGGTTCCGACAAGAAGCAGGAAAATGATTTTCCCTTTACTGCCCCCCCATTTTGGGAGAACCAAACAGCTCTAAGAATAAAACTACTACTTACACATGAAGAAAATGAAAGACAAAATAACATCTAAGAAGGGGTAAATTGGATGATTTAAATTTTCTTTAAGAAATACCTCTATAAAACACAATTAAAACAGAGTAATGAAAGAGAAAATAGACACAAGAGATTTATATTGGTTTGGTTTAATCTCTTGACCTACGTTCAGTCATTAAACTCTCTGGGTATTTCTCTATCTCTATCAAATGATTACACACTCTATAATTCTAAATAATCCTTTCACTAGGATTCATTCCCTTTTACAAGTTGTAATCAATACACTCAATCTCAAGGTCTCACTACCTTGAGTTTCTTTATAGAAAATATGAATATATTTTGACTCTCTTACATAGTTGATTGACAAACACTGAAGGTCAGAATATCAGTAGATATTACAAAGTAAAAAGTGAAACACGATTTGCAATAAATTTGTTCTTGAGTAAATTGTTTTGGTGGTTGAATCAAATTGAATGTTTCTGCTTATATTTGGTGAAAACAATTAATGACCGTTGAAAAGCTTCAATGGACCGTTGTGAGTAATAAATGTAGCCGTTAGACTTAAAGTTCTTCCATTACTCACAGGCTTTGATTCTGCAAATGTTCCATGTCATTTTGTCACTTGATATTTCTTCATTTCTTTTGCCCATTGTGATATAGCATTTAATAAAGGAAAAAGAACAGAAATACCTTCAGAATGTTCAAAGAATGGTTGCCCAAATATTGCTTGGTTTTCTATAACAACATTAAATACTTCTGACGTAATCAATGCTTTTTTATTAATCTACAATTAAACCTTCATCTAATTATGTGAAACTCATTAACAACTTATTAAACATAGTTAGGAATAATAATGAGTGATGATATGAAGTATTGAAATTATAAGTAAGGATTCAAGATTTACAGGGATGGTGATTTGCAAAACAGAGATAAGCTAACTCGAGTTGTGCTTCTTCACACTCGAGTTGTTGACTCGAATTGCCCATAATCCACTTGAGTCACTGATTTATCTTCTCATAAAGTAGTTTGAAAGCAATAGAGAAAATGTCTTTGTATGACCTTGACTTGAGTCATGTACATGCAAACTTGAGTTATAGTTCTGTTTTCACAAATATCATCGAGTTAAGTTTGGATAGAATTTGATTATAGAATATGCTCGAGTCATTAAGTGATAACTCTAACAGATGACTCAAGTCACTCAATCTTTAACTTGAGTTTTCAAAAAGTTTTGAAAACAATTTTCACAAAGACACTCGAGTTACTGAATTTAAACGTGAGGCAACATTTTGACTGTTAGAAAATATTTGAATGCAAGACTCAAGATTTTGAAAAAGAACATGTTTAAGATTAAGTCCACAAATAATAACTCGAGTTTAATGCTATAAACTCAAGTTGATGTATTTCTTTAAAACATCTCATAAAGCCGTTAACTCGAGTTTCTAAAGAGTAACTTGAGTTAGGTTACAGTGAAACACTTTTTGACTGAAGTTTTAAAGTACTTTGACTTGAATCTGGAAACCTTAACTCGAGTCATGTTTAATCAGATACTTCACTAAGTCACTGATTTAAGATTTGATCAAGATAAAACATTTTTACTTGAATCATTAACTTCTTTTTGTTTATAATTGTCTGTTACCATTAAAACATACACAAGAACTAATTTGAAAGATATAAAGCGAGCAAATAATTTAACTACGATCAAGACAGAGGTGAAAAGATATATATCACTGTAAGTATTAGCATATTTTCTACAAATTCACATCCTTAATATGTTCAAACTGACATCAGCTCTATGAAAACAAACATACCTTGGAAAACCCGATCTCTGCAAGGAATCTAGTTAACGACACCTATAAACCACGGCCGGATCATTACATTAAAAATATATATCTAGATACAATATTAATTATATTATTATATTTGTTAGATCCTTCTTAAGTCCAGCTATATATAATAACTTGAATAATATTATATGAACAGGTTTTTCTTACTTCTTGACTTTTTGGTCCTTTTGATGATGGCAAAGTTTCATCTGAATGTAAAAATCATGAATACGGTATTGATCAATGGGGAAGAGTTCATTAAGGAGACTTGAATTTCAGAGATATATATTAACACGTACAGTGGTCTAGTGCATATAATTCTCTTTCCTATAGCATTCTTCTTCTTCATCATTTCCTGATTTCTGTAATTCAGCTCTAGAGAGCTATGCTTTTCCAAGGCCAATATGGCACTGGAGGTTTCTGTTTCAGTATAGAGCTTATTATATTATCACTTTTGGTATCAAGTCATGATCAATTAATTAAATCACGAAGAATGATCGATAATATACATAAGGACACACACTCATTTGTCTGTGTATATATACTTTTCTCATAAACGCCATTTTCCCCCCAAGTTACAGTAACTTTACTGTACAGGCGGCGACTGGCGCCTTATATGCCAAAACATAGTTTACTAAACTAAAATACACACTCCGAATTGCCTCCTTCGTAAAACTCAAATGGAATATTCATGTTTGGGTCCTCCCCACCCGGGGTTACGTGGTGGTGGAAGATTGGAAGATCCGCTTAATTTTAAAGTGCTCAAAACTGGAAAATAAGAAATTGACGAATTGAATTTGACCAGATTTTGTTTTGGAAAAAAAAAAAAAAGATTCAAGTATTTTGGTCTGCATTTTCTTAAATGGACAATAAAGCTGAGCACTGATGAGGTGGTGATAATCTCAAAGGCATGCTAGCCTTGTAGTATGAAAGCTCACATGTAAACGAGAAGTTGAGCAAGTTCAATACTTGAGGCTTTTAATTACCTGTAACTTTAATTAAAATAAAGAACAAGATCGAGGTGACGACAATCTCAACATAAACCGTAATGGAGGTTGAAATCCACACTATATACGGAATTGTTCGATGACTTCTATATTTATTATTTAGTATTATCAACAACATAATTTTTTTTTTTATGGTGTGATAGTAATTTTTTATTGTATTATCATCTCTTTTTTCTCGATCCCACAATGGCCAACTTGCTGTCATTTGCATTGTCAAGAGTACAACCTGTAAAATATACACACATATATGTTCTGATGATGATGAGAATTATTCTCAAGTCACACGGTATATACTTATTTTTTCTTATAATCTGATTAAATTTGACCTCTTAATAAGTTTTACTCAACTTCTCACCGCATTCTTTTGTCAATAAAGTTTTTATGTAATTTGCATATAAATGAGTCATAAGTTATCATCAGAAAAACTCTAATAATTCATACTACATACATATCATGAGTTATCAATAGTACTATAGCTTACTGCCTCCGTCCGTAATATAAGATATATTTAGGAAGTTGACCTTGATTTCTGATATAATACATGATTTTTAAATTTGTGAATAGTTTTCTAATTCATTCCTCTTCTCAACAATAATCAGTGATAAGAGAGAATGAGGGTATTAAAAAATAAAACTACAATGTTTTAGAAAATATATACATATTAACAAATTTAACTAACTTTTTAAAATATAATCAATTAGGTAAATAGGTATTATATTATGGATATAGATTCTCTCGGAATCCCTCCCCTCAGTGTCCTTCAAAATCTATGAATTTTGACTGTCCAAAAATTAATCTAACCTTGTAGACAAAGACACCTCATTTATTTCAAATCATCACATAAGGTAAAAACCACCGCATGTGATAAAAATGGAAATTTTAAAGATAGATCTCTCTAGATGGTTAGATTAATTTTTGAACGATTAGAATGTATACACTGAGGAGAAGAATTATAAGAGAATCGGCTCCCTTGTAGTACTCGAGAGTGGGGTATTTAAATCCAGATTAAACGCATTAAATTTTATTATTAAAAAATTGAAGCCTATATTTCGTTCGGCAGTTTGGCCATAGGCGTTGAGGAGAATAAGATACAATTGTATGAAAACTGTAAGTGATGAAGCAAGGCTCTGTCTAGGAATTGAAGTCATTGCCGGACGTTTGTTAATCAGCTAACCTTGGTAGATCATGGCTGTTATATATCTTCCTTGTCTCCGAGCAAAAAAAATATATCTTCCTTGTCATTTACAATACTCTCTCATCTTTCTCTCTTCTATCTCTCTCTCTCTATATATATATAACTAATCTCTCATTCTCCTAATTCGTCTAATCAATTGGTTCTCTCCAGTGAGCTAAAAGTTTCTTCGTCTGGTCTTGTTGGCCGCCATGGTAGTAATTAATTGTTATTGCTTTTTTCTGTTCTTCAGACACTTTCAGATGTAAAAGAAGAGTTCTTTGTTTACGACCCTAGCTACTCCAAAAAAATTTCTTGATGTATGCATGACGTGATTTATTGAAATAGGTGGAACTCGTGTTTATATGTTTATTTGATCACTTTTTAGTCACTCTAATCTCGTGAAATATACACTTGTGTATCGTATTCTATTTTCCTTGCGCACACACACACACACTGAAATTGTCATCGTTTGTTTAACCCAAAAAAATTGATAGGGTGTGGAAGAAGAGGTTGGAGATAAGATGAAGGATGTGGAGTATCAACCTGAGAGGAATATGAAGCAGGGAGGGTATAGAGCTACCTACTTCTTGTTCGGTGAGTAACATATATAAAATTTTTAAGGCGTTTAATTATTTAGTTTGGTTCGGTAAACAGGAATAACAAAAGCGAGTAATATATATATATATAATGGTTGGTTGGATATTATATGGCAGCAATGATGTTCCTGGACAACATAGGATTCGTAGCAAACATGGCGAGCTTGGTACTATATTTCATGTTGGTAATGTTCTTTGACGTTGCCACGGCAGCAACCTCCACCACCAACCTCCTCGGCACCACCTTCTTGCTCACCATCGTCGGCGGCTTCATCTCCGACACCTACCTCACTCGCCTCAACACTTGCCTCATTTTTGGCCCCATCCAATTGCTTGTACGTTGCTTTCATTTCGTCATTATATTATTACTACCTTTGCTCTTTAATATATAACTCAAGTGACATTTTTTTCTTGATCTATTAAAGAAAATCAATTGCTGCTCGATCTTTAAAGCGTTCAATTTGGTCGTCTGATAATTATATTTGAGTTGCAGGGATACATGTTGCTGGTGATTCAATCACACAATAAGGATCTTCAACCTGCAGGCCCATGTGGGGAAAAGACATGCGTGCATGGCTCTAAGGCGGCGCTGCTGTACGCCTCCATATACTTGCTGGCTCTGGGCGGCGGCGCAATCAGGGGCTGCGTGCCGGCCCTCGGAGCCGACCAGTTCGACTACAAGAACCCAGAGGAACGCAAGTACATCGCCAGCTTCTTCAACTGGTTGCTCCTCAGTATCACCCTCGGCGCCTCCATCGGGGTCACCTTCGTCGTCTACGTCAGCACCGTCAAGAAGGAGTGGGACAAAAGTTTCATCATCTCCATGTCCTGTTCCGCCGCCGGTCTCATTTTCATCGCCCTCGGCAAGCCTTTCTATCGCGTCCGTGAACCAGGAAATAGCCCTCTCCTCAGAGTCCTACAGGTCAATACACTTACATATATATAAATACTATGAATTATAAATTGATATATAATCATCATGTGATAGACAACAACTTACTTATTTAAAACAATTCATCTGACTCTTATACTGAAAGGGAGTATATTAATGGCTCTCTTATTACTTCATTTTGCAGGTTTTTGTGGTGGCTGTGAAGAATTGGAAAGTGAAAGTACCCGAAAACGCTCATGAGTTATACCAAGTTAAAAATAGTCAAGAAAAACCGATACCTCACACAGATCAATTTAGGTTTCTGGACAAGGCGGCGGTCGTTGGAGAAAGAGGAAGCACAGAAGGGAGTAAAAGGCAAGTGTGTACGGTAACACAGGTGGAAGAAGTGAAGATCTTAACCAGAATGATGCCAATCCTCCTGAGCACCATCATCATGAACACATGCCTGGCTCAACTTCAGACGGTGTCCGTCACGCAAGGCAACATCATGGACACCCGAATCGGAAACTTCACAGTCCCGGCAGCTTCCATCCCCGTTATCCCCTTGCTCTTCATGTCACTCCTTATCCCCGTGTACGAGTTCGCATTCGTCCCCCTCCTCCGCCGCATCACCGGCCACCCCAACGGTACGTATTATTGTTAACTTGCTAAATAATTCTCCTCTCCTGGATATCTCATTAATTTTTTTATAGAGAATAAGAAAAATGAATAAAGAAGTTATTTAATTTGTTGTGTATAATTGATTTATAATATATTGGTTTATAAACAAATTAGTTTGAAAGAAAAATTGGGTTTTGTATTAAAGACAAAGGTAGTGACTAGGATGAACTAATCTCATTTAATTTACAAAAATTAACGTTAATACAATTGAACACTTCCTTCAACAGGTATTACCCACCTGCAGCGAGTCGGGGTGGGCCTTGTCCTCTCCGCCATCTCCATGACTGTCTCTGGCATCGTGGAATTGAAGAGAAAAAACCAATCCACCCAACACCATCACAATATCAGCTTGTTCTGGCTTTCCTTCCAATACGCTATCTTCGGAATCGCCGACATGTTCACACTCATCGGCCTGATGGAGTTCTTCTACCGGGAAGCACCGGCCGGAATGCGATCTCTGTCGACGTCATTCTCGTTTCTTGCGCTGGCCATAGGATACTACCTCAGCTCAGCTTTCGTGGGGACGATAAACTCAGTGACGAGGAAGCACACGAGTAACGGGTTAGGGTGGGTGGAAGGGAACAATCTCGACATAATACACGTGGAGTATTTCTATTGGTTCTTGGCGATACTGAGTGTGCTCAACTTCGCTAACTATTTGTTTTGGGCGAACTGGTATAAGTACAAGGAAGAAGATGTTGCTGGGGACGATGAATTGCTTCTTGGACCCAGTAATGTGGGTGATGCTACTGTCTCTGCAAGTATTGTGCCTGGAAACCAACCTCAAAATTAATCAGTTAATTTCAGTACGTATGTTATATCTGAGACTGATGTTTCGTATGATCATAATTCGAATTCATCCTATGCGCCCCCAAGAGACAAGAGAAATGCCAGAGACTGCAGTAAACATAATAACAAATGTATTATTCATGTATGGAATGTTTCATCATTTCAGGTTATATATAATTAAAGAGAAAAGCATTTTTTTTTTTCATCAGCATTTATTTATATTAGTATGTACTTGACAGTTGATGAACTTCGTTTGGTCTATCATGCCCGGTTGCTGCCACACGTGGTAATCAATTAAAACTCAGTTCCATAATACATGTGGCCTTCGGATTCTTATCAAAGAGTAAATGAGCATCCAAACTCATCAAATCTGAATTCATTTTATTTTTAAATAGATGTTATTTCTATTTTAGATTCGATACGCATTAAAATGACTATTTTTTTAAAAAAAAATTGATGAGCGCAAACTCATTTCGTCACTAATTAGGACTGGATGCGGAGATAGCTATGTGAACAAGGTCCTTCTATCAATTCGAGCCGGGCCATTGATTTTTTTAAAAGGAAAACAAAAAAAATGAAGCCCAAAAGGTTTTTCGGGTCGGGCACAAAAACGACCCAATCCATAGCATGTATGCCCCTTGTGACTTTTGTATCAAAAAATAATTAACAAAGAGGATATGTAGAGACAGTTAAGAATTAATCAAGTGATCGTAAAAAGGCAAAGGTGTTTGGCCAATTAAAATGAATCCGTGTATGTATAAAGCAGCATCATTACAGATATTACAGTTCATTACAAGAGATCTTTGCCTACTATTAACATGACAGAAATTTCAAATTTCGCTTGAACCACTTCTTGTTTCCTCCCTCCCATGAAAAAAATAATCAGAGAAATAAACGGTTCTTGTGGACACAGAAGTCAAACACATAAATACAGAGACAATGATCTTAAGCATACGGCGGGTAATTAGTCAAATTACGTTTGACCATAAGGAAACAGGTAAGGAAAAAAGAAGTGAATTACTCTCCCTCCAGTTCTAATTATAAGATTAGGTAGATTTTTTGTATGAGAGGTTAAAAAAGCTAAATAAATTACTTAATCTTATCATAATCGATCCTTAAATTGAGTATTAGTTTATTAGTCAAACTAATTAGTTTGAAAAAAAATAAAAATAAAAATAATTTAAAATAATTTAATTAGTTCTCTTAATTTCTTCAATAAAAATTAACTTTGTCTTATAATTAGAATGAGATAACAATTAGAAACAGAATTAATTAGATTTGTAAGGGGTTGATATGACAATGTAAGCAAGGTAATCTATCATGTCCCCGCAATTTCTATAAGGAATCAGTGCTCTTTATTATATAAGTCACTCAGTTGGATATTAATTACATTTTAAAAAAAATATTCTTATCTATAGTGTAATGCATTTTTTCTTCTTTTAATAGAATATATATATCATTTATGATTTTTAAACACGGGCAATTTTATTCCCCAAAAAAAATTCAATGACTTAACCACTTCTCATTTTGTTGAATGAAGTGGTTAGAGATTAGGATCGGAGTGAGTGCTCAATCCAACCCGTATTATAATAAGTCACATCAAATTGTACTTCTTTATTATTACCAAAACTAAAGAGATGTGATAAACTCATGCATTCTATCTGAAAATGCAACATATCTCCAACATAATTTATCTCACATTTAAGATCACAAAGAAACACTATATCAAATTTCAAGTATTCTCCTAATAAATTGCAAATATGGGTAATATTTGAAAGAAAGTTCGTTAATATATAAAGCCCATCAAATGACTTTATACGGTAGATCAAGAAATTCTTCTTAAAAACCACTTACATACGAGTTATGTATGGATGACTTGGCAGTGTTAAAACAAACAAAATGTAGAAAATATGGGGAGCACTAATAATCACGGTGTCAAAAAAAGAGGGAGAAATATAAACAAGAGGAGACTTTATTGGGTTTAATGAAAATGAAGCATAGAAAGAGAAGAAGGATGGTTTTGTAGGAGCAAATGTGGGGAACACTGTTGGATTGAATGATAAGTAAGAGTTGGCTTTGAACCTTTAAGGTGTAACACAAACCTGAAACCATTGGGAGTTCAATCCACGAGGCCCCACACTCACACATTGGATGTCTCTCTCGATCTTTTATTTTCTGAAACAAAAGGGTTCAACTAGTGTGGGAGTCAAGCTTCCTCAGAGAGAAGGTTCAATCCTTACGTTGGTCAAGGTGCTGGAGGAGACATCCTAGGGGTCTAGGAAACAGTGGTAACGCTGGTAGAGGTGGAGACATGTGTACTCTCTGGTCAGTATGTCCTGTGGACTGGGCTTCAAGCGCCCTGCTCTTGAACTGTCGATGAGCCCGACCGCTTTCCTAAAATTTTTTTATCAAAAAAAAAAGTCACAAAAGAAGTGTAAAGAGAAATCAGAATGAAGATAAAGCAACGTAGCCATGGCTGATACGATTAACCTTTTCTTTTTTCTTTTATCATTGCTTCTAAGTCCACGCAATCCAAACTTCTTCCTCAATTCTCCCAAAGGATAATTTTTTAAAAAAAAGAAAAGGAAAGTGTAGCTAGTTTATGAAAATAATGAAATAAGTATAGTTTTCTTGATCGACTTGATCCCCACGTGCAAAAAAAAAAAAAAAGTTGGGGAATCAATCATGGAAGAAATGAAAAGAGAGTGACTAATTTGTTTTAATTTTACTCTACGACTTAATAATCTATTTGATCCTTATTACAAAACACTTTTTTAAAGATGTTTAGTTATTTTTATACATGTGCATGTATTCATATTTAATAAAAGTATGTAGTGAGATATATAGTATAGATTAAAATGACATAAGTGCGACTAATAAGGATAATATTAAAAATCATCAAATGAATTTTATGATAAACTTATAATGTTTTTAACCATTTTTATTAATATATGTGAATTCATTAAATGTGACTTATATTTAAACTCAGAAGAGGTAAATTGTAATATTCGATTTAATGTCCCATGTGTGTGTATACAGTTGCAATGCAATTATGTTGGTAAAAGAAGGAAAGTATGGGAAACAAGTTCTCGTAATAGAAATAGATGATGGAAAACGACCAGAAAAAAGTTTGGCAATTATACAAACACAAACAAGTTCAAATCATAGAACCATATCTACCATGATCTCCATACAGAAAAAATAATAATAATAATTAATAACCAAAAGAGAAAATGAATAATTAAAAGTCGTCATCCATCAGTACATTTAATTGGAGTATCTAGAGATGATGTAGCTATATGTAGCTAGCTATCTAGGTTACATTAATCTGCATGTTCTTGCTTGAATGAGGCTGGTGATGGTGTCAGAACCAAAAAAAAAAAAAAATTAAATTCTCATGCCACAACTATACAATTAATATGACAAATAAAGCAAAAATTCGATAGGTTTAAGTGTGCAAGCTTCGGCCGTAGATCTCATATTGTTCAAAGCCTTCATTTAGAAAAATGGGCTGCCAATAGTTGGCTTTGTCCAAAAGGCATTGTTATGCAGAATTATATTTTTAATAAAGTAAATCAAGCGTTAATTATACATACAAGAGGTCAAAAAATATGAAAGTGTCTGATTCATTATGAGAATATTATCGAATTTTCTTATCATTTTTATAAGAATTTGGTCATAAATTAATATTGATGGAGATTTGCCTCAAATATGTAATAGGGTATATATTCAAAATATAATATATGTGTACACACACACATAAAAATTTCTTAATGGGTGTGATTATATTGTTGGATTATTCAGCAGGTCAAAAAAAGATTATATTGTTGGATTGGTGGAGATCAGATGGATTATATATTGATGGAGAAAATGGGAAGCGCGTGGGAGAGTATTACATAGAGGAGTTAAAGGCATGTTTGGTTGTTAATTAATAAACGTTGGCATTAATGAGATAATTTTAATTATAAGTAAGATTGATTTAGCGACCTCCCACTTTTTTCTTTTATTTTTTTGTCGAAGGGACCTTCCACTTATAAGACAACATTATATTCTACCATTGTGCTACAGCAAGCTAGACTGTGGGTGAGATATTTACAATGTGAAACAGAAATATTGTATATCTTATTAACGAATTAGTAAGTTATGGCATTAATATTATAAATATATATCTCCTATCCTCTTATAACAACTTAATTAAATGAGATATGCTAGCATTGGATTTGAATAAGATCAATTCAAACAGCAGTATCTTTTATTCCGTTAAACCATCCAATTTAACTGATATAAAATCAAATACTCATTAATTTAATATTATATTAGTTAATTGAACCAACACCTTGATTAAATATATTTCAGCGGATCAAGGACGTGGGATTTGTAATGCAACAATTGGGGACTTGGGGTCACGTCCTGAGAAATATGCCTCCATGAGATGAAGAGTCACACACACAAACACATATACAGATATACACATAAATCTATAGATACATAGATATAGACACACACACATGTATATACATACATATATACGCACATATATGTTTATATATAATTAAGGAGCCAGATATATGCAGGCGATGACCATTTCCACCTTGAAAGTTCCGAATCCTTTCTTTTTGTCCCTTGTTTGTCCCCCCGATCACTTTCATGCCTTCAATATTCTACATCGATTCTTTTGTCCCAAAAAAAAAAAAAGATAAAGAAAATATATAGACTTCAGTCCCTAATACAAGAGTTAGTGTTGGAGGATTAAATTTAGTATTAAATATAAGAATTAAAACCATTTTTATCTTATATATCCAATTTATAAACTAATATACTATACTTAATTCTTAATATATAAGATCTTGTTGGTAGTGTAATCCGACGAGTCATCAAAAGACCAGAAAAGTAGTATTTAAGTTGGGTATGCGTCCAAATTGGTATTTAATTATGAGACTTACATAAAAAAATAATAATAAAAAAAATCATAACATATTTAGACAATTATAAATAAATATTTTTCAAGTTAATTTTTATATGTATTATGTAAAAAAATTAATTAGCAGATTTAACTACAATTTGATTATGTTTCGTTCAATTACAATCGAGTGAACTAGTATTCTGGCTTATTTAATTAACACACAATTGGATTCTAACATTATAAAAAAACAAGAAGGTACTGTATTATGGATATGGAGTGATATACTTGGTTAAGGTGTCGATCTTCACTTTTAGAACAGGAAGTTCAATACCAAAAGAGATGTGTGTGATATCCCACTGCCGTCGCTGGAACTTCTTTGGTAGGCGATCTCGTAAGTGCTCAAAGAGCCCGGGGTTGTACCCTGACCTTGGTGGGAGACTGATGTCGAACCCCTCTAAAACTTTTTTTTGTATAAAAAAAAAACCCGTTAGTCGATGTGAGGGTCTTATTGGTGGGTGATCTATAAGTACCCTCATAAACTGGTAGATTACAAGTGTCTGCCCCTATCTAAACTTTTTTATATCACAAAAAAAAAAAAGAACAAAAAACAAAAGTTGAGAGGAGACAAACAACGAAGGATACGTGAATAATGAGGAGGAACATGATTTGGGGGAAGAGAATGTTGGTTCTTTGTGGTGGCATTATGGCTGGTTCATATGCTTCTGGGCGTGACTAAAATAATTGCCTCACATTCAATTCAATTCATTTCCCTTTCATTGCTTGTCCCAACACTTTATCTTTGCTTCTGTCACCAGAACTCTCTTGCATGCAAAACCGCAAAATACAAAAGCCAGCTTATCATAATTATTGCCTTCATTTTAATTAATCACGTACTGGAGAGTGACTCACAGCCTAAGAATGCCACGTGAGCATTTAATCTGTCGATTAGCTTTTTTGTTGTTGTCATTTTTCTCTCAACCAAAAAAACTCTCGCGCACGTACACACCCCACTCATGGAGGGTTGAACACAAATTTCATTCTTAAGCTAAAGAGGTGTCAGCTATTACTTGACTCAACAACTCCAACAATCAAACTTATTTATTATTATCATAGATTAGGGATCTGCACCGAATATAATAGACCGAGTTTGATATCAATCCAAGGTATGATATGGAGAGGTTCTCAAGAGCTGTACAAGACAACCTCTGGTCTAGTTCGATCAAGATCAAGTGGTAGTATGAGGGCTTGCGTAGTATTAGAAAACTCTCAAAACCTAGGTTTCAAATCTAAGTTTGCGTAAACTGAAACAAAACTCTTCTCATATGCTTATATCAAAAGTTAATCCAAACAGGCACTTGATCCCTAAAAACAGGCTAATAACTTGATCAGACTAACCTGGTCTAGTTGGTTCTTTCTTACTTCATGCCACTTTTTTTTTTCTTTTTAAGTGGACTAACCGAGTTTGCTGAGTTCGGGTCAGATTTAAGTTTTTTAAAAAATGTGCTTTGTGCCTTGTAAGATAAAACACCTCTTACATATTTATATTGTAGTACAACATAAAATTATTTAAAATAAGTCAATTTAAACAATGCACAATAAATCCACAACTGTAGTAAGTATTTTAGATTAAAGTGAGTATATATAGTTTTGATGTGATGAAAAAAGTGGGAGAAAACAAAGAGAGAGAAACATGGGAGGAAGAGAGAGAGAGAGAACATTGTCTGCTCTGCAAATTCCGAAGACCTCACCCTGTTACTTTGACATCATGTTTCTTTGTCGTCTCATCTCTTTTAATTGTTTTGCTTTCTTCTCTCATTAATTCAATTTCACCCTCTCTTTAATCCCTCCCCAACCACCTCGGCACCCCTACACCTTTTTTTTTTTTTAATTTTTATTAAAGTACTTATCTTTTCTATGTTATACTAAGGTTCTTCAACTAATTTATTAAAATCAGAAAATGATGATTAACTTATTAAATACTGTATCTTAAATTAATTATTTTCAATTTTACTTATATTAAGTCAAGATTCAAATAAGAGAGAATGTATAAAAAATCATATTTAATCATTAATTACATGGGTAAAATTGATAAATAACTATTAATTATTTTTTATGTGACTTATATTGTGGACAAAAGCATTATTCTATAGGTGATTTATACTGTGGATGAGAAGAAGTACCTGGTTCTTAAAAAATGTTCATGAATTTTAAGTAAAAAAATTAAATACAGATCAATTTTACAAAATTTATATTTACAATTAAGTCAAGTTTACACACATTTTACGTCATTTATAAGTCAAATTTTTAGATTTTTTGCCAATTATTTACAATTCAAATTTACATACACTTCAAGTTTTTATAATTATAAGTTAAATTGTGTTATTTACAGATCAAATTTATAAAAAATTAGTTATGAACTTGAATTTTTGGGGGAGCATATCACTTCAGATGACCCATAACTCCTAATTGAATTCAAAGGCCACATCCGTACTAAATGAATTTAATTATAAAACCTTTTTTCTTTTTTAATTGGCACCTCATGCTCTATGTAGGAATGGAGTTTTAAATTGTCCAAATAAAAAAAAAAAAAAAGATGGATCACTGTTATTTATTACCACAGTTCATATCAAAAAGTTGATTTGTAAAATTACAATTTCATCATTAAATTAAAATATATTAAACCACAGTTAATCAATCAATAATCTATACATCATCATGAATTCATGATCATGATAAAACTATTTCTCACTATTATTTAAACTATAAAATACTAGCTCATAGTGATAGATGCACGTATAGTGGCTCTGTGCATGCAGAGCCAGCCATATTGATTGTAACGCCCCAATATTATATATATATAAATAAAATGAAAATGGTGTTGAGGATGATAAGGATGGGAAGGTATCGTAGGAGGAAGAGGAAAAAGAGAGGAGAGAGGAATAAGAAGGGGTGGTTTGGCCATATTTGAAATGAAGCAGAGAAATAAATAGAGAGGGTTGAAGATTGCCTGATGAGGCTAAACATATTAGTTACCCTTTCATTCTATAATCGGCTTCCTCTTCCCACCTACTCTCAACCTCTCAAATTTAATTAATTAAATTTTTTCATCTATTAAATTCAACATTAACCCATTTAATTAATTAATGAGCACCTACGTAGTTAATAATACTCCATTACCCCCTCTCATCTTAAATATTTACTCTATTTAAAGATTTTGGTTTGCTACTAGGCTCCTTGCTATAAACCACTTTGGTCATATTTACAAGTCATTTTTAATTAAAATCACACATGACAAGGAGGATGATTATAGGGTAAATTTTTAATTTTAACCTAACTCATTTATGAATTGGTATTTTTCAACTCTTTTCTCTCTCTTTATTTTCATTTGTATAATTAATATATGTAAAATTGTCACAATCTCATTTATTATTTGAAAGATGACTTATAAATATGATCAAATTTTTTGATAAAAAAAGAAATTAAAAATAAGACCATAGTGGTACATATATACTACGTACCACACCACAGTATCATTTTGAAAAAATTTATCAATTCAGTTCATACTTATTGAGTTAAGTAACCCTCCCCAGTATGAGAGAATTAAGTAATTTGAACTTATAAATAGGATTAGAGTAATAAAGTATATTCTTTCTTGTCTTGCATATTATTTTTGTTCCTCACAATGCCCTTATTTATTGGGGTATTTTTATTTATGAACATTAAATTTTAATAATTAAATGACAAGAGTGTTATTGGAAGATTGGTATACAAAATTATCTATATTAATCACAAATAGCTAACTTACGTACTTTATTTGTATTCTATGAATTAATTAATAGGGCCTTATATTTGGAATAAGGAGTCACTCCAATTTCTATCTCGACACACTTTTTTAGAAGGAATGGATGGTCATTATATTATGAATGACCAATTAAGTATAATGTTAATTATATTTTTTTCAATATTACCCCTATTTAAAATTTGATAAAATTTTCTTTCTCTACTCCTCAAGATGCTATTCCTTATTTTACATATGGGTAAATTTAAAAATTTCTTTCATTTTTTTAAAAAATAATAATTTAACCACCTGTTTTATTCTTGTAAAGTGTCTATTTAGATTAAGAGTAAAAAATGATTTTTCAATATGATTTATAGTGTACGGGATAAATATATAAGATAAGTTTTATCTTTACTCATTTTAGCTTAACATTAATTCTTATATTTTTGGAAGGGAAAACTGTAGATAAATTAATAAATGAGATATTAATGTCAGCATCATAGGGAAGTATTGAAACAGTTAAACAAGCAAGTTTAATTTATAGCCATAATAGGTTCCAACCTTGGGTGAGTGAACACTTGTGTTCCATAAAACATGTTTGGATAATAGCCATTTTCTCACCAGGCAATCTATTTTCTCTCCATTTTCCATATCTTTCCACTTTCTTCCTCCTCCTCAGTTCTTTTTTATGCATTCTCTCCTTCAACATCTTTTTCCATTGTTTTCATCTTTTTAGGTAACTCTGTCATAACTCATTATCTATCTCACAATTCTCTTGTCCCCCTCCTTTGCCCTTTTCTAAAAACTTTTGTTATTTTGGATTATAGTTGTGTAATTAATTAGAAACACACATTTATCTATGAGCTCATAGCATTTAACACAATACTCACTTTATTTCATTATTATTAAATGATATTCAGTTTGAGATTCGTAGCCACCCCTCTAAACACGGATGTTTTCTATGAGACTCGGACTTAAGATTTAATGGGACCTTATATATCGCTAAACCAACTCTATGTTAGTGATATAATGCCAATTCTCAACATGAGATTATTATGAGTTCCACTTATACTCTTTGTTCTTTTATAATAAGAGCCAGCTAAATGAGCCATGGTGATTTTTTAAAAAAAAAAAATTGCTAGAGACAACAAAATGTAAAAAATGCAACGTAACTCTGTTTTTTTAAAGTGGAAGAGAGAAAATGTATGTGGGAGACAATGTGTGACAATGAAATATAATAATAATGGGTAATATAAGTAATTAAATGAATGTAAAATGAGATTTTAACAAAAAAATTAAGACAACATCTAAGTGTCTCTTATAAATAAGAGAAGTGATATGTGGTAGGTGTTTCTTATTTTTAAAAAAACAAACAAAGAGAATACCTTCAACAACGGCCTTGTAAGGCCGTAGCTTCAAAACCCTAATATAAGAATTATAAGTAATTAGGAGAATCACACCCAAAAACCTAATCCTTGGAGTTGAAAAGCTCAGATTCCTTGTTTTAATTTAATTTTTTTGACATGGGATTTGTGACAAAGATTTTTCTTTCAACCTAAAAAAATTTGAAAAGAAATCTCTCTACCCATAAAACTCTAAAATGGTATTCCTCTGGTTTTTATATAAAGCACCAATTAACAATTCTCACAAACCAATAAAAACAGTTAGAGTCAATAAAATTATTCTAAAATTTAAGTAATTTTCAATATTACCCTTACTAATTATACAAAACTCTAATATCATATATTAATTATTACTCTCACACACTACCCTTGTTAATAATGAGCATACATAGAAAAAAAAAATAATTAATATCCATTGGGAACAAGTAATTGTCTTATAAAAAGGACCAAATAAATTAATAATTAGTGTCTTATAATAAGAATAAGAAAAAATACAAGAGAGACATATAAATAAAATTTGGGCAGCCTTCAATTTGGCATGCGAGGTCTACAAATTCCGTTATCTTTCTAGACCCAGACACAGGCACACTCTTACTCTTTGATTGGTTACGAGTAGTTAATTAACAACGAACTTGTATTGCCTTACTAACACTGCCACGCGTGGGAATATTATTAATTCATCATTTAAGTTTTATTTGTTGAAATCAAGATTAAGATAAAGATATCACAATATTTATAGTATTATATTTCAGTATTATTAAAAATAAGTTTACCTTGAATTAAATCGCAAGAAACGATGAGCTTTCTTCTTCTTTCTTTCTTTCTTTCTTTCTTTTTGAACTGGAAATAAATATAGAGCTTGATCTTGCAGGTTTTTAAAACAAGTGGTCCTAAATGTCACCATACCTTGTGACATGATCATTTATTGACGAAGCTTTTATTTCGTCTTGATATAATTATCTTATGCCTAGTATTTAATAAATTGCCCAATCAAACGTGAATTTTAAAAATCACTAGCTTCTTTAATATATATATATATATATATATATATATATATATATATATATATATATATATATATAAAGGAGAAGGATCTAATATACCAACAAAAATAAATGTTGTAGCCATCCGACCTCTCGAACAAGAAAAAGGGTCTAATATTGAATAATTCACATAGGATTATTATATGTAATTAAGAATAAGAATCACACTATTGATGAATATATGTTTAAATTATAGCTAGGAAAGAGTACTTTTATCAACACCTTAGTTTTCTCTGCGTTAATGATTTGATTTCATTATTTTATTATAATTAATCAATTCTCATACATGGTGTGCATGTCCATTGTGTTCCTCAGACAAAAAAACCATTGGCCCTTTCTCATCTTTAAAATTCACAACAATGATGTAAAGGCAATAAGGGTCACACAAGGAAAATTAAAATAAAATAAAGCAATAACAGGGCCTGCAAAAAAAAAAACATAAAAATATTTTATAAAAATAAAGTAGATTTCTAGGGTTCCAACCAACATAAACTTTCTAAAAAATTAATTAATTAAAGACTATGTAACTTAGGCCTTGTGGACTTGTCGCCCACCCTCATGGCAAATCAAAACCAACAAAAGAACCTATTGCAATCTCTTAACCTCTCTCTCTCAACATCTCTGAATGTTTAAAGTAGCCTGTCTAGCCAAAAGGATTAATCAATTTAGAAACTTTTTCCATAATCTAGATGTGTTTTCTTAAATACTCTGTTATTAAAATTTTAATATGAAACAATGCTAATAAATGAAATTTCCTTTTTATTTTATTTGCGTGTTTCATGAGTTTTATATATTTATAGAGGCCAGTGTGGCGGCTTTTTATTTTTCAGTGTTGTTGCTTCAGTTTTTGGTTTGATTGGAAGATGAGAACAGGAGAACAAGTTGATGGGCAGCAGCAAACTCAGTCGTCGTCATCTTCTTCTTCTTCAATTGATAGCAGTAATTACCCTTTGGGGACTGCGAAACCTGCAACAGCTTCATCTTCTTCTTCTTCATGTCTCTCAAGTGTTTGTAGAAATGCTTCCAACAGCTCCAGAACTGATTTGATCACTGACCTCAGACTTGGTCTTACCATTTCTCCTTCTTCTTCTCAACCTGGCTTTCCCAATTCAAATCCCAGGTCAAGGTACTTTATACCCATTTCCCTATTCTCTTGTAATGTCAAAGATTTAATTTTTTTTATCTGGGTTATTATGTTTGTCTCTGTTACTCTGTTTACAAAACCAGGATCAGTGAATGATGTTTTTGTCTTTGCATTATGTGAAGTTTTGTTGTAGAATTGGCTTCCTCTGGAGCTAAAAGCTTGAGAAATTCATGGGTTTTGTTTCCCTTTTTTGTTTATGCAGACTTTTCTTTTTTTCCTAATCTGGAAGCTTGAAAATTTCATGGGTTTTTATTAGTTGTCTCAGTGTTGTGAGTCAAATTTATGATTCAGAAATGAACTGAGTGAAGATTTTATGTTTTCAGGAATCAAACTTCAGATTGGCCTCCAATAAAGTCAATACTGAGAAGCACTCTTGTGGAGAAACAAAATCAGTGGAGCCAAGGAAAGCCTTCCTTATTTGTCAAAGTGTACATGGAAGGCATACCCATTGGTAGAAAATTGAACCTTCTGGCTCACCATAGTTATGATGGACTTGTTAGAGCCCTAGGCCACATGTTCAGGACCACCATTCTCTGTAAGCACTAATTGCAACAATAAAAAAAAATAAAAAAATAAAACCCTCACTTGATTACAATCTTCCTCTTCCTCTGCAGATTCTTCTTTCTTTTGAAATCTGTACCACCATGTTTAGATCAGGAAAGTTTTTCTTTTTCCTTTTTTTTTTCCTCATTTCCTTCCTTCTTCCTTTCAGGCCCTAATTCCCAACCACTTCATTCTGGAAATTTTCATGTGTTAACTTATGAAGATCAAGAAGGCGACTGGATGATGGTTGGAGATGTTCCATGGGAGTAAGTAATTATAATTAATATATATATGTATTTATCTCAAACTCTGGCCTTTGATCTTTTTTTAATTATTTTTTAAATGTATTTATCACAGGATGTTCTTGACCAGTGTGAAAAGGCTGAAGATTACCAGAGCAGACAGATGCTAATGCATAAAAACTCTTCTTCTTCCCCACAGGTTTCTTCTCAAATTTTTACTGTCCATAAATTTTTGTTTTAATGGGTGGGCTAAAAAAAAAGAGTTAGAGTTGGCCCAGAAAAACCAGTGGTCTCCATGATAGTTATATAAACCGATATTATATGGATGTTGTATAGTATCTTACTTCAGTGCATAACTACGGTGCTTTCTCACTAATGAGACTCTGTTTCATGTTGAAGGATCTTGAGTCCTGGTTTCTTGTTCAATTTTATTCCGTAATCAGGCATTAAATGCTAATCCAATTCATCTCAGCATCACGATCTTGAAGCAGAAGTGAAAATTCTCTGAATCACATAATGCACAACTGGAACTTGTGTACAAGTACGTTACACATGCACACGATCATATGTACAAACACGGTTTAATGATTCAGAGTTTCCAAAATGCAAGGCCCACATAGTGCTCATTGCCAAGCTATGAGTTTTAAATAACGGAAATTTGTTATATCATCTCTGTTCAAATCTTACCAGTTCAATTTAAGGGTTTGTTTGAAATGGCGATTCGAATTTTTAAAAACAGTTGTTTAATTGTGATTTATTATATATTTGATGGCTTATTTTACTTAACACAGTTTGATATTAAGATGAAATTTGTAATAATATCAAAGTGAATTCTCAGTGAATTCATATGTAAAGAAAGAAATATGTAAGATTCAAACCGCTCATTCAATTTAAATATCTAACATGAAGATTCTAAATAAGTCATACCATTCATGAAACTTAAAAGACTCGAGTTTTCAGCTTAACACGAGGCATGATACTAATCTCATCATGTGTAGCTTGATATGACGAAAAATTTATGTCTCACATTCCCACTTGTTTGAATCAAATATCTTTGGGAGGAGTATCGTAACTCGCAAGTTTCACAAAACTTATTTAATCCTCCGGAAAACAGTTCAAGGACTTTTAAAAGTTAAAATGACAACTGTATTGGAGACAAATTGAGCTTGAAAAGTAATCCGACAGGGAAAAAGGAAGGAACTGAAACTCAAAAGTGTGTGCTTGAAGGGTTCATAAAGATGAATATATGAAAACCCAAAAAAAGAAAAAGAAAGCCTATATATACACACACAGACACACACATATATATGTTTATATATAAATATATACCTAACTTGGACCATGGGGTTTGCTTGTGTGTTAGGGTCTTGTTGGGGAAGAATATGATATGATGGTGGTGGTTTCCCACACTCGTGTCAGCAACAGAGATTTTGCTTTAAGGTTGTCAAAATTTAAAACAAGTCTTGTCTCTAAACACGTGTGGTTGCTCCCCAACAAAATTATAAGTATTCATTCGTTTATATTATATTTTTAGATGTGAACTTAGTTTTTTTTCTGCATCTAACCTCCATGTTTCACCAACTGATGCTGATGCCTTATCTGCATAATCATTTTTATTCCTTCTTCTCTTTTCATAATTTCACATTATGCCCTCTATTATTATTATTTTCATTTTGTTTCTTTTTATCCTTTGTCAACATCTAATAATTATTGTTTGTCTTTCTCTCCCTCCCTCTGATTTTAACTTCTTCACTCCGTTGAATATATTTAACTTTCACAAAGCACGAACTACCAAATAACTTTTTCTTTTTTAAAAAAGAAAAATAAAAAGAAAGTCGTCAGGTAAGATTATGAGAAGGAGGCAATTTTTTTTTTTTTTTTAACTGAAGAATTTATTTATTGTTTTTTTTTTTTTAAAGTGTCAAGTTAACATTAAAGTTGTCCTCTCAAAATCATCCAAAGATGAATTTGTTTCAACTTTACCCGTGAACTTACTGAAGTTAAAAGGGTAACCTTTTTCTAATATTAAATATAACGCCCCGTCAACTAATTTGTAAAATTTAGCTAAAAATTTAAGTTTATTATCTATAATTAACATATATAAAATTTGTAACATGGTTTTAAAAATATCAATAATTAAAATTTAATGGCAGAGATAAAAATGAAAAATAGCTACATACCAATTCTCCCAAGGCATAAAGATCATTGAAGTGGGTTTTGCGGTTTTGCTTCTGCAGCAAAGCTTCTTCATACGCCTGTTACAAATCCAAAACAAAGCTTTCTCATACGCCTGGTACAAATCCAAAACATCATGTTTAAGAGATCCAATTATGTCCCAATGAAGTGTATCATACTTTTGTTGGCTCCGAGTGCACTGTTTAATTGTTCCATAGTGTGAGTATAAATGGGAGTAGATATCCTCATGATCTCTTTTCTTTTTTCTTCTTAGAATCTCATTTCTACCCTTAGATAAAAAAATAGACAGTTCAGATTAAATATTTTCCAAAACTATGATGATAGTATTTTATAAATTAATTTTGTTTGTATTATACTTATGAATTGTGTAGATCATGATTTAACAGTTTAAGTTTATTTATTCATACTTAAAATAATAGTTTTATAAAATATTAATTTTAGACCATCTATTTCTTTAAATCTGGGAGTGGAGATTAGATACTGAGAAGAAAAAAAAAAAAAGCAAACAAATATGTACATGGAGCAGGTAGCCCAAATTATTGGACTATGAAGGTGGGTCTAAGAATTACTCTATTTCGGAAGTGCAAACCCAAATACACAATTAGGCCCATTCACCAAAAAACACTCACATTGAGGCTTTTACTCTTTTGCTGCTTTGAAATTTGACCATCCTCGCCGAAAACTCATCGCGGGATTCTCCGTTAATTCCTTTCCCGCCTGGACGAAATCGGAAGATTTTCTGGCTGAAGTTTGTTGGCTTTTCACAAATTTGAGCTCATCTCCAGTTGATTATACCGAACCCAATGTGATTCGAGATTTCGGTAGAAACAATAATATCGATAATATTTCGCTGAAGTTGCGAGAGGGAACCCCTGATGAAGACCCCGACCTCTGCTTTCTACAAAACTCCCGTCAAATTCAGAATGTAAGTTCAAACTCTTTCTCTCTTCGCGCTTCTGGTTCGGTTCTGGGTTATATAAGCTAAATATTGAATGCACTCGCAGCCCAACTGCTGATAATTTTGTACCTATTCGACTGGATATTGAAATTGATGGCCAGAGATACAAGGATGCTTTCACTTGGAACCCTTCTGGTAAATTACTCCTTCATTTTAGCTTTGTTTACTTCATTGTCCATTATTCTCCTCGTTTTCTATTATAATTTAGTTTCTTCTTATTATTCGAAAATAAATGTGAAAATAACTATGGGAATTGCTTCCCTGCTGCTTGCTGGAATAATTTTACTTTGGAACTTTACTTCTGGCACATATAATCCAAACTTTATATCAGCTACTAGCTTAATATACTTTCAGAGACGTGGGTACTGTAGGTTATTTCGGCATATCCCTGTTGCTGGTCATCTTGCTTTTCGAGAAATGATAGTGTATGATAAGTTGGCTTATGACTGCTTCTGACCTTCATATGAAAAGTCAAGAAAACTTGTTTCGTACTTATGATGAATTAACGGTCATGTCTTGGGTACTATGAATTTTCCATGTCTCAGGTCCATGCCACCAGTTGATGTTAAACCTTAAACAAATTCTCTCTGTGTTTTTTTTTTTTTTTTTTTTTTTTGTGAAATGATAATGAGATATTAGTATATTAATATGTTCGCCTCTGTTTTTACCTGTTATGAATTCATGCTATAAATTTCCATGTTACAGATCCCGATTCAGAGGTGGTGGTCTTTGCTAAAAGGACAGTTAAAGACTTGAAGTTGCCTCCAGCTTTTGTTACTCAGATTGCTCAATCCATTCAAGTTACGAGATATTATAATACTGCCTTTCCTTGTCACTAGCACTTTTCAATTCCATGTGATACCTTGCTAATTTTTTCTACATTTTCTGATGTTGCTTTCTATGAATGTTCCCTTCTCAACCCTTCTGTTGAATATACGTTTCATTTTTGTTATCAGTCACAGCTGGCAGAATTCCGATCATATGAAGGACAGGATATGTATGCTGGAGAGAAGATTGTTCCTATCAAGGTCTCTTTCTTGATATTCTAACATTTGATCCTACATTCATCTTAGAAATGAATTCTTGCGCGCCCCAAATAAAATGAATAGAATGATCTTATGTTCTTTTTATATTGTAAGCTCATTTATATAAGTATTTTGTTATTTTTTGTCAGCTTGATCTTCGTGTAAATCATACTCTCATAAAGGACCAGTTTCTATGGGTAAGATTGAGTCTTTGGGTTCAAATAATGAATTTTTAACATTTATTTGCCGCACTTTTCTGTGGTTATCTGCTTGTATATGTCTGATTAGGACTTGAACAACTTCGAGAGTGATCCTGAAGAGTTTGCTAGAGACTTTTGCAAAGATATGGGTATTGAAGACCCTGAGGTTGGAGTAAGTATATTTAGCCGCCTCCTAATATTAAACCATAATAAAATGTTACACCTCCATGTTATTGTCACTCTATCTGTTGTGGACATGTTGGGGGCGAATTTAGAACTCCATACCTCCTATTTTTTAGTGAAATTTTATTGCGTCCTATTACATTAAGCAGGATGTAGGTTGGTACCAAAATTAATTTGCTTTGCTAATACTTTTTTGGTGTTATGATTAAAAATAATCTGATGAAAAGATATCCATGTTTTGCAGCCTGCTATCGCCTTTGCCATCAGAGAGCAACTTTATGAGGTCAGTTATTTTTTTGCTCGATTGATAAATCATGCTCCAAAGTATTATTTGATTGAGTTAACATAGGCTTATATATATATATATAGATTGCAATTCAAAGCGTAGTCTCAGCAAGAGAAAGCAGGATGAACAAGAAGGGTCGTCGGGGTTTTGAATATACTCCAGTCAGGTTTCTATTACACGTTTCATACCCCGTTGGATCTGGTGAAAGATTTTATTTTGTGGCGGAAAATCCCACATATTCGTGTCATCATCTGGGTCTCTGATCCATTATTCTGTTTGTCTCTTTGTTGATCAATTGATCAACAGTAAAACAGGCACTACAGCTGTGGACTTGGTCAAGTTATTTGGTCAGAAATCTAGTGTTGTTCGGTGAGTTGGTTTAAGCTCTCTGATGAAATTTGGTATTGCATTACATGTTTATTATCATGTTGGACTCTTCATGCAGTCATGATGCTTAGGTGGTTAAGTGAATCGTAGGATGTATTATGAGTTTAGTTATTATCCTTGGTTTTAGAAGTGACTCAGTTTGTGATCCAGAACTTGCTCCGGGTAGGTTTCTTATTTTAGTTGGACAAGTTTTGTGATTGAATCTCAGTTTCGTTTTCTTTTCGGGATGACAAATGTTTCAGTATTTTCATTTTTTACTGTCAAGGTTTGGGGAATTGCATGCCATTTCCTTTTTGCTGCCTTATGCATGCAACCATACATTTTACGGTCCTTTTTGCGGTGTATTCATCTTCTACGTGATGGTATCCAATGATTAGTATTGGTTTGTGTGAAATGAGAGAGACATGAAGTGAAAACCTTGGTAAATACTCAAAAGTATACAAGACATGGCATTGAACTCAACTAATAACTGCCATTGTTACCGTCGCCATAAAACCTATATGCTGCAATTATGCAATCATATTCTAGTCAACATGAACTGGCATTCACAATATACTTTAACCCTCCCAATGCCTTATACACATTTAATTGTCATGTGCATATATTGTTTTTAACCGTGGTACTTATGACAAGATTGTTTAGTTAATTTAAAATGAAACGTCTGACAGACTTCGCATGTTTACTTGAAATGCATCAGGAAAAGAAAGGAGTGGGATGTATATGAACCCATTGTGGACCTTCTCTCTAATGAGGAAGTCGATGCCCTGGAAGCAAAGGAAGAGAGAAATTTCAGGTGACTTTGTGCAGGGTTAGTCATTCCTTATTCTCAAAATAATAGTTTAAGATGCACCATTAAAAGCAATGTGTATGGCCTGTGCAGGCTAAGACCTTTGCCCCCTATTGTTCTCTTTTTCCTCCTATTCTGTGGAAAGAACTCTTCCCTTTCCGCTTCCCACATGTAACAGTACAGAATATATTGTTGTCTATAGAAGTAGGTATTTTCTAGAATTTTATACCGTAAATATAAGATAAAGTTTGTAGTGTAATTTATATTATAAATTTTATCCTCTATTTATGATTGGAGGATTATCTGCCTTCTTAAAGCACGGATACATATTTAAAAAAAAAAAAAAAATTCCAACGTATGGAACACGCTTTTGGTGCTGATATGGATATTGCCGTATCGGATTGGTGAACAACATGAACATCCGATAACTCGCACCCTGCCGATTGAGACAAGTATGCCGCCATCGCTGGGGAAGACAAGTCATTGCAGTCGCAAGGGCAGACGAATCACGTTGCAGATCAAAGGATGGATAAGACAGAGCCAGCATCCGTTGTCTTCCCGAAGTCTGAGTCGTCCGTTGTCAACCTCAACAGAGTCATCGTCGTCTACCATCATTCTTGCCAGAGTCACTGATGTCCTCGTCGTCTTCACCAACGTGGACTGGATTGGAGTTGAGTAATACGATGATGACATCGTCTACTTTAGAAGGCTGTCGGGATAGGGCGCTAGACTTCTCACGTGAGCCAGTCTCCCAGGTAAAGGAGAAGAAGCATTAACATTGGGGAGAAACCTTGCCACGTTTGAACACCTCTGAGCCAGATCATATGCCACTTGGTAGAATTATGGCCCTCACTACGCACATAATGGGAACATATATTCTTTATATTAAAATATTATTTATTATTAATAGGTATCAGAACATATTGAAATATTAATATTTTTGAAATACTGTATCAATGCAATGCCTGTATTGAGAATGCTGTGTCGGAATCGGTGTTTCATAGTCTAGCCCCTCTTTCTCTCTACACACTACCCCTGATCCAAAATAATATAAAAGTTAGTTGATTTTTTCTGGAGAAATCAAGGAAGCTAAAGTTACATTGAAGTATTTATTTTTGTTATTTTTTTCTAAATTAATTTATTTAACTTATAATAAAATTATATATGATCTAATGATATACTCTTCACGGTTTAAGACAAAGTTGATGTTTTTGATATATTAAAAATTGTAATTAAATTAGTGTAAAATATTATTTGTAATTTTTTTAATTATTTTGTTTAACTTATAAAATAATATATAATATAATGATATAGGATGACTAAATAACTTATTTAGCTTCTTTAATTTTTCTAAAAAAAAGCTAACTTTTCTTATATTTAGGATGAGATAGATAGAGTATAACATATGTCATGAATAAGTAATTTTTTTAACCTCTTTTTTGATGAGATAGATAGAGTATAACATATGTCATGAATAAGTAATTTTTTTAACCTCTTTTTTTTTTTTTTTTAAAAAAAAAAAAGAAGTTAAGTGGATGATATATGAACGACATGGTGAGTATATACCTATGCCAACTCAAAGCAGTTACCGGAAACTGGAAAGTAAGTTGAGGTTCGGTATGGGTTTTCTGGTTTAGATTGGTCCACGATGACTCAAACTTTATCGGGTCTTTTTCATCTTCTCCCAGTCCCTTTCCCTTCCCATTTTCTGGTTTAAAAACAAATTCGAGCAATGTAAATGTGATTGTATTCCCACATAACCCAGCTGGGTCCACCTGACTAGGGTTTCAGTGGGGCCAGTGAAATTTAGATATTTATTCACATGATTTCATTTCCCTTCACTTGTCTCTAACTATTCCACATGAAACTTGGTCCCACCACCGCCATCATCATTTTCATCACAGTTTTGCCGACCCCGTGGTGACATTTCCTTCTCGAAGCCGAAAGTACCCCATTTAATGACGGTCCAAGCAGGAAGGCTAATACTCCCTTCATTTTTGTATTATATTTCCGATCCTTATTATAAGATACTAACTATTTTTTTTTATAAATTAAAAAATAGAAGTTAACTAATTAATTAAGTTTAAAATTAATAAATGTTTTTAACTTCACCCCTATTTTAATGATGTAGATTTAAATGAGTTAGTTAAAAATGAAGGTATAATGGAAAAATAGTAATAAATAAGTTTGTTAAAGTAAGTTGGTGACTTATAATAAAGACAAAAAAATGTTGAAAGTTGGCATCTTATAATAAAGACGGGAGTATTTCTCTTTTGAAAATTACTGCTGTATATCATAGCACACAAGTTAAGAAACGTAATAAATATTCCTCATTTGTTGTTATGAGTACTTTAATGTCTCCATAAGTATTATTTTATTATAAGGATGAAATAGGAAAAATAATATTGAATGTTGTTTTGTAATTTAGAATTGAAAGATAGATAATGTGAGACTTTTATGAATGTTTTAATTGTATGGATGTCTATAACATCTAAAAATAAGACTTTTTCACTTATTATGTATAACCCCAAATTAAATTCTTTGTAACATTTGCTCTTGATCGCACCTAATGGTATAATTATATTGCTTAATTCACCTTTTTATATATGGTAACTTGTATGGTTAGTCTTTAATATTGGGCTCCTAGAAGCATATACATATTTTTTTTTATGAGGAATGAAAGAAGAATCATATTTTCTCTGCTCCCAGATCATTTTTTATATTGCTCATCTCTCTCATTTTAAATGTTTTTTTTTTTTGGTATTCTTCTCATTTTCATAACAATTTTTTCCCTTAGAGCGACCAATACGGTGAAACCTAAGAGTATCTTTAAAAATATATTTTTATCATTTATAGAAAAATGATTTGTTTTATTTTTTACGCTTGAAATTCAGTCTGCCAAGTTGGAGGTAAATTCCGCTGGCAGTAAAAATTAGGTTTGAACTTATCCTCACAGTCTACCAAGTCGACAAGTTATTATTTAAAAAAAAGAAAAGTAAGTGGGCAATTTGTCGGATATTTGTCATTATCAGAAGCGGACCCGTCTTTGTCATTCTGGGAAAGGAAGGACAAAAAAATATCTCTCATCATGTCACTAATATCTCCCTTGAACTTCGAATCCTGCCGACAACGACTTTTTAGTATTTTAAAAACACCATTTATTTAATTATTTTATCCCCTAGATTAACGGTTGCCTTTAAAGTTTAAATCCTTCCTTGTATGTGCCAAGTGTAACCAAGTTTTATATAAATCATTGTCCTATGTGCATTCTCACCGAAAATAACAATATATATAATACTACATATATAACTCATTTCTCCTTTTTTTTTTCTATTCGTTGTTTTTTCTTTACTTCAACTGGATCACACGGATTTGCTCAAATTAAGCAACACTTAAAGTTGCTAATGACCAGGTTTAGGAGATATTGGAAGAAGAAGAAACTTGAGCTTTTTAAAGGCATTTTCACGAGGAAAAGTATTTTAATCATTTGCGAGGTGGGATCCCATGGAATCCTATCTTCCTTCTTCTCCATACTCCACACATACACAAGAGATATGGCAGACACAGAAGCAAGCGGATGATAGAAGTTAGAAGGAAACAAATTAGAAAATAGAACAAAAACAAAATATAAAATCTAGCTTTTACTTTTTTTAAAAAAAAAAATCTCACCATGATTTGTTTGCTCATTAATCATGGGGATTCCCTACTGTAAACATCTGACGGAAATTACAGACTCTGAAACTGCCACCACCTACCCAAGAACACCAAAACATCAAGCTTTTCTTCTCTCTTATTTCCTCCCAATTTTAACAGAGAAAAGTGCATTCATACACCAAATTCAAAAGCTAGTTAGGATGCTAGCTCAGAAAAGAAAGTTCATGGTATGAAGCAATTTATGACCTAAACATCAGCACACTAAAACATCTGCTAATTGCTGGGTGGGAATAGGTTCTTCTGGGTAGCCCCATGAGATAGATCATGAGGAAGAGCTGATATTGCAGGAAGAAGTGGATTTGGACTTGTCCAGAATGGACCACATCACTTGCACATCTTCATAACCACAAGCCATGACTTCACCATGAAGATCCATTCCTCTGTTCTCTTGCTCTGCAAAAATAATCACACCCCAAATCGCTCAATAAACAACACAAGACACAAATGATGAGTTACTGATACATGTAGTAGTAGTAGGCTTAAATCATTAAGCTAACAATACCCACCTGATTGAGACTTCCTGGGAGATTCCCTTGGAGGCTGCTGATTGAAGAAAGTTCGGGCCTTTTTGAATGGGGTTGTGATGGTCTTCTTCCAAGAGGCCATTTTTTTTTGTGGGTCAGTAAATTGGGTGATATATGGGGTACGAGTAAGGGTATGTTGTAGGGTAATAGTAGGGCTTTATATAATATGATGCAGAGGAAGTTTGTGATGGAGAAGGAAGGGAAAGGCAAGGATCTATGAGGTGAGTGTCTTTAGATGAATGGTAGGACATATATGAGACTCCCCCACAAAGCCCTCTTTTTTATTATTGTGTCATAAAAACAAAAGGGTAGCCACCTGCGCCTAAGCACATGCTCAACAGTCCCACAGTCTCTTGTTCCACGTGATTATGTGGGGTTAAAATAGGGTCTTCTCAATGGGGAAATAAATCAAACAGTTGGTGTGCATGAATAGTTGTTCTTTTGTTTTGAAAGAAGAGGAAGATGGAGCCAGACTGCTGTAAGAATGGTACAAAATTGGTAAACATTTTGTTAGCTCGCAAGTCCAATCTCATGGCATTAGGATTTGGCAGAGGCATGTGATGGTTCTTTATCTATTTATCCAATCTCATGTTCTGAGCTGATGTTAGAACGTGCACCATTCCTGAAACCCCCAGCATCTTCTTCCCCACCATCCCCTCCTGCTCATCTTTAATTACATTGGGTCCCTCCTATTATCACTGCAAATCTCTTTTTGCATTTTCATATGTAAAACAAGTCATACTGTTTATGATTTATGGATATTGATACTGATTCATGATTGAGGCTTGTTTGGAATCAGGTTCAATGCGGTTCCAAATTGTTGGCTGCCCCTAACATCTTAAACTTCGAGGGTTGGCACAAATAACTCTAAACCTTACTGGCGAATAATCTATGTAGAGAAAATTAGTGAAGATTCTCCCTTTGAAAGTTTTATTGGCCAAAACAACTTAAATTCTATTGTTGGTAGTTTCTATGTATAAAATCTTATAGAATATCAATACTTTACACACACACACACACACACACATAACAGATCAAAGTCATTGCTACTAATAAAGAGTAATATATGAGACTTGTCCTAACCCTAATTCTAATCACAACTCAATCTATTTTCAAACAATACATTCAAAGGGTAAGGTATTGTTTAAGCCAAGAGGTCTTACAACCTAATGATAGTTTTTAAGGGTGGAAGATAACCTCACGTCGTCATCAGTGTTTGTTCCTTTAATTAAAAAAAAAAAAGGTATTTAATATATATGAGAATATGAAGAGATGGGACAATGTGAGCTTTGATTCTAATGATGGGTTGATAAGGACATGGAATAGTTGGGAGAGGGACAATTGTAATGTGATTATTTATAAATCCTTCTCTGTATTGTTTTTGTTAGCTTCACAATACAGCTTCCTTGAAGATAAACAGTTTGGTTTCAACAAATTAATCAATTTGGTGCTACTTCTAGTATTGTCTCTTCACTGCTACGTTAAAATACTAATATATACCACATGCTTACTTGAAACTTGTAACCAGGATGATCGACACTTATAATATTATCATTATCTTTTTGGAATTTCAAACCTGTTCACACAGACACTGTCACCTTCTTTTGTGACTCGCCCATAGATACATGGGAGAATTCCACTCAGACTCTATATTAGAATTTATTATTAGAATTGTAAAAAGATAAATGGGTTAAAGTGTAAAAATATACATGAGCTTTTTCTTTAGGAGCGTCTAGCACCACGTGTTTTTTTTTTAAACAAAAATACACACATAGTTCTTATTTTGGAGTAAAAGTCGCATCATGCAGTTAAGTTACTGATCACAATGATGAGAGAGAAAGAGAGGAAGTGAATAGTAACATAATAGCGGTGAAAAGTAATTTAACGGTAGGATGTAACTTTTGCTCTAAAATAATAACCGCATGTGTATTTTTACTCCAAAAAAAACACATAGTGTTGGGCATTCCTCGAGAAAAAACTTATGTGTATTTTTACACCTTAACTCAAGATAAATTTATCCTATCTTATTATTTATTATTAATTGTATATTGACTTGTGAATTGAGACATATTGACTTGTCATGCCATAAATTGCCAATGGTGACATTCTGATTTGTGATTAATAGCAATTTGGATCCCCTTATTTTTAACTTATCTTTTCCTTATAAGTAAAAGATAGGTCAAACACTTTTTTACAAAAGCTCTTATAATAAAAAGATTTTTTTTTACAAAAAAGGAAAAAGCCAGAAGCTCTTAGGAGGAATTTTTTTTAAGCTCTTATTGGCCAAAAGTTCTTATCCCAAAATTTCTTTCCTTCCTTCTTTCTTTATTTTTGGGAAAAATCCAACACAAAAAGAAATTTAAAAATAGAAAAATATTAAATAATGTTTTGAAATTTGATACTAAATAAAATCTTTTTACATTTTTTATTCCCTTATGATAAAAATTTTATAATTTTACATAAGATTTAAATAAATTCAGATAAAATTTTCACAAATCTCAAATCTAAAGTCACAACTTGCTACAATGATAATGTATTAATTCTTATTTCTAATAAAAGTTTTCAACTTCAGATAAGGTTTTAACAAAACAACTCTTTTATACGACTTGACCCAATATTTTTAACCATTTTGTTACATGACCTGCCACAAACAAGTCAACAATGCCTTGATTCAAGAACTTTTATATTTTATCCCTTTCCAAAAAACAAAAAAAAAAACCACGACTTCACAAATTCGCATTAAAGTTTCACAAGTTCAGATTTCATGTAAATGAAATACTGGTTGACAATTTGTAAAACTACTGATGATTTTTTAATTGTGTTCCACTATTGGCAAATCTATTCTCATAATATTTTTATTTTGTAAATATATTGATAGTTTAAAGGCTATTTTATAATATACTTTTTATGATAATTTTTATTAAAAAAAGTGTTCATGACAACAATTTTGCCAAACAGCTTAAATTTAATTTGAGCTTTTAAATAACTTTTAAACAAATATTTATATAACCATCAAATAACTTTTAGTTTTTTTTATAAAAACTTCTTTTTTAGCTTTAGCTTAAAAGTAGCTTTTAACTTTAAAATATATATATATATATATATATATATATATATATATATATATATATAAACATGCTCTAATAACACAATGACTTATCAATTGAAATACTCCAAGATTTTCATCTTTGGACCGTTGGGGATGGAGTTACTTTGGTGGTTTGTACAAGTATTTTTGTTTCACTAATAACTACTATTCCAAATATATCATATATCATGGTACGAGATTATTTGGACTACAAGATCAAATCATATTATAGAGCAAGATTTGATAAATAATAGTTAACAAATTGGAATTAATTTATGAACAGATTTTTTTAGCTACTTTGATAGGTGCAATTGTCCTAACTTGTCCCTAATTACTTGACAAGTCAGATAAACTCATCTCTTCACAATTTTAATAAACCACCTACTGATTCTTTGGGATTTTGAATGAGGTTGGACATGGTAGTGATAATTTTTCTTCTTTGAGACCCCGCGTAATTCCCTTTATGTGTGTGCGTGAAAGAGAGTTTTAACAATGAGTATTTATTTCTCTTTTCATATATATATATATATATATGATCCGGTGTAGATCACAAGTTGGGTTGGACTTGGCCCGGGGTGAAATCCCGGGGTCCTACATACCACAGTGTGGATCAAAGTCCACGTAGTTCGAGGGTATACGACAGGCTAATGATAGCCAGAGGGGGTGGTGTGTGTGCTCTGTGTGAATAGAAAAGTTAGGATTTCAGAAGTGTGTACCTTGTAAGGGGTTTACCCTATTTATAGGCGTACCTGTGCCTTATCTTAATCAGTTGGATTCATCCTTTATTTTAGGGATATCAAGATATGCGTTTTTGATAGATATTCTTGATACATAGGCGGTTATCATAACGATAGATATTTTGATAAAACCACTCCTATTTTCAAGGAAGCGGTTATGAGCATAACTGAAGTCATTTTGACTAGGCTCTTTAGTTATTGGGCTGGGCCCATTTATGAGATATCCGTAACAGTTGCCCCCCAGCCCGGTTGTTCAGGGCTCCGAGCAGCCGGGATGTACTTGTCAGGTTACGTCTTTTGCTCTAGTTCATCTCGCTGTCCTGAGGTTTTTGATTTCTAGTTCTTTTTCCGAGGTCGGACATTTTTGGTCCCCGGGTTACCCCCTCTGTCACTAATTTGCATTCCGGTTTATTTGAGAGTTTGCTATCCCAAGAGAACATTAATGTTTGGTCTTAATGTTCTATAATTTTGATTCTAGGCCGAACTCCTCCCATGCTTTCTCGAACTTCCCCTCTTTATTCGTGTTGGGTAGTGTTGATATTTCTATATCGTCTTACTCCCCGTTTACAGGTACCTTGTCCAGTTTTTCGTGGATCGGGACTTGTTGCCCCCAAGTTTGAGATTGCACGGGGAGTTAGGTCGGGCAACCGGGGTGTATTCATGTGGTCGGCCACGTGAGCATTTCGATCCGGGATCATTGTCCGCCTCATCTGTTGATCCAACACTCGTCTTATCTCGAGGCCACGAGTGTCATCATTGCCTTCTGCTGATTTGATGTTTACTAGCCGGCCTCTGAGTAGAGCAACTGCCCCATTATCTTGGTTTTCGTGTTTGCCCACCATCAGCATTAAATGTGCACGCCTTTTAACGTCCACGTCATTATTTGTGTATGGGCCCTTTGGGCTTTTGACGGTTGAGTTTCTTGCCTCTCACCCGTCTGCTTGTTTTGTTTATAAAAGCCATCGACTTTCTGCTTCTTGCATTTTGAAAACTGCCAAACCTTGAATTTTCCTTCTTGAGAGAAACTTGCAACCAGTCACCCGTTCATCTTCCTCAGATTCCCATTTCTGCTCTTCGTGGCTCGCGCATTTCCTCTTCCCTTAACTTATATCAAACCAGGTACTTTCCTTGTTTCCTTCTCTGGTTATTTGGCTGTGTTTTCTTCTTTCTTTCTCTATTTCTTGGTCTTTCTTTTTTCTGGGTAGGTTATTGTGAGTTCTTTCGAGTTTCTTCCCCTTTGGGTTCTGGCTTCTGCTTTGTTCTTGAACTTCTCTGAACTTCTGGTCTATTCAATCCTTTTCTCCGTCTTTGGTTTTCGGTTTCCTGTTTAAATTCTATCCTCTCGGGATGAGCCATCAAGGTTCTCCTCCGTCTTTTAATCCAAATGTTTTTTCCCCGGAAGAGGCCGAGCTTATTCAGCGTATGCCTCCCCGGACAGCTTGGTGGCTGTACGGGAAGCCTCTGACCGAAGAACAAAAGAGGGAAAACGTTCTCCGTGGTTATGGCGGAGAAGGTGGTAGTCAACCAGGTCATTCTGGTCGGGTTAGGGGAAGGGCTCGAGGTCGGTCTGAGTCTGTAGAGCCCGAAAGTCTAGGCCGGGGGATTGCTGCCACTAGGGTTTTTTCTTCAGAGCCGCCCTTAGGAAAGGGTAGGGGGGAAAGTCTTCCTCTACCCGCCTCTTCCTTTCCTTCACGCGCGGAGCCCCTCATCTCCCTTACCCGGCCTATCGGCCCGTGCGAGGAGTGTTCCTGGCTGATATCTAAGGCCACGATGGTTGGCCGGTCATGGGAAGCTGACGAAATAGCTTCACGATGCCGGCATATCCAACCGCGGGTTGTTGGAGCCGTTTCTACCCGTCCCGCTGTACTATCTTCAGGTATCATTTTCGTTTCTAATTTATTTTTGTTTTGCCTTTTCTAGGTAGTATGTCAACTTCTCCGCGTCCTATCGAGGATTCCGGATCCGTGGAGTCAGCGGCCGTCAGTATTCCACGTCATATTGCTGAGAAGTATGACTGGGTCGCGACCGGGGTGCTGTCCAGGCTATCAAAAGCCACGACTAGTCAGATCGCCGAGCTCCCATTAAGGGACCGGGATCATTGTTCTTTATCTCTTCCCGGCCCTTCTGAACCGGTGTGCGTTGCCCGGGAAGGGAACGAGCGCTCCTTTTTCTTCTTCTATCTAGACTTCGTCAAAAAACTCGGCCTTCGTTTTCCATTTTCTAGGTTCCAAGTAGATCTCTTAAACATTCTTCAGCTGGCCCCCACTCAGATTCATCCCAACTCTTGGGGCTTTATTATTGCATTCGAGCGGCTTTGCCGATTTTTAAATCGTACTCCCACCACCGGGACATTCTTTTATTTTTTTAACATCCAACGGGCTCGTCAACCCGGGGAGCCCGAAGAAAAGAGGGGTTGGGTTTCTTTTCGGGGGAAACCGGACAAGAAGCTTTTCCATGTGGCAACTGACACCTGGAAAGGCTTCAAGGCTTCTTTTTTCAAAATCAACGCTGAACCCGGTCATAAACCGTGGTTTCTTAAGGACGTCGACTCCAGTTCGGTGGAGCTGCTGTTTCCTCTGTATTGGTCGAAAGCTCATTATGACCAAGACCAAAGCATATTTGCATCCTCCGATGATAGCCTAGAGCCAGCCGAGGTTGAAACCGTGATAGCTCTGGTTGACCATGTGGCCGAGAAGGATGTTATTGATTCCTGGATTTTTATCCGACAGTCGGTGGAGGAATTGTATTCACCGAGTATGTTTTTTTTTTTTTTTTTTTTTGGTATGCCCCTTGTCATTTCTGATGTTTGTTATGTTTTTTGTAGTGCCTGACATGGGGAAGGCTTCTTTCCAAGAACTGGCCGAGAAGCTCCGGGCTAAGGCCAAAAAGAAAGGGGAGTCCTCTTCCCAGAGCAAAGCTGTGGCTGCTCCTTCTCCTGCCGGGACTACTGCTGAAAAGAGGGCTGCGCCCTCTCCGGCCTCTACGGATCTCATTCCGCGCAAGCGATCGAAGTCCGTGGCGTCGTCGATCTCGGTCGCAGAAAAGAATCCGGCCTCTGTCCCGAACGCCGGTGCTGCCACAAGCGTCCCTCCTCCCCCACTTCCTGGTAAGTCTCGCCTTCACTCGCGGGGTGAGGTATGGACTGATGGGGTCTCGGAGGAGCTCAAATACGCGGTGAAGCCTCCTAGCAAATATTTTAGTGGTGAGGCCTTTGCCGACTCCGACCTCGACCACCTGCAGGTCCTGCAGGACCACCTAATGGAGACGGCCGGCGTGTTGGACGCTTATGCTTCTGTTAAGCATAAGTACGCCAGGGCTGCAGCCGAGATTGCCAAAGCTCGGGTTGAAAAGAAGGAGGCCGAGATCAGGCAGCGGGAGGCTGAGGAGGCGTGCCTGAAAGTGGAAGAGGCGCAGATAAAGGCGGTGGAGGAGCTATCAAAGGCCCTTGCTGAGAGGGATCATTTCTCCACCGAGCTTGACGCCAGTCATGCCCGGGAAGACACCCTCAATGCCTCGCTACACACCCTGCAGGGTCAGTATGCGGGGCTGGTGAAGGACCTCCATCTTGCCCAATCCGACCTCGACGCTTCCAAGGCCGAGCTCGTGGCGTCCGCTGCCGAGGTGGATAAGCTGGAAGTCCTGGTCGTGGAGACGGCTGCTGAAGCTTTCAACGTATGCCTGGCCCAAGTCCGAGCTCTGAATCCGGATATTACAATGAACTTAGATGCTGTGGATTTCAGAGCTTCGGTAGAGGACGGGCTATTTGTACCAGCGCCGCTTTCTCCGGTCGAAGAGTCTGAGCATCTCGCGGGGGATGACCGTGTTCATTTAGCTGAGGAAGATGCTCTGACGACCGACGCCCCTGGCCCTCCTGTGCCCGGCCAAGCCCAATCTTGATGCCGTCCTTCTAGGATCTTTTTATTATTATTATTTTTTTTTCATATGTAGTATTTTCATTTTCATTTTTGTTTCTTCTGTAATCTGGGGCCTTTGCCCTCAAAATTAATAATATGACAAGCCGGTGTTCCCGGATTTTCTAGCATCCTCAGCTCATCCATCTTACATGTATTTATTTTCATCCTTTAAACCAAACTCGTGTTTTATTTCACCAGTTGATGAGTAAAGGGGAACGTAATCCGTGCACGAAGCTCGGTTCTTTATTTTATGACTTGGCCAAAGTCAAGATGTATTGCGCAGAATCTGCTGGTTATTCAACCGACGTTTTAACAAACGGGCCACGTTTATTAATGGTCGGGCATTCTAAACAACAGACGATTTTCAAAAATCATCTAAGTACTTTATCTTGTAAAGTACCGTACCGAGATGGTAGCCAACTGCCACATGTTCGGGCCCTAATATCCTTTTTGAATAGGAGCCTAAACATTTCGACCTGATCAGGATCTTTTATGGCAATCTCACACCACCCCAGGGGACAGTTCCGATGCATCGTAAGGTTTACAAGACTTGTTGACAAATCTTATCATGACCGGGATCGCGAAACCCAAGTCTTTGTTTAATTATCTTGCTTTTGTCGCAGCCTATCTTTGCATTGATTTCACAAGTAATAACTAGGTTGGCCCATGAATTGAACCCCCGAGCTTGATTGAAATAATTGGAATTACACGATTTAAAATCAATGGAAAATACTGCAACAAGTAAGACAATGCGTAATAAAAAACGGTTCTCGGTCACCACCGACATCCGTTGAAGCTAAAAAGCGGTTCTCAGTCACCACTGACATCCGCTGTGCGTTTATTCCGAGTGCATCCCAGTCTTTAGCTGTAGTAAGTTCTTAGTTTGTCCGCGTTCCATGTTCGTTTAATGGGCGTGCCATCTAACGTCTCAAGGGCATACGTCTCGGGCCCCATTTTGTCCGAAACACGGTAAGGACCCTCCCAGTTTGCTGCAAGTTTTCCATCCCGGGAATTCTTATTTCCGATATCCGCTCTGCGTAATACCAAGTCACCTTTATCGAACGCTCGCGGTCTAACTTTGCGGTTATACTTAGCCTCCACCAGCTGCTTCGTTGCCAGATCTCGGCAGTGTGCCGTCGTTCTCACTTCATCGATGAGGTCTAGCTCGGCTGCTACCTGCTTGTTGTTCGCGTGTTCTCCCTCTTCCATGACTTTGGCCTTCCTCCATGATGTTTGCCCAATTTCAACCGGGATCATGGCCTCGCATCCGTATGTCATTCGGAAGGGTGTTTCCTGGGTCGAGGTTTGGACACTAGTTCGGTATCCCCAGAGTACCAGGTATAGTTCCTCGACCCAGTTTCTTTCTGCATTCCTCATCCTTTTCTTGAGCCCGTCAACAATGATTTTGTTGGCTGCCTCGGCTTGCCCGTTAGATTGCGGATGCTCTACCGAGGCGAAATGGTGCTTGATTTCAAGCTCGGACATCAACCTCTGGAAACCTTGGTCCACGAATTGGGTACCGTTGTCAGTTACGATCTCGGCAGGAATCCCGAACCTTCCAACAATATTTCTTTCGAAAAATTTTTGTATCCGAGCAGCCGAGATGGTCGATAGTGGTTCAGCCTCGATCCATTTAGTGAAATAATCCACAGCCACCACAAGCCATTTCAGTTGCCCTGCGGCCGGTTTGAACGGTCCAAGGAGGTCCATACCCCACTTAAAGAATGGCCAAGGAGCCGTGATGGTTCTCAACTCGGTCGGAGGTGGCCAGAGGATCCGAGCATGTTTTTGGCAGCTTTCGCACGTCCGTACGTGCTCTCTGGAGTCCGCGACCATTGTCGGCCAGTAGTATCCAGCCCTTAGGGCCTTCCGGGCTAACGCCTTTGCCCCCATGTGTTGTCCGTTTATCCCTTCGTGTATCTCTGACAGCACGTACTCGGCCTCTGCCTGGTTTAAACATCTCATCATTGGGGATTGAAGGCCTTTTCGGTAGAGCTGGTCATCGACCACCGTGTACATTAACGCGGTCCGTGCTATTTGCCTTGCTTCCCCGGGATCGTCCGGGCTAATTCCCTTTTCCAGGTAATTTAAGATTGGCTTTCGCCAGTCTTCTGCTGCCGCGATGACCATGATACACGTGGGCTCCTTGAGACTTTGTTGTATTACAGTCCGATTATTTCCCGGGTTCCTGGTGCTTGCTAATTTGGAGAGGATATCTGCCCTCGTATTTTCTCCCCTGGGGATGTGGGTGACTAGGACCTCATCGAAGTCGGCCACTGCCTCTCTGACTTTCCCCAGATACTTAATTAGCAAGGGTCCCTTGGCCGTGTATGAACCGTTGATTTGGGCCGCGACTAGTTGAGAGTCGGTAGAGAGATGAACCCTCCTGGCCCCATTGTCTTTTGCCTGTGATAGCTCGGCTAATACAGCCTCATACTCGGCCTGATTATTGGACGTTCTGAAGTGTAATTGCAGGGAGTGTTCCATGGCGACTCCTTCCGGGCTTTCGACTATGATCCCGGCTCCACTTCCTTTGGCGTTTGAAGAGTCGTCTACAAATACTTTCCAAACGTCAAGGGCTGCTTTCGGGACTACCTCTGTTGGCACCAGTTCTGCAATGAAGTCGGCTAAAGCCTGGGACTTAATAGCACGCCGAGCTTCATATACTATGTCGAATTCGGATAGTTCGATTGCCCAACTCATCATTCTTCCTGCTAAGTCAGGTTTGTGGAGTATTTGACGTATGGGCTGACTGGTTCGGACAATTATTTTATGCCCCTGGAAGTAAGGGCGTAATCTCCTCGCGGCAGTTAGGAGCGCAAAGGCCACCTTTTCCAACCTTTGATATCTTAGCTCCGAACTCTGCAAAGCCCGGCTTGTAAAGTAAATCGGTTTCTGTTCCCTCGAATCTTCTCTCACCAGGGCGGCACTTACTGCTTCTGGGGCCACGGATAGATATAATATCAAATCTTCCCCGGGCTCGGGTTTGGTCAGCACGGGTGGTGATGACAGGCATTTTTTGATCTTGTCAAACGCGGCTTCACACTCTGAGTTCCATTCTCCATGCCGTGCTTCCTTCTTCAATAACTTGAACAAAGGAAGAGCATTTTCTGCCGATTTCGGTAAGAACCTTGTCAGCGCGGCCAGTCTGCCGGTCAACTGCTGTACCTCTTTTTTGTTTTTTGGGGCAGCCATTTTGAGGACGGCCTGACATTTGTCCGGATTGGCCTCAATCCCCCGGTTTGTCAACAGGAATCCGAGAAATTTACCCGCTGGTACCCCGAATGCACATTTAGCTGGGTTAAGTCGGATTCTGTGAGCCCGGAGCTTATCAAATGTTTCTTGCAAATCTTGGACGTGGTGGGATCGCTTAACTGACTTTACGATCATATCGTCGATGTAAACTTCGACGTTCCTGCCGAGTTGTGCCTCAAACACTTGATTCATCATCCTCTGGTAAGTAGCTCCTGCGTTCTTCAGCCCGAAAGGCATGACATTATAGCAGTAATTTGCTTTTTCCGTGATAAAAGCTGTTTTCTCCTGGTCTTCAGGATGCATAGCTATTTGGTTATAGCCGGAATACGCATCCATGAATGAGAGCAGCTGGAAACCCGAGGAATTGTCCACCAGTTGGTCAATATTTGGCATGGGGTAAGCATCCTTGGGGCATGCTTTGTTGAGATCAGTGTAGTCGGTGCACACCCTCCATTTGCCATTTGGTTTCTTGACCATTACCACATTTGACAACCACGTGGTATACTGGATTTCCCTGATGAATCCCGCATCCAGCAGTTCTCTTACATGCTCGGTTAGGGCTTCCTGACGGTCCGGTGCAATCTTTCTTTTCTTCTGCGAGACTGGCGTATATCGTGGATTTATGGTCAATTTGTGACAGCAGAACGCCGGGTCAACTCCTGGTAACTCCGAAGGTTTCCAAGCGAATACATCCTTGTTTCTCCATAACAGCTTTTTGAGCTCGCTTTTTTCTTGCTCGGCAAGTGAACTCCCGATCTGGGTTATTTGTCCGGGATCCTCTCCTAGTTGGTAGCCTGTGAGCTCTCCATCAGGCTCTGTTTTCATCAACTTTGCTTCTTCTCTTACATCCAGCTCTACCACGTTGACCGAGCTCGGCGCAATTGGCGCTGAATTTCGAGTTCCTTTCTGCTGCGAGCTGGATGTTCCGGGTTCATTGTTTTTAACTGTCGAGAAATAGCATTGCCGGGATTCCTTCTGATCACCTTTGATGGTGACGACTTCATTGTTCCGACTTACCATTTTCAGCTTCTAATGCTTAGTTGATATGAGCATGTCCCAACTATGAATGGTTGGTCTGCCTAAGATTATATTGTAGGACGAAGGGAAATCCGCTACAATAAACTTGACTCGCTCAGTCTTAAAGGCTTCTTTAGAGCCCAAGGTCATTTTAAGTTCTATACACCCTTTGGGATTTGTATCCTGTCCGTTGAACCCGATTAAGGTTGTCCTGCACGGCTTTAGATTCTCTGGGTCGAGGTCCATGCGCTTAAAGGCGTCCCACAGGATGATATCCACCGCGCTGCCAGGATCGATGAATATCTTCTTTACACGGCATTTTCCCAGGAGGCCGGTTATGACCAGTCCGTCTTGATGACCCGGGATTACGTCCCTCAGATCTTCCTGAGTAAAGAAAAGCTTAGGAGGCTCTTCTATTTGCGATGGCTCCGGCTTGAAGGTCGGTCGTCCCCTGATGGTTAAGACTTCCCGAAGGTATTTCTTCCGCTGATTGGCGGTATCGCCGCCACCTCCGTAACCTCCACTAATGACATTGCAGTCAAACTCTGCTTCCGGGAACTCGTCCTCATTGTCGTGCTTTCTCCGGCCTTCGTCCGGCTTTCTCCTCTGGGAGACCGGGCTTGTACTCCGATCCGTCTGCTTGCGCTTGGCTTTCTGCCCTTGTGTTTTGATAACGTACTGACGTAATTTTCCATCTCGGATAAACTTTTCCACCGCATCTCTAAGGTCCCAGCACTCATCCGTTGTGTGCCCGGGTCCATTGTGGAATTCACAAAACCGTGTGCGGTCCAACTTTCCCTTATTATAAAGTGGTCGGGGTCGCTCCACCTTCCTCATCTCGGTCAGGGCTACCTCTCTCCATAACTGTGAACGAGGGACATTTATTGGAGTATATCTCTCATACTTCCCCTCATGCCTTTGTCCTCATGTTTTCTGGTCCGAGTTACGGGGTCGGTCTCTTGATGCCCGGTCCTTCCCTTTCGGAGGTGGGCTTTTCTGTCTCTCTTTTCCCGGCGCGTTGGCTATCTGCATCTGTTCTATGTCCAGATACTTTTTGGCTCGTTTATGGAATTCTTCCAGCGTCTTGATCTCGCCAGATATGACCGATCTCCCCATTCTGGATTCGCTATCTAAGCCCGAGATGAGCAAGTGTACGTGGACGCTTTCCGTTAATCCCTGGATTTGTAATGCGGCAGCCTTGAAACGATCCAAATACTTCTGAAGGGTTTCACCGGGTTGCTGCTTGATTCTGTCCAGCGTGTAGACCGACCTGGGTTGCTTTTTGCTTGTCGCGAAATTCAGCAGGAACTTCTCGCTCAGGTTGTTGAAGTCGGTAATGGACTTAGGAGATAGAGTCCGGAACCAAATTTGGGCGGCTCCTCGTAACGTTGAGGTGAACAGCCTGGAAATGATTGGCCCCTTGAATCCTCGGACCAGCATCTCAGTGTCGAAAGTGTTCAAGTGTGTCTGGGGATCCTGACTTCCGTCGTACTTAGGGAGGTCGGATGTATTAAATTTCCTTGGGTACTCAGCTTCTGTAATTTCATCTGAGAACGGGCTGTTGTTTTGTCCTCCCTCCCCATACCACGTCTTGTACCTGTCGGAGTCTTGCGGAATTCCCTGATTGTCCGAGGTACGGCTGTCCTTCCTATGTGCCCGGGCTTGATCCTCCTGACTCGCGTCCCGGTGATTATTTTGCTGAGAATTTTTTGTTGAAGCTATTCGGCCTTGCCCGGGATGATCCTCCTGTAGGGGATCAATAGTTTGGTGATTGGTTTCTTCGTCCTCATTCTGCTGACCGTCCCGGCGTTCCTCCTGAAGAGGGTCTTGTAAGTGTTTAAGAATTTGATTCATCACCTCGGTCATATGGTCAATCTTCTGGTTCTGAAGATTGTCGCGTTCTTCCACATTCTCGATCCGTTTCATCATTGACTCAGCAATGTTATGTAGGAGCCGTATGTCTGGGCTTCCAATCTGAAACTTTGAGGGACCAGCGTGGTTAGTATTTTCCAGCGTTTGGCCTGCTCGTCCATCCAGGTTCGAGTCCGGGGACTCCTCCATTTGTTCCTGATTAACGCCTTGAACGTCCTGCTGTTGGGTCTCGCTAAAATTTTGTTCCTGACCTTGCTCGTGTGCATGAGGGTGGCTTTTGCTTCTGGTATTAGCCATCACGGGTCACGGGAATAGGACTTTACAGTCCCCACGGACGGCGCCAATGATCCGGTGTAGATCACAAGTTGGGTTGGACTTGGCCCGGGGTGAAATCCCGGGGTCCTACGTACCACAGTGTGGATCAAAGTCCACGTAGTTCGAGGGTATACGACAGGCTAATGATAGCCAGAGGGGGTGGTGTGTGTGCTCTGTGTGAATAGAAAAGCTAGGATTTCAGAAGTGTGTACCTTGTAAGGGGTTTACCCTATTTATAGGCGTACCTGTGCCTTATCTTAATCAGTTGGATTCATCCTTTATTTTAGGGATATCAAGATATGCGTTTTTTATAGATATTCTTGATACATAGGCGGTTATCATAACGATAGATATTTTGATAAAACCACTCCTATTTTCAAGGAAGCGGTTATGAGCATAACTGAAGTCATTTTGACTAGGCTCTTTAGTTATTGGGCTGGGCCCATTTATGAGATATCCGTAACAATATATAAAGAGTATTTCTCTTGATTGGTCATCAGAAAGCTCCTACCTTACGTTTCTTCATCTCTTTTTCCATATTATACAAATAATTGAATTATGCAAATAAAAAAGTGAGTGAAAATTGATTAAAGGTGGTGTATATGCAAAAAAAAATGCAATTTATTTTTAAAAAATATTCTTATTTAGAGAGAGGGTGTGGGGGGGGGGGAGTAAGTGTGTGAGAAAATGAGTATATAGTTAATTAATGTAGTGAGATTAACCAATAATTAATGGAATAGTCTACCTCTTAAGTAATTCTCTTACCTAATAGCGTAAATTCATTTGCATGACAACCAAACGGTGTTGACAGAATAATAGTTTCCACCTTGATGGATGAAATAATTTGATTTATTTAACTATATAAAATAAAATTATTGGAGGGTTCCTCGATCTCACATGTAGGCACAAGTGCATGTTTGGACGAATTTCATCGATCGCTACTTTTTTAACTTTTCTATTGGTACATATATATGTACTATACGCCATTGTTGTTGCATGCCAAATTTTTATTCCATTATAATTATTAGTATATGTTAATTTCCCTTTATTTTTAAATACCTAATTAATATTCTTTACTTGTGATGTTTGAGGTAGAATATTCGGAGGTGCTCTGGCATATTATTCTATTTTTATATATATACTTATAAACAATGTTCATTGGTGTGTGACCCACTCCAATAATTAATTGTTCATGCATCATTAAAATTGAAAGTATCTCAATATTTTATAGAATGATTAGTTACGGAACACAATCACTTTAACTGATGTGAAGCACAAATAATTGTACGATGATTTAATCACTATCATATGATTAATTTAATACACCACTTATTCATACAACTCCTGCTAGGAAGGAGCGGAGGGGGATGTTAAACCTTCCAGTCACTTGCAAAAGTTTAGAGGAAACAAAATAAATAAATAGATGACAAAAATTAAAAGACACTAAAATTATTAATGTGAACACCGTAAGTATAGGGTAAAAATCATAGGTTATTTAGAATAAAACTATATGTGTCTAGAATATCTATAAAAAAATTTAGATCAAAAAATTGTTTAAGTTGAAAAGTTACTTGAAATAATAAGAGCTATAAAATTCTTTCTTTTCCACTCACAAACTTGTAGCCTACTCTTCCTTTAAAAAGGTTCTCTATTTTATTTCTTTCTTATCTTTTTTCTTTTCTTTTCTTTTATCTTTTCATAAAATATGAAACACTCAACATAGGAAATACATAAAATAAAAAATAAATAAAATTGAACCATTAGAACTTGGACGGCACATATGAGTGACATCCTAGAGCCCAACAAATACAACTTAAAGTTTAGAGAGTTATAATACACCTAAAAATAATTTAAAATTAGGACTAATTAAGGTGCAATTTTATTGGAAAAGTCTTTTTTGAGGGGCGTCTAGATTAAATAAATTTTGAAAAGGACAAAAATACTAATAAAAAATTTAAAATTTTGCAAATTCACAAAAACAGATAAATTTCACTTAATGTCAATGTCATGAAGGTTCTCTTCTCTTATAATTTAAAGCTTGTTTGGTTAGATTTGCTGCTTTTGTATCATTTTAATTGTTTATCAGTATTTTTACTCATTTCAAAAATTTATTTATACCAGACGTTTTTAGGGGGGAAAACTTTTTTGATAAAATCACAGTGTAACCCTTAAAGTTATATTTTGAAAATTTAGTTTTCGTTATAGATATAAAATATACTCCTTCCGATCCTAATTATAAGATATAGTTGACTTTTTTTGACAGATTAAGAAAATTAATTGAATTACTTTAGAGTATTTTTATTTTTTTCTTCAAACTAATTAGTTCGACTAATAAACTAATATATAATCTAAGAATATATAACATATGAAATGATTAAGTAACATATTTAGCTTCCTTAATTTCTCCAAAAAAAACGTCAACTTTATCTTATAATTAAGATGAGAAGTGATACTTTTTATATTTCCCCACGTATAATCTTTTTGTTTTGGAGTATTGAAAATTATTGAATTGGCCTGGAGGGATCCAATCCATATAGCAAGATGCATGTGATGTGCTGTTTAAATGATGGTTTTAGCTTCTGTTGTAGTGTTTGTGGATCACATCATGTTCTCTCTCAAAGAAAAGGATTTGTCCCCGCACCTTCTTTTTTGTTCTTGTTCTATCTTATTTCTTTAGTTCTAAATATAAAAAATAATTTATTTTTTAACAGATTAAAAAAGTTATTTCATTATATCATATGTTATGTATCATTTGATTATGTATTAGTTTATAAGTCAAGTAAAATAATTTAATATAGAAAAAATAAATATTGATGCTTTAAAATAATTTATTTAGCTTCCTTAGTCTTTATAAAAAATTTAAATATGTCTTATATTAAATACGAGAGAAGTATCACTTATCTACCCCTTTCACACCTCAACTTAAGGAAAAAAAAATCAGTTTTAGCATAATCAATCAGATGAAATATATCATTAGATTTTTAATTTACTTTTTATCAATGGTGTGAGTTCTAGCATGAAAAGCCAAGTCATCTTCTCCATTCACGCTTAAGCCAACGCACATGCAATTTAGTCAATAATATAAAATATTAATTGCTTTGTAACAAAACATTTCAATCTGCATAGTGTGTGTGTGTGTCCATAACAAGCAAGTTTTTCTTTTTTAAAAAAAAAAAAAATTATTGGTACTCATGATTTAACAATCGGGCAATTGAATTATTACATGAGAATTTAATGTAAAGATATATCCAAATATATTCAATAACTTTAACAAACTGATTGTTCCAAAAGTGTTTTCATTCAATTAAAAAATTAGGGCACTGGATTTTTTTATTATCTAGGGGCTCTTATAAAATGGGAGCACAAATCAAGAGATGTAAAATTGATGTCACGTGTACAGATATTTAAATTAGGCTCCTTGGTATCTTTCTACCTCCTCTCTCCCGGTTCTAATTATAAGATATTGTTGATTTTTTTAGAAAGATTAAAGAAGCTAATTAAATTACTTTAGAGTTTTATTTTTATTTTTTTATTTAAACTAATTAGTTTGACTAATAAACTAATATATAATCTAAAAATACACAACATATGAAATGATTAAGTAACTTATTTATCTTCCTTAATCCCTCTAAAAAAAAGTCAATTATGTCTTATAATTAAGGCCCAAGGTAGTATTAATTTTTCTTTTCTTTTCTTTTTTTGATATAAACTTTTTTGGAGAGGGGTTAAGTTCTTCCAACCAAAAGCAAGGCGCTATGACTTTATCTCCCAATGTATACAAGACTGAGAGTATACATACCTCCATCTCAACCTGCGACAAATTCACATTGCCTAGGATGTCTTTCCTAACACCTTGACCAACTCTAGGATTTAACCCTCTCATTTTTTATGAGAATGTTCGACCTCTTTGCCAGTTGAGACAAGGGGTTTCTCTTAAGTATTCTCTTTCTTTTTAGGAACCAAAATTTTGACATATAGGCTATTTTGGGCCTGAGCCCAATTTAGCCCTTTATCTTATAATGGGCCAAGCCCAATATATTTTGTCTCATAAAGTAAGATGAAGCCCTATACCTTAACACACTTGAATAGGCCTCATCTTATTATCTCTATGGCTCTATGACTACGTGCATTATTGAGTTACGGTTCAAAAAATGTGCATTATTGAGTTAGGGTTCAAAAAATATGTTTATGTAAGTTAAGACAAAATTCATTTTATATATTTATCTTATACATTATAAATTATGTTGAAAAAATATATCGTTAACTCAAACAAATATGACAATAAGGTGGGTGGATCTTTTGTTCTTTTTAATTCTCTTTTAATAGTATGGAATGAAAAATTAAATTAAAAAGAAGAAGAAGATAATTTCGTGAGGATCAGAATTGTCACATAAAATAGGGTCAAAGGGACAGAAAAAGACTGCTCGAAGTAAGCCAACAATTGATAGTGGTACACAGATTATTAATTGTTAATTAGAATGTGATTAGGTGAATAAAGATAGAACCCATTTGACTGATTATTCCATTCAATACTTAATATTCTTTTTACGTTGGAATTAATGGTCCCCTTTATATTATAAATTCATGGTGCCTTGGTCAAATCCACCATTAATTTCCTTCATTATAATATATATAATAACATTAACAGTTTTATAAACTAATGTTGTTATTTAGAAATTTTGATCTGCCTAGATTCTAATTGAAGTAATTTTTTTATAAAAAATTATCTATACGTATATTATTCAAAATGATAATGAAATGAAAACATATATTACTTAAATAAAATTTCTATTATTTGCTCTATTGTTTACAGGTCTGTGCTTTTGGTTGAGGAAAATCACGTGGTTGTTATAATATCTTCCAGTGCATGCACAGACCTCGGATATAAATAAAAAAATTAAGAGAGGTTTATTTATGATAATAAAAAAAAAGACTAATATTCGCACTACCAAACTATTTTGATTTGATTCATTCATTATATTAAAACCATAGAAACTATTAACAAAAATTAAAATTCAATTCAAAGTAGATAAATGAAAGGTCCAAAGAAGAGGAATACCTAACACCATTACTTTCCTTCAAAACGTGTATCCATTCACACAACACCCAAACAAAGCTTCACCAATTAAATGTTAATATTTTCCATTTAAAGTAATAAAACAATTTTTTTTGGGTATTACGAAAATAAATATCTGGTGCTTGCATTGTTGAGGACAGCCATGAGTTTGACTCAAAATAAGAGCATTTTCTTCCTCTGCCATTCATAATGCACAGAGCTTTCATAATTACTAAATTTAAATAAATTGGAGTACAAGAGACATAAAAAAAGAAGAAGCCTTTCTTATCCAAAGAATCCCATGAAAAATCTCTGCTTTTTTTTTTTTAATCACTTGATGACACATCTATTTTTTTCTTTTCTTCCAAATCTGGCAAAACATTTTTTACAGCTAGGAGCCATTAAACCCTAGCTAGCTACTTGCAGTACTACTAGCTCTCTCTTTACAAGCATCCAATTCAGCTTCTTCTTCACTTGTTCCATTTCACACACACACATATATCCCATGAGATTTAACTCTTAGCTGCAACAATTCCAAAAACCAGAGAAAAAAGCCACTTACCTAGTTGATGCTCTATAGCCTTCAATGGAATGCATTTTAAAATTCAGACAGCATATTTATATAGAGGCCTTTCCATCACTTCACTAACACATGTGAAGTATGTAGCTGATGATAACCCCAAATCAGATTCCTCCAAGTCTACTCAAAAGATATGGGTTTTTCTGATTTCACACACCAACTTCTGGCTCCTCCAAAAGTGAACGAGTGCCGATGTATAGGGGTAGGAATAAGACAAGTCCCTATCAGGCAGTCTGCATGCATGCATGCAGCTTAGCTTGTTTCTTAAAGAAGTTAGGTCAAGATCTATTTAATTTAAGGGTTTAAATAAGTCAGGTTGGGTCTTTGCGGAGTTTACATATTAAATAAATATAATTATATGTATATCTTATAAATAACACAATATTTATTTTTTCATTCTTATATTTTAATTTAAAGTTATAATTAGTTAATTACAATACAACCCCTACTATTCTTTGCAAAAAAAAAAAAAAAATTGGAACATCCTCTTAATTATTCATAGCTACCTCCTTACTATTTTTTTTTTAATAACAACAATATCTTATTTTGGATGATTACATTGTTAGCTTTGAATGTTGGTTAAATCATTTTTTAATAATGATAATAATAAGATTTTATTTTAATTATATGTAGCCTAAAAGCTTATTGGAAGGGTATATTTTGTAAATATTATGTTTTAAAACCTACTAAAAACTGATATTTATATAAGTTTTGATCGGATCAATATGAACAAAACTTACTTATAGCTTTCAAGGCTTACAATATGAAGCTTTTTTAAATGTCAACATTTTAAGTAGATTTTATATATATATATATATATTAAGTAGACATTTAAAAAGATTTTAAGCTAGACTAGACTTTACGAAAGGTCAAACTTCAACCTAAAAAAAAGCCGAGATTCAAATTCTGACGTATTGTTCACATTATAGAATCAGATCTCTTTAAGTAAGATTGTCCTTGCCTTGACCTATTTTGTTGCCAAACGACTGCCCACCAAGCGTTTGTACAAAATGCTTGCCTTATAGGGAAAAGGTGAAAACTTTGTCCAGTCATACTTATCTCTCACATCTGTACCCTTAGCTTACTGTACTATATGCATTTTCAGATTGATCCTGTTTGCCAAAGATTTAATAAATCAGGTTACGTAAAAAGCTTTGGAAATGGCTTTGGTCCAATGTAAAAAAGGGTCTGTTGCACAATTTATACTGATTTTTTATTTTGTAATGTTAAAAATTTACACTAAAAATTTACAGCGAACCCTCTTTTATATCGGATCAAAGCTGGACCCAAAAGCTTTGTATATATAGTATTTTGAAGGTGAATTTTTACTGTTAAGTGTGTCTGACATTGTAATAGGGAACAAACTAACTATTACCTATGTGCTGAATATAATACTCCACTAGTCCTTAGGAAAAGACATATTTACCTAATTTAATTATATTAAGAAAGTTAGTTAAGTTAATTAATATAACATATATTTTCTGAAATACCTTAGTCATCTTCTTTAATCTCCTCCTTCTTTCTTTTCCTTGATTATTATTGAGAGAGTATGAATAAGGGTAAATTAGATAAAGATTGACAAATATAAAAACTTATAATTAGAACTAAGAACAACTTTTCAAATATATTTTATATTAAATATCGATGGATTAGTAGCTAGTTAGGGATTTGATTTGGTCCTAGATATAAGAACCTAATCCACTTTGTCTCCTAAATTTATAATTTTTTTCCCATAGAATACTTATTGATTGCATATATTAAAAAGTTTTTGTTCAAGGGCACTTATAATGGAAGATAAACAGAAAAACCAACTTATCACTAGTGCAAAAAAAGCTTTAAGACCGCCTCATTTAGACCGAATTATAGAGAATCAGGTCTTAAAAGTATGACCGGTGGCAGTTTCGTAAATATAAAAAACTTTTTGGACCAGATTATAAAAGATCCGGTCTTAAAAATATGACCGATGACAATTTCGTAAATATATAGAACACTTTTAATACCGGATTATAAAAGATTCAATCTTAAAAGTATGATCGGTGACAATTTTGTAAATATATAGAATACTTTCAAGATTGGATGATAAAAGATCTGGTCTTAAAAGTATGACCGGTGACAATTTTGTAAATATTTTGAGAATACGTGGATCAAAGATGAGTCCGAGAATGCGATGATTTATTCCTTCGCTTAATTGGAATTATATACAGATGTTAATAAGTAAATAATCTTCTGACCTAGGTAGTTCCTATAATTTAGGGATTATAATAAGGAATATAATTACGAAATTCAAAAAACTATAATCTGTTAACTTAATTTCTAAAATCTCTTTAACAACTTAATTAAGATCATTGCATGATATAATCTAGGAATTACAATCAAGAATATAATTACGAAATTCAAAAAAAACATAATCTGCTAACTTAATTCCCTAAAATCTCTCTTACAACTTAATTAAGATAATTGCATGATATAATTGTATATATTAATTATAACTAATTAAATCTGAACTACTTTTAAGACCGATTTTTATAAACAACCGATTTTAAAAATATAGAACACTTTTAAGACCGCACTTTTTACAAACAACCGGTCTTAAAAATATACTTTTAAGACCGATTTTTACAAACAACTGGTCTTAAAAATATAGAACACTTTTAAGACCGGTTTTTATAAACAACCGATCTTAAACATATACTTTTAAAACTGGTTTTTAGAAACAACTGGTCTTAAAAGTGTTAAAAAAACATAAATTCACTAAACTCGTTAAGTCTGCGAGTGTGCTTGTCTTCTTGGTGATATAACATTTACTTAATTATAGATTCAACGAGTGTCCTAAGAGCCTTATGGGTCAAATCCTCAACAAAAATGACATCCTCTTTCTCTAACCTACTCACAATCTTCGTAAGTTGTTCTAAGAGCCACACAATCAAATCTTTGGCAACGTTGGCAGTGAGATACTTCAAGCATTTTGCAATGGCGTCAACTCTAATCCTCAGCAATGGCACAAGCGTACTACTTTGAGGATTCTAGATGACGATGGCTCCTTCCTCTTCGATCAATGGCTCCTCTGACGTCGCCTTTGCACAGATCTGGCTTAAAATCAAACCCAAATCTCTTCTTGCTTAAGTCTATTTGCTCCTACCTTGATCGCTCTTGCTCAGATCTGGACTTCGATTTTGGTTGCTTAAAGCTTTGCTAGCATCGACAAGAGGATCCTGCTCAGATTTGGTTGCTTTAAGCTTGTGATTTTTTTGTAGATCTAGACTTCAATTTCACCTTTGATTTTATATTGATTTAAATTACATTTCTATGGTGAATGATTTCTATTTCTTATTATGTTTTCTTATTTCTAGACTTTGTATTCATCTTTTTTGTTTTTCTTGTTGGTGTTGCTCCCAATCTTCTCTTGGTTCTCCATCACTGATGATGGAGGGATATTTAAAATGTTGTCAGATCTAGTGATTTGAGATCCATTGTTTCATTTGGGTTTTTTTATTATTATTATTTTAAAACCTTTTTAAGACCGGATATTTCAAAAGTTCGGTCTAAATTTTTAAGACTGATCGTTTATCCGGTCTTAAAATAGTATATATATATTGATTATAAATAACTTACACAACTAATCCTCTTAATTTCCTGAAGTTAGTTAACTAGTTCATACATCCTCAGTGAGGGTGGCCTCTACCCACTAGGCTAATTTGTGTGGTTTAACTCTCACATGATATGCTTATGAAACATATGATTACTGAGATGCTCTGTTTATTTTCTACTAATCGAGTTCACCCCAAAATTTCTTATTTTTGTTTTGGCTGAAAGGTGAGGAGTTCAGTATATATATTGCACATGATAATCGAGAACTAGTTTGGGGAGTGAAAGGAGCATCATAAACACAGCAGAAATAAGAACAATAAGATTCCGTATTTTCTCCATTGATAGAGATAATGGCAAGTGAACAAGATGCTGGAATACTGTTCCTCTCCGTGCCATACTGCTATGTGGTATCTTGTCATTCTGATTGTGTAACATTAATTGAAGATTCCGATCAACCTTTGCCAATGGTTTTAAAGTGAACCCCAGAGAAAAAAAGAAGAACAAACTTCATCTCTCTCTCTCTCTCTCTCTCTCTCTCTATATATATATATATAAGTTATGCAACTGACATTATTTCACCTCTCTATCTCTTCCATTATTGTGTATATCGTCAAGTTTTTTTTTTTTTTTTTGGATTCTGTGATGTCTTTTCTGACATAATCCTTAAAAAACCGAAATGGAACCTTATGCAAGTTTATCCGATGAAAAACTAAAAAGAAACTGATGAATACATATAGTACAAAACTAGCTTTAATAATTATATGCTGTCCTGATAAGTTTCCTTATTTTTCCCCCTTCTACTACATTAGCTATATACAAGCTCCTGCTTTGAACTTATACTTTTTGCTTTATAAGTTGACAAAACAATATTTTGCAGCAAATGTTGGATTATCTGTGTGCATTACATTACAACATCATGGAAAAGCAAATGCCCAGAAGTAAAGAAACCTGGTCACTGATAAAACTAAAGGAAACAACATAATACTACATCCAGTCCTTCATATAAGATCTAATGATTAGAAGCTATAATGCATAGACACTTCAAGAATGGTATGTCTTTGGCTTCTATGTGTTGCAAATGTCCTAAACATGACACGCCAGTATGATAACTTTCACATGAACACTTCATCTTTTTTCCCCATGCCACTAATTCCTTTGGTTGACAGTGAAGTTTGGCATGAACTATTGTTCTTCCATAATTATGCAGCAGACAAAGGTGAATTATTTGCTTTCAATGACAGTACATCTTTTGACAAATAGCCAAACCAAATGTTCTCTGTGCATGTGATTCTTTCACCGAGTCAAGATCAATCTGCACCTGGCTTCAACTTTCTGATTTTTTTTCTTGGTTTTTTTGGAAAAGAAAAATGCAACCTCTTCTTGGTGGCTTGGGGTAAAGAACCAAGGAATATATAAAGGGATAAAATATAAAAGCAAAAAAGAAATATAGCCAAGAGCTGCTATCAAATCAAGGAAAAAAGAGAGAAAGATGACACTTGATATTGTACATCTTGTACTCCCATGGTTTCTTTTCTTGACAACATAATGCATCCTTTCAACATGGTTTTGAAAGTTGAAGATTCTCAGGAATAAAAAAAGGAGAGAATAATTATTACAATCAAATTAATATCTCCTGTTTTTTGTCATTTAGTTACTTGAAGAAGCAATAAAAAATGTTACTGCAAGTTCTCATCCAAACACCAAGAATAAATACTTTGGTTACAACTACTTAATACAGTGTTATTCAGCAATCACTTGGAAAACTTGAAACATCATGAACTTGACCGTTCATTATCCAAAATATTTCTTTTTTTAATCACGTCATTCAGCTCCAAGTCCAATCATCTTTCCAGTTAAACATATTCAAGCTTTATGTCGTGAACAAAAACCTTGACACCCCCATCACTATAATGAACAGTAAAGTAAAATAAAATAGAGGGAAAGATGAAGAATATGAACGGCGAGAATAGATGTAAACGGAATCACAATTGTAATAACATAAATGAATAGATTTTGTTTACATTATTGAGGACCACATTATTATTGCAGCTAACAAGATTGGTCAGAAATTTGACAAGAAGAAGAAGAAGAAGAAGTAGAAGAAGCTAGGACTAGTCTGCAACAAGAATGGAAAAACGAAGAGAAGAGAAGAAGGATGAAGTTTGTTGTTCTTGTTCTTAAGAAGCGAATTGGTGCTCTGAATCGGAGACACGAGAGGCATAGAAACGAGCAATGAAAGCAGAAGCTTTCTTGTCAATACCAGGCTCAGCAACCCAACGGCCTCTGTCTTCATCACTTGCAAATATCCTTCCTCCACTCGAACCATCTTCCCAGTAATAATCATCTCTGCTTCCATTAGAAAAGCATGACTTGAATATGCCACAGAATGATGAGAATGATGACTTCTTCGCTCCCATTCTCACTTCCTTGATCCTTATAATTTGATCTTCTTCTTCAGATGATGATGATTACGATGTGAAACTCACTGGGTTATCACTCAAAAACTCTGTTTTTTTATCAAGGGGGTCCTTGAGGACTAAGGAACTTGTAGTATGAAGCAGCATGGGAATGAAGCAGCTGTATTTATAGAGCGAGCTTTGTGAGGGGGCTTTTTTTTTCCTTTTTATGTTTTCTTAAGAGGAAGGAAATGGACGGTGAGGATTCCCTGATATGACTAACACGAGAGGTTGATACATTGGCTGTAAAAATCCCTCCTTTGAAGAAGAAGGAAAAGAAAAAGGAGAACAATTCCTGTCCTCTACTTTTGACATTTTTTTTTGGTCTTAATTTGATCTTAAGTTCTTCCCCTTTTAAGGCTTAGATCACAACGAGTTTTCTAATCTCCCAACAAGTATGCTTTCTAGAATTTAAAATTGTGTTCTCCTCTTTTCCTTATAGGATGAAACCGTTTACCATTGTTGGTTCTGCTTTTGACATTTTCATTAGGTGATACAGTTCCCAACTTTGCTTTGCCTACTTAAAAGCAACACAGTTTTATAATATCTGGTGTTCAAGGATTGCAACTGGGTAGACTCTAATTAGGTTCTTTCAAATTAAACAGCACAAGGAAACATTAATAAGTCCATTTATAATATCTCTTGCAGTTAAAAAAAATGCATTTTTAATCTTATCTGATGAAGAAGTTGGATAAAGTATTGATTTCCATGAAATATCTGATGAGGGTATATAGCAAACATATGGTTTTTAACAGCTGAAAGGTGGAAAATTGTGTGTAGTTAGGCAGGGTCTGTATGAGGAAAAGAGAGATGCTTTGCTTCTTTATTTATAAATATTGGGTACTGTTTTTAAATAATGCCTGCAGAATTAGCTAGCTTGATTGGTGCCTTTAATTTGATGAATCTAGGCGTATTAAACTATGTCATCTTTCTACATACACATCTGTCTCCTACCCTGAATTTTCACTCGGTTTTTATTTGTTTAAATTAAACTCTTTATGGGAATCCAGATGGCGGGAATAACAACTACTTGGACTGGAAAGTTGAAGTCTTTGCTATAAAGGTTCATAAATATAAACTACACATCTGGAAGAAACTTTTGTAATGAGAGGGTTAAAATATGAGAGAGAGAAGGAGGCGGCTAGGGGCCACTTGGGGAACAATTAAAAAAAAATGATTTTTCATTTACAAGAAAAAAAACCCATCGTAACATATTTGATTCCCAAAACGTAAAATCACTTAAAATGAATATAAATAAATAAATTATACTATAAATTAAAAGTGGATTTGTAAACTTGTAATTAATAAAATATTACTTGAACTTTAAATTACTAAATTAGTCTTGTTACCTATAAAAGTATAGATACTAACTACACTTTGTGTGGTAATTGATTACTCAATTTAATAAGAAATCATTGATTTTGAAATTTTAGAATTCAAGTAATTTTTTTTTTGTCCTTTTCTCTTGTAATTAACGCCTTTAATTTAATTTCATATTTTAAAAGTTTTTTTTTTTTTTTTGTGTTATAGCTTACCACATAAACATTTATAGAAGTGTCTTGATCATAGAATAGTGTGCTTAGGAAACAACTATCTTCATATTTCTTAAAAATCTTCTCAGTCAAAATTTCTTTAATTAATTTTCAAAATTTAACCAACAAACTACATTTGCATATGTCAAAATGTTGCAAATATAAGCCGTGGTTGGAGGTTTAGTTACTAACTGATCTTATATTTATCAAGCAAATTTAGTAAAGAGGGATCGATAAATATCATTTAATTACCTTATATATTTTGAGAGAGATCAGTCTCTATCGTTAGTGGACAATACTTATAATTATGATACATGCCTCCCTTCAATTTAAAATCAAAGGGCTTTTAAAAATATTAAGTGTTACTATAGGATATCATAGTAAAATTTCAGACGTACTTTAATTTTAACCCGTAATATATGTACAAATATAAAAAAGAAGGCTATTATAATTTTAGAAGTCATTGAAAATACTGGATCCAAAGTATACTGAGGTGCTAAGTAATTAGCACATGCACAAAAACTTCAAAGCAAGAACTTACTATATATACTTTAGTCCTCATTAATAGATTACTGAATAAGTAAGCATACATCATCACAAACCTCCATTAACACCAATGAAAACCATTGCAGTGTTCACATTTCACGCTGTGACCTTGTACAATAATTCAGAAAAGAGAACATGCAGCAGAAAGCAGCAAGAAGAACATGTACTTTTAAATTTTTTTTTTTTAAAAAAAAAAATCTCTAAGCTGTCTTTATATATATATATCTCCTTAGCTACGAATACAAAAACTTTGCCTAAGAACCACACTCTATATAATAATACCACGTCCTGTACCATCTTTATCTGCAAACAGGAAAAAATAAATGCAACAAAGCTTTTGTGGTTTTGCTTTTTCCCTCTTATATACATAGAAACTAAACACTTTTTTAGCTTTACACTGTTAGAATATTATATTTGAGGCGATCTTTGTGAAGAAGGAAGCTAGGTTTCTAGATATATACAAAGAGAAGTGTCAGTTAGTGGTGAAGGGTGAAAGCTAATAAGACTGAAAGTGGTTTGTGATCTTCCCAGAAATTCCCTATTCCGATCCAACACAGTGCCTTCAAGCTGTCTTCCTTTATCAGCTAAGTCACAGCTTGGTGTGTGTATAAATGTACATCAAGTACGTTTCATTTCATTACATTACATTATTATTTTATTATATATTTAACACTTTCTTTTTCTTTTATATATATATATATCATTATAATACTGGCCTTTGTGGGTTTAGGGAATCATGTTGCTGTTCTTTATGCCTTTAAAGCCCTTTATTTAAGGGCAAAATAATAAAGTTAAGATACCGATTAAGCGTATATAAGTCTTTAAAAGCTAGGTTGGTTCATACATGAATTTTGTATTTGTGGGCTTTAATCATAATTTAAAAAGGTGCTAATGATCGATATGATCTTCCTTTATCCCACTATATATATCTAATAATTAAAGCCAACTCGTGATTTCGTAATCTTCCATATATACATGCATATGATTGTGAGCACACTTTTTTTTTTTTTTTTTTAATCACACAACATTCATATTCATACTGTCATACACTACGTAGTACGTACGTACGTACGTGGCCTTTCATGTGTGTGTCTCTCAACAAATTTCCTTTTCTCTGTATGTTCTGCGTTTCTCTCGTAAAGCCTTTTTTTTTAAAAAAAAAAAAATAGTATAGTAATTACTTTACATATTTTTGTAATAATTGATATAATTATGTTATTTTCAGTTGTTTCATGTGTGTGTATCTGGGTAACTTTAATTTTATTGTGAATGTCTGAATGGTGCATATAGGCTTCATCGAGTCTATTTTATGAAAGATAAATGGAGATGTATGCATTTGGCTAATGTGAATGCTTGAATATAATTTTTCATAGATCTATTTGATAGAAGCATGTTAGGCATTGTTTGAAATCACGATTGAAATTTTTAAGATTAATTTTTCAACTATAAATTATGATGTGTGAGATAAATATGTGAGAATAATTTTATTTCAATTTATGTGAATGTGCCTATGAACCATGATTAGAGCCGTTAAAACGAGCCAGGCCCATTAGGCCGGCCTTGACAGGCTTCAGGCTTAAACAAGCTGGCCCTGGAGGGCCATGGGCCAACCCCGCAAGCCCTTTTCACTGTAACTTTTTCTTTTTTTTCTTTTTAAATTTATTAATTTATATATTTTTCTATTTGTTATAGAGTTATTGATCCATTTAATAACAAATACATAATAACTATACTTTAATTGTATGATTTGTTGTAAATAAAGATTATGGATGTGTTTATGATGTGAGAGAAGAATTTCATGGTATTCTTACTCATGAGCTAGAGGCTACTACTCAAAGTAAATAACAATCAAATGTCGTTAAAATTGATGATAGTGACGAAGATGACGACAATAATAGTCATCATATTAATGTCGCTTAATGATATGCTTTCAATGTTTTATATGAGTTATTTGTGAACATAGTTTGCTTTTGATTATGAATTAGTGACTATGCTATATTGGATGATTTGTGTTGTAATTTACTAATTATATTTTTAAAAAAAATGGAGGAGAAATAGTTAAAATTTGGAATAGTAATTTCTGGGCCCTGCGGGCCGGCCCTGGCCCTAGTGCTCTCGAGCTGGGCTTGAAGAAACAGATGTTTTTCTTACTTTAGGCCCTGTTAGGCCCTAACCCTTCACGGGCCAGGCCAGCCCTAATTGACAGCTCTAACCATGATTCCAAACAAACACTTAGAGTTTCATTTGTGTTTCCTACTCCATTTTTCAATATATTATGTACTCTACCCAACAAGATTTAACGAGAAGATTTATTTTTGGGTTAGGTCCAACACCCTAAAATATTTTCCTTTGTGTGTCTTTTGAAGTGCAATTTTGCCAAGTAATTTTCAAGAACAGTTTCCCTATCACTGTTAACTCTCCAAAAAGTCGATAAAGTGAAGTGTTAATAAAATTAAGAAGAAATAAAAATGATTGGTTACAATATACACATTAACCCACTCGGATCTAACAATTGTCATCCTCACTTGAAAGTGATTAACTACCATCTCTAACGTTAGAGATCTTGGAGGCTTCAAAGTTTGTCCCATCTCTAGGATGAGTGAGTAAGTTCTTTTTTTATCTAAGTATAGGTGTCCTCTTATTGGAAATAATTATATTCAAAGTGTTGTTAGGTACTAAATGCGAGCACCTCTTTTAATATGGATTTAAATCTTAGTTCACCATATTATGAAAGACTAGTACTAGATCTAACCCTACAAGGGTCTAAATTCTAATGGCAGTATGATATTTTATAAGCCTGATTCCTGTTTTTTGATGGGCTTGCTTCCTCTTTTAATGTGGACGTGGGCCAGATGAAACAAACAAAAAGAATGAGAAGGTTCAGCACTGGGCCAGAGCCATGCAGGTCTCAACTTGCTGGATCTTAGCCCAAGTTAGTAAGTTAGAACACAACTCTGGGCCTCAGGTCGATGTCCGACCCAGTCCATCTCAGTTTATGCGCCTTCATAGATAAAATTGATATGTTCAAGATTAGATAATATAAAATAAGTTCAAGTAAGAAATCTGTGTCAGAAGTATAGAAGTATAGGTTCAGAAGTAATATTATTCTAAAAGTTTTTTTGTCTCAATATTGTCTCGCAAGTTTTAAAACATTGTAATATTACTCTATTATATTAAAAAAAAACCAATATTGATTTTAAAAAAATTAACGTTAATCATTTATTTTTTTAATGGAAATGAACAATTTTACTAGATTTAAAACTTCCAGAACAACATTAGACAAGAAAAACATTTAGGATAATATTGTTCTTTAGCGAAAACTTCCAGAGCAAATTTACAACTTAACCCTATAAAATGAAGGGATTAATGTTTCTCATGTTGTAGGAAAAAAATTATCTCATATCATACACACATGAAATGGTGGGACCCACATATACATATATTAATTAATATATGTATATGTGGGTCCCACCATTTTATGTGTGTGTAGGAAGTTTAGTTTTCTCATGCAACATGAGAAAACTAAAACCCTAAAATAAATAGGGGGCTTTGGTTTTCTTATGTTACATGAGAAAAAAAAGTTTCCTACACACAAATGAAATAGTGGTACCCACATATACATATATGAATTAATATATGTATATGTGGGTCCCACCATTTTATGTGTGTGTGACATGAGAAAATGGTTTTCCTACAACATGAGAAAATGTTTTCCCAAAAAAATAATATATAGGATTATGGATAATCTTTTAAAATTTGAATGTAATAAATACTAGTATAAAATTTGCAGGATTTATTTATAAACTTTACTAGTGACCCTATACTTGTTACGTAAGAGAGAAGTTTAACGAATGTTTTTCCTTGTGGTACTTAAGGTTATTAAAATCGGACCGGTCACTAAACCGGTTGGAGTATTGAGTCAAGGGTCAGTGGGTCAAACCGGAGTTAAACAGGAGCTAAATCGGGACCAAACCGGTAAAAATATAAAGATTTTGGATTATTAATATAATGTTATGAATATACTTATTATGTGGATGTCCATTGACTCCCGGTTTCCAAATATTAAAAGATGATATGGGACCCACGCATAGTGATTTACTATTTGCATAGTACCACGCATAGTAGTTTACTATTTGGTGGGACCCGCACACAATTATACAATCACTCACGGGAAGGAAATCCGTGAGTGAACAGTTTAGGTTTTTGGGGAAAACTACACCAAATGACCCAGAGGTGGAAATTACACTAAAGTCCCATTTTTCTTCTATAAATAGAGGTTTTCTGTAACTGTTCATGTATTGAATGAAATGAGAATCTCTCTCTCTACTTTATCTCTCTAGAACCTCTGCTTTTCTTCTTATTATTTTTATCAGTTTTATAACACGTTATCAGCACGAAGACTCTACCAAGGTAAGATTTTCTCACCATCTATTTCATATTTCCATTTTATTTATCTGGGATGATCTTAACCATTATATGGAATTAAATATCTATTCTTACCGATTATTTTAACATCGGGTTCCATGGTTAAGATTTGAGATTATTTACTATTTTACTACGGTAAATAGTAATTTACTATTCACAGTAAATTTACCCCTTTTTCAGTAATTTTTACATTTTATTCATTTGACTCCTACATGGAAGTCTAGATTAATCTTTCTGTAATTTTACTTTATTCACTATTTATAGTGAATAGTAATTTTACTATTCACGGTAAATTTATATTTTATTATTTACAGTAATTTATTTATGTTTATATATTCTTCCCACTTCCTATTCATTTATTTCATGGTGGCGTCATTAAGCTCCATTTGTAATTCTTTACTTACTGCTTTATTTATTTATCTCATGGTGGTTATACTAAGCTCCATACTGACTTTACTAATATTTAGTTTTATGTCACTAACATTTATTTTATTGTTACTAACATTTATTTATCTTTTATGATAGCACATTAGTATATTTACTAGTGGGTTCTATTTATTTATTTTAACATTTATTTATTTTTTATGGCGGCAACATTATTTATTAGTGGGCTCCATTTATTTATTTTATTTTACATTTATTTATTCTTCATGGAGGCACACTAGTCTCTATTAGTGGGCTCTATTTATTTATTTTATTTAGAGTTTATTTATCTTTTATGGTGGTGACATTTTGTGGGCCCCATTTATTTTATTTTAATTCTTTACTGCTTTATTTTTCATGGTGGTAACACTTGTATAGTGGACTCCATTTATTTATTATTTATTTACTGCTTTAAATCCCCTTCCCTTTTTATTTTACCGTTTTCTATATTATATATATATATATATATATATATATATATATATATATATATATATTTACATTTGCATATGCATCTTCTTTCTTATCTTTGGATGAGATAGGTCTCGCTGTGAGTTTACTACCATTCCTATCTCATCTTCTTTTTATTAATCTAGCATGTTTATTTCCAGTCATTTATTTTATTTTATTTATTTATTGCTATATATATATATATCCCTCTCCCTTCTTATTATTTATGGCAACCACACTATTAGTGGGTTCCATCTATTTATTTTATTATGCTTATATTTTATTTATCTTGAAGATAAACTGTTAAAAGATCATATATATTATTATGAGATCAAAATGCCATAGAGATATGAGGCATAGATTGGCTTGAGAGATGAGGCATAAATTGGCTTGAGCCTAAGAGGCAAGATAGCCTTAATTTCAGAGGCAAGATTGCCTGAAGCCAAGAGGCAAGTTAGCCTGATAACAAGAGACAAATTATGAAACAATATTTGATCCATAAATTTTGTATGTTATCAGTTGTATAAAGGCCTCAAAATTGTATATTTGGCATTAAATATTCCCTTAAATTATGAGACAAGGGATTGTATGATCATGATTGATATTATAAATAAATATATTCAATTTGCTATTGTAGTAGCAATATTGTGGATTAATTTCTTGTCATGATCAAACAAATCAGTGAGTTATGGATCATGAATTTTTATCCAACTTCATTCCCAGAAGTGAATGAAGCAAATATATTATTATAGTTGTTATGTGATTTCTATGATTATAACAATTTTTATAAATACGAGAAAAGAATATTCATAAACAAAATAATTAAGCAAAAGGAAATATTATTTCAACAAAGTTTAATTGCGAGTGGCTCAACATCATTACAAACTTTAATCATCTCATTCTGAAGATATTTAATGTCTTCTTCTTTTGCTTCTCTTGAGATGGGATCCAGATGAGGCAAAGCTCTTCGTAATATCGAGATTTGCGTCATAAGTTTCTTGAGCTTCTTGTGTGGCCACTCCGTTAACCCTCCTTTTTGATAGATTTTTTGTATGGTGTGAGTAGACATATTTAATTGTTTACTCGCTTCATCAAGGGTTAAGTGAAAATAATTTCTTAAATCATGGAGCGTTGTTTTCTTTATTCTTTCTCTTTGCTCCATAGATAACCTATATAATTCACCCTGGTTAAGGGATGAAGTATCATAGGGTATACTTACTGCAGGTTGTTTTCCTTTGCCTAATGAGTGTTCAATATTGGTTTGAAATGAACTTCCATGGAGGTCATTTGGATTTATAGCCCATTCCGAACCAACACAGAGAACCTCATGATAGGCTAATACAGGATCACGCATCAAGATATATCCTGATGCTTGTAAATCTATACAATACTGTGTCAGAAATTGTTTGATTTCTTCAAAATTTTTCTTTGTGAAATCAAACATTGGAAGCCTGTCAGTATTATAAGATTTATCCTGTACTTTTTCAAATAAAACAGCATGGGTAATCATACCTGTTCTTCTTCCGTGAACTTCAAGTTTATGGTACTGAAGTCCGTTGGTATGAATAATTTCCCGTAAAACATGACAGCAACTACATTCCAATAAGCTAGTAGTTGCTAATTGGCTTGTAGCTGTTGGCTGGCTAATTGTTGCTGGCTGGCTAGTGATTGTTGGTTGGCTGATTGTTGTTGTCGGGCTGGTTGTTGCTGGCAAACTGATGATAGTTTGCTGGCTTGTGAATGCTGGTTGATTAACTGCCGACACTATTGGCTGAACTGGATTGGTAGACTCCATTAGTTCTGCCATAGTTCTACACCTCTTAACAGGCCTCCTTGATGAACCTGCTTCAGTTGTACCTTCAATCCTTGTAGATTGAGGAAGAACACTTGTTCTAGGGGGAGAAGTAGGTACATTTGAAGCAGAAGGAGGAATAGTAGAAGGAGGAATAAACATTTCAAAGGGATTAGGAGATAACAAAGAAGTAAATGACATGTTATGCTGATCATCATACAACAAAGCATCAAGTAATGCTGTTTCGGATGTATCAGAAACTGGGATAAAACTGCTTGGTCCTGCCATGACAATAGAATTTAGAGAAATATGTGTGAGTATCTGGTAGTTGATATTATCAGATGCTTGAGTGTTTGTGAGGCATGTTCGTTTGCCTTCCTCTATTTATAGTTGAATTAAATCCTATTGAATCTCTGCAGATTTGCGTAGTCCTGTTAAATCTCTACAGATTTGCTCCCTATAAAGCACGAGCCTGGAATCTTTTTGACTTTATATGTATACGACAATCTGAGTTGTCGCGCCTGTGATTCCACAGTGATGCGCCTGTGATTACACAGTATTGCGCTCGTGAATCTGCAATTATACACCTGATGATTTTGTATTTAATATATATTTGTTTGTTGATTCTGGAAAATGGAAATTTTGTTACCAGAAGTAACAAAATTATGCATTGATAATGCATTTAGAAATCTGTGGAATTTTAATGAAATAGATATCATATATGCTATTATCATGGAATATTGTATGGAAATTTCATGAATTAATTTTTAAGGTCTCACACTTGAGGGGGAGAATAATATATATCAAGTGTGAATATTTATGTGATAATTCTTTGTGAATGTTTCTATATTGATTCCCCCAAAATGAATATTAGATTTGATGATAAATCATATGGAAAGTTGGCATGACTTGTTTGATCATCCGAGTCATATATTATGTGCTGCTTGTTCTCAGATAGACATAATTATTGGAAATGGATCTCTGGAAATATATCAAATTGAAAGTTTACATATGAGATTATAAATCTGCAAAGTTTGCAGTGATGTTTGCAACTAGAAGTTTGCAATATATTATGCGCGCAATTTCCAGATTGAATGATCCAGAAATAATGTATTAAAGTATCCATGAATGGATAGATCAATGATTATGAGAACAAAATTTATATGTTGTGTATATTTGCAGCAATTATATAAGCCAACAGAATTCTCCCCGTATAATTGGTTTTTGGTTAGGAGCCAGATTAATTCCATCTTGAAATGTTTTAAATGTGTAATGATTATTAATCTATTACAATGCATATAGATGGATATACAAAGAAAATTGATGATTTGATGAGGGGGAGAAAAATAAGCCGATTGGGTAAAGATAAAGTGAAATGAATTATCATTGGCTCATATTGGTCCTCATACAAAGAAATGTGCACTAAAAGTTTAAAAGATAATTCATTTGCAGATTTTAGCTAATCAAATGCTAAAAGCATTTATTGACCTAAAGTGACAAAGTCACATGTCCCAACTGCAAATGCTCCTATATGAATTGTTATAAAGCACGCCTGAAGCGTTGCTGGTCCATCGGTTATAAAGATAAAAATCCTCGAAAGAGAAAAGGAGCTATAAAATATAGATGATTAAGTCGAGGATAATTAAGTAAAGCTCCAGAAGAGTTATCTTTTGATGAGATGTTATCTCCAGAAGAGATATTATAAGAAAAGTGTATTGTGGTCCAAAAGAGACCTAGGTACCTAATATATGTGAATATAATGAGATCTCAATAAATTATGAATGAAATCCGATGGGACTGAAAATGAAGTCGACGTTAATAATATCTATGATAGCATATGTTGCAATGAATGATAATGAGGATCATGAGCCACAATATATTTGTATGTGCTAGAAGCACATAAGGCGCCAGAAACACATATGTCCCAAAAGGACTCAAGATGATAGTGCATATAGCATCATTATCTGAATAAACATTTATTGAATTTCTATATGCACATATATATTTATGAAAAGATTATTATGACTTTACTTGACAGATTTAGATCTTGCAGGTATATAATGAACAATCAAATTGGGCGTTTCTAACAGAATATTTGATGACAGAAAGTATAATATGCTCAGAAAGACATTGAAGCAATATAGTCATCAGGGGGAGCAACACTGATGTAATCAAGAGGGGGAGACGATACACGTTGTACTCTTTTTCCCTTATCTGGGTTTTATCCCACTGGGTTTTTCCTAGAAAGGTTTTTAATGAGGCAGCACTAGAAAGTGTATCAATGGATGATGTACTCTTTTCTTTGGCTAGTTTTTTATCCCACTGGGTTTTTCCTAGTTAAAGTTTTTAACGAGGCACATTCATAAATGGACATCCAAGGGGGAGTGTTATGAATATACTTATTATGTGGATGTCCATTGACTCCCGGTTTCCAAATATTAAAAGATGATATGGGACCCACGCATAGTGATTTACTATTTGCATAGTACCACGCATAGTAGTTTACTATTTGGTGGGACCCGCACACAATTATACAATCACTCACGGGAAGGAAATCCGTGAGTGAACAGTTTAGGTTTTTGGGGAAAACTACACCAAATGACCCAGAGGTGGAAATTACACTAAAGTCCCATTTTTCTTCTATAAATAGAGGTTTTCTGTAACTGTTCATGTATTGAATGAAATGAGAATCTCTCTCTCTACTTTATCTCTCTAGAACCTCTGCTTTTCTTCTTATTATTTTTATCAGTTTTATAACATATAAGATTATTTATAAAAAAATCTTTTTTTGGATGCTAATTCCTGTCAAAAACACGTGCGCCAACACTTGAATATCCATCGAGTAATGAGTCAAGTATCTTGGGTACTCTCCGGTTAAAAGCATGTATCACAACCCTTAAATATCCATTGGATAATAAGTTAATGTTAGCTACCTGTACGCATGTTCTGACCACACAAATATTAAGCCATTAATAATGAGACTTGGTCATCATTTTGAATTCTTCATCGGTACAATACAACACTGAGAATTTTTCTCTTCCTCTCTCTCTCGTTCAACCACACTTCTCCAGTTCTCCGTCACCTTGCACCCTATCCTCGTCGAATCAGAGCCTGAATCCTTCACCAAAATGACTTCTATAGTTCTACCTCGGTGTCTTTGGATCTAGGAGGACCGGATCCGTTCAAATAAAAAAGTTTTAAACCCATGACGGTGTGTTTTAGTCTGTTACCGTCGTTCTCCTCTTTCAACGTTATCTCTTCTTCTCAGATATGTTCACTCTAGCTTTGTTTTTCTTAGATCTGTTGTTATCATCGATTGTTTCTCTTCATCCCTCTCTATAAACGCCTTCAATCGACGTTTTTTGGGGGGGAAAAAAAAGACGGTGACCCCGGTTTCTATCACAGATCAGACCGGTTTCACGGCCGGTTTGTCGGTTTCCGGTCGAAACCGGCGGTCTGCGGTCTGGTCCAGGTTTCATAACATGGAGCAATGATATCTATGATATCTAGGAGTAGGACTTTGACTAAAAATAGTTTTTTGCCATTAATACCAGCATGGATAAGACAAGCGTGACACACGCAATCAACGGAAATAAAACGCCTGTGTGTGTATAAATAAAACAAAGCAAACAGAGCCATCTTACCTCTCTCCGCCACCCACCCAACTACCCCACCCACCAGTCTTATGTCAGAATGGTCCAAAATACCCCCTCTCTCCCTTCCTGTAAAGCCTCGACAGTCCAAATTCATCCCATTCTGTCATCTTCCACAATCCAATTTCAATGGATGCCTCTTCATCTTCATCATCAAAGACCGCAGATTTGGATGCTCCTCTTCACGCAATTGGCTTCGAGATTGAAGAAATCTCATCCCACAGGGTCGCCGGCCGTCTCCCGGTCACCCTCAAGTGCTGCCAGGTCAACCTTCTCCCTTTCCCCTTCTTTCTTCTTCCTTCCTTCTCTGCTTTTACTGATATTTGCCGATTTCAGCCTTTCAAGGTGTTACATGGAGGTGTGTCGGCCATGATCGCAGAGAGCCTTGCAAGCATGGGAGCTCATATAGCTTCTGGTTTCAACAGAGTCGCCGGAGTTCAGCTCAGCATCAACCATCTCCGACGCGCCGACCTCGGTGACTCGGTCTATGCCGAAGCAACCCCTCTTCATGTTGGCAAAAGCATTCAGGTCTTCCTTCATCTCTCTCTCTCTCTCTTCATTCCTTCCTTCCAAAAAGCTTCACTTTATTCCATAAAACATCACTCAATTACAACATTATGGGTATCAGCTGAATACAATTTTTAATTCCCTTATACATTACCTGATCTTCAATTGGTGATGCCAACATGTCAAAACAGGTGTGATTCAATCAAAACAAGCTTTGTCACATGATGTATGCCTCTCCCCCTAGTACCTCAAGTCAGTGATCCCTTTGCATAATGGGGCTCTAACAATGCATAGTTCTGCCTCATTATAACCAGAGTCTTCATCATAGTTTCTCCAGTAGCCACCAAGAATTAAGCACCGTTTAGTCCTACCATTTTATGTCCTCTCATCCCCGTTTTGTAACCAAATCAACTTACACAACTGTGTGCGCTTTTTTCTCCTCTACCATTAACAACAGTCGACCATTTATCCTCCAACATTCTCCCTTCCATTATTAAATCTTCACTCCTAACTCCATCTGCTGTCGCTGCTGCAACAACTTTCTTACCTGATGTAATAAACTTTATAGCAGCTTAATATCTTCGTCCTTATTCCTGCAAAGCCTGATTTCACACGGAGCCAAGGCCATTAATCTGGCCTAATCCAACAACTGCTAATGAAATGGATTAACTTAAAAAATGTGGAATTAGGAACCAGTTTTAGTTTCTAGTGCTCATCGTTGCTATTCACTATCTAGATTTAAGATTTTCAACTAATGATTAAGAGAGTCTGCAATAGCTCTTAGTGCTCATCATTTCCATTATATCCCCCACGGGGTGAAGAAAAAGGGAGCCAGAAGAATTATATATTTCAACCAACTTCGACAAAATTAAAATCAATCAGGGGAACTTAGGCTTTGGCAAGTGTTTCCATTCTTTATTCATACAACCCGTGTCCCTAAACTGTTATTATCATCCTAACAGTCTATATATATTAGCCACACTCTGGTTTCTATCTCTGCTTCTTGATCAAATTAAACTAGCATCGAAAGTTTTCTACTTTACTAACATATAAACTAGCAAACAGAATAATTGAACCGATACATAAATCAAGGTCACCTCAATGTTATAGAATGAGGTTGGTTTCAAGTGAAGAATCAACTAATTGGGTGTTTCAATTTTAATCGCAGCTATTTGGCCGCTGAGAATCGTTAGCTTAAGAAGGTTTAAAAATACTATTCATTTCGTTTTGCCTTGACGCGGGCACTGGGCATCACACTACATCTACTTATTCTTAATGTTCAGTGGATTAGGAACTAACTGCCCCATAACGCGCAATTACATGTTGGTTCAATTCAGCAACATAGAGTCATATGTTACTCTGTTCAAACGTCATAGACAGACCATGCTCATCTAATTTTACTCTATTGCGAGGCAGGTATGGGAGGTGAGAATCTTGAAGATAGATCCTTCAAACTCTCAAAATAGATCCTTGGTATCATCGTCTAGGGTTACTCTTCTAAGCAACATGCCAGTCCCAGATCATGCAAAAGATGCTGACAAAGCTCTCAAGAAGTACGCAAAACTATGAATAATTCATATGGTTTCAAGTAATATGTACAATTCTCCTGTAACCAGAATTTCATCAAGTCAAAAAACAAATAATTCCTGAGATACACTACACGAACCAGAATTTCGTGAATCTATATATGTGGATGATGAAACATCTTGCAACAAGGTTCAGGGGAAGCATGCAAACTAACCCAACTACTTAAAGTAACACTTTACAAGATCAGCTTTTCTCAGCATTTTGCAATTGCAGCATCAGACTCAAAACGCACCAATAGTTAGCCTTTGATTTGAATTCACTAGTCGCTTCACTTTCGACTGGACCAGATGAACAAACAGGCCTGACAACCAGTCAGCAATTCCCAGATGCTGCTAAATTCAGAAATTTATTGTTTTTTAAGGGCCAAAGAAACATAGTGGTTAACTGGTTATTCAGGCAATATTGGGGATATTCAGAATTAAGATACTGGGTCCTTGTTCCCGAAGGATCTTGCTTCTTTAGTGTCTCTGTCCTTTACTGGGCGAATTCCAGAAATCATATGACTTGTAACAAAATAAGGGAAGACATTGCACCATCAGAGATAGACTGACAGAAAAGGCTTAAACTGTACCTTCATACAACTTATAACAAACTAAAGAACTTGAGAAGTATCACCTGAGATTTCTAAGTTTTTGGGTTAAATCATTCAGCTCCATACTAGAAAGTTTGAGAGAAGATAAAGTTCCCGGTACCTCTTCTGAGGCAACTTTGGACAATTTATTCATTGAAGCTCCCAATCTTCCAAAAGCCTGTGAGTGACATGGAAACTCACCAATAAATGCCTGCCATTCTAAATTTGCTATGCATTTGGAAAAGCAGATGAATACTGAATTCTGAGCTCAGGGCACTGAGTAGGAATCCTTTTGAACTTACAATTATAGTTGGAACAGATACCAAAGCCACTGAAAAGAATGCACCAAAAGCCTACTACCGAAACACCAAAAAGACAAACTGATAATGAGAAGAAATGATCATATGAAACAAATTATATTTCCATATCCAAAATAAGCTTCCAAAGTCGGTAACAAATAAACAGAGAGGGTTAAAATAACAGTACCATGGAGAGTGGAAACAAGAGAGACAGAAGCCCCAATTCAGGAGTGGGTCGAAACCCTAGATTTTTCACCCCATGAATAGGCGTAGTAGCCGAGACAAATGACTCTGTTGATGATGGGGGTGAGATCGACTTGGATGTCTCCAGTTTTGAAGTTACCTCCAATGAGATGGCTGATGCGGAAGTCGTTGAACGTCTTCGAGGAATTACAACCGGAGCAAAGGAAGTGGCCACCTTCGCTGGCGGCTTCAGGGAAATCGGCAAACTGTTCCATAGAAGCACAGACTGCGATTCCGCTAAGCCCAACATTATTTCAAGCTTCTGGTGTGATTCTTCCGGTTCTTCTTTAGGAATGTATTTGAAAACTAACAATTTTTTTCCCCAGAATATGAAAAAGCAGAAAGAAGGAGAATATGAACTGTTATTGATCTCAGGGACAACAAGCTCATATACCTGATCTATGACCTGATCTATGGTAACTGCAAGTCTGTTACAACAAACTAATGGGATAATAACGCATCAACTAATAATTCATATAAAGTAATAAAGTAATTTTTAATATTATCCATATTAATTACTAGGGGTGGAAATAGGCTAAGCTTTAACAAAATAGGCTTGAGCCTGCGACGGGAATCTAAAGCCTGAGCCTGGCCTAAGCCTGTGAGTAAACTTTTTTTTAGGCCTGAGCCTGGGCCTTTTGAAGGCCTGACAAGGTCTGAAGCCTATTTAAAGGCCTATTTAAAATGTAGGTCTTTATATATATAGTCTTTAAAAATATGCATCTAAGTCCATATATAATTCATCAAGCCTATCTAAATGCTTACGTTATGTCTAAAAAGTTTAAGGATTCATTCTCATAAGAAATAAAATAGTTAGTAAATGAAAGAAAATAACACCTAGTACCAGCAATTATTTGAATAAGTAGGAATAAGAAAAATCAATTATTTATTCACTAAGGAGATATATTTCTTAAAATCAACCAAGCATGACATGTGACTTGTAAAACTAAATTTTACCTCTTATTTTTCTTATAGAAAATGAAACAAACTTTTTCTATTTGGATCATTTTCATTTGGGCATTACTAAAATTAACTTACTACAATTTTTATGTCACATCAAATGACATAAATCAAGGGAGGAGGAGTAAGCTAGTATTGACACCTCGAGTGATAAAAAAGAAGAGAAGTAAATGTGATCAATTGATGAATGAAAATATTAAACTTATTGATAAATAGAGAAATGTAAAATTTAAGGTGAAGAATAAGTTATTAATTTTATAAATAATTTACAAAATTAATTTAGATTAAATTATATATGACTATACATAATAAAACATTTTTTTAAAAAAAAAAACAAATAGGCTAGGCCTGTAGGCCTATAGGCTAGGCCTTATGAGAATAGGCCTGGCCTATTTACCTAAATAGGGCTAACGATAAGCCTAAGTCTAAACCTGACCTATTTACTAAATAGGTCAGGCTAGGCTTAAAGTAGGCTAAGCCGTAGGCCCCTGTTAGGGGTTTGACCTATTTTCATCCCTACTAATTACACTAAATTTTGATATTGTATTATTATTACTTTCACCCACTACTTTTATTAATTATGGGCATACATGAAAAAAATAATAATTAATGCTCTTTAAAAACAAACAAGCATCTTATAAAGCTATATATATTTATTAGTTGTTGCCTTATAATAAAAGAAGGTATAATGGTTTAATAAGCAAAGTAACTACTCCGCTAGTTCCTGAATACTCTGTCTACTCCTTATTATTATCATAAAATATGTTTATTATAAAACATCAACTAACAATTCTCACAAACCAATAAAAACAGTTAAAGTTAATAAATTGTTTTAATATTACCCATACTAATTGTATTCAACTTTAATATTATATTATTATTACTCTCACCCATTATCCTTATTAATTATGGATATGCATGGGAAAAAAATAATTAATACTTCTTAAAAACATTAAAGTTCTTTATAAAAAAGATTAAATATATTTATTAGTTAATAAATACAAAAGAGGATACGTAATTAAGGAAATTACTTAATTATATTATATATTTTGTATTATTGAATCACCTATCAGTTTATCCATTAAGCAAAATATTTTTTTTTTTAAAAAAAGGATAGATATAAATATTTTAAAAAAATTAATTAGTTTTCTTAATATCTAAAAAAAAATCAATTCTTACATTTATAATTTAATGGGAGTAACTCATAGTACGGAACACCTAGCTGGCTCTGTAAAAGGGAAGAATTCTGGAAAAGTGTCTATTATCGTTAAATTTTAAACTCTTCGTCTTTCCGCTGTCAGATCATAAGGAATAATTAATAAATATGATTAAAAAGGCTGAATTATTTTGTGCCTTCCATATTTTACACATTATCAAAACAATTGACTTGCTATACTAACATTGTCTATTGTTTTTACTTTTACATGAAAAAATAAAATAGTACTTGGATTATGCAATCGCCTACATATGTAGAGTCGATAAATTGGACCGAGCTCGTCAGGCCGGCCCGTTTAGGCCCTGCCTTTCAAGAGCGGGGCCTAAAAATTTAAAGAGATAAACGAAATTTACCCTGCAGGGCCTCAGGCACCGAAGGACCACAAGCCAACCCATTAGACCCTGCATATATATATATATATATATATATATATATATATATATATATATATATATATATATATAATTGAAGTTGAAGTTAGACTTGGGTGCTTCAAATACATACTCATAAAGCAGAGTCTACTGCGGTTAGTAAAGTATAATCAAATTTCTTTGACATTGATGATAGTGATGAAGAAGATGGATAGTCATGTGCTGTTAGTGGTATGCTTCTTATATTTTATGTGTTTCATTTGTGGACAATAGTTTGCTTTTGATTACGAACTGATAAATTTATTCATTTGTTAGATAATTTGTGTTGCTTGGATATTAATGTTGATAGTATTTATTTAATAAATTAGAACTTTAATTCTTGTATTTTACTAGTCATATTTCTTTTGAAAAAAACAGACGAAAAATAGTTAAAATTTTGAATAGTAATTTTTGGGCCCTGGAGGACCGGCCCTAGCCCTGGTGCTCTCGAGCTGGGCTTCGAAAAACATGTGTTTTTCTTCTTTCGGGCCCTGGAGGGCTGGCCCTATTAGGCCCTGGCCCTTCAAAGGCCGACCCTAATTCCTAGCTCTATATGACACTTGTGTTAGAATGAGCGGTTACAAATCCCGAACTAGATATTGATATCCTCAATATGCAAACATTTTTAAAAAAATTGTGAATGGAAAGAATAGCTTATAAATGCTTGTTTAAATTATTTTATTCTAAGTGATTTTTTGTGGTAAATATAAAGTTATGTGAGAAAAGTTTTTTTCCCCTAAACACAATTATTCTCACATTAAAGATAATCATGTTCGAGACATTGTTAGGTATTAAATGCGAACACCTCTTTTAGAGAGGATTCGAATCTTAATTCATCATATTATAAGGGACTAACTCCTTTTACTAGAACCAACCCCATTGATTTATGTGAGAGAAGTTATACATTGCAAAATGCAAAACTTTTTTTTTTTTTTGGTAAAAACAAAATGAAAAACATTTTTGTTTTTGGTGAAATGAGTTAGCCTATGGGCTGAAATAACTCACCACAGCCCCTCTTTCCCCTTGTCACGTACTATTTTCCCTCCCTCCACCATGTCAAGTTAAATGCCATCTCATTTTTAATATAAAATCTATTTAATTAATTTAAGTTAATTAGTTAAATTAGTTATTTGTAAAAAAAAAGGTATTTTAGTTTTACTAAAGTATCATCTTAAACCATTTGATTGATTGTTCAAAAAAAAAAAAACCATTTGATTGGCTTTCTTAATATGTTATGAATCAATGGGAATAATTTAGGAAGAAAATGATAAATATCATAAATAAAATAGATTGAACTCTTATATTTATAACTTTATTTAATCTATCAACTAACTCTTATATTAAGTATTAAAGTCAATAATAATTTAAGAATATGATTCATCGTACGTATTTGAGTTTTTTCCCACGTGGATGGCCTCAATCCATAGCATTTTGTTGAGTTAATTAAAATGTATATATGGATGTATGTATATACTATATCAGTACATGTACCCAGCAAGGCAAGGCTTAGCTGGTCTTGCCTTTGCAACTACGTCAAATTGGTGGATGTAATACCCGGAAAAAAAAAAAATATATATATATATATATATATATATTTATTTTAAACATTATATTTCGATAAATAATACCTATTTTAAATAGGTGAATATGAGGTCTTAAAATTTTGGTATTATATTTATTTTCATTTATAGGCAATTTTTCCATAGAATTCAAGAATCTAAAAATTTATCTAGCTTGTTAACCTATAAAACAATATTTTAGGATTTAATTAGGATTTAACTCATTATTCCTAATTTAACCCTATGGGATGGAAATCTCTTCAATAAAAGAATAAATAAATTATACCATGATATTAACTTTAAATCCTAAAAACTAAGGGAGCCAATGAGGGAATTTCTTCCATATAAATATGAGAAACATTAAAAACAAAACTAAATTAATTAACCTAAGGGGGGGCGAAATTTTAAAAAGAAAAAGGAGAGAAAAATAAAAAGAAGATAGTCAAAAGTGTGAAGAAGAAGCTACATTTGTCTTGGTGGCTAAGAAAGACTTAATCACATAAAATTAAATGGAAACCTATAGAGATTAAATCATAACTTGGAATCTTGAAGCTAAATCTTCAAGATAGATACATATTTGAGATCAGTGAATTATAAGCTTCAACTGGGCTATTCCTAAAATTAATTTCGGTAACTTGTGAAATTCAAACCTAAGCATTTTGAAAAATAAAAATCACCATAAATCTTGTCATAAAATTAGGATTCCAAAAGTAAAATTGGAATTTTAATCAAAACACTAGTTAGCACTTAACCAAATTAAGTTTTGGAGGTTAATTAGGTTGCTTAAGGAGAAGAGGCTTTCTTAGAGACCAAGCAAGCAAATTCTAGAAGGGGAGGGGGAGGAATTTTCGGCCAAGGAGAGTATGAGGGGCCAAGATCAAGTCTTCATCTCCAAGCAATGATCCAAGAGCCAAGATTAAACCAAAGTTGCTTGATGTTTAACCCCCTCTTGCCTATAAATAGAAGGCTTGGGCTAACACATCCTTCACACCAAAATCCCTTGCCTTGGCCGAAATTTAGAGAGAGTAGGAGAGGGAGGAGCTGCTGGAGAAAGAGAGACAAGAGGTCTTCAAGAGGTATAAGAGTTTTTAGCTTTTAAGTTTAAATTCTTAGTTTATGAGTAGAAATGCTAGAAAAGTTATTTTAATCTGAAATCTTCCATATACAGTTTTATTTTCATGTTTTTGAGGTTTCCATTGTCTTTATTTCGAAAAATTGATGAAGAAGAGGTTATATCAAAATTTTTGGAAGATTAGGATCAAAATAGCGAAGCTCTGGCGAAATTTCAGCAAATAAGAACTTCTGAAGTCAGTAGTAAAAATGCTAGTATCTTATGATGAAGATGATGTTCTAAAATTCTGGGAAAATTCATGATGAAAGTATACTTATAGGGCTTTCTAAATCTATAAAGAGTGTGTCATTTGAAGCTCTGTGCAAAAAGATAAAAATCTTAGAAGTTAAGTTGCCTTTTCTGGGCGAAAATCTGGGCAATGGTTTGAATTCTGGAAACTGGGATTTATCCAGGAGTTCTGGGTAAGTTACAGTATTTTTCCTCAAAAGTAGACATCTCAAGGATTCCGGGAAATTTTACGGATCCTCATTTCGATTTTTATGGAATTAGTTATGATTTTTCGAAGTTAGGCGAAATTCTGCCCAGAAATACTGAATTAGCGTTTTTCCGAAAATTAAGTGGAAATAATTAGAAATAAGTCTTTCAAGGGTAAAAATGTCAAGTATGGCCAAGGTGTCTCTTGAAATGTTGTTTGAGAATTAATTGAGACAAAATTACCCTTTTAGGATAGACTGTGCTCGCGCACCGACAGTGAACGTACTCGGAAATTTGCCGAACTCAGGTACAGACGCGTATTGTAACCTTAACTCTTATGCTTATGGTTTGGTTATATATGATTGTTGTCTTCACATGATAATACTCTGTTTTGAAATTTACAAATGAGAGTTGAATTGTACACGGGTTATAGTCTTGATAACACCGTTGAGTTTTCCTAGCGCTGAGGACATGATGGGCCGTCGTGGCACTGGTTATGTGCAGACTGGGATAACATACATATTGCAGTGACTGTGTTATGTTATTGCCTTACATATGGATATGTATTTTGAAATCATGATTATGTTGTATGTCTGTGATAACTGTCATATACTGTTTATATAAGCATGAGGTTAACCGTTACCTGAGGTTCAATGGAAATTGAACCTCAGCCCCTGCTGTAGCCTCAGGATCCCAGGGAGTCAGGATTGAGGACAAGGGTAAGAAGGCGGCATGAAGACTCTGTGGAGACTTTACCCTTTTGATATTTTAGTTTAGTGTGTTAGACATATGGATGACTGTATATTCAACTATTTACATTACATACAATATTATGCAGTTACTCTTTATTTTAAGAAATGTTTCCAACACTCGACTCTGTATAAAAATGCTTATGAAAATGGGATGTTACAGTGGAACTTTCAAAGACCTCTACAATTCCAAGCTTCTGGGAATCCCAACATTAATTTCATGTTGCAATCACATTGCTTACCTAATATTATAATTTATTTCCTTGAATTCTTCATTCAGATCTGTATTTTTTCTGGGGTGTACCGAGTCTCACGAGAAAACAAACTTCTATTGACCACTCATGTAAATATTACTCGGTCCAATAAGAAAGGTATGTAATAGACTTTATTTTGCTCCAAAAAATGGATTATATATAATATAGATTTAAAGTTGAATAAATTAAGAATAATATTAAGAAGACTGGAGGAGTACGTATTGCCTATTTGCCTGTTAATACTCCATCAACAATATAATAATCAAGTAAGAAAAATATAGGAATTAAGGAAAATGATTATGGTGTTTTGGGGGAAGTTATATTAATTAACTTAACTAGCTTTTTTAATTTAATTAAATTAGGTAAATATGTCTTATATTAAAGATAAAAGGGAATAATTCACAGGCGCTAAATATTGAAAACAATGCACTCACACAAAAACCTATCATATTTTGAAAGTTTATTTTTCCAAAATTACTGATGACATTAAATTTTAACATTTTAAACCATAAAAAGAAGGAAAAATTGCACTTAGGTACCGAATAAGGAATAATATGACAAAATGGTCCATTGAAATATCAAAATTGCAGTAAAGTCCGTGAGACTTTCTTTTAATATATTTCGTATGTGAAAAAATACAAATGCCTCATGTGTCTATGTTGACAAGTTCATATGCCTGTGTTGATAAGTCCGTGTGTATGTGTTGTAAGTTCATGAGCCTATTTTGATAAGTTTTTGAGCTTCCATGGGACATTTGTGTCTTTTCCTATATGAAAAATATTGTAAAAAAGACTTATAGGACTTCATCGCAATTTTAATATTTTAAGAGACAATTTTATCGTATTTTTCCTTTCTCAAAACTTTGGTTCAATTTTTCCTTAAAAAATTACTCCTAACCATCAATTATGTCATGAGTCATGATCAATTGAGCATTTATTAGGTTGATCCCATCCAAACTTCCATTTTTTATAGAATCATTTGGCGCTCCATATTTAAAAATCGAAAATATCTCCTGTATTCTGTAATATAATCACAAAACTTTAAATTCAATATTAAAGGCTTATCAAGATTACATTTCTATGGACATTATTAAAAATACAAAATGAAGTCTTGGGATGAAAATGTTGAAAGGTGACATGATTGTTAAATAAAAGCAGTTGCGTACAATGCCCTTTGGTTGATGATGACGACATTAACAGCTACATTAACATCCAAGTCATAACTCAGTGAAAAGTCGATCCCCTTAAAAAAACCACTTAATCCATTTTAAACGCCTATTTAATTCTAATGAACTTCATTGACCTATATATATTTTATTAATAACTTATATCTGTAAACCTTCTTCGTCGACTGTGAGTCATCCTGAATATTTTTTTACATTTTAATTTCTTCACGTCTTCCTGATTTTCCCTTCATTCACTAAGGAATATTCACAAGTTGAAATAAGGAAGAAGAGTATTAGAAAATAGACTAGATGAGAAAAAAAGATTATATCACCCTCTTCTATGTGCTGCATCCATTATATAATTGATCTTAAAAAGTTTATATCATATCACAGTATATGCAGTAATCATCTCAGATCTGACAATATCATCACTATACAGAGTACAAAAATGGAAGGACAGGTTTCATTGAAAGAGTTGCTGCAAGTTGAGAAAGAGCCATCACACACATGGGACAACAAAACCCAAGAAACCTCCATTGACAACACTGTAAGTTCCCTTTTACTTTGGTTTCTGTCTCCTCTTTCATTATAAAGATGCTTGACTGGCCAATTCACCAAAACCAATTACTTCAGACCTATATGCGTAATGAAGCAGTTTCCCTCAGTCTTAAATTTTCTGATACATGTGCAGATGGGGCTCAATTTTCTCAGTTTGGGCCTGAATATCTCAGGAAAAAACCACCAAAATCAAGAGGAGCCATTTACCCAAGTAAGTATAATCTTTGATTTGGAAATTTGTGCTATGAGTTTTGATTGACATCATCACTTACACGTTGGATGATGTATAATTTCTTAGGCAGGTTTGCTCAGAATGAAGCTAGAGGAAGCAAAGAAAGAGAATCAGAATTTAAGGGCTATGCTAAAACAGAATACGGAACACTACACTTCTCTTCAGAATCACCTTCTTTTGGCTATGCAGAAGCAGCAGCAATCACCACCGCCTCCAAATTATCAAGATTTTCTGGATAGTTTGAATCAAAACTTGCTTGTTTATTTAATAATGATAATTCAGTCTCCTAATCTGGATTTGTGATATATTTTGAAAGATATTATTTTATTACTTCAGAAGCAGAAAAGAGCAGATCATGTTATAGTGATGGAGAAAGCAGCCTTGGAAAGAGCTAAAAGAATGACAGATCAAGCATTTGAGCCATTTTGCAGGAAGGCTAGAGTTTCCATAAGGGCACGTTCAGATTTTTCTCTGGTATGGACATATTTCTCTTTGACTGGATTAATATCATATTAACTGAGTAAATTATACATTCACCCTTTGAGGTCTTCAAAGCTTACATTCCCAACCCCTTTGGTTCCAATTTTAATTCAAGGGGGAAAAGTTTATCTTTCATGAGTTTACTGATTTCAGAAGATGAACATAAAGTTAATGGTTGTTATGATCAGATAGGTGATGGGTGTCAATGGAGAAAGTATGGACAAAAGACAGCTAAGAATAACCCTTGTCCTCGAGCTTATTATCGTTGCAGCATGGGAAATGAATGCCCAGTTCGTAAACAGGTTCGTGCACGTCTTCGTTTGATCCATAATATGAAGAAAACAAGCTTCCTTAAACTTTTTGCATGTGTACATTTGATGTTAGACCAAGCTGACAACCTGTGTTTATCTTGATAAGCTCCTTGCTCAAATCTACATATGGCTATAGAACACGGGTTTGAGCTGTTTATGCAAGTCCTTGACAATGCCAGCAAGCTTCAAACTCCTCTAGGGTCCCCTACAGTTTCATAAAAATTTGATCTAAATTGAATAATTGATTCTAATACTTTTGACGAGTTTTGGTTTTCAACTCTAGACTTAAATATAGACTAAGTCCTTATAAAAATATAAGGACCAAAACCAATGATTTAAAACTAAAGGGACTAAAACCAAAATTCAATCAAATTGTAAAGATTGGGAATGATATTAACCCTTGAATAAAAATTTGGACCATTTTACCCCTTGAGGGACTAAAACCTACTATTTGAAACTATAGGGACCAAAATCAAAATGAAGGCAAGTTATAAGGGCCAAACATTTTATTAACCATTTTGATTATCATGTATAAAATGGATTAATTGTGACACTCCGTTTATATCGTTACAGATGCAAAGGTGTACTAAGGATGATACTATATTTATTACAAGTTATGAAGGAAGCCATAATCATCCACTCCCTGCAGCAGCCAAACCTATGGCAAGCATAACATCAGCAGCATTAAGCATGTTACTTTCAGGCTCGACCACTAGTCGTACACAAAATTATAGCACCACCCTCCTAAATTCAGGCTTATTCTCTTCATTATCTGCTTCTTCCTCTAGTGGCCTGGCTTCATCATGTCCTACAATAACACTGGACTTGACCATTCCCTCTAAAAACAACTCTTTGAACTTCCAAAGGCTTACCTCATCACTGAACCAGAGCCAATCATTCCCTTTCTCGTTGCATGGCTCTGCTCAAGAAACTGAGAGTCTGAACTTGTTTGCCAAGTCTCTGACCACAACGAAGACTGGGAAAAATCTTTGCTTGGAGGATTTAGTTGGTGCAACTATGGCCAAAGATCCTTCTTTTAAAGCAGCATTTGTTACAGCAACGTCTTCATTCACTGAAGAAACTCAGAAACTTAATAGCCACAATGAATTGAGTAAGAGTGGGCATGACCCTTCTTCTAAGATGCCCTCTTTGCTGAATCAGTCTTGCAACACTGGATTGATCCAGAGCCGACCCTTGTGGAGATGAACGAGCAGGATATATAATGGGAGTTCATAGTTTTATGAGAGATTTTAAGTTTTCTAATTGGTTTTTGTACCGTCTGTAATAAAAATCTATAGAGTAAACCTTAGATTCTAGACCTCGTCGATGTGCTATATAGAGAAGTTTCTGATGGCAATTAGGAAAGTTTTTTCAGATTTTGATTTCAATAGATAGAATCTAGCTCCTAAACAAAAGGGAATTCGTTTTTAAAATGATATTCAGAATCATTGTGGAAGGAAATTCATCGTTATTTGTTTTAAATGCTGTAACCAATGACGAGCAAAAAAATCGATCCAGCAGAAAAGTGTAATCTCACCAGGCTCAAGTTCATAAATTAAACTTATTATTATTATTTTTTTGAATATAAAAAAGTTTTGGAAGGGTTCGACACCGGTCCCCTACCAAGGGGAGGGCACGGCCCCAGGCTCTATGAACACTTACTGGGGACTTACAAGATCGCCTATCAGCACTTACTAGGGACTTACTCGATCGCCTACCAAAGGAGTCTCAGCGACGGCAGAGGGGATCAAACCCACGACCTAAGAGCCTAGTCTTGAATCATTTACCATCTGTGCCAACTCTCATTGGCATAATTTAAACTTATCAATCTTTGGGACAAGCTCTTATCTCAAAGAAAGCAGGGTCACCTAATATAGTGTGCAAGGCCATTTTAAAGTACTATATTTATTCTCTCCTTTCCAATATATATGGTCAAGATAACTTAGAGCATGTTTGGATGGCCTTTTCTTTCAATAGATTCTTTTTTTTTAAAAAAAAAATAATAATAAAGTGTTTTTTTTATTAATTTATGTATTTGGATGAAAGTTTTAAAAAAAAGCAAAAGTAGCAAAAAAAAAAAAAAAGCTACAATTCTCCTTTTTTTTAAAGCTACAATTTGTAGTTTTAGAAAAAAAAGCAAGTGCGAAAGAAGAGAGAGAAAAAAACAAATGACCAGCTATTCTTTAGTGATTTATTTTGACACAAATTATTCTTGATTTTCAACAAAATAACAACTCATATCCCTAGCTCTTTTTATATGCTCATTTCAATAATTTTACTGATAAAAAATGCTTCTCTAATTTAACACTAAAACAATTTTTTATTTATTTAAAAGTGATACAATTTTTTTATTATTTAATAGTGCTTTTTAAATGGTGAAATAACTTAAACTTCTAATTAAAGTAAATTTAAAAAAAAAACAATGTAAAAAAAACCCTTTTTTTTTTAAAAAAAAAAAGCTCATCCAAATAGACTCTTAAAAGGAAGTTGAAAAAAGGGCCTGACATTTGTCACAAAAAAACGGAAAACAGAAAGAAAGCATAACACCGGTCACACACGATAAAGGACGCTAGATATTTGGTGTGAAGACACTATGTATAGATGGAGAACTCTAGTATAGAAACTCCCACATGTTGTAGATATTTGTACATAGGGGTAGAATTGTATAGAGCATTCGAGAAACTCTATATAAACAAGCATTGTCATTGGTAAGATTTTAGGAGAAGGTTTTGGACAACCATTCTCAATCGTATGATGTTTTAGATCTTGACCGTTCAATAAGAAGGTGATAGGCTATATATAGGTGTGCTCTCTTCATTTGTAAAACATTGAAGTGAATTCAAGCAATTCTCATTCCAGAGCTTATATCTTTGTCTTTGGTTTCTTTGCTCACTCTTGAGGGTTCATGATATGTAAAGATAATAATATGCATTTAAGGACCTAATTGTAAGAAAATCCTAGGGACCTAATTGTAAACTAGATAGTTAGTAGGATAATTAGTCATAAATCATAAACTACAATTAGTTAGGACTTAAAGGAGGCTATAGTATTATAAATAGCCCATCCTCTCATTGTACATTCAGTTTTTCAGATTTGATATGGCTTTGCAATAATAGAATTGTGAGAGCCTAGGAGCTCTCTTCTAATCTCTTCTTCTATTCTTTCTAAACCTAAATACCTAAATACATAACAGTTCAACTGACTTGGCTAAAATCAAGAGGAGTGATCAAGTTAAGGGCGTCATGATTTTGAGAGATCTATCCGAGACTGTGACACAATGCTCGAGACGTATTAACAACAACACTGCATGAGGAGTATTTAAAGTAAAATAAAGTCCAAACAGATTCTTACTGGGCTACTAGAAGTAGCAGCCAATAAGCAAGTTTAACCTCACTAAGGGCTACCAATCAAGTTTTGTTCCCAATTCTCAAAGACTGAACAAGATACTCGTATTTGATATCAAGTCTGAAGAACAGCACAGTCATAACTGGCATTCAGAATGTGTTTGCAAGGGATGTGCTTACAAGGGAAGATGACAAAAGCCTTGGCACAGTATATGAGAAATTAATAAAATGACAATAAATGGAAAAATAACAGACAAATACATGCAAATTCTTTGACAAGATTTAACTATTTAAAAGTCCTGATTCCCTTGGCATAGTATATCTTACATGCTTGAAGTCTTGGGCATATTTACACTCAATCAGCATTAGCTGTATAAAGGCCATCAATTTCAAGCATTTTAAAACAGTCAAACTTTCTGTAAGATATTATGTATGTTCCAATATTGCCATAAGAGTATAAAAATTATATTAGTTAAAAGTGGAAGAATCTCCCAATAACCAAAAGGCTCAGTATAGAAGATGGACTAAAATGTGCAAAGCAATTATGCTGCATACATTCTGCATAACTCTTTCAGTTTATGGTGAGAGTTGATGCAAACGAATCATTATGTTAGAAAATTACCTGAACTTGCTCAAAAATTTGCAGTTAACCAGCATCTTCAATGTCACATAATTATTGGTTAAGGAGATTGTGATCAAGCCAAGGTCTGAAGATTGGGTTATCCTTCAAGACACACCAAGACTGTACTTATACAAATGAAGGGAAATGAACAACAGGAAACAATAGAAACAACAACAAAATTGTTACATATATGATAGTTCGCCATGTCCTGACAGCAATTAAGGAAGGCAGGAGGAATTGATCTCATTAAAATTTTCAATATTTGAATGACAAAAGTCAACCTGATCTAGCAATGTGGTTCTATATAAAAAAAAAAAAAAAAAAAAAAAACAGACACAAATCAATACCAGCCCAACAACAATCTAACTTGGTTGCAATATGAACTAAGGCATGAGATGTACACTATGTCACATGGAGACCAACGTTTTGGCTATGCAGAAAAGCCTTTGGCATCTTTCTCCTTGGCCGCTAGATAGGCGACCTGTTCCAGAGCCTCTCTGGCTTTCTTCCTTGCCAAGGCGGCTTCTTTGCACCGCCGCTCTGCATCAATCCGAGCAGCCGCCGCCGCTTTGGTCATCGAAGACTCCGCAATCCGAGCTGCTGCAACCAGCACTCTAGCCGCCTGCATATCGATAACTCTGATACTCTTAGCGTTTTGAGCAGAAACAGCAACTAGGTCAACTGAATCTCCATCCCCTTTAGCTTTGACGACGGTGGGGTTTTTGTTGGTCAACTTGAAGTACGTAAATTTGGGGTCACCACAAGGTGGGCAGAGGTAAAAAGGAGAGGTAGCATCGGCATCGGAGGAAGCGACCACGCAAGAACGGTGAGCGAAGGATGGACATTTGTGGCACATAAGACGAAGGTGGGGCGGCGGAGAGTCTTCATAGACGTCGAAGCAGATTGGGCAGAAAAGACCCTGATGATTCTTGAGTACACAATTGGTACAAAAACGACGTTGGCTGGCTCGGTAGCGAACGTTATAAAGAATAGGAGAAAGATCTCTGGTGATACCGCAACCCTCACATGAAGGAGAGGAAGATTGATCAGGCGTCATCGGAAAGAAGCATCCGACGAGGAAGGGCCTACCGAAGTCAGGGGAAGTCCCAACGGTAACCCTAGAAAACAAACGCAAGATACAAGAAATGGAAAGAGAATAAGAAGCTTGAAATCAATGTAATAAACTATAGGGTCTCCTTCCACAGTTTGACAACCGTTTTCCGATTCTGTTTTTTCCCTTCTTGCTTGAACGGTTCTCAGATTCTACCAATGGATCAAGGAACGATATAATGATGTTTTAAATTTTGTTGTTGAAAATTACGCTATATTTTTCTTATATTGTTTAAACTCTCATAGAAAATCAAGGTTCAAAAAGTTCTCTAATCAAAAAAATAATTTTAAAATTAAGGAAACTCATACACTTATAAATTTATAAAAAAATTGTTAAAAAATCACAGAGTTATTAATATCATCTAAAAGTATATAAGAATCTAAATCATTGAACGGACACAATTCTCCTTCAATTGAATGTAATATATTTTCAGTTATATATAAATGTTTTTAAGAGAGTTGCACTCTTCTTAAGAGAATTGCACCAATTGAACATAAGCTCTCTCTCTCTCTATGTATATATATATATATGTCTTTAAACAAATTTCTACTACATCTGGCTAATAAATTGTGTACTATCAAGGTTTTCAACCATTTTTTCTATTTTTATTTAGATTTCTCGAGTTTTTAAAATAATGATTTCGTATCATAATCTACTTTTAAATTTTAAGTATGATGGGTAAAAAAATGATGTCCTGTCATTTTTAACTGGAATGTAATGTGCATGTATATTTGACATGTGTCAGCAATTTTTTATAAATAAATTTAGTAAAATATTTTATTTATTTATTTATTTTTAACTTTATACCGCCAGTAGTGACTTCTTCGACATTTCTTATATATATTTTACTTCATATTCATTTTGACTACCTATATCTGATAAATTACAGTACTGTTATATTTTTTCACTGTTGACTTTTACTGTGTGTTTGAATTGGGCATTTTTGAAGTAATTTTATTATGTATTATAAAATCAGTATATGAAAGGTGTTTTATTTTGACGAGAATAAAAGTCATTCTAAAACTATTATTGTATGATCTTGATAACTTGCATCACCAAAAAATTATACTTATCTAATTGTTAATATAAAATATATTTACTTAATTTAATCAAATTAAGGAAGTTAGTTAATATAACATATATTTTATAAAACATCCTAATTATTTTGCTTAATCCACTCATTATTACCCTTCTTTGATTGTTGTTGAGATAGTTTTAATAGAGGAAAATTAAAAAAAGATTAATAAATATATAAACCATGTCTTAGTTTTATGATCAAGATTACTAACTATATCTTATATTAATCATACAAAGAGTATAAACTCCCCCGTCAATCAATGGACAATGACAACTTTTTAAGCCACTCATTAACATTGCTTGCTTAGATGACACTTAAAACTTAAATTTTGCACAAGTCGAGATAAAACTCCTCTCACATACTTATCTCATACTACGTAAAACTTAGGTTTTTGAAAGTTTTCAAACACTACCGGTTGAACTATCTAAACATCAAGTAAAGCATTTTTGTGTTGAGTAAAAACACTATGTTTGCAAACATCCCATCAAATTGGAAGCATGTAGTAACAAAACCAACCAAGTAATTAAGGCCATGGAAAGTGGAAACAAAATAAAAAGAAGGGAACGTTTCATTTTAGCCTCTTTAATTTTAGCTAATCTTTAAAAGACTATAAGATTTCATTGTATCCCCTTACATTAAGTTTTGTGGATTAAAAAACAATGATACCATTTTTAAATTGTTTCATAAGAACATTTACAAAATAAATAAAGACATTTACAAGATAAATAAAGAAATTTGAAATAACTTAATAAATTAAAATATTTTGGCTATTTACAAGAAAAATATAAAAACTCCTAAAAAAAGCATTTATAAGACAAATAAAGACATTTATAAGATAAATAGAGAGATTAAAAAAAGCCCAGGGAATTAAAATTCTTTTTGATTATTTACAAGATAAATATGAAAAATTACAAAATAAATATCAACATTTATAAGATAAATAAAGTAAAGGTATCATTATCTTTTTTTTCTACAAAACTTGATTTTATTCATACTAAGGGAACAATAAAGTTTTAGAATCTATTGATGGTTGACTTAATTAAGTTAGGACTAACTAAAATTCTCCGTGAAAAAAATAAAATGACAGAATGAGATTAAGCTTCAAAGAAGCACCTTCTAGCACTATACCACAACAACTACTGCCCAAATGTCAATACTCACGAGATCATTAAAAAAAAATTCCAATACTTCAAAGACAAACTGAGTTTGAAATTATTTATCATAAATATATTTACGTCAAGATAACTTCTCTCATTTATCTTTTCCACAAAAAAATTGATCTTCAATGCTGCAGTCGTTATTCTAAAAACACATGTAAATTAAGCGCCATTGTGACATGCTCATGGCTAACCTTTGGATCATATTAACGGTCCAGATTGTGCGCATCAGGGGATAATGAAAACGGACGCACAGTAAGGGCAGGGCACAGAGCACCATAGCAGGGAGCCAAAATCCTCATTTCAAACCGCGAAGGGAAAATTATAAAGCTCGAAGGAAGCGCCAGAAAATCAAAAATTCAAAAACGGTGGGTTCGAGAGAACCAGGAACAGCTTCCCCAAGAAAGCAAGAACTATCATCTATGGAACTGGACGACTGGGACCTGAGCGTAGAGGATCTTGATTCTCTCGAAAAAGACGCTTTCCAAAAGATTGCTCAACTACGCAATTCCTCTTGCTCCGCGTCTGTTTCTTCTTCCAACACTCAACAATTAAATGTACATCGACAACAATCTGCAAAACCTTGGGGCAACGACTTGGAACGATCTCCTGCAAAACCCATTTCTGATTCTCGTCATGAAAGAGTAAAGTTGCACTCTTTCTATTTGTTATGTATTATTATTCCCTTTTCGTGGTTCAATTTTTTCCCCAGGTCATGCGACAGCAGTATTGCTTTTGAATGGTCGCTTACTTCGTTGTTACAAGGGATTGTTATTTCGTTGTAACCCTTGAAATTTGTTGCTTCGCTAGTCAGTAGCATTGTCTCTCCATGTCTATTCAGTGTCCAAACTGACTATAGGTATGCTTGTAATTATCTGTTCTAGTCTTCCTTGATTGTGCGTCGCCGAGCTCTAGTGGAATTGTTTTGGGTAAAAACATAGTTTGTCCGTACGGTGAAGAATGACCTGATGTTAATGTAATTATTATTTACTTATTATAACAGCAGCATTTGTTGGGTATTTTCAGTTGCTTAATGCATTTGTTTTTGTATCACGACAGGTTGAAGCTTTGTCTCCCCAGTCTAGAGCGTTACCCTCGTCATTAAAATCAGGAACAAACAACGGTATTCTTCTCTTTTTCCTATTGTTTTGGTTCTAAGCTCAAATTTCTCGACAAATTTACACTTAACTATTTTCTTCTTCAAATTCGTTTCTCCATTATTGTTGATCACTTCTTCCATTGGTCTTCATATGGACAAATTATTCTGTGTAGTAAAAAACGAGAAGTATTTTGTGGCAATATAATGTGGCTATTCCCTTTGCTTGTTTTTTGTTGTTTCTGTTGTTGTTGTTGTAATTTATCTTTTTTTTTTTCCTTTTAAACTGGTTATATATTGGTTTCGTCTGAATATCTGACTTTGCCTGCAATCAGATGATCATTCAAAAGGAATGCCAAAGGTTTCTGTCAAACTGTTTCTTCATTCCAGCGGAGACATTGCAGCAAAGTTTCAATACAACCAGGTATATATTTGGCATATACTTAATCTCTGGCCATATACAGATGTGCATATGTGGTATTTTTATGGCTCATGCTTTAGTCTTCATTTTGTTTAGACAGTAATATCTGCTATAAGGAGAGTCCCCAAATCTACTTGGAACGCAAAAGAAAGGTCTGTTACTGTTTTTTTTTTTTTTGCTGTCTCCTCCTTGTATGAATGTGTGTATGTTGTGTAAGGTTTATGCTAACTCAAGAAGCAACACTTACCATACTCTGTATTGGCTATTGTGAAGCTATAGCCTTACTAAATGGTTTGATCCTGTAGGTTATGGATGTTCCCACTATCTTCCTTGTCAGCAGCAGAAAAGGTTCTTGCTGAAACTTCTAATGTTCAGGTAATAGCCTCTGCCATTTTCATTACCCTTATAATTGGGTAGCTATTGTTATTATCCAGTATTTAGCAACATTGCATTAATAAGCTTCACTAATTTTGATTCGATACTTGTTGATCGATGTGAAGGCCTTGTTGGTGGGTGTTATGTAAGCTGTAAATAATAAATCCAATGAGGCTGCTATTAGGAGATTAGTTATAGGTTAGTTAAGTAGTTAAAATTAGCTGTTGGGGAATCCTAAATCTGTCTGATTTGGCTATCCTATAGATACATGGGGAGCTTAGACTGACATGTTGAATATTGACGAATAATGAATGAATGATACATTTATTGCACTTCTGTTCTGATCCTCTATTCCTTCTATTCTTCACCTTCCTCCTCTCTTCTTTCCCCAAGTTGCTCTAAAATCTACAAAGAATGTATCAGTGGTATCAGAGCCACTCTATCCTTGGCTCTCTGATGATTTTTGATAGAGTGCACTCCAGAACATTCTGCAACAATTAAGATGGGTGGGGCCATCTTGGAAAAAAACCTACTTATATTGAAGCAGGGGGTAGCAGCCTTGCAGGATGACTTAGAAACCAAAAGAAGACATGCTTCTGCTGATCAAGAAGATGGCGGGGGTACTCTGCCATCTATTCCATAGCAGATTCTACGGAAGATGATGCACTGCAGAAATGGCAGAATGGTCACAGAAATTTTGGTGATGTGGAAACAGTTGCTAGACGAAGAAGCATCATGGGTTTTGCTGTATCATTTCCAGCAGCAATTTCCTAATTTTGTCATTGCTGACCCTTGAGGACAAGGGTTCTTTTTTTTTTTTGGGGGGGGGGGGGGGATTGTTATGTAAGCTGTAAATAATAAATAATTAGGTAATTATGATAAATAATTGGGGGTAAATAGTGTGGCACAAGATTAATCCTATGAGGCCATTATTAGGGGATTAGTTATAGGTTAGTTAACTAGTTAAAACTAGCTGATGGGGAATCGTAAATCTGTTTGAGTTGGCTATCCTATATATACATGGGGAGCTTAGACTGATATGTTGTTGAATATTGACGAATAATGAATGAATGAGACATTCAGTGCACTTTTTTTTTCCTCTTCCTCTTCTGTTCTGATCCTCTGTTCCTTCTATTCTTGACCTTCCTCCTCTCTTCTTTCCCCAAGTTGCTCTAAAATCTACAAAGAATCTATCAGTGAGCGATTTGTAAGTTCCATAAGCTCTCTTTGAGACTGGAGGCGTGCCTTAGCCTTGGTGGGTTATTGGTGTCTACCCCTACCTAAGTTTTTATTTACCAAAATGTAATTTGTTATCATATAAGAGTTAAGACCCAATTTAATAAAGGGTAACTATTTTATTTATAGGGAATGAAGAAGCTGAATGCTAGGGATAACCCACCTAAGAAATATGTGTAATGATTCTGTTTATGAATAATGTGGAATGAGGCTGAGTTAAATTTCATATAATAAGCAACTCTGGCCGGAGATATTTGTTCCCTTAATTTTATTTTTTTTTAATGTTCTTCTCATTTACTTTATAGGTTGATAACCTAGATTCTCTAGTGCATCGGGCCATTGCCACTGCATCTGTTGTTCCCGATCTTCGAGGTAAAAGCTTAGTTCTTGAATTACCGTATTTTTCATTCTTCATTTCGTGCGTCTACACAAGCTTTAGATTTGTATTTCCTTATTTATTTTTGTTCCAAGTTTCTTATGCTGCTGTCCTTGGTTGTCCTTTCAAAAAGATCGGTATGACAAGATCCCTATCTACATTGAATCAAAACTTTTGCCATTTCAGCGAGAAGGGATTAGGTACATAATTTATTCGCACATTTTTAAAATTTTCTTTTATATGCCTTTAATTTTGGTTTTTACCTATTTGTTGTTCTTTCAGGTTTATATTGCAGCATGGAGGGCGGGCTCTTTTAGCTGATGAAATGGGACTAGGGAAAACTTTGCAGGCAATTAACTGTTAATCAAAACCAGCAATTTGATATGAATAATTTTAATTGACTCTAGGTTGACATTATACTGATGCTTCGGTGCTCATTATAATCTGGTATTGTGAATGCAATTGTTTTATCTGTTTACCAGCTTTTGCCTTTGTCTTTTACTTTGCATTTTCACTGTAGCTGTCTCCTTTCACATGGATTTTGATGCAATTTGTTGATTGGTATGGTCAAATTGTTACAATCTTAAGCCAATATTGACATCTGAGAGGCGCTTATGAGTTTATTGGCTAGATATCACTTGGCTTCTGTTTCTGTGATGCAAGTTTAACTGCCCACTTGAGCACTCCACATTCTTTCAGTTGTTATGACTGACAACATTTTAGCCTGGGTGACAAGGAACATTTAACTTTTCATGCTATCCCCACGTCATGATCAAGGGAATAAAAGTTTCTAAAGCAACGCAATCTCAATTGTTCAACCAGTCATCTCTTGTAGGCATTATATAATTCATTTTCTCCTTTTAGTACTTGTTTGGGAAGCTTAGGAATGTGCTTAAAAAAGCACTTTTCTGTATATCGAGATAAAATTCTTTTAACATATTTACCTTGAATACCATAAAAGCACTTCTAAAAAACTGAAACAAACAGGCATCAAGTTAAAATCAAATTGAACCACCAATTTTCCTAGCTTTGGCAAGCTCGTTAGGGGTTTTCTTCTAGGGTAGTTGCTCCTATGTTTAAAGTGAACCAATGACTGGTTTGCTAGTTTCTTGGTTTGAATGGTTAGTTTGGTCTAGTTATTACTAGCTTGACAGAGATAAACCAGTAATGATGTGATTAATGAGCTAACTATATTCCCTTCGATCCTAAATATAAGATATAATTGACTTTTTTTTTTGGAAAGATTAAGGAAGTTAAATAAGTTACTTAATCATATCATATGTTATGTATCCTTAGATTATATATCAATTTATTAGTCAAATTAATTAGTTTGGAGAAAAAATTCGAAAATAATTTAATTAGCTTCCTTGATCTATCCAAAAAAATCAACTTTATCTTATATTTAAGATTAGAGGGAGTACTATTTATCATATAATTTTTAACAAAAGTACACAGCAAACGTTTTAACTCTTACCAACTTTAGTTGATTTTTTCCTTTTCTATCTTTTTCTCTCCTCTCCTCTAGAAGCATGCACGCATCAACATTGTCCTTTTAAAATTCTTCATCCCCACAATTATTATTAACCTGATGGGGTCCTGCATCGGGAGGCGTATTAGTCCATGCAGCAGTTAAAGGACGTGTTTTCCCCCTTATGAGCTAATTTTAGGAGTAGGTTCTTCATGCTTGATTGGGCCTCTATCATCACCTTTGCAATCTATCGCTTCTGCTAGTTTGTCTGAGTCCATAAACATATTTTGGGAGTTTTTCGTTTTTTTAATTAGAAGAATGCTTAGCTTTTTACTTTAAGAAAGAAAATTGAGGAATCTAAATGTGGACATTTAGAGAAGGAAAGTTGGACATATTGGGGGGGGGGGTAAATACCATACTTTATTGTCTCTGTCTAATTCATTATGTCTTCTGCAGGCCATTGCTGTAACTACTTGCATTTCTGAGTCATGGCCTGTGCTCATACTCGCACCATCTTCATTACGGTTGCAATGGGCTTCTGTAAGGATTGTTGTATAACTTCATTTATCATCTTCTAAAAGAAAGTGCGTTTGTGTAAGATGCATTTACATTATTGCTTTCATCCAGATGATTCAACAATGGCTGAATATTCCTTCATCAGATGTACTTGTATGTCATCTCTACACTCTGTTTTTCTGTCTTGCTGCCTTTTGGTTTTGTCTGAAAAACCGCTGAGAGCCTTCTTTTTTTGGTTCTTGTTTTTTAACTCTGTAAAATATAATATCTTCCTCTTTGTAAACACTCTTCTACTGATTTGTTATATTGAGTAGGTTGTGCTATCTCAAAGTGGTGGATCAAATAAAGGAGGCTTCACTATAGTATCTTCTAATACAAAAAGCAGCATCCATCTTGATGGAGTGTTCAACATCATCTCATATGATTTGGTTCCAAAGCTACAGAACATGCTTATGGCATCTGACTTTAAGGTTAGAGCCATCCAGTTATCTAATTTTTCTGACTCACTGTAACTCTACTTCTAACTTCCTTAGTAAAAAGGTTTCTAAATAGAAGAATTTCTTCCATATATCTGTGTAAAGATTCGTAAAATAACTGCTGAAACATTAAATTTGAAGTAACCTTTCATGTTTGTAACTTGAGAGATTCATTATGATCTATATTGCATCGTGTTAGACTGTTAAAAGGTGACTTGATTGAAAAAGTGAGTTGACTTTTTCTAAGATTGTTGAGAGCAATGGGCATGTAAAATAACTTCCTTGCTTCTTTCAGATTTGATTTTGCAATCATGTTTGTTGGTTTTTGTTCATTAACTGAGAATGATTCCAGACCATTTAACTTAGAATTGTTTTTTAATGGCTGTATGCTTATTATTTTGCCATTTATATTGCTAATTTGAGACTATCAGATGCATGGAGTTCAGTCTTCTGTGGAGAAAATCTTTTACCATTTCTATACATGTTTCAGTCCTCGAAATTTTAGTTTCAATATAGTCGTTTAAGTTTCAATGAGGATCTTTTCCCTTGATGTCAGAAACTTAATAAATAAGTGTTTGATTTGGCATCATGTGTGACAATAGTTTGGTTGAAGATGCTAATATGGCCAGTCAAATCAAACTCTAACCAAGACTACATTTTTCTTCTTCTAATGATTGTATGCCCAAAATTAGGTTCAAAATTCACTTGAATCCCATAATCAGTTGAAAGCAAAACAAAAAAGAAAAAAAAGAATGAGTTTAAGCATGAGTCAATGTGTGTTGGGGACCGGAACGATATTATACCTTTTTCGAAAATTTAAATATGCTTAATTAAGAAAAAAAATTTGGGACTAAAATGGAACTTGTTTTAACTTTAGGGACTAAAAGTGAATTTTAGTGTTATTTTTATTTCCTCTTGTAGTGTTTGGTATTTTGTGAAGGAAATGGATTAAGCCAATAGATAATATTTTCTTTCACATTTGCTAATTCTGTTATTGGGCTGCATGATTTGATATTCAAGTTTTTCCTGAAGCAGTATCTGGTTCAACAGTTGTGCATGAACTTTTTCTTCTTGGGTGTATATTTATTTGGTCTTTTAAGTTTATATTGATTAAGTGCATACAAATTCTTATCAGTGAAGTACTTCAATCAGGTTGTGATTGCAGATGAGTCACACTTTCTGAAAAATGCTCAAGCAAAGAGAACTACTGCTTCTCTTCCGGTTATAAAGGTATTCTAATCTTGAAAACCACAAACACAATTACGTTGACATGTCTGCTTCTGGTATCTTTACTGAGTTCATGGTCAGTGAATATAAAATCCTGCTGTTTGTTGAATCTTGAGATATGTTTGTTTTCTATGTAGCTATGTGCTTTATTGTTCGGGTTACTGAAATTTAATTTGTTGCTGACTTCTGGTGTGGTTCTAATCCATTGGCTAAGAGATGATAACATGTACTTTGGCAATTGTTACCCTTTTTTAAATTAAAGAAATTGTTCAAAGCCTTTATTCCCAATCTCCCTGAAAGAAATCCTGGTTTCATATGTGAAAGTGAAATATCCTTTATTCCAATCTCTTGATCTATCTTATGCTCTTTTGTCCTGCCGAAACTCAATGTGTAAGTTAACATTGTCAGAAAGCTCAATATGCAATATTGCTTAGTGGAACTCCTGCTTTGTCCCGACCAATTGAACTATTCAAGCAGGTATTTTCTTTCAATTTAATTCAGATGTCATACCTTGTTAATGATTCCGACCAGAAAAATAAAAAGGAAAAAACCTTATTAATGACTGATTCAATTGGAATCTTCACTTCTGATCATATTGTTTGGAATTGTGCTCAACAGCTGGAAGCACTGTATCCTGATGTTTATAGAAACGTCCATGAATATGGTAACAGATACTGCAAGGGTGTAAGTTATTTCTTTTAGCATACTGATAAGATTCTTTGAACTAGCCAGTTCTTTTTCTGTTATTAATTTTATGTTTGTTGTTGTCTACATTTTGTTATTTTATTGGTCTTCCAGGGATTATTTGGACAATACCAAGGTGCAAGTAACCATGAAGAATTGCACAATTTGATTAAGGCAACAGTGATGATTCGAAGGCTTAAAAAGGACGTTCTTTCTCAACTTCCTGTAAAGCGCAGGCAACAGGTAAGTGTAACTATGGCTATCTAAACTGCTTGTAGACTTGCAAGCCTGTGACATAATGATTGCTTGTTTATTGCTGTAAACTTGAGTTAATAGCATTTCCCCCATATGGTCAGCTGGCTATACGATATTAGAATTGGAACCATGAATTATTATTTTTTTCTTTTTTGAATGCTTACGTGTGAAGCACAACTTCTCTGTATATATATTTGGTATGTGGAGGGATCTACTTTGGCTTTGCTGTGTCTCAAATGTGCCAAATTTAATTGTTTTATTCATTTATTTTCAATCTTTTCTCTATGGTACGTTTCCGGCTGGCCATAATTGACGAGGGACAAGCAGCATCTTGGCACTGGCTTTTGTAAACAAAATAATTCCCCCATTTACTACAGTAGTAGTGAGTGGGGATAGTTTGGCAGACAAAAAAGTCTGAGCAAGAAGACTTTGGGATGGGAGAAAGAGGAAAAGCGGTGCTCCTTTTAGTTGAAATGGTTGTGGCAGACCTTAATATGGTCCCATACTTGTACAATTTATATGATTTTTTTTTTTAAATTCTGATAGAGTCCTTGAAAAGCCTCTTTAAGTGAATTAGGGAATGGATTATTTTCCATTTCAATATTTTTAAATTAGTACTATAGCCATTTTTAAACTTGATTTTCCTCGTCACCACAAATAAATAATCTTGATTTTCCTCATGCTTGTTGCTTATTTCTATTGTATCTGCATAAAAGTGTAATTTTACTGTTTTTTCCTACAAAAACATGATTAAAGGAAGAAATTCCTTTGATCTGTGAAGTCACCAGTAGGCACTCTAGAAACATTTTTTTACATGAAGAATATTTCTTGTTTGGTTTGAATAAAATGTTGGGGGTCTAGTTCATGTGCAAAACAGTGCCTTCCCTATATATGATTTTTCAGAAACAAAATATTTCCTTGGCACAAATTATTGTCCAGCACGATGGTTGCATCTTTGTGGACACTTTTGCCCGTGCTTGCTTGCATGTTTATAATTAAAATTGGATGGAGGTGTTCAGTTAAATGCTGTTAATTATTTAATGCCTACTTGATCCTCAGGTCTTCCTAGATTTGGATGCCAAGGATATGAAGCAAATCAATGCTTTATTTCGGGAGGTAATTCAATATATTTGAATTTCTTTCACATTAAATATTCTCTCATCATATATATTGTGCATCTTGAGAGGTTAATGATAGCAACATTTAACATTGTGAGTTACTCCCTTTGGTCCTCTAAATGCAAGAGTTAGATGACTAATTCATGCAGATTATAGGAATTATTTTAGTTACATATTTGTAAAAGTGTGTGTTGGTTTCCTTAAAATACTTTTAATAATTTACATTAGAAACTAAAATGATAAATGTGGGAAACAAAAGAGACTGGAGTCTTATTTTTAGAACTGAAACAAACTTCCCAATTAGCTCCTACATTTAGGGCCAGAGGGAGTACTATTTAAGCTAGCTATTGAATGCAATTCTTGTGTCTTGGTAAACTTTTTTCCAGTTCATTATAACGTCGAGAATTATACTGAGAAGCATTGTAGAGTATTGTTCCATGTCCTACCAGTAAACTGGTTTCCTTTTTCTTGACTCTTTAGTGGTTGTTGATGTCATCTTAATTTTTATATTTCTTGTGAGTTCATTATTTTTGGTGTCTATCATGCACTGTTCATGGACATGTTTCCTTAATGAGGACTGAGAACTCTATTTCCAGTAGGCACTTTGACTGGTTAATTTTTCTCTTGAGCTATGGTGTTGAAGTTTTGCTAAATATTTACATGGAAGTTGTAATAGTTATGTATTGCATATGTCAGTGGAGATAGTGTAAGCCTACTTATACGCATCTTTTTTGCAGTTGGAGGTTGTTAAAGCTAAAATTAAGGCAGCCAAATCAAAGGAGGAGGCTGAAACGCTTAAGTTTTCTCAAAAGAATCTTATTAACAAGGTATGGATGGAAGTTCTGCCGTGGTGTTTGGGATGCAGATTGCAGAGTATGTTTAAAATAGGTTAACAGTTCAGTATAAGATCTGCACATGCTCCACCTTGTATGGTCTGTCCAAATCATAATGATCATTTTATGTGATTGAAATTTGAATATTGATGGTCAAAAAACAAAAATCTGAATATCTATTTGTTTATTTCCAGATATATACTGAATCTGCTGAAGCCAAGATCCCGGCAGTTCTTGATTATATTGGAACCGTTATTGAGGTTGCCTTTCCTTTAAGTCTTTTAAAGAAATACAAATAGTATTTTCTACTAAATGTACAAAAAGAAATGCGAGATCCTTTTTCAGTTCCCTTATCTCTTATTTCGCCTATTTGCTTGCTTATATGCATCCTAACGTCTGTCAAATTCTCTTAGTAATTAGGTTAGGGTAGTTTCTCTTTTTTATTAATAAAATTCACTCTTCTCATTAGCTATCTCTTTCCCTCTCTTCCTCCTCCTTTCTTTTTATCTCTCTCTTCATCTCCCTGCATTCCTTCTCTTTCCCTCTTTTCAAGTAATTTTTTGCTGCTAGTTCTACATCATGACTTGTACAATTTTGGCAAGAGTGGAAGACTCAATAAACTCTCATACTTGAGTATGTGACTCGTTAACTAGCATTGTAAATAATTATATATTTTGTTAAATATGGGTGACATCTTTTGGCCTACCTATTTTTATGCTAATACTTAATGATTGTTGCAGGCAGGTTGCAAGTTTCTGATATTTGCACATCATCAGCCAATGATAGATTCAATACATGATTTTCTAATTGTAAAACCACTCAACTTTACTGGGCTTATCATGAAATAATCCACACTCATACAAATTGTTCCAAATTATGTAGAAAAAGAAGGTGGGTTGCATCCGCATTGATGGCAACACAGCCCCAGCATCGAGGCTAGCATTGGTCACAGATTTTCAGGAAAAGGATTCTATCAAGGCAGCTGTGGTATGGTTTCTTTTACATTGTTCTCTGTAATTATTCTTCTATTTTCAGTTAGACTGCTTGCAAGATCGGTACCTTGTTTTGGTGTACAGTGGGGGGTTGATATTGTAATCAACATATCTTGGTGTTGTCCTGCAGCTATCTATCAAAGCTGGCGGAGTTGGGTTAACTTTAACTGCTGCAAGCACTGTCATTTTTGCAGAACTGTCCTGGACCCCAGGTGACCTAATTCAAGCAGAAGATCGTGCTCATAGAATTGGCCAGGTATAGTCAGGAAATTAAAAGAATCAGAACTAGTTGAACTTATACGCCTTTGATTAATTCAAATACTGGTTTGTGCGGTAACTCCGTAAGTGCTTCACTTGAATTATATGAAGTTTCTCCTTGCTAGAACCTTCATGGTTCTGTTACGATTTTTGAGTTCCAAGGCAAATCATTTCTAATTGGGTAGAGTATAGTGATTTAACCGTTTAAAATATATCCAAATCCCTACAACTGAATTATAAATTACATATCAAATACTTCTGCTATGACATTCATGTGTAAATTGTAATGCCTGTCAAGTATTCTGGTTTCTTCATAAACGAGGTATTTTTTCAGAATTTTTTTTGTGATGTTTGGTCATGTGCTCTTAACCAAAGAAACTGTGATAAGATTATCTGTAGTTATAAGATCTCCTATAACCAGAGGACATTTTATGCTGTATGGTACTAACTTTGGTTAGTTCTTGTTTTCAGGTATCTTCAGTGAACATATACTACTTGCTAGCGACTGATACAGTCGATGACATCATATGGTAGGTTCTTGTGTTTTCTCGTGCTCTAGGTTTGGTGTCAATTTTTTATGCCTTTAAATATATTTTGATAATCTAATAATTTACTTCACAGGGATGTAGTGCAGAGCAAATTGGAAAATTTGGGACAGGTACGTCTCATTCCTTTGAGAGCTTACATAACTATTTTACCGAAAAGGAAAGTATATCCTCCACTTAGCCGTTGCAATAAATTAAAATGATATGGAGTCCAAATCTGATGCTTTTTTTTAAGCTTCAAGGAAAATTTCGACTTAAGTGGATCTTATAGTTTAGATTGACATTTCTGGGAAGTATTCTGAATTCCAGTAATTGAATTATCAGATGTTAGATGGCCATGAGAACAGCATGGAGGTTGCAGCCAATCAGCCAGGGAATAGCCCTGCAAAGCAGCAGACTCTTGACTGCTTTGTGAAAAGATGTAATAACATGGACGAGCCGGAACAACAGCCCGACCTGAAACGCCCCCGATATTGATTCACAAGTTCTGCAAAATGGGGTTAATGGATCTTTGTACATACATGTATGCTTTGAGTTTCTTCAAGCTCATGTAAGCTGGAGGTTTTTTATATCAGAGCCGAGGGATGGCCTTCTAAAGCAGATGAGCTAAAATCTATATACAAGGACGCTTGGATAAGTAGGTTGTTAGAATAACCCCAAAAAGCATGTTGCTGGAGTTGGGGATTAGTTTTGAGAAATGTTGGATGGAAACAGTATGATAGTCTCTTAACTATCCCGGGACAATTTTGAGTAGATGTCCACTTTATGTCGCAGGACATCTTGGCCAGACATTAGAATAGAAGGCAATTATGGCTGTGTTCTCCTCCTCCCCTCCTTGTGGGGAATGTACAGTGTATACTATCATATATATGACACTTCCTTAAGTTACTCCATTACTTGGAAATTTAAAATATGGAAGGTTGTGAATTATTTCCAGTGCACTTAGCTATCCTTTTTGTCCAATACTTCTTTCAATCTTTTTTATAAGGCAAATCTATAACAATCATGCGATTCACGCAACAAATGGCCATTTTAAAATATCTGACAAAAATATTTGCTCCTTATATTACCACTTCTAAAAGAGATGTTTATAAAAAATAACTGAGGAGAGAATGACTGCAAATGACAAATTTTAAATAAAAAATTGAAGAAAGGGAAAGGAAAGAAAAACAAGGAAAATGAGTAGCATAGGGAAGCCCACAAACAACGGTTTTTTTTTCCTTTCTCTCTTTTGGTAAGTTGAAACAAAATTTTTTCAATATACTTATTTCATTTCTAATTAAAAAAATATACATATTTCATAAATCATAAAGGCATTTTTAAAAAAGTTTTAAAAGATTTGTATGCTAGCAGTTAGGGTTTGTTAGTACGATTCGTGAGCTAGTTTGAAAGCGTTCCGTTGAGAATTGAAAACTTTCAACAAAAATTGAAAACTCTACCATATCGGAAAAAGGTGAATACATCAATGATTAAGCAGTTATACAAATAACATGTAAGATATGAACAATTTTCACCAAGATACGAGTAGTAAAGGATCATTCAATGCGTGTTATAGATAAAAATAAATAGGGGTAATATTGAAAATTATTTAAATTATAGTATAACTTTATTAATTTTAGTTATGTAAAATATTCCCTTTTATTATTTTGTAAAAAAATTTAGTTAATGTCTTGTACTAAAAAGAGAGTACTTTAACAAAGCATGTTATAATTAATACTTCATAAAAACATGTTATACATGAAAATAGAAGGTTCTTAAAATAATGACCGCACAAAGCATAACACTAAATAAAAACATCCCAACCCAAAACAACAAACCATTTGTGCAACTAATGTGATGTAGATATTTACAATTGCCGGATCTATGGCTATAGAGGGCATCCCATGATCGCCTGACTAATCCAAACACGCAACTTTATAAACATAACTAGAACTTCATGTCACCCAAATCCATCGTCAAGGAGCAGTAGCAACACCAGAACCTGGATCGCTCTGATTCTCCCAGGGGAGCCTGAGCCTGGCCACGATAGCATCCACATCCTCCAGAGAAACCCCAATGTAGAGGGGGTTAGCAGGAATCATGACAGAGTCATTGTTCAATCCCTGAGTGAGACCTTCACCAACAGAATTTTGAACCCTCACATTGGGACCAGTTTTGCACTTCCCCATGCACTTGCAACCTACAACAGCGCCTTCAGCGCCCACAACCTTCTCAAATTCTTGAAGCAATGCAGGAGCTCCTGACTTTTTGCACTTGTTACCCATACACACTTCAATCCTCTTTTGAGGTACAGTGGTAGTAACTATATCATCAAATTTAAGGCCAACATTCATGCTGCTGCTAATATTGGTATCACAAAGCTCACAAAGGTTCTCATTAGTAGTCTTTTCTTGAGACGGAGAGCTTGGTGAGGGTGGTGGGGAGAGCACAGCAACAGGCGACTGTAATTGATCAGCAGTTGCGGGGACAAGGGCGGTGCTTGCTTTAAGGCTGCGCATATCAACTATCTCCCCACAGTCACTATCACTTGATTCAGATGAAGAAGAAGAAGATTCACAATCAGGTGCAGTTTTCATCCTGGCGGCTTTCCGCTGGGCTTTCTCTTGTTTCTTTAGTCTCTTCATTTCCTTCTCCTCTACTTTTAGCTGTTCTAATTGTTTCTGTAAAACCTCAGCAGCATCCTGTGTACAGGAAAGAACAAATATGAGGATGCCACCCATGGGAAGCTGAGCTTCATCTAAAATTTACAACAAAATAGAATGCAAGGATTTACACAAACCATTCAACGTCCACGTCTTTAAGTTCACCCAACCTAAGGGTTTTTTTTTTTCCCACTGTTCTCCAAGAAAAAGGAACTAAAAAGGTACATTTATGTTCTGCGGACAAATCTTTGCGCCTCCACACCCAATTATCAAATCTTAAAATGCGCATTTATTACTGGCAAACATAAAAGCAGATAATTGATAATGTATTCACTAATCATGAACCTATCCACCATACCAAAAAAAATCAATTCAACGTCACTCATTGCTAAGAAGTAAAACTACAATCTTAAGCCTGCCAAAACACAGAGTTTATTGATTACCAAAAATGAGGTAACATCACCACAGATCGAACGAATTATGCTGTAAACAAGGATAAAAACACGAGACTTACCGAGGTTAGCTTCCCCTGAACTTCCTCCAACAAATTAAGCTTTTCCGTATCCAGAGAGAACCCCAATTCAGAGGCCATCGACAGTCCCTTATACAAACCCTTGAGCAGCTTCATCTTCTTCTTAGTCGTCAGAACTGCCGAACCCTTTTGCTTGTCCCCACCACCGCACCTAGGCGTCGACGCCTGGTAATATTGGAGATGCCCATCGTCAGAAAACCCAGAATCCAATCTAGCCCTCACCGAAACCCTAATACCCCGAACGCGCCCATGAAAACGAGCACCATCACCACCCACATCCACCGACCCGCCGGACACTAATCTTCGAGGAAAAGACAAGCTATCAGCTCCGGCGCCGTAGATGTGGGAGACTCGCTGGAGAACGGTACCAGAGACCTCCATAATCATTAACCAAAGAATCGAATTAGGAATTAGCCCCCCTTCAGGTTTCTTGGCTAGTAAACTACTTCCGCTTTTTAGGGAGGAATTCAAAAACGATTCAGAGGAATGCCACGGTGGACGCTTGAGATTTGTTTATTGATGACGTGGCATTCTCTCAGGCTTCGCGCCTGGCGGCGCATGATCGTTTTGTGTTTCCCACGCCTTTTCTTCTTCCAAACACACGAATAAGATCAATCTGGTCCGTTCGATGTCGCTTTACATATCGGACAGTGAAGAATTTGACCACGCGGTAACACTTATGCTGCCCCTGCCAATGCGATCTTCTAACGTGCCATTCTTCATTCAAATTCAAATATTAGTATTTATAAGTTATAGATACTATTTATTAGTCACTCTTATTCTTATTATAAGGCATCAATAACCAAAATATTTTAGTCCTTATTATTATAAGGCACCAACTACTTTTAACCAACTCATTTATTACTATTTTCCAATTATGCCCTCATTTTTAACTAACTATTTAAATTCACATAATTAAAGTAGGGGTAAAGTTGAAAATATTTATTATTTTTGAACCAATTTAATGACTTAACTTCCATTTCTTGGTTTATGAGAAATGGTAGTTGGTGCCTTATAATAAGAACCAAAAGGAGTATAAGTTTAAGGTGTAAAAATACATATGTATAATTGAGTTCACCACGTCAGCATTTTCCGTTAACAATATTAACGGTGTTAGCGTTTTAGGACTAAATGCATAGTTTATAAAGTTAAGAGATCAAAAATATGCTTGATATAAAACTTAGAGAACTAAAAGTATACTTTAGCCTTTTTGTTTTTTTAAGAGTGACAACCTCAAGTTTTTTTTTTTTTAATGTAAAAGTAACTATGTGGTTACAGAAATATAGTAAAAACATTCAATGACCATTAATTTGACTTTTATATTTTCAAAGCTGACATAGATGATGATTCAACTAAGCATTATTTCAGCTGACAGGAAAGAATTAGAGAAAATTATATAAAATAATATAGATATTTTGAAAATTATATTTCAATCATTCTCTCTCCAATTCTCCTCATTTCTCCCAATCTCAATCTTATTCATTGAGCCGCCCATATTCGCCTCCTTACTGTTGTTGTAGCCTTTTTGTAATTTTCAAAACTATCAAAGCCTTTTTTTGTAATTTTCCCAAGTTCTTCACTGCCATCTGGGATGAAATTTAGCTGAGTCATCGTTCTTATCAGCCTTAAAAATATAAAAAAGTCAAACTAACGGTCAATGAGTATTTTAAATTCATTTTTATAATAACGTAATCACTTTTGTACAAAAAAAAAACAATTGATGTTGGCTGCACTTTTGAAAAAACACATGTGTATTTTTGTACCTTAACCCTTCATTACAATATTTTTTTATGAGGGTTAAAGGGTAATTTTGTCCTAAAAGTTTTTCAAAGGAAAATTTTGCCCAAACTGTCATCTTAGTTAATTTTAATAATTAGTTGACTAAATATGATGATTTGACAGTCCACATGTCATCCATACAATTTTTGTTAAGGTGCATGACCTGGAAATTCAAATCTAAGTTTAACAAAAGACAAACTAAATGACACATGAATTTTAGAGGTAAATTTGCACCTTAACAAAATGTGTAGATGACACATGAACTGTCGTTAAGCATATTTGATTGATTAACGCTCAAAATTGTTTGGAATAATAGTTAAGATAAAATTGCTTCTTTTTTCACACTTCTAAGACAAAATTGCCCTTTAGTAAAAACTTCTAGAGACAAAAAGTCTTTTTACCCTTGTTATGATGACCGGAAGATCCATATCATATCTTAATAAATAATACTCCGGTCCTAATTATAAGATAAAGTTGATTTTTTTTGGAATGATTAAGGAAATTAAATAAGTTACTTAATCTTTTCATATATTGTGTATTCTTAAATTATATATTAGTTTATTAGTCAAACTAATTAGTTTGAAGAAAAAAATAAAAATAAAAATATTCTAAAGTAATTTAATTAGCTTCTTTAATCTTTTTAAAAAAGTCAACTATGCCTTATAATTAGGACTGGGGGAAGCATATTAATTTGAATGGAATTTTATACTAATTTTTTGGATTGATAATGAAGAACAACAAGGAAAATAAGATTTTCAATGACTTAAATACAGCCAGTACCACGATTTTCATGTCAACAAAAATACTACTATTTGCGAGTGATTATGATCATGGCTATTAAACTCAAGCTGGCCATTGAGCCTTCAAGATAGTGAGTTAATAGTCAGTAGGTTGGATCAAAGTTAAATTGAAATTAATTTGAAGTTAGATTGATGAGAAAGTGAAATTTTAGAGTTATTAATATAATATTATGAGTATAATAAAAAATAAATCAAATTATTTTTTAAATAAAAATACCAAATCCGTCAAATCGGTCAAACCAAATTGGTTAGGTGACTGGGGCACAAATTGCCCAGTATGATCCGATTTTATTAACTATGGTCATGCAACATCTATCTCTCATATTGTTAGCTAATGTTTTCAATTACTTAAAGAAAACTAATGAATTATTTAGCTTAAAAAATCATTTTCTTACCGGAGCTTAAAAAATCATTTAATTTATTTAAGTTATATGAATTAAATATGTATAATAATTTTTTAGTTTTATGAGATGTGGTAGTCGTTAATGGAGAGTCAACCAACAGCACATGGGGGTATATTTGACGGATTAGTTGGAATTGAAAGTGAGAATACAAAGCTATAAATGGAGTGGACCTCGATTTTTTGAAAACCTTGTACGTATATATTCATCATTGTTGAGCTAGCAAACATCATGCAAAGGAAAATAGAAAAATCCTTATGTCTTTAATGTGAATACTACAAAATAATTTATACAATCAAATTAGTATCAATTATAATATCTATATTAAACGAACTAGAGTCAACCTAATAAATCCAATACAAAATTGCACCAAATAAGAAACTCTAAATTAACCATAACTAAATCAAAATTAATTGCATTTACATTAACATTAAGTTTATTTATTTTATTCATACTCTATTTATTTGGGATCAAAAGAAACCAAGAGATTCCATTATGTTAACCAACCTAAATTCAATTCTATAATGCTCCCCTCGGTCTTAAATATAAGACAAAGTTGACTTTTATTGAATCGATTAATGAATCTAAATAAGTTACTTAATTATATAATATGTTGTGTATCTTCATATTATATATTAGTTTATCAATTAAACTAATTAGTTTGGAAATAAAAATAAAAATACTCTAAAATAATTCAATTAGTTTCCTTAATTTTTTTTTTAAAAAATCAACTTTAGTTTATCTTATATTTAAGACCGGACAGTGTATTAATTTAATTTTACCAACATGTTCATCAGTTCATATAATCAATCATGGGTGTGGATTGATTGGTATCAAAGACCTTGCAAAACTTCATCATGTCATGTCATGTAACTAAATATTTACTAATACCCTCTTTAGTTAGATAGCCTATTTATAAATATTAAGAAAACTAGTTAAAGTAGTTATTTGTTAAGAAAAATGTGTGTTAGTTTTGTTAAAGTTCCAATTATAATCATTTACATTGAAAACTATTCCGTAATAAAAAACCTTTTAGTTTGTGTAATCGATATGGAGAGTTTAAGAAAAAATAAATAAATTTTTTGGAGAAATTAAATTAACCCTTTTTTTTTTATCGACAAAGCATCAAACAGAAACCAAACTAATCATGCTCCCGTGGAGGGAGAATAAAAATAAGCCCTTTCTACTAACCAATTCTTACATTTAAGATCTGAGTGAAAAACTGTACTTTTGGATGGTGCTTTCTAATGAGTAAACACCAAAGTATTGAATTTTGCTCACTTCAGTTTAACTAATTAATACCATGAACTTGAATCTGACAATCAGTTTTCATTAACACAATCTATGTTCATTCAATAAAAATATTAAACAACCATATATAAACATCAAGTAAGCACAAAATATAAGGATGCATTAAACATGCATGTCAATTATTAGAGCTCAGTAAACAACATTAAGAGATGTACCTAAACACGGCAAAGCTTTTCTTTACAGAAATAGATATATGACAAAAGATTAGCCATTTCACTTACTCAACTAGTCTATTTTGGAACGTGTTCTCTTCAAAACCTCTTTTGATATTCCTTCTTATTTCTTCTGAAAGGTTGATACTTGATACTGTTCTTGCAACCTTTAACCTCTGGATAATCAAAAAGGAAAGGAATAACGAATGCTTGATTTGCTATTTCTTCTAACCATTAGGTCTCTAGCACTCACAATCAGTGGCCTTCTCAGGATGATGGTATGCCGGCTAAAAGTTCTCGAGATCCTGCTACGTGTCCTGGGACACGTTGCCTTATTTCTTTGAAGGCGCATAATGTTTCTGAGTCCAAACCTCCAGCAAACTGCAGAAAACGTACAGGAGAACTTGATGGTAAGAATTGATTTGCAGATAAATGATCGTAGTTAGGATTCTTGGAAAACCAAATATTGATGCAATTACATGCCTGTTGGGAGACTTTGCTGAAAAAAATTACCTGATGTGCCCTATATGCAAAATGAACACCCTGAAGCAGAAGAGATTCTTGACTAGATTCTCTGTCTGAGTTCCGAATGGATTCAACCTCCATTGTCACTCTTTCCATGTACATCTTTACCAGAGTCATGGAACGCTTCTTTATCTGCAAAAAGGTGGTATAATTCCAATCAACTCAACTATATTGTTTTGAAATGCAGCATTGATCAGAAGCGAAAAAGCTAAGTTTCATTATGGTTCTCATCTGCAGAGGATAAACATAAAACTATATATACCTTGGACATAATTCCAGAATCAAGCATCCAGGCTGTTGGAATTTTCAAGTCCTGATATGATCGCATGACAGAATTTCGCAGCTTGATTAGCTTCTGCATGCTTCGCTCAGACCTACCAAAGAGAGATGTGAAATAGGACGGAAAAAGCATCATCTTTCATAATTCCGGCATGTTTTGAACTAATAGATAAATAAGTTATCTTGATATGTTTCTTACTTGTCTAATAAGCTGGCCATCTTTTTCAAGGCAGCTCCACAAGGAATCTCAGGATCATCCTTGAATGAGGAAATCTCCTGTTCTAACAACTTAAGGTCACGATATTCAACCGCGGCTTCTCGTAAGGCATCAGCTTTCCTCTCAGGCCAGTTAAAATGCTTCAAGACCGCTTGCTCGTCCGCCTGTATAATTATGTCTCATTCATTATATATATTCATTCTTCAGGAAAATATTTTTCAGATTTGAGAAAGTGGCCAAACAAAACAATAGGTTTCATCAAAAACTTACCAGTGATGAGAGTTGATCATCAAGCCAATCTACAAACTTCAGGACATCTTCTATATCTGAGTATGCTGCATCTACCACCTTCTTTATAAGGTCATTGATGAATTCTCCTTTTGTTTCAATGTCTGTCCTTATCTAGATAACATTGCCAGCCATTAATGCTACATACTCTGAACTTATTACAGAACAAAAGGAGCATATCCAAAAATTGACTGTCAACACAAAAAAGTGCTTACTGCTAAGAGATGAGCTGAACGGTTTTGAATTTCTCCAACAATGCTACTGTGTGCACTTATAGCCACTGGCTTATGAAAGTTCCCTGATCCTCTAGTATTTTTCTTCAGTTCTTGATTCTTTAAAGCATGATACAAATCAACAATTACAGGGGCCTTTTGGGTGATAGATGCTTTTGCTGGAGGCCTAGACGGGATTGGAGGTGGTAGTGGCGGCGGCGGTGGCCGAGCAAGACATGGGCTAGGTGGTGGTTTTCTTCCAATAATTGCAGCTTCAGGGATAACACGTCCTGATGATGCTGGTGCTGGAATTGGCGATTTAACAAAAACTGATTCAATAGTATCAACTTTTTTAACCTTGGACCTCTCCAATTTGTCAGCTATGAGTCTTTGTATGTCTTTAAACTTGGAACTCTGATGCTCTCCACTTGTCTCCTTCTTCATCAAAGAAAAAAATCAGAACACTAATCTCTCAATAAGCTGGTGATTAATTAGGTATTATATATAACTATAAAGCATACATAATCAGTCTCATTTTGCCTCTTAAGTTAATGACATGCATGAAGGCCCAATAGAACCGTAGAGAATGATCAGAAAAATGTGCTAAAACTTGAAAATATAAAGCATAATTGCAATTAATAATATATGAGAGAGATAGAGAGAGATTCAAAGAATTTCTGTGTTTGAGGCAAGGTATAACAGAACCACAAAAAAAAAAAAAAAAATTGATTATCACCTTTTCACGAGTGCTGACTGCAACTAACTTTGCTTCAGCAGCAGCGAGATTTTCAGTTAGCTTCCTGTTCTGAGACTCCAATTCAACGTTCAAGCTCTTAACTTTATCCAACTCAGCCTGCAAGGCCACCACTTCAGACTCTAAATTCTTAATCAAATTTTCGCTCAAATCAAGTTTGTCCACTAATTCCTTCTTCCCACTCTGGTCATCTTCATTCTTTCTCAAACTAAAATCCCCAGACCGTCGTCGTGGCCGAGCAAATTGCTCCGTTGCAGGACGATTCATAAAACGACCCATCACGATTTTGGTCTCTTCGGTTTCCTTAACCTTTTGAGATCCCACAACCACCTCACCAGATTTTGGCTTGTTGAGCAAAAGAGCCCTTTTAGCCTTGGAATTGTTCTTCATGTCTGGGGGCACAGACTCAGCTCTTGATGATGATGATGATGGCGATGCTGAAGGTGATGGAGGTGAAGATGATAACCCATTAACAGTCTCTGGTGATTTTGGAGAATCTCTGACCTTAGAAGGTGCTCTTAAACGAGAAGGCGTTAGGCTCTGCTGGGACTTGTCACTAGGCTTGTACACACTTCTTGCTGCTACGGTTGTCGCCGGAAGTGGCTGAGGCGGTGCTGGCGGTGGCGTTACTTGCTTCATAACTCTTATTGTCAAAATGGGGTCTGCAAAACGGGACAAAAAATTATCACAATTCAGCAGCAGCAGAAGTTATAAAGCCAAAAACTTTGCCTTTGTGAAAAAGGTATGTTCTTTTCTCAAGGAAAAGACAGCGTATATGTGCTGACGAGTGACGACCCGTGTGCGTGTGAAAAGGACGAGACTTTGAGGACGAGACAGAGTATCAATTATGAATATAGGGTAGCCATCGATGGACACTTTAATGACCCACAAGCACTCACACAATAATTAGCACTGATAATTGATTCTTCTTCTTCTTCTTCTTCTTACCAAAATTCAATTACAGCTCTGGAAAATCAATCCTTGGATCTAAAGAGGGGCACATGCTCTGCTTTATCTTGGCCACCTCACCACCAAGTTGAAGAGCAAAGGATATATAACTTAATTACCAACACAGGTCCAGAGTGTGAATTAGATGCTAGATAAAAGTCGTGGGGAGAATGAAAAAAGTGGTGAGAAAATTTCATTTAGTTGGTTTTGTCTTGTACTGCATCATCTAAGTCGTTGTCCTTGTCTCTGTCCTTCGTGCATTTAAAAACTAGTACAACACAAAATGTATTAGCATATGCCTCTCTATGTATAGGATATGTTTTTGTTAATGAAAACTGACTATTATAGTTAATGTGTTTTAAAAAAGCACAACACTTTCTCAGAAGGAAAAAAAAGATAAAATTGAGACTTTCCCAGTTACTGGCCAAAATACCCACCTATGTTGCACTGACATCGACACGAGACATGAGATACGACACGACTCGACACTTCGACACGTTAATTCTAAAAAAATCTAATTTTCGACACGTTAGGACACGTTTTAATATTAAATATATATATTATAATTTACATTCAAGTTCAATATATATTTCGTGAAATCTTGACTTTCAATGATTTGGCCTTATTATAAAAGTCGTGTCTCCTTTTTTAAAAAAAATACAAAAGGAAAATTCATTATCAATTCAATAATATTCAAAGCCATACATATTTTTTAAAAAAATATAAGTGTCGAGAAGTGTCAGATGATGTTAGAGTTTCGTGCTTCATAGATACCCACTAAGCATTCCATATTTGAATCACAGTGCTTGTGCTTCTGTTTTCTGAAATGTTTTGCTGATTTGTTTTTTAATAAAAATTAGGTATGTACAGTGGGAAAAAATTGTCCCCGATTGTCCAAACGTTGGCTTAAAAATAAAGTATTTATGACTCAAAATTAAAGAGACCTGCAGCTAAAAGCTTTGAAAACTCTAGTCATAAGATATACTGATTATCTCTGCCGAATAAAGCGCTCGTGGGTCCCAAGTATGAGACCCTAAACATATTAAATAGAGAAAAAAAGAATAATTAGACTTGGTCCAATTGATTTTGAGAAGAGAATCTTCCATAGAGAAAAACATGTAGTAAAACTTATGCACATGATTAGTACACATGTCTCCTCAAAACTTGTATTTTTAAATATTTTATTATAATTATTAAAAAAACGCAGTGTACATAAATAAATAGAAAATATCTAAATCAACCAGTATTAATAAAAACGACAAACTTGTACGAAAAATATGTGAGGAATTAATTAATTTCATTCATGAATAAAAGGTGTTAAAGCAATATAAGAATTCAATTATAGAGCTGTGTCTTGTAAGGTGATCAACTTGTTAGTTGAGGGTCATGTTTTCAAAGATAGATTCGGTTGGTAAGTTTTTGTGAAGTTTAAGGGTTTCCATCAAAACTTAAGTTTACTTGAATTGTAATGCTTCTTTAATCACACTTTTTTGTGTAGCAATCTATAGCTTTAACTTCAAGTCTTAACTGATATACATTCATTATTTCCTTTTGTTGCTCAAGTGGATCTATCATCAATAAATAAATAAAAAGGCATCCCTTAATTAATTTTCAGGTAGAGAAAAATTAATTAAATACCCAACTTTAATTAATTCCATGTTCACAATTAATAACAGATAAAGATAGATAGATGTTGAAGTTGCAATCTTATGATTAAACATATATGTAAATCATTCCATCAATTTGCTAACTTGCCTAAAAGGAATCTGGGGGGGGGGGGAAGAATCCTTAATAATTCTGGTTAGATGGAACAGGTGTGTATGAGTGAGAGAGAATATATATATATATATATAGCTTGGTCCCTTGTCATGTGGTTTAATGTCAAAATCAGAGTTTTATGTACAGAGAGAGGCTGGCTAGGGTGGCATCCATACATACATATCCTTATCTTCTAAAAAAACTACAAAGCTTTCTATGAAATTTGGACCACACCTTCAACCAGATCACTCTCCCATAACCCTTCAGACACATCAAAATATCAAATACATATACAACCAAAGCAAGGGATAAGATATTCTCAGATTTCTATGGTGATTTCAAACACTTATAAATCACAGCAAAAGTTGGTTCGTGTGTGTGTGTGTGTAATATATGTATTGCATAGAGATCGTCTTCTATATGACCCAATACTAGTAGAAAAAGTAATATGAAATTAGATAACTTTATACATACAAACTCCTTAATGTATACTTCCCCTATCTTTAATATAAGATAGATTTAGAAAGCTGATTTGATCTTAAACATAGAACACATTTTTTACATTTGTCAATTTCCCCCCTTCAAATTTATCCTTATTGATACTCTTTCAACAATAATAAAAAAAGAGATTAAGTCAAGGAAGGAAGATGACTATGATGTTTTAAAAAATACATGTACATTAGTTAACTCAATTAACTTCCTTAATCTACTCAAATTAAGTAAATATGTTTTATATTAAAGAGTGGAGAGAGAGATGGAGTATTTAGATGGATCCATGAAGATTGGGAATGCAAAACAAATTATCCAGAGCATAGGTCACGCAAACCTAAGACCTGGGATCAAGCAATTTTTAGGCAATACATTCACGAAAAGATGCGTCTCAGTTCTCAAGATTCCATATCTCGCTAATGAGATGGGTTCTTTTATATAAATATGTTCTTATTCTTTAGGTTGAAGCTGGAGTTAGAATATTGAAAAGACAACATAATCATATGGATAGATTACCCTAATGGCAATGGTCCTCATAAAAAGACACGAAGCTTGTGAGTCACTAATTCCTTGCTTAACGCTCTTAAAAGCTACAAATTAAAGCAGCAATAAGTTCCTTTCTTGATCTCTACAAATTGGCTCAAAATCAAGAAAAGCTGTAAAATTGCTGTAAGCTAATCAAATTTAGAAACATGTCACTGACAGTGATCTTTCTCTTGTTAACTTTTATATGACAACATCTAGACTATTTCAAAACATCGTTGTGATTAAATACTGTTGGAAGAGAAAATTATCTGTGATAAATTTAGTTTGGTACCTCACAAATTGATCGGTACATGCAAGTGGTAATAAATTCTTTCTAAACCTTATTTTTTGTACATACAACTCATTTAAAGATCAAATAAAAGTTATAAAGGAAAAAAAATAACATCCAACACATCAAGCTTTATTTTTAAACTAACGAACTAATCAGTGATAAAAGATATATCAACATAGACAGAAAAGTTTACAGATGATACATTAACAAATTTTGAAAAACAGAGTTACCGAAGCAGAACTCAAATTTTTTAAAATCTTATGAAAAACATCTTAAGAAGCAAAGGAAGTAAAACCGCTGTCACGAGAGTTATTAGCACAAGTTTGATGATCCTTCTAACTACTGCATTTTTGTGTCTAGAATTGTGAAGGGAAAATGTTTCCCTCCAAAACCAATCAAACAACCACTTGGTGGGGCATGCAACGGAAAAGGATGAGAATCTCTGTCTATGAATCTTAAGACACACATGCATATGATCGATAGGAAGAGGCATGTTAAGAATAATCAAGAAGATGGTTAAACAAAGAGAAGAGAAGTAAGTATATGTGTTACCTGACTAGAAGAGTTTCCCACCTTCTAAATTTTGCAGCAAATAGAGTTTACTCATGCAATTTTGTTGGCCAAAAGCTTCATGTGAATGCCAATAGCCAACGGCCTTCCTACACACACACACACACACACACACACACACACACACACATATAAAGTCTAGGATTTGGTGAAAAGGGGGAAACCCGTGAAACCTGAATAAGATGGGCTACTTATTCTATGTAGACTTTAGCACCATATATATTCACATCTATGAATATGTGAGGGCGCGTGAAAGTGAGAGAGAGAAAAGGAGAACCAGTTTCTGCTGCTTCTGCAGCATCTGGCTCAGTTTTAGAGCCACCGCACAACACTCATTTCAAAGCACTATTTTCCAGCCACGTGTTCCATAAGGCCTAATACACACAAAACCCTTCCTGAATCACAAGTTTGCCCCACTCAACTACACCACACAGGACAACTCTGTGACCTCATTTCTTAATTTGACTTCCCAAATACGCAGTATGATGGTCTCTTTAGGGAAAAAAAAAAGAGGCGGCCCAGAGGGCACGACACTCTCATCAGGTTGAGTTTGATGAGGGTCAAATGTTCACAGACTTACCCGCAAGGGAAGAGACTGTTTGCAAGATATGGTCTCTCTAAAAAGTTAAAAAAAATCAGTGATTCATGTTTATAAGGGAAAGATAGACTCAATTAACTATATATAAATATGTAGTAGATATATCTGCTAATTTTCAAGGAAAAAATCTACATTTTTCTAGTTTAAATGCAAAACTAGCTGGGGTCAATGTGTTTTTAGTGGCAAATTTCAGAGACAAGTGAAGATTCCCCTACAGACAAATTTAAGGACAGAATGTTTGTTAGCTCATCAGCTTCCCAACTCTAAAGTTAGCTTCATTAACTAAGAACTTTCTGAGCTTTGGTTTTACAGAGGGAATTTAAGCCCACGGCTTTCACATTTCAGCTGATAAAAAATCAACCAAGAAACCACTCCAACTATATGCCACTTTGTCACACAGTCCAAAACCAGTTTAAATTATGCTTAAACTTCAGAACACAGAGAGACTGAATATATATATATATATATATATTGATATACCTGAAAGAAAGCCTCCTTTATCCTTCATATAAATATTGCAGTCTTCAAGCCTTAATAGCTCCTCTTTCATGTGGCCAACCTGGAATGGGAAAAATGAGAATACAGATATGTGATGAATGACCCAAACACAGAAATCGACAAAAGGAAGAAAGAAACCTTGAAGAATTATTGAGGAGGGTTCTTGTTTTATAATGGGTTTTCTCTGGGGCAATTGATCAGACACCTGTAGGGTGATGAAGGGGAATGGGGTGAGTGGAGTGGGTGATTTCCTTTGAAGGAATGCTTGGAAATAAATAAGAAAGAAGGAAGGAAGAAACAGAGAGAGTCAGAATCAAATCTGCTATTTCTTTTGTTGGGTGTGACTTGCATATCACCTGAAAGTGCCATTTCTTACAGCGGTTGTTATATATATAACACTACAGTCGAAACAATGATTCACCCTTTTGAAATCGTTTTGCTTATCTGTGTTGTTTCTCTTGTTTCAATGGCTAGGCTTCTCATTGTTTGTTAGTACATCTCTCATTGTTTTATTGTGCAGTTGTGAGAAAATAATGAGAAAAATAAAAGAAGTAATTTATTTTTTGGAGATTAAAGCTGTAGAGAAATGTTTTACATTCTGTCCTTTTCATGGGAACAATTTAGTGGCAATTCAAAAACCGTAAAATATTACCAAAAATTATTATTTTTTGATTGCCCAACGAATTTTATCCCATTACAGTTGGTACGTCAGTTTGTGAAATGTGTCCAGAAATAGGAGACATCAAAGTAGCATTTAATTTTTAAGTTTTAACCACTTTGGTTACCTGTTTTTTTCCCTCTCTTCTCAAATGGTTGATGGGTTAGCTTAATGGGAAATATATGCATGGATTTTGATGCAATGAAGTTGAATACAAAGCATTAACAAAGCTAGATTATGAGATGACATGAAATTTAAAATGGGTCTCATTTTCATATTTTATCAACAATGCAGTTTCATAATATAAAAATAGGGAAAATAATTAAAAGGTTTTGTTTGAAAATTTTATTGAGTACAAAGACTTTTGTGTATAAAATCCTGCAGAATATTGATACTTTTTCTATATAAAAATATATCAAATCCTGCTAGTCAATAAATATTTAGTAATTTAACCTTTTTTTACCAATATTAGTTCTTTGCATTCAACTTTACTAAAAAAAAGCATGTAAGGCCTTTCTGCTTAATAAACACTATATGAATTAAGTTATAACCCCCCCCCCCCCCCCCCACTCTTAAACTAAGAGCTGATTACAAAAGTTTCTTTAATATTAAATCTAATACTTTAATATACTTTTTCTCCCAATTTATAATTTTTCCCAAACTATTCTTTTTTATTACATAAGGGGATTTTTATTATTTGGTACTTTGTAATGTAAATTACTAAAGATGGCATTTCAAGAAACCAACACTCATATTTTATAAATAGGTTTTTTTCCTAAAGTACCCCTTTTTAAGAAACTATTTATCAAAATGCCTGCACTTTCAAACTATTTCTCATTATACCCCTCCCTGGAAACATATTCCATGTCTACCCCCATTTAGTTGACTAAATAAGGACTTTAGTCGACTAAATGGAGGTTTAAATTTTTTTTTGAAAATTGTCGACCTGTCGACATTTAGTTGACTAAATCTTGGGATTTAGTTGACTAAATGTCGAGGTTATTTAATTTTTTTTTCAATAACCCCGACATTTAGTCGACTAAATGTCGACAGTAGATTTTTTTTCAATAATAATGGATAATAATGACTATTTAGGAACAAATTAATTCAAGTCCTATTATTTAGGAATAAATTTGATCATATCATTATCTTCTTGATTTCATGATTATCATTATTTTTACTTCTATTATTATCCATTATCCATTATTCTTATCATTATTATATGATAATAATATAACATATACATATATTCCCTACCTGTTAGTTGGTTAGATCTTATTATTTAGGGATACCTTAGATCAAATCCTATAATCTCTAATATATTTTATTCATCTCATTATTGCTTTCCTAATATTGTTATTATTATTATTATTATTTCATAATTAATCTACTATCCACTATTTTTATCATGTATTCATCAATAACTTTGAAAAAACGCACACATGGCTCTCTGGCTTTTTTTTTTTTTTTTTTCAGTTTACACGCACTCACAGAAAAATAATCATGTAGAGAAGAAGAAGAAAACGACGAGAATCTGGAAAGAAAAGAAGAACATAGTTATAGATGATCATAATGATCACTGTGAGTGCGTGTAAACTAAAACAAAAAAAAAAGCCATGTGCGATTTTGAAAAGTTATTGATGAATACATATTTTTACAATAATGGATAAAAATAGTGGATAATAGATTAATTATAAAAGAATAATAATAATAATAACAATATTAGAAAAACAATAATGAGATGAATAAGATATATTAAAGATTATAGGATTTGATCTAAGGTATCCCTAAATAATAGAATCTAACCAACTAACAGGTAGGGAATATATGTATATGTTATATTATTATCATATAATAATGATAATAATAATGGATAATGGATAATAATAGAAGTAAAAATAATGATAATCATGAAATCAAGAAGATAATGATATGATCTAATTTATTCCTAAATAATAGGACTTGAATTAATTTGTTCATAAATAGTCATTATTATCCATTATTATTGAAAAAAAAACCCACTGTCGACATTTAGTCGATTAAATCATGGGATTTAATCGACTAAATGTCGGGGTTATTGAAAAAAAAATTCAATAACCCCAACAAGATTTAGTCGACAGTTTTCAAAAAAAAAAATTAAACCCCCATTTAATCGACTAAAGCCCTTATTTAGTCGACTAAATGGGGGCAGATAGGGAATATGTTTCTAGAGAGAGGCATAATGAGAAATAGTTTGAAAGTAGGGGCATTTTGGTAAATAGTTTCCTAAAAGGGGGCACTTTGGAAAAAAACCTTATAAATAACTATTAGGACCAACCAAATTATTTAATTTCGTCAAATTAGTAATGCAGCTTCGAAGGAAGTGCCTAATCATGCGCCCTTAATATGTATTGGTGTAATTAGGTGGGCCCTAATATATTTAACTGAATTTTGAAAAACAAGTTCTACTTACAGTTTAACAAAGTGCATCTTGAACTGTTGTACTTAGACATATGAATATATTAATCACTGGTTAATTTTAAATGTGTTATATGGTTTTACTGTCCCTTTAGAATTGAAGTAGGACCTAAACCTTGATTACATCCATGATTAAGTTCAGAGTGTGATTGATTGCATGATATATGAGTGTTCACATGTTTGTAGTTTGAGTAAGAAATTGCACACCTGCTGCTTAAAGGTAAGAGATGTTATTATCAAGTAAAACCAACGAAGATGACGAAACAGAGTATAATATAATTCTTTCTTCTTAATAACAGCAACACACAAATCTTATGTTAAGATCCTAACAACACAAATCCAAATATAGTGGTTGTGATTTTTGAGGTAGTAGGTTCTGGTCCTCTCTGCTGGTGGGGCCCCCATCTGAAATCACAAAGTTTGTCACGTTTTAAGCTCCACTCTTTCAAGACTTGGCAAAAAATTCAATCTTTCTTTCTTTTTCTGTCCAAGATTATTTTTTTATTTACTGATCGGATCCTTAAAATGAATATAAAAATTTGATAGAAAAGTTAGTCATTCTTAGTGGAGTAAGTTTGGTGTTATTAATAAGTGATTGGATGGTCCTGTTCTTAAAAAGTGATGGTAGTGCGTGTCTCCATCACTAGACAACCCAATAATAATTGCAGATTTAACATTATGACATCATCAAGCACATATCAAACACTTTTCAATTGAGTAAATTAACAGATAATAATAATTAATATTATTAGAAAACATTCAACCGATTCTCCATATATCAGTTGGCTTGGTCTATACCTTTTCTCAGTGTATGGAGTATTTTGCAGTTCTCGTTTTGTTCTCTAAATTGTAAGGAAGGAATAAATTCTGTAGTTGATATGACATCTCAGAATCTAAGCCCACAAACAAACTTTCTTGTATCTTTTTTGGGGGTAAGACAAGAAACATTATCTCCGTATTAACACAATTTTGCTGATATTTATACTCAAACTGTTCACCAATCTAGTCTTTATACTGACATTTTTTCAATTGAGTTCTTTAATGGAAGAACTTGTTGTGTGCAATGCAGCTAAGGAAGCATAGGCACCACCTTTGTAGAGCAAAGATTCATGCTTTCCCTTCTCTTCTATGACTCCATTTTTAATTACTGCAATCAAATCTGCACTCTTAACTGTGGATAACCTATGAGCCACTATTACTGTGGTTCTTTCCACCATAATTTGATCCAATGCTTCTTGCACCACTTTCTCAGATTCTGCATCTAGGGCACTGGTTGCTTCATCCAGAAGCAATATCTTCGGATTCTTCACTATGGCTCGCGCAATGGCCACCCGCTGCTTCTGTCCCCCGGATAACTGAACTCCTCTCTCTCCTACTATTGTATCATACCCCTGCACGTATCAACATAAACTGTAAAATCTATGACAAGTTGTACTATTTACTAGTCATTAACATCTTGACTGGTTCATCAGATATTCTGTGCAATGCACGGTCAGGACATAATCCACAGTCGTGAGTTCCACGTCGGGAGGGTTACCTTGAAAGAAGAGTCTCATAAGGCCTTGGGTTCCCTGAATCCAATCGCTAGCTTTTGAGATGTGGTTCTCCTAAGGATTTGTGTTCATTACAATTGTTATGGGTCTCACATCGGGAAACTTCATAAGTATAATGTAGTTTATAAGTCAAGAGGTATTCCCAGTTTTTTAGGGATTGGGTCTCCCATAAAACTTGTATTCATAATAACAAAGGTGATTTCATTGAGAACTTGAAGTTTACAAAGAGGATTACCCATGGAGGATTTTGACCCATATGAATCTCACATCGTGGAGCCTCATGAGTGTGTGGTGTGATTTACAAGTCAGGGGCTCCCCCTCCCAATTCATTAGTCTTTTGGGATTGAATTCTCCCTTTAGACTCGTATTCATAACACCTACCATGTTGTTTTTCAAAATCAAATATTTTCATCTACCATGTATAACTATGATTTAGTATCATAGTGTTGAACAAGAAAATGAACTGGTAGGACATATTGTAAGTTACCTGCTGCAGACTAGAAATGAACTTGTGAGCATTTGCAAGTTCTGCTGCAGCAATAATTTCAGCCTCTGTTGCATCCCCTCCCTTTCCATATGCAATGTTGGCTCTGATTGTGTCATCAAACAACATAAACTGTTGTCTCAACCAAACCCATTTGCTGTCTCAACCATTTTACCTGTAGCTTTTGGATTTCTATTCCATCTAAAGTAATTTGACCTGAATCGGGATCATAAAATCTCTGCAACAATGAGATCACAGTCGACTTCCCACTTCAACTTTCTCCAACTAGAGCTACCGTCTGTTTTTTCACCACCAACAGTTTAATCAAAATGTTAGTTTGTGTACGTTCACCAAAATTATCTGCTAATGGATCAAAATGGTTTATAGTGCACTATTTACCTTTCCTGGACGAATGCTCAAGGTAAAGATCTCTGAATACTTGAAAATCAGGTCTGGTTGGATACTTGAAACTGACATGGTGAAACTCAATTTCTCCCTCTAAGTGTTCCAATGTCAATCCAGAGTCATCACTTCGGTCTATTTTTGATTTCCCATCAATAATAGCAAATATAGAACCAACAGAACTCTTTGCTTTACTTGAGTCAGGAGCCAAGGAGCTAAATTGGGAGATTCCAAATGCTGCAATAGTGAGAGAAAAGAAGACCTGCAAAACATGAAACAGAACCATCAGAAAGTGCTACAAATACTACTATTTTGGACCTTTCTTTTACTCCACTCACACACAATCAAAGTGATTGGTAAATGATACTTTTATGTATATAGCTTCCCTTTGAAGCTCAGTACATGACTGTTTTTTAAGAAATCCTTTTATCTTCTATGCAAGTAGATTGGACAGTTATAATTCTGTTACTATGTTTTGAGCCTTTTTGCAGTATCTAGTTTTGAGTATATCTCATGCTTCTGCTAAAATCTTCTCCTTTTAGTACATAGAATGTGTATGCCAGGTTTAAACAAGTTAGAAGAATAGAGAGCCCACTCGAAAAACATCTGAGAATGATGATTTGCCATCTTGTACGAGTGGAGCTGCAGCGTAGAAAGTACATGCATAGACGGAAAACAGCAAAAAGAATGAAAAACCAAATCCAGTTCCACTTAGTATCCCTCCCCTTATGCCTGATTTAATTGGCCCTTCACATCTTCTATGGTATAATTCCATCACCTTCTCTTCAGCACAGAAAGAAGCAACTGTTCTTATACTACCTACTGCATCATTTGCCACTTGACTTGCTTCCTCATACAATTTCTGTCAAAAGTATAATGCATATCAGTCCAGGCAATCAAATTAACTCGACTTGCTTTATAAACTAGAAAGATAGAGAACTATGCATCAACAGATCAACTAGATAGAGAACTCTCAGATCCAGAAACTTATAAGCCATATGCTATTCCTCTGGCCCTTAATGTAAGATATATTTAATTAATTTAATTAGATCAAAGAAGTTAGGTAAGCAAGTTAACAGTAATAAATATGATGTGTTTTTCTTAAAATGTCTTAATCATCTTCCTTAATTCCCTCCCCCTCTCACCTATTTGAAGGAGTATCAATAGGGTAATTTGGGGAAAAAGTACTTCCTCCGGTCTTTAATATAAGACATATTTCGAGAGTTGATTTTGATCCTAAATATGAGATATAGTTTTTATATTTTTCAATGTTTTTCTAATTTACCCTCATTTATGCTCCCTCAACAATAATTAAGGAGGAGAGGAAATGAAAGAATTAAGGAAAATGAATAAGGTATTTTAGAAAAACATGTCATATTAACTAATATAACTAACTTCCTTAATTTAATAAAATTAGGTAAATATGTCTTATATTAAGGACCAAAGAAAGTAATAGATATAGGAAATAGGTCTTACATTTAGAATTAAGATCAACTCTCCAATTAGGTTATTAAGGATCGGATGAGTATTTTGTTTGCTTAAAATACAATGGCATCGGTATTGATAATAAAGAGACAAATCAAAGATGTATTGTTATTATGCCTATAAGACCATTGATCTATGCTTGCTTCTGAAGCGGTGTTTCCATTACTCTTTTGTATAACATCACAAAATCTTGAAAATTTAAAGGAACAAACCTTGGCATCTGCGCTGAAACCTTCGATGACCTTGAACTGCGCGTATCCATTGAGTACTAATAAGGGTAGCATAGCAAGAATTATAAGAGCAAGTTGCCAGCATGCCTCCAAAGCAATGACCAAGCTAATAATTGCAGTAGCAATATTTTGAACCAGCAAAACAAGTGCATCTCCGACCAAAGCTCGGACAGAAGCTGCATCTGTAGATAGCCTGGCTCCAAGGACTCCACTTGAATGCTCAGATTCATCAAACCAACTTACTTCCATATGGATTATTTTCTCAAAACACATTAACCTGATCCTTCTTATCAACTTACCACCAGCAACAGCAAAAAAGTAGAACTTTGCTGGAATTACTAAGAGGGATCCCACACCAAGGGCAACAAATATCAAAGCCCAAAACTTTGAATCTTTACTGAGTTTATCTGCAGGTTCATAGAAAGTGTTCATCATTTCTGAGAGCAGTAACCCGAAAGCTGGGAATATTGCTGCATTTGCCGCGGCAAATAGAGTCCCTATAAGCAAGACTGGAATCTCAGGTTTGTTTAGATAAGCCAGGCGGTAAAGTGGCACATCTGGAGGTTTTGGTGAATCTGCTGAACAAGGAGCTTCATGTTCTGCATCTGCCGTTTCAAAGAGTCCATTTGTTGGAGGCACACCATATGGCAATGAGAATGAATGACGACTGCTTCTTCCAAGTCCAGATGACTCTCTACTTACAGATTTTATGGAAGAAAGTCGTTGGCTTGATTGCCTTTCGGAATTCATTATGCTTTCTGGCTTATCAGTGTCATTTGCATTAATATTTTCTGACTCCTTTGTTTCCTGCAATCTAATGAGTTGGCTATAGGCTCCATCAGGGTCCTTAGTGAGCTCAGCATGTGAACCTGATCAGTTAAAAGAAACAATATTGCATTTGGCTTTAAGGGACCTTCTAGAATATGTTAGAAACAATGCTAAGATTGCTAGCTGAAAATTTATTTTGGTTGTAAGAGAGACTGCTTTACCCTTTTCTACTGTTTTTCCTTGCTGAATAACAGCAACAATATCAGCATTCCTTACAGTACTCAAGCGATGTGCTACAATAACAGTGGTTCTGTTTATCATTATTTTGTCTAGTGCCTCTTGTACTATTCTCTCAGATTCAGCATCAAGGGCACTTGTAGCTTCATCAAGAAGAAGAATTCTTGGGTCTTTCAGTATTGCTCTTGCTATGGCTACCCTCTGCTTTTGACCCCCAGACAGCTGAGTTCCATGTTCACCAACCATTGTGTCCAACCCCTGAATCCAAAAAAGATTTGTGAGCAATACTGTACTTAGTTTTAAAGATTTGCAGAAACTATGTCAAAAAAAGCAAGAAAGTCTATTGAGAATTGAAAATGCAGCTTCAAAGTATAAAATGAAAGTTTCTGATTTTACCTGAGGAAGTTTATCTACGAATTTTGCAGCATAAGCAAGCTCAGCTGCAGCTCTGATTTCTTCATCTGTTGCACCATCCTTACCATAAGCAATGTTCTCTTTAATGCTACAAGTGAACAAAACTGGTTCTTGGCTGACAAGGCCTATTTTCTGTCTCATCCATTTTAGCTGCAATTCTTTGATATTGATACCATCAATGAGAACTTCACCAGCTTGTGGATCATAGAATCTTTCTATTAGACTAATAACTGTTGACTTTCCACTACCACTTTGTCCTACCAAAGCTGTTGTAGTTCCGCTTGGTATTGAGAGAGAAAATCCATTGAATATGGGTTCATTCGGCCTCGCAGGATAACTAAAGCAAACTTCCCTCAGTTCTATGTCCCCACGTATATCGTGTAGCTGCTTGCCGGTCGTGTCATAAGCATCGATGTCTGACTTCCTTTTTATTGTTTCAAACATCTTAGAGGCTGCAGTTTGTCCTGCAGCAAAAGCACTTAGACTTGGAGATGCCTGCCCCAGAGACCTAGCAATATATAATTAAGTAAGAACAACAATGTCTATATATTCTTATTCATTGTGTTTAAGAACCATTTTGTGTAACATCTTAGCACTTCATTCTTCTTGATACTGTTTGTTTTGGCCCCGGTCACCCATTCATAATTTTAAAACATGTCAAGAAGGAACGTTGGTCCCCAAAACGGATAATATATATGACCATTATATCGAGGAGCCCAAAGGTGGGGCGGTGTGAAGTCCCACATTGGCTAGAGAGTGAGCCGAAAGATAGCTTATAAGAGTGGATTTCTCCCCTCAATGCGTTCTAAAAACCGTGAGGTGACGGGGCCTTAAAACAGATAATATCAAGAGCAATACGGATACCTAAACAGATAATATCAAAAGGTGGGGCGCTATATAATGATACATTTTAACTTTAACCTCAAAAGATTAAGCTTTCTAAAAATATAAGAATGTGGATGAGCGATTATTAAATAGAGATGCAACTTACAAGGAGCCCGTAATAACTGCAAAAATTACAGTTATAACCTTCCCTCCTGTATATCCTTTCTCCAGAACCATTTTTCCACCATACCATACTGCCAAACCATAAGTGAAGTAAAAAAGAAGATAGGTTGAACCAAAACCCAAACCAGAAGCAAGTCCCTCTTGCACACTGGTCCTGTACGCTTTAATCAAGAACTGATCATATTTAGCTATAGCTTGCTTCTCCCCTGTGAATGATGCAACCTACATTGGAGAAAAAGATATCATTTTCATGTTATGTAGTTATAGAAAAGGAAAACCAGAAGAAGTTTTTTCTGAAGAAAAAAAACACACAGTTCGGATAGAACCAATAGTCTGGTCTACTATATTTGCAGCAGCAGAATAAGCTTTTTGTCCTTGGGTTGTCGCTTTGGCAAGAACAATGCTCATCAAAGCACCAGAAAAGACAATAGGAGGAATAGAAGATAGCATGACAAGAGTTAAGAGCCATCCCTCAATGAATGCTACGATAAAACCCCCAAAAAAATTTGACACACCCTGTATGAACTGTCCTACCTGTGAAGAATTTTATCTTTTAACACAAATTTTTTGTAATGGTTTAGAAGAAAAATGGAAGATGATTTGATAATTTTTTTTTAATGTTAATTCATAAAATACCTTCTCTCCCATGGCATCTTGAATAAGAACAGTATCACCTGACATCCTTCCAACAACCTCACCGGTGTTAGTTTCCTTATCAAAGAAACTAATGTCCTGCCTCAAAATTGTCTTCAGGTATAAACCTCTTATTCTTGCAGCCTGTCTTTCTCCAGTGATCATCCAACAAGTCACCTCTAGCATATAGCAAACAATTATGTTCATAGGTGTAAAAAAAAAAAAAACAAGTTAGGAGTTATAGCTATTTTTCTAAGCATAGTAAACAGAATCTGATGTACTTACGAAGAAATGACGCGAGAAAGGCGCCAACTCCCAAGTATATGAATTTCAGACACACCTGAGCACAAGAGACATTATTAAGAGATGAAAGTATTTGAATTTAAAGCTTCTAAGTTGTAAGTCTACAAGTTCACTTCAAATATACAGATCCCATGGATGGCATTGTATATATTCATAACTAAACCTTTTGGTACAGGTAACATGAAAAGAGAGAAAATAATAAAGTAAAGAAGTCTTGGGGAGAATCACACCCCAAAAGCTAGCTGGTAGGGTTGGGGAACCCAAGACCTTAAGGACTCTTTTTCAACAAAACCTAACCAATATGAGACTCATGACCAAGGGCGGAGCCAGGATTTTTGTTAAGGGGGGCATCATTGGGGGATTAGGGGTTATGGGTTCAGGGTCGAAATTTTTTTTTAAGGAAGATTTGAATCGAGAATGTTTAGTTTTAGTATCATTTGACTTTGTATAATACATTTTCATCCTAAAATATGACAAATGACAATAATAACTATTAACATAATATCCAATTTGCAATAATAATAATAAAAAAAAAAGAAACTTAAACTTTAATCCCTTTCATAGCTCAAATAATAGTGAAACTTAACTACTCCTAACCAATAAATACATACATATATCTAGTTCCATTATTTTCTCAATCTAACCGCAACCACAAACAAAAATTTAAGCTTACCTCTTTTGAAAAGAATAAATAAAGATAAAATAAGTATCATGAATTTTATACATAGAGTGAACACTCCAAACTTTTTGGACACACACAATATGGATATAAATAAATAAATGGAGCATATCTTTTTTTTTTGATATAGACAATCACTCTCCAAGTTTTTTTTCTTTCCCTGTTTTTTAAAAAAAAGTTTGAAAATTTAAGGGGGGCCATTGCCCCCCAGTCATAAACGTGGCTCCGCCACTGCTCATGACACTCACCTTCTGGTTATGTCATAAAGATTAAAAATGAATGAAAAGGGTTACTCAGGAAGTTGTACCTTGGAAACTTCATGGACAACTTCTTTGGTGTCTGCAGATCCTCCAAAAGCATCAATTGTATCTCCAATGAATATAATCAATAAGGGCATAGCTATTCCATTTGCAACAGCACCAACTGTCCCCACAAGCATCAACAGATAATCCAAAGAATCTGCAAATGAGAAAAGCTTGTAAAAAGGTACAGTCTTGGTGTCTACATCTTCTTCCTTCGTTGTCTTCTTTGAATCCTCATGCTTGTCTGACTCTCCCTGAACTTTTTCAGGACTTTCATCTACAGGATTAGTGATAATTTCTCCATCTAAACTTGTCTCTCTTGTCATTTTCCCACAGAAAGACTTCAATTTCTTCAAACACCTCCACTAATACCACTAAACTGAAAGAAGCTGCAGGAAAAAGAATCGTTGGTTAAAGTCAGCAACAAAGAGTGTAGAAAAAAGCTTGATCATGGAATTTTCAGTTTATTTTGGGGTTCACAAAGGCCTGTGAACATGATAAAGTTTTAGGAGTTCAGTCTTTCTATTAAACAGTGTAGAAAACACGTAAGATGGCAATTAATTGATAGAAATATAGCTTCCTTAACCTTTAGAATGAAAGTGAGATTAGTATGGTAGTAATTATCAGAACACATTCAAAACCAAAAGTTGAAATGAACCTCTTGCAAACTTGAGGTAGATGAAGCAACTTGCACCTCTACAGAGAAATAAAACAAAGAACCCACTTTGGTTTTCATGAGTTAAAGAACACGACATGATTAGATGCTTAAGAGACATTAATATATGATTATTTGGATGCTCAATAAACTGAGTTAGTAAACTCCAGTTCGCATACGTCCAAACTAAAACTCTCTCTCTCTCTCTCTCTCTCTCTCTCTATATATATATATATATATAATATTTGCTGCTTACTATTATAAGGCTTCTAGATATCCACTCCTTTCATGATTTAATCTATGTTTTGATACTCTCTCTACCGCAAGATATAATAACATTCACATCCTTATCAAGAAGTTAGATTTTTAAATCCGTCTGACCTTTCTGAAGTAATATGATATTTGATTTGAGCAATTTAATATTGTTGAGAATATAAAGTACAAATATGTTTTTCAAAGGGTCGCAATAGCATCTTCAAAGAGGATAGACGCTGGAAATTCTCCAAGTATAACTACAAGAATGACATGAGACCAGACAAAAGAGCATTTTATTATTAGTTAGTTAGAACATATGGAGTAGTTTTGCGCAATCAGTGATCAAAGCAAACTTGTGGATATTCTCATATTGAAGCCGATTATTCCCTAATAGGTGCTCTATTTAAATTTTTTTTGGTCATTTTTTAATAAAATACTAGGGCCATTGTTGTTATTGAGCTTCACCCAGATGATTTGAAAGTTGAATTCCTCCTGATTGACCATTTGTTATTGAGCCTATTGTGATAAGAAAATATGGTCTCATCCTCCGTATTTATTTGGATTAACATTTGTAAAAGTGGCTTTTATCTGGCTGATTTTTGTAAATTGAAATTGAGTAAAGTCAACTAATGTAATGCAATTTACATTTGAACAAGTTTGTATGACTAACTTGACAGCAAATTTCAGAAAGATTATATATTGAAAAAAGAAAAAGAAAAAATTGCTTCAATTCTAACATTAATTTTGAGAAGAAAAAGTCATTTTACCTAAACGAGGATACAGGAAGTCAATGGCAGCTTCCAAACGTGGCATTCACTCTCCTATAACTATGCCAAACATACTACTCAAATGATATTATAAGTGTATAAGAGAGTCGGGTCCCATGGATATATTGTGTACCAATAAGAGCCTCACAACGGTTTCACATTCCTTACATACTTCTTGCTTGCATGTTCATCCCTCTAATTAGAGGGATGAGAGTGTGTGTATGTGTTATTTAGATTAAATCATATGTTACATCTTATATTTTTATTGTTTTTACATCAATATCTCAAATTAATTAATTTTCAGGATACTGGTATTACAGAAAAAAAATATTTTTAAATGCAAGACTAAAAATTAATTAATTTGAGATACTGGGTGAAAAAAAAAAATCAAAATGCATCATATAATTTAATGTAAACAAATAATATATATATATATATATATATATATATATATATATATAAACCTGTATCCCTCTAATTAGAGGGATGAGCATGTAAGAGAGAAGCATGAAATGTGAACTCTACAATCTTATAGTTATGAGTCAACCTTTTTACTAACTGGAATAACCATCGTTGGTATAAGAGATTGTTTTGCTTTATAAGAGTGGTTCTATGATACGAGGAAAAACAAGGACTAGTTGTTTTTTGTTTTTGTGGGCTTATGCTCCATAGACATGTTGATAAGGAGGCAAACCTCAGGCAAGGGCTCATGTTGGTTTTTGGATTTGGGGTGCTCAATAATAGAGGTCTGTTATGAATATTCTTATTATGTGGATGTCCATTGACCTATAATCTCCAAATACAGGATGACATGGTATATACGCATAGTAATCTACTATTTGCATCCTTCTATAAATAGAGGTATCTTGTAACTATTCATTATACTTGAATGGATTTCATCTCTCTAGAATTTCCTCTGACTTCTCTCTAGAATTCTTCATTTTCATAACACGTTATCAGCACGATTGCTGATATCTTCTTCTCATCCCGTAGATCTGCAGATTTCCAGTTTCTGGACGAGCTTCTTCTTCGGATGGGTGCCAGGGATTTGTTCCTTTTTTTTTTTCTCTACCTCTCATTTTTTTTTTTCAGATCTGTGTTTTCTTCTTTAACCATAAAATCCAAAGTTTATGGTTCACGGTTAACCCTGCAACTCCAAGCTTTCTCTTTTCTCTAGCTATGCCCAAGGATCTGTTAAGCAGCCGACGCCTTCATTGAGCATGTCAGCCCCTACCACTTCCCCATAATCACAGTCACTAAGTACCGTGAGCCATGTTCCTTCAGCAAGCTCATCCCCTTCTTCTTCTTCTTCTCCGGCGTCTCCAGCCCTGACAGGATCATCGGTCTTGACTCTTTTAAGTTTCAGTTGGATCGAGCGTGGCACAGTGTTTCATGAACCGTCTGGGCATTAAGGATTTTTCCATTGGGCGAAAAGCTAAAAAAAAAAAAAAAAAAGGAGGGGGGAGGGGCTACCGACGGTGAGAGAAAAAGGAAGAGAGAAAGGAGGGAAAAGAAAAAGAATGAAAAACGAATGATAGGTGAGAGAGAATAGAAAAGTAAAAAAAAAAAAAAAAAAAAAAAGAAAAGGAGAGAGTCACGGTTGAGAGGGAGACAAAGAGAGAGAAAAAAAAAAAAGTAGAGAAAAAGAAAGATTCTGATGCATGCATGCGCACTCCCATTCATGTTTTTCCAATTCATTATATTATTATTGCTTTATTCTTGGAATATGCTTGCACACTCATATCCATCAATCAACGCTGCTGGTTTTTGTTTACAGGTTTGGCGAAAATTGCACAAGGAGGAGGATCACTGTTTTTGCCGACAAAACAGTGATCTTTAAAAAAAAAAATTATTATTAAAACTGTCGGTAGAAACAGTACCAAAAAAAAAAAAAAAAAAAAAAAAAAAATCAAACTTTGTCTTTATTATTATTAATTTGATTCTATATTAGAAGTCTAGATTTAATTCTTTCTTTTAAGTGTTTTAATTTGAGATTTTATTATTGTGACTAACATTTACTTGTGCGTATTTATTTTTATTGTTACTAACATTTACTTTTATGCATTTACTTTTATTTTATTTATTTTTATTTATCCTTTATGGTGGCAACACTATATTAGTGGGCTCCATTTATTTATTTATTTATTTACTGTTTTACTTATTTCTCATGATTGCAACACTATAGTGGGCTCCATTTATTAATTTTAATTCTTTACTGCTTTATTTATTTCTCATGGTAGCGACACTAGTACTGTGGGCTCCATTTATTTATTTACTGCTTTACTTATTTCTCATGGTTGCAACACTATATTTGTGGGCTCCATTTATTTATTTATTTATTTACTGTTTTACTTATTCTTCATGAAGGCACACTAATATCTATTAGTGGGCTCAATTTATTTATTTTATTCAGCATTTATTTATCTTTTATGGTGGTGACACTTTGTGGGCCTCATTTATTTTATTTTAATTCTTTACTGCTTTATTTATTTTTTTCATGGTAGCAACACTAGTATAGTGGGCACCATTTATTTTATTATTTACTGCTTTATTTTTCATGGTGGTAACACTGATATAGTGGACTCCATTTATTTAAATTTTATTTACTGCTTTCTATATATTATATATATATTTACATTTGCATATGCATCCTCTTTCTTATCTTTGAATGAGATAGGTCTCGCTGTGAGTTTACTACCATTCCTATCTCATCTTCTTTTTATTTATTTAGCACGTTTATTTCAGTCATTTATTTTATTTTTATTTATTTATTTACTGCTTTATATAAATCCCCCTTCCCTTTTATTATTTATGGCAACGACACTAATATATACATATTAGTGGGTTCCATCTATTTATTTTATTATGTTTATATTTTATTTATCCTGAAGATAAACTGTTAAAAGGCCATATATATTATGAGATCAAAATGCCATAGAGAGATGAGGCATAAATTGGCTTGAGACCAAGAGGCAAGATAGCCTTAATTTCAGAGGCAAGATAGCCTGAAGCCAAGAGGCAAGTTAGCCTGATAACAAGTGACAAATTATGAAACAATATTTGATTCATAAATTTTGTATGTCATCAGTTGTATAAAGGTCTCAAAATTATATATTTGGCATTAAATATTCCCTTAAATTATGAGACAAGAGATTGTATGATCATGATTGATATTATAAATAAATATATTCAATTTGCTATTGTAGTAGAAATATTGTGGTAAAGTCAAGAAATATTATGGATTAATTTCTTGCCATGATCAAACAAATAAGTGAGTTATGGATCATGAATTTTTATCCAACTTTATTCCCAGAAGTGAATGAAGCAAATATATTATTATGGTTGTTTTGTGATTTCTATGATTATAACAATTTTTGTGAATACGGGAGAGGAATATTCATAAACAAAATAATTAAACAAAAGGAAATATTATTTCAACAAAGTTTAATAGCGAGTGGCTCAACATCATTACAAACCTTAATCATCTCATTCTGAAGATATTTAATGTCTTCTTCTTTTGCTTCTCTTGAGATGGGATCCAGATGAGGCAAAGCTCTTCGTAATATCGAGATTTGCGTCATAAGTTTCTTGAGCTTCTTGTGTGGCCACTCAGTTAACCCTCCTTTTTGATAGATTTTTTGTATGGTGTGAGTAGACATATTTAATTGTTTACTCGCTTCATCAAGGGTTAAGTGAAAATAATTTCTTAAATCATGGAGCGTTGTTTTCTTTATTCTTTCTCTTTGCTCCATAGATAACCTATATAATTCACCCTGGTTAAGGGATGAAGTATCATAGGGTATACTTACTGCAGGTTGTTTTCCTTTGCCTAATGAGTGTTCAATATTGGTTTGAAATGAACTTCCATGGAGGTCATTTGGATTTATAGCCCATTCCGAACCAACACAGAGAACCTCATGATAGGCTAATACAGGATCACGCATCAAGATATATCCTGATGCTTGTAAATCTATACAATACTGTGTCAGAAATTGTTTGATTTCTTCAAAATTTTTCTTTGTGAAATCAAACATTGGAAGCCTGTCAGTATTATAAGATTTATCCTGTACTTTTTCAAATAAAACAGCATGGGTAATCATACCTGTTCTTCTTCCGTGAACTTCAAGTTTATGGTACTGAAGTCCGTTGGTATGAATAATTTCCCGTAAAACATGACAGCAACTACATTCCAATAAACTAGTAGTTGCTAATTGGCTTGTAGCTGTTGGCTGGCTAATTGTTGCTGGCTGGCTAGTGGTTGTTGGTTGGCTGATTGTTGTTGTCGGGCTGGTTGTTGCTGGCAAACTGATGATAGTTTGCTGGCTAGTGAATGCTGGTTGATTAACTGCCGACACTATTGGCTGAACTGGATTGGTAGACTCCATTAGTTCTGCTATAGTTCTACACCTCTTAACAGGCCTCCTTGATGAACCTGCTTCAGTTGTACCTTCAATCCTTGTAGATTGAGGAAGAACATTTGTTCTAGGGGGAGAAGTAGGTACATTTGAAGCAGATGGAGGAATAGTAGAAGGAGGAATAAACATTTCAAAGGGATTAGGAGATAACAAAGAAGTAAATGACATGTTATGCTGATCATCATACAACAAAGCATCAAGTAATGCTGTTTCGGATGTATCAGAAACTGGGATAAAACTGCTTGGTCCTGCCATGGTAATAGAATTTAGAGAAATATGTGTGAGTATCTGGTAGTTGATATTATCAGATGCTTGAGTGTTTGTGAGGCATGTTCGTTTGCCTTCCTCTATTTATAGTTGAATTAAATCCTATTGAATCTCTGCAGATTTGCATAGTCCTGTTAAATCTCTACAGATTTGCTCCCTATAAAGCACGAGCCTGGAATCTTTTTGACTTTATATGTATACGACAATCTGAGTTGTCGCGCCTGTGATTCCACAGTGATGTGCCTCGGATTTGCTCCCTATAAAGCACGAGCCTGGAATCTTTTTGACTTTATATGTATACGACAATCTGAGTTGTCGCGCCTGTGATTCCACAGTGATGTGCCTGTGATTACACAGTATTGCGCTCGTGAATCTGCAAAGATACACCTGATGATTTTGTATTTAAGATATATTTGTTGATTCTGGAAAATGGAAATTTTGTTACCAGAAGTAACAAAATTATGCATTGATAATGCATTTAGAAATATGTGGAATTTTAATGAAATAGATATCATATATGCTATTATCATGGAATATTGTATGGAAATTCCATAAATTAATTTTTAAGGTCTCACACTTGAGGGGGAGAATGATAATGATATATATCAAGTGTGAATATTTATGTGATAATTCTTTGTGAATGTTTCTATGTTGATTCCCCCAAAATGAATATTAGGTTTGATGATAAATCATATGAAATGTTGGCATGACTTGTTTGATCATCCGAGTCATATATTATGTGCTGCATGTTCTCAGATAGAATTAATTATTGGAAATGGATCTCTGGAAATATATCAAATTGAAAGTTTACATATGAGATTATAAATTTGCAAAGTTTGCAGTGATGTTTGCAACCAGAATTTTGCAATATATTATGCGCGCAATTTCCAGATTGAATGATCCAAAAATAATGTATTAAAGTATCCATGAATGGATAGATCAATGATTATGAGAACAAAATTTATATGTTGTGTAAATTTGCAGCAATTATATAAGCCAACAGAATTCTCCCCGTATAATTGGCTTTTGGTCAGGAGCCAGATTAATTCCATCTTGAAATGTTTTAAATGTGTAATGATTATTTATCTATTACAATGCACATAGATGGATATACAAAGAAAATTGATGATTTGATGAGGGGGAGAAAAATAAGCAGATTGGGTAAAGATAAAGTGAAATGAATTATCATTGGCTCATATTGGTCCTCATACAAAGAAATGTGCACTAAAAGTTTAAAAGATAATTCATTTGCAGATTTTATCTAATCAAATGCTAAAAGCATTTACTGACCTAAAGTGACAAAGTCACATGTCCCAACTGTAAATGCTCCTATATGAATTGTTATAAAGCACGCCTGAAGCGTTGTTGGTCCATCAGGTTATAAAGATAAAAATCCTCGAAAGAGAAAAGGAGCTATAAAATATAGATGATCAAGTCGAGGATAATTAAGTAAAGCTCCAGAAGAGTTATCTTTTGATGAGATGTTATCTCCAGAAGAGATATTACAAGAAAAGTGTATTGTGGTCCAAGAGAGACCTAGGTACCTAATATATGTGAATATAATGAGATCTCAATAAATTATGAATGAAATCCGATGGGACTGAAAATGAAGTTGACGTTAATAATATCTATGATAGCATATGCTGCAATGAATGATAATGAGGATTATAAGCCACAATATATTTGTATGTGCTAGAAGCACATAAGGCGCCAGAAACACATATGTCCCAAAAGATGATAGTGCATATAGCATCATTATCTGAATAAACATTTATTGAATTTCTATATGCACATATATATTTATGAAAAGATTATTATGACTTTACTTGACAGATTTAGATCTTGCAGGTATATAATGAACAATCAAATTGGGCGTTTCTAACAGAATATTTGATGACAGAAAGAATAATATGCTCAGAAAGACATTGAAGCAATGCAGTCATCAGGGGGAGTAACACTGATGTAATCAAGAGGGGGAGACGATACACGCTGTACTCTTTTTCCCTTATCTGGGTTTTATCCCACTGGGTTTTTCCTAGAAAGGTTTTTAATGAGGCAGCACTGGATAGTGTATTAATGGATGTTGTACTCTTTTCTTTGGCTAGGTTTTTATCCCACTGGGTTTTTCCTAGTTAAAGTTTTTAACGAGGCACATTCATAAATGGACATCCAAGGGGGAGTGTTATGAATATTCTTATTATGTGGATGTCCATTGACCTATAATCTCCAAATACAGGATGACATGGTATATACGCATAGTAATCTACTATTTGCATCCTTCTATAAATAGAGGTATCTTGTAACTATTCATTATACTTGAATGGATTTCATCTCTCTAGAATTTCCTCTGACTTCTCTCTAGAATTCTTCATTTTCATAACAAGGTCAATATATTATTGATTTCTCCCTCACATATAACTTCAACATAACTTCAAGATTGTCAACAGTTGCTTTAAGAAATGGGAGGAGCATTTAATAACATACAAGAGTGGAGCCGCAAAGACACAAATTGACTTCTTTTTAGCAAGGAATTCTGATAGACAACTTTGTACTTATTACAAAGTGGTCCTTGGGGATGGTATGACCACACAACATAGGGTTTTGGTCCTTGATATGAATATTAAGTGTATAAAACAAAAGTGCCAACAAGTTTTAAACCCAAGGGTTAGGTGGTGCCAATTAAAGGGGGAGAAGTGAAAGATTTTTAAAAGAACTCTTTTGGATGAGAGGAAGTAGAAGTTACAAAGAAATGCAACTATCATGTGAGAGAATATGTTTAAAAGGGTCCAAAAGGTTGCTAAAGCAAATTTGGGAGAATCAAAAGGCTTTGGTCTGCAAGATAAGGAGACTTGGTGGTGGAATGAGACTGTTCAAAAGAAAGTCAAGCATAAGAAAGATTGTTTTAAAGTCATACACTTGTGTAATAATGTTGAAAATTGGGAAAAGTATCGTTTGGCTAAAAATGAGACTAAGAAGACAATAAGTGAAGGTAATAAAGCATATGAGGAGTTTTATAAGGATTTAAGGAGAAAGGCTGTAGAGCGTAACATTTACAAGATCACAAAGAACAAAAAAGAGAAAAATGAAAGACTTGGACCAAGTGAGGTGTATAAAGGACAAAGAAGGCAAAGTTTTTTGTTACTAATTGAGATATCAAGAATTGGTGGGAAGCATAGTTTTATAAGTTGTTCGATGATAGAGGGGGAGGGTTGACTTGTGATTGGGAAGATTTGACAACTTGAGAAGGTGATCTCAGTTTGTCATTTTATCACAGTATTTGAGTTGGCGACATTAAGGAAACTCTTAAGAAAATGGAAAATTGTGAAATTATGGGACCCAATGGTATTCCTATTAAAGGTTGGAAATGTTTGGGTGAAGAGGGTGTGTTGTGGTTCACATATAATATAATAAGATTTTACAGTCCAAGAAAATGTCAGATGAGTGGAGAAAAAAATACTTTGATCCCTATTTATAAGAATAAATGTGACATTCAGAATTGTGCAAATTACAAAGGAAATAAGCTTATGAGATATACAATGAAATTGTGGGAAAATGTAACTGAACATAAGTTGAGGTTGGAGACCGATATTCGTAAAAACCAATTTGGATCAATGTCAATAAGGTCCACAACAGAAGCGGTTTATTTATTAAGGAGACTAATAGAAAAGTATCAGAGCAAAGAAAGAAATTTGCATATGGTTTTTATGGATCTGGAAAGAGTTTATGAGCGTGTGCTAAGAGATATGCTTTGGAAAGACTTGGAAAAAAAGAGGGTGTAGGTTGCATATATCAGAGTCATTCAGGATATATATGATGGGGTTAAAACCAAAGTTAGAACTCTTAAAAGTGTTTTAAAGGGCTTTTCTATAAGGATTTGCTTCCACCAAGGATCAACTTTGAGCCCTTATTTGTTTAACCTAATGGTAGATGTTCTAACTGAGCCTATAAAAGAGGAGATCCCTAAATATATGCTTTTTGTGGATGATATAGTTTTGTTGGCTAACATACTCTAGAATTAAAGGGCTTTTGTCAAAATAAGAGCAAAACTGAATGTATGCATTGCAATTTTGATAAGAGATAAGGTAAGAGTAAGGTGGAAGTTAAGTTAGGGGGAAGCCATTCTCCAAATGACAAAATTAGATATTTGGGATCAACTATATAACAAGATGGTGAAATTAATGGAGATGTTAATCACATAATTCAAGCTAGACAGTATAAATGGACAAAAGCTACATAAGTTACTTGTGATTAGAAAGTACCTAATAAATCAAAAGAGAAGTTTTATCTCACTGCTATAAGACCAACAATGTTATCCAATAGTGAGTGTTTTAAAGGGAACACATGAGCATAAAATGGGGTTAACCATTAACCAAGATGAGGATGTTGAGATATGTGGTCATACGAGAAAATATAAGATTCTTAATACTCATATACGCAAAAAAGTTAGAGTGGTTTCTATTGAAAAAAAAATGGCAGAAGTTGTTTGAGGGGCCGAAGTGAATGTTCAATGAGGTCATAAAGAAGGATCTTTTGGTTTATGATATATCTAAACATATGGTTTTTGATAAAACACAATAACGTTGTACAATTCATGTAACCAACCACACCTAATGAGATAAAAGCTTTATTGTTGTTTTTGTAGGCTTCTGCATATATGATGGGAATCTTGACATAACTAAAGTCAAAAGTAATTGTCTCTTGTTCCTTTCTTTGTATGCTTGCCTTGCTCATGGAGTCAACGATTCTCTTCATCGCTGTAATAGTTTTCTTTAGTTGTTCTTGATGATCCACTGTGTTAAAACAATAATTTCGTATGTACATGAAAATTTGAAAAATAAATAAATAAAAAACCTTGTTAATAATCAATAAAATATTGAAATAGCATATCACCCTGCTCTGTTCGTATAAATGAAAATAACCAACGATCAGAAACATGTGTTAATTCAAGGGGTTGTTCTTGTTGGGCAATGGCGGATAAGGCCTTTGCCCAGAAGGGTGCAGCTAACGTAATTGGACTGGATGGGTGGCCTTTTGAAGAGGATCTTGTCATATTAAGCCCACCGGTCACTTGTACTTTATCGGAGGAAATTAGTATACTTGTTTGAATTATTAATAAATTGTTGGTTGAAGTTGTAAATAATTATATCAGTAAAAAGAAGAACACGAGTTTAAATTTTGAAAGGTACACATGTTAGGAGGGGTGACTTTTTGTACTCTAAGCCTCAGAAAGGGAAACCTATGATCAAATAAAAAAAAGTTGTTTGCATTTTTTAATGGAAAGGAAGTATATTAATGAATTGGTTTAAGATCCAAATTTGTTCTGAAAGTTTTCAGTCAAGAGAAATGTTACCTTAGAATTTTTTTAGGTATAATATTGCTTCGAACTGTTAAAATGGATAAATATTGTCCTTTTATGTTAAAAAGTTAAAAGTCAACGTCAATTTTTTTTTAACAATATGAACTAACATTACTATATTTTGCAATTTCTATGGTAACATTGAAATTGAAAAAAATCTCAAGCAACGTTGCTCCTCAACAAAAACTTTTGGGGTAAATTTGTATCTTAACCCTAATGAATTATCAAAACTTCCTTGTTTGAAAATTTGATTGGTCATAGGACCTTCATTCAAGTAGGAATAACTGGGGGGTGTTTAAGGCAACCCAGTCCTGGTCTCGGCCTAGTCCTAGACATTTTGACCATGAAATTCCCCGTCCCATCTAAGATAATGACTTATTGGGATCACGACGGGAACCGGGGTCACCCTTGAGATCCTAGTCCCAATCTTGGTCCTTTTTTATAATTTTTTTTTATTTCATAAATTAAGTTATCCTTTTATTTTTATATTTTTTACCCTATAAATTAAGTTATCATTTGATAAGATGTGTATCACATCTTTAGTTAGAATTAAAGCGTATATATTATGATACTAATCCTAACTATATACCATGTAGAGATAATAACAAATATAACAATAATAATGATGATGATGATGATAAAATGTTATTCTTCAACTCAAGATCAATTTATATAATTATTATGGATTTATCCATCATTAAATGATCACTTTAAACAATATAATATGGGGAATTTAAATAATACAATGCTTTTTTTTTAAGTTTATTATTTTTTTTAAAAAAAATAAATCGGGATTTTTCGGTTCGGAACCTATACTACCGGGACCAAGATCACACCAACATTGGGACCAAGATGCAAATTGCATCTCAACCAAAAATTGGGACCGAAAACTGAGATAAGTGTGTCTTGATCCTGTTCCAGGTTTTGAACACCCCCTAGGGGTAACTATGTTGAACAAGTACAACTCTTCTTCAATTATATATAATATATCTTTAGCTATGCGCAAGTAGAGGTGAAAATAGGCTATAATAGGCTTTATCTAAATAGGCATTGACTTGCAAAAGAAATTTAAAGCATGAGTCTGCATATAAGCTTTTTTTAGGCCTGAGCCTAGGCTTTCAAAAAGTCTGACAAGACTTGAAGTCTATTTGAAAATATACTTATAATGTGAGCCTTTAAAGCCTACACCTCTAAATGTATATTGACTCTTTACGCTTATTTACAATCTTACATTGTGTGATTCATTATCATCGTAATATAAAGGCTTAGTAAGAAAAAGAAAAGAATGTCTAGTGACGACAATTATCCAAACAAATGTGAATAAGAAAATCTAATCATATGTTGACTAATAAGATATATTTTATATATTCGACTAAGCATAATAAGCTGCATGTAAAACTCGATTATACCTTTGTTATTCTTCCCATATAAATTGGGACAAACTCCTCTGGTCCTAATTATATCAGACATAGTTGATTTTTTTTATGAAGAAATTAAAGAAGCTAAATAAGTTATTTAATCATATCATATATTGTATGTTCTTAGATTATATATCAATTTATAAGTTAAGCAAAATAATTTAGAGAAAAAAAATGAAAAGTATAAATATTTTAAAATAATTTAATTAACTTTATTAATATCTCCAAAAAAATCAGTCTTATTCTATATTTAAGACCAAAGGGAAATTGTATATGCTTATATCATAATATAAATTAAAAAAAGTAAAATAGGTAAGTTCTATAGACTTGTAGATTAGACCTTATAAAAATAAGCATAGTTGTTTATTGAAATAGGCTTGAACCTAAGTCTGACATATTTATTAAATATGCTAGGTTAGGTTGTAGGCACCTATTAGAAGGCATGACCTATTTTCATCCTTATGATTATGTTTTGAAGGCTTTTACACATAATTAAGGATATATTACACTTTGGCAAAAAAAAAAAAAAAGAGTTAAGAATATGTTACACACGCAACTGACTATGGTCTTCTGCTTTTACCGTCTTCTTCCCATCCTCTTCCCCCAACTACCAGGGGTGGAGCCAGGATTTTTATCAAGGGAGGGCATCATTGGGAGATTTGGGGTTGGGGGCTGCCCTCGAATTTTTTTTTTTATAACAAAAATATTTTATAATAAAAATAATTACAATATCATTCTTCATGACCTTATTTTTTGGAATTCCATAATAATTGTTTTATTATCAATGCTATCAAATAAATCTGTTTTAATATAAGACACTAAACAATCATTTAACCATTCAATCATTCAGCTTTCCCATGCTCTCTACTTCATCGTGCCTTTTAAATCATATAATTTAATTTATTTATTTATTTTATTTTGTTGAAGAAAAAAAACTTTTTGAAATTCAAGAGGGGGCATTGCCCCCTCAACTTTGCATGTGCCTCTGCCAATGCCAACTACCCATCCAAGCGCTTTTAGATTAAAATTTAAGGGGTTCATATTTAATATCTATAAAATACTAAAAAACTTCAAATAATTAAATAAATTAAAAAACTACTAAATTTTAGTTATGATAATTTAAAACTACAATAAAAATATTTAAAAAGAATATTTTCATGAGACATTAAATTTGAACCGTTCAAATTTTAATATAAAGATTGAGATGGGAATGGAGGGAAAGATGATGAAAAGAGAACGGTAAAAACATACGACTGTAGGCAATTTCTTTTCACATAGCTAAAAACAAGTTAACCAAAGTATTTTTGGCTAATAAAGTTTTTAAACAAGGACATTTAACTAATTTTCCACGTATCATTATTCATAGCTCATTATATTGTTACTCCTTACTCCTTTAGATTTTGTGGAATACACTAGCCACCTTTTGGTTTTCTACTATAATTTGTATGATACTGCATCTAATCTTTATTATAAGACACTAAACACTATTTCTCCCCGACCAAGGAATGACAGTTGAAACATCTACCTTTTAATTAACTAAATAATCTTATATAAATCAGAGTTTGTCAGAGTAATCATATAAAAGGGTTTAAAGCGGAATTTAAAATTTTCAAAATATGCTTAAGTATGCATCATGAGCCCTAAAGTATGACAATATATAGTCATCCAAAACATACAACAAAAGCACAAAAGTCCTACTCTTAGCAGCAAAGTAGACTAAACCTCTACTTGCTTCCCAGAAGGACCTAGATCGGTTTGGTCACCTGGGAAAAATTGTGTAACCATCAGTCCAGCTCATTACGAATATCGATAAATGCTAGTGAGGTGCCAAGTGGATTTAAAACAGTTCATCTCAAATAAACGATTCATCAACATCTTCACTATATAATATCACATGATTCTTTAATATCATGATTGAAAGTAATATATGCAATACCCAATACCTCCATATACGCCAGTCGAACCGCCTTATTTCATCCGACCAGACCCATGGGCTAAATTACATCTATGTTACTAGTTACTCCAAAAGCTCACTGATCAAGTGATGAGGATCGGCCAAAATCCTTAGGGCACCTGCCCCAGACCATGGGTCTTTCCCCACTTTAATCTAGTGAGGTGTCATAAGCCCAATAAACTATGGGCCGATCACAAACAACTGGTGGGATAATAACAAAACCAACCATTATGCATCCATGGAGGCCTCACCACATGGTAGCAAATAAATATCACATTTCCTCCCAATCATTCTCTTTCCCATGATTGTCATGATATTTCAATGCATATAATTTCAGTTCATAAAATCCACATGGCAGGATTTATTTAAAACATGTATAATCAGTTCAGAAAAATACTCAAAAGCAGCATATCAATATCATAATAAGTGGAAAGTGGTTACCTCTCGTTCAAGCTAACTAATTTACACAGTTCACAAACCAAAACTCAATCTATCACAACCAATTTTCTATCTGTTAATAACTCTTTAAAACCCTACATATTCCAAATTATAACTTATAAAACAAAATATTCAAACTTTAATTTTAACATTTATTTATTCTCTTTTTCTAATAATAATATTAATTATTATTTATTTATTTATCTCATTTAGTATTTATTCCCTCTCATAATAATGTTTATCATCATCATCATCATTATTATTATTATTCTAGAACTAAATTTAAATTCCATAATCAAATTAATATTTACTATCATTTAACAATTTAACTCTAATACATGAATATTTAGGTATAACAAAGCTTTGGTTCTTCGGCAACCTATCATATATATTTATAGTAAGCTCCCCCCTTCCTTTTTATTTAAACACAAGGCATATATGTAATTTAAGCATCTTTCATATTTTCCTAATAATATCCTACTTCATGCTATAACTGGTCAGTAAGGTGACGATGATGCATAGATATATGTATATTAGTCATTCATTATCGGATTTAATCCAAACAGCCCCCACTTCACATGCATGCATTTCGTTTAGCTTCTATATCAGTTTTCAACATTCCATTTTTCCCTCGAACCTGATGGCTAAACAGCAAGAAAAGAAGAAAACTCACTACCCCCCATACTCACACTCACATACACACCTGCAACTTGCACAACACTCACACATAGATATATATACTTTTATACAGTAGCACAAATCAGCGACACACATATACGCATATAGCCACGGCCTCACAAAAAAAAAAAAATGCACAGGCAGCAAAATATAAGGAAAATAATGATAGCAACGTTTTCTTTATCGGATCCTCATCTTTTCTTTTCCTTCTCCATTCCTCGTGCATACACGCACAGAGATCCTTCATATTTATATGCTCATAACAGGTTTCAGAGAAAAAAAAACGACACCAACAGCCCATCGTTTCCAGTTTTTAGTTTGCACAAACACATGACAGTAAAACCATACAAAAATGCTCCTGTTTCAGCTTCTAGATTCAGTTTCAACACTATGTTAAGGTTTGGTTTCAGTTCAGCGTTTTTCCTATCCCAAACTAGGATAAAAGAAAACCGATAACAGCAAGTAAAATCCATATATCTATATCTATCATTTTCAATCAACCCCCAATCCCCTGTTTTCTGGTTTCATTTTCAGTTTTCAGTCAAGTTTCAGGTTTAGCTTTCGATTTCAGCAACTACCGATGGAAATGATAAAGCTTTGAGGAAAGTAAGCTCCATGACTTACCTCAGTTTCGAAGCTTGAAAGATTGAGTTATCTTGCTGCCCTGCTCCTCTGTTTTTCCCGACAAAGAACAGAGATCAATACTAGCTTCAGTTCTCTCTCTCTCCACTCTCACTCTCGGTTTCACTCTCTGTTCTTCTGTTTCTCTTTTCTTTTGGTTACGGCTTGTGGTGAAAATGAAATGAGAACAAGAGACGAAGGCAATCATTTATGTAGAAGGAGGGAGGATACTAACCGATAGGCAAGGACCAGTCTGAAGGGTGACGGTAGAGGAAGAAAACCCAGTGGTTCTTTGTTGTGTGGCTCGAGAAAGAGAGACTGATCATAGGTATGGAAGGTTCTGATTACTGGCTTCTCCTTTCTGTGTTTTCGTGCATGAGAGGGAGGTCAATGGTCTTGCGTGAACAGTAGGAGAAAGCCGAAAGTCTGCTGCTCTGAATGGTGGCGGGTTGCAGGCTTGCGTGAAGGTTAGGAGGATTGATCTGTTTCTGCGTTTTTCTTTTCTTTTGACTGGTCTGAGAGAGGAACCGATAAGGAGAAAGAATGAGTTGGGTTTGGTGGGTATGAATTTGGGCCAAGATTTGGAATGAGTATTGGGCTCCATTTGGTTTCTATTTCTTTGTCTTTCACGGCTTGATGAGATGATGAAGAGTTGGTAATCTTTGCTTCTGCTTTTGACAGCCGACGAGGGAAGATAAGAGTGGCTTGGTGAAATAGGTGGGTTGGGCTTGGAGGAGATTATTGGGTTATAATTTAAAGGGCTATGGGTGTTGGGTTTCGGTTTGGACCCAAAGAAGAAACAATTCTTCCTCATGCATATTTAATTGAGATTAAATAGGATTATAGTTTCTTAATTTCCTTTTTAATCATTATAATATTTCCTGGATTGTATTCACTTTAAAATATATTCTTATTTCTCCAATAATAATTATTAAAAGTTTAGGCCAAATATTGTACCTTAATTTTCCATAGATTTTAGGCAATATTTGTTTCTTATTTGAATCATTCTTCCTAAATTAATTTAAGGGAAATAAGTCTTTATTTTTTAAAAAAATAATTTAATTTGTAATTATGGACACCCATTTAATTAGTTATTAGTTAAATTTCTTATAGTATTCAAACTTAAATCCCCAAATTTGTGGGATGTTACATAAGCTAAGTAATTGAATTGGTCTAAAATTGATTGATAAATATTTCCAATTTTACCTCTACTTTAATGATATGAATTTAAAGATTTAGTTAAAAATAAGGGTGTAATTGAAAAATAGTAATAAATAAGTTGGTTAAAGAGAGAAAAAAAACTTTGATAGTTTATACCGGGAGGACAAATTTTTACTCTACTTTCTCCGAGTTAATTTTATTTAGTATAATTATTTGTGAAAGTGTTTTACAGCGGAGAAGTGACATAGTGTTTTAATATCTAACCGCATTTATTCGACTAACCTGCAAATGACGAAAGCATCTTTTTCCTCGGTCTCTGCCATACATAACAAGCCAAAACCAAAGCTTTTATTGCCTCTGCTTTAGCGCGTAGAAATACTATTTTATAGCACTATGAAGTCTATCTTTCCTAAAAGATATTCTAAATACCATCAAGTTCCGACCACGTGATTGTTGTGGCACGTCCGAAAAGGGAGAATTCGAACAAAACGAAACAACGATAGACAAATTGAGTGCCAAATACGGCAAGGGATGATCAAGAATTAGTAGAGTTACTTGCAGAAATTTCCTGGACATGCGCTTCAAAAGCTCATAAAAAGGCAATGAAGGAAGAAAAGATGAAGAAGATAGAATTGATTCCTTTTTTTTATTTTTTATCCAACGTTGGAGAATCAATTCTAGCAGAGGAGTCTACCAGAAAACAAAATTCGAGTTTGGGATGATGTAGAAATCCATGAAGTTAATCCCTCTACGTATATTAAACCGAAGTACCCGAACATCGACGCCCCTAGCTTTTACCCGTTATAAATGATCTTCCGTATCTAAAAGGGGAGGAAACTCGCCCTTGAAGCTTTTGAGTACCCAATGTTTTTAACCCAAAGCGGTAAATCAAACGAGATTACAAGGATATTATCGGGCGCCAGCATCAGCACCCGAAAATGACTGTTCAATGGTATTGATCTCCTATCCACATATCAAAAGTCCTCTTCACTTTCAAGTCTTACCTACAAAGATTCGTTCTTGAGTGATTTATATTTTCAATCTCTGTCACGCCCCCAAGCACCACTGGCAGCAGATATGTACGCGGCGGATGTTTTTGGCTGCTTCCTTGTGAGCGGAGAGACTTCTTCAACAATGGCCGCTACAAAGGCAGCTTTAATCGGACCTAGTTTCGCTTACAGTGCAAGTATGAAACCTGGCAGAACTTTCTCCGTTTGCCGCTGTACTCTGGACTCCAAGTCAGTCGGCGGCGATGTCTTCTCGGTGACGCCGTCTCACAAGCACGACGTGGACTATCTTGGACAGAGCACCAAAGGGGATTTGAATGTCAAGTTCGAGCATCTTGAAGCTTTTGGTACGATCCCCCAACTTTACCTTCCTTGCTTGTCTCCCGCCTTTTTGTTGTTCAATTTCATTTTGTAATTTGTCATTTTCGCTCTCACTTTTTTTTTTTTTAAAAAAAAAAGCTTTTGGGCGTTCTGGTCTTTGGAAAGTTTGATTGAAGTGTGTTTCTGAAGCTACTGTCTTCTTTCATATTCAGTTGCAAGTACCTTCTTTTTGAGATTTCGCTTCTATTATGCTGTAGTGGTTTAGTTTTTAATAAAACTTGACGTTCTTATTCCACTGTAGTGTGATGGACACATGTTATCTCCTCCCTTACAATTGCATGATTTCGTATTTTACCTTCTTAAAATGGTCATGCCATTCATCCTTATTTCTTTATAGAGTCAATCCCAATGGTATCCGCCAGAATGAGTTTGATTTTATTGAATCTGTTTGCGATGCATGTCTTAGGTTATACCAATTGATGATTGTTGTCGGGGATCTAAACCATTGTTAAGTTTCTAAACGTAGGAATTGATGGCCATGCCACATTGAAAGGTCCAATTGAGGAAGTTGCCAGAACAGAGGCTAATGAAGCCGAAGGATTGCTGAGAAACTTGGGTATTCCGGTGTGACCAGCATGCTCTATTTGCTTGCTTCTTTTCTATTTATTTTATTCGGGCTTGGTATAATGAGTTGTCTGCTTCTATGTTATCTAGGCCATTAATTGATGAATGTGTTTGGGTATTCCGGTGTGACCAGCATGCTCTATTTGCTTACTTGCTTCTTTTCTATTTATTTTATTCGGGCTTGGTATAATGAGTTGTCTGCTTCTCTGTTATCTAGGCCATTAATTGATGAATGTGCTGTGAATGTGTTTGTTAATTTCTGACTATATGCTTATCTGCATTGTTCTCAGCATCTTTCTTCCCACCCCCCAAACAAAGTTGTAGAAGATTACATGTACATGTGCTGGAATGTATGTTAAGATGAGAGTGGAGAATGTTGAAGTGAAATACATGTTTATTAACATTCACACGTTTTTCATGAAATTTTATAATAGATGAATACTATTATATTTTGTCATGGCAATGTTGTCCTGGTTTGTGAGCACACCATATCAATATAAACCTTCCTTGCAGATACATAATTATGTGAGCTATGAACTTTACTTTATACGGCTGGATTAAGGAAATTGCATTCAAGAGTGAGTTTTTCAGATTTTCTTTTTGACTTGTATGTATTGTGATGCATTACTCTAGTTAGTTGTACCTTTTCTCCAGTACTAGGCACTAGCCGTTTCCTTCATCCAGTCATTTTCTAGAACTGCTACACTGCTTTTCTCCATTTCTTTTCTCGATCTCTTTTTATTTACTTTGCTTTGGCTTTTCACCAAGTAGGCATGTTTCTCTTGACGATGTGAATATCAATAACAAGATGTCATGTCCTCCTGCAGAGCCCTTCATCATCTAGAAATTCACCTCGGGGAATATTTTGTAGCCGCACATTGAATCTACGGTCAATTAGTGCCATTGGATATGATATGGACTACACCTTGATGCATTATAATGTCATGGTAAATATAAAGCTCAGTTTTGAATTTTTAAACAATTGGTGTAAAATATTGAAATCTAATCTGCTAGGCTGTAATTATGTTTTCTTTGTATATTCTACATATTTATAAACAAATAACTATAAGTTCTTTGAAACTATAAGATCTTTGACATTGTGGCATGCTTATGCTGATGAACCATTAAAATAGTTTTGTTTATGCTTACATGTGTTATGTTTGACTTTTACTTTTGATTTTATTAGTTATGAAGCTTCAGCAAAGGTTTGTAGTTCTTTAGACCCTACTCTGCTGAAATTCTGTATTCTTGTATATTTAAATTTTCAGCATTGGAGTTCAGAGCGTAGAATAAGTTTTAAAGAGGATATTTTATTGTTTTCTGTTGCTAGGAACTGTAGGCTTTTCTCACTATTCAGGTCAATTGAATTTCTGCTATGGATATGCTTTACAGGCTTGGGAAGGTCGGGCTTACGACTATTGTTTGGAAAACCTTAAGAATATGGGTTTCCCTGTTGGTGGACTTGCATTTGATCCAAACCTGGTAACATGTTATCCCTCACAAGTTTACAGAATTTAATAAATTTTGCAATTTGATTGAATTAGTATTACCTCGTCTTTCTAAGAGAACCATGCATAATGAATTGCTCAGGTGATTAGAGGTCTTGTCATAGATAAGGAGAATGGTAACCTGGTTAAGGCTGATCGATTTGGTTACATTAAGAGAGCTATGCATGGGACCAGAATGTTATCTAATAGAGCCTTGAGGTATTATGCATTGGGCCCTGTGATTTTGGTCGTGCAAAAACTTGTTAGAGTACTTCTCGCCAACTCGTTATATCAACACACTTTGAAGCTTGTTTTACATAATACATTGATTCAGGCAATATCTGTTAATGTGCGTTCTGGGATTTCATGTATGTTGTTATGCATTAGCTATTCATAAATACCGAATGTTAATACAACATAGTGGTATGTTGAACTGCCACATGAATGTGCCAAGGTATTATTCCTTGGGTTCCTGCCAAGTAGTGTTTTATCTTCTGAAATAAGCCTACATTTGTGCATCATTGTACCCCTTGTCATTGATTATTTGCTGTTATTGCTCGAGGCTGTTTTTTAATAGAACCTCTTTGTTACTGTGTGTGTGTGTGTGTTTTGATAACTTAATGGCTACGCTTCATTTCAAACTGGAGTAATAGCTGTTGAATTGCTTCTTAATTTTATATGCATGGAAGTGAGATGTATGGGAGGGAACTGGTGGACCTGAAGAACAGTCGATGGGATTTTCTCAATACATTTTTCTCTGTGTCTGAAGCCGTGGCCTACCTGCAGGTATCGAGGAACTACTGTTGACAAAGACTAAACTTTGTGACAAGATATATACTGCAGTGATTTTTATTTTGCATTTGGGGTTAGATCTTAGCTTTCACTGCATCTTTTAATTTCAGCAATGTGAAATGAGTTTTATCGATATCTTTACATTTGAGGATTGCTAGCCATGTTTTATGAGCCCTAATGGGGTCAATAAATCTCCTCATTGATTTACTAGGCGTAATTTTCATATGGTTTTCCAAGAGTTTTATGTTTGAAAGAGGCAAAATGATCTAGTTAGAGGTTGGAGTTTAAATGAATCTCCCCTAAGCTGTATTGCTTCTATCTGATTCTACTTTGTTCTTAGCATTAGCATCTTTGTTTTTCACCCAACTTGTAAGGTTGTTTCCTTTTTGATGAAGTACAGCTGTGTCTGATTAGGATTAATCTTTATTGATAGCATATGCTCCTTTTCAGATGGTTGACAGATTGGATGATGGGGTTATTTCACCAGATCTTGGTCCACTTGATTATAAAGGTCTTTATAAGGTAATCAAAAGGTTGCTAAAACAGTGTGTTTGCTGATAAACGTTCTTTTCTTTAATATTGACATGGCTTTCAGGCTGTTGGGAAAGCTCTGTTCAGGGCACATGTAGAAGGTCGTCTCAAGGTGAAGTTCATGTTGTCTGAATCTAGTGTAACTTTAAATGTTATAGCGTATTGATATTGACTAATTTTGGTTTTTTGTGTAGAGTGAAATAATGTCTAAGCCTGAACAGTTTGTGGAGCCTGATCCTGAATTACCTTTGGCACTTTTGGATCAGAAGGAGGTATGGTCCGCAATTTGTTTTCTGAAATGGCACGTGATATTCTTTGACTTCTTACTTAGGTATCTTCTTGTAGCAGGCTGGTAAAAAGCTTCTGCTCATAACCAACTCAGATTATCTTTATTCAGACAAAATGATGCAGCATTCCTTTAATAGATTCCTTCCTAATGACATGGGTTGGCGAGACCTATTTGACATTGTAAGTTCTACATTTGTGCTAAGAGAGACTTTGATATATTTAATTTTGAAAAAGGAATTAGAAGAAATGGGGGGAAAAATATATCCCTTTTGTAATGGAGGAATGAAAATTGTCAGCTTCCTATGTGTTATGTTACCTTAAACCAGCAACCTCATGCATTTTGACATTGATCTTGCATTATAAATGGGGTTTGTATAAATAGGTAATTGTCTCAGCAAGGAAACCAGAATTCTTTCAAATGTCACATCCTATGTATGAAGTGGTGACTGGTGAGGGTCTTATGCGTCCATGCTTTAAGGCAAAAACTGGTAATTATTATTTTGCTCCTTGCTCTTAAAGTCAAAAACTTGTTTGCCGCCTTGTTATTCTGAAAATGACTAATTTAAAGAAGAAATTCACTTCATTATATTGTTTAACATGACCATCTTCTGCAGGGGGTTTATACTCAGGGGGAAGTGCGCAGATGGTGGAAAATTCTTTAAATATCCATGGCGATGAGATATTGTATGTTGGTGATCATATTTACACAGATGTTAGTCAATCCAAAGTCCATTTTCGTTGGAGAACAGCATTGATTTGTCGGGAATTGGAAGAAGAGGTTAGTGCAACCATTCTTTGTCTGGCACAACTTTTCTGATTTAAGTAAGCAAAGCTCAGGTCTCTGTAGTTGGACTTGGGGAAAAAATGATACGTTAGCTTGAATTTGATGTTAGAATGCGTTTGTTCCATGATCTATGCCTGACATGGGAAATATTTACAAAATAAGTCCATGATATGTCAAGACTTCATTGTTTTGCCTTAACTGAATTCCAACTATTAGATAACATTGTCGCTTGTGCTTTACAAAAATCCTAAAACTGCAGTACAACGCATTGATTCAAAGCCATAGTTATAGAAAAAGGTTGGTGGAGCTTGTAAATCAGAAGGAGATTGTAGGGGATCTCTTTAATCAACTTCGGCTAGCTCTGCAAAGGCGAATTCATTCACGTCCTGCTCAAGTAAGTTAGGTCCTATATGTATGCTACCCGAAAGGCTTTCAATAATTTTCCCTTGAATTTATGTTAGCATCTAGTTGTTAGTCTTTTGTACTGCAATTATTCTGTGGCCTCATTTAGTTTACTTTAACACTCTGTAGCTAGATCTAATAACTGAAATTGAACTAGCCATTAGTCTGATCTCGATGTATCAGTTTATAATCCTGATGTATTGTTATAGTGCTGGCAAACTTATTTGTTTGTTGGAATTTTTATTCTCTCTCATTTTTAAAATGACTCAAAATATTGTGTGCCACTAAAACGAAGTGTTTGCAAAGGCGGTTGCATTAAAACCTTCTGGTCCAAGTTGAAAATTAAAGTATTGTTCAAGGATGGCAATATGATTTTTTCTTTCTTTCTACTGTATTTGAAGACACTTGCCGCAACTAATTTGGATGATGAAGACCTCACTGAAAGCATGCAAAAGTTGCTTATTGTTATGCAAAGGCTGGATGAGAAAATTGCTCCAATGCTGGAGGCAGATGGTGAGCTCTTCAATAAAAGGTAAGCTTAGAGTACCTAGTGATTGGTATCAAAATATTAAGCTGTTTGAATTAACTTTAAAAAGGCTTTTGCGTTTTAAGAGACAAAACTCCCCCACATATTTTCTAAATACAACACAAAATTCTCCACAGCTAATCTAGACGGACATATTGGCTTCAACTTGTATGTGAATTACTTATTCCAGCAAACCAAATGGTTTTTGAAATTTGAGTGATTACTGGGCTAAATCACTGTATCTAGTGTTTGGATAGGCTCTTTCATTCTTATGAAGCAATGATGAAGGATCTTAATTCATGACCCTGTCAAACACTTGCCCCCCCCCCTGGGGGGCGGTGTTTTTTGGTTGCTTCGGGTTTTTACATTTGAAGTGGGTAATCAATCCTTAAACTAATTTTTTGCTTGAACTTTCTGTATTTGTGTATATTATTTAGGTGGGGTTTCCTATCACGCGCCGGTATGTGGGATAAAAGCCATTTAATGAGACAAATTGAGAAGTATGTTCTTTCTTAAGATGTCTCTTGATCCCTTTTTCCATAACACCATAGAAATGGCTTTGGGGCACTTTTTTGCTTTTCTTGAGAACTGAGAGATATTTAACTTCATTTATTCTAATTTCAGGTATGCTGATATATACACATCCAGGGTGTCAAACTTTCTAAATTACACACCATTCATGTATTTCCGCGCTCAAGAACAGGTATTTTGGATCATCAACCTTAGAGCTATCCAAAAGTATTATTAACACATAAGGTTATTATAATCTGGAGATTGATCTGGTTTATTGTTCATGTTTCTTTTTCTTGTGCAGAACCTTGCTCATGATACCTACTCAAACTATTGCTCTCATTTTAATGAGCTCTCTCCATGAGAGAGAGAGAGTGAGTGAGTGCAAGCAAAGAGAGGTAAATAAAAATAAAAGTCTGCCATTGACAAGAGGAGCAGATGTTTATTGTAACCGCTTGATGATGATGATGATATCATATGTTATTTTCCTTTTTCAAGAATTGATATCTATCTAAAAATATGGTTTTCGATAAAGTATAATAGTGTCATGTAATTCATGAAGTAGATTCATATAATTCATGTAGCAGATCTCATCTAGTGAGATTAGACTTTGTTCTGGTAAGAATTGATACAATATTTATCAAGGACACGGCCAACGGTTCAAGTCAGAATCAGTCCTTGTTTAAAAAAGAAAAAGAAAACTATGAAACAAGCCATAAAATGTGTCAGGTTGACACATCATCTGTAGGTTATCGTTGTTAATCAAAGTTCTACTAACTTTTATATTACATGATCCTTTTTACATATTAAAAATATGTTCAAATTTTACACCATTTATTTAGCAGAAAAATAGCATGAATGTTTCAACTTAACATATCAATATAAAACATAAAATTAAACTACTCTTCTTATACAACTCTTTTAAACTCCATGCACTTCATAAGGGTCTGTGTCTATTTTTTTAAAAAAAAAAAAAAAAATCCCTGCAAAAGTTGTATTCAAATTAATGCTTTTACAATATAACGAGTTGAATTAAATGCAAAATTTACACACATTTAGCTGAAGCTTAGCATTAACATGTTTATGTGTGTATTTAAGTTGACTTTAATAAATAAAAAAGAGAAATAGAGATAATTAATTAATTACTGGGAAATTGGAGGAAAGTGCCCATTGATAAAATTATCACCCATCATCCAACATCACACCTTATATCATTTGCATATGAAATGATCTTTGTAATGATTATATCAACTCTTACATTAATGAAAAACATAGTAAAATACAATATTTGGTGTGAATTACAAAATCTCAAACCATCAAGTGTATAACACCTTTACCACTCCCTCTGATCTTAATTATAAGATTAAGCTTATAATACAAATTATACTACAAACTTAATCTTATAATTAAAACGAGAGGTAGGTAGTATAATTTTATTTGCCTCATGGGGTGGGGTGGGAAAAGCGAGAAACACATTACTTTGATGACTCCTGACGTGGGTACATCTAGACACTTGCCTCATGGGCTCGGCGCCCCAAAGTCAACATGGACATGGATCTATGACAGTTAAAAGTCAAGCATAAAACAGAATTATGACAAATCGACGGCTCCAAGTACCATATCAATCATGGCCTCGGGGGACATATACTACGACGTCGTAAGAGGCATACGTGCAGTTTCAATTTCGCCCCTTCTTGCCGATATGGGCATGCGCTAGCGCCTCATGCTCTTTCCGATTGGTTCGGCTAGGCTCAGCAGAAAAGTCTCCGACTTTAACGTCGTGGGAGACCAAGCAGAAGAAAGAATACCGTCTAAGAGCTTTGCATCAGTCTGGCTTTCCGGTAAATATCTTCGTTTTGTTCCTTTGCGCTCCAGTTGATTAGGGTTAGTTTTCTGTTTTGTAATGATTATGCTTACGTTTGGATGTTTTATAGAACGTCGGAGGTAAATTTTCCATTTGGGGTTTTATCAGGAGGATAGATTTTTTCTTTTGTGCTTGTTTTGTTTTAGTGGAAGGGGATTGATTTATTAATACGAAATTGTGTCATCAATCGTGATATGTTTTATGTGAGTTTTACATCTTAAAGGTCTCCCCCCCCCCCCCCCCCCCAACCCACCACATACTGTGGTACTGTGTTAGGATTGGGGATTCAGAGCAGTGAATGTAGGTCCTTTTTGTTTTCATGGTTCATACGGGCATTTGCCGTTAGATTAAGCGTTGAGAAATACGTTTGTCTTACTAGTGGCGTTTCATTTTTCCTTGTAACTAGGCCATGGCTGCAAAAAAAGTTATAGCTATATGTCAATCTGGAGGTGACTTTGTGACAAATAAGGATGGATCATTGTCATACAATGGGGGTGAGGCCTACGCAATAGACATCGACGCACAGACGCTATTGAGTGATTTCAAGTCTGAAGTAGCAGAGACGTTTAATTTTAATGGAGATACAATGATCATCAAATACTTCCTTCCAGGCAACAAGAAAACTCTAATTACTGTATCAAAAGACAAGGATTTGCAGCGCATGATCAATTTCCTGGGTGATTCTGCCTCAGTTGATGTGTTTATCATGTCAGAGGAAGCAGCAGCTCGAAATACATCTAATTTGCCTGGTAGTAGGTAGTTATTCAATATTCTTCCTTATCCATCTCTCCTTTTGTTTCCACCTGTCATAAATAATTCTGTAGATCTATTTAGTCTCTGGTTGCAGAAATCACATCTAGGTTTATGAGGTCAGAGGTTTGTGCTTGTAATTCATTGGAAGACATTTTCTTGCTTTTACTAGAAAATGTCTTCCAATGAATTACAAGCATATTAACAAATTGCTTGTAATTCATTGGAAGCTGTTCCTATGGTTTATGACCCATATTAACTATAAGCCAGCTTCTGGAGTTCCACTTGTATGTTGTTTCTTTAAATAAAAAGAGAATCTTATAGAATACTTGTCAGTGCAGGTCAAGCAGGACTACGGTGTCAGAAGCTGTTCCTATTGCTGCCCCTGTTGATGTTCCGGTTGATACTGTTCATGACATTGAACAAATTGAGGTGGATGTGAATGATGGAGCTCCTTTATCTTGTGTACCACCCTATGCCTTGGATGACAAGCACCAAAAAGCTGCTCAGCAGTGGGAAAATACCATTACTGGTGTGGATCAAAGGTTTAATAGTTTTAGTGAATTCCGAGAAGCATTGCATAAATACTCTATTGCCCATGGGTTTGCTTACAGATATAAAAAAAATGACAGTCATCGTGTCACTGTGAAATGTAAATCCCAAGGTTGCCCTTGGAGGATCTACGCATCAAGGCTGACCACCACCCAATTGATTTGCATTAAGAAAATGAACACAAAGCATACTTGTGAGGGGGCTTCTCTAAAAGCTGGGTATCGGGCAACTAGGGGTTGGGTGGGAAGTATCATAAAAGAGAAATTAAAAATCTCCCCTAACTATAAGCCAAAGGATATTGCAGATGACATAAAGCGTGAATATGGGGTTCAGTTAAATTATTCTCAAGCATGGCGTGCGAAAGAGATTGCTAGAGAGCAGCTACAAGGCTCCTATAAAGAGGCATATACTCAGCTTCCATTTTTCTGTGAGAAGATAAAAGAGACTAACCCTGGGAGTTTCGCAACATTTACAACTAAAGAAGACTCAAGCTTTCATCGTCTCTTCATATCATTTCATGCCTCAATATCTGGCTTCCAGCAAGGTTGCCGTCCTCTCCTTTTCCTTGATAGTACTCCTTTAAACTCAAAGTACCAAGGGGATTTATTGTCTGCAACAGCTGCAGATGGGAATGATGGCATCTTTCCTGTAGCCTTTGCTGTTGTAGATGCTGAGACTGAGGAAAACTGGTATTGGTTTCTGCAGGAGCTAAAATCAGTGCTATCAACACCTGAGCAAATAACATTTGTTGCAGATTATGAGAAAGGTTTAAAAAGATCACTGGCTGAGATATTTGAAAAATGCTACCATAGTTATTGCTTACGCCACCTGGCTGAAAAACTGAACAAGGACTTGAAAGGCCAGTTCTCTCATGAGGCAAGACGCTTCATGGTTAATGATCTTTATGCTGCTGCCTATGCACCCAAAGTGGAGGGTTTTGACCAGAGTATTGAGAACATTAAAAGTATTTCTCCTGAAGCCTATAGCTGGGTCGTGCAAAGTGAGCCTGAGAACTGGGCAAATGCATTTTTTGCTGGAGCTAGGTATAACCATTTAACATCTAATTTTGGACATCAATTCTACAGTTGGGTGTCAGAGGCGCATGAATTGCCAATTACTCAAATGATTGACGTATTACGAGGAAAGATGATGGAAGCAATTTATACACAACGTGTGGAGTCCAATCAATGGGTGACAAAGTTGACCCCATCCAAGGAGGAAATGCTTCAAAATGAATCTTCAGTTGCACGATCATTTCAGGTGTTGCTCTTAGAGGGTAGCACATTTGAGGTCCGTGGGGAATCTGTAGAGATTGTTGATGTTGACCATTGGGATTGTAGTTGCAAGAGATGGCAAATTTCTGGGTTGCCTTGCTGTCATGCCATTGCTGTCATCGAGTGCATTGGTAGAAATCCATATGATTATTGCTCCAGATACTTCTCTGTTGAGAATTACCGGGTAACATATGCAGAATCTATTCATCCCGTCCCAAGTGTTGACAGACCAGTCTGTGATTCAGACTTAATAGTAACTGTAACTCCTCCGCCAACAAAGCGACCTCCAGGTCGGCCAAAGATGAAGCATTCAGAAGCAGTAGACATAATTAAACGTCAGCTGCAATGTAGTAATTGCAAGGGACTTGGCCACAATAAGAAAACGTGCAAATTATTGTTAGAAGCATGATAGCATTGTACGTGGTAGTTCTCTCTCTGTGTACGTGCTCCTTTTCATTTGTCTTTGAAATAATATATGTTTTATGCGTGTATGCTAGTTGCCAAGCTAGACTTTAGCAAAGAATTACTGAGATGCATTCATATGGCCCCTCAAGCTAACATTATATGAGCAAGTGAATTGACTGAATTCATGTGGATTCCTGTTGGCATCTATATAACATGTCGGTTAATCAGGTTCTTCACTGTCTTAAGCTGATATATCAGCCTGGAATTTTTTTTTAGTCCTGCCTTTGATGAAAGATTCAGTTACAAGTAAAAGGGGAGTGGGATGTAGTCAATAGTCATGCCCTTTTGTTATTACTGTTTACATTTTTAAGGATCGCAAGTGAATGTAAATATTAGTATATCTTAATTACATGATTATATTTGTTGGTAAGAAAGAGGTAATTGGTTGTTGTCAGAGATGAACTCCATTGGATTCCATAATCAGACTCAATTGTACATACAGCCTGACTTCCTTCACAAAATAACAGTAGACTATTATGATTTATGAACATTTTGTAATCGTTATTAATGTGTCCTGTCATTTAGGCCGGAGCCTGGACATTGTAATTGCTCAATCTGAAATAACCTGAGGGAGAGAATCTCAAAGATATCCCTAATTTGGCATTTTGGCTATTTCTATGTTCAGCTTCTTTCCTGATTGCACCCTTAATATCAAGTTATATTCCCAATCTAGTCATATGATGTTGTGTTCTTTTTTGGTACCTACACCATGAAGGACAATCATTGCATCAAAACGTGGTATATATTTCTATATTAGACACAGCTTAATACTACATGTAATTGAGTCATTACTCTCTGATGAATTGTGTGCATAAAAGGTACGATATGGACAATGCTCTGCATGTGTATAGTTGAATATGGTTCAACTGGAAATTTCAGATGCTTTGTAAACTGATGTGTTTGTGTGGCACAGGGAATCTTTATCGAAGCATGATGTTGCACCACAGGCAATGAGTGATGAAATCAACAATGGAAGATTCAAACACGAAAATGACATAGTTTAGTTGCTGTCTTGGTCTTATTACAATCTTCAAATTCATCTGTTGGGCTATGCACAGATTGTTGGATTGAGATTCTGGAAAGGTGTTCTTCATTCTCAGAAGTCTTTTGACCCTATCTTGCTGAGATTTAATAACTTCCTTTCGATGAAGTATATATATTGTGTATACTACCACCAAGGAAGAATCTAGATCACGAGTTACAGGGCAGGCATTTCTTGTTTCTAAATTTTTCTTTGCACTTTCAATTCATTGATTCAATGCAAAGCCCGTTGTCTCTGAAGATATGCTTATTATGTTTTGGGATTTGAAGTCTTTGTCAGTCTTCAAATTTGGAGTAGATTTAGCATGTGATATTTTCTTGACCCCATTTGAAATTTGAAATATGTTAATCATAGAGCTTTTCTGAATGATTTTGTAAGTATTTTTTAGATGATGGAAGATTGTTTGTCCAGCCAAATCTGGGACGGATAGTTTTTACTCTTGAAACTTTGTTCAGCCAAAGAACTGTTTGTGATCCATATTATCTGTTTTAATCTAATTCTTATATTTCAAAAACTACAAATATTTTGATGTGCGTCATAGAAAATCTAAAACTAGCTGTATTCAAATTTGATATTTGATATTATATACTCGTTAATATTGACAACATTGTGATGACCGGAGTTGGAAATCAGTACTCCCTCCGGTCCTCCGTACAAAACATTTGGAGAGTTTATTTTAATCATATATATAAAATATAACTTTTTTATACTTATCATTATTTTGCTAATTTACCTTGTTGATGTTCTCTCAACAATAATTAATGAGGAGGATAAAGGAGGGAATTAAGGAATGTGATGTTTTAGAAAATACTACCTCCAACCAGAAATACAAAAAGTCAGCTATGCACTCTTTGAAGTAAGAAGAACCTCCTTATATAGGTTGTGGTAAGGTCAATGTTGAAGGTGCTGTTACAAGGATTGAGATTTGAGAGCAAGAGTTGGGTTTTGGAAGTTATATATATTTCACGTGACGTGAACAAAGTGGGAGACATCCTAGTGAAGAAAGGAATTTCATCACACTGATAAATAAATGTGTGATGAAAAGACAAAAACACCCACTGATAAATGAGAGAAGGATTGTGTGAGAGGTTTTTTTGTCTTTTCATCACATAATCATATGGTAGGGTTTTTTCTGACACATGAAAGTTGTTGGGGCCTTTTTTGACATTTTTTTGTTTAATTAGGCCCTAAAGAGGATTTGCCCAAAATTGAAATGACAGAAAAATCAAAATCCGCAGTCCACAGCCAACACATCCCTCCTGAGATGAGTTAGTGGCGGCAACAACCTTCAATCACAGTGCGACACCCCCACAATCATTGATTAAAGAGAATAATAATATAAATATTAAATAAAGATGAAAAATGAGCAATAATAATTTTGGTGAGTTTGGAAGCTGAACAGGGCACGTGGTGGTGGTGGGCCCCAAAACATTATTAGCAACAAAAACATGTGGATCAAAATTCAAATCTCGGTTCTCGTCTTGCTTTTGCTGTACTTGGTTCAAACCTGCAGAAACAAAAAGAAGTTGGTAGACAAATGTGGACAACTTTAGAGACCAGCCTTACGCTTTCACATGTCTATCTTATGCTTTTACACACACTTTTTTATTCATATTACAGATATACCTAACCTTCCCACCTTTCCTTAAGAGGGGTGTCATTAATGACATGAGAGTTATAAGTAGAATCAAACTCACGATCTTTTACTTATAAGAGAATATCTAATACGGTTAGGCTACGAGATTCTTAATCCTAACCTCCCCACTTTGGCCCAATTCCTCCAACTTCTTGGCTCTCTTTTGATTCCTCTTTCTTTTCTCTTCTTTTTTTAAAAAAATAAAATTAGAATAATACTTCTTCAGGTCTTTAATATAGAACTTAATTATTAAAAATCTTATAGCCCAGTGGTAGGCATACTCTCCTATAAGTAGGAGGTCGTGGGTTCGATTTCGTTTGAAATGTGAGTCATTAGTGTTTGCCTTTGTCATATTAACTGCTTTAATTAACTTCCTTAATTTAAAGATTAGGTATTGGGAATGACATAGTGAGATTATAAGTGGGCCCAATTGCATCCTTTCAAGTAATTGTTACGGGACATCTCCTTAACAAACATAAAGTGGCAGTCGGTCTTCCTAATTATGTCATTTTTAAGTGCATGTGCTTATTTTGGTTGTCCCTTCCCCCCTTTCCTTACTTTGTAATTTTCCAACGCGATTGCTTTAATTAAAAAGGAAAAAAATTATTAATCCTGATAATTGACTATAGCCTTATTTCATCATTAATCATTCTCTACATATATAGTCATCTATTGTAAAAACTCAAAACTATCCTAAAATTTTCATTAATCAACACAATATTACCCTCATTAGAAAAAGTAAAATATGTAGAATAAAACACTTAGCTGGGGCCAAAATAAAATATTATATGATACATATATATAAATACATAAGATAAAAGAAAGCCAGGCCCCAGCTGGCCATAAAGTGGCTCCGCCACTGAAGATGGGGAAGATGAGTTGTTTGGTAGGAAGAAAATGAAGGAGTTATAGTTAATAAAGAATTAAGAAATGTTTATTTTACCATCAAAAGTAATTAATTCAAAATATTATATATATATATATATATATATATATATATATGCTAAAATATATTTTAAAAAATTATATTTTTATGAAGTTCAAATTTGTGGGGGGGGGGAAAATCATGCTAAGTTTGAAATTTCCCTCCAAATTCAAACTTTTCTATGGAGCTCAAACATTCCCGCCAAATTTAAATTTAAAAGGTAAATTTATCAAAAAATGGGAACAATGGTGTAGGAACTTGAGATCCTACCAATTTTAGTGGGATTTGAGTTTCCCACAAATAAGGGAAGACTGATGAGCCGGGGAACTAGGGTGCTCGTAAAGATTTATTCAAAATACTTACCAAACAGGAGAACTTGCTAAATTTCTTTTCCCCTCTCACTGAATACGTGTACCAAATGGGCCCTAACTCAGAGACATTGATGGGAAAATTGGAGAAAAATACTCTAAAAATATCAAATTTTCAAATTGGTTTTGTTCACACTTCATTGACGATTTATTACACTTGATGAGTAGATGGCAACATATTTTAGTATGCATTACTGATTTGGGAGTTTCAAATTCGGAAAATATTTAGTTGAAATTTCCCCACATGGATTGTGTGCACGTCTGCACGGTATCACTAATTAAAAACACTAATTAAAAGATACATAAATAAATAGATAAAAAAAAAAAAAGTAATTGTCATTTATTTGTAAATTAAAAATGTTGTACCTCGTTTTAAGCCTTTTGCAGCAGGATCTCTACCTAATGCTACATAAACTTAATGTTTCACGTTTGCCGTTAAATATTGTCATTTATATATAAAAAAAATTCTAAGATTAGTTTGGGCGGTGCAGAAATTAAAGAATGATGAAGTGCAGGTTTTGGTTAACGTAGACTGAATAAAAAATTCTTGTTAGGGTTTGTCGTGTAATTTAGATATATTAATTATTAAGCGTTCACGTGTTCCACCTGTATGCCTAGACGACATCGTTTTCTTTAACCCCTTCACTTTTATTATTTTTCCCTCCATATTTCTCTGCTTTCCATTTTTTTTAATCAACAACTTATTTCATGTTGCATCAAGGAGATTTGTAAGCTTTGTTTATTTGATTTTTAATTCTCATAGTGGTGAGATTTGATTAATGAAACATCATTAACTAACAAAAAATAATATATATATATATATATATATATATATATATATATATCATGAATTTTATTTTTATAATAAAATAAGTATATTAAGATAATTTTTCAATGATAGAAGATTGAATGACGGTGAACATGTGATAATAAAAGGTAAAAGTGTACATTTAATTCTTTAACTTCATGCAATATTTTATTTTGGTCCATGAACTTTATAAAGTGTTTTTTTAGTCCACCTTATTAGAAAATGTTGATATTAAAATTTTAGATATTGAAAAAAAAAAACTTGTTTTCAACTGTTGAAATTTTAATTTTAGTTTTAATTTTTAAATTAATAATGATCTGTTACAAAAAAAAAAAAAACATCATATGAGACTAATAATATTAGAGTTACAAGTCTGAAAACGTACCTTTTTTAAAAAAATAAAGTTGGAGAAACAATTGTGTATGATAACAAAATTTTTCCTGTAATTTATTGACAATGATACTTTCATGTACTCTTTTATTAATACATTAATTTAGATGCTAATGATAGTTGGTTCGTATATAGAATCAACTCAAAGTTTATTGAAGAAAAATAGTTTAACCTTGTAACAAAAAAATAAAAAGTAATGTCCTTAATTATATCAAACAATATTTAAATATGGGTAGCATCAAATAATGTCATGCGATTATAAAAGAATTCAATTTAAATAAAGTTATGCCTTGCTTTGTACACTAATAACAAGCAAAGCAACAACGAGCAAAATTATTGGCAAACAATTGCGTGAATAGACTTCCACATTTGCAAGTCAATACTCTTCCCGTCTTCCCTCCTTTTTTATTAAGGATAAATATCTATTTGCATAATGTTAAAAAAAAATTAATTAATTTAGTTGGGAGTTTTAAATATGTAGATGGACGGATTTTTTTTAAGAAAAATAATAATTCCCTTAAAAATTGTATGGAAAATATGAGAGGATATTTCTCTAATCTTTAATGATGGCAAAGTTGGAAAAGGCAATAAAATTTTTAAATAAAAGATTTTTTTCTTATAATAAGGAGAAAAATTACACTCCCATTTTTTATTACGAAAAGCAAATATAAAATATAAAATCTAGTTGATAGATTTATTTTAGTCCTAAAAATAAGGCATCGATTTTATTTATCTTCCTTAGTTCCCATAGTTTATATTATATACTACGGGGCACCTTATATAGAAGATGTTCTTAATCTTTTCTATAAAATATTTGCTAGTCTTAAAAAATATTGAATATTATTTCTTTCTTCATGCGTATATTCAATACGGATAATTAAAATGAATATAAATTAATATAATGTTTGAATTTTGTGCGGTGCATGAAGGTAATATTAGAATATTACTTAAATTTTACAACAAGTTTCATATTTTTAAATATTTTATCCATACATTGAAAATAGTCTAGAGTGACTTAGATTTGATATCAGAATCAAGTATTCAATACGCTATTATATATTTTCACTCTTTTATCACCCCACGTTTAATACCCTATCCACTCCTCTTCGAGGATAATTAAGGAAAAGTGACACACATATATATATCCGCATGTCTTTGTGAATTGTGACTGGCCCTCAGGTCCAATACACAGAAAACATTATAAACTTATTTGGATTAAGTTTGAGACACCTAAAATTACTTATTTATCTAAATTGAGATAAAACTCTCTCACATATTTATCTTCTATGTGGTAAATCATGATGAAAATCCTATTTTTGAAAGTTCCAATTGTTTTTTCAAATAAACACTATATATTATTAATGATCATTTATTCAGTTGATCACTCTTCCACGCATGTTAAAAAACTACTTTTAAATGTTCAAATGGTTATTTCAAATAAACACTATATATTATTAATGACCGTTTATTCAGTTGATCACTCTTCTACGCATGTTAAAAAATTACTTTTCAATGTTCAAATCATTATTTCAAACAAACGCTATATATAATTAATATATTATTAATGACCATTTATTCAGTTTATTCACTTGATCACTCTTCTACATATGTTAAAAGATCGCTTTTAAATGTTCAAATTATTATTTCAAACAAACACTATATATTATTAATGATCATTTATTCGGTTGATCACTCTTCCACGCATGTTAAAAACTACTTTTCAATGTTCAAATGGGTATTTCAAACAAACACTATATATTATTAATGACCATTTTTCAATGTTCAAATGGGTATTTCAAACAAACACTATATATTATTAATGACCATTTATTCAATTGATCAATCTTCTACTCATGTTAAAAAACTACTTTTAAATGTTCAGATGGTTATTTCAAACAATTAATATATTATTAATGACCATTTATTCAATTGATTACTCTTCTACATATGTTAAAAAATCGCTTTTAAATGTTCAAATGGTTATTTCAAACAAACACTATATATTATTAATAATCATTTATTCAGTTGATCACTCTTCTACGCATGTTAAAAAACTACTTTTCAATGTTCAAATTATTATTTCAAACAAACATTATATATTATTAATGACCATTTATTCAATTGATCAATCTTCTACTCATGTTAAAAAACTACTTTTAAATGTTCAGATGGTTATTTCAAATAAATACTATATATTATTAATGACCTTTATTCAGTTGCTCACTCTTGTACGTATTTTTGCTTAACAAGCAAGATTAAACTTCTTCTATTGCAGTCAACTTCATAGTATCGTAGTCGTAGCCTCGTAGCCTCGTAGGATTATCCTTTGAGCTTCCTTTGCGTCCAAGTTATCAATTAATTATGCAATTTTCAGGAAAAAAAATTTGTATACCTAGTTTTGTACTTTACAACATAGAACAATAAATATACTAGTTTATATAATCAAGCCAGGCCTCTTGTTTTAGGCAGCGTTCAAAAACACTGTCTCTATTACACTAAAAAATGTACAAGATCAGTTTATTAGTATTATTTCTAATTTAACTGTTATTTAATTAAGTTACAAAACAGTTGTATATTATTATTGAAATGATGAATATGGGCTTGTGCACGCGCTAAATTATAGAAAATCTCCCTCAATTTTATGTCACGTGTAAATAACTTCACTAGTGTTTGAAACAGTAAAATAAAAGCCTCCTTAAACTTTCACATTTACACAATATATAAATATGATTCACATAGTATTAGTTTCATTCACTATTTATCCACACATAAAATGGCCTAACATTTAAGTATTTATTTGCATATAACTCAAAATTTGATGGGCTATACACATAAAAAAAAGTTTAATGGGATATAAAGTTGATAATTTGAGATTATATGCTTGCACTACAAATATATATATATATATATTCCTTTGGTAATCCACCGAAAATTATTGATGGAATTTTTTTCTTCAATAATACTGTCAAAAAAATTAATTTTTGAAATAATTTATTAACGAAAAAATTTCGTTGGTATTTTTTCCAACAGAAAAATCTTATTGACAGTTTTGTCGGTAATAGCATTTTTTTTTTTAGTGATAAACTCGAAAGATTAGGAATTTATATATTATAAGGCTTTAAAGGTTATATATGGAGATTATTCTCCAATCACTCCTACATAAACTTGTAAAGTCTCTCTCTCACAAACGCACGCATATACACTATGTCGTGTTTGGGAAGAAGAGACAGATGTTGGAGTAGTATATAGAATATTAGAATATATAGATAAGATAATCTCATATCATAAAAAGTGGAGATTGTTTCGCCAAAAATAAAAATAATGAACATTCTCTTCTTTTGACATTCAGAAAAATAATGGAGAATGGAGTATTACATTTAAATATATAGTGGTTCCATGTCAGCGATACCTTCGATAAGGGAAGTTGCCGCTGAAATCAAGGTTGGGAAATGCCAGATTCAAACCAGATTGGGAAACCTTTAATTTATAATAAGGACTATTTTCTAAGGTTATTAAAACCAAGATTTTACGTGAAATGTGAGAAAGGTATAAAAAATCGTAAAACGTAAAATCGTAACGTCATAAAATTGTAAAAATATAAAAACTTTTGGAAAATTAGTAAAATTATTTTAATAAAAAAAATCATAAAAACATAAAATCGAACAAGATTTTAACTATCATTCGTATTTTTTATATGATAAATAAGGGTAAATATTTTTAAAATTTACCACCTAAACTTATATTTTATTTAATATGAAGTGATTTATCACCTAAACTTGTTGGCGTGATTCGTTACTTTTGATAAATTGAATAAAATATTTTAGAAAAAAGTCAATTAAATATAATATCAGCTTTTGTTTTTTTCCTTAACATGTCAGAAATAAATTCAAATACAGCAAGTACAGTAATTTTATAAAAAATCAAAAGTTAAGCTGTATGTGGTGTGGCGTGGAGAAAATGAAACATCATTTATTTTCTCAACGACGTTTTTTTCTGGCAAATCAATTTTCTCAACATTTAAGATCGATGACTCAATGTTATCCACAGAGCAGACATCCAATATATAAGCATTAAATTAAAAACAAAAAATATTCACAATATGGGTGTGTGGGGCTTATAAGGGAGTGGTCCGAAATTAAGATTTTATGGAATATTGTTTATAAAATATTTTATTATTATTTTCTGGGGGAACAGACATTTCCGAAAATCTCCATCACTATTGACACTGGACAAACTTTTTATCGAATCATTGCTACTCACATTTATTATCTTATCATGTTTCTGCTATAATTTCATTATTCATTCTAAATAAAAAATAAATAAAAAGTAATTCCACGTGTATTCCTCTTTAAAGGGACAAGCTCAGAAAAAAAATGTCTTCATTAACTTCCCTTCTCCTCTCCAGCTTTAGATTGTCTTTTAATGGTTAAGATCTATTGTGTAAAAATATTGTTATAATTTAATATTAATATTACAACAATATTTTAAATAAAATATAAAATCTCAAGCATTAAAAGTCAGTACAATCTACATAAAAGCTTTTGTTAATTTATTTTTCCCAACCTTCTCATTAGGGATGAAAATAGGTTGGGTGGCATAATCTACATAAAATCTAGCCTAATTTATCACTCCGATTCTATTTATAAGTCCCTTTTAACTAAATCATACATCAAGGAATGATAGTTAGCTCAATGATTATGAGGTAAATTTTCAATTTTGCCCTCATTGATGAATGTATATTTTTCAACTCTTTCTTCTCTTTATTTTCATTGGTACAATTAATGTGGGCAAAATTGTCAAATCTCATTTATTACTTGAAAGAGAACTTATAAATAGGACCATATTTTTTGGTTAAAAAAGACTAATAAATAAGACTAAAGTGATATTTAATAAAAATGTTAGACTCTCGTTCAGACCTATTTAAATAAATAGTCCATACCTATTTTTAATATGGATCGGCTAACAATCTGTAGGAGGGATGATCATGGAGTGGCTTATCATCATGTCCACTGCATCGGTGTGGTCCCACATTTGATTGTATGATAAGTCGTCAGATTCTTAATATAAAATAGATTATGAAAGTTACATTTTTGTCATCATCCTTGATTTTCTTATTCCATCTCCTTTGTTATTTTAAGGAAACATTAATAAGAGTAAATTAGAAAAACATTGTCAAATATAAAACTATATCTTATAACTTTAATCAAAATCAATTCCTTAAATAATATATCTTATTTAAATATTGGAGAGAGCACTTATTATTTTTTTCCCATATATTACTATATAATAAGTAGTTAAAATTAAAAAGAAAGACCTCCATGTATTAGCTAGGGGGTACTGATTAAGTGTTAAAGTTTAGCGTGACTATAGCAATAAATTTTTTTAAAAAAAACTCAATTTCAATGAAAATGTGAAAGTTGAAAGTGATCTAGTGGCATACGTGCTGTTGAAGTAAGGAGGAATTCACCAATATAGAGTTTGAGCCACTGATTTACATTGAGTGGAGGAGCCACAAACCCAATACCAAATCATATTATAACAAAAAAGTAAGGGAGGAATTCTTAGATACTCCCTCTGATCCTTATTATAAGGCACCAACTATTTTTTCTCATAAATTAAGAAAATGGAAGTTAAGTCATTAATGAGCCTAAAATTAATAAAAGTTTCCAATTTTATCCCTACTTTAATGAGATAGATTTAAAAAAGTTTGTAAAGTAATGACATAATAGGAAATAGTAATAAATAAGTTAGTTAAATGTAGTTGGTGCCTTATAAAAATGACCAAAAATTTTGGGTAATTGGTGCCTTATAATAAAGACCAGAGGGAGTATTAGTAAGGCCATAATTTTTTAGGATATGGCTCTCATCCTCATCCTCTTCCCTTTCTATTTCTTTTCCATGCTCTTCTTCATCTCAGCCATTAAATTAAAATTTAAACGGTTTAGATTTCACATTTTATAAAAATATCATTTTTAAATATTTTTTAATGATTTAATAATATTTTTATAAAAGATAAAATTTGAACCGTTCATATTACAATCCAACAGCTGAGATAAAGAAAAAGATAGGAGTCGGATCCAATTTTTTATGGGTATAGCTAGTTAATTAGGAAAAATTCTTGTGTGAAATTGGTTTAGCATGTCATTTGTGATTTGATTAGTTGAAATGCAACAATTCAGGTAATATTACTCTTAATTGGCTGCTAATGTATTTTTTATTTTTAATTTTCTTAAGAAAATGAATCCCTTAATTAAGATTTTACATGTAATGAAAAAATGAATCTTGTAAAATCTTTTAATTTTATTAATATGTCAGTTAATATTAGGAGGTGAAATCAACTCATGAGTTATTATATTTTAATTGATTAAATGACAAATGACATAGTAAAACAAGTTTAAATAATAATTTATCGGTTAATCAGTCACCTAATACAATACAACAACTACCATCACTAATTAATTAATAGCTGGCCCCACACCAATTGCGAGAGGATTATATTATTAGTCTCCCAATTAACCAAGAGCACATAAAAAAAAGACTTTGATCTTAAACCCAACCTATTTTTTCATACTACATGCTTTCCTCGTGGCCTTGATTTTGTCATCAATTTCCCGCCAAACGGCCCTCTTCCATACAGGCTGATGATTGGATTTAGAGGATGACATGGCCATCTTTTGTTTTTCATCGAAGGACTACTTGTATACAGCTTGATTTATTTATTTATATTTTCAGGAGAAGAATCCAAAGAAATAATTTGAACTTTTCAATTTAAATGGGAAAAATCAAAATATTCATACTTTTGATCTGAAAACAAAATTTTTGCTTGCGCATTAATTAATTATATAAAACGGAAAAAAACATTGCATGAATGTAAACATTTTTTTTAAAAAAATATGGTTATTTGATTTGGTCAAATTCGAACAGTATCAATTAAGGACGACTTTGCCTCGTGGGTTACAAACTAAAATTTGAGATTTTATACTTCAATAGATAAAGCCTCTTTCCACTAGAATCAATGTCTATTGGTCATGCAGATGGGCTTTATTCTCTGGCTACTATCCTTTTTTCTATTGTCTCCCTATATTTTTTCACATATATCATTAAAAAAAAAATCATGTTTTTTTCCTTATATTTTTTTTTTGAAATATTGTGGGAATGTGGTGATGAGATAATATAAAAAGTGGTAATAGAGAATCAAAAATTGTCACTATTGAGTGTCATGTTAGTATTGGAATTAGAAATCCTCCCACATGTCTTACGTGTTTGAATGTAACATACTCAGAAGATTCAAGTATTTAGATCTCATACATCTTGATGAACAATATCAATACAAAAAATGAAACTACGATGAACATATGTATGCGCAGAGTCTTTCTATATAGTCAACGCTTAGGTATCGCAATGGCATGACACTAGTTTTATCCAGTCTTTATATTAGGGTTCGACCATGCCTGGGATTGTTTGGTCCCCAATCCAAAAAAAAAAACAGAGAGTCTTTCTATATATAGGATCATAAAATGTAATTTATCATATGAAAACTAATAAATCTTCACAGTTAATTAGGGGGTAAGAAAAAACTTTTTTTTTTATAATAAAATTTTAGGAAAGGGGTTTGGCTCACCAACAGTCTAAGGACAGGGCGTTTGGAGCCCAGTACACAGGAAATACTGGCCAAAGAGTACACATGTCTCCACTTCTACCAGCGTTACCACTACTTCTAGACTCTCAGGATGTCTCCCCTAGCGCCTTGACTAAGGTAGGGATCGAACCCCCTCCCTAAGAACTAGTTTGGTTTGATGGAGGGGGAGGGGAGAGAGATTTTTTTACCCTCTCTTTACCAAAAAGTTCATGAAAACTTTTTAATATTCATAAAATATACTTTTAATAAAAAAAAATATTCCCTTTATTAATGACAATTTGATAAATTCCCTACCTCCCACACCCTCCCCTCAAACCAAACACACCATAAAAGTGAGAAAGACCGACCCCCACGCCAGCGTATTGATCATATTAACTTAAAATCGGGCAATAATTCAAGAAAAATCACTAACTAGGCAAGGAAGAGAGGGGGGGGAATTTGACATAAAAAGTAAAATTATTCCCTAGGAAAAACAAACTTCCCATGAACTCTGGATCCAGTTCTAATTTTCTTAATCAATCCATGTGCTTTTGATTAGAACCAACAGACACAAAATCGACAAAGTTCATAAAAATGCAGAAATAAAAAAGAGGGGGGGGGGATAGCATTCGTGGGCCCCGGCAAGAGAGTAGTTAACAGCATAGAACATGTCATCAATGACCAAATCGACGATAAACTCAAACCACAAACTTATCATATCATTAAAGAGGTACTCTTTTTTTTTTTTGTTGGACAAACCATAATTTAAGGATTTAATTTGTTTATTAAAAGTATCTCATTATTAATAAAAAAGGTTTAGAATGCGCCAAGGCCCCAACTAACAGTCAAGCATAGAAAGTTCTTCCATTGATCTTGCAAGCATGTGATTGCCCGGCGGATGACGAATATGAAATTTCTTATCACCATTTTTTTTAAATTTTTTTATGGCCCACCTGATCACCAAATATTAGGGACAAGAAAACTAATATTATTAAATATTTTAGTACTCCCTCTGGTCCTTATTATAAGGCACCAACTGTCATTAACTAACTCATTTATTGCTACTTTCTCATTATACCCTCACTTTTAACTAACTTTTCAAATTTTCATAATTAAAGTAGGGGTAAAGTTGGAAATATTTATCAATTTTAGACCTATTTAATGACACAACTTCCATTTCTTGATTTGTGAGAAATGGTAGTTGATGCCTTATAATAAGGATTAGAGGGAGTAATTATTAGAAAAGATATTACCAAATGGTGGCAGAGTAATTAATGAGAAATGAGAGTCGTGTCTGTTTCGTGTGGGGCATTCCTTTGAAGTCTGAACCGAGAAATATGAATAATTTTTATCACAATAAAATATTAATTAACCTGGTCAATAATGCAGTTTCAATGTTTTATATGGTACCTGTTCAAATGTATTACTTATATAAATAGGTACGACAGTTAACAATGACACATCAGCTTCCATAGTTAATTAATTAAAATATATGAAGAAATTAAATAAATAAGTTAATATGAAAAAATTACATGCAATCAATGATATACTTAAAATACTTTTGTGTAATTTTTTTTTTTATTGTATATTAGTACGGAGTATGTTAAATAAATTAGTTTTAAAGAAATGATTTTGCATTGAAAACAAACTATGATTTGGAAGATAACAGGAAGATAAGGTATCTGTAGTGGTTAAGATATATCTATTGGGAGTTGTGGTCCCCCCTCCTCCAATCGTGGGAGTTGTGGTTCTTAATCACTGGGCAGGGACTTTTTTAATAGTACTATAGTACATTTTTCAAATCAGATATATTTTCATTCAAATATAAAATTCAAGATATTTTGCAGTAATGGCCATAAATTTAAAACCTATGCTTTCTATGGGTCAGATTTAAACCCATGCGTACGTGTGGGTTTGGATATACTACCGGCTATTTTACCCATTTTTAAAAGTAACTTTTCAATTATATCTAAAGTAAATATGTGAAATAAATTTTTATTTTTATTTAAATAAATACGAACAATAAATGACGTTAAAATTTAAAATGAACGCGACAACTTTTTTATTTTTAATGTAACGACGTTATAGAAAAAAAAAAATGAAAAATAACAACACAAAAGACGAGGTAACGTTTATTTATGTTTATTGATTCCGAAGCAGTTCAATAATGCGCCACAAAAAGCAAACTCTGTCAGAGTATGAATGAAACTCGAGATCTGTGGGAATAAATTGAGAATTGCTCCATAAAAAATATATTAAAAAAATAACTACTAATTTAAAACAAATGATAAAAAAATATTTTTTATTGGTGAAAGATGAAAAACAATATTTTAACATATATTAATGTATTTTTTTGTAAAAGTAAAACTGACTGCATATTTTTCCTAAACTTTTGTTTAATAAATAAACCATATATAGTTCTCACCCATGAATCATATTGTTATATATTAGCTTTTATTTAAGGTTGTTAAAATTAAGATTTTACGTAAAATTGAAACATGTATAAAAAATCGTAACGTGGTAAAATTATAAAAATTTAAAAACATTTGAAAAAATAGTAAAATTGATTTAATAAAAAATCCATAAAATCATAATAATAAAACAAATTTTAATTATCATGCTCCTGTCTCCAGGGCCCTCCATAGAGGCATTTTCTTTAGCGTTCTGCCATTTACAAACAAATAATAATAATAATTTTACCAAAAAATAATAATAATAAAAAATGACGGGGCACAGACGTTTCGGCCTGAAGCGCGAGTTTAAATGCCAACACGCTTCTGATTTCTGAACGCAGAGCCCAAAATCTGTGAGCAACGGAAGGACCAAACTCTAAGTTTGAGCGCTCTCTTCCGATCCTGATTTAGTTGCTTCCGCTTCAAATTTTGGCGGCCAGCGGCTTTTCGGCAAAGGGATATTCAATCTTTTACGCCGGAGACTGTGGGATCTGCACCGGAGGGGGATAGGTGATGGTGATCGTGAACCTTGGGAACAAGAACAACAACAAAGAGAAACAAGAACAGGGAATGCGACTTGGGAAATACGAGCTTGGTAGGACTCTGGGCGAAGGCAATTTCGGAAAAGTCAAATTAGCTAGGAATACCGATTCCGGCCAATCCTTCGCGGTTAAGATCCTCGAGAAGAAAAGGATCACTGACCTCAATATAACCAATCAGGTCTGCTTCACTTCTATTTTACTGATCTCTCTTCTATTTTCTCTCGCGCTAGTCCATTCATAGAAGAATCTAGAACCTGCGGGCTTGATTTGTTGACACACGAATTTAATGAATGAGCATAGGAATAAATCCAGATTTGAAGTTCAATCACAAATTTCTGGTCCCATATCCTTTTTCTTAGTTTTGATTCAATCTAATAGCTATTGCTATTACATTTCCAATTTTCCATTAGCAGAATCTCTCAGCCACAATCCGTCTGATCTAATGTAAATGAATCTGGAATTGCAGATTAAGAGGGAAATAGCCACCTTGAAGCTCTTAAAGCATCCGAACGTGGTCAGATTATACGAGGTACAATTTCATATATGGAAAAAATTCTACTCGGCATTAATATTAACAGATTCAAAGTTTCATCGAAGACGAAACCAGTTAGTTGTCTGAAAAAATAATCTAATAAGAAGCCGCAGCAAAATTTTCTTCCTCCTGAAAAATAATTGGGTTAAGTTGTGCATATGCATTTGCCATTTGGCATCATGAAGTTTATTTGAGTGTAAAAATGTACATAAGTTTCTAAATGGTGTATTCCATTACTTTTTTACAATTTCCCGGTAGAAAGAAATATGGCTAACGAAAAAGTTTTCAATGCTGCTCAATATCACTTCTTCTTCGAGATTGTATTCGGAATCCTGTTTTGCTGTTGTTGGATATAAAAGACATTTATGATTTAAAATGAATTATTCCTTAATTAGATTAGCCATGAATCTAGCCTATCTGTTTACCTTAATTATACTATTCTCCTCCTTCACACAAATACTTCATCAGTATATTTGTAGCGTAACCAAAATAATTTGCATAAACGGGGGATCCCGTGGATGTACAGTAAAAAGGTTTGCACCAATTATGGAAGCCTTGTTTGTTCTTAATCTCGTTGTTTTTTTCTTGAAAAAAAAAAAACCCTAAATCTATATTTTTCATCAATATCAATTATTAAAGAATTTTCCCTGAAAATTCTTCCAAAAAACGACAACGATGACAACACCTTCCCTAGTTACACCCCACCCGCCGTCCTTTCCTTCCGACCCTCCCCATCACACTCAGAGAGGTCCACGCTTGGAAGTATTATTTCCGGTTGACGGATTATTCTCTGCGTCTTTTTATCTGGACGAAGAGTTAACATCACCCAAATATTTCAGGCCAAAAAAAATCACCTTTATATTTTTAGCCAGATATATCAGATATAAATTTCACCAAAATATATGTATTATATTCTGTCAGAAATTGGTGTTGGCCTAATATTTTAGGTTTTGTGTGATTATAATTTGCTTGAATTTAAGTCGGTCTGAATTAAAAAAATTACTTATGGGAGAGTTGCTCTCACAGTCATATGGTGCCCAACTTGGTATATCTAGATTAGTTGGATCCAATATCACTTCAGATATCAGGTGGTTTTCTTAAAAATATATGTTATTAATTTAGTTTACTTATCTTTGATACTTTCAAGTTTTCTCAACATGGTGGTTACTTGCGTTATGTCTGTGTCTTGAACCAAGCAAGACAATGTGGACTGTATTGAAGAGCAACTAATCCCCGCGTATTTTATATATGGTTCAAGACCTCATGACTGGCTTGGGCCACATAGACTTTTCCTTATCTTTGATTATGGTGGGGTTGAAAGGTTTAACTTACGTGTGGATAACAATATGCCACGTAGGAAAAGAATATGTGATTGAATATGTGATTGAATTTAATCCTGAATCCCGGTGCAAATTGACTAAATCAAAATTTATGTTCTTCACATGTAAGGAATCCAGTATTTGTTCTATGAATTTTCAAACTTTTGAGTGATTCTATAGAATTTATACTTGGAATCTGTCTGTATATTTTTTTATTGGGTTCTTCCTTGTATAATTGAAATTGATTAGTTTTACGCGTCTGGCGTGGGGGTCGTCTGATCTAATCCGATGAGGATTCCAATTTCCACCCCTGCTTTACTGACTCGTGTGAGTGCGCCAAATAAAAAACTCTAAAATGCTAATGCGGTGGTTTATAATTAATACTATAACTTCCATGATTTACTTGGAGGTGGCCTTGTGATTTTTGTGGATGCCATGTGCCTGTTGGTCTATGAGTGGGGTCCCCCTTTTGGGAATTTTTTAGTTGAAATGTTAAATATAAAATTTAATTTGATAATAAAATTTTTAAATAATAGAAATTATTTTGCTCTCTTCTTTTCAAGTACCTATCCATAATTTTCAAGTACCTATCCATAATTTAATAAGAAGTTCTTAAAAAAACAATATTTCACTGTTCTCATCGATAAATATTTTGTGGTCCCTGTAGATATTTATTAGCCTGCATTTAATAAGTCTTGAAGCCATAATCTCTTGACTATGATTTATGGCTGTGATTTCACAGGTCTTGGCTAGCAAGACCAAGATTTATATGGTCCTAGAGTACGTGACTGGAGGAGAATTGTTTGACAGGATCGTGAGTATTATTATTACCATTTATCTTCTTGAATAAATTATATCAGCAAACACGTGGCGATGTCAATTAACGAGCTATACTTGTTTTCACAGGCATCCAAAGGCAAACTTCCAGAAGCTGAAGGAAGGAAGCTTTTCCAGCAGTTGATTGACGGTGTTAGCTACTGTCATGATAAAGGGGTCTTCCACAGAGATCTTAAGGTTGCCCTTCTCACTTAAGAAAAATTATGATAATTTATGGCTGGTCCTTTTCAATTAAACGGGGCTTGCCTTCATACTGAAAAAAATGACGCTATGTTGCTGCAGCTGGAGAATGTGCTTGTCGATGCCAAAGGGAACATAAAGATAACCGATTTTGGCCTAAGTGCTTTACCCCAGCATTTTAGAGTAAGAGTTCTTTTAAGTATGCCTCGATGACGAAGTATACCATAGTAAACACATGTATTCTCACACTGAATTATTTGGTCATTGACTTGTGATTGCCGTATGAAAATTGCAGGAAGATGGTTTGCTGCATACCACCTGTGGAAGTCCCAACTATGTGGCCCCTGAGATTCTTTCTAATAAAGGATATGATGGCGCAACATCAGATATATGGTCCTGTGGGGTCATCTTGTATGTTATCTTAACAGGATATCTTCCTTTTGATGATAGGAATCTTGCAGTTCTCTACCAAAAGGTATTCAAATTCTGCGTGTCTGTCTCCTTTACCAAGGCTACTTTATAATTTCAGCAAAACTATATATTTAGAGGATTTTGATTATTTTCTTATATGATGGTGTGCAGATTTTTAAGGGAGATGTTCAGATGCCAAAATGGCTATCGCCTGGTGCCAAAAACATCATAAAGAGGATTCTTGATCCCAACCCTGCTACTCGGATAACAATGGCTGGCATCAAACAAGAGGAATGGTTCAAGCAGGGCTATATTCCAGCAAAGCCAGAGGATGAGGAAGAGGACGTATATATTGACGATCAAGCCTTTTCCATCCACGAAGTGGTATGTATACTTGCTACTCTATTTTTTTTTTTTTTTTGGCGTTTAATCTTTCTTTGGATGTAACCCAGAGCCATGTTCTTGGCAATAGGGTCACGAAACGGAAGATAGGAGTCCGGGATCACCAACCCTTATCAATGCATTTGAATTGATAGGGATGTCTTCATGCCTTGACCTCTCTGGCTTCTTCGAAAAAGAGGTGTGTGTGAAAGTATTTGGTATACTTTCTGCTGCATACAACTATACTTCGCTTCTGAAGGAAATTTCCAATGCATATTTGAACACTTCTGTTTTGATTTCTAGGATGTCTCAGAAAGGAAGATAAGATTTACGTCCAACCTCTGCGCAAAGGACTTGATCGATAGGCTTGAAGACATTGTGACAGAAATGGGATTTAAAGTCCAAAAGAAAAATGGAAAAGTTGGTATCGTTACTCCGTTACCATCATAAATAAATGAACATTTAGGTTTGCAATAATTAACGTCAGTGTGTGATCAAATATTTCAGGTGAAAGTGATACAAGCGAACAAGGAGGCACGCAAAGGTCTAGGCAACCTCACAGTTGCAGCAGAGGTAGTGATTAATCATATATTCTGTCAAACTTTAACAGAATGATTTGAAATACGCAGATCAGTAGACTAATCTAAATATAAAAAGGCAAATAATATATTCATGTCAATCATATTTTAAAATCTAAATTCATTTCTGCTATTACTCCATGCTCAAATTTTATTTTATTTTTTTCCGGTTTTTTGGGTATATGAATGATCATCAGTTCAAATGTGATAGGTTTTTGAGATAAGCCCATCCTTGCATGTAGTAGAGTTGAGGAAATCCAATGGAGATTCTTCTGTATATAGACAGGTTCAGTCTCTCACCTTCTATCTCCCTCACTCTCTCATAGCTATCTTTTTCACAAAAACCAGAAGCTGATGTGTTTATCTGTTTCGTATGATATTTGATGCAGTTGTGCGAGAAGTTGTCAAATGATTTGGGGGTTCCGCCAAGAACCGGAGCACTCGTAGATGGACAGGCCCTCTAAGAATAGAACTATTAGAAGCCATCACTTGTATATGTGTTCTTTTGTTTTTACCTCCCGGGAGGTCGCCTAGTTGAGCAGATGAATTTAAGCGTCCCTAGCTATGTAGTGCGTAGTTCAAGAAGTTAGTTGTTAGCAATGTGCATATTTATATGTAAAATAAACTGCAACCCCAACCCTATATTCAAGGAAAAATCAATTATTAAACCGTTTTCTAGCAGAGTTTTCCGTAAATTTATTATATCTGGCTATGAATAGCAGAATTTTTTGATGCTGTATTAAAAATTTTGGTAATAAATACCTTAGTTTTGCGTTAACTTTTCCACTTGGACAACATTTTCTTTAAGACCGCCAAGTGCCCAAGCTGGTGAAAAGTACGGCTTTGTGACACCCTTTTTTTTTTGTTGGGGGGGGGGGGGTGTAAAAGACGTAGGCTATTGCTTTCGCATTTAATTAAAGGAGGGGGGTTAATTCCCTTACAATCTGTGAAGCACTAAAGTCCAAAGGAATGAAGGACAATAATCAAAGAAACGAATCAGATAAGGCATTCTTGTCAAGTTTGTCAGCAACTCAGTTTTGGTCTCGAGAAATATTGGTAACGCGCACTTCCCAATTCCTCGCCAACAATTCTTGAATTAGGTACCCTACCATACTCTGAATGTGGGTCTGTTCGTTTGAAAGTATTGCCTCCATCAGATTTTTGGAATCGGTTTTTTTTTTTTAAGAAAAAGTTTTGGAAGGTTTGACACCAGTCCCCTATCAAAGCTAGGGCATGGCTCTGGGCTCTATGAGCACTTATTGGGGACTTACGAGATCGCCTACTAAAGGAATCTCAGCAATGACAGAAAGGATCGAACCCACAACCCAAGGGCCTAGTTTTGGACCCCTTACCTTCTGTGTCAACTCTTCCATGAAAGGGTTCCTAAAACCCTTATTCCAAACAAGTTATAACCCTTTAAGTAAAGCCCATTCTTCTGCTTCCTATAGGTCAGCTAATTACCTAGATTTCGTCCTCTCCTAATTGGGTTTTTTTACATCCTCAACTGGACTTTTTAACGTATTTGGATTTCTGGGGGTTGTCTTTATAATCTTTTTTAACCTTCGATTTCGACTAATCTTGATTTCGCCTCGTATCAAGCCCACGGTCGTGGGGGAAAAACTTCCAACACCATTTTTTTTTATTATCACGCTTCAAACTTAGGACATAGTTAAAGGAGAACAAGTCATTTTCCATTTATTCCCAAAGGATATTGGCGTCTTTATAATCCATTTTGATACCCCAAAATAATAGAATGCAAGTTATACCCAAGTCTGGTCTTATGGTCAGATCTGCTACTTAATTTTTCATCCATGAAACCAAACTTCATTCAAATGAGAAATGAGAGGTTGTAATAAACATAAGCGTGGATGGACTTCAATGTTGGGAAGTCCGAGGTCGAAGAGACTTGTTTTATTTGAGTGTTGAAGTTTTGACTTAGGATATGATGTTCTTTTAAATACTTCTAAAAATTGAGACTTGATCTGGGTTCTCTTATCTGATTAAAGGATATTAGTGTTGACAGTTAACTTCAAATTATATATAGAGCGTTAAGATTTTTCGCCTCTTTAAATAAGTGGGTATCCTATGATTTGAACTTATATTCTCTTCTTCCTAGGGTAAAGCTACATACCACCTCAATTATCAGTTTATTAATTAAATTAAAGAGTATTTTTTTCCTTTAAGAAATTTATAGACCCTAAAATTTAATGGCCTTGTTTGGAGAGAGAATTGAGTAGCTTTAAGTCATAAAATACCAGAAAAAAGTAGTAGTGAAAAAAAAAGCCTTAAGTGAAGTGTTTGAGTAGTATTTTAAGTCCATTGGGTTTTTTTAAAAAAAGTTTTCAAAAGTCAATTAAGGAAAAAGCTTTATGGGGTAATTTTCAGGAAAAAAAAAATTCTTAGCTTTTTATGTGAGCCCCGTCATTTCTATTACCATTAATCCAAATATAAATCATATTTATAACCTAATTTTTTTTTTCTATTGAGATTTTAAATAAATCAGATAGAAAATAAATCACCCTCCTACCAAATGATTTGTAGTAATTTGACTCCTCACCCTCGAATTCGATCCAAAGGAAATGGGCCAAATTAAGGCGACACACGAAAAATGCAACTGGAATGGAAAAAACAGCGCGTTTTAACAAGGGCCTATTCCATATACACTGATCTCAGATAAATCTTTAGTAAGATTCTAAAATGAAATTAAATAAGAAAATAATTGGTTAAAGCTCTAACCTATATAAAAAGTCATGGTTAATATATTTAATGGGTATGATAGTGAGATCCACGTTATGTTAAAAGGTTAATATGAGTTTCCCTTGAAAGAAAAATCCTCATAGAGTTGTTAATCACCCTAAGGCCCCCGTTTGGTTTAAAGAAAATTGGAGGAAAGAAAAGGAAAATGTTGATTTTCCGACGGCTACAATGGTTTGGTTTGCATTTTCACTAAAAAAAAAAAATGTTTTCCGGCGATGGAAAATTTTCTCTTAAACATGGGAAAATCAATTCTTACAAAAAATAGTGGGAATTCATTTTCTGATGGATGGAGAAGATCAATCCACCCGTCGGGTTCGTCAGTAAAAGAAGCACCTTCGAGGATGCCTCCAATCATGCTCAAGTAAGGTTCAAGCAAAATTAATTGCAGATTTAATTTGATCACTAAAAAAAATTGATGATGTTGAAATTAATATTTTTTTTATTCAGGATAAATTGGTCTTTTGACTCATTTTCCCACCTTATTTTCTTCTAACCAAACATAAATTTTCTTATCAACTCATTTTCTTTTCCAATCTCAACCAAATGTAGAAACTGAAAATATTTTCTCCTTTATTCTATTTTTTTCATTTCCATTCATTTCCCTTCCTACCTTTCGCTGATCCAAACAGGGCATGATTGTTGTTAAACCAAATAAATATTATAGTTTGTACGTGGGTATTGCACTAACATTCTTCATCTTTCAATATTTTTTCTCTAATTCTTATAGTTAACAATCTTTAAGTTCATGATGTCCATTGCCCACCACTCTCTCCTCATCCTAAATTTCCTACGCAGTAAACTACAAATAATATTAAAATCGAAGAGTTCTTCCCTGCAAGTAGGAACCAAGGCACCGGGTGCACATTCTTGCGGCGGCAAGGGAATGGATAGACCTGGCTTCAGGTTTATTATTCTCATCCAAGTAGGACAAAACTCCGTCGGGAATCACATCTCCAACTGCGATAGTAGCCACTGACGCCGCCTGAACTGAGTAAAATGACAACTACGTCGGTGTATTACACTGATTCAAGCTTATATGGTTCCTGTTAAGTTCATTGTGGTAATGGTATGGGAAAATAGGAGTAATTGATATGCCTACTTTTGTCAATTTTAGATATCATAAGCAAGAGAGACCAAATTACAGCTTAGAACACTAGTTACAATCCAAGACTGAGAATGATTTCACCTCACTTGCAGATTCTTCCACTTAGCTCAGTGAACCATTACTTGCCAACCCACTATGGAATTGAGTCATGCTCAACCATGGCTGAACTCAAGCAATATCATTCCCTCTTCGTTAAACTCGGCCTCTCAACCAATAACGATGCTATGGGACGCATAATCAAGTTTTGCTCTTTGTCCTCAAATGGCGATTTCCCCTACGCTCTCCGAGTTTTCTGCACAATTCCGAACCCAGATGCGTTTATCTACAATACCATCATGAAAGGTTATTTGCAGAACCATCTGCCCAGAAATTGCATTATGTTGTATTCGTTGATGCTAGAAGAATCTCTGGTACCCAATAGTTTTACATTCCCGTCTGTTATAAGAGCTTGCTGTGTTGATAATGCTATTACCGAAGGAAAACAAGTGCATACCCATGTTGTGAAATTCGGATTTGGAGCAGATATCGTCTCCCAGAACAATCTAATTTTTATGTATATGAATTTTCAATCCTTGGATGAAGCCAGAAAGGTGTTTGACAAAATGACTGTTCGAGATGTGGTGTCCTGGACTACTATGATTACTGGGTATTCTCAATGGGGATTCATTGACGATGCCTTCAATGTGTTTGAACTTATGCCGGAGAAGAACTCTGTGTCTTGGAATGCCATGATTGCCTCTTGTGTTCAAAGCAACCGTTTCCAGGAAGCATTTGCTCTGTTTAATAAGATGGAGGAGGAAAAAGTGGAGTTGAATAAGTTCGTTGCTGCTAGTATATTAACTGCTTGCACAGGACTAGGAGTTTTAGGGCAGGGGAAGTGGATTCATAAACATATTGAGAAAACTGGGATTGAATTGGACACGAAACTTGCTACAACGATCATTGACATGTACTGTAAGTGTGGTTGTCTGGAGAAGGCATTTGAAGTTTTCAGTAAATTACCTGAGAAGGGAGTTTCTTCATGGAACTGCATGATTGGAGGGCTTGCAATGCATGGGAAAGGAGAAGATGCTATCAAGCTTTTTCGGGAGATGGAGAGGGAAATAGTCGAACTGGACTACATAACCTTCGTGAATCTCCTCAGTGCATGTGCTCATTCAGGTCTAGTTGAGGAGGGGCAATACTTCTTCCATTACATGATTCATGTCCACAAAATTGAACCCAGAAAAGAGCATTATGGCTGCATGGTTGATCTGCTTGCCCGGGCCGGAATGCTAGAAGAAGCGAGAAACATCATAGACAAAATGCCAATGAGTCCTGATGCAAGCATATTAGGAGCCCTTCTTGGAGCTTGTAAAATCCATAATAATCTCGAGTTAGGGGAGAAGATAGGCAAGAGGGTTATTGATCTAGAAGCTAAAAATAGTGGGCGATATGTGACATTAGCTAACATATATGCTAATGCTGGAAGATGGGAAGATGTTGCTAACATAAGAAAGTTAATGAATGAGAGGGGAGTGAAGAAGGAACCAGGTTTCTCCATCATTGAAATGGATGGAGTTATGAATGAATTCGTTGCAGGTGGAATGGCTCATCCTCATCCGGATCATGTTCAAGCCGAAGCAATATATGCCAAAGTCGAAGAAATGTTGGAATCGATCAGGTTGGCTGGCTATGTTCCTTACATTGATGCTGCATTGCATGACCTTGTTGAGGAGGAAAGAGAGAATCCCTTGTTCTACCACAGTGAGAAACTTGCAGTTGCTTATGGCTTGTTAAGGACCAAACAAGGTGAAACTCTACGTATCACCAAAAATCTGAGAATCTGTAGAGATTGTCACCAAGCAATCAAGCTAGTCTCCAAGGTTTTTGATCGTAATATAATAGTAAGAGACAGGAACCGTTTCCACCATTTTAGCAATGGAGATTGTTCTTGCAGAGACTATTGGTAACTGTTTGAAGGGATGTGTTGCTAGAATTTCTGTATGTATTCTATAGTCTTATGCCTAACCTTAAATTCAGCATGCTTAAAGCATAATATAAGGTGTTCATATTATCACAAAAGTGCCACAAGCATATGTTGTGCATAATTTTTGGTTAAATTGAGATTTTGATCTTTAAGTTGGTTTGTTGTTTTGAGATCTAATCCCTTCAATTTTGTTTCCAATGCCAAATAGCTCATTTTGTTTATAGACTAAACAACCATGATGTTCAACTTAGTTAATAAATGCCCATGATGTTGTCTCAACAGTAGAGAAGAACAACTAGATTGCGACTGGCAAAACAAGATCAAAATGAGGAAGAAAAAGATATCACTTAATATTATCGTACGTAATATTGTATGCACATCATATTATTTATTTATTTATTAAAAAGTTGTAAAATCTATGATGAATCATATATTAGCCTAGCCTTACATGGATTGGTAAGCTTTTCTTTATAAGTAATATATCTTCCCTTTCACAAAAAGGGGGGGGGGGTGGTTATACTTCTTTTAAACAGAGTAAATGGCCCATTGAGTTTATTAATTGAATTTCCTTTAGACTCGCTGAGTCGACTCAACCAAATTTCCCCTATATAAATAAATCCAAGACTAGTCCGTAACAATCTCATATCAATATGGGTTCTGAAAAACCTGTTTCATTAACATTCTGAAGCTTCTTATTTAGATGATATTGAAAACAATATGGTGCATTTTGTTTTGAAAAAACTATATGGAATAACATAAAATAGACCCATGGTTTATGGAATCTGTTTTCATTTATTTTGCATAAAAAATTATATTATTACTAAATCAGAAAAAAATTAAAAAATAAGGATAAATATTAATAAGAAATAAGGAACTTAATTAATTCTCATAAAAAGTTAATTATGTAAAAAATTAAAATTAAAATAAGAAAATGGGATAACACGGCCGGGTCGAGTTAACTCTTGAGCCTCTCACCCAGCCATCTACCCGCGACTCGCGATTCCTGGGCGATTCCGGCTTCTCCTCCTCCTCCGATCAAGCTCCGATCATACAAACATTATGAGAAACCTTCAAGTTATTTGAAGTTTTCTTCTTCCTTGCCAGAAAGCTAGAAATTCCTCTCAATGTTGCTCTCTAAATTATGAGAAACCTTCAAGTTATTTGAAACCTTCAGAGATATTAGCCTTCACCATCAGCTGCTCATTTTTCTGATTCTGCTTCCATCCCTTCCTGTTCAGGTAACGGCCCATGTATTATCTCATATCGGTGGGTTGAAAAGCATAGCTCGTCATTCTTTTGGTGATACCTGATCATAAATTTAATTTAATTAAATGAGTTCTCGCTCTTCTCTTTTCCTGAGTAAATTTACAGATCATAAATTGATTTTTCTTCTTCTTTGAAGGCTATTCCTCACAAGATCGAGATCATCATTAAATTCAGTATTTTTTGGCTTTTTTTCCTCCTTCCCAGTTTGAATTTTTATTTTTCATTTGTTCTCTTTGTTATGCTAGAAATATTAGTAGCTACTGACAATTTCAGCTTGAAATTCATTTATTTTTTATTTTCTGACTTGAGTAGGATATATGAATTAGCTTGATTAGCTATGTTGCTTTGGAAAATAAACAATTGTGAACTGTGTTGCTTTTGGTTTGGGTTAATCAGATACAAATTGCCAGCACCAAGCTAATAGAGCTTCAGGAAAGATGTAAAAGGAAGAAAACAAGCTAAAAAATTTGTTGGTTCCTCTCTGAAACAGTTAGTAATCTCCAAATGTTTCCCTTTTATCAAATGTTGTTGGAAATTTCTTAAATCTTATGTGAACTCTCAGCTCTTGGATAACTACTTTTAATTAACTATCCCCGTGGCAGTGTAATCTCAATGATATAAGCTATTTTCCCTTTTTTAAACGTCTTGCACCTGTCTTTCTCCTTGTCCTTATGTTTTCTGGCATGGTTCATGCAGTTTTAATTTTCTGGCTATACTATTTAGAGCTGGAGATCTGGGCAGCAATTTTTCTGCAAAAGTGCGCACCATGATCACTGGAACAGGGAAGGCCCTTAGATTGCTGGATATGTTGTAATTGTGGGATTTTGACATTCCTTAGGTTTGCATTCTTTCAGATGTGAACATAGGATTTCTGTTTTGGGTAAATATTTGAACTAATGGCTCCAATCCACTCCACCGGATTTGTTGATCCTGGTTGGGATCATGGTGTTGCTCAAGACGAGCGAAAGAAGAAGGTTAGATGCAATTACTGTGGAAAAATAGTTAGTGGTGGCATATACAGATTAAAGCAGCATCTAGCACGAGTTTCTGGGGAAGTGACTTGCTGTGAAAAGGCTCCAGAAGATGTCTACCTAAAAATGAAGGAAAACCTTGAAGGATGTCGTTCCAATAAGAAACAAAAGCAAGTTGAGGTACAAGCATATCTGAAGTTCCATTCTAATGATGAGGAAGATGAGGAAGAGCAAGTTGGGTATAGAAACAAAGGGAAGCAATTGATGGTTGATAGAAATTTCTATGTAAATTTGACTCCTCTTAGATCATTAGGATATGTTGACCCAGGATGGGAGCATGGCACTCCTCAGGATGAGAGAAAGAAGAAAGTCAAGTGCAATTACTGTGAAAAAGTTGTTAGTGGAGGTATCAATCGGTTTAAGCAGCATCTGGCAAGGATTCCTGGAGAGGTAGCACCATGCAAACATGCTCCTGAGGAAGTTTATCTTAAAATAAAAGAGAATATGAAAAGGCATCGCACGGGAAAGAGACATCGACGACCTGAGGGCAAGGACTTTCCAGATTTCTATTCAAAGTCTGATACTGAAGAGGAAGAAGACGATCAAGTTGATGATGCTGTGCATCACATGTCCAAGGAAACTCTGGTAGATGTTGAAAAGAGATTGTCTAAAGATTTAAGAAAGAACTTCAAGGGATTGTCACCTAGTAGGGGTCCTGAACCAGTATTAAGAAGATCAAGATCAGATTCTGTTTATTTGAAAAGGCCTAAGAATCAGACACCTCAAAGTTACAAACCACTAAAAGTCAAGACATGCCCCACTAAAAAATCACGCAAGGAAGTCATTTCTACAATTTGCAAGTTCTTTTATCATGCCGGGGTTCCTTTACAGGCTGCAAACTCCATATACTTTCACAAGATGCTGGAAGTAGTTGGTCAATATGGGCAAGGACTGGTATGCCCTTCAAGCCAACTTATTTCGGGACGGTTTCTTCAGGAAGAGATCAATACAATTAAGAATTACCTAGTTGAATACAAGGCTTCTTGGGCATTTACTGGTTGTTCTATAATGGCAGATAGTTGGAGAGATGCTCAGGGTAGGACTTTAATTAACTTTCTGGTTTCTTGCCCTCGTCGTATTTACTTTTTTTCGTCAGTTGATGCCACTAATGTTGTTGAAGATGCATCAAATTTATTTAAGCTTCTAGATGAAGTTGTGGAAGAAATAGGCGAGGAAAACATAGTGCAGGTATTTCGTGCCTTTGTAATCTTGCGGTATTTTTCTTCATTCTCAATTTAATCTAGCAGCAGCAGTTATTTGTCATTGTTTGTCTTCTCCCCGTTTTTGATAGGTAATTACTGAAAATACCCCCAGCTATAAAGCTGCTGGGAAAATGCTTGAAGAGAAGAGAAGCAACTTATTTTGGACCCCATGTGCCACCTATTGTATCGATAGGATGCTTGAAGATTTTATGAAGATAAAATGTGTTAAAGAGTGCATGGAAAAGGGCCAAAAAATTACAAAGCTTATATACAATCAAATATGGTTGTTAAATCTTATGAAGAATGAATATACTCAAGGGCAGGAGCTGCTAAAGCCAGCTGGCACCCAATATGCTTCTAGTTTTGCTACATTGCTAGGCTTGCTAGATCATAGAGTTGATCTTAGACGAATGTTTACGTCAAACAAATGGATTTCTTCTAGGTTCTCCAGCACAATTGAAGGAAAAGAGGTGGAAAAAATTATCTTGAATGCTACATTTTGGAAGAAAATGCAGTATGTCAGGAAGTCAGTAGACCCAATAATGCAAGTGCTTCAAAAGCTTTACAGCGGCGAAAGCTTGTCAATGCCATATATATACAACGACATGTACAGGGCTAAACTTGCTATCAAAACCATTCATGGTGATGATGCTCGTAAATATGAACCATTTTGGAAGGTGATAGACAACCACTGGAACTCTCTTTTCTATCACCCTCTTTATTTGGCTGCATACTTCTTAAATCCATCATACCGGTATCGTCCTGATTTTGTGGCGGTATGTGAGAATGTTGAAAATATTTCCTATTGGCAGCAAATATTTTCTTCAAATTTTCACCTAAAGTAAATATCTGTTTTATATGACTAGCATTCTGAGGTAGTGCGTGGACTTAATGAATGCATTGTGCGGCTGGAGCCAGATAATATGAGACGGATTTCAGCATCAATGCAGGTAAGATATCCTTGATGATATTTTTGTATGATGAAAGAATTACTCGAAACAAACTTACTATCAATTTTATGTTTTCCAGATTTCTGATTATAATTCTGCGAAAGCCGATCTTGGAACTGAATTGGCAATTAGCACTAGAACAGAGCTTGAACCAGGTAAACTGCTATGTGTTGTCATAAAAGCTTCTTCTGCAGATTCATTTACACGCATGTTTATTTCCATTAGATTAACTTTGAGTGGCTTTGTTCTTATTTTCTACATGCCCAGCTGCTTGGTGGCAACAACATGGAATAAGTTGCTTAGAACTGCAAAGAATAGCTGTGCGCATACTAAGTCAGACATGCTCATCCTTTGAGAGTGAGCGTGATTGGAGTATATATGATCAGATAAATAGTAAAAGGCGTAATCGTTTATCACAGAAGAAACTGAATGATCTCATCTATGTTCACTACAACTTGCGACTTAGAGAATGCCAATTAAGAAAAAGGTCCAAGGATTCGAGCTCTGTCTCTATTGATATTGTTCTGCTAGAGACTTTGCTTGATGACTGGGTAGTTGATGCAAACCTACAAAGTGCAAGTGGTGATAAGGTACTCAGTTTTTCAAAGTTTTATGAAACCTGCCCAAGGTCTTTTCTTGGGGGGTGAAAGTGAACTTGCTCGATTGTTAATAAAGCATTAAGTGGAAGTCCTTTAGATATTCTTATCAAGTGCTCGTTTGGGAGCACTTACAATATGTGATTTTATGTTTTATGAGATAAAACTCCTCTCATATTACTTTTGTACAATGTAAAATCACTTAAAATAAGCCCATCCAAATAAGTACTAAACCATAGTTGAGTCGATTGAGTGAAGTTTTTCTTTGCCTCCACCACATCATTATTCATCGATGTGAATGAAATGGCTTGTATTTGATGCTTACATATTTTGACTTTGCATTGTTGTTGTCATTCATGCTACTTAGAGTAAGTTTTCGAGTTCAAAGTTCATGGCCATCTTGGTGATGAGGGAAACATGCTCTTCATCAAGGTTCAATTTCTACCAAGGAGTGAAGGAGCTTCTGGAACTGATGGTGTATTGAATTCTGTGTCTTTCATTGTAGGTCATCAGTTTCGGAGGCGAACAAGACGATGAATGCGAAAATGACTCAATTGATTATGAAGAAGGAACGGCAAGGCCTGTAAAGGAATGCCTTGAGCTGGCTGCTATAGGTGATGTAGGATCATTGGATGTAGACGTCCCCACCATGATGAATCTGACCTGAATTATTTTGATGATGATCTAAGTGAGTAATTAGGTTACATGGATCAATCATTGGTTATTATATCTGTGCAGAAAAATATGAACACCTTTCTCTTCATAAGCCATATGTTGAATATTGAGAGTAAAATCAGTTTACATGCAATCTGTTCCCTTTTAATGATTTGATAACAGTATCCCAAAGCCACTTTAGACTTGGGAGTTGGGACTAATCTGAGTACAAAGAGTTTTTGCATCTTCTGACAAGTATGCTTGTTGTTGAAATCTGTCCTCTTTGTTTTATCCTTTTCTGACTCCAAATTACATCCCTGCAAAAGTCTTGGTACTTCTTCCATGTCGCTTGGATTGAGAGAAAAATGTCTGAAGAAGACTTATTTTCAGGATTATGGATTATATAAAGCTAACAACACGCCAGAAGTGTAATAAAAAATGCTACTTTTTTCCCAGCAATAATAAAGATTAAACTTTGAAAAAAAGTTAAGAAAATACTATTTAAACTTCGAAATTTTAAATCAATCCGATTGCCTGTAAGAGAGCATAGGTATTAATTATACTTAAATAGCAATTCACAACTCATTTTAATAAGAAATTATGGGATATTTTTTTTATCTTTTCCCTCACATTTAAATCTTTAAGATATAAATCCTCAAAAGAAAAATTATATATGTTATTCACACGTGACTTTATGACTCATGATTAAAATATCTCAACTCCATGCTTATATATTACGACAAATCATATAGAATAACAAAGGGTTAAGTACCAATTTTGCCCCGGAAGTACGCGCTTAGGGACAATGTTGCCCTGAAAGTTTTCAGTATAGCAATGTTGCCCTGGAAGTATCAAAACGTAGCAATATTGCCCCTCCGTTAAAAACCCTAACGGTTGACCGTTAGGGTTTTTAACGGAGGGGCAACATTGCTACGTTTTGATACTTTCAGGGCAACATTGGTACTTAACCTGAATAACAAATTACTAGTTTCATTGTCTATGCTTTGTACTCTACAAATTTTTTTTTTAAAAAAAGTTATTCCTACATATCATTAATATAAGATATATTTATCTAATTTTATTATATTAAGGAAGTTAGTTAAGTTAGTTAATATCATATGCATTTTCTGAAACATCCTAATCATCTTCACTAATTCCCTCTCTTCCTTCGATTAATTAGGAAAATGCTGACACATATAAAAAGGGTTAATGTGCAAAAATACATATGAGCTTTTTCCCCAGGAGCAAAAATAGATATATGCTTTTTTGAGAAGCAAAAATACACATGTAGTTATCATTTTAGTGCAAAAGTCACATCTCACCGTTAAGTCACTATTTACCGCCTTTAAGTTACTGTTCACCTCATCTCTTTCTCTCTCATCATAGTGAATAGTGACTTAACGGTGAGATATGATTTTTGCACTAAAATGATAACCACATGTGTATTTTTGCTCCTGGAAAAAAACTCATGTGTATTTTTGCACCTTAACCCCATATTAAAAAAAATATATTTTATATTTAGGCTAAGATTAAATCTCAAAATATTTCCTAAATAAGTACAGGAGGAACTATAAAATTTATATATATTTTTAATTAACGGGCAGGCATTGATACAATGATACCCTGGGGTACAAAATTCCCTCTTTTTTTTTTTTTGTTGTTGTTACAATACAAAATTCCATTTTGTTACTACTAGCGAGAACTTATGACTCAACTCTCAACATGTTTTTTTTTTTGTTGAAAATTGCACGCAAAAGAATGCTATTCAGCAGGGAATCTGGAAGTAACACTTAAAAAAAAAAAAAATCGTCAAAAGGGGAAATAGAATACTTCAGCCTAGGCAAAATCTCATCAAGTATTTTTTTTTTTTTTTTTTGGAAAAAGGTCCTATAAAGGCCTAAGAAAATATTAAAAAATTCTCACAAAAAATTTTAATGTTACAATAATCTAATTAACAACTTCAGCAACAGATCCTTAACATTTTTTGGTACCTTAAAGAGTTTTCCCTATTTTTTTCCTTACATCATTAAAAAAAAAAAAAAAGCCGAAACTTGTTTCTTTTTTATTTTTGGATACAGAAAAAAGTTTTGGAAGGGTTTGACACCAGTCCCCTACCAAGGCCAGGGCATGGCTCCGGGCTCTATGAGCACTTACTGGAGACTTACGAGATCGCCTATCAAAGGAGTCCCAGCGATGGCAGAGAGGATCGAACCCACGACTCAAGGGCCTAGTCCTGGATCCCTTACTATCTGTGCCAACTCTCATCGACGCCTAACCGTGTTTCTAAACCTCAGCTCGGATATTTTCGAGCCAAACCTAAGCCCACATATTTATTCCGGCCCAAATCGCAGCCCCGTATCTTTTTCTCAGCTCGGATTTTATAGAATTTAGGAGAATGTATCAAAAGAATTTAGGAGAATTGCTTGTTCCATACTTTCATAGTTTACCTAAATCGTCCGCCGGACAGGATGCGGGAGAGCAAGCCGGTGGTTGGCCTCTCATGGCAACCTAAGTTGCCTATCCCTTCTTCTTCTTCTTCTTCTTCGAAAGCAGTAACTGTTTCTCAGAACAAATCTCAACCCGATGCCTCTAGCAGTGCTATCTGGAAACCCAACTCCGAGCTTGTTGATGGCCTCTTCGTTCCGCCCAGCGATCCCAAAAAATTGAACAAGTTGCTCAGAAAGCAAGTTAAAGATACAGCCGGAAAATACTGGTATTCTTCCATTTCTACTACATACCATGTTCTAAATCCTTCTGTGTTACTTTGTTACTTTATTATTCTTTTCTCTTTTGTTCATTGTGATTCATATTTCCTCTTTTACTCAGGCTTACCTTCTGAGTTTTTCTTTGTTTTTTTTTTCTTTCGTATCTTTGTCAGGTTCGATATGCCTGCTCAAACCATGACCCCCGAGTTGGAGAAAGATCTGAAGCTATTGAAGGTTCTTTTAATTTTTTATTTCTTCTTTTCCTCTTTCATTTGAAGTATGTTAAATGTTGTGTTCTCTCTAAAATAACCAACTTTGGGTTACTCCAGTATGGCCAGAATGCAATTCTTTTCAAAAGATATGATTCTTCCTACATAGGGAGATAAAATTGGCATTTGACTACTGCGATGTTGGTTTCAATACAAATAAATTTGCGGTTTCTGCCTTTAGTTTCTTTGCACCGTTTGATACCCAAAAGAAAATCTATAGGTACTTAATACGTAGGAAAGGAAGAATAACTATTTCCTAGGCCTTTAATGTTTGTTTTGTTGATAATTCAGTGTTATATAAATGATTTAGATAAATGGGCAATATTATCTAGCAATCACTTTCTACTCCTTCGTATATATTATGCGTCTAGTACTACCTGACCTCTTTAAGTGAGCTTGATCTGATCGTTGCACTTAATGTGGTTAAATAAACTGCACTTTTATGTCTCATTTTTTATACAATGGCATGTTAAATTTTAGCAAACTAGTGGTATGCGTGGTGATGTAACCAACGATTTTAAGGATACAATTAAGGCTGAAGTTTTCTTTAAGTTGAAAAGATCAACATAAGAGACACCTTACCATGTCATGGATGTATAAACTGGTAGCGCAGTAGAAATTTTGGGGTTAAGTTCGTGTCAAAAATAGGATAGAAGTATTTGATAAGCTATATTTATTATGAATTTTGCTAAAAACCCAGATTTGACCGTATCTATCTATATTTGCATCTAGATTCCTGGTTTTGATTCTTGTTTATTATTATAGCCTTCTTACGTTTTAAAAGGAATGCTATGTGTTGATGGTTACAGTTGAGAGGTGCCATTGATCCCAAAAGGCACTACAAGAAGGGTGATTCCAAATCAAAAACATTACCCAAGTATTTCCAGGCAAGTCATTGTTTACACTAAATAGATAACTATCTAAAATTTATAGAACTTGTGCCGTCAAAATTTTTTAGCCACTTAATAACTTATGCATTTAAAGCATTTGAACATTATCAGGTGGGAACAGTTGTGGAGTCTTCAGAGGACTTTTACTCAGGAAGACTGACAAAGAAGGAGAGAAAAGCAACACTTGTTGATGAGTTGCTTTCTGACCCTGCCTTTTCAGCTTACAGGTAAGCTACACAATATATATTTGCCTTCATGGAATGATCTTGCAAGACTTGTTATTTTCATCTTGTGTGCATATTGTGGTGAGTTTACGTGTGGATATATCATAGATTTATAGCCATTAGAATCCATTTGGGAAAAAAACAAGTGACACTCGTGTGATCAAAAGTCTGCCAATTAGTGGGAGAGTGGGTATGTGTTATTATATTTATGTAGGTGCTCCACTTCAACATTTAATGTGGACACCACGCACTGAAGTGCAATAACATACGCTTTTACTCTTCTCTTGTTTATCATTTATTCTAGGAAACGGAAGGTCCGAGAGATTGAAGATAAGGGCCGACTAGGTGGAAATGATAGGTGGAAGATAAAAGGTCAGAGTTCACGGGTGCGTGCCAAGGAAAGGAGGGTCAAGAAAGGTAGGGATTAATGTATTGCCACCATATTAAAATTAAACATTGAACGTTGATTCAATGGCAACACCATTTCAGTTGTTGTCCTGAAGCAACACGAAAGGATCTTCTCTCCTGAGATTTTTGCCCCCCCGCCTGTAGGGAAATGAATAGCATTCCTTCTTGTACGTAGATGCAATAGTATTTTTGCCCCACTGAAGGTTGATGCAATGGTTACTGTTATGGAAAAATGTCATAACTTTTCTGGTATATCAAATTTATTTAAACTAGGCCTATGATGCCTGCAGTTTCTTCTTTTATCTTGCTTAATGTTTTCTCAATACCACTGTTATGTTTTATTCTACAACTTGGAGATGGGCAGGGTATTCCGTTGAAGGTTGCTCGCTTATAGGTTTGTTCACCATTGAAATCTAAATTAGTTGGGCAAAAAACTATAAATTACTTCAATATTTTGGTTTAGTCTAGTCCGTCGGTGTTAAGACTAAAGATGCCATATTACAAATCAACGTGGGTTTTTTCTTTGGTGATTTCATGATTCAATCAAAATTGTACGTATACGTAACTGGGACTGGTTGATTCTTCTCCAAAAAAAAAAAAAAAGGGTTTATTCGTCCCTTACATAATCCAGTAGGCAAATTCGGGTAGTCTCTTGACTATTTTGTTTAAGCCATTGACAAGGAAGAGCTCAATGAAATTGGCTTTCAGAGAGTTCAAAACTTCAGACTAAAATGATGTGTCTGACGAATACCGAGTTGTCATTTCATTGATCTCACAGAATTCAATTCACATTACAGTCTCAATCTATGATCGTTTCGTACTCTGACGGCCACGCCTAATAAGAAAAAGAAGCATAGTTGATAGTTATATGACTGTTTTTCCAACGAAATATAATACGATATGAAAAGAACAACAGTTATTCTACAATAAAAATTTACAATATATAAGGAAAGAACAACAATTAAAACCTTTAAAATAACTTTTCAATAGTGATCTACAATATATGAAGAAATAATGTGAAAAGAATTTTGTCTCAATTTACGTAAATAAACATTTATTCTTTCCACCCACTTAATCGCCACTCACCTCCAGTTCGGTGACTTGGGATGGGGGCCCCATGCCATTAAAATTCTCAGGATCAGACTAATTAAATGATTAGGCTGCAAATATCTGGAGCATTATCCCAATTCTAGCAACCTTATTGCTATAAACTAGCAATCATATCAACGTCATATACGACAGAAATTCCATTTCCAACAGGGCGGAATAATAAAAGTTTGAGAGCAAGGAGCGTTTGGGACTAAAGAAAGCTAAAAGCTGGATGTTGCATCAACGAGAGAATAATCTCTCGCGCATAATATTCGAGTACAGTATCATGACATCTGTACAAGAAAATTATCAATTACGAGAATGGAAAATCAACAGTAAATTTGTTGTTTTCTTGAGTCACTACCCTTTTGTCTTGCATTGCTGCTTCCTCCAGTAACATACGGCAACTAGGAGTTAGAAGGAACCAGAATAGTTACTTTCAGGGCAAAGGTTCTTGAGAATCTCCCAGACGAGACAAATGAAGATATGCATCAGTCCCTGTTAATAAACAACCAAGAACTGTTTTAGAACTCTCTCAATGGTTGAAGCAAGCACAAATTAACGCTGGTATGTCTATTTCATCTCTGGCTCTTGAGGAACATACATAGGATGTCTCAATTTTTCCAAGAAAAACTATTAATGGATATCAAGGCATTATGCAATTGTAGAAGAAAAGTTATATAAGCAAGCAATTATGAAGAATCAGTGATGGCTTAGGAATGATTAATAACATCTACCTAAGATAAAGCATGGGTACAAATATTGCAACACGACAATTTAAAGTGGCCAGGTTCTTTTTGGTGCTAACAGTATCTAGACATAATTCAAAATCTTTATATTATGTCAATACTTTAGACATGAAGATACTTTTTTTTCAAGTGTCCAATATACAAATCATGACTAACACAAGGAATAAAAAAACTTTGATTTGAATATGATACTTAAGGCAGTTGTCATGCCGACAAAAGTCCAAAAGATATTAGAATATGCCATTACTCATGTTTATAACCAAGTACCTAGCTGCATTGTAAAAATAAGCCATTAAACAACTTTCACAAGGTTCATGGGCTCATTTAAAATATGTCAAATTAATGGCATCAGATCTAATGGCCAACAGTCCAACACAGGAGAGATGCATATTTTCTGTGAGACCTGAATAAAAACTGGGGAAAAAGACAAAAAAAAAAAAAAATACCACTTGAACTTCAAAATTCCAAACAAGCAATTTCTTATTAGAATGGTTTATCAATTGCTATACTGTTGTAGTTAATCCCTATATTCTTGTGGGCGACAAGACTGAATTAGAATTTTGAAGTTCAAATGGTATTTTCTTTTCATTTTCCTTTTTACAATAGATGGACACAGCTGTATCGTATAGAATTGCAATCAGATCAAGTCTCTAAATTTTTCCTCCCACAATACATTATACAGTGAATACACAAAAAATTGCCATACAAAACTAAAGTAGAATACTGGAAGGAAATCAGAATGAAATATATCGCAGAAGACAGCCACTAGAAATAGTTATGCTGATTTACTTACCATATCCTTCCATGGAGATTATTTGAAGATCACCCCCAAAGTACCGAGCATACAAGCGGCTAATAGGAAGTCCATATCCATATCCAGCCATTGTCACAGCATTAGCTGTTATAATATCCGAATGCTCATCCAATGGATTTCTAGCAGTACTGTAGAGATATGTAAAAATTTTTGAAAGGCCGCTTCTTGGAATTCCACCTCCCTCATCTGAAACCTACAATGCCAATCACACCAACTACCTTAACGAAGCAATTTCATGCTGGCGCAATAAAACATCCAATACAAAAGGCCAAAAATTTGTGATTGTATTTATTAAGATATGGAAACAAAATACCTTTATGGTAACATCCTCTACTCCATCAGCAACTATTATTCTGATGGGAGGTACAACTTTGTCAGAATCCATATATCGCTCTTGGACAGCACGCAGTGAGTTCTTAACCAACTCGAATACCATAAGATGCAAGTGAGCAGGGACATACCTGTTACAAATACATTGAAAAAAAAAAAACTATAAAGGAAAGGAACAGAAACAAGTTCTCAACTACAATAAGCATGTCAAAATGATATAACCATTCTAAAATAAGAAAGGAACAAAAAAAAAAAAAAAGGGGGCAGAGAAATAAGGTTGGACAAGAAATGACAAAAAATAACAGCAAAATGAAAATAAATTACTTCAGGAAAGTAAGAATTAAGAAACAAGTTACTCACGGAAAAGTAAAATTAAGATCCCCATAAATCTCAACATCTGGAGCACTGCCATATTCACGATAACATATAGCACGAGCATCTTCACCAGCAGTCCTTGCCACCTCCATAGGAGACATTTTTGTATGAATATAGCCGACAACATGAGGAGGCGGATTGGGATTGTGCAACTCAACGTGCTGCCCTATATCCCACCAAAAAAACCATACCCACAGATTGAGTTTAGTGGTCAGACCAATAACTTTTAGACTCCAATAAGGCAAGTAAAATGTCGTGTGAACTTACCAATAAGCATACGGATTCCAATTCTTGACATGTAGAAACGATCAAGGAATTGCTGAATATCATCAAGATCTTCATAAACTATCCTTGGATCCATACCTTTCTTTAACTGTTGAATACCTAAGGCCATTGTGGGTACCACATTGTTGTGTCTCACCTTGATGGCCTTAATCATTTCAGTAAATTCTGTCTCATCATTCATATTCTTGATCTCAGGAAATGTTCTAAGATCACGGAAGGAATCTAAGTACCAATCTCGAACCTAAAAACAAACAATTTAAAGCACATAATTTAATGATCAATTGCCTTTTCTAAAACAAGTCCAGGTAAAAGTAAAACAAGTTTTGGAGCAACGGGCTACTTTTAAGAATAAAAGTTGATAAACTTCCGCAACCACGACCTGAAAAGCTACAAGGTCGAAGACCAATGAAAATTATCAAATTGAAGGAACAGTAAAATTTCATTTTTGACAGTGTAAGCATTCAGTGGTGGAAGAAAGAAGCAAACGAGTACTCGTATAGAATAGTAATTAACACTGTTGTCATACAACTTGCCCAGTTTATCTCGAGTACATATAAGTTTTCATTTCAAATTTTAAATTGACATTTAAGATCTGCAACTCCTAAAGTTTCATCCAAGTTAAAAACTGTAAATAGAAAAATAGTTAAAAAAAAAAAAGGATTCAGCAAAGTTTCCATTCGAACTCATGTTAAAAGAGGCTCAAGTTCCTTGAAACCAAGGAGAACTTCACATACTAAATTACTCACATCTCAACTGCAAAGACCAGGAAACTATATTATATTATTGACAATATTTTTTTTATTGAAAACATCACTTTTGCAAATTCGCAGATAGTTAAACTCTCAATTCTCACGATTCAGTCAGCAAGGAAAAATAAGCCAAGGAAATTAGTAAAATGAACTATACGAACAGAAAAAACCTCGTAAGGAGGGGGGAGGTTCTGATAAAAGAAATCCACAAGAAAACATAACATTGAATGCAGGAAGAGAAGAAATAAGGGTACAGAACAAGCAGTACCTTCAAAACAGCAGGCTTTTCAGATAATCCATACGGAAGCCTCTCGAGTTCAATAGCTCTTCTAGCAATCCTAATGGGAAGTTCCTTGTGAAGGAACTGAGCGGAAATCAACAGATGCTTATCAGGGGGTTTGGACCCAAATTCCATCATGTACCTCAAGCTCACCCCCGTCTGCTTCAAACAACCCCATTTGTGAACGTCCTCGATCAAACCCTTGGAAAAGGATTCGCAGGCCTTCTTAGCCGCCATTGATCAGTTCTGTGGCCGAGAACAAGAACAGAAAGGTCCAGTTTGGGTAAAGAATCGGAGCAGAAACAATCAGCATGCAAGCCAAGCACTACACAATGCAAAAATGACATAGATAACGCGAAAGAATCCCAAATTGAGAGGAAAAGAAAGAGAAGAATCCCCTTCCGTAGAGGGACAAATTGACAGGTGAGGAAGATGGGTCCTCAAGAAAAGAAACTATGGTTAGATTTTAACCATAGATACATGCACATATTGAAATTTCATTCATTATCGAATTGAGGCTTGATGAAGCCAGAAAAAACTGTAAGTTTTCGAAGGGATAAACGTTGTTTTAAATCTTCTAAATACCTTATTCCCAATATAATTCCCCGCTTGCAAGAGGCCCTGTTTCTTTCACCACTTGACCATTCTCTTGGATGATATTATGTTTGACATGCGGATCCAATAGGGGTCGTACTCGTGTCATCTGATGACGCTATTTCGGGTCTTCCACTCTCCTATCATGGTTACTTAGTGCCTCTTTGAAACAAATCCCTCTCCGAAGTGAAGATTAGGAGTCTTTGTTAGAGTTCATATAATGTCTTGTTGATAATCTGATTCTACAAAAAAAAAAAAAAAAAAAACAGTCAAATTGTGGTTTTAGAGATCCCTTTTTCACAAGGCGGATCTCAAAACGAAAAACAGAAATCCTCTTTGACATATTTATCCCGTAAGCTTTTAAATAGCTAAAACTAACATGCACTTACATTCAGATTTTGCCATGTTGAATAGCAATATAGCATATATATTAAATACAAAGTACTCCTCATTTATATTTGTTTTTTAAGATGTCCTTATTAATTATACTCTTTTATATCCTATTTATAAAAGCTTGATAAATAAATTACGAAGTTTAAAAAAATGGTAAGAATTATTTAAAAACAATAAATGTATCTAAAATACATTTTATTTTAATGAATTATGTCATTATTTATAAGGAGCGAGTAAGAGAGAGAAATAGAGTGAATATGGGTACCAACGACCTTTTAATTACTATAGTGTATGTAATTGATTAAGGGAAAATAGAAAAAAAAATATTAAATGTTCAGACAACTCTTATCAAACTCTGATAAACAAAATCAAGACAATTTAAATTGTGAACTCGTATAAAATGAACTAAAGGGAGTACATGCTAAAGAATTATGCACTATCAATAAAGGTTGATCCAATTGATAAGAGAGTTGGTTCATAACAATAAAGTTGCGGTTCAAATCTCACCAATGTAATTACCTTATTTGTGGGCAATTAATAAGTATTTTTTTAAGTGCTTTTTGGGCCCGAAGACATGTCCAGACCTTGTTGAACCTCCAGGACCCAACTCACCTAAACTTTTTAAAATAAAATAAAATAAAAAGAATTTTGCACTAGGGGTAGTTTTATTGTAGATATTTGAGGAAGAATTTTAGAGATCCATACAATTTTTTAACAAAATAACTAATTTAACTGATATTTTTAACCTATTCAAAATAGTTGAGTATACCTTAAAGACTGCTTATGAGTAGTATTATTCAAATAGTTATTGGACGACTTAGAACTGGTTTGGATGTTGATTTTGGAGAAGGGATTTACAAGGTAGAAATAGTTTTTAGAGAATAGCTTTTGCATAATGGATTTTGGAAAAAAAAAAAATGACAGTGTTTAGATATTATTATCATAATAGCTTTTTTAGAGTAAAATTTACCAAAAAGGGCATTAGCTTTTGAAAATTGAGTACAGAACTAAATGAGGACATTTTGGGGTTTTGACAATGATGGTGGGCCCACTTCTGCAAAAGGAGGTTGAAAATTGAAAAAAAAAAGTTGAATTTTGAAAAATCTATGTTTTGGGGTCAAAACCTAGGTTTTGTATTCAGAATAACTTTTGAAAAAAAGATAGATGCTTGTCAAACTTTTTCTAAAACTTGGGTTTTGGAAACTCTCAAACACCCTCTTAATCTTATTCACTTATTTATTTAATTTTTTGCATAATCAAGGGGTTTTCCCTTTAAAATTTAGAGAAAAAAGGGTTTTTACCTCTCTTAGCAGGTGTGTTTATTAATATTCAAATGTATATTTTTTTAAAAAAAATTATTGTTGCTTACCATATCAACTAATAGCTTGTTAATATTTTAATCATTTATTTATTTTTTATGATTTTATATTATTATTGTAATGATATTTGTAAAACCCACGTGACTGACGTTACACGGTTAAGGTGAGCAATTATTTTAGAACCCTTGTCAAGATGAGCGTGATCCTCACAACAAGTAACATGAAATGGTAGTACAACACTCGCACACGCATGTAATCAGTGATAGTAAAATGAAAATTGAGAGGAATTTTGGTAATGAAGCATGAAGTTTATGTAAAAAACTTTGGGAGATTTGTGATAAGGTCTCCAGAAAATATTTAATTATCCTAAAATCTAATAATAACTGATGAATATATAATGACATAGGTTAGTATAAAAAATAATAACGGATTTATATTCATCTTTTTTTTTATTATTGAAACTTTTTTGTAATTAATTTCTTTATTTAGGATGTTACTATAATTACCTTTGAAACTTTTGGTCAAATAGAGAGCAGCCACGTATGAGTGCTAATAGGATGAGCGGTAATGTGAATATTAATGCTGCAAGATTAAGGAAGAAAAATTTGTAAGGCCTTATTTGAAACTGCAATTAATATACGAGAAAAGTTTCATCTTACAAAAACATACTTACAAATTACGAATAAGCAGCGCCAATCAAGCATATAGTTGTATTCTTTCCAGTAATCCTTATAAACAATTTCTCTCTCTTAGATCTTAGTCTTTTTATAAGTAACTTTCTCCTTATCTCAAAATTCAGACTACCTTTTTTCTTTTTTATCGTATTTAATTAACATATTTATATTAATTATCCTCACTCATCATTAATTCCTTTTCATTCACTCATTTATTACACATTATCTCTCATATTTTTTTACTCATTATTCTTCATATAATCTTTTTACAAATAGAAGCATATTTAGAATAAACATAACTTTTATTGACATATTTATTATTTTTAACTAAAAACTATTTAAAAAAAAAGACTAATGAAAGTATTAAATATGAGGATAAGGGATGGACCCAAGAAAAAGAAAGGGTTGGCATGTGTGCCAAGCAAGGGCAGACATAGGGGTGTTAGGGGTGGCCTCGTCCCCCCCAAATTATAGAAAATGATTCAAATTTTTAAGAAATTCTCTTTAAGCCTCATAAAGTTTCATGATTTTCACTTTAGTCTCTTAATATAATGTTACATGGAGGGATTAAAATGAAAATATTGAAATTTTTATGAGGCTTAAATATAGTTTCATGAACATTTACGTTTTATTATGTAATTTTTATCTCCCAAATTGTCATTCCTGGTTCCACCCCTAATGCCAAGCATTGCCACTGAGGGGTGTGTGTGGACATATCATTTATATTTTCATCCTTCTCAAGTACTCTCTCTCTCTCTCTCTCAGCTAAAGTTAATATTTTAAAAAATATTAAAAATTTAATTAAAATATTTATATTTATCATTTTTAAAAATATTTTTCTAACTTGTAATCTCATATATATAATGTCATAATATGCATCATATGATAGGACAAAGGAATTTATTTAATATTTAAAAAAAAGTTAACTATATTTAGTGCCTGTTTGGATCCTCTTATTTTTAGCTTACCTTCTCCTTATCAGTAAAAGCTAGACCAAACAAACTTTTACAAAAGCTCTTATAATAAAAAGAGTTTTTTTCACAAAGAAGAAAAAGGCCAAAAACCAGAAGTTCTCAGGAGAAACTTTTTTTTTAAAGCTCTTATCCCAAAATTTCTTTCCTTTTTTCTTTATTTTTGGGAAAAATCCCACACAAAAAGAAGTTTGAAAATAGAAAAAAAAATTGAATATTGATAATAAATAAGATCTTTTTACATTTTTTTATTCCTTTCTCATGAGAATTTTACATAAGGTTTTAATATGTTCAGATAAAGTTTTTACAAATCTCAGATCTTAAGTCACCATTCGCTACAATGGTTATGTATTGATTCTCATTTCTAATAAAAGTTTATTAACTTTATATAAGGTTTTAAGAAGTGACGGACCCATGAATTTTAAGGACAGAGGACGAAAATAAAAAAATAATATATCATAAATAAAAAGTACTTAAAATACAATATAGATCTAATATGCAAAAAATTAAAAGCAATCTATTATAAAAAATTAAGATCACTTTATTTAACTTTTACTCTACATGTTTTCATATTGCTAAACTTATCTATAATTGAATTTATGCTAAAACTCAAAACAATTTTTTTTTCAATGTATGTAATCAAAAAATCATTAAGAAATTGGTCTTCTATCCTATTTTGAAGCTTGTTTTTTTATTATCTTAATAGAGAGAAATATATTCTAGTAATGGCTATAGAAATTGGAAGAATGAATACAAGTCTAATCACTTTATCAATAAGAAAGTAAATGATGTACTTTATGGTTCTTATTAGCCCTAGACATAATTCAGATGTAGTTGATAAATTAATCAAATATGAATATTTAGGAATATCATGCTCAAAATATTGTAACTCTATCTTCAAATGCAATTTTTCTTGTTATGTGAAATTTCTAAAATAAAATTTATTAATAAGTTTGCAAATATCATTACTATTAAATGATTAGTACCTATTTTTTGGATCTAAAATCATGTTCAAAGCAAATAATTCAACAACATTATAATTGAATTTGCTATTTAATTCTTGCAATTGATAGTCAATTACAGTATAAAAGAATTAAGCTCCCACGAGTATAATGATGGATTTGGACTATAGATGACCTAATTAAAACAAGGAGCTTAATTACTAAAATATTATTTTATTATATATATATAATTTTTTATTAAAAAAACTAGGGGGGCGGGGGCCACCCCTTGCCCCCCATGTAGGTCCACCCTTGGTTTTAACAAAACAACTCATTTATACAACTTGACCCAATATTTTTATCTAGTTTGTTACATGATCTGCAACAAACAAATCAACAATACTTTAATTCAAGAACTTTTATATTTTATCACTTTCCAAAAAAAAAGGGGCACGAATCCACTATTTTACAAATTGACATTAAAGTTTCACAACTTCAAATTTCATGTGAATGGAATACTAGTTAACAATTTGTAAGACTACTGAATTATTTTTAATTGTGCTCCACTATTGGCAAATCTATTCACATAATATTTTTATTTTGTGAATTATTGATAGTTTAAATGTTATTTTATAATATACCTTTTATGATAATTTTTATTAGAAAAAGTGTTTATGACAAAAATTTTGCCAAACAGTTTAAATTTAATTTGAGTTTTTAAGTAACTTTTAAACTAAATAATTTATATAACCATTATATAGATTTTAGTTTTTTGTAAAAGTTTTTTTTTCAGCTTTAGTTTAAAAGTAACTTTTAGCTTTAAAAAAAAAAAATATACAAACACACTTTTATTAGAATAGATTGTCTAATATTTAATACGGAGGGAACATCCGCATGTGTGAATTGTCTCTCTCAAACACATGGTTGGGGAAAAAAAATGCATCTCTAACACTCAAATTCAAATATCTTATCCACAACATGACACTTCTGCACCAAAAGGTCTCTCCAAAACGTGAATCTCATGGTGCCATAATATTTACGGTGGACCCACATTTTCGCCTTCTTTAACCAAGATTCTAAGTCGTGGTAATTAAACTAAAAACGCCATTTTATTTTGTGTCGTGGGTGAGATGCATGCACTAGCAATAATTAGTTCAATTTAATTACACAATTAAAAGAAGTACGTCCCATTTCCACAGTAAAGTGATTTTTTTTTTTTTTTTGCTTAACAGTAAAGTGAAATATTCACTTTTTATTAATACTCCATATATAAATCACTTCAACTAATTTATTAAACTTATGAAATGATAGTTAACTTATTAAATTTATCTTAAATTAGAAAGAAAAAAAATAATCCTACCCGTATTAAATGAAATTTTAAATTGGAGATAAAAATATAAGGAGCTAAGTTTAATTAAATATTATTTATAGTGACAAAATTGATAGGTAATCAATTTCGTACATTCCAAAGTTATTATGATACTGGTAACTTACTTCTCTATCTTATAAGGTAGAAAGATAAGATTTTTTTTTTAGCACCTCCAGGTTCAATTCTTAATATAATACTCCTACTTTGTTTGTGGCAGTACTATAGGATGAGAGGTAATATTATTTATAATTCATATTATTAAATTTTTTATATGAATATATGAGTTTTCCTTTGTCAATTATTGTGTAACTTTTGGTCTCATGGAGTACAAGATATATTAAATAGAAACAAAATAGGAATGTTGTTAACTTTTACAACATAATTAATGAGGCTTAAGTGTTTTTTTTTTTTTTTGTAAAACATGTTAAAGTGACTCATAAATAGGATAATATGAGTATATTATGAACAAGATGAAATATATTAGATAGAAATAAAATTAGAAAGATTAAATGTTAAGGCTTTAATAAGATTTAATATTTTTTATCCAGGCGAGTTATGTTGAAACTATCTTTTTATAAGTAAGTTCAAAAGTGAACTTTGATACTAAATATCATATATATTTTTCCAACTACATCTCTTACCTTTATTATTTTTTTCCTAATTAATTTATTTGATTTTATAAATTGATGTATGATCTAATTATACATAGAAGTATTTCTATAAAAAAAATCATGTTATATATGCTCTAGTTAAATAATCTATTTAAGTTTTTTAAATTAATCAATTAATTTTTATATTAAAATCTGGAGGTATCATGATTCATAGGAATTCAAACACCTAACATGTGATGCTAGATTGTTGGGTGGGAAATATCTCATTGTCTCATGCCAAGCCAATGAAATCACATTAATGAAAATATACATGAGCTTTTTTTTTAAAAGTGCCCAGCACCACATGTTTTTATTTTTATAATAAAAATACACACGTGCTTACCATTTTAGAGCAAAAGTCACATCCAACCGTTAAGTTACTGTTCACCGTAATGAGAGAGAAAGAAACGAAGTGAACAACAACATAACGGCGGTGAACAATAACTTAACGGTGGGATGTAACTCTTACTCTAAAATGGTAACCACGTGTATAATTTTGTCCAAAAATAAAGTATGTAGTGTTGGACACTCATAGAGAAAAAACTCATATGTATTTTTACATTTTAACCCTTAATTTTAGATGCTATTAATATCGGTGCGACCGATTGTTGTGAGTTGCAAGCCTAATTAATTGTCACCACTTTGATTGCGTCGTCAGATGCAGGGTGGTCCAATCTAGAGCCCCCTTTGGCTTTTAATTCCGCCGTGATCATCACTCGACTGAATATTCATCCTAAGCCATATTTAACTTAAAAAAAAAAATCATGAAGTTAAATAAATTAATCAATAAAAAAATATGTTGTATATTATGTGATTAGAATATATCAATTCACAAATCAAACAACTTAGTTTAGTATTTTAAAAAAAAAAGAAAAATATCAATATTTTAAAATAATTTGTTTTGTTTTGTTAATCTCCGAAAAAAATTTAATTATGTTTTATATAAGGATGAATAACATATTTTGATTTATTATACTCGTTTATTAATATATTTTATATTTGGGGTCCCATTATATCTATTATTCTAAAAAAATGATCATGCGATCATGGATGCTCAATAATTACATATATAACTTTTACATAATATTAAAGTCAGTTAATCAATGCAATATTTCAAATATGATTAAATTTAAATCTTATAAAAAATTGAAAATTATAATAAAGGACCTAGCATAAATAATATTTAGGGTAAATGTGCAAAAATACACATGAGCTTTTTCCTCAGGAGCGCCCAACACCACATGTGTTTTTTTGGTGTTTTTTTCTTTGAAAAAAAAAAACACATGTGGTTACCATTTTAGAGCAAAAGTCACATCCTGTTATCATGTTATTGTTCATCATGATAAGAGAGAAAGAGATTAAGTGAACAGTGACATGACGGCAGTAAATAGTAACATAATGGTGGGATGCGACTTTTACTCCAAAATGGTAACCACATGTGTATTTTTGCTCCGAAAAAAAACATGAGGTGCTAGGCGTTCATTGGGAAAAAGTTTATGTGTATTTTTGCACCTTAATCCTAATATTTATTAAGAAATACAAAAAAATAGTAGTTAATTTGAAAGACCATAAGTTAAAATATTAAAATATAAAGACTAAATTGCTATAGTGTTATCTCCAAATCCTACTCTTCACGTACTTTGCCAAACCATTTTGGCAGTAAGATTTTTCAATGCAGGGTTCTCACTCATATGGAGCGACTATAACAAAAAATAAATTGTTAAAGCATTATCATAGAGCGATCTAAACGATATTCAAGTATTTTCTTTATGTACATAATACAGAATCAGACATGCACATAATGCTTATTACTTTTTTCACATTAGGCAAAAACAATGTACTGTTCATGTGATACAATAATAAACTTAAAAATACGCCTATTAAAGATTAGAAAAGAAAGGAAAAAAAAATTAAGACCAACAAAAATGATAATGTTAATGGGAAGAACTCTAAGAGGTGAAGAATAGCAGTTACACACTTAGATGTAAGTCATCAACAAACTAACACGAAAATGTTAATGCAAGTCATCAATAAAAATGAAGGTGAAGCCGCCTTGTTTTAGAAGAATAAGATAATTTGAATACGTATCTATTTGTTATTGATCATTAACCACTTTAAATCCTTAGTTTTTTTAAAAAAAATTACTCCAAATTTGGTTAGAAAGATATAAGAAATCTAGCGAAGGGCAATTTAGTCTTTCTATTTTGATATTTTAATGTATGGTCCTTCAAAATTATTACTATATGATCATTTTTAATAAATATTATTTATTATATGTCATTTGTTATAATTTTCCCTATAAAAAATATCTTCCATAAACATGAAAGTTAATAATGTTTTTTTATAAATTGTAGCACGTGTTGTCAAACTATGTCAATCGTATTACCAAACTTTAATGTCAAATATAATATAATTTTTTAATTACATATTTTGCATCTATCATTTATCTGTTAACCAATTTGTTTGACCCGTGAATTGATATATGATGTAATTATACACATAAATATTTTCAAAAGATCATGTTATATATATATATATTATAATTAAATAATTCTTAAATTTCTTAAGTTAATCAATTTTTATATTAAAAACCGAAGGTGTCATAGAAATTCAAACGCTTAAGATAAGATGCTAGATTGTTGGGTAGGAAATATCTCATTGTCTCATGTCAAGTAAACGAAACCATGTGTATGTTTAATTTTGAATGCAATTAAAATCGGTACGCCCGATTGTTGTGAGTTGCAAGCCTAATTTTTTTTTATATTAAAAATTTAAGTAAGGAGCCGGGCTCAACCACAATTCAAGGGCAGGGCATTTGAAGCCCGGTCCACAAGGGATACCGCTTTGATTAAAGCGTCGTCAGATGTGGGGTAGGAGTGCTGGGTGGTCCAGCCCATTTGGCTTTTAATTCTGCTCTCACCATCACTCCAATAAGTACTTCTCCTAAGCCATATTTAACCTTTTTAAAAAAAATAAAATTAAAAAAATTAAATAAGTTAGTCAATAAAAAAAATATGTCGTGCATCATTTAATTAAAGTCAGTTCATAAGTCAAATAACTTAATTTAGTATAAAAGAGATAAATATTAAAACTTTAAAGTAATTTATTCAACTTTATTAATCTCTATACAAAATTCAGTTATGTTTTATATTAAAGATTGAAGGAAAACATATTTTGATTTATTATACTCATTTATTATTATATTTTATATTTGAGGTCTCATTATAATGATTATTCTAAAAAAATATTTCTATTGAAGATTAGAAAAGAAGCAAAAAGAAAAAAGAAAAAGACATTAAGACGAGCAAAAGCGATAATATTATTGGGAAAAACTCTGGGAGGTGAAGATTTTAGAGTCACACACTTAGATGCACGTCATCGACAGATATGAAAATGTTAATGCAAATCATCATAAAAATGAAGGTGAAGTCACCTTGTTTTGGAATGATAAGATAATTTGAACTGGCATATATTTGTTATTAATCATCGATTACTCTACATCCTTAACTTAAAAAAATCTCTCCTAATTCAGCTAGAAAGAACATAAGAAATATGGATAAGGGTAATTTAGTCTTTCTATTTTAATATTTTAATTTCCGATTCTTCAAAATAATTACCATTTTTATGATCCTTTTTAATAAATATTATTTATCCTCCATCTTTGGTTATAATTTTCCCTATAGAAATCTCTCCATAAACATGAAAGTTAATAATGTTTTTTTATAAATTGTGGCACATGTTGCCGAACTATGTCAATCGTATTACCAAACCTACCTCAATCCTCTAGTTGTTCGTCATTAATTCATTCCCATTTTTATTTTAACGTACAAAATTATTAAAAGTTTAATACAAAATAGCGGATTGAGATTTTGTGGTGCGTTTTATATTTTTTTTATTTGTCAAGTTCGATTGAATTAAGGGAAGACCCGACAACGTCACCATTTTTTATGTTTATGGTTTCGTGGAAACAAATTAAGGTTAGAGACTTACGTAACAAAACATAATTTCTAAAAAATAAAACAATCAACCTTGTCGCTTCTAAAATACTCCCTCTGGTTCTAATTATAAGAAATAGTTGAATTTTTTTAGAGAGATTAAAGAAGTTAATCAAATTATTTTTGAGTATTTTTATTTTTATTTTTTTTCAAATTAATTGGTTTGACTAATAAATTAATATATAATCTAAAGATACATAACATATGAAATGATTAAGTAACTTATTCAACTTTCTTAATCCATCCAAAGAAAGTCAACTATATCTTATAATTAAAATTGGGGGAGGTAGTACTTAAAAACCGCCGTCAATCAAGTTGTCTTTGTTATTAAATTGATAATTAGATCAAACAGACCAATTGAAGCAGTCAATTAATTAATTAAACGACTAATGAAATAATAAAGTGAGTCTCAATTTATGTTAAATTACAATTTCCTGGTTGGAGCAATGTCTTTGCGTAATCGTCTCAGAATTCCATGAACATGACTCAGCAACTTTGGATTTATGGGTAATCCACGTGTGCCTGCTTTGCTTATTCAGCCTTCACTTTAAATTTATTTTAAAAATAAATTCATGGGATAGAATATTCTAGTTTTTGTCAGATTAGTGAATTACGGCAACTTTAACAAACCTAACGAAAAAGCTACATTAATTTCATTTATATTCTTAAACATGGGCAATTACAAAATTTTCCTATAATTTAGTTTGGATCAAACTAAGAATATAAAGGGAGAACATTTTAATTGAAAAATTAATAATCAAAATCTTGAATGATAAATCAATAAAGATGCTAATTCACATATGATTAATGTAGTTAATTAAACTAAATTGTATTGAGATGATATAGATTTAGAATAATTTTAAAAATTTAAAGGAGGGAGATTATAATAAATAAAAAGTACAAAAAAAATAAAGTTATATAATAAATATAAAAAAGAAGACAATCAAAAGTTGAAAATGTTACGTTTTTACAGCCATTGGATCCAAAGTATCCAAATTATTGACATAAAGTAGATTTCATGGAAAGCACTTAGCTGAGAGAACATTGCAGCTGACGACAAGCAAGAAGTAGCTCAACAGCCAACGTGTTCGGCAAATATTGTATAATAAAGTTCGCTTTCTCTCTAAATTAAGACAGTACATTAATAGCGATAAGATGATTAATTGGTTAATGTTATGAATATACTAATTATGTGGATATACATTGACCCTTGGTTGGTATACCTTATGAATTTATATAAGGTATAATAGTGATGTACATATATATGTGTGTGTGTGTGTGTATATTTATTGTGACAGTTTGATTACGCCCTATGTGTAATTGACTAGCGGATAAATATATTAAGACCCGGTCGCTTGAGTCATTTCGAAATTATTTCCACTTGTTTTTATCATAAGCTTCTTCTCCATGATTTTGTGATTTTTGTTACAAAGTTTTTTGTGAGTTGCTCCTACAAGTTTTTACCGTATGCCCTTTATTGCTTAATATTATTCTTTTGATTTTTAATATAAGACATATTTATCTAATTTAATTAGATTAAGAAAATTAATTGAGTTATTTAAATGACATGTATTTTCAAAAACATCCTAATCATTTTTTTTAATCCACCCATCCCCTCTTCTCATTTATTATTGTTAAGGGAGTATCAATAGCTATAAATTAAAAAAAGATTGACAAATATAAAAAATAAGTCTTATATTTAAAACTAAAATTAATTCTCTAAATATATTTTATATCAAGGACCGGAGGGAGTATCTAACTAAGCAAACAATCTTGTAACTAAATCATTTTCCTCTATTAAATGAATTAATTTTATTGAGGATAATTTTAACAATTTATAAGCATGAGCTAATGTTTATTAATTAAAGCCTTTAGTTTATATATTAACAGGTTCCTCTAATAAAAAGTAGGGCGATTCTATAACATAAAGGCGCAAGTACACAAAGCACACATTGAGCTAGAAATTAAATACATTATGAATATACTTGGTATATTTATATATAAATTTTTACATATATATGTCTAAAGAAATATATGTTCAGCGTACAACTGAGCTTTGTTAGGTAAGTTTTAATGCCTATAAATAGAATGCCTTGTAATCATATTTTGCATTGGAAAAAAGACTTGAATGAGAATTTCTCTCTTTATTCTCTCTTGAATCTCTATTTTCTTCTAAATCACTCTTAGTTTTATTATACGTTATCAGCACGAGGCTCTAACCAACTGAGCTTGTGTTGATCATAATCTTTGTGCCCTCTTCCTCACCTTCACGAAGACTCTACCAAGAATGAATCTTGTTGACAACAATCTTGAAGATTTGCGTCTCGTTGATAACGCAACAACGCACACCATACAAAAAAATGACAAATATTTTTCTTCATTGGTAATGCGAGAAGTAAATGTTCAGACTATATCTGGTAGTATAAATTTGATCTAAGGCTCCGGAAGAGCTAATATTTTGTTACCTGAAGGAACAAAATTATGCATTGAAAATGCATTTTATTCTACCAAATCAAAAAGGAACTTGTTGATTTTCAAAGATATCCGTAGAAATGGATATCATATAGAAACGACAACTAAAGATAATCAAGAATGTCTTGCTATCACAAATATAATTTTTGGTAGGAAATGCATATTAGAAAATTTTCTTGCTTTTTCTTCTGGTTTGTATTATACATTTATAAGCACAATTGAAACACATGCTATTGTAAACCAGAAGTTTACTAATACAGACCATAAATTAGTCAATGCAAACCAGAAGTTTGCCAATGAAAACCAGAAGTTTACACATGAATTTAATGTTTGGCATGACCGGTTAGGCCATCCTGGATCAACTATGATGCGACAAATAATTGAAAATTCATGTGGACATACCTTAAAGTGTAGGCAAATACCACAGTCCCATGATTTCATATGTGGTGCATGTTCTAAGGGAAAGTTGATTATTCGACCCTCACCAAGAAAAGTAGGAGGTGAATCTCTTACATTTCTAGAACGGATACAGGGAGACATTTGTGGACCAATACATCTACCATGTGGACCATTTAGATATTTTATGGTCTTAATTGACGCATCAACCAAATGGTCACATGTCTGCTTATTATCTTCTCGTAACCTGGCGTTTGCGAGATTACTTGCTCAATTGATTCGATTAAGAGCACATTACCCTGATTATCCTATCAAGAAAATACGTCTTAATAATGCTGGTGAATTTACCTCACAAGCTTTAATGAATATTGTATGTCCCTTGGAATTGATGTTGAACATCCTGTAGCTCATGGTCATATGCAAAATGGACTTGCAGAATCTTTGATTAAACGATTGCAACTTATTGCAAGACCTTTACTTATGAGATGCAATTTACCGATTTCTGCTTGGGGCCATGCCATTTTGCATGCTGCAATGTTAATTCGCATCAGGCCTACTAGTTACCAAAAGGTTTCCCACTTACAAATGGTTTTTGGTCAAGAACCTAATATTTCCCATATTAGAATTTTTGGATGTGCAGTATATGTGCCAGTAGCACCACCACAACGCACTAAAATGGATCCTCAAAGTAGGATGAGAATATATGTTGGGTATGAATCTCTTTCAATCATAAAATATTTAGAACCATCTACAGGAGATTTATTTACTGCACGATTTGCTGATTGTCACTTTGATGAATCAGTCTTCCCAACATTAGGGGGAGAGAATAAGCAGCTGGGTAAAGAGATTAGCTGAAATGAATTATCATTGGCTCATTTTGATCCTCGTACAAAACAATGTGAACTAGAAGTTTAAAAGATAATTCATTTGCAAGATTTAGCTAATCGAATGCCAGAAGCATTCATTGACCCAAAAAGAGTGACAATGTCACATGTTCCAACTATGAATACTCCTATTCGAATTGATGTTTCTGAAGGGCAACCTATAATGAATGAATCTAAAGCACGCATGAAGCGTGGTAGACCCATCGGTTTAAAAGATAAAAATTCTTGAAAGAGAAAAGGAGCTAAAAATATAGATGGTTAAATTGAGAATAATCAAGAAAAGTCAGTAGCTCCAGCAGAGCCATCTCTTGAAGAGTTATCCCCAGAAGAGAATGTTGCAGTCCCAGAAGAGACTCAGGTACCTGGAATGTATGAAAATAATGAGATCTCATTAATTATGTTATGAATGGTATCCGATGGGATCGAAATGAAGTCAACGTTGACGACATCTTTGCCAATCATATAGCATATGATGTAATGAATAATGAAGAGGATCATGAGCCTAAATCTATTAGAGAGTGTCAACAGCGAAAAGATTGGCCCTTATGGAAAGATGCTGTTAATGCAGAATTGAAATCACTAGAAAAACGAAAAGTATTTGGACCTGTAATCCAAACACCTGAAGGTGTAAAGCCAGTTGGATACAAATGAGTTTTTGTAAGAAAAAGAAATGAAAAGGGTGAAATTGCAAGATATAAGGCACGTCTTGTAGCCCAAGGATTTACACAAAGACCCGACATTGATTATGAAGAAACGTATTCACCAGTAGTGGATTCAACTACTTTTCGTTATTTGATTAGCCTAGCAGTAAATGAATGGCTTAATTTACATCTGATGGATATAGTGACTGCATATTTATATGGATCACTTGATAGTGATATTTATATGAAAGTTCCTGAAAGACTCAAAGTGCCAGAAGCATCTAATTCAAATTCTCGAGAACAATACTCAATCAAATTAAATAAGTCCCTATATGGTTTAAAACAATCAGGGCGCATGTGGTATAATTGTCTTAAGGAATATTTGTTGAAAGAATGGTATAAAAATGACCCAATATGCCTATGCATTTTTATGAAAGGATCGAAAAACGAATTTGTTATAATTGCTGTTTTTGTTGATGATATCAACATTATTGAAACTCCTGAAAAGCTTTAAAAAACAATTAATTGTTTGAAAAAAGAATTTGAAATGAAAGATTTGGGCAGAACAAAATTTTGCCTTGGACTACAAATCGAGTACCTGAAGGATGGAATCTTTGTATATCAAGAAACTTATACAAAGAAGATCCTAGAACGGTTTTATATAGATAAATCACATCCATTATGTATTCCCATGGTAGTAAGGATTTTGGATAAAGATGAGGATCCATTTCGACCTCAAGTAATTAATGACAAAGGTGTAGAAGAACTACTTGGTTCAGAAATACCATACCTAAGTGCTATTGAGGCACTAATGTATCTTGCTAATCATACACGACCTGATATATCATTTGCTGTTAATTTATTAGCAAGATATAGTTCTGCACCAACATAGAGGCATTGGAATGGAGTAAAGCAAATTCTTCGTTATCTCAGAGGTACAATGGATATGGGATTATACTACTCAAATATATCGAAGCATGAACTGATTGGTTATACAGATGCTGGATTTATGTCTGATCCACATAATGGAAAATCACAAACAGGCTATCTATTTACATGTGGAGGTGCAGCTATTTCATGGAGATCTATGAAATAAGCTATAATAGCCACTTCAGCTAATCATGCAAAAATTCTAGCAATACATGAAGCAAGTCAGGAATGTGTGTGGTTGAGGTCAGTAATTCATCATATACGAACTACTTGTCATTTATCTTCTGATAAAATAGTTCCAACAGTTCTATATGAAGATAATGTTGCATGTATTGCCCAACTCAAGGAGGGTTATATCAAGGGTGATAGAACGAAGCACATTTTACCAAAATTCTTCTATACTCGTGATCTTCAACAAAATGGTGAAATAGATATCCAGAAAATCAGTTCAAGTGAAAATCTAGCGGATTTATTTACTAAATATCTTCCATGTACAACTTTTGAAAAGCTTGTCCGTGGTATTGGTCTGCGAAGATTCAAAGATCTCAACTGATATTGTCAACATGGGGAGTCGATACACGCTGTACTCTTTGTCCCTTATCTAGGTTTTGTTCCACTGGGTTTTCCTAGAAAGGTTTTTAATGAGGCAGCACTCAACAATGTATCAATGAATGATGTACTCTTTTCTTTAGCTAGGTTTTTATCCCACTGGGTTTTTCATAGTTAAAGTTTTTAATGAGGCACATTCATAAATGGACATCCAAGGGGGAGTGTTATGAATATACTAATTATGTGGATGTCCATTGACCCTTGGTTGGTATACCTTATGATTCTTGGTAGATGAATATTGGTAGGTGATCTTTATTAGTTATACTTATGATTCTTGGTAGGTGATCTTAGTTAGGTAATTCATGTGATTCTTGGTAGGTGATCTTTGTTAGGTAAGTTTTAATGCCTATAAATAGAATGCCTTGTAATCATATTTTGCATTGGAAAAAAGACTTGAATGAGAATTTCTCTCTTTATTCTCTCTTGAATCTCTATTTTCTTCTAAATCACTCTTAGTTTTATTATAGTTAATTCTTTTCTTGGCTCCATCGATGAAACAATCAATCGATCATCAATTTTATCTTTAAAAATTTGTAATACCTAATTCATAGAAAAAGGTTGGGGTAGTTTGGATCCATTGATGAATAAATATAGGGAATATCATTTCTGCCTTAAGTCAAAACTACGCCATTTTGGTTCTTTTTTAAATGAAGAAATGGAGAGGTGAAAGGAAAAGAAGGGAAAGAAAAAAAAACAAAAAAAGAGCAAAGGAAAAAAACAAAAACAAAAAAAAGAGCCAAAACGGTGTAGGTTTAACTTAAGGCAGAAATGATATTCCCATAAATATAATTTATTATTAACTATTTCATACTTTTTTAATATATTTTTATAATTCACTATTAAATAAAATGTTGTCAAACCGCGAATTTAAGTAAACTCGTGACAATGAGTCAATGACGTAAATTCGTGTCGTAAACTTGTAATAGTTTACTTTCAGTATTAAAAGTGTATTAATAGTGTATGATAAATAATTAAGATATAAAAAAATGGCAACAATTTGATTTAAATATATTTTAGATCTAAATAATTGAAATTAAATCTATCAACATTCAAAATTTATCATATTTAACAAATAAATTTTCATAAATCTCATATATAAAACTGTTGAGTACAATCAAATAAAAAATATTAACAAAAGTTTAATAGTTGGTTAACACATTTTTGTAAGTTAGCACATAAAAACGATAAACTCAATATATAAACTCATGATTTTAATTGAGTTTATAACAATTACAAGTTTAATTATGATTTGACTCAATTTGATAAGTTAGAAATATTAAAACTTTAAATTTTAAGAGTCACCTCGTTAGTGTTTAACAATAATAAGTAATCATATCTCATTCAAATAGTAAGTATTTCAATCTTACGAGATATAATTTATTTCTATCTTTGGCCATGATTACCTTCTTTACGTGATTTTTCTTTAAGTGAGGGAAGGTTACAAAATATTCTTTTAATTTTACTATTATTTCATTTATATTCATCTTGTGCATTTCGTAGAGAGTAAAAATTTAGTCCTCTTGAAACTAATACTTTTGAAAGAATGGTACTTGTTTTTGCTATAGAACAAAATATTTCAGACTTGACTAAGAATTAAATCCTAGGAGCCTACGTATTCTTAAGAGGGATCAAAGTCCACGTAGTTCGCTTATTAAGAATAGGCTTATAGCCAGAGGGGAGTGAGGGTGTTTGTTATGTGTGTACTGAATCATAAAAGATAGAGTTAGAACGTGTGTATCTTATTAGGGTTTGTACCCTATTTATAGGTTTATCGGGCCCTAAATTGGTGGGTTTTCTTATGTTATCAATTTAAGATATAAGATATCTTTTAGTGGTCAGATCCTTGAATTGTAGGTAGTTGTGATGCTGATAAGGATATTGATATATGGGTGAAGGGTCAAAAATACATATGACTTTTGTCCCAAGGATCACCCAGCACCACGACCTTTTTTCTAGATAAAAAATACACACGACGTTACGTTTTAGGGTCACCTAGCACCATGGGCCGTTAGTTGACCAACGTTGACCATTAACTTGGACGGAAATGAACAGTAACATGGGTGAAATTACCATTTTGCCTCTAGTTTTATTTTTTTAAAAAAAAAACTAAAATAAAACACTCCCATCCGGTGGGCCCTGCCGCCGCCCTCCCCACCACCGGCTGCCAGCGGCCACCTCTGGCGACCTCCTCCGGTGGCCCTTTTTTTCTTAAATATTTTTTTTAAAAAACAAAAAACTAAAATAACTCCTCCCCTGCCGGTGGGCCCCACCGCTGGCGACCACTTCCAGCAGTTTTTTTTTAAAACACTAGAGTGACCGGCGACCATGTAATACCTCAGATTATTATTATTGTTATTGTTAATAATAATAATAATAAAATAATGGTAGTAGTAGTAGTAATAATAAAAATAAAATAATAATAATAATAATAATAATGATGATGATGATGATGATGATGATGATGATGATAATAATAATAATTGTATAGTACTATCTAATTTTATTAGTTTAGATTAATTTGATTTGTTTGGTTAGTTTAGATATATTTGATTCTATTAAATTTATATTGATTGATAGAATTTAATAATATTGTTTTATGATTTGTTTTTTTTATAAAACAAACAAATACTTATCTTTATCTACAATAGAATTTTCCTTTTTTTAAAAAAAAACTGTACTATCCATCAAAATAAAATTATTCAAATTTGTATCCTATATGATTGTAACCGCAAGGATATTTTATGAATATAAGAACATATCTTATGTGTGATATAATTTTTTTAAAAATAACTGTACTATTTGTCGATATAAAAATATTAAAATTTGTATATATCTTGTATAATAATAAAAATATTTTTGTTCAACCAAGCTATTATATAAATATAAGAATATAATGGGCAGATTCATTTTTCTATTCCGTGAAAAAAAAAACCTTTCCACGTTATGGGTTTACCTATTTCATCTTTGAATAACATATTAAATCACAGAGTAAATGTTGTTGGTTTTTATTTATTTATTAATTGTCAATAGCTAAAGAGCCTAGAGCCTAGCCCATAGCTAAAACCCTAGAAGTCTAATTATAAGTTAGGTTTAGCCGCATAACTTTAGTCATCGCTCATTAGCTCTCTCTCTGAAAAATTCTTTGCGGCAGAATTTCTCTTCTAGGAGCCTAGCAAATACGGAAACCAGGTAATCCTAATCCCTAAGAATTGTATGTTAATGAGTACATTGTGGAATTTCTGATTCGCCAACCTATATCATTGATTAAGTTATTGTAATCCTAATCCCTAAGAGAATAAGAGTTAATTGTTGGTAGCATTAGAACATTGATTAGAATCAATTGATTGTAATCCTAATCCCTTGAGCAATAAAAATTAATTATTGGTAGCGTTAGAACGTTGATTAGAATTAATTGATTGTAATCCTAATCCCGTGAGCAATAAAAATTAATTATTGGTAGCGTTAGAACGTTGATTAGAATTAATTGATTGTAATCCTAATCCCGTGAGCAATAAAAATTAATTATTGGTAGCGTTAGAACGTTGATTAGAATTAATTGATTGTAATCTTAATCCCTTGAGCAATAAAAATTAATTATTGGTAGCGTTAGAACGTTGATTAGAATTAATTGATTGTAATCCTAAACCCTAGAATAATAGGATCCATTGCTTTTTTTGCTAATCTCCTTCTCGATTTACGTGAATGAACAGCCTGCTCACCCTTCGATTTTGTGAAATTGCCTTACGCATGATTTGGGTTAAGATGTTGCTTATAGGGTTATGTATAAAGATCATTATTATTCTTTTGTTTGTCTGTTGCGTTTTGAAATCAATATACATTCATTCAATGACTTCGATCCGCATGCTTGAACAATGAATTACCCTTTGGTTTGTCTTCTGTGCGTTTCCTCTATGCTTGATATATATATGAAATAATGATTTGTCCCATATACATTACTTTTCTCTTTGGAAGCCCTTCTCTGTACCATGATTACCATTAGTTTTATGCGCAAGATAATTGGTATATTCAAGAAACCTAGCTGTTTCATTATTGTTTGATTATCTCATGGAACTTCTTGATTTTGTTAATAATCCTAATTTTATTCTAAGATATTGGAGAATGGATTTCAATTGCAAGAAAAGTGTTGACAAGATCTTGCACACATACATAAACCACCTCTAGGATAGGTATTCACAATAAAAAGGGGTTATTTATTTTTATATTTTATTTATTTATTTTTATTTTATTTTAATTTTAATTTTTTTCGGTGTGACGATCTGTTCCTTTCGGTTTGCGTGAATAACTTTTGCAAAGCTTTTGCTGTTTCCATGGTTCCTAAATATACTTGTACACATTTTGCTTTGGGTACCTCAATATTTTTGTGCAATTTGACTGATCTACTGGTGCCAATATATATATACAAATATATGTTCTTTTGAATAGTCTTGCCTCGGGTTCCGTAATTGGCAAATAGAAGTATGTATATTTGGTTTAATCTCTGGGAATATGAGAAATTCATTTTGTTTGTAACTGAAATAATTTAACAAGTGGGAGGATAACTTTGGGATGGTACCTCCTAAAGTGATGAACACACTTTTAAGGCTTTATGCCTTCGATATGTTATTTGATGTGAACCAATATATCCGTTCTTCCCAAAGTGGTGTCTGGCAGGTTTCCCGGGACACTAGTAGCAACTTTGGGAAGAGGTGTGCACACTAAAAAGAATGATGATATGGCCAATTTTGGTGATTTGTGACTGGCAGGGTTTCCCGGGTTTAAATAAAATTTTAAAAAGATAATGATTAATGTTTGATGCAAATACCACATGATTATATATATATATATATATATATATATATATATATATATATATATATTTGCTTTGATTAATATGTTTGTGCTATTTAAAATTATACATAAATATGTCATTTTTATTTTTATTTTATTTTGTAATTATTTGTGATTATTTTATTTTATTTCAAATCATTCCAAATTTAATTATTTTATATTATCTTTCCCTAATTAGGATTACCAGCGTTTGCTGATGCCTGTGTTTCTTGGGCTGCGATGATCCTTCGGGGGAGCAGAATTTCAGTGAATAGGTTTCAAAGATTGGGGCTAGCAGTGAGAAGTGAGGATGACGTACAATAAACTCTAGTTATTACTTTATTTTATTTTATTTTATTTTATATTTTCTTTTATGAACATTCTGATTTATTTCCCGTAATAAGAAGCCTTGCACTTATTCCATACAAGTGCGGTGGTGACACCTTCCCGAAGTGGTTTATTTGGATTTTATTATTATCTATGAAAACTATCGACATTTTTTTATTATTTTAATTCTAGAAATTCGGGGGAGTTACAGGCCACCTCCAGCGAGCTTTTTTTTTAAACACTAGAGTGACTTTTTAAAAATCGGGCAAATTTTAAGTCAAATAAAAAAAAAGTAAAGCTGAAATTTTTTAAATAAACCTATAGAAATAGAAGAAAAATAAAATGACCCTCTTAAAGAGCCAATGCATTTTGACTACCCGTAACGGCACAATATATGCTATAATGTGTTAGTTGGACTTATAATATGTTATTATTTATATAAGGATTGAACTTATAATGAATTTATATATTATATTTTTAATAATATATGCGTACAATTATTTTATATTGAATTCTTATTTAATTATTAGTTGGACTGCCTATCTAATAAATTGAATCATGAAAACTAATCCCCATTCCCCACTAGCACTAACCTTTTTAGTTTTTAGTTTTTTTAAAAAATTATTAAAAAAAAAAGCCGCCGGAGGTGGCAGCAAGTTGGGGGGTCGACGGTCGGCGGTGGGGCCCACTGGCGGTGAGAGGTTATTTTAGTTTTTTTGTATTTTTTAAAAAATTATTTAATAAAAAAAGGGCCGTCGGAGGTGGCTGCTGGTGGTGGGGAGAGCAGCGGGCGGTGATGGGGCCCACCGACGGGGGAGGGGTTATTTTAGTTTTTTTTTTTAAAGAATTATTAAAAAAAAAAGCCACTGGAGGTGGCTGCCGTCGCCGATGGTGGGGCCCACCGGTAGGGAGGGTTTATTTTAGTTTTTTCTTTTAAAAAAATAAATTAAAACTAGGGGCAAAATGATAATTTCACCCACGTTACTGTTCACTTCCGCCCAAGTTAATGGTCAACGTTGGTCAACTAACGGCCCGTGGTGCTGGGTGACCCTAAAACGTAACGTCATGTGTATTTTTGATCCAGAAAAAAAGTCGTGGTGCTGGGTGATTCTTGGGGCAAATGTCTGTGTATTTTTGACCCTTCACCCTTGATATATAGATTAGTTATAATCTTCTTGATTTAGATAGATTATTGTGATTATCCATAAGCTGTTGCTTGTTAGGCCATTTTCATAATGAGCCCATAATTTGGATCCATAACAGTACTCATGTCAATCATTCGATTCTACTTATAAAATACTTCCAACATTTTTTTGTGTAGATCAATGAAAATCTTAAATCTTATTAATTATGTCATAAAATTGAATAACTTTCTTATTATAACCCTTTTTAAGATATATAACATTAAATGAAAAGAAACTCAATATAATAATAAGTGAAAAATTAAATTGTACATTCATATCAAAATTTTAACTAATTAGGGAAGAAAAAACTTCTGTCCACGCTAAATATAGAACTAGAGCAGTATTAAAATTCAGCCCCAATTTTACGTTTCGCGACGTTGACGTCTCACGTCTCCAATTTAATAACTTAACTTTCATTCCTTAGTTCGCAGAAAATGATAATTGATGCATGATAATAAGAATAAGAGAGAGTATGTGAGAATAATTTTATTTCAACTTGTAAAAAATAACCTTTAAAACTACGGTTTTATGGTTTTGCAAACATACACCATACACTTAAGCTCATTACAATTCTTTCAACTATTAATGAGATTATTGGAATTATATGTGGATTAAAAACTTGTGTTAGTCTAAGGATTATAGGAAAATATAAATTTTTCCCGACTAAAATGAAGCAATTAACTTGATAACTAGGAGATGCGATTATAATAATCATCTTAGAGACTTTGCAAAGGAAGGTGGATAACTTATTCACAGGGACTGATACTTACTGGTTAACCATATGCATAGATATTGTACACACTTTTGTTGTCAATTAATTCTCTTGGAGACTTTGCAAAGGAAGATCTAAATTTTTTAATATAATTAAATTAGATAAATATATCTTATATAAAAAATTGTTGGAAGTTTCGTTTTATGCTATATTCTCAAATATTAGATTTTAGTTTCTATTAAAAACAAAAATTCAGATGGGGCCCTGCTTCAGTTCGGTTTTGGAAGCCTCCGGATGATGGGTGGGTCAAGGTAAATGTAGATGGGGCTGTTATGTCAAAATCTTCCAAGGCAGGGTGTGGAGGGGTTTTGAGGGATAGTCAGGGGGCCTGGATTGCTGGTTTTACTAAAGTTATTGGTGTTTGTAGTCTAGCTATGGCTGAAGAATGGGTGGTCTATGAGGGTCTAAAGTTGATGTGGGACCTCGGTTTTAGAAAAGTGTGTGTGGAATCTGATGATATGGATCTTTTGGTTTGTTTGTCTAATGATTCATCTGTTTATGATAGTCTTCTTGTTCGCAGTATAAGGCAATTTACAGATAGGATCTGGACTGTTTCCTTTGGCTATATTTCCAAAGATTTGAATAGAGTTGCTGATAGTTTGGCGAAAGAGGGTCTGTCCAAGACTGAAGTTCTGAGTTCTTGCCCTTTGAACTTGAGAGCGTTGGTAGACCAAGAGTGTTTGAGATTAATTCCCCTTTTTTTGTAGTTTTATTATTTATTTTCTGGCTTTATGCCATCTCTATTATCAAAAAAACAAAAATTCAGTAAGGAAGCCCCTTGGCGGACTTGATGTGATATGGGCCTATTTTTCTGATCGCCAAAACTCGTTGCCAGGCATTTCCTTACAAGAAGATAGGTCTAGAGGTATACTAAATCCTTGATAAGCCCACTTTTTTCTTTTTATTTTTGGACGAGCCCAATTTTTCCGACCCATACCAATAATCAAATCAATGATCAATTACACCACATTTAATGAGTGACAATACCTTGAATGAGTTTTCCTCTAATGCTAATTAGAAGTGGCACAGTTGGCTAAGGCATCGACTTTCATCCCAAAAGGGAGGAGGTTCAACTATCATTGATCGATGTGAGGGCCTCTTTGGTGGGCAATTTATAAGTATCTCTATAAACGTTTTTTGAGCTTGAAGACATGCTCTAGCCTTGATGGGCTACTGGTGTTTACCCCCATCTAAACTTTTTCTTTACCAAAAAAAAAAGTTTTCCTCTAATAGGATGATACCTGTGCGTAGCTAGGAAAAAAAAAAAAAGGATAAATTGATTTTGAGATCTCCACACGAAAGCCTAATGCCAAATTGCCAATCACACTAATTTCAATTTTATTGGAGTTATTAACTCATGTTAATAAATGCTAACACCTTTCTCTGTAGGAATTTAAACATTACTCCGAACACTTGTTGGAATAAATAGTGTATTTTTACGTGAACTTCTTGTTATTTATAAATAGGGATAGAATATTCTTACTATCTTTTTTTGTTATTATCAATGTTATTACCACTTTTCCATCGTTAGATCAGAATCTTATCTATCTTTATCATTTTTCTCTCCTATTAAGATTCTGATCTAACAGTGAAAAAGTGGTAGTAACAAAAAATGGTAGTAAGAATATCCTATCAGTTATAAATATACTGATAAATGATAAATTTTTTTTACATGAACCTATTGATATACTAAAAAAAAAGGCTTAAGTACCAATTTTGCCCCGGAAGTACGCGCCTAGGAGTAATTTTGTCCTGAAAGTTTTCGACGTATCAATGTTGCCCCCAAAGTATCAAAACATAGCAACGTTGCCCCTCCGTTAAAAACCCTAATGATCAACTAACAGTCAATGTTAGGGTTTTTAATGGAAGGGCAACATTGATACGTTTTGATACTTTAGGGTCAACATTACTACATTTTGGTATAGCAATGTTGCCCCTGAAGTACGCGCCTCGGAGCAATTTTGCCCCTCCTTTAAAAACTCCAACGGTCAACGTTAGGATTTTTAACAGAGGGGCAATATTGCTACGTTTTGATACTTCAAGGGCGATATTGCTACATCGAAAACTTCTGATGCAAAATTGCTCTTAAGCACATACTTCCGGAACAAAATTGGTACTTAACTCAAAATAAAAAAAAAAAGATTGATTATGACTTACATAATCTCTCCCTTAATTTTGTGTTTTTTAAAATCTTTTACTATGTATTTAGTTATTAAAACAAATATTTAGGATTTTAAATTTGAGCTAACATATTTGTTAGCATTGTTATGAAACCGGACCAGCCTGGTGTGAAATTGGCGAATATAATTGGTAAATCGGTCCAATTCGGATATCAACCATAAAATTTGCCATTTCTCAAGCGGTTTGATCTCGGATTCGAGTAAACTCTGGTCCGACCCACTAATTATTGATTATTGATTCAATAGTGAACCCGTTCAGTCACGTTGGAGTTTAAGAAGCTTGTAATTTGTATTTCAAATTCAATAACACAAATCAACTACGGCGAAAAAAACTTTTTATTATAAAAAAAAAAACTACGGCGAAAAAAACATTTTTATTATAAAAAAAAAAACTACGGCGAAAAGAAAAAAAAAACTACGGCGAAAAGAAAAAAAAAAAATTAATTTCCCAACTGGGACAGCATACAGCTGTTTTTTCCGCTCCTCTCTACCAATCTCCCTTACTTCGTTGTTCCCCTTTGCTCATGATTCCTCGTTACTCAATCCCAAAATTCCTGTGCAATTTCGATTCGCTGCTCTGCCTTCATTTTTCTCCTCTAAATTCAATGGTCCATCCTGGGCTAGCTGTTGTCAAATCGACGAGTTAGGGTTTCTGTTGGGTTCAGTTTTTGCCGGGACTTTGGTGGGACACTTAATCTCCGTCAGCCATGGCCACCAGCTTGCCGATGAGCCCTCAGTTGGAGCAGATCCACGGTGAAATTCGCGACCACTTCCGAGCCCTTGCGTATGTTTTTCAATATATTCACTGTTTCTTCTCATATTTGATCGCGTAGCCCGCTTAAATTTCTGTGCAACATTACTGATCATATACTTTAATTCGAAATTTTCTCCTGGACTTTATGTAATGCAAGGTGGTATGCTTGTGGTGAATGCCTCCTTGATACCGACGTGATTGTCACATATCTAAATATAATTGGCCTCGATTTGATGATTGCTGACTTTCCCTTGAAACCCCTAATAAATGCTTCGCTTATCAGTTCTAGTCTCATGCCAACTTCTCGATTAGTCCACATACACACAATTAGTTTATCTTTTTAATTCTCAAGCATCTTTTGATTTAGTGTATAACTGTATTTTGACCCGTGAAACTAGTCGCGGTTGAAAATTCAGGTGCTTTTTATTTCTAAAGCCAAGTAATTAGTTTGTTTCCTACCAAGTGTGATGGAAGTACATTATTGTGCTCACCAATCTTGATATGCCTGATTTTTATTCATTGTGGTAATGGCATGAGATAACAGGAGTTGGTAATTGATATGCCTACTTTTGTAATTTTGGACATCACAAGTGAAAGAGACCAAAGTACATAAGTTCAGAACACTAGTTACTTGTTAGCAAGCTGAACTTAAAAGCTTTACTTTCGTCAAAAGGTTTTTGCGCATTTTTACATCTGTCATGTGTTGGACGATTACACTTAGTATTATTTTGGCGTGACCTTTTTTTTTTTTTTTAAAAAATTATACTTACCCCTTCGTTTTGCTTATGATATTTTCATTCTAACTGGTTGTTGTTTTATGATTAACATTTTTCTAAGTAAATGTCCATCCTCTATCAATTAGTGGATACACTTGTTGAATGGAGGCAATTTTATAGAAACTTATATTTACTATTTTCATTTAACACACTGACATTTTGGCTACCAGAAATGGCTTCCAGAAGCTCGATAAGATTAAAGATTCCAATAGACAAAGTAAACAACTGGAAGACCTCACAGGAAAAATGAGGGAATGCAAAAGGTAAGCCATGTATTTACTAATTTTGATCTCTCTTGTTTGCAACTTGAGCTCTAGCCAAATGAGAAGAAAATTGCAGATTTGACTTGAAACAATAATCTTTTGAATCCCTCCTAGGCTTACATATGCCAGTGGCAAAGCAAATAAAATTCTGTGTGGTTCATACATGTTCATTTCATTTGACATGCATACTGTGATTGTGTGATTCATTAAAATAAAGACTTATTACGTTGTGCTTTGGTCCAGGTTGATAAAAGAGTTTGATCGTGAAATTAAGGATGAAGAGGGAAAAAATCCTCCTGAAGTGAACAAGCAACTAAATGATGAAAAGCAATCATTGGTCAATACTGGGCCCTCTCTTTTATTTTTAATCTGTTTTGCTTATGCCAGGAATCTATCCCTGCAAAATAGATGCCAGATTTTCCATGAATTGTGCATTGGGAATCATGTTTATTTTCTTTTCAACTTTGGAGAGCATTCTAAAAAAAATTGTGGTTCAATGGGTCTTAGGCGTTTTGTTTTTTGGGACCATTTTCTAAGGGGAAAAGATAAAATATAAAGCAGAATTTAGCGGCTACTTTTATATTTCTGCTATTTCTATTTATCAGTTGTTTGGTTTCTGAGAAGTGTGCCCCGCAAGAGCTTTCAGTTGTTTATTACCAGTCATTTGAAAACGCATGCCAATTTCTGTCTCATGGTTTATAGAAATGGTTTTGATGTAATTGGCATTAGGGCTGGCGATTGTTGATTTATTTTTGTTTGCATGTATATGCTGGCACACCAACAGCTCAGTCATGTTTTCTTTCATTTTTCTTGCAGATCAAGGAGCTAAACTCTTATGTGGGTTTGAGAAAAACGTAAGTTTACGCACTCATACATAAATATTGAATAAAATTTATTGTTATGGATGTATTTGAACAACTCACTTGTTTGATACCAATATTTCATGTCAGAACGTTAAGCTGTCAAAACCATAGTATATCCATACTAGTACGCATGGTTTTGTGTAATTGAAAAATAATGCAATATGATAAATCATGTTGCCTCTTCTATAAAATTACGTGCATGTGTCTAGATGTGCGCATATCTTCATTTTGAAAGTGTTGTTTATTTGTAAGTGTTAGAACTGCTCAAATGTTCAATATCAAATTATCCTAGTTGCTGGTTCAGCTTTAAAAATTACAATAATTTAGATAGATGTGGGACCCATGCATCGCCAGAGTCTATTGAGTCATATTGTTCATAACTTATAAATTGGATGATATCATGTATGTGTTAATTGTGATGTTTCTTGGATAATTAAGTCTACAGGATTAACTTAATGGTATAATCTGTTTCTTAATAATAAAAATTAGTCTTTAGCAATGGAATGATTTATGCTATTATTTGGATGATTGATAGGTATATGAACACCATTGGTAATAAGAAACTTGAGCTTTTTGACATGGGAGCTGGATCTAGTGAACCAACAGCTGAAGATAATGTTCAATTGGCATCAAGTAAGATGTTACTTCTTCATGTTACAGCTTATAACCTCTTGGTAGTTGTCATGGTAGATTTTGTCAATGTAATTGTTTCTGGTCCCAAACTGTATGCTATGCCATATGTTCTGATCAATTCTGATGGTCTTGTGGGTGCAACAGTTTAATTTTGGTTGGAAACTGTAACTTTATGAAGGCTTGTTTGAGGGAAATCAAATTCAGAGGTCATACATCTGATTTGACAAAATTACAGCAGATACTAAAGAGATAATGGCAGTATGCTGCTACATAACTTGGAACTCATTTCATTGCACATCTGTGTTTTATGTTGTTACTTGTACCCGTCAAGTGTTGACATAATTATGCCTTTGTAGACTAGTGTTTGCAATGGATACTTCTGTCATCAATTTTTGTATGTGTCCTACTTGGGTTTCTTAATTGAGGCTTATCTGCATGTTTTATGCTTTTGTGGCAATTGGCATATTTATGGGGCTACAATCTTCATTTGGTTTGTCTTGTAGCAATGTCAAATCAAGAACTTATTGATGCTGGGAAGAAGAGAATGGATGAAACTGATCAGGCCATTGAACGATCCAAGCAGGCGAGTCACTTTTTATTGATACGTCTTTTTTGTTCACATATATGTTGGCTCTGAACTCTATTGGATTGTAGGTTGTACATCAAACGATTGAGGTGGGCACCCAAACTGCTACTACCCTGAAGGGCCAAGTAAGTTTGATTTGCACTGACTACTTTGTGAATGAAAGAGTCTATATGATAAGTTAGTTAATTTTGTTGTTGATTACAAGTCTGACTTCATAATAACCCCCCCCCCAAAAAAAAATGAAATAAAAATGAAATCATTGCAGACTGATCAAATGGGCCGCATCGTTAATGATCTGGATTCAATTCAGTTCTCTATTAAGAAGGCCTCCCAGCTTGTGAAAGAAATTGGTAGACAGGTTCCTTCATACCATCGCCTCAACGCAATATATTGTACATATGTAAAGATTCCTTTATACGAGTGTCATGATACTTACGTGTTTTGTATGCTATTTACCAGGTGGCTACTGATAAGTGCATCATGCTTTTTTTGTTCCTTATCGTCTGTGGTGTAATAGCCATTATTGTTGTGAAGGTATTTTTCTTAAATTTATGTTAAGAAATCATGACCTAAAGTTCTTGCTTTCTTGAGTAATCTATTACTAGGTGAAAATAGAATAAGCCACTTTAAAAATCTGCTTGAAAGAAGTATATTATTAATGAAATTTTTTAGAGATGAAAATTCACTTGCTTCTAGATGCATATGTGAACTTGTTTATGGGTCCTCCACGAATCATTTCTTTCATTGTAGACTCCCAAAATATTTGCATTGTTACTCATCATTACCATTTCCGTCCAAAATTCGATGCCGAACAGAACAGTATGTTGAATTCTGTGTGAAGAGGGCAAAGAAGGGCAACTTTGTAGGCATTTTAATGATTGAGAGGCTAAAATGAAAGAATTAATCTGTGACTAAATGATCTGTTCAATTAATTGCCAATTGAAACTGCTCTTTTTCAGATTGTGCATCCTAACAACAAGAACATCAGAGATATCCCTGGATTGGCGCCACCAGTTCCCTCTAGGAGGCTTTTGTACGTAAGGACTGGACAACCTATTGATTGATTTTTATTTTGGAGGAGCTCTCTCTGTTCTACCATGCCGACTCCTTTTCTCGATTTATTGAAAGTCTGAGGATTGCTTTTTAGGGGGATTAGCTGTATCATTTGATTTTTTTTCCCTTTGCTTGAGTTGTTCTTAACCTGTTTGTGATTTATTTGTAAATCACGCGAGAGGCCTTTTTACTTTTGATTTGCTCATACTTCTTCACTTAAGCTAGACAGAAAGTTCCTCGTTGTACATGTCCATTTTAAAAGAACCTCCCCCATTCCTGCTTTTCCCCTTTGTTGATATCTGTAATTTATGGATGTTACTCGAATGTGTCTACTGGATCAGTTTTGCACATTGATTACACGTGTTTTCAATGCCCCCTCACTGTACCCTGTATCTATTATGTATTTCCATGCCTTTTCCTTGAAGTAGGAAGATGTTTTAGTTAAACCTTGAGTGCGGATTTCAGCAGGCCCGGGTTCTGTAAGTTCTTATAGCATATCTGGTTTCTTTCTTTTAAGTAAAAGGGCAAGCACCAATGGTTTGAGATTACAACTAAGACTACTTGGGGAGATTACATGCCATGGCATGATGTCCGTTGTATTGAGTTTTTTATGAGCATCAGCGGGGTTGGTGATTTAATGTTGTAAGGAGTTTATTTAATGGCAACATACAATATTCTTTTTAGAGTTTATTCAATGGAAAGATATAATATTCTTTTTTAAATGCAAACCATACAGTATTCTTACATGGGACCTTAGCATATTAACCTCTAGGGTTTGGGCTTGGCTCATGAGTAAACCAATTAAAAATTCATTAAAAAAATATTGCAGGTTTTGCATGTTTATTAGCATGACTTTTAATTAATAAAAAGGTATTTTAATTTTTTTAGAGAATTTTTTTTAATGGTTTTAAAAATTGAAAATAGAATGCTGGTTTTAAAATCAAAGGCTTATGCAATTTTAGAGATCATTGTATTTTATGCTATTAAAAAGCGAGTTTAATTTTGACTATGAAGTATTTCTATTAGGGAGCTGGGACCTTAGCATTTTAATGCCTAGAGTTTGGCTGACAAGGAAACCGATGGAAGGAAGCCATTATATTTGAACAAGCAGGGAATAGAAGCCATTCTATAATAGAAAATTAAAGCTTTTTTGTTTATTAATTTGAGGGATTAACAGCAAGTGCTTGTATAAGCTGTCAAAATTAAGCAGGAACCAACACATACATCTATAAGAAAGGCCAATACACTGGGAAAAATGTGTCATCACTGAAGAAACAAATGAATAGCTTGGGTTGTCCAAAACAGTCAGTTATAATAAAATCATAAACGGTTCAAAAACTTGAACCAAGCATTAATAATGATGCATCATCCAACACAGGAAACTAATTAGTAATTACAATGAACAAGCATCTGCTTCCCATTATAAAGCCTAACTTTTTTTCTAAAAAAAGAATGCTTTTGAAAGCCTTATCGTTTTCTTTTGCTCTCTTCTCTCCTCTTTTTCAACTCAAAATGAAACATCTGTATTTTAAGTTTTTCTCATTTTCCAGATCCTAGGCTGCGTCCAATATGAGATAACCTAGAGGATTGAACAAGAGGTGCTTCTTCATCAACATTCATGTCTGATGCAGAACCAATAATACTTCCACTGCTTCCTCCATTGTCCCCATTGTCATTTGGCACATATATGTCCGATGACTTCTTCTCAAACTTCCAATCCTGCACCAGTCAGCCCAAATATTTAGGACTTTCTAAAGTAAAATTAAACCCCTTGGCAAATGAATTAGTCAATAGACATTTTGGTCCATGAAGAGCATAAAAAATTTCCTTTTCCAGGGCGTTATGTCTTCAATAAGCCAAGAGCTGACAAAGCTGTTAGATACTTTATTGTGATTGAAAAATGACAGCTCACTGCTTTCTTGGAAATACACCATTTTGGTACTTGTGTCAATCCAGAGTATTTTAATGGCTAGGTCAGTTCTTGGTCAGATCATAAAACCAACTTGACACGATCACTTTATTATATTCATAAGTCCCTTTTGATTAAAAAATTTAGTCCTATTTACAAGTCCTCTTTCTTCCAGGTAATAAATGAGATTGTGGCAATTTTATCCATATTAATTATACCAATGAAAATAGAGAGAGAAGAAAGATACACATTCATAAATGAGGGCAAAAATGAAAATTTACTCCATAATCATTGAGCTAACGACCTCTCATTGGTATGTGTGATTTTGTTAAAAGAGACTTATAAATAGGAGCAAAATGGTAAGTCATTCTGTAGAAGACTGACACAAGGTCAAAATATGGAAGACTGTATCTATCAAGAATTTAAGATTATCCTGCATGACATTTATCATCACTTCATTTCCAACTTCTGCTATCAAGCATAACATCACAGTAATTCAATCAATACATGCTAGATCTAAATGTAATTTCCTAACCTAAAACATGCTCTGTCAAAATTCGGAGAAAAAGAACATGCTTAGGACTAGAAAGCCTTGACGAAGCATTACATAAGCGGATACAGGATACTTACCTTTGAGACTCGGTCAGGAAGACTTTCATATGCTGATTGAGAGGCGCGGACATCCTTAACCTTAATGTAATTGTACATGACGACACCACATAATGCTGCATGTAAAAAAAATAAACAAGTGAAGGGGGGGGGGGGGGGGATGATCAAAATTCACAAAATATTGTTTCAAACAAAACTTACCAATTGCATAACCAATTATATTCAGCCCTGTTATTGTAGATTCTGGAAATATAACTGTTGAAAGGGCTATTAGTATCCAGTCTTTCAGCACACCAGCAACCCGAATGGTAACTGCTCCAGTTCGACCAATTGCCAAGAAAATGGAGAAATTCAAGGCCAGAGCGCATAAAGCATTGGAAAAGAAGATCCAAAAGTTGAACTGAATCTGTGAAACTTCCATTCCAGGCTTCTCCAGTAAATACCAAGGCACAAACAGAAACAAAAAGCTGCAAATGTCAAAGTATGAAGTCAGCATCTCATCTGGCATGTACCATATATATGCACAAATTAAGAGTCCAATGTCTTTTGATGGATCATGGAATATTCAACAAACAAAACTTATCTAATCCGTTAGGTTGCTAACGTATACAATATAGAGGGCTATACCTGCATGGAGCTATGTAATATAAGCTTGTGATAGGGTTTAACGTTAAGCCCTTCTTCTGTAGAAGGACTTGTGTTAAGACCAGCCTTAAAGCTTCTGCAAAGATGCCTGTGACCTGGTAAAGTGTACCAATTATATTGAAGTGAATTTCCCCATAGGAGGAAATGACAACTCCAACACTGACCAGCACCATGTTCAAGAACACATCACACCTTGCTTTGTCAGTGCCACACAAAACAGCCACAACAAACGTCGCCACAGGCACTGAAACAGAAAACTTATGAATTTGGGGAACGAAGCTGAGGCAGTAAAAGAAACAAGCCAAGTTCATTATAACATACTTAGTGCTTTGAGCATCTGGATGAAGGCCACAGAAATGTGCAAGTAAGCAGTGTTACCGAACCTGCAGCAACCAAAAATTATAGTTTCCATAATTATAACTTCAAAATTGACATCAAAAGAGGTGGGAACATGAAAACCAAATGGAGATAGAAAAAAATAGGGATCAATTTTTTTCAGTAAAATACATGAACAATCCAAGTTCCCGGTAACAATCTTACTGTGGACATATCTATACAAACAAATCTGTAAAATCTCCTACAATTGGCGGTGATGAAAAGTAAACGCTAGATCATGCATACTCAGATTCCAAAAGCTGGAGGAAAGGATTTGAGACAACCAACCAATAACCTACATTGAAGCCCCTGATGATAACATTGCGTTGATTGGTACACACTTGATAATAGATAGCCATCAAAAGGAGTCACTACTTTATTTCAGGACACCATATTCATTTCAGCTTAGGAATTTTGGGTTGCCAACTTAAGGTCATTTATTGTCATTGTGATAATACGAATTTTACCAGTATGAGTAGCCAACGTATGGGTGACAGCTACAATCTCATAAAACGCAGGCTCCTGAGTAGTTAATGCTAAAATCACCTTAGATAGAGTTTCTTGAGCATACTTCTAGGAATGAAGCTTAAGCCAACTCATCCTTCAGCAAAGTTTTCCCAAGCACGTACCAATGAAATTATCTAATACTCTACTGAAGAACATTTTGCTTTGTATATTATAAAATTCACCAGTGACAGTTTTGAGACTAGACCAAATCTCACTTGAACAAATTCCTAACCAAATTCAACCCTCACAACCAGAGACAGATATCAACACCAGGACGCACATACATGAGTGACATGTTCTATCAACAAATCTGAGGGTAACTCTTATCATGAAAGCATAAAAAGTTCAGTCAGCTAAATTCACAGTGCTTACCAAAGGCTTGATGCAAAGAAGGCACTAATTGGTACCACACTTGTTGCATATCTGCCACAGAAAAATTTTTCAGAAAGAATTAGTTAAACAAAAGAAGGAAAGCATAAGATGGCTTCAAAACAATGGCAAAATAAAACTTCAAACTCACATTTCAAAGGTCATTTTCACTGGGGAGACAACCTGCATTTATGAATATATGTATGTCACTCTAGGAACAAGCCAAATAATCAGGAATGAAAATTTATCAAGCATAGGGGGTTGGTCACAAAAGTTCACACACTGAGGGTGTTGGATATGCATAGCATGCAGAACATCAAGAAGGTACAGCAGCGTGTCCAAGAAAAAGTAGACGATTTGCAGAATGAGTTCAGCAAAAACTACTGGACAGGGAGTTTGAGGATAAAACTGGAGGCATAGAAAGGCTCATAAGAACCTAAAAATCAATGACATTCTCCTCTATAACATAAATTTGTTTTCCCTTGGTTACTGTAACTTGAAATGCACTTAAGGAAAGAATCCAACAGCTGCATCAACTGGAGCAAACCCAATAACCAGACTTGTTGCTTGTCTAAGCTATCTATTATCTAATTCGATCATGTTCTTGGTGAGATAATGAACACTGGGATGGTAATCTAGTGGGTTAATGACCACAAATAAACTATGGTAAGATCTTGCAAATGGATGCTAATATTTGTAAGCATATGCTAAATTCCCAACTCTAACTACCTATACTCACGACCAACTTGGTATTACACTTGACTGCCCCAAATCACATCTTCATGTTTGCCATCTCATGATGTCAAAAGCACGCCCTAAAATCATACCCCCAGCGAAAGCAGCTGTAAGTTCACATTAGCAAGGCTTGAACCCCCTAAAATTACTCCCTTCAGGTTGGTAAAGGGGAGGCATTCAAGAACAAACTCTAAATTCTAGCGAAGATAACAGAAGTCTCGACTATGCATATTTAACAGACAACCGAAAAACTTCTACACCAAAATGCACTTAACCTGTACCAGTATGGAAGATAAGAGACAATGAAAATGACAGGACAGAGTGATGTGACTGATTGATTGCAATATTTAAATCAAGTCAGATGACAGTGACTGATAACGATCAAACACAAATACCATTAACAGAAATGGGCTCGATCAAATCACTAATAAATTTCACGGACGTCCCGTCTTGGTGAGATAGGTAGATGAGTATATGCATGTCATCAGTCCAGTGCATTAGGGGCATGGCATAGAAGAAAGCAAACATTAGAGTGAAAAATTCCAAAGTAAAAATGGATGACATACCTTGAAGACCCGGACAAGAAAAAATGCCACGAGCCCAGAAAACCCCATATGAATCATGGTGAGTGTTATGGGAAACGGAAAATTGAAGTATTTTGGAGAAAGGACCCACTGCAAAAGGAAAAACAAAATCCTTCATGTTTCTACAAAAACGTAGGACAAGAAACCCAATAAGAGACAAATGACACTCTAGAACACTACCTTGTTGTACAATATGACTCCCGAGGAAAGCGATATGTAGATGAGAAGGTAGAGATAAGTGAGGAAAAGCGTTTTATTCATCATTTTGCCTTGTTTTGGGTTTCAAAGAATGACCCCCCAAAATGCCCCCAGAAAAAATATACACTTCAGCAGGTCTACAACATCTGACACTGCGTATACAATACAAAATCTGAAATGCAATACTCCAAGATAAGAAGCTCGACGAGGTTCTTCCTAAAACCCAGAAAGATTCACCTCCCGGAGCAGAAAAGTCTGCACCTTTACAATTGCTTCGAGGATTTAGATATTTTCGAAGTAGCAATACCTGCTACAAGGGGAAATCGGAATCAGAACATAAAAAAACTGATTTCGCAACAAATCCAGAAAAACAAGAACGGACAACCCAAGGAACCAGATTCAGAGATGAGGGGTCAAAGAAGAAAAGGGACAATACCCAGGACAATGCAGAGTCTGATGTCTGATCGGATCTAGGAAAAAGAGCGATAGTGAAGAGATCCACGAGAAGTAAGGTAGGTGGAATCTGGAAAATGAGGAGCTTTCAAGAAAAGGTCGAAGATATCCCAACAAAGGAGGAGGTAAAGGGTGGGTGAGAATGAAGCAGAGTCGGTATTAATTGGTAAATGGGTGTGTCTGAACACAGTGTGCAGATGGTAGAGGAAGATTACAAGTTTTGGAAGAAGCGATTAATGATGGCTTCTTCGAAACACGTGCATCCGTAACTGTGAGGCAGCAGCCTATAACGCCGATGAAAGAAATTTCAACACTCAAATCTCTCCCTTCCTCCATTCGTTTTCGTTTTCTTGGTTGAAATACTTTTGTTTTTGTTTTTTAAATAGTCAAACGCTGTAAGAGTGGATTCCACGGTAAAGAAAGAATAATCTTTTCCTCTCTCGTTTTTTTTTTTTCCAGTTTTTTTTCCTCATTTTTTTGTTTATTTTTAAGTTTTCTTAGCATGATATGTTCTTTTAATTTTGCGGTGCCATCAGTTCTGTGAAATTGCTAGTCATTTTATTGTTTTTTTGTGATTTTTTGACCGAAATTGTTTTTTATGTTTGCTCTTCATAGGTAAGGTAAAACAAAAATTAATTATGCCTTTGCTATAATTCTCTATAGTCGAATTACTAGTAATATACTGTACCTATTTTCTTTTTAAGAATTTTGTAATAATGCTAAAGTAAATACTTGCAATATTTGTTTTTTTATTACATTACAAAAAGGCTAGACTATTAACCCATCGTAAACATGATTAAGGTGCAAAATTAATCATAGATATCAAAAAATTTAGATAAAAAGACAAGCAAATACGATTTAAATTTAAAAATTCTACGTAATTTTGTTGTCTATAAAAGTATATGCGTATTAATTATAAGAATACTCATTTTAGTAGAAAACATTCATTTGAGATTTTAAACTTTAAATGGTATTATCTTGTCTTTTTCCTTCAAATTTATTTGGCTACAAAAATAAACCTGAACCTCTTAAAACAAAGCAAAAAATCCAATTTTTGTTGACAAAAATCATTTTAGTAGATATTTGTATTAGCTTCAAGAGTATAGGTAATTAGGAATTAATAATATTAGTATAATAATGGACAACTCATTATAGTATTACATCATTTATTTAAAACTTTAAAATTCAAGTGGAATTTTTTATATTTTTCCCTTTAACTTTCTATGAGTACAAAAACACAGTTGAATCTCTTAAAAGTTAAAACAATGTACAAAATCCCATTTTTGCCAACATCATTTATAAGAGAGAAAACTCATTATTGTATCTTTGGATTAATTTTAAAAAATAACTTTTATGATTTATGAGATGAATACATAAAAGAGATTGTATCTCAACTTACAAAAAATAGCTTTTAAAATTACAGTTTCTCAATTACTCAAACATCATGAAGACAAAAATAGGAGTGTTTTTTTTTTTTTTGGCTCAAAGACAGAAATTGGAGTTTTACTGTATTTTAAAAATTTTATGTGTACTTTTACACTTGACACACTTTTACTTATAATGCCATGATGCACAATTGATTCTAATCAACAATTGTGTAAGTGTCTGCAATCCATCAAAATCTAGGTTTCACGTAAGTCGAAACAAAACTCCTCTTGCATATTTACCTCATACTATTCAAAACTTAGGCTTTAAAAGGTTTCCAAACGGGTACTAAAACTTACTCGACAGTGAAAGCTGAGGTGGGGGTAATAAATGTCACAACCAAAACCTGTTAATACAATAAAAAAATCACCTGACCGTAGATTTATGACACACTCACGTTTTCAAACATGTACTTGTTAGAGGAGAAAACCCACACAGTTTGAAACTGAAGTCCATAAAAGGAATTGAACAAATTTAAAAAGGTTACAGATCGTGACACATTTTTTCTTCTTTTTATATCTGTGAGTATTTAAAAAATGGCATGACATTAAAATTGAAATAGTGATTAAAGTGACATGTTTGGAAGTTTGGGAGGATGGAGGAGAGAGAAGTAAAGTCAGAAGATTAAATAAATAAGAAAGTGAATAGTACTGTCTGATACATTATTACAGTGCTTATCTAGATTAAGGTTTAAGAGTCCTGCCAGTGTATAATTAATAAATGTCAAATAATAGCTAAAGTCTTTACATCATTATCAGCATTATTCCTTTATCGTTTACTTGTTTTACTTGTCTTTAATCGATATGGATATTGCGGAGCACATGAGAAATATATATAAACTTTAAAGACCTTTCTCTCCAAATAATTTAATTTTGATGAATTAATTAGGAACTACTCCCTCTAGTCCTTATTATAAGGTACCAACTACCCATAATTTTTGGTCTTTTTTATAAGGCACTAATTACATTTAACTAACTTATTTATTACTATTTCCTATTATGCCCTTACTTTAACAAACTTCTTTAAATCTATCTCATTAAAGTAGGGATAAAGTTGGAAACTCTTATCAATTTTAGTCTCATTTAATAACTTAACTTCCATTTTCTTGGTTTGTGAAAAAAGGTAGTTGGTGTCTTATAATAAGGATCAGAGGGAGTATATTAACCTTAAGTTGTTGTTTTTTTAAATGATTTTAATTGGCTCTAGTGAAATTACTGCTTTAATTGTTATTTATCATGTAACAAGTTTTTTTGGTCGAGATGTATTCTTATTATGTTCACTCTAATGAAAATAAGTCTAGGAGATTACAATACAAAAGCACGAAAAGGACATGCTTGCGCGCAAGCTATTTCTATTGTTGTCATTAAAATTCAATAAATTTTATAAAATGTTATAAAACTAAGAATAATTTAAAAGAAGATAGAGATTCAAGGGAGAATGAAAGGAGAAGTTCTCATTCAAGTTATACATCAACCTTATGATTACAACTCTATTTATAGACATATAAGAATCACCTAATAAGGGTCATTTACCAAAGAATCACAAGGTAACCTACCAAGCTTCACCTACCATGTGTTACAAGTATAACTAACAAAGAGTTACCTACCAATATTCATCTACCAAGAATTATAAGGTATACCAACCAAGGGTCAATGGACATCCACATAATAAGTATATTTATAATACTCCCCCTTGGATGTCCATTTATGAATGTGTTTCGTTAAAAACTTTAACTAGGAAAAACCTAGTGGGATAAAAACCTAGCCAAAGAAAAGAGTACATCATTCATTGATACACTATTGAGTGCTGCCTCATTAAAAACCTTTCTAGGAAAACCCAGTGGGACAAAACCTAGATAAGGGAAAAAGAGTACAACGTATATCGTTTCCCCCTCTTGATTACATCAGATTTGCTCCCCTGATGACCACATTGCTTCAATGTCTTTCTGAGCATATCATTCTTTCTATCATCAAGTATTCTGTTATTCACTATAGAGTAATAGAAACGCCCAGTCTGATTATTCATTGTATACCTGCAAGATCTAAATCTTTCAAGTAAAGTCACAATAATCATTTCATAAATATACATGTGCATATAGAATTTTAATAAATATTCATTAAGATGCACACTCTAATTGCTTCTGGAAATATATGAACTTATCATTATTCTCGAAAATTTGATGCTTCTAGCATCTTGAGTCCTTCAGAGACTTATGCTTCTGACATATTTAATCCTTCAGGGACATATGTTTCTGGCACAATCTAATATATTGTGACTCATGATCCTCATTATCATTTATTACAACATATGCTATCATTTAAACATAAATATCATCAACGTCGATGTCATTTTTGGTCCCAACGGATTTCATTTATTGAGATCTCTTTATATTCACATATATTAGGTACTTGGGTCTCTTCTAGGACCATAATATTCACTTCTGGAAATAACACATCTTCTGGAGATAACATCTCTTCAGGAGATGGCTCTTTTGGAGCTTTACTTAATTATCCTCGACTTGATCATCTATATTCTTATAGCTCCTTTTCTTGTTCGAGGATTTTTATATTTGAAACCGATGGACCTGTAACGATTCAGGCGTGCTTTATAACAATTAATATAGGAGCATTTGCAGTTGGGACATGTGACTTTGTCACTTTCTTAAGGTCAGCAAATGCTTCTGGCATTCGATTAACTAAACTCTGCAACTGAATTATCATTTTGAATTCTTAGTGCACATTTCTTTGTACGAGGATCAATATGAGCCAATGATAATTCATTCCACTTTATCTCTTTTACCCAATCTGCTTATTTTTCTCCCCCTCATCTAATCATGCAATGTGTATCCATCTGTGTGCATTGTAGAAGACTAATAATCATTGCACATTTAAAACATTTCAAGATGGAATTAATCTGGCTTCTGACTAAAAGCCAATTATACGGGGAGAATTTTGTTGGCTTAATACACATATAAATACTGTTATCATAACCTCATATACTTTCTGGATCATTCAACCTAGAAATTGCGCACATAATCTATTGCAAATTTCAGGTTGCAAAAATCACTGCAAACTTTGCAGGCTTATAATATCACATGTAATCTTATATCATTCAATTTGATATATTTCCAGAGATCCATTTCCAATCATAATCAATAATATTCTCATAATCATTTTATTTGAGAATAAGCAACTCATAACAATATATGACTCGGATGATCAAACAAGTCATGCCAACTTTTCATATGATTTATCATCAAATATAATATCAATTTCAGGGGAATTAACACTCACATTCACACTTGATATATATCATTCTCCCCCTCAAGTGTGAGTCCGTAAAAATTAATTCATGGAATTTTCATAAAATATTCCATATATGATATCTATTTCTACAGATATCATTAAAATTAAACAAATGCATTATTTTGTTACTTCTGGTAACAAAATTTTCATTTTCCAGGAACGATAATCAAATATATAAAATCATCTAAAACATCAAAATCATCGATCCTATAAAAATATTCACAAGCGCAACACTGTGGAATCACAGATGTATCACTGTGGAATCACAGGCGCGATATTGCATCACTATTGAATCACAAGCGCGACATTACGGATTGTCGTATGCATTTAAAGTCAAAAAGGCTCTACGCAAGAGCTTTATAGGGAGCAGATCTTTAGAGATTCAATAGGACTGCACAGATCTGCAGAGATTCAATAGGAATACATACGGCTATAAATTGAGAAAGGCAAACGAACATGCCTCACAAACGCTCAAGCATCTGATAACATCAACTACCAGATACTCACACATTTTTCACTAAATTTTATTGCCATGGCAGGACCAAGTAATTTTATCTCAGTTTCTGATACATTTGACACAGCATTACTTGATGCTTTGTTATATGATGATCAGACAACATGTCATTTTCTTCTTTACTATTTTCTGATCCTTTAAACATGTTTATTCCTCCTCCTGCTATTCTTCCTTCTACTTCAAATGTACCAACTTCTCCCCCAAGAACAAGTGTTCTTCCTCAATCTACAAGGATTAAAGGTACAACTGAAGCAGGTTCATCAAGGAGGCCTGTTAAAAGGTGTAGAACTATGGCAAAACTGATGGGGTCTACCAATCCAGTTCAGCCAATAGTAATGGCAATTAATCAGCCAGCATTTACTAGCCAACAAACAACCATCAACCTGCCAGCAACCTACAGCCAGCAAGCAATGACTTGCCAGCCAGCAACAATCATCGAACCAACAATAATCAACCAGCCAGCTATAATCAGTCAGCTAGTGACTACCAACCAGTTAGCAACTACTTCCTTATTAGAATGTAGTTGTTGTGATGTTTTACGGGAGATCATACATACCAACGGACTTCAGTGTCATAAACTTGAAGTTCACGGAAGGAGAACATGTATTATTTCCCACGCTGTTTTATTTGAAAATGTACAGGATAAATCTTACAATACTGACAGGCTTCCAATGTTTGATTTTAGTAATAAAAATTTTGGAGAAATCAAACATTTTTTGACACAGTATTGTATAGATTTACAAGCATCAGGATATAACTTGATGCGTGATCCTGTATTAGCCTATTATGAGGTCCTTTGTGTTGGTTCAGAATGGACGAAAGATCCAAATGAACCTCACGGGAGTTCATTTCAAACCAATATTGAAAATCCATTTGATAAAGGAAAACAACCCGCGGTTAATATTCCATATGATACTTCATCCCTTAATCAGGGTGAATTATATAGATTAATAATGGAGTAACGAGAAAGAATAAAGAGAACAACGCTTCATGATTTAAGAAATTATTTTCACTTAACCCTCGATGATGCGAGTAAACAATTAAATATGTTTACTCACACCATACAAAAAATCTATCAAAAAGGAGGGTTAACAGAGTGGCCACACAAAAAGCTTAAAAAACTTATGATGCAAATCTCGATATTACGAAGAGCTTTGCCTCATCTTGATCCCATCTTAAGAGAAGAAAAAGAAGGTAACTTTAAATATCTTCAGAATGAGATGATTGAGCTTTGTAAAGGAGTTGAACCACTCGCTATTAAACTTTGTTGAAATAATATTGCCTTTTGTTTAATTATTTTGTTTATGAATATTCCTCTCTCGTATTTATTAAAATTGTTATAATTATAGAAAAACAATCATAATAGTAAAACAATCATATATCCATAATAACAAATTTATTTATTACTTCATTCTCTTCTGGGAATAAAGTTGAATAAAAATTCATGATCCATAACTCACTGATTTGTTTGATCATGGCAAGAAATTAATCTACAATATTTCTTGACTTAATCACAATATTGCTACTACAAGAGCAAATTGGATATATTTATTTACAATCAACAATGATCATACAATCCCTTGTCTCATAATTTGAGGGAGTATGCCAAATATAAAATTTTGAGGCCTTTAAACAATTGATGGCGTACAAAATTTATGGATCAAATCTTGTTTCATATTTTATCTCTTTGGCTTCAGGCCAACATGTCTCTTAGCTTCAGGCTAACTTGCTTCTTAGCTTCAGGCTAATTTATCTCTTATCTAACTTATGCCTCCTCATAATCTTAGGCCAATTAATGCCTCATATCTCCATGACATTTTAATCTTATGATATATATGGTCTTTTAACAATTTATCTTCACGATAAATAAAATATAAGCATAATAAAATAAATAGATAGAACCCACTAATAGTGTGGTTGCCATGAATAATAAATAATGCAATAAATAAAAATAAAAGGGAAGGGGGATATGAAGCAGTAAATGAATTATAAATATATGGAGTCCACTATACTAGTTTTACCACCATGAAAAATAAAGCAGTAAATAATAAAATAAATGGTGTCTACTATATTAGTGTTGCTACCATGAAAGATAAATAAAACAGTAAAGAATTAAAATAAAATAAATGGGGCCACAAAGTGTTACCACCATAAAAGATAAATAAACGTGAAATAAAATAAATAAATAGAGCCCACTAATAAATAGTGTTGCCGCCATAAAAGATAAATTAAAATAAATAATATAAAAGTAAATACGTAAAAGTAAATGTTAGTTACATAAAAATAAATGTTAGTAACAATAAAAATAAATACACAAAAGTAAATGTCAGTGACAATAATAAAATCTCAAATTAAAACAATTAAAAGGGAAAATTAAATCTAGACTTCCAATGTAAAGTCAAATTAATAAATCACTAGAAAAAGGGTAAATTTACTGTGAATAGTAAATTACTATTTACCGTAAAAATAGTAAATAATCTCAAATCTTAACCATGGAACCCGATATTTAAAATAATCGGTAAAAGTATATCTTTAATTCCATATCGTGGTTAAGATTATCCCAGATAGATAAAATAAACATATAGTAAAGGAGATGGTGATAAAATCTTACCTTGGTAGAGTCTTCGTGAAGGTGAGGAAGAGGGCACAAAGATTATGATCAACACAAGCTCAGTTGATTAGAGCTTCGTGCTGATAACGTGTTATAAAAATAAGAATAATTTAAAAGAAGATAGAGATTCAAGAGAGAATGAAAGGAGAGTTCTCATTCAAGTTATACATCAACCTTATGATTACAACTCTATTTATAGACATATAAGAATCACCTAACAAGGGTCATCTACCAAAGAATCACAAGGTAACCTACCAAGCTTCACCTACCATGTGTTACAAGTATAACTAACAAAGAGTTACCTACCAATATTCATCTACCAAGAATTATAAGGTATCTCAACCAAAGGTCAATGGACATCCACATAATAAGTATATTTATAATATAAAATAAATTTTATTGCTTTAGTTATTGTTATCTTTTATTACGTTAAAGTTATTACTTGTTAATTTATTGTTATAATTTTCAAATGAAGGATATGTAGGTCACTTGACTTCATGTATAACTTAATTTCAAGCCAAATGTCAGATATCTTGGTCCTAAATATAAAACAAAAATGACTTGTTTTTGGAAAGATTGAGAACAATAAATAAATTATTTAAGTATATCATATGTTATGTATCATTAGATTATATAAATTTATAAATTAGACAAAGTAGTTTGGAGAAAAAACAATAATTATATATTTTAAAGTAACTTAGTTAGTTTTCTCAATATCTCTAAAAAAACTCACATCTGTCATATATCTGAGACCGAAGAGAATATTTTAAGGCAATACTGATTTTGAGATCCACTTGTCTCCTTAATGCCTCCTTAGGTACAATTGAACTGAGGAGGCAAAAGTGGAAATAAATTCCAGTTCCTTGTGGAAAGCCACTTCCATAAAATTTATGGAAATGGGTTCCTCGTCTTGACCTATGGTATTGTCAGGAATTCCATGAGATTGGACATTGAAAGACCAAATAGCCCTCGATACAAGAGACATTTGATGGCCATTAACATTATGTGGGATGATGACGACAAAGATGTGGATCACTGGAATGGCGATAGTAACTATGGACGACGGTAGAGGTGTGATCGGAAACAACCGTTAGCCCCCTCCAGCCACGACACCAAGTTCAAAAACTGGAGTTTGTTGCCTTTTTACCCCTTCCATGTTTGTCATTATTGTCGACAAGGACGCCATTGCCATCTAGCTTTTGTCAGGGGGACTACTGTTAGGATTTGTCAAGCAGCAAAAGAAACAAACCAAACAAAAAAAAAATTTGAATCCCAATTTATAGATTTATCAATGATGTTTAAATTCGATTGTTCAGAATTATACCTTTCTTGTGTATGCGTCTTGTTCAATCACTAGGAACCAACTGAACGAACTAGCTCCCTCTATCGGTATCCACACGAACAAGATTTCAACACCAACAGCATGCTAGTGCCTCTCACATTTTCTATACTCTAGATTTTCTTCCCTGCAGCCTTTTTCTATCTCTCTCATACGTCTTATACAGACTTAGGGTTCTATAACCCTAATGAGGTGTATTAAATGTTGGAATTTAGGAAGAAATCCCATAGTTTATGAATAAAAAGAAGGATGGAAAAGAAGAGGAAAAAAATAAGAAGGATTGTGTGTGTGGTACTAAGTCCCACATTGGTTAGGAGAAGGGAAGTTGGAGGGTATATAAGCCCTAACTTGGCTCCTACTAGTTGGGCCCTTGGGCCTACCCACTTTTGTGGAGGGGTGAGGACTTAGGCAACCCTTGGTCCACCACACACGCGCGCGCCACCGGCTCAGCTCGGTCGCGTGCGCCGCCCGCCCAGTCCAATCCGCACATGTGAAATAAAATAATATTTTTTTATTAAATTATTTTTTGAATAAAATAATCCTTTTATTTTTATTTCCGTTGTGCCTCTCCGATTTTTTCCAGCGGCTACATACGACTCGTTCAATCCCGTCTGTTTGCGTTTGTTCATACGACCCGTCAACCCGTTTAGCTCCATCTGGTGCGTCTGTTCGTGAGACGCACCAGTTCGCCGGTAACAAACGCAGGTCGCCTCTGTTCGTTCCATTCTGGTGTGTCTTTTTACAGACGAGTTCATCTGATCGTGTTTTTCCGGAGTCTATAAATAGGGGCCCCTAGTCACAGAATTTTTCACGTTCTTTTCTTCCTGCATACACTCTTCCTGCATACACATTTGGTGTATTCCGAAAGCAGACTCGTTGGATTCGCTTGGGCTTCAGACAGACAGAGCTATCTTTCTGGAGACGAACAATCCGCTCTATCCTGGGAGGCAATTGCTCAGTAACCTATGGCATCCGTAGAGGGAGCAAAATTGTCTTAAGGAAACAACGAAAGTTGGGCCTGGATTTCTGCATAGTTCATAACCATATTTGGCAGTCTTGTGAGTTCGTTTATAGCTTTTTCATATGATACAGATTTGTTGTATGCTTTCTGTATGTTATATTTTGTTAAACACAGATTGTTGTTATACTGTTTTGTTTACTACATATTCAATTTCTACCTACTCCATACGTTAGAAACAACAATCTTAAGACAATTTTTCGTGATTGAAATCGTTATATAGCAAATTTGAATCGTTGTTGATTTTGTATGTTGGTAGTAGTATTGAGTTGAATCTGTGTTTAGTTTTTGTCAATATTATTATTATACTGTTTGTAGATTAATCTGTGTGATTAATCGAAGTTCTGTTTTAACTACAGAAATGGCAAGTACAAGTACTAATCTGATTAACCCAAGTGGTCCTGCTCCACTGCAGGGTGAAAAACCAGAGAAGTTCAACGGAAACGATTTTAAAAGATGGCAACAGAAAATGTTTTTCTATCTAACCACCTTGAACTCGGCTCGTTTCCTCACTGAAGATGCCCCAAAATTGGAGGAAGGACAACCGTTGGATAAGGAGAAGGTTGCTGCGATAGATGCTTTGAAGCATTCTGATTTCTTGTGTAAGAATTATATTCTCAATGGTCTGGATAATACATTGTATACTGTATATAGTACTTTGGAAACAACCAAAGCACTATGGGAGAGTCTAGACAAGAAATACAAAATTGAAGATGTTGGCTTGAAGAAGTTTATAGTTGGCAGATTTTTGAATTTCAAAATGCTTGACTCTAAATCAGTAGTAAGTCAAGTTGAAGAGCTACAATTGATTGTACATGAGATTCATGCAGAAGGGATGTCTCTAAGTGAATCTTTCCAAGTTGCTGCATTTATTGAAAAATTACCACCCTCTTGGAAAGACTTCAAGAATTACCTCAAGCACAAGCGTAAGGAGATGTCACTTGAAGATTTGATTGTAAGATTGAGAATAGAAGAAGACAACAAGGTTTCTGAAAAGAAATTTGGCAGCAACCCTATAGTTTCAAAGGCCAACATTGTGGAAGATGGTCCAAAGTTCAAGAAACGGAAACGCTCTAATGAGGGATCATCCAAACAAGGCCCTAGCAAAGGTCAGAAATTCAAAAGCAAGTGTTACAATTGTGGGAAGCCTGGCCACCGTGCTAAGGATTGTAATAAGCCAAAGAATCTCAAGAAGAAGAACACCGAAGCCAATATGGTTGATAATATTACTGATATGATTGATAATATGAATCTTTCAACAGTGGTAATGCAATGTAACTTGGTTGGAAATACCAAGGAATGGTGGGTGGACACTGGTGCCACCAGGCATGTTTGTGCAAACAAATGGATGTTCTCTTCTTATACACCTGCGAAGCAAGATGAACAACTATATATGGGAAATTCTTCTAGTTCAAAGGTTGAAGGTGTTGGAAAGTGGTGTTGAAGATGACTTCTGGAAAAGTCGTGACACTTAATGATGTGCTTCATGTGCCTGACATTCGCAAGAATTTGATTTCTGGATCCCTCTTAAGCAAGAATGGTTTTAAACTTGTATTTGTTTCTGATAAGTTTATACTTTCTAGGAATGATATGTATGTTGGAAAAGATTACCTTAGTGAGGGCCTTTTCAAAGTTAATGTAATGACTGTCACCAATAACGGTGCTACTAATAATAATATTGATTCTATCTATATGCTTGAGTCCTCTAATTTATGGCATCAAAGATTAGGACATGTTAACTATAAGTCAATTAAAAAATTAATTCATTTAGAATTATTGCCTAAAGTTGATTGTTCAAATAAAGATAAATGTCAAGTATGCATTGAATCAAAATTTTCTAAGTTACCTTTTTCTTCTGTTGAAAGATCAACTGAGTTGTTAGATTTAATACATATTGATATATGTGATATGAAATCTATACCATCTAGGGGTAATAAGAAATATTTTATTACATTTATTGATGATTGCAGTAGATATTGTTATGTGTATTTGCTTAATAGTAAAGATGAGGCTATTATTGCATTTAAACAATATAAAACTGAGGTTGAAAATCAACTTAACAAGAAAATTAAAATTGTAAAAAGCGATTGTGAGGGAGAATTTGATGGCCCATTCGAGGAATTCTATATAGAATTTGGTATTATACACCAAACAACTGCTTCTTATGCTCCGCAGTCAAATGGGATTGCAGAGAGGAAAAATCGGACATTGAAAGAGATGATGAATGCATTATTAAATGAGTCCGGTTTACCACAAAATTTGTGGAGGGAAACCATTCTAACGGCCAACTTTCTAATAAACAAAGTGCCTCATAAAATGATACAAAGCATACCATATGAAATATGGAAAGGAAAGAAACCTTCCTTGAAATATTTGAAAGTGTGGGGGTGCTTGGCAAAGGTTGAGATTCCTAAACCTAAAAGATTAAGAATCGGACCTAAGACAGTAGACTGTGTGTTTATTGGCTATGCACATAATAGTAGTGCATATTGTTTTTTGGTTTATAAGTCTGATGTATCAGATATCCATGTGAATACGGTTATTGAGTCAAGGAACGCTATGTTATTTGAAAACGTATTTCTGTATAATATAAATAATTATAATAACAACACAGTGATATCTCAAGATACTGTGATTAATGATCTTGGAAAGGAGGAACTAAGACGTAGTACCAAGCAAAGGACTTCAATATCCTTTGGGCCTAATTTTCTGACTTATCTATTAGAAAATGAGCCTCGAACTTATGGAGAGGCTATGGGTTCTCCTAAAGCACTATTCTGGGAAGAGGCTATCAATAGTGAAGTTGATTCTATTCTGTCAAACCACACTTGGGAATTGGTTGACTTTCCTCCTGGCAATAAGCCATTAGAAACTAAGTGGATCTTTAAAAAGAAGATGAAAGCAGATGGCACTATTGATAAGTACAAAGCTAGGCTAGTAGTAAAAGGCTACAGACAACGTGAAGGCCTAGACTACTTTGATACCTATTCACCTGTTACAAGAATTACATCAATTCAAATGTTGATCGCATTAGCAGCATTGAATGGGTTAGAGTTACATCAAATGGATGTAAAGACAGCTTTCTTAAATGGTGAATTAGAGGAAGAGATTTATCTTGAACAACCTGAGGGATTTGTTGTCTCAGGACAAGAACGGAAAGTTTGTCGCTTAATAAAGTCCCTTTATGAACTTAAACAAGCCCCAAAACAATGGCATGCGAAATTTGATGAAGTTATGTTATCAAATGACTTTAGTATTAATGAATGTGACAAGTGTGTCTACGTTCGAAATACTGAAAATGGGTTTGCCATAGTATGTCTTTATGTAGATGACATGTTGATAACAAGTAGTAATAATCAAATGATTAAAGCTACTAAGCAATTGCTTACCAGTAAGTTTGACATGAAATATATGGGTCTCACAAATGTTATTTTAGGAGTTAAAATTCATAGAACTCCTGATGGGTTAGCTTTATCGCAAGCATACTATATTGCTAAAATTCTTGAGAAATTCAAGAGTTTAAACATAACTCCTATGTCAAACCCTATAGATTCTAGTCTTCGACTGTTGAGAAATACTAGCGAAGCTGAAAAGCAAAAGGAGTATGCTTAAGTGCTAGGCAGTCTTATGTATGTTATGAATTGCACTGGACCTGATATTGCTTATGCAGTAAGCATGTTAAGTCGCTTTACCAGTAATCCAAATGAGTTTCATTGGAGAGCTATGACAAGAGTTTTGGGTTACTTAAAGTAAACTCAAAACTTTGCTTTGCATTATGAGAAGTACCCTGTAGTGCTAGAAGGGTATTGTGATGCAAATTGGATCACCAGCTCTAATGATACAAGATCCACAAGTGGATATGTATTCACCCTTAGTGGTGGTGCTGTGTCTTGGAAGTCATCCAAACAAACTTGCATTGCAAGATCAACTATGGAAGCAGAATTCATTGCATTAGATAAAGCTGGTGAAGAAGTTGAATGGCTTCGTAATTTTCTTGAAGACATTCCAAATTGGTCAAAACCGGTACCAGCAGTGTGTATACACTGTGATAGTCAAGCAGCTATAGGTAGGGCCAAGAATGTCATGTACAACAGAAAGTCTAGACATATACGTCGTAGACATGATACCGTTAGACAACTACTTTCAAATGGAATCATCTCAATTGATTATGTGAAATCAAAAGAGAATATAGCGGATCTATTGACTAAAGGGATTCCTAGAAAGTTAGTTAGGAAATTGTCCAAAGGAATGGGTTTAAGGCCGATCCATTGTTGATTATTGCGGTAACTCTACCTAGAAGAGTGGAGATCCCACGAACTAGGTTCAAAGAGACAACTAAGTGATGATCGACTATTAACACTGTAGAGTTTTAAACTCATACTCGTTCCTAGACAAGACAGTGCATATATATAAGGGTAAGTTTTTAAGCTTTTAATGGTTTCTTAATCTGATGTGCTCAGATGATGTATGTTGAGTTACATCACAAGGAATCACTTATGTGAGTGTGAAGTGTGGGCCGCTTCTATGAGAATTTAAAACGGCCGATTCTCTAGAACACTCGCAGAACCAGGCGGTGTCCAGGGAAAATGGGCACAACATGAGAACCAACAATGCTAGAGGAGCAACTGTGTGACTCCTATTGTCTTGGTATACACTAAAAGGTCGACAGTTCAAGACAGCACGTTCACTGATTGACCAGTATATCCGATAGGTTTTTACTAGAAAAGGTTCAAAGGCAACCCCTACCTTTCTCGATGCAGTTGTTTCTCGTAGAGTAACCGCACTTTGCATACATGATCATTTGCATTTGGTCATGATGGACTTACTTCTTATCCATGTGGGGGATTGTTGGAATTTAGGAAGAAATTTCATAGTTTATGAATAAGAAGAAGGATGGAAAAGAAGAGGAAAAAATAAGAAGGATTGTGTGTGTGGTACTAAGTCTCACATTGGTTAGGAGAAGGGAAGTTGGAGGGTATATAAGCCCCAACTTGGCTCCTACTAGTTGGGCCCTTGGGCCTACCCACTTTTGTGGAGGGGTGAGGACTTAGGTAACTCTTGGTCCACCACACACACGTGCGCGCGCCGCCGCCGTCCGTCCGGCAGGTTCGGTCGCGCGCGTCGCCCTCCCGGTCCGGTCCGGTCATGTCCACGCATGTGAAATAAAATAATAATTTTTTATTAAATTATTTTTTGAATAAAATAATCCTTTTATTTTTATTTCCGTTGTGCCTCTCCGATTTTTTCCAGCGGCTACGTACGACTCGTTCAGCCCCGTCTGTTCGCGTCTGTTCATACGACCCGTCGACCCGTTTAGCTCAGTCTGGTGTGTCTGTTCGTGAGACGCACCAGTTCGCCGGTAACAAACGCAGGTCGCCTCTGTTCGTTCCGTTCTGGTGTGTCTTTTCGCACAACGTACCAGTTCGCGCAACAGACGAGTCCATCTGATTGTGTTTTTCCGGAGTCTATAAATAGGGGCCCCTAGTCACAGAATTTTTCACGTTCTTTTCTCTCTGCATACACTCATCCTGCATACACATTTTGTGCGTTCCGAAAGCAGACTCGTTGGATTCGCTTGGGCTTCAGACAGACAGAGCCATCTTTCTGGAGACGAACAATCCGCTCTATCCTGGGAGGCAATTGCTCAGAAACCTGTGGCATCCATAGAGGGAGCAAAATTGTCTTAAGGAAACAACGAAAGTTGGGCCCGGATTTCTACATAGTTCATAACCATATTCGGCAATCTTGTGAGTTTGTTTATAACTTTTTCATATGACACAGACTTGTTATATGCTCTTTGTATGTTATATTTTGTTAAACATAGATTGTTGTTATACTGTTTTGTTTACTGCATATTCAATTTCTACCTACTCCATACGTTGGAAACAACATTAAATATTCAAAATTAATTTTTCAATCTACTTTCCATCACAAATTTGAAGTGTGGGATAGCCCAAACACTACAAGTTCTTTGATTTTCCTTTTAAAAATTGAAATTTGATTTGCTTTCTTTCTTGTGTAGATTGGATTTCTTGTTTTTAGTTTGTAGGTGAGCATCAAATCTAAAAAATGAAAGCATTCTTTATTCCACTTCCAATTTTAATTATATTTTCACTTCAACTTTCATTAAAACCTCTTTCATAATACTAAAGTGGGCATGATAATTGAGATTTCACCTAGTTAACTCTTTCATTAGAAATTTTGAATATTTAAAAGCTTTTCAAAGAACAATTTTATCTTGAAAATAACCCAAATGTAACAGTTTTGCCTTCTACCGTTAAAAATGTTAGTGGTCAACATCAAATTTTAAATAAATAACAATATTAAAATTTTAACAGTTATAATGAATTTACTCGCTTTTTAACACTTTCAAGTAAAATTATTCCTAAAAAAATTTTCGGATACTGTGTGCTCTTTAATAGTTACTTTTGAGGCACAATTACATCTTAACCTAGATTAAACTTTTCTGTCTTTAAGGCAGAAAATTTTTTCACCCCTTAAATTAAAACGACGCCGTATTGGCTCTTTTTTTTTTCCTTCCCCAAATTCAAAGAAACAGCTTGAAGGAAAGGAAGGGCGAAGTCGATGAATCTCTGTTCCTTCGTTCCTTTTTCTTTCGTTCTGTCTGGATCTGCCTTGTCCGTGTCTCTGCAACTCTGAATCTCGCCAAATGCGTCTCTGCTCTTCTCTGCAACTCTTTTGTTTCCAAAAAAAAAAAACACCAGGGCATACAAGAATCAAAATTGATGAATGAATTGGATATGGTGCGTGGGCCCACCAATTGATTCAATGAATAAATGGAATGAAAACCTAAAAGCACAGAATCGAAAGACGCAAAAAAAAGAAAAAGACGTGATGGCAGCATCTGGACGGGAAAAAGGAAGAAAGAAGTGGAGAACACACGACGGCGAGAAGCAGAGACGCAGAAGCACGACTGGGAAGGAAGCGAAACAGAGATCCAGAGAGTTGAGATGAAGGGATTAAAGGAAAAGAGGGAAAAAAAAAGATTGAAAACGACGTCGTTTTGATTTAAGGCAGAAATAATATTCCCTTAAACTAAAAAAGATTAACTTTCCACAACTTCCTAGGGATATCACGCTGCTGGAATGATCGATCTCACTCAATAAAGTCGTTGCCATTTATTACACAATGACTTCTGATTTATAGAAATAGTGCCTTCCTAGATAACGTTGTCCCCAGTCATATATTCTCAGTTATTAATTAATATTTTATTTTAGGTTTTATAATCCAGGTTTCTTTTGTCATCACATCAAATTGTTCTCCTCTCATCATAATTAATTGTTTAAATTCCGAGTCTAGACTCTGACGAGGCTTTGAATGTTTCCTTCAACGCATTAGCTGCGAACCTGTATATAATTCAGGCGTGGGAAAAATTCACGAGTTTAATCATGTTTTTAATTTTTAAAAAGTAGTAGCAGTATTAATAATAATAATTATATGGGCTCGTGGATTTAAGTTTTCAACAACATTTTAGGAAGATTTTGGGCCTGTATCAGTAATGGGCTCATCAGAAAAAGCCCAGCCTCTTTTTTTGTTAGAGTTAAAATTTGATGCTTAGTTGAGTTTTTTCCTTTTACTTTTTTGTTAGAAAACCATTTTTTAATTATAAAATTAATTAGAAAACCGAATTTCTATTATTCATTATATTCCCCCCCCCCCCCAATTAAAATTAGATGAGACTCACGGAAAAGTTTTACTTAAACGTCTATCTGGGAACAATGAGAGAATTAAAGCGAAATTAAAAAAATAAAATAAAATGATGGCGTCAGAATTCAGAAAAGTGCATAATATCGCTGGAATTTAACACACATGTGAATGTGTGATGACAAAAAATGAAATATATTGATTTTCGTCAAGTTGAACAGAAGGAAAATAAAGCTAGTTTGAATATAATTCGGACTTAATTTTCAGAATATTCTGGCTGCTCAAGAATATCCTGATGCAAGTTTCTACATTTTCTAATGCAGATGCTGTGTTTATTTCAATTATTGCTAAAGACTAAATTATTAAAACAAAACATTGATATATATCTTAAATTATGAATTTTAATTTAAAAATAATAATAATCAGAAATATTTAGATTTCATTATGGATAGTGACATATGAATAATTGATGACGATATTATTGATAGATTAAATTAAAAATTAAGAATAAAAAATATCTATTATTGAAAATCCAACTAACTAGCGTTAATCTGTATATACAGGCTGAGATATGCGGGAGAGGGGTGGTACATACATTCACCAAATTATTAAATTAAATTAGGAGGAATAATTTTTTAATTAGATTTAATATTAGAGCTGTTTAATCTTGTTTCCAAGTTGTACATGTAGAACATAATAAGAAAATAAAACCCACCGACAGATTTTGGGTACAAAATATTCTATGATTGGCAGAAAAGCAAGCAACAGGTTGAAGATTGAAAAACAATGTGAAACATGATGTCCTTATTACATTTATTATTTTCAAAACTAAAAAGAAAGGGGAAAATTAAAATTAATTAATTTAAGAAAAAAGGAGTTTATAATTCTGATAATGAGTTTGTAAGAGACTTGCAATGATAATAATAAGGCCGCGTCGAGGTTGGGGCATTATGTGGTCAACGTCTTGATTAACCAACGCGCGCACGCTTTCCTTAATTAGCATTACAAAATTATAACATACAAATCATCTTCTTAATAAAAAAAAAAATGCATTTGGCTGTCATAAATTAACAATTAACTATTTCTGGTCACGAAAAAAAAAATAAACAAGTAATGATTAAATTACAAGGTGAAGGAAAAGAGGAGAGTACTCAGTTTAAATTACCCCATTAAATTTATTACATGAATCTATAATTTTACCTTAATATTTTTTTTTAAAAAAATTTGGGTAAAAATGTCAGAAGTTTTTACAGATACAACTAAATGAATATAATTTATAATATTACCTTTGATACCAAATATGATATTTCAATGATTTTTTTTTAAAAATAAATAAATTACTTAATCATACAGACGTGTGTGATTAAATTATATATGTCAGAAAAATTAGTTTTTTTTTAAAAAATATAAACGTAATAAATTAAATTTCTTAATTTATTTATTTATTTTTTTAAAAAAGGATGAATAATTAATTAAGGGGGTGATATCATGTGTGGGGTAGAGTAATAAAGGAGGGAAGAGATGTTGAATCTTATTTAAAAAAAGAAAAAGAAAAATGAAAAGAACCTCATAACCAAAAGAGACAAAGGAGTTTCAACAACTGCCAACACCAGATCCATAAGCAACAGCTCCTCCGAACCAAATCAAAACGTGAGTCTTCCTTCCCCTTCCCCTTTTTCTATTCTAATAATTGCTTCCACTTTGTCAATCTATATAAAATATTATTAATTTATTCTCAAAAAATGTGGAGGCATTTATTTATTGAAAAAAATATTTCTCATGATAGTTAAACATTTCATTATTTATTGATCAAGCACTCCATTATTTCTTTAACTCAATAAATTACAGTACCTAAGTTGTTTTTAGGCTAAATCATATGCTAAATCAGTAATTAAAAGAAGAGGTTAATATTATTGTTGGTCTTTACATTTAGATCAAATTTTAACTTTGATTCATATAATTTCATAAAGACTTAGCGTAAATTTAATGGTATTAACGCTATTAAATATAAGAAACAAAACCAAAACTTATCAAAATTACATAGATAAAAACCAAAACTTATAAATACCATTTAGGGGAAAAAAAATCAAGGCTTGCTAAAAGTAAAGTGATCAAAGTAAAAAAAAAAAAAAATGGTCCTTATATTTAACAGTGCTAACTACAAACCAATTTTTTATGAGATTACAAATCTCAATTAAATACTATACAAAAACAAAAATCAAAATTTGATTAAATTATAAGGATGAATGATAATATTAACTTTTAAAGAAAAGTAAAGTCCTATGACTATAAACTATATTTCCTTTTTTTTTATTCTATAAACTAATGATGCCCTCATAATAGTTTGTGCTAAAAATATAAAATACGGAGTACAAAAGAATAAAATACAGTAGCCAAACGATTTGAGTACGTAGTTTGATTAAGTTAATTTGTGGCAAAGGGACAGGGAAGGAGTGGTGGCGTTGGGGTGATATGACACCGGCCGGAAAATGTCAGCCACCATATAAAAAAGAGGACATGTAATGTTCTTCAACCTAATTGTATTACGCGTCTAATAATTTCAATCATATAATTCCAACCATATCTATCTTCAATTCAATGTGTCTATAACCATTTTCCATTTTTAATTAATTAATGTTCTTTTTGTCATTTCTTAACCTCCTCTTGATTTTGCTTCTCCCCCTATTTCCTTTTTATTTATTTATTTATTTATTATTATTATTAATGCCTGAACCTATTTCATTTTCCAAACTAAGGATTAACTACATATATGTCTGTTTTCTCCTCCTTCTTTTTATTTATTTTTGCTAACCCTTCCTTTTTAATAACAACGAAAGAAGTTATGTCACTTCCTCCTGTAGGTCAATGTACTTACTTGTTTTAAATATGCCACATTCATCTCCCAAATTTATAACTATTTTCCTAAACTATTCTTATCTGAGTACAGATATTAAAGGGGTTTACATCATAGGGTAATTAGATGTAAATAATAATTAAAGAGGGTATTTTAATAAAGCTAGAATCCTAATAAAACCCAATTGAAATTTCTAAATCTAAATTCAGAGCTGTACTTTTAAGAAATCTTTAATTAGGCTAAAAGGTTTGATTAGGGATTTTTGAATGTTATTAAAAGACTATAATTCTCCTCTAGTCAAATTGTGGATGCTCACTCATGGTTTTAATTAGAGGGACAATATATTCTTTTAATAACATTTAGAAATTTCTATCAGGCCTTATGCCCTGAATAAATATTTCTTGAAAATGCAGGCCTAGATTTGTTTTTATATCTCAATTGGATTTTATTATGATTCTCTCCTTAACAAAATCAACACACGTTTTCATAAATAATTAATTTTCCTAATATATTGAAATTGGTAATTTAGCTGTTAGAATATTAGCGAGCTGGGGTATTAGCTTTTTGGTTGACGTAAATAGGGACGGAAAGGCTTTGCACACAATCCAATTATGCTTCAAATTTTAACTCAATCTTAGTTTACATCAAGTGAATAGTATGTAGGACAGTAGGAGTGTTCATAGCCATAGCCATAGCCATAGCCAGGGTTACACTTATGCCCGATACCCTGCCCAAAAAATTATTGGGCAATAAAATGCAGCCTAGTGTCTGACTCTACCTAATAGAAGCCATAACAATTTTGGGTAGGTAATAACGGGTTGGGTTGGGCAGAGCGGGCCTTTCATGCCTAAGTGATGACACGACACCCTATCACTCCCAATGTGGAAAAAAAAAAAAACTTCAATCATACCTAATAAGCAATACTGTAAACTTTAAATGAAATCTTTAATTCTATACTTTGAAATATTTCAACATAAGTCCACAACTTGAGTCTTCAAATTAAAAAGACAACTATATAACTTAACAAATAGTTAAATACTCATAAGTGAAAATAAAAATATATAATACTATTGTATAAAAAAATAAAAAATCTATAACACTATATATACTATTGGACAGGGTAGCATACCATGCTTAATGCCCATCCTTGCTCGTAAAAATGCCCCGCCCAATTGTGTCCAATTTTTCTTTGGCTGGGTAGGGCAATTTTCCTTCAGGCTCAGGCGGGTGCACAGGGCCATGGTCATCATAAACACCTTTGTTATATTATATAGTATGTATTTAATAAATTTTTGTCCAATCAATAGCTCGCACGTGACACATCTGCCTACCTTTCACGTTGGAATATACTTTGGCCGACCGAGGCTCAAACCCAATGCAATTTTTGTGTGTGTATTCTAACGTGACAATCGAATTGATTACATTTCTTAATTTTTTGATGGTTAAAATGTGTTATGTTCATTTTTTTTCCTCCTAATCTCAAGATGAGTCACATTGTTTGTGATTTCCTAACATTTTTTATTTTAAAACGCTTCAAATTTTTAACATTTTTAAAAATCTCTCTATATATATTTTATGCAAAAGCAATCAATTAAAATTTTTCAGTTGATTGCGTTGCGTTGCAGAGACTAAGAGCTAGTTTGGTTTGAGGGAGGGGGAGAGAGAAAACTTTTACCCCATTCTTTAAAAAAAAAACCCATGGAAACTTTTTAATATTCCTAAAATATACTCTTAACAAAAAAAGAATATCCCTTTTATTAATAGTAATTTGGTCAATTCCCTTCTTTCCACACCCTCCCCTACCATACTATTCCCTTAAACCAAACACACCCTAAAGAGGAGGTCCCATATCACGTGACCCTTACAATGTTACTCGCTAATCACGTGGAAACCCCTCACTAAATTTGCGTATTTTGCTCCCGCCTCCCGTTTTGGCCTTTCACAAACAGCTGCATGCCACCAACGTGGAAAACTCCTTCCTTCTTCAAGGAGAAAATTACCTTATTGCCCCGGGTTTCCTTAAAGTGTATTTGGTTTGAATTGAAGGGGCGGGATGGGGAGGCAGAGAAATTTTTTTACCTCATGTTAATCAAATAATTCTTAAATTTTATTTAATATTTCATAAATGCACTTAAAAAAATATTCTTCTCAATAATGATAATCCAGTAAAAGTACTCTCTTCCATTTCATCTCATAAAACCAATTCCATTGTTAGTTTCCAAACATAAGGGTGGGATAATTGATTTTTAGATATTAAAAAATAATTAAATTAATTATTTATATAAAATATATACTTTTTCTCGAATGATATTGCGGTTCCAGTTAAGAAAATGTAGGCTCACAATACATAAACCAATGTTTAAACGGGAGGTCATTGGTTAAATGGAAAGGACCCATCGTCAATCTATTTAAGTACTCATTGTCTAAGGTGCATTTTGAGATATCAATTATATTTGTTATGGTTTCCCCCCCTTTTTGCAAACAAATTTTTATTTTATTTAAAACTTTTATTCCAGAAGTAAAATCCCGTACCACTATTCTCTAATTAGTAATTGCTGCAACTGCATATACATGTTTTGGTCCACTTAAACCATAAATTATTGTCCTAATTGAAATTAGAAGGCTTTGGACATTTCTCTTCAACTAGAAAGCCTCAAATAATTAAAAAGATGACTTGCCAGCTTGCCGTTGACAATATTATACCTAATTCATTATTAGTGATTGCATTAGCAAAATATTTCCCTCCACATTTAAATATAAGACATAGTTATCTTTTTTTAAAGATATTCATAAAGTTAATTAAATTATTTTAAAATATTTATATTTACCATTTTTTAAAAAACTATTTTATTTAACTTATAAACTGATATATAATCTAAAGATACAGAATACATAATATGATCAAGTATCTTATTTAACTTTCTCAATTTATCTTAAAAATATTAACTCTGTTTTATAATGCTATTTCAAAAAAGTGATGTCTTTTTTGGTTCTGGTCAGTTAATCTCTCAATTTGCGTTTGTTTTTCCATTACAGTGTCATTCACACTTCAGCATTTATTTCAGACCTCTTACACATCACCTCTCTCAGGTAATAATGATTAATGACCACAAATTTACCTTTTTCTCAATGAGTAATGCTGATGGTTAACTTGCTTAATTTGTAAAATTCAGATAAACACATCATTAGAGAAAGGCTTTTTTTCAAACTTAATTTTCAAATGTCTAAGGGTGACTCAAGCTTCTTCATCATCTGTCAGCTTTTGGTTCAATATGAATAACATGAATAATAAAAAGTAGGGTTATGGTACTTTTGCCTTGGAAGTTTTAAAGGGGGTATTTTTGCTCTGAAAATTTAAAAAATGAAATAATTTAACTCTGACTATTGTACCAGTTAATTGTAATTGTTACTTGATTAAATATGTTGAGCTGCCAATCTGTATATCATTGTGCAGAATTACCCCAAAATTCTTAAACCTAACCTTGAAAAATGATGAAGTAAATGATATATAGACCTTTGACGCAAATTTATATTTTAACAAAAATAATATGGATGATATGAGGGTGATTAACTCAGCATATTTAGTTAAATAAAGATCAAAACTAACTCGTATAACCATCAGAGCAATGCTCTATTTATAAAATTTTCAACACAAAATTACCTTCCAAAAAATTTCAAAGCAAAATTGTCATTTAATAAAAACTTTGCTGAAAAAATTGTCTTTCTTGACCCTAAAATTAATAAAATACAGATACAGAGGGTAGGCGCGGAAACAGAACAAATTTTTTTCTTTCGGCCAAATGAGAGAGAGAGAACAAATTTGAAGAAACGGTGCAGAAAAAAACTAAAAAAGAAAGCTTCCATTTTTATGCGTCTCTTTTACTGTATGTAATGTGAAGAAGAACCAAGTCGCATCTCATCACCTACTCCTGATAATTCCATCTCTTCTTCCTCTTAAAAGCCTCACACCATTGCTTATTCTTCTTCCCTGTATTTCATGTGCCCCTTGGTTTCTTATATTCACTGCCCTCCAGCTTCACAACAGGGTTCATCTTTCTATTTCGGATTCAATTCAGGGACCCATTAGTTGTTTTTTGAGAATTCCCAGAAAAGGTTTATTGCATTGGAAGGAAGAATATGACAATGGGGTTGAACTGGGTATGTGCTTTTGGCTTCACCTCGTAGAGGGCCTTTGGGGCTTCTGAGATCTAGTAGCTGCGCTGCTTCAGATAGTTTGTGAAGGAATAAGGTCGTGTAGTTCAGGTATTGATTTGAAAATTTTCAGTCAATGAAGTCAATGATGTTTGCAGGCTTGCATTTTTGGTTTTCAAATGTTGTTGAGAGCTAGTTTCCTTGCAACTGTGCGCTGTTGGGCATCTGCGATATCACTCTTTTGGAATAATTGAAATCAAATTGTTGAAGTTTTTCTTGCACGTTCTGGTTCATAATTCATATGTGCTGGATTGGTATTGGATTTGAAAAACATGGCCACGCGTCTATTCTTTTTCACTCTTGTTTGGGCTTAGTACTTGACGATTTAGCTTCTCTCTGAAATTCTGGGTTGATTACTTTGTAATTTTCGTTCAAAAAACATGCTTTAGAGGGTCAGAAATTCGGCAAAAGAGTTTGGTCCTTCAAATGAAGTGCCTGCTTATATTTTGACATTGACTTTTGCAGATATTCGGCATCAGCAAAATGGCATCTGATCTGAATTCAGGATTATCCAAGAAAACTTCTGTTTTTGGTTTGAAAGCATGGGAATTGATGGCAATGGCTGTTGGGTTGTTCATTATAATCATTCTTGTGGTTCTATCAATATGTCTTACAAAACGAAAGAAATCCAGAAAAATCAACAGCAGCATGCTCCCCTTTAGCCATATATCATCGGTTTCAGAAGAGATCAAAGAGATTAGAGTTGATCAAGTTTCGGCAAATAATCATGTGCAGAATGATTCTTTCGTGAGCTTGACTGACAAATTTAGTGACAAGGAGTCTGCAAAGGCTTTAATCCAAGTAAAGAATGGTGACAATCTCAATAATAGTCACTCAGGCTCATTTAATCATTTAGAGAAAGACGGTGTTGGCTCTCAATCAGGCGATGACAGTGGCTCTAAGACTAATTCTTCGTACAGCCCCTTGTCTGGTTTGCCTGAATTCTCTCAACTAGGCTGGGGTCACTGGTTCACATTAAGGGACCTAGAACTTGCAACAAACAGGTTTTCAAGGGACAATGTGATTGGGGAAGGAGGTTACGGAGTTGTTTATCAGGGCCAGCTAATCAATGGCAATCCTGTGGCCGTTAAGAAGATCCTCAATAATATGTATGCAGACTGGAGTTTATTTAGTTTTTGCAGTCTTTTTCCTTTTATAGTATGATGCCTACATACTCAACAAATTTGCCTAACAAGTCTTGTGTGAATCTTGCAGAGGACAGGCTGAAAAGGAATTCAGGGTGGAAGTTGAGGCTATTGGTCATGTTCGACACAAGAACTTGGTTCGACTTCTCGGATACTGCATTGAAGGCACTCACAGGTAAAGAGTGTATATTTGAAACCAAGACGGGAAGATTATTACTGATTCTTGCATTTCAGTGTATTTGGCTGTTTTCCCCTTTGATTTCATCTTCATTTGAGTTCTATTTGATTAACATAATACAGGCTTATGATAAGGTTAATTCCTCAATTTATTAATCTGAATTTGTGTTATTGGAAAAATTTGTTACTTGCTTTGGTGGTTTTATGTTAAAGTTTCATGTACTTTCTAATCTCTGATTACCAGTTTGTATTATTTCAGTTCATGTCATTCATGATGAAAGCCTTTATGAATTTCAGGTTGTTGGTTTATGAGTATGTTAACAATGGCAATTTAGAACAGTGGCTACATGGAGCAATGCAGAAGCATGGGTATCTTACATGGGATGCTCGGATGAAAATTCTCCTCGGGACGGCTAAAGGGTTTGTTCATTTGTTCCGTGTCTGATTTACGACATTCCCCGATTAACTTTCTCTGATATGTAATTGCATGTTGCAGGCTGGCTTACTTGCATGAGGCTATTGACCCAAAGGTTGTACACCGTGATATTAAGTCAAGCAATATTCTGATCGATGACAAGTTCAATGCCAAAATATCGGACTTTGGGTTAGCTAAGTTGATTGTTTCTGGGAAAAGTCATATCACAACTCGAGTAATGGGTACTTTTGGGTAAGCTGTTCACTGTTTAACGTAATTGAATTAAATGCTACTCCTCTGGTCCTTAATATGAGACATTTGAGGAGTTGATCTTAGTCCTAAATATAGAACATAGTTTTCACATTTGGCAATCTTTTCCTAATCTTTTCCTATTGATGCTTTCTCAACAATAATCAAGGGGGAGAGGGGGAGGGAATGATGAAATTAAGGAAGATGATTAGGGTAATTTAGAAAATTCATGTCATAATAACTAACTAAACTAATTTAACAAAATTAGGTAAATATGTCTTATATTAAGGATCGGAGGGAGTATCTGCTAGTTTAGGACTTGGCTTTTTTGTATTGAGCCTGTATTTTCCTTGCCATTATTGAGGGTGGTGCAGTGAATTAAACTTATTTTTTTCCTTGTGTCCCCTATGGTGCAAATTAAAAGTTTTTATAACTAAGCCTTTTATTTTAACTTTCATATTTACGGCAATACCATGCTTATGATCAGATCTAAATCTAAAATATGTCCATGCCAGATGGAACTAGTAAGAATTACCTATTTCTTTATGGCAGTCTGTTGTTTGCTGACTGCCTTCTCTTCCTCTATCTGTTTGCATTGCATTTTCAGATATGTGGCTCCAGAATATGCTAATTCTGGCTTACTAAATGAGAAGAGTGATGTTTATAGCTTTGGTGTGTTGCTTCTTGAAGCCATTACTGGAAGAGACCCTGTGGATTATGGCCGACCAGCAGATGAGGTATGTCATTGATATTTCTTAGAATGGAATGAATCACATGCAAGGAAACACGACATCATGTTATTTCCTTAACAATACTGAATGATTCTTGCAGGTAAATTTGGTTGACTGGCTCAAGATGATGGTAGGAAATAAGCGTTCAGAAGAGGTGGTGGACCCAAAACTTGAGACTCGCCCATCAACAAGTGCTCTTAAACGAGTCCTTTTGACTTCGCTGAGGTGTGTTGATCCAGATGCTGGAAAAAGGCCAAAGATGAGCCAAGTTGTCCGCATGCTTGAATCAGAAGAATACCCTATACCTCGAGAGGTTCGGCTTCTATTTCTGATCGTTTTTTCAGATCACTTAAATTATGCAGTTTTGTGTTTTTGACTACCATATCTGGTTTATTGCCGCAACAGAAAAATTTTACTTAGTGGCATAAAACTATGATTAAGTGATTATGGGTTAGCTCATTTGACTGATAGGATCCATGTTAGGATTTTGCATTCCCCTTTTGACATACCCGTCTGTTATTTCCATATGAAAGTGATTTCTTTCTCTTTGATTTTTTGCCATATCTATGATGCTTTAGTAATTATTACTCAACAATTTCTATATCTTATTGCTTCTTTTTTTAAAAGTAGTAAAATGAATGTTACATTCTCAAAATCACTTTTTTTTTCCTTAAAAAAAAAATCTCTTTCGTTTGGTAAAAATCTATTTTCAATTTTATTTTCAAAACAAGCTTCCATTCCAGTCCCACTTCTTGCCTCCCAAGGTTTAGTAGAGTAGCGATCGCCAGGGAAATAATTCTTTTAGATGATATTTCTGGGCCTAGCCCTTCACAATTCTAAGCATGCTAATGGTGTTTATCAGATATTTTTGGATTAGACTAATGTACTAATACTTCAATTTTTTCTCACAGAAAACAAAGCTTACCCCTTCAGTCACCTAATATAAGAGCTACTTAATCAATTTGGGTAGATTAAGGAAATGAAATAAAGTCGCTACTTTGAACAAATGTGATATCATCTCCTTAAAATAACATTAGAGTATATATTGATTTATAAGTTATATAAATTAGTTTGGGGAAAAAATGGAAGATATAGGAAATGAGGTGGATTGGGATATTATATTTTGGACTATATTCAAATTCCCAACTAGCTTTTACCTTAGGGACCGGAAGTATTGTAATGAAACATCTGTCTTGGGCGCGTTTCAAACCAAAGTTACTAATCCACTTTGAACTTCACACCTGACAAGCATCGGCGACATTTCAGGATAGAAGGAGGCGAAAGAGTCAGGCGGGAATCGTGGAGACTTCTGATACAGAAAAGAGTGACAATCCGGAAAGCAGGCCAAATGAGAGAAGAAACCAGAGGAAATAGATGATGAAGATGATGCAGCAGCATCAGGGAATTGAAGAAACAAGTGACTGGAAAATTTTTGCTTTCTTCTGAGTTTTCTTTAAAAGTTGTGATGAGTCCTGAAGATCACATCCAATCCAAGAGATGGAGCGAGGATGGTGGCATGCTTTACACACACACATACATACCTACACATGCATACATATAAACATATATATATATAGAGAGAGAGAGAGAGACCTGTTTGTTGGTATAGAATAGCTTTTGTTAGATGTTAGAATGTTGGCTTGGGTATTGAGTTTGAACATGACAGTCAACGGCTCCCTTGCACTGGTGGTGGTGTGTACAGTTCATTGCTATATTTTCTTTTCCTTTATCTTCTTTCTTTATAACTAGGATCATGAATCTATCGCTCTTTTGCAAGTTAACCAGAGAGCTACTCGTGTAGCAAAAATTCAACGAGAATAATGGATTGATTTTGGGGGTGATAATAACAAGTTTTTACACGCCATATCGCTAAATGGCCATGTTTTTTATTATTTAATTTAATAGGAAACCGCCTGATTTTTGATGTCACACTAGCCTCATGCTTTGCCTTTTTTTTTTTCTTTTCTTTTCTTTTTTTTTTTTAAAAAGTGGGTAGATAGTGTTGTGTTGCACAGAGTCATGTTGTATTCTTTTGTTTTTGGGAAAATATATATAGGGGTCTAAGTAACAGAAAAAAATTCAAAAAAGGTTCCAAAATTCTAAATATACCAGAAAAGGCCCCAAGGCTTTTTCTGATATAAATTCATTAAAACTTTAGTTGTTCACGAGGCTGATATAGTTGTTAACGGGTTGATATAGTTGTTAATGAGACTGATATAATTGTTAATGTTTTAGTGAATTTATATCAGAAAAAGCCTTGGGGCCTTTTCTGATATTTTCAAAATTTTGAGGTCTTTTTTAAATTTTTTCTGTTATTTGGGCTCCTATTTTCCCTTTTTGTTTTTCTTGGGACTTTCTATCATTATGAATGTGATAGACTAAGTCACACAAGGAGTTATTAATCACTTTTTTTATTATTATAAAAAATGTATCTCCACTTATTGCTGATATGTATGACCCATGAAGTCTGACAGAAATGAATAGGGGCAAAGTTAATTTTTTTTAAAAAAAAATTTGAGATAAATTTAACGAGTCAATCACTATTTTTTACTTCGGTATTTGAAAATGACTTGTATTTTATACCAGAATAACAACATAATTAAGAGATTTTGGTGAGAGGATTGAAAAAGGTGGAATTAGATTCTGCAAGTCATCATGATGGAATTCTGTTGACAAGCAAAAATGAATGGAAGATCCTATTCGCTCTTTCTCTTTAGTTGCTTTCTTTATATCTAAAAACCATAATAGAACCATCACTTTGATTCCTAAATTGATAGGAAAAAGACAAGAAATATAATGTATATGTGGCATTATAACAGAACTGGAATCCATAGGCACTGAGAATTTGAGATAAAGGTTTCAAAAGAAATTCTCTATAGTTTGTGTGGTGATTGGGCACCGAGTTGAACGATATTTATATACTCACTCCGTGCTTTATTATAAACTTTAAATAACTTGCCTGTGTTAATAAAAAAAAAATTAGTTTAAGGTGATAAATATGTATTATGTTTTCAATAATATTCTCTTGTGTGAAGAGAATAAGTGAGAGAGAATAAATGTAATATATACATATATATATATATATATAAAAGACAGAGCTAATTTTTTCTTAAAGATTAAGGAAACTAAATAAATTACTTAATTATATCATATGTTGTGTATCCTTAGATTATATATCAGTTTATTAGTCAAACTAATTAGCTTGCTTAATTTCTAAAAAAGAAGTCAAATTTATTTTATATTTAAGACAAAAAGAAGTATAAAATTGAATCAAATTCATCCAAGTCTTGAGTGTTAGTAAACCAGATCAACCCCTCAAATATGTTATATTAAGAAACGAAGGAGTACAAACATAAAAGGGCTCACTGATATTTTTTTATCTGTGGGTTGTTTTAATATTTCAACCATACAAAAATAAACCCACGTGAAAGAGAAATTTATTGTGTATAACTTGCTTATCTTTTTATCTCAATATATAATAGTTTCGCATAATCTTGCATGCGTTTGGTACTTAACTTTTGAATTTAAAATTGTTATACGTTATCAAAATATAAAGAGATATCTATATGTATATACAAGCTTAATAAACTAAGCTTGTTGGATTCTATTGTATTTCATTATTTGTATTTTAAAAATCTAGTTAATAATTCTTTAGTTCTAAATATAAGATATAGTTACCTAATATAGATAGATTAAGGAAGTTGGTTGAGTAAGTTAATTTAATATATATTTTTTAAAATACCTTAGTCATCATCTTCTCTAATTTTTTTCATTCACTATCTTCTTTGATTATTGTTAACGAATATGAAAACTATATCTTATATTTAAGATAAAAATCAAGCCCCTAAATATATCTTATATTATGGATCAGAGGGAGTAATTTGTTGGAATATTCATAGTCCATTCTTGGTGGATTAGGACCACCTAAGTCCAATGCAAGTGAGGCTATTATGTGATAATTTTTTTTAAATTTTTTTTATATATTAGGTTTGTATTGTATTTCAAATATTTTTATTTATGATATAACATTTTTTATTTTCACCCACTGTCACCAAAATTCTTGACTCTGCCACTGCTTACTTCATGTACAGTGACTTGATATCAAAAAATAATAAGGCCACCTTTCTTTTTATTTAGATCTTTTTATTTAGATGGAGAGAAAATAAGAGGAGAAAGAGCATAGGGAGAGAAATACATTTTCCTATTTAGATGAGCAAGAAAAAGTGAAAGAAAGAAAAAGTAGGAGAGAAAATAGGGTATGTCAAATTTTCTCTCCGAGTATGAAGAGATTTTGGAAGGAAAACTTTATTCCATACACCGCTTCCTTTCATTCCCTTGCTCCCTTCCCTCTTTAGGATCATCTTTCATGCCTCTGCCTCATCTTCCAGTTGCTTCTGCTTCTGCCTTTGTTCGCTCTGTCTTCATTATCTATCTCCACTGGCTTTGGAAATACTCCCTTCTTCAATTCTAAATATAAGTTTAGTTTACTTTTTTTAAGAAAGTAGTGAAAGTAAATATATTATTTAATCTTAATATGAGTTGTGGATATCATTAGATTAAGTCTCGATTTATAAGTCAGGCAAATTAATGTGGGGAAAAATGATAAATATAAATACTTTAAAATAATATATTTAGTTTTCTTAATGTCTCACAAAAAAATCGTAATTTGATTTTAAACAATGGTGTTAATTTTAATATGATCATTATTTTCAATTTATTTTAATTTAGAAAATATCCTAATATTTTTTTGGCTCTTAATATAAGACATATTTATTTAATTTGAAGAGATTAAAGAAGTCAGTCAGTATGACATGTATTTTGTAAAACACCATAGTCATATTCCTTAATATCCTTGTTTATTTTTCTCCTTAATTATTGTTAAAGGAGCATCAATAGGAGTAAATTAGGTAAAGATTGACAAATATAAAAATAAGCCTAAAGTATACTTTTAATCCTTTAAGTTTATAGGAGGTATACTTTTGGTCCCTTAACTTTATAAAGTATACTTTTAGTCCTATAATTCTAACACCGTTAATTTTGCTAATGGAAAATGCAAACTCAAGAAATAACGACATAAATTTAAGTGATGATTATGTAATTAAATGCTCTTAAGAATATAGGTAAATTGAAGAATATATAAAATATGTGTAATTAAATGTTATTAGTCATTACTTGAGTTTGTTGCGTCAACGTTTTCCATTAGCAACATTAACGATGTTAGAATTTTAGGACTAAAAGTATATTTTATAAAGTTAAGGGACCAAAAGTATACCTTATGTAAAAAAAAAAAAACTTAAAAGACTAAAAGCATACTTTAACCTAAAAATAATATCTTATAGTTAGAGTTAAAATCAACACTTTAAATATATTTTATATTAAAGACCAGAGGGTGTATCCTAACGTAAAGATGTTATAGTCATCGTCACGTTTCTCTGTTTTCTCTCGTATATCCTAACTTTTATTCGCATTTAAACGAAGAGTTGGCAAAATGAAAAGAAGATTATTAAGATTCCACTTGCATAGCTACGTCATATATATTGTGAGTGATACACACACACACACACACTTGTTTCCATATATATATATATATTAAAGTTACTTCCCCGCTAGTCGATTCCTACACCCTTTTTTGCAACTTTTGTTTTAACGAAATAGGCAAGGCATATGTCGGCGAATTAATTAATAATGAACACAGAAAATGACACACCAACACACAAGAAACTAGCGTATCTTTTTGTTAGATATTACGCGGTACTTTAAACTGTTAGATATTTTATTCGTATCTTTTTGTTACATATTACGCGGTACTAGCTTTAGACTGTTAGATATTTTATTAAATATCTTTTTGTTTATTCAGATAATATGTAGATGTAGATATATTTGTTTGATCATATAAAGGATATAGTAGTTAATTATTTTCATCAGATTAAATATTGTAGATATTACAAAGTTGTTTAGAATACCGTCGGTTGCTTTAACTATTAACAATTTAATATATATATTTTGGATAAAATATCTCCTGATTATGTGTTGCAAATGATTTCGATAGACATTTGGTTTATTGTTACCTGCTCGTCATTAAAATTATTACAAACATTGAATGGAGGTTATAAATATATAACATAGGTCAGGTCTTCAAGTAGTAAGTTTTTTTTTTTTTTTTTGGCCTGAATTAAAGTAGTAAGTTGAAATACACTTACTTGCTCTATTCTTAGGGACTCCTTGACAGGCGACGGCTATTATCAGACCATTGTTGTGCCTTATCATTGCATTAGAAGAATCCTGAATTATTTTCTTCTATTCTTATTTTCTCTTTTTGAGTTTTTAGGTTGTGAAATATAGCTTGCCGAGTTGCTATGGCTATAGGTATTAATAAAGTATTTTGCTATTACTCTTAATTTTGGAGTTCATATATTATGTATTTAGGGAATTAGTTTTGTATTTATTCTAACATAACCCTTTAAAAGATTAATTAAGATACGAATAAGAATACTTTTAGAATATTTTAAAATGAAGAGATGTGTTTTTTGTAAAGTCATATTCTCATAAATTAAGGGATTTATATAAAAAGTTGTATAAGGAGTTATAATGCAGAGAGTAACCAATGTTAGGTCTCTTTAATTCTTGAAGACATATGTGTAAGGTTATAGCTAGAGGAGTGGCAACGCCACTCAATGAAAGGTTATGTTGTGTTTATGAGAATACTTGACATAATTTAAATGTATAACTCTTCATATGTCTATTCATAAATCAACAAAAAAAGGATTCATTACCCTAACAAATTGTTATGACTTTAAATTGAAGAGATGTTGCTTCAAGAGGTGCTACATCATGGCCTATAAATACCTAGTACCATGAGTTCTTTTTGTCACATAAAAAATCACGTAACAATAAGAGACCAAACTCATTGCCTTTATCCTTGAGCGCAAAAAAAAGAAGAAGTCAAATTACCACTTTGTAAGAGCCATTGTCGCAATTGACTTGAGTGTTGGGAGTGCAATGTATACTCAAAGGTCTTCATTGTATTTTGCAAAAAAATCGTCTATCAATCCAAATTGCAACCTAAAAGATATGTATATGTGGGGTGAATTAATCCTAAAGGAAAGTTCTGCCAATACTTTGAAGATATTATGCACTACTTTCTTTAATTTGTCATCTCTTATTTTTGTGCCTCTCATGGATCCAACCCCTAACAAATATTCCAAATCTAAGTTAGTGTATCATTACACTATTACAAAAAGTGGAAATGGTATCCCAAAAAACGTCCTTTTTAAAATAAGAGTAGTACAAAATAAAGATGGTGTCATTTTAGTAATTACATGGAAGAAAATTTTGAAATATTGGGCGTCCTTTTAACAAAAACATACATTTTGACGTCTCAATTTAAAAAGGGACGCCAAAAGTAGAGCATTTGGCATCGAGAACACTACTTTTGGTGTTCTTTTAGAATTGGGACTCCAAAAATGATCTTTAAGTGTCTCCAATTCAAAATTACGATGCCTAAAGTCCACCATTTTTGCCGCATATTCAGCCTCAAGATTTTCACTCCCGTCTTTCAAGGCTTTAATTCTTTCAAGATAGGAGGCTTAGACCTCACAGAAACAACAACCAGAATAACCAGTCGCTGAAGTGTCCGAGGTGTGACTCCCACAACACCAAGGTCTACTACTACAAAAACTACAACCTCTCTCAGCTACGCCATTTTTGCAGGAGTTATCGGAGATATTGGACCAAGGGTGGTGTCCTCCATAATGTCCTTGTTGGTGGTAATTGTCAGAAGACTAAGCAGTCCAAGCCCAAGAAGTCTCCCTCCACTATTGCAACAACAGCACCACTGCCATCCTCATTATCATCCGCAACAAAAGCGACGTACAACTATTGGTAGTGAGAATAGGAGGGAGATTATTAGATCAAGGACATAGAAAGAAAGAAGAGAGGGAGATGGTGCCGTCAGGAACCTCACCAGAGATGGTGTTCTCTCATATCTTGGAAATAATGGATTCGGGTAGGAATGTGAGTGATCTGTACTTTTCTCAAGCAGATTTGGTCCCTTTGTGTTGGATTGCATAACAAAAAAAAAGAAGAAGCTAATTTTGTACTATGATGTAGGAATTAGAAGCAGCGGAAGCTAATGTGAGGATTTTTTTTTATAAAAAAAGGGGACGCTAACATTGTTGATCTCACCAAATGATGGAGCGCGATGTTAATTTCTCAGTCCAATGATTGAGACCTTGGCTTCATATCAGATTTTCACTGTTGCTTCGCGCGTTCAATCCAATGGATTTGGTGACCGCTTTCACCTCGACGGCTTGCCAAAATTTTGCATTCCAACAAGAATTTATGGTTCAGTGATTGGGATTTGTAGAGATCGATGGGGGGTGTTGAGACTTACCCCTATAGATCTCGGCCATAACGGCTACTTCTCCACAGGTTCAAACGAAGCTCATGGAAAAGAAAGGTTGAGATTACTGAGTAACTGATGAGCCACAAATGTACTATGTGTTAAGGCACAATTTGAGCTTGAAATTGATCAAATATAATTAAAAAGCTTAAAGATAATAAGCTAAAATCATGGTTTTGATGTCAGGCATACCCTCACAAATGTTCCTGTGTGTTTTGCAGGTTTTATCCATAAAAAGAAGCTATTTGGAGACTCCGTGGAAGTCAATAAAAGTGAAGCCACAAAGAGGAAACAGTAAGTTGGCGCCCAGGGCGCCACTTCTAGGGAGAAACAGAAAGTTGGCGCCCAGGGAGCCAACTCTCTGTTCATTTGGGGAAAATTGCGCCCAGGGCGCCAAAAGTGGCGCCCAGGGCGCCAGAAGTGCGATAATCTTGATTTTTAATTTTTGGAAAGTTTTTGAGCCACGAAAAAGGAAGGAAAATCAAGGATTTTAGAGATTTGGAAACCCAATTGGATGAGAAAACAAAAAAGAGGCAACCCTAGCATTAAAAAAGAAGAACTTCTAACGCAAGAAACAACTCTACGGCATTGGAGAGGAGATCAAAGCACTTGTGGAGATCCACCTTTCCCAACATCTGGAGAATCGTTCCATCTTCATCTTTTTTTCTTTCGTTTTGTTAATCTAGCCATGCTTGGCTAATTTCCTTTTTGTAGTTAGGGCTGGGATGAACCCTATGCAAATTTGAGTATTTGGTTGAATTCTTGTATGAATCTTAGTTTCTTTGATTGAATGAATTTTCTTTGCTTAATGCTTTCTTGAAGATTGATCACCTTTAAGATTGTCCATAGGTTGATGTATGACAATAGAGATGTTGGTGCATCTAACTGGAACTTGTTAATTCATCATAAAATTGCATGACCTAGACATAGGCTTACGAATTTATGCGATCATAGGATTCTGGTTCAAGATTTGATCTTTCTAGACAATACTAAGACATTAGGTTGTTTTTAAAGATAAAATAGGCTAAGGTAGCATCAAGACATTGGGACTTAGTCTAACCTTAGAGAATCGATCGTCAATCTGGGAGTCATAATCAATTAGATCTTTAATCCAAATACTTGAAGGAGATAGGGGGATTGTAAGTCCTAGCTACGTTTTACTTGACTGATTATCTTTTCTAAACATTCTCTTGCGAATCTTCATCTTGAATTCTTTTCTTTCTTTGATTCTTAGTTACAACTCATCTTTTATTACTCAAAATTGTCCAACTAAGGTGAAAATAGCGAATTAGTGATTGAATAACTATTCCTCGTGGGACGATACTTTCTCACTACTTTATTACTTGTAACGACTGGTGCACTTGCCGAAGTCGCCCCTATCAGCAACAAGGTTGAGATTTTGAGCAACAAGGACTAGGTGGTTTTGATTTCTAGCTTGTGACGTTTGCTATGAGTGTTCGTAGAACACTAGAATGCTGGGTATATCAACACTCGCTTTGTTTATATTTCTCTCATCTTCTTCATTGTTGCTTTGTTTATGTTTTTGTTTCTCCTAAGCTCATAGAAATTTCTCAGATATGTAATCTCTTTCAGTTTGAGTACTCTAAGATGGTAATTTTCTATGTGACGCCATCTGTTTTGGGGTTTTTTTTAAAGGCTTATGATGTCCCTTTAAAAATTGACACGGTAAGAAATGAACGTTGTTCCCAAACTTTACTACGACGCTTACATAGGCATCCCCTTGAAAAGGGATGTAGAAATGGCCTAAAAACAGACGTTAAAAGTGCTTTCTGTAGTAGTATTAGTTAATAAACTCCAAGCTAAGACTATTTCATGAATGAAATACGTACTCCCACTGATTTCTAACGTGAGAGCTAGATAGGAGTTTATTTTGATCTTAAATATAAGTCTCCAATTCACTTTATTTTCCAAACTTTACAATTTTTGCCCCAAAATTAATTCTATTGATGGCACATATTAAAGACTTTCCATCAAATGGTAGTTTCAATGCTTATGGTAAAGAAACTATTTTAGGGAAACCAACACTCCATTTATTATAAATAACTATCTTAATTATTTTTCTCAATATCCACAAGTTAGTTATATGATTTAACTCTTATGTTAACACTACAAAAAAACCATGATTTGTAGCGGTTAACTAGTAGCGATCACAAAAAACCGCTACAAACTCATGGATTTATAGCGGTTTTATATAAACCACAACAAATTCGTAGTGGAAGGATTGGTGCTAAAGCACGGGCCTGTTTCCAATGATATTTGTAGCGATTATAGCCAAATAAACCGCTACAAATGTGGTACTAGCTTAGCGCGTAATGGCGAGAATGTTTGTAGTGGTTAATTTGTCGCGGTTTCTCTGAAAAACCGCTACAAATGTAGCGCTAGCGTTGGTGTGCCATTAGTGGCGGTTTATATGAAAAAAACCACTACAAAATAGGGTTGATCAAAATGTCTGGTGGTCTGGGTTACCCGACCCGGTCAGCTTAAAAAATAAAGGTCTGAGGCAGCTTAAACAGACCAGACTAGACTTATCAGATCGGGCTGGACTGGACCTCGGGCTAGGTGATCAAACCCCTTGTCTGCTCTGGTCTGGCCCGAAACTTGTTTTTTTCCCCACCAATAAGGTTACTAGTCAAGGTCCATCTGCCATCAGTGATTGGAAATGATCCATTACTATTCTCCACACAAGTCACAAAAAAAAGCCGTCACTCATAGTCTTATATATATATATATATATATATATATATATATATATATATAAGCACTCAATCTCACACTCAGGTCTCAGGCACCCAGGCTCGACTCAGCAATCTCGAACTCTCGCGTCTCACCCCTTGCCTCTCATCGCAGATCCGCCCTCTCAGCACTCCGTCTCCATCGCAGATTCGCTTATCGCCCTCTCAGCATTCCGTCTCCGTCGCAGATCCGCCTCTCACCTCAACTTCTCTTCTCTGCTTTGTTCCTCAGTTAAGAGGCATTAGACTTAGTTCTCAGTCCTTTCGCCTCCGTCCTCTTCAGCTCTTCCAGATCCAGATCCAAGCACCTCTCCTCATCTCCTCCTCAGTCCGTTGATAGTGTTGGATATATGCTCTTAGTCACTTAAGCCCTATTGGGCTTTAGTGAGACCAAAGCCCATGAGGCTTTGGGTTAGGTTAAGTCTTGCACTTAACCATATATATTCTAACTTACTCCTGCCGTGCCTCTAAGGGATAGCTCATTAGAAAAAGACCCAAGAGGCAGACGTTCATCATCTGAATGGTTGCCCACACACCCACCCCATCCTACTCGAGAGATAGTCTAGAAGATCGATCTTAGAACGGATGAGGAATGTTCGTGAACTGTTCGTGTAGAGGCTTTTCAGACCGCTGCATCTCTCCAGGTAATCAAAACGATGAAGGTTCTTATTTTCCTACATCAAATCAGTTAAATACGCTTCCGTGTTTTCTGATGAGATTCCTACAATTGGCATCAGAGCCAGGTTGATGAGGAAAAGAACCCAATTTTGATGTTCTTTTATCTGTCATGTGATTCTTTTAGAAAATTATTTTCTTGAAAATATGGCATCCTTTTCTATAATTGTTATTTATTTCATGAAGATTATTCGTTTATAATTCTTATTTAATATTAGTTTTAATTTTAATCGCTTTAATCCATGGTTAGATTTTCCCTGTATTTCTTGATTTGTAACAAGAAGGCTAATCCCATATGATTAGGTTTCCTCCTTGCTGTTTTTACTTTATTTTCGGAATTTCTATGTAAATTATGAATTTCTGGAAAAGTTGAAATCAAGAAATAGCAAGAAGATTAGCTTTCAATGCTTCCGGGCTACTTTTCGTGGACCTCTGGACCTCGGAATTGGATGAACCATATATCATTGGAAAGAGAACGGAAAGACGAGGAAAAATATAAAAACCCCGTCATCATAAGCCAATCCACGCGTCTCCACGCTCCGCCACAAGGTATGAGAGTGGCCTTCACGCGCCGCCAAAGAACAGGCGCGTGAGGGCGCGTGGAGCCTCCGTTTACGGTGGTTCCGGCGGCCTTGTTCTCGTCTCCTCGTGGCGGTCCTTCCCTTGGAGTTTCGTGGTGATCTGACTTCGGTGGATGACGTGGCAGAAGTGGAGGCTAGGGTTTCTCTTTTGTGTCCTAGGGTTTTTCGCCAAGCATTGGGTTTTTGGGCTTTTGGGCTCATGGATACCCTAGAAGGGCTTGGACAAATACTATGGACTGGACAAAAGAGAAATTCCAAAGTTGTAAATTTTTATCTTTTTATTTTTATAGGAAAGCCATGGATAAAAGTTATTAAAGTTATTTATTTATTTATTTAATGCTTTTATTAAGTAGTATGAATTATATATGCGATTAACATGATTAGAAATAACATGTCATATAGAATATGATGATGCCATATTGTTGCAAAATCACATGTCATAAATGCATAGTAGCTATTATGTCTTGAATCGACTAGTATGATAGTTATTATGTAAGATTATTTAGGTTATCCACTAAATTAATTATCAATTATTTTGATTTTAAATAAAATCTAGAATAATATTTGGATTAATTAATTGTGGAATAAAAATCTAGATAACCACTTAATTAATTATCAACTATTATGTTTTTAAATTAAAGTTTAGAATAATAGTTGGATTAATTAATTGTGGAATAAAATTCTAGATAACTACTAAAATTAATTATCAATTATTATGATTTTAAATTAAAATCTAGAATAATAATTGGACTAATTAATTGTGGAATTAAAATCTAGATATCCACTAAATTAATTATCAATTATTATAATTTTAAATTAAAATCTAGAATAATAATTGGATTAATTAATTGTGGAATTAAAATCTAGACAAATAATCCAGATAATTTCCTAAGAGAACCGTTTTATTTTGCGAGTAAATTGTGGGTCTGCTAAAATGGTCATGAGTGAAGCACATACTGCCTGTTATGACTGGATTTAAGGACCTTAATAATTTCAAAATTTAGTAAAGTATTGAATGACCCATCGTCAGCAATGCTTGGATACTAAGGATAATTCTTGAAATTAAACAGAAATTACTCTCAATTGAACAATTCTTAGAAATCGGAAAGTTGCTTATGTTGAATGGGAGGAGATTTAAATTAAGAAATTAATTTAACCTCCAAGCGCACTATAGGACCATTAATAAAATAATCATGTGAAGCCCCGACGGATAAGAATGATTGGATTTTATTAGATTGGACCTAAATAACAAATGAGAGAAGATTTGAATTAAGAAATTAATTTAACCTCCAAGCGCATTGTCAGCCTGTCAATAAAATAATCATGTGAAACTCCACCGGATAAGCATGATTGGATTTTATTGGGACTTAATAATTTCAAAATTTAATAAAGTGTTGTACGCATCACTCGACAATACTAAGCTATTAAAGATAATTTTGAAATTAAACCCTTTTTTTTACGTTCAACAAAGCTTATGAAAATTCTCATGAAAAAAATATTGAATAGGTGAAAGTTTTAAATTAAGTATTTAATTTTAAAACCAACAGGCTCCAATTATGGGTTTATTAGTGAAATGGTTATCGCTGAAGCCCCATCGGATAAGGATAATTGGATTTCGCTAGATTAAACCCTAATATTTTCAAAATTTTAGTGAAGTTTTGTACGGCCCATCGTCGGCAACACTTAGACACTAAAGATAATTTTGAAAGTAAACAATGGTTAAATACATTCAACTTTGGTAAAGTTGTTAACCCTCTCATCGAGGCTCTGGCAATGGAACTAAAGGCCCAAATAACAATGTTAGTTTTACAAGTATCTTGCCCATCGTAAGCCTTGTAAAGATAATTAATGGATTGTTAACAATAAACAAGAGTAGTTATGAGAATCTACTTGCATTTAATTTGTTTGTTGCATTTTTGTTTGTAATTGTGTGCCTTGTATGCTTTTTTTCAGAAAATATCTTCCTTCAATCATTTAGCAATGATTTTGAGTCTAAAGCCTCTAGATGGTACCAACTATGAAGAGTGGAAAACAAAACTTGATGTTGTTCTCAAACATAAAGAGCTTAATTTTGTCCTTATCGTACTAAAGCTATGGCCACTACAAAGGATGCGTCTAAGGCAACTAAGACGCAATACTCAGATTGGGAAACGACAGATATGGCAGTTCGTTGCTATATTCTTGTCAGTATTTCCAAACACTTGCAGAAGCAAGTGTACATGGTTAAGAGTGGAGTAGAGATGCTTCAGACTTTTAATGACATGTTTGCAGTACTTAGCAGCTATGCTAGACAGAATGCAATTAGTGCAGTTTTTGCTAAGAGTCTTGTTAAATCTAAGGGGAAACCTAAGGGTGGTAAAAAGAACAACATGGCTTGGTTATCAGTTGTCAAACCAGTTGCTATGAAAAAGCCGAAAGGCAAGTGCTTCAAGTGCGGACTGAAAGGACACAGGAACAAAGATTGCCTAAAAAGATCAAACAAAGGGCGCCTGGTAGCCTGGACAAAGAAAATTTAAGCTTAAAGATGGGCAGCTTATGTCTGCATTAGTAGAAGCACAAGTTATTTTATCTTTTGATAATTTAAGACTGTGGTTTTGGGCGACCGTTTATTTGTTCCGGATTTCAAGAGGAATTTAATTGTTAGTTTTTTCGTTGAAACATGGTTTCAAATGCAATTGATTCCTTAGCTTCATTTTGAAGTTCTTCTTTGTCTTGTTTGTTCTGGCACATTTTTTAAATAGTCTTTATTACCTATGTCTTATGCCCCATTGAATTTATTATGTTGAATTAAAAGGATCATGAACAAAATATTCACCAAAGAAATAAGTTTCAAATGAAACATATATTGGCCTTTTATGATTGAGTCAGATTACCTCAAATAGGAAACATGGTTTAGTTAAAAGAGGGACTGAAAGTTCCATAGTCTTTGAACTAAAGGCTACATGTAAGTCCTATTTGGAAGGTAAAATGGCCAAGCAATCTTACAAGGTCAAAGGATTTTGCGCAGCTATTCAACTAGAATTGGTACATACTGAAGTATGTGGACCAATTAGCGTTCAAGCCATAAGAGGTTATGAGTATTGCATTAAATGAATGGTTGCTCTGGATTTGGACAGATGAACCTATGCGTCATAAGTCTTGAGTTTTTTGGAAATTTCCAAGAGGTTTAAGTCTAAGGTAGAAAAGCATCTAGGTGTTCAAATAAAAACTTTGGTCTGACTAAAGTGTTGGATACCTACTTGGTAAGTTCGGGCCTTGCCTGATTCAAGAGGAGATAGTTTTCACAACTGTCAACTCTAGGAATGCGTTAGTTGAATGGAGTTGCAGTATGCAGAATTCAAACATTTCTAAACTTGGTGATGTACGTGTTCAGTTATTCATCCTTGCCAATGTCATTCTGGGGATATGCCTAGGAGAAGGGAATGTACCTCCTTACTTAGTTCTATCAGAGACTATTGTAAAGATACTTATAGAATTATGGAAAGGGTGCAAGCCCAGTTCAAACCATATTCAGATTTAGGGTGCTCCGACACATGTCTTGCAATAGGGGTCAAATAAGATGGGATCTTGCATAGAAGTGTGCATATCTTTTGGCTAACCTAAGAGAAACGGAGATTGGATCTTATTTAGTCCAAAAGATAAGATCATCTTAGTGAGAACTCACGTGACTTTCTTAAAGGAGGACTAGATGGAAAATTATTAGCCCATGAGTAAGGTTATTCTTGATGAGTTTTATCTCGAATCAAGAATTTCCAAAATTCTCTAGAAGCTTCATTCATTGTTCCCTTGATTGTTCAAAGAGGGGAAAAATATACCTCTGGGTGAACAAATCTGGGTGAACAAACACGGGAACCATAATTGAAAATTCAACATGATAATACAAGTAGGAACTAATAGAAATATTAGTATTATATGTGGAAGAATAATATTAAGGATTTGTTAACATGTAATATGAAGAGCCACCATCTGACCCAAAACTTGGATTTACAGTAGATACACCAGATCTAGTGTGGTACATTCGTAGTAGGAAAGAATCTTTTCAACCCTCAAGATATCTCTTTTTGGGTGACATTGATCTCATGAGTTACGATAATGCACTGGAAAATGTTGTTGATCAAGTGTTGCTCATAGCTATGACCAATGAGGTGGAATACTTGTATTTTATCTCTGTACGGTCTCTGGTAAAGACACCAAGAGGGGTAAGACCCACTACGTGTATGTGGACCTATAAAGCAAAGAGAGGATAGACAGGAAGGTGAAAACCTTCAAGACTAGTTTGGTGGCAAATGTTTGTCAGACACCATGCTTGAGTCTATCTAGATTCTCTTAGTTGTTGTTACAAGTCTCATTTATGAGATTTTATTTTGGAAGTTGGATGATAGAACATCTACATGCAACGACCAAAAAGGTTTATAACTAATGGGCAAGAACACTATATGCAAGTTGTGAAAGTCCATTATATGGACTTAAGCAAGCATCCAGGTCATGGAACATCAGGTTTGATCAGGTTATCAAAATTATGTTTTTGAGAAAACCTTGATTAATGGCTTGTATTTGTATGTAAAGGATCCAAGGGGAGGCAGTAGCTTTTCTAGTACTTTATGTAGATGATATGCTTCTTATTGGAAACAAAGTGGAGGTAATATCAAATGTAAAGAGTTGGCTGAGTAAGCGTTTTAATATGAAAGCCAAGGGGAAGCCAATTATATTCTTGGTATGAAACTCTTAAGAGATCGGAAGAATAAGAAGTTGGCATCATCTTAGGTTACTTACATTGACAAAACTCTTACCAAAACCCAACATGGGGAATTCTAAGAGGGGAATCATGTCTTTCAGATATGGAATTCATCTTCCTAAGGAGTAACTTCTAAAGAATCCAGAGAAGGAAGAATGCATGAGTAGGATGCCTTATGCTTTGGCAATAGGTAGTCTTATGAATACCATGTGGAGTATTAAACCAGACATCTGCCACACAGTGGGAGTAGTGAGACGGTAACATTATGGTCCTAGAGGAACACTAGATTGTTGTTAAGCATGTACTCAAGTATCTTCGGAGAAAGAGAAACTATGTGCTGGTATATTCTAGTGGGAGTCTTGAAAAGCTGATCTTTTACGAATTCAGTTTTTAAGTGGATATTGATTCAAGAAAATCAACTTCGAGCTATGAAGTTTACATTAAGCTAAGATAACATTAGAGGTGGATCTTGCAGACCCAGTTATTAAGAGTTTACCTGAACTTGTGTTCGAGAGCCATGTTACTTCTTTAGGTCTTAGGAGGATCCCGGAATTGCATTGAGCAAGTGGGAGATATTGTGCTCATTGTGCTCTTGGAGTAAGACAATGAAACAATGTAATCATTTTCTGAATTTTTACAAATGAGGTGTTTTTCATTGTTTTGTGCACACAATTTAGAAACATTAAGGTCTGGATCAATTGTGGAGTATATGATCATATGGATACGTTCATGGAGGACATGGTCATAGGTCCTCACACTTGATGAATAGGTTCACGGCTATTAAATTAAGTTGGGCGCTTTATTTAGGCTGCAATATTTTATGAAATGGTTTTGTCCGAATCATTATAAAATATTGGTGTGGATTAATATTTACATTGAATGGATCAAGGAGAGATTTAATTGAGGTTGTTCTTTCTGTCATAAGGAATCAAATCTCTAGATAACTATAGGCATGTAGTTGCTCTAAATCCTGAGTTTATTTTAAATGAGTAATTAAATAGTTTTCATTCTTTGATTTACCAACGGGTGAGGTTTGATCTATATGACGGCCAATAACTTGGTATTTTGGGATTGAGACTATTTGGTTATCGGTGTTTATGAGATAAACAACATGGAATTTATAGGAAATGTCCCCTTGATATGTTTCGGTACTTGGATATTGAAGACACTGGCCAGTGTAAGTAATCCATTAGAAAAACTATCAAAGTCAAGAGAATAAATAATTGATTGGGTTACAGAAGACTAGTCAATCAATTATAGACATTCTATAAAGGTGTGATGCATATACATGTTATAAGTGTCATTAATCTTGGAGTTCACGTTCGGGCTTTTAGTGGAGAAGCACCGAACTAGATAATTTTCTATAGATTATCATGAGCCTTGATGAATGACAAATGATAGATCCCCAGGCTAGCTCGATACAAGGGATGGGGTATATAATCAGATGATGATGGCTTATGGACTACATGATCTTAGGTTTACGAACTCAACTTTGTATCTTAAAAGAGCAAGTGGGAGATTGTTGGATATATACTCTTAGTCACTTAAGCCCTATTGGGCTTTAGTGAGACCAAAGCCCATGAGGCTTAGGGTTAGGTTAAGTCTTGCACTTAACCCTATATATTCTAACTTACTACTGTTGTGCCTCTAAGAGATAGCTCATTAGAAAAAGACCCAAGAGGCAGACTTTCATCATCTGAACGGTTGCCCACACACCCACCCCATCCTACTCGAGAGATAGTCTGGAAGATCGATCATAGAACGGACGAGGAATGTTCGTGAACTGTTCGTGTAGAGGCTTTTCAGACCGCTGCATCTCTCCAAGTAATCAAAACGATGAAGGTTCTTATTTTCCTACATCAAATCAGTTAAATACGCTTCCGTGTTTTCTGATGAGATTCCTACAGATAGTTAGTTAGGTGTGATTTTTTTTTTTGCTCTGCCGCCTCTGCCTCTGCGTATGAGTCTGTTAAAGGTGATTAAATTACAATAATCATCTGAATCTAATAATGCAGAGAATATTTTAATTTCCAATTTTTGCTCAACTGTCGTTTGTTTTTATTTTGCCCATCTTTTTCCTATGATGGAATCAAAGCCTCGTTTGCCCATCTTTTTTATTTTGCTCAACCATATGTTCTTTAGAGATGTGAAAGTGTGTGTTTAGATTAGCACGTTTATAAACTATAATTGAAGATTCTTAAATTTCTTAGCCATTTATATTCTTAAATTTCTTGCCTGCAGATTCTTGTAATTTTTTTTTTCGGCTAACATTCCTCAGTCATGTCTCTTCCAACTTGATTCATTCTTTGATAGCCATGGTGGGAGATTTTTGTGTGTGGATGATCTAGATTTCTCTTTAAATATATACATTAATTCTCTGAAATATTGCCTCCTAAAAAAAAATCATAAATAGGAGGTTCTGGACTGTCTGGACTTGTCCAGGCAATCCACCAGACCAGTTCGGTCTGGCCTGAGCTCGGGCTTGTGTTGGACTGGACCAGGCCTCGGGCTAATTGGTCCAACCCGAGGACCTACCTAGACCAGCCTTGGGTTGGGACCAAACCCGGTTCAGTCTGGTCCATGATCATCCCTACTACAAAATGCCAAAAGTCTAAACTTTTGTAACGGTTGAGGTAGCGGTCTTTTAGTCAAACTATTATAAATATGAAATCCTTAAATATATCACCAATTAAGTAGAAGTTATACCAAAGAAAATTATTTTTTAGAAAAATACATTCATATTTGTAGTGGTTATTTAACTAAACCGCTACGAAGTGTGTAATATTGAAATTTGAATATTTCGTATCCCGTCAACGGTCATGAAGTTTGTAGCAGTTTTTAGTACAACTGCTACAAAATGTGAAATTTTGATTTTTTTAAAAAATACAATGAATTTTTGTACATGTTTTATAACCGCTACAAAACTAACAAAAAACTGCTACAAACATAAAACCGCTACAAAAAGTGTCACATAAACCGCTACAAATGAAAATTGCTACAAACTGTGTTACATCAATCGTTACAAAAGTTATGCATATCCTTATAAATTTTGATTTTTTTTAAAAAAATACCATTGAATTTTTGTAGAGGTTTTATAATCGCTACAAAACTAACAAAAAATCGCTACAAACATAAAACCGTTACAACAAGTGTCACATAAACCGCTACAAAATGTGTTACATCAACCGCTATAAAAGTTACGCATATCCTTATAAATTTTGATTTTTTTTTAAAAAAAATACCAATGAATTGTTTTATAATTGTTACAAAACTAACAAAAAACGGCTACAAACATAAAATCGCTACAAAAAGTGTCACATAAACCTCTACAAATGAAAACCGCTATAAAATGTGTTACATCAATCGCTACAAAAGTTACGCATATCCTTATAAATATCCCTACCACTCCCCATTTCACACGCTCCTTCATTTCTTCCCACCCCATTCTCTCTCATTTCTTCCCACCTCCGACACTGTCTTTAATTTCAATGTTTTAGTTTTTTTCCTTTTTATAATATTGACACCAATTTTTTCCCTATACAAAACTTTAAAGACATATATTTCCTCATCATTCCTTCTATTATCATCAACATTCTTTCCGTAATCAAATACCATCTAGTGGACAACATTTTTTTTTGCTCAAAGGTGGACAACATAATAAATCCTTATTATCTTCACATTCTCAATATTATACCTACATAATATTAAGAATACAACATAATAAGTCCTTGTCTAACTTAATGTTAATCACTTTTAAAATATGAACTATTATTATTTAATTTGTCACTTAAATAATAAAATATTCAACATAATATTGTAACAATGGACTTAAGTTATGATTTTTTTTCCAATTTTCCGATATTTTGTAGCGGTTTTAAAAGTGCTACAAATTTTATGAAATTTCATCCAATATTTATAGCGGTTTTACAACCGCTACAAAATTTTGATGCCAATTTGTTTGAAATTTATCATCTTAATCGCATCTTGTAGTAGTAATTCAAAACCGCTACTAATATAGTAACTGTTTTATTACATGAGTAGCAGTTTTAGATAATCGCTACAAAACAATTTGTCATGGTGTATTTTGTAGTGGTTCTTTGAACTGCTACTACTGTCATTTGTAATGATTGAAACCGCTACAAACACATAATTTTAACCGCTACCAAACATTAGTTTTTTGTAGTGTAAGAACCGAAGATAGTACAAATTATATTAATTATTGCTATCATTGTTTGAAATTTTATGTATACAACCTATATCATACGAGGAAGTTTAGAAGACTAAGTGATAACATGGATGACAAATTCCACTATGTTGACAGGGTCTAAATTATCAAATGTTTGAGGTAACACAAGTCCAAAGAAAATTCTAGTGTTCAACTAGATCATAAATATATTTTGGCCAAAAAATATATAGCATATATATAATGTTAGATTTACACCCCTTGCCACTAATAAGGGCTGGATCTAGTTAAAGGGATTAGTCTCTCACAACATGACAAACTAAAGTTTGTGTCATCGCTGGAAAAGTAATACCTAATAATATTTCGAATAGAATTATTTTCAATAGAAGGATACCTGTAATTATAAGTGGAAAAAATATGTACTGTAACATCCCATTTGAAAACAACGGAATTTTTTTTTAAAACCAGTGATCAGAGTCGAGCATTCTAGCAAGTGAGTAACTGAACCTTAAAGATATATAACCACAGTGTAATTGTTCTAATATAGTCATCCAATACCCAAAAGAAGACAATTACATAAACTAGAAACATAAAAACTTCGTCTTGCATCCTACATCGTTTGCCTGCCCCTATCTCCACTCCTTGGTTTGCCCGAACCTGAAGCTACAGTTGAGATCCAATTTCCATTTGGATCTCAGGTAACGGTTAACCTTATGCTCAAATAAAATAGTATATGGACAGCAGCTAATCATAACACATAACAACAATAAATCACTACATAAGCACACAGCAGATGCATGATCACAACATTGACAGAACATAAGCACAAAGCAGTATGTAAGTCTCACAACATGTCTGCACATAACCAGTGCCACGATGGCCCATCGTGTCCTCAGCGCTAGGAAAACCCAACGGCGTTATCAAGACTATAACCCGTATAAAGCTGTATGTATAACTGACAACCCTAGACAGAGCCTCAGTATATAAACATGTCTATCACATATACGTATATGAGCAGCATAAGTGTTAAGGTTACAATACGCGTCCGTACCTCCGTTGATGATATCTGGCACTTTCGTCAAATTTTGGCACGTTTGACAGCAGTATTACGGCGGTACAACAGCGGTGACAACGGAAACAACGTAAACAGCGGTTCGTGATTTCAAATATCCTAAAAGGATAATATCACCGATATGAATATTTAAGAGCATAACAGGCATTTTAGGTACAAATTACCATTTTGCCCCTAGTTTGATTACTTGGTGGGATTTTGTCAGAGCTTCGCTATTTTGACTCTAAATTCTCAAAATTTTGCTATAACTTTTCCTCTAACCTATTTCTGAGATAAATATCATATTTACTCCTAAACATGATATTTAAGCTAACTTGAAAAATTAGAGACTACCCTAGCAATTCTACTATAACTACCGAAAGAAATACTGAAACTAAAAACTAAGGACCGAAGAACTTACCCAAAGCTTTGCTATGAACTTCTTACTCCTCCTCCAGAGCTTCTCTCTCTAACTTCTCTCTAGGATTGTGTGTGAATTGGTGAAGAATGAAGAGAAATGAAGGGGCTATTTATAGAAAAAACGGATGGCGTTTTCGTAATTTCTTTGAACTTTGTCTGGACAAATTCTGACCGTTGGATCGCATTTTTTGAAATGGGTTGATCTTGGCCATCCACCTATTTGGCCGACCTCCCCCTCCCCCAAGAAGATAAAATGATGACATCATCATGCTTATGTCATCTTGCTTTATGGGCTTTCATCCGATAAAGCTCTCGGTTCGGTGTCCTAATAGCGTAATCGTGGAAAATCTCAAAATTCCGGAAGCAAGGTCCTGAAGGTTTTTTCTTCCTCTTTCAAGATACTTGGGTTATCTAAATTTTTGATCCCATTAATGATATTCCGTTGCCTGCCGAATATTTTCAGACAAACGCTGTTGGTTACGGAAATTTCGTCTACCGACGTCAACTTCTGGATAAAAATCCACTGATCAATAATATACTTTGGTTTTTCTCAACTCATCCCTAGATTCTAGTTTATGAATTATTTTCTATCGGTTCTCATTTTAACTATCTGCTTTAATTCTGCAAAATATCTTTTTATCCTGATCTCCAAATCACTCCATCAGTTACAGAAATGACTTCGAAGACCGCCTATTCCGAGATAAAAATTCACTTATCTATAATATACTCTGACTCTAGGAACTTAGTTCATGGTTTTCTAGGCAGCATTTTATTTCTATCCGTGGTTATTTATCCTACTTGTTTTTTACCATTATAATATTATTTAATTGCAAAATATCTTAGATATTTTTCTTAATTTCTATTTTAATTTTTTTCTTTATTTTTTCTTCATAATTTTGTTTTTATTTTTATATATATTTATTTTAATTAATTTCCACCTTTTTCTCTTTATCTTATGTCTAAACAATTAGCCATTAATTATCTAATTAATCACTTACTAATTGTTGACAATTTTCTTAATTAGTAATAATTATTATCTCACAACTATTTTACTGACATTGGTATTTTATGCACCATGCATAATATTAAAAATCATAGTGTCAATTTTGGTTCTAGAATACTTTTTAATTTTTCTTCTTTTTATGTTCAAAGGAAATAATTTATTAAATTATCTAAATGAAGGACAATACTCTTTCTAATTTTTAATAATTATTCTCATGTCCTTTAAAATTTCTCATAATTCTTTTTAGAATGTTTTATGGCCCTAAAATGCATTTTTCCACATTTTTGACAATAAATTCCATTTAATTTTCTTAGTATTTTCCTTTGAAAATAGACTAATTATACAATATTTTGAGACCATAATCATTATGAATGGACATTTTTATTACTATAAATAATATTCCAGATAATAATTATCCAGGTATTACATGTCCACCTAGTTGAAAGGTATGTAGTATGCTCATATATAAAAGTTGATTATAATCATAAAAAGTTGACATAATTTAAACCTATAGCTAGGCTGCATCCTTATATTACCTCTAAATTTTAATATAAAACATATTTAGAAAGTGTTGATTTTGGTCTTAAATATAAGACACATTTTTTTATATGTATCAATATTTTCCTAATTAACCTTTATTGATGCTTCCTTAGCAATAATTAAAAAGGAGAAGGAATAAGAGAATTAAAAAAGATGACCAGAGTGTTTTGAAATCAAAAATATATGTCATATTAATTAACTTTTCTAATTAAATATGTCTTCCTTTAACAAGGAGCAGAGGGAGTAATAGCTAGGGTTTTTATAAGAAAATGACGCTGATGATCAATCGTTTTGCCGGAGAGAAATTTTACTCTAAAACAGCACAAGATAATAAGAGATGTCAACATCCGAAGAATCTTAGGACGGTTAAAGAGATTAGAAATACAAAAAAGTGGAACTCAGTGAAACCAAATCATATAAATAGGCATGACCCTGTGCATCTATGGATCTACATATAACTCATACTGTGAATCATCTTCATCTTCATCTTCATCACCATGCCAAGGTCAACAGACGCTCTTGTACTTGGACGTGTAGTTGGAGATGTTTTGAACCCCTTTACGAGGTCAGTGTCCATGAGAGCCACTTACAGTAAAAACAGAGAGGTCATCAATGGCTGCGAACTCAAACCCTCCCATGTCGTTAACCCTCCTAGGGTTGAGATTGGTGATGCTGACTTCAGGACCTTTTACACTCTGGTACCTATCTAGCTATATATTTCTCACACAAATTACACCACCTAGTTAATCCCTCTTTAATTGTTCCCCTCTCTCAAGTTTTAATCATAAAAAAGGCAACAATAATTAACCTGTTCATTTTTAACTATATATGCATTCAGGTTTTGGTGGATCCCGATGCTCCTAGCCCAAGTGACCCCTGTTTGAGAGAGTACTTGCACTGGTGATGACATATACAACATCTCAACCTAATTTAACCCTTAATAAACACAAGTTTCCTGTGATTTTATTGCACTACTTGGTGCTGTTTAAAGACGTTTGAAATATTATTACGTGTTTGATGTTCCACAAATGAAACCGTACAAGTTAATAAGGCCTTTTCAATTTGTTGATAGATGTTAATGTATAAACTTTATCGTTGACTATATAGGCATAAATAACTCAACTATATAGGCTAACAGGTTAGTAACTGATATTCCAGCGTCCTTGGGACCAAGCTATGGTGAGTGCTAATAACTGTTTACTTGTTTCTTTCCTTTTCTTGTCTACCTTTAAACTCGCCTTTTCCCCCTACAGACAAATTAGTTTCTTCATGAGGTTATGAGTGTGTGTATTAGTATATATACGACGACAATGATGATTCATGTGTAAATTTAGGGCATGAAGTTGTAAGCTACGAAAGTCCAAGACCATCGATGGGGATTCATCGTTATGTGTTGGTGTTATTTCGCCAATCAATGAGAAGACAGGGGGTAGAGGCTCCTGGTTGGCGTCCCTTTATCTGTTTGCATTGCATTTTCAGATATGTGGCTCAAGAATATGCCAATTCTGGCTTACTAAATGAGAAGAGTGATGTTTATAGCTTTGGCGTGTTGCTCCTTGAAGCCATTACTGGAAGAGACCCTGTGGATTACGGCCGACCAGCAGATGAGGTATGTTATTGATATTTCTTTAGAATGGAATGAATCACATGCAAGGAAACACAACGTCATGTTATTTCCTTAACAATGCTGAATGATTCTTGCAGGTAAATTTGGTTGACTGGCTCAAGATGATGGTAAGAAATAAGCGTTCAGAAGAGGTGGTGGACCCAAAACTTGAGACTCGCCCATCAACAAGTGCCCTTAAACGAGTCATTTTGACTTCGCTGAGGTGTGTTGATCCAGATGCTGGAAAAAGGCCAAATTAAAGATGAGCCAAGTTGTCCGCATGCTTGAATCAGAAGAATACCCTATACCTCGAGAGGTTCGGCTTCTATTTCTGATCGTTTTTTCAGATCACTTAAATTATGCAGTTTTGTGTTTTTGACTACCATATCTGGTTTATTGCAACAACAGAAAAATTTTACTTAGTGGCATAAAACTATGATTAAGTGTCTATGGGTTAGCTCATTTGACTGAAAGGATCCATATTAGGATTTTGCATTCCCCTTTTGACTTCCCCGTCTGGTATTTCCATATGAAAGTGATTCCTTTCTCTTTGTTTTTTTGCCACATCTATATATGACGCTTTAGTAATTATTACTCAACAATTTCTATATCTTATTGCTTCTTTTTTAAAAGTAGTAACATGTATGTTACATTCTCAAAATCAATTTTTTTTTTAAAAAAAAAGTTTATTTTTTTGGTAAAAATCTATTTTCAATTTTATTTTCATTTTGTGTTCAAAACAAGCTTCCATTCCAGTCCCACTTCTTGCCTCCCAAGGTTTAGTAGAGTACGTAGCTATCTCCAAGGAAATAATTCTTTTAGATGATTTTTCTGGGCCTAGCCCTTCAAAATTCTAAGCATGCTAATGGTGTTTATCAGATATTTTTGGATTAGATTAATATACTAGGGTTTAATGTTTCTGCTTTTGCTGCAAAAACATTAAACCCAATGTACTAATACTTCAATTTTTATCACCGAAAACAAAGCTTACCCCTTCAGTCACCTAATATAAGAGCTACTTAACTAGTTTTGGTAGATTAAGGAAATGAAATAAAGTCATTAATTTAAACAAAGGTGATATTATCTCCCTAAAATAACATTAGATTATATATCAATGTATAAGTTATGTAAATTAGTTTGGGGGAAAAAATAGAACATATAGAAAATGAGATTGATAATTGGGATATTATATTTTGAACTATATTTTCAAACTCCCAACTAGCTTTTACATTAGGGTCCAAAAGTATTATATATCAGTTTATAAGTTATGTAAATTAGATGATAATGGTGAAGCAGCATGGGGGAATTGAAGAAACAAGTGACTGGAAAACTTTTGCTTTCTTCTGAGTTTTCTTTAAAAGTTGTGATGAGTCCTGAAGATCACATGCATGCATGAATACATACATACATATATATATACACACACACACATACACACACACACACACACACACACACACACACATATATATATATAGAGAGAGAGACCTGCTTGTTGGTATAGATCATAGCTTTTGTTAGATGTTAGAATGTTGGCTTGGGTATTGAGTTTGAACTTGATATTCAGCAGCTCCCTTGCACTGGTGGTGGTGTGTACAGCTCATTGCTATATTTTCTTTTCCTCTATCTTCTTTCTTTATAATTAGGATCATGAATCTACCGCTCTTTTGCAAGTTAACAAGAGAGCTACTCGTGTAGCAAAAATTTAGCGAGAATAATGGATTTATTTTGGGGGTGATAATAACAAATTTTTACATGCCCTATGGCTAAATGGCCAAGTTTTATTATTATTTAATTTAATAGGAAACCGCCCGATTTTTGATGTCACACTAGCCTCATGCTCTCTGTTTTTTTTTTTGTAAAGTGGGCGGTTTTTTTTTTTTGGGACTTTCTATCATTATGATAGAATGTGATAGGCTGAGTCGCAGAGAGACTTTCTATCATCCCTACTTATTGGTGATATGTATGATACATCAAAAAAGAGGAAAATGATCCTCTCCTTATCTTTTTTTTTTTCATATTTTCTCATCAGTTCATTTGGACTGTTGATTGAGAAAAGAAAAGAAAGATTAAAATAGTATTATGATTTAAAGATTATGAGAGATAATGAGAAAATGATTATAAGAGAAACACAACCCTAAGAAAGAGATGTCTCACAGAAATAAATATAGGGGGTAAAAAGTTGATTTCTTTTAATTTGAGATAAATTTAATGAGTCAACCACTATTCTGTACTTGGGTATTTGAAAATAACTTATATTTTATACCAGAATAACTATATATATCATTAGGAGATTCTGGTGAGAGGATTGAAAAAGGTGGAATTAGATTCTACAAGTAATCATAATGGAATTCTCTTGTCAGGAAAAAATGAATGGAAGATCCTATTCCTTTTTTCTCTTTAGTCGCTTTCTTTATATCTCAAAACCATAATAGAACCATCACTTTGATTCCTAAATTGATAGGAAAAATACAAGAAATATGGTGTAAATTAATTAATATATATGTAGGTAGTTTAACAGAACTGGAATCCATAGGCATTGAGAATTTGAGATAAAGGTTTCAAAATAAATTCTCTATGTTCTGTGTGGTGATTGGGCACTGGGTTGAACGATATATATATTTACCACTCCGTGCTTTAGTATAAACTTTAAATAACTTGTGTTAATAAAAAAATAATGAAAATTAGTTTAAGGTGATAAATATGTATTATATTTTCAATTATATCCTCTTGTGTGAGGGGAATAAATGAAATACATACTGCCAACAAGGGGTGAAATTGGAAAATATATAATAAATATTCAGACAAAAATAAAATGATTTTTTGGTGGATCTATTCACAAATTAGTAGCTTATAATATGAGAATGAGGGAGTATCAATGTATTGAAAATTGAGTGGTCATTAAATGGGATGGGAGAGAATGGCTTAAGGGTTAATGGTTCGATGGTGCTTGAATTGAGTCAACCTAGCATGATTAAGATACTGAAATTTAAATAAAATATACAAAAAATATTACATATAATTGAAAAAGTAATACTTAGATAAAAAATATTAATTCACAAGTTAATCAAACATTAATCTATAAATCATAAATAACAAGTCACAAATCTGATGGAGTGACATTTTCTTTAAACTCAAAATAATGTCGTTTTAGACTTAACACATAATTGGAGATGAAAAAAAAAGACCGAGTTGATTTTTTTTTTTAAGAGATTGAATAAGTTAAATAGATTATTTAATTATATCAAATATTATATATCCTTATATTATATATCAGTTTATTAGTTAAACTAATTAATTTTGGGTGGAATGCTAATCCACCATTGGTAGTAATAAGTGTGCATTGTTATAAAATCTGTATTTTTTTTAATTATAAACGTGGGCACCATTTTGGCAAACGCAAGAGGATTACCCACAAGTTAACAACACTATGAGCTCCTTAATGTATTTTCTCCTCCGTTTCTTAATATAACATATTTCAGGGGTTGATCTTGGTCTTCTAGCCCCTAAGAGTTGGGTGGATTTGATTGAATTTTATACTTTTTTCTGATCCTAAATATAAAACAAAGTTGACTTTTTTTAGAGATTAATAAATCTAATGGGTAAAGGTGCAAAAATGTCTATATACTTTGTCCCCAGGAGCATCCAGCACCATAAGCTTTTTTTAGGGGCAAAAATACCCATGAACTCCCAAAATTGGTGCAAAAGTACCATCTCCATTAGATGAGTTTAACAGACGTTAGTTACAATCTGAAAATACTAAAATACCCCTTGACCAGAAAGCTTTTCTTGTTATGGAGATGTTCTTCGCCAAATCGCACACGTCAGAACACACTTAGAGATCGGGCAACACCAGTAAGAACTACGTTCAAGCGATGGGCATTACCCAGATGGATGCTCTCCACCATAACCCAGAATCAGAAGAAAGGCCAGTTTCAATATTGAAATAAACAAGTGGGAGGAGAGAATCCAGGCAAGAATCGGGACACCAAAACAGACAAAATTATAAGCACCAGAAATCAAAGTCGAAATCAGAGAGAAGAGCCAAAATTAAAAGACTATTTACAGATTACCCAGATGGATTCTCTCCACCGTAACCTAGAATCAGAAGAAAGGCCAGAAATTAAAGTCGGAATCAGAGAGGAGCCAAAATAACAGAAATAAATCGTTGAATAAGCTCCATAAATTAGAGTTGAAATCAAGGAGGAGCCAAAATTAAAGAAACAAATCGTTCAATAAGCTATAAATTTGAAGCACAGTCATCGATTGGAATCATGGGTCCTGTGAAAATCTGCTACTTTGAGGTCAAAGAAGTAAAGAAGCACCTCCAAAAATCTGAATCGCTATACCCAAAGAAACTCGCCCAGCAACCCGTCCAGCTACCGTCCTGCCACCGTGAAGGTAGAAACTGCAAATTGATGAAGACAGGGGTAAAGGGGTAGTGAGAATCCAAATCCAAATCAATATATGGGTTTACAAACTCAGAAAACAAACACCAACAAGGGACAGAGATAGAGATCTGGAACTAGAAAAAAGTATCAACAAAATTAGAAACAAAAGGGACAACGAACCAGATCTGGAACTATGCGCCGAGGGATCTCAACGAGGATGAGGGATCTCGACAATGAGGCATGCTTCTCCGATTTCGATCTATGCGCTGAAGACAGAGATCTCGTCGATCTTCACAGCCATGGCTCAGTGCGCCACCGTCGCCTCTGATAAAGGTTGCCATCGTTGCCTTCCACATCATCGAGGTTGCCACCGATGAGAAGGAAAATGGTGGAGGTGAAGGGACAGATGAAGAAGGAAAGGGAACTGGAGGGTGTCCGGGGTAATCAAGGAAATAAAAAAAAATCTAAACATTATTTTTTTTAATATGGTGGGCCCCAGTACAAAACTAACGGCCATTAACAGAGATGGTGCTTTTGCACCAATTTTGGGAGTTCATGGGTATTTTTGCCCCTAAAAAAAGCTTATGGTGCTGAATGCTCCTTGGGACAAAGTACATGGGCATTTTTGCACCTTTACCCAAATCTAATTAAATTACTTTATAGTATTTATATTTATATTTTTTTTAGGAAAGCTAATTAAAAGAACACACACACATATATGCACGCGTGCGCGCGTGCGTGCGGCTTATTTGAATATTTTGATGGCACAAATATAAACCACGTGCAAGAAAAATGTATTGTGTATAATTTGCTTATCTTTTGATCTCATTATATAGTAGTTTTGCGTAATCTTGCATGCCTTTGGCACTTAACTTTTGAGTTTAAAATTGTCACTCGCTAACAAAATGTAAGAAGGTATCTACATGTATATACAAGCTTAATAAGCTAAGCTTGTTGGATTCTATTGTATTTTAAAAATCTAATTAATACTCCTCCGGTCTTAAATATAAGATATATTTATCTAATTTAGATAGATTAAGGAAGTTGGTTGAGTAGTTAATTTGATATGTATTTTCTAAAACACTCTAGTTGTCATTTTCCCTAATTTTTTCATTCATTATCTTCCTTGATTATTGTTAACGAATATAAAAATTATGTCTTATATTTAGGACAAAAATCGAGTCCCTAAATATATCTTATATTATGAATTGGAGGGAGTAATTTGATGGAATATACACAGTCCATTCTTGGTGGATTAGGGCCACTTAAGCCCAATGCAAGTGAAGCTATCATGTGATAGATTTCTTTTAATTTTTTGTATATTTGGTTTGTATTGTATTTCAAGTACTTTTATTTATGATATAACATTTTTTATTTTTGCCTACCGTCATCAAAATTCTTGGCTCTGTTATTGCTTACTACAGTGACTTGATATCAAAAAATAATAAGCCCACCTTTCTTTTTATCTAGATGGAGAGAAAATAAGAGTGGAAAGAACATAGGGAGAGAACATTTTCCTATTTAGATGAGCCAGGAAAAGTGAAAAAAGAAAAAGTAGGGGAGAAAATGGGGTATGTCAAATTTTCTCTCCAAATATAAAGAGATTTTGGGAGGAAAACTTTATTTCATACACAACTTCCTTTCAACCCCTTGCTCCCTCCCCTCTTCACAATCATTTTTCATGCCTCTCCCTCATCTTCCAATTGCTTTTGCTTTTGCTTTTGCTTTTGCCTTTGTACACTCTGTCTTCGTTATCTATCTCCATTGGCTTTGAGAAATACTTACACTGATTCTAAATATAAGTTTAGTTGACTTTTTTTTTAAGAAATTAGCGAATCTAAATATATTATTTAATCTTAACATGAGTTTATCATTATATTATGTCTCGATTTATGAGTTAGGTAAATTAGTGTAGAGAAAAATAATAAATATAAATACTTTAAAATAATATATTTACTTTTCTTAATGTCTCAAAAGAAAATCATAACTTGATTTTAAACAATGGTTTTAATTTTAATATGATCATTATTTTCAATTTATTTTAATATAGAAAATATCCTAATACTCTTTCTGCTCTTATATAAGACATATTTATCTAATTTGACTAGATTAAAGAAGTCAATTAGTATGACATGTATTTTATAAAACACCATAGTCATATTCCTTAATTTTCTCATTTTTTCCCTCCTTGATTATTGTTAAGGGAGTATCAATAGAAGTAAATTAGGTAAATATTGACAAATATAAAAATATTATCTTATATTTAGAATCAATATCAACATCCCAAATATATTTTATATTAGGGACGGGGTGTATCCTAACATAAAAATGTTATAGTGATCATCACATATGTATTTCTCTGTTTTCTATATCCTAACTTTTATTCGCATTTAAACGAAGCAATCAAGTTGCTAATAAGGATCACTATAGCATATGCATATATATTGAAAGATCTTGGCAAAATGAAAAGGAGATTATTAATATTCCAGTAGGACAGCTACGTCAAATATATTGTGAGTGATATATACATTTTAAAGTTACTTCCCCTCTAGTCGATTCCTACACCCCTATTTGCAACTTTTGTTTTAACCAAATAGGCAAGGCATATATAGGCGAATTAATTGATAATGAACACAGAAAATGACACACCAACACACAAGAAACTAGCGTATCTTTTTGTTAGATATCACGCGGTACTTTAACCTGTTAGATATTTTATTAAAATGATAATATCATATCTTTTTGTTTATTCAGATAATATCTAGATGTGTGTATATTCGTTTGATCATACAAAGGATATACTAGTTAATGATTAAATATTGTGGATATCATGAAGTTGTTTAGAATATAAGGGTTCTCTGACAGGCGACGGCTATTGCCAGACCTTTGTTGCGCCTACAGGCGGACCCATGTTTGTAGTTTTGGGGGGGGGGGATGCCTCCCCTTGAATTTCAAATTTTTGTTTTTCTTTTCTTTTGCTTTTTTGATCCAATGGCTGGGAAGAACTAAGAAGGAAGGGAATTTGTATCCAATGCCCTCCCATGAATTTCAATTTTTTTTTTCTCCCGGGGGGACTTTTGAATTTTGTATCATGATATAGATATCTTTGATGTGGAAAGTTTACTTGCATTACAAGGAGAACAAAACGTAGAGGACTAGTTACTTATCTACATCACTTTAAAGTTGACATAGTGAAGTTAGTTCAAATTTGTTGGAATGCATGGCATTTTTAAATTTGTGCAACTCTTTCTCAATATTTGATAAGAATAAGTCGTGTGTGAACTTGCTGGCTTTTATCCTTCAGATTTTGATTTGAATGATCTTGTCATGATTGAATGTCAGCTCGACACGTATATTGTTGATGTGCAAAGTGATCTTGATTTTTTGAATTTGCGAGGAATAGTTGATCTTGCCAAGAGGATGGTTAAAAAGAAAAAAAAACATTTTGTATATCTTTTGGTTCATTTACTTGTAAAGTTAGCATTAATTGTGCCTATAGCAATTGCATTTGTGGAAAGAACACTTTCAGTTAGGAAATACATCAAGAATACACTTCGTAATCGGATGGGAGATGAATGATTGAATGATTGTTTAGTACCTTATATTGAAAAAGATATATTTGATGGTATTGATAATAAGACAATTATGACGGAATTTCAAAAATAAGGCCTAGAAGAATGATATTAAAATTATTTTTATTGTAATATACTTTTGTTGTTAAAAAAAATTTTCGGGGCCTCCCCGACCCCAAATCCCCCCAATAGTGCTCCCTTGATAAAAATCCTGGATCCACCCCTAGTTGTGCCTCATCATTCCGTTAGAAAAAATCCTGAGTTATTTTCTTCTAATCTTATTTTCTCTTTTTGAGTTCTTACGTTGTGAGATATAGCTTACCGAGGTGCTATGGCTATAAGTATTGATGAAGTATTTTGCCGTTACTCTTAATTTTGGAGTTCATATATTATGTATTTAGGGAATTAGTCTGTATTTATTCTAACATAAACCCTTTAAAAAGATTAATTAAGATACTAGGGAGAATATTATTGGAATATTTTAAAATGAAGAGAATTTTTTTTTTTTTTTTGTAAAGCCATGTTCTTATAAATTAAGAGATTTATATAAAAAGTTGTATAAGGAGTTATAATACAAAGAGTAACTAATGTTATGTCTCTTTAATTCCTAAAGACACATGTGAAAGGTTATAACTAGAGGAGTGACAACACCACTCAATAAAAGGTTATGTTGTGTATATGAGAATACTTGACATAATTTAAATTTATAACTCTTTGTATCTCTATTCATAAATCACCAAAAGAGATTCATGACACTAACAGATAATGACTTTAAATTGAAGAGATGTTGCTTCAAGAAGCATCACTTCATGACCTATAAATACCCAGCACCATTAGTCCTTTTTGTCACATCAAAAATCACACAACAATAAGAGATCAAGCTCATTGCCATTGTCCTTGAGTGTACAAAAAACTAAAGTCAAATTACCACTTTATAAAAACTGTTGTTGCAATTGGTTTGAATGTTGGAAGTGCAATCTATACTCAAGGGTCTTCATTTTATTTTGCAAAAAAATTGCCTATCAATCCAAATTGCAACCTAAAAGATATGTATATATGGAGGTGAACTAAGCCTAAAGGAAAGTTCTAGCAATGCCTTGAAAACATTATGCACTATTTTCTTCGTCTTCCCTTATTTTTGTACCTCTCAGAGATCCAACCTCTCCAACAAATATTCCAAATCTAAGTTAGTGTATCATTACACTATTACAAAAAGTGCAAACAGTAACCCCAAAAAACATCCTTTTTTAAAAAAAAGAGAAGTAAAAAACAAAGGTGATGACATTTTAGTAATTATGTAGAGGAATTTTGAAATTTGGCTGTCCCTTTAACAAAAACATACATTTTGGTGTCCCAATTTAAAAAGGGACACTAAAAGTAGAGCATTTGGCATTGAGAGCACTACTTTTGGCATCCTTATAGAATTGAGACGTTAAAAGTGGTCTTTAGGCGTCTCCAATTCAAAATTGGGACGCATAAAGTCCACTACCTTCGTAGCATATCCAACCTCCAGATTTCCTCTCCCATCTTTCAAGGCTTTAATTCTTTCAAGATAGGAGGCTCAAACCTCACAAAAACAACAATCAGAACAACCAGTCATTGAAGTGTCTGAGAGGTGTGACTCCCTTAACACCAAGTTATGCTACTACAACAACTACAACCTCTCTCAACTGCGCCATTTTTGTAGGAGTTGCTGGAGATACTGGACCAAGGGTGGTGTCCTTGGTAACATCCCTGTTGGTGGTGATTGTCAGAAGACTAAGCAATCTAAACCCAAGAACTCTCCTTCCCTGTTGCCGCAACAGCACCACCGCTGGCCTGGTCGTCATTGCAACAAAAGCAACTTACAACTGTTGGTAGTGAGAACAGGAGGGAGATTAGATTAAGGACACATAAAGAAGAGAGGGAGATGGTGTCATCAGGAACCTCGCTAGAGATGGTCTTCTCTCATATCTTGGAATTAATGGATCCGAGTAGAAAAGTGAGTGATCCATACTTTTCTCAAGGAGATTTGGTCCCTTTGTGTTGGATTGCATAACAAAAACAGCTGATTTTGTACTATGATACAGGGATCGGAAGCAGAGGAAGCTAATGTAAGGAATTAAAAAAAAAAAGGGACACTAACATCATCGACCTCGCCAGATGATGGAGCGCGATGCTGATTTCTAAGTACAATGATTGAGACATTGGCTTCAGTTCAGATTTTCACTGCTGGTTTGCGAGTTCAAGCCAATGGCTTTGGTGACTGCTTTCATCCCAACGGCTTGCCAAAATTTTGCATTCTGACAAGATTTTATGATTGATTTGCAATGATTAGGATTTGTAGAGATCGGTGGGGGATGTTGAGACTTACCCTTATAGGTCTTTTCCATGACGGCTACTTCTTATCCACAGGTTCAAACGAAGCTCATGGCAAATAAAGGTTGAGATTACTGAGCAACAAGGATTAGGTGGTTTTGATTTTTGGCTTGTGACTTTTGTTATGAGTGTTTGTAGAACGCTGGAGTGCTTGGTGTATCAACATCATCATCACTTTGTTTATATTTCTCTCATCTTCTTCATCGTTGCTTTGTTTACATTTTTTTCTTCTCTTGAGCTCATTGAAATTTTTTGAGATATGTAATCTCTTTCAATTTGAGTACTTGATGATGGTAATTTTCTATGACGCTGTCTGTTTTGGTTTTATTTTATTTTTTTAAAAGGCTTACGATGTCCCTTTTAAAAATGGATGTCGTAAGAAATGAACATTGTTCTCAGACTTTACTACGACGCTCACATAGGCGTCCCCTTGAAAAAGGACATATAAATGGCTTAAAAATAGATGTTAAAAATGCTTTATACAGTAGTGTTAGTTAATAAACTCAAGCTAAGACAATTTCATGAATGAATTCAAATACTTACTCCCCCTGATTTCTAATGTAAGAGCTAGACTAGAGGTTTATTTTGATCTTAAATATAAGGCTCCAATTTGCTTTATTTTCCAAATTTTACAATTTTTGCCCCAAATTAATTCTATTGATTGCACGTATTAAAGAGTTTCCATCAAAGGATAGTTTAATTTCAATGCATATGATAAAGAGACTGTTTTAGGGAAACCAACACTACTCCATTTATTATAAATAACTAACTTAATTAATTTTCTCAACATCCACAAATTAGTTATATGATTTAACTCTTATATCAAGAACCAAAGACAGTGACAAATTATATTAATTACTTCTATCACTGTTTGAAATTTTATGTATACAACTTATATCATATGAGGAAGTTTAGAGTTTAGAAGACTAAGTGATAACATGGATGACAAATTAATGTCTGAGGTAATACAAGTCCAAAGAAAATTCAAGTGTTCAAATAGAACATAAATATATTTCGGCCAAAAAATATATATACAACACATATATAATGTTAGATTTACACACCTTCCTAGCAACAGGGGTTGGATCTAGTGAAAGGGATTAGTTCCTAACAACATGACGAACTAAGGTTTGAATTATTTTCGGAAGAGGTAGTACCCAACAATATCTCAAATAGAATTATGTTCAATAGAAGGATGCTGGTGTTTATAAGTGAAAAAGATATGTACACCTAGTTGAAGGTATGTAGTATGCTCATATATAAAAGTTGATTATAATCATAAAAAGTTGACATAATTTCAACATAGGGTTAAGGGGTAATAATACATATAATGTTTTCCTGAAAGAGCACCCAACACCATAAAGTTTTTTTTGGTTCAAAAGTACAAAAGACGTTTCAATTTTGGAGCAAAAGTGTCGTAGGCCGTTAGTTGACTGAGTTTGACCGTTAACTTGGACGAATTTGAACAATAACTCCACTGAAATTATCATTTTGCCCCTAGTTTTAAATAATTTTCTTAAAACAAAAAACACTAAAATAAACTCTTCCCTGTCGGTGGGCCCCACCACCGGCCACACCACCGATGGCGGCCACCCTCCCCATCACCGGCGACCGGCTACCTCCTCCGGCGACTTTTTTTTTAATAAAAAACTAAGGTTTTTTTAAAAAAAAAATAAGGGGAGGCCGGTGGCCCCACCGTCGGCCACCGCCACGCTGGCAGCCGCCCGTTGCCGGAGAACGCCGCTGGTAACCACCTCCGGGGACTTTTTTTTTTTTTAAAGAAAAAACCTTATTTTTTTTATAAAAAAAAAAAGTTGCTGAAGGTGGTCGCTGGCGGTAGGGCGGCGGAGGTCTCCGGTAATGGCCGGGTGCTGGAGGCGGCTGCCAGCGTGGGGGTTGCTGGCGATGGGGCCATCGACCTCCCCTTAGCTTTTTTTAAAAAATAAAAGTCTACCGGTCGATGCTAGAGACTGTCGTCGCCCTACCGCCGGTGACGACCTCTAGCGACTTTTTTTTTTTAAATAAAAAAAGGTTTTTTCTTTAAAAAAAAAAGTCGCCAGAGGTGGTTGCCGGCGGCGGTCTGTGGCAGCGGGCGGCTGTCGACGTGGGGGTGGCCGGCGGTGGGGCCACCGGCCTCCCCGTTGCTTTTTTTAAAAAAAAAAACCTTAGTTTTTTACATAAAAAAAAAATTGCCAGAGGTGGCCACCAGTCGCCGGCGGTGGGGAGGACGGCCACCGGCCGTGGTGTGGCCAATGGTGGGGCCCACCGGTGGAGAAGGGTTTATTTTAATGTTTTTTTAAAAAAAAATTATCTAAAACTAGGGGCAAAATAGTAATTTCAGCTTAAAAATAAGGGCAAAATGGTAATTTCAGCGGAGTTACTATTTAAATCCGTCTAAGTTAATGGTCAAACTCGGTCAACTAACGGCTCATGGCACTTTTGCTCCAAGATTGAAACGTCTTGTGTACTTTTGGACCAAAAAAAACTTTATGGTGCTGGGTGCTCTTTCAGGAAAACATTATGTGTATTATTGCCCCTTAACCCTTCAATATATAGGCCGCATCCTTATACTCACTCGGATCTTTAATATAAAATATATTTAGGGAGTTGATTTTAGTTCTAAATATAAGACATAATTTTCATATTTCTCAATATTTTCCTGATTTACCTTTATTGATTCTTCCTTAACAATAATTAAAAAGGAGAAGGAATAAGAGAATTAAAAAAGATGACCAGAATGTTTTAAAAAATATATGTCATATTAACTAACTTTTCTAATCTAATATGTCTTACTTTAACAATGACGACGATGGGAGGGAGAAATTGCTAGGGCTTTTATAAGAAAATGACGCTGATGATCAATCGTTTTGCCGGAGAGAAATTTTACTCTAAAACAGCACAAGATAATAAGAGATGTCAACATCCGAAGAATCTTAGGACGGTTAAGAGATTAGAAATACAAAAAAGTGGAACTCAGTGAAAACAAATTATATAAATAGGCATGGCCCTATGCATCTATGGATCTACATATAACTCATACTGTGAATCATCTTCATCTTCATCACCATGCCAAGGTCAACAGACGCTCTTGTACTTGGACGTGTAGTTGGAGATGTTTTGAACCCCTTTACGAGGTCAGTGTCCCTGAGTGTCACTTACAGTAATAACAGAGAGGTCATCAATGGCTGCGAACTCAAACCCTCCCATGTCGTTAACCCTCCTAGGGTTGAGATTGGTGATGCTGACTTCAGGACCTTTTACACTCTGGTACCTATCTAGCTATATATTTCTCACACACAAATTACACCACCTAGTTAATCCCTATTTAATTGTTCCCCTCTCTCAAGTTTTAATCATAAAAAAGGCAACATTAATTAACCTGTTCATTTTTAACTATATATGCATTCAGGTTATGGTGGATCCCGATGCTCCTAGCCCAAGTGACCCCTGTTTGAGAGAGTACTTGCACTGGTGATGACATATACAACATCTCAACCTAATTTTAACCCTTAATAAACTCAAGTTTCCTGTGATTTTATTGCACTACTTGTTGTTTAAAGACGTTTGAAATATTATTACGTGTTTGATGCTCCACAAACGAAACCGTACAAGTTAATAAGGCCTTTTCAATTTGTTGATAGATGTTAATGTATAAACTTTATCGTTGACTATGTATGCATAAATAACTCAACTACGTTTTTTTTTGCAATATGGATGCCAACAGGTTAGTAACTGATATTCCAGCGTCCTTGGGACCAAGCTTTGGTAAGTGCTAATAACTGTTTACTTGTTTCTTTCCTTTTCTTGTCTACATTTAAACTCGCCTTTTCCCCCTACAGATTAATTAATTTCTTCATGAGGTTATGAGTGTGTGTATTAGTATATACGATGATGATGATTCATGTGTAAATGTAGGGCATGAAGTTGTGAGCTACGAAAGTCCAAGACCATCGATGGGGATTCATCGTTATGTGTTGGTGTTATTTCGCCAATCAATGGGAAGACAAGCGGTAGAGGCTCCTGGTTGGCGTCCCAATTTTAACACTCGCGACTTTGCCCAGCTCTACAACCTCGGACCTCCTGTCGCTGCTCTTTTCTTTAACTGCCAACGTGAATCAGGATCTGGAGGAAGAAGAGGATAATATACATACATACATGTTTGTATGTATGTATACTCTCTCTTATAGAAAGTCTATATATGGGAATAAAACAAAGAACAAGTTTTTGATCGGATCGTGCGATGAGGTGAATGGGGCAAAATCTACTTCACACATCACCTCATCACTGCTATACCTAGACATGCACTAGTATGTGATCATCAGGACCAAATAATATATATATGTACGATAAATATATCTGATTATATAAAGTACTTCTGTGTTTTTAGGTACTTGCTTATCTTGTTTCTGCTTGCAGTGCAACAATATATATGTGTGTGTGTCGTAAATTATCTGTACTACTCCTCAGGACCTCACTATAAATTATATTTACTTAATTTTGATTAGATTAAGGAAGTTAGTTGAGTTAGTTAATATGACGTGTATTTTTTAAAACATCGTATATAGTCACCTTTCTTATCGAACGTCTATTATAAGAAGACGATAATGTGTGTGTTCTCTCCCTTACAGAAAGTCTATATAAGAATAAAACAAAGATCATAATCATATAAACGACACAAGAGTGATGAGCAAATTCATTCGTCTTTTAACTACTTTACTGCTATCCACATGTAGAGAAAAGCTGAAAAGATATTCTGTTCATTTAGATCATATGGGGGGTGGGGGGTTCTATCGCATCTTTATGGCTTAAAGTAATAATAAAAAAGGTTTCTTATTGATCCTAAATATTTGTATTTTCAGAAAGCCAAGAGACATATTTTTATTCTTGCCGCCTCCCCGCTTTCACTACCAGACATGCATTTTTTAAAAAAAACAAAAGCCATGTGGTCGATAGATCGAGCTAAGATATATAGATCTCTGCAATATTTCATGATATGGATAGATGTAAAATTTATTAAAAATCAGATAACACATTACATCGCTAACCTGATAAAGACAGACATCTAAACAAGTATGTGTGAGTCTGTGTGTTAATAATGTGAAAATTAAATCTGGATTTTGAATTAGTACAATAAGTGTATAAAAACAAAAGAAAATAAAGGTGGGAGAATGGTCCTCCTCTTTCTCCGTATCCCTGTCACCATTGGCGGACCCAAGTAGCAGAGAACTGCCCCCCCTGATTTTTTTTTAAAAAAAAAAATTAGGTGAGAAGGTTCATTCATTATATTTATCTGTTTTTTTTAAAAAAAAAAAAAATTCTCCTATGCCTTCCTAACACACATGTCCGGTTCTACTCCTTACTCTTTTATGACCTAGTAAGATAGGGAAGTGCCCCTCTTAATTGCTTAGTACCTTATACTCCCTCTGGTCCTTATTATAAGGCACTAACTACCAAATGTATTTTGTCCTTTTTATAAGGCACTTGCTTATTTCTAAGGAGTATTGATTATTTTTTTCCATATATGCCTATACTTAATAGGGGTAGTAGATAAGAGTAATAATAATATAATATTGGAGTTTAGTGTAAATAGTAGGGGTAATATTGAAAATCACTTAAATTATAGGACAACTTTATTGACTTTAACTGTTTTTATTGGTTTGTGTGATTTGTTAATTGGTGCCTTATAATAAAGACCAGAGGGAGTATTGAAAAAGATGTACTTAATAATATTAATAACAAGCCAATTATGATAGAATTCCAAAAAACAAGATCTATAAGGATGATATTATAATTATTGTAATATATTTTTGTTATTACAATATGTGTACTTGAATTTATTTAGTGCTTAACAGTGTTATTTCTAACCACACTTAGCTTTGTTTTTCCCTTTATATTTTTTTTGTTTTTTGTTTTTTAATGGATTTAAAACTTTACTTTAAAAAAAAAAAAATTTGGGGCAGCCCCCGAATCCTCCCATCAATGGTGGCCCCTTCAATTATTTTCTGGGTTGACGTTACCTATCACCTTATTATTCTCTTCTTGCCAACGAAGATGACCCCTACAAATACAGTTTAAAAGCCTCTCCATGCAAACACGGAAACTCCAAGTCGATCAACCGCTAAAAACAAACGAACTGGCATCAAATAATGGCCTAAGATGCTTGGCATGTCATTGCACAAGAAATTAATTAACCTGTGTGTGTGTAAACATATAGGCTTGGTCTCGTGTGTGTTCAAAGTGATGATGATGAGATCAGAACCTTCTCTCTAGTGGGTGTGTGTATCTCATCTCTAGATTTAATTACTCCACAAATTGTCCTTTGTCACTTGGAAATACATATTTAGTGACTTGTTATGCATGCAGATTATGGTGAAGAGTACTTGCACTGGTGAGTTTTTACCTCATCTGACTTAATTACTTTTTCCTTCCTCTTGGTTAGTAGTTTCTGAACTTGATCGACATAGCTAGAGACAGAAGCTTAGATTCTGTGTTGGGTTCATCAGGTTGGTAACTGATATTCCAGCGACTAAAGGCCCAAGTTTTGGTACGTGTACATGTGTATATACCTATAAGGCTTTTGTCTTCTACCTTAGTTTTCTCTCCTTCTTATTCCTACCAATTAATTCATAACTATATATAAACAAGATACACAAAGACAGTGTAACATGAATGACAAGGTGATATATCCGAAGATAAATACTAACTAAATCCTTAACTTAAGGTATTGAACTGCAAACTAGATTTTAGCCAAAGGTAGTACTCCTTCCATCTCTAATATAAGACATATTTAGTTGATTTGGTTAGATTAAGAAAGTTAGTTAAGTTGGTTAATATAACATGTATTTTTGAAAATACTTTATACATCTTCCTAATTAATTTCTTAATTTCCTCTCTTTCTTGATTATTGTTGATAAAAGAGAATAAATGGAAATAAATTAGGGGAAAAATTAACAAATATAAAAATTATGCGTTATATTTAGGATTAAGATCAATTCCCTAAATATGTCTTATAATAAGGACATGAGGAGTACTATGTAAATATTCTCTTTGATTCTTATTATAAGGCACTAACTAACAATTTTCATAAATTAATAAAAACAGTTAAAATCAATAAACTTGCTTTAAAATTGAAGTAATTTCTAATATTACCCCTACTAATTACACTAAACTCTAATATCATATTAATTATTAATCACACTCACTATCTTTATTAATTATGGGTATACATGAAAAAAAAATTAATCGTCCCTAGGAATAAGTATATTTCTTATAAAAAAATTAAATATATTTGTTAGTTAGTGTCTTATAATAAAAACAGAGAATACAAGACGAGAGATAGTGAGGTATGAGAATCCAAGACCAACGGCGGGGATTCATTGTTACGTGTTTGTGTTATTTCATCAATCAAAGGGAGAAGAAAATTTGTTGATGATGCAGATCATGAGTGGCGGCGTCAAAATTGCACAGTGATGAACAACCTCGGATCTCCAGTTGCCACTCTTTTCTCCAACTACCAATGACAAGATGGTTCTAGTGGAAGACTAAATTAAAAAGATGTTAAGCATATATATGAAAAATTACTAATAAAATGTCATTAATGTTCGCCAAAGATGCGGTAACCCTCTTAAGCCTAATCAATAAAGATACAATAACTCTCTTGAGATATTGGAGGGAGACCCAAACCTCTTCCACAATTAGGTGAAGACCAGGGGCCAGTATTATATTTAATATTATAATACTATTTAATACATAGCATAAAATTTCACTCATTAAAATTCAATGGCTGAGACATTAAGGAGAGAGAAAGGTTAGTAGAAACCGTGTGTCACCTGTATGTGCGATACAGATAGAAAGTTCTAAATTAAGGAAACCCAATAACGCTTGAATATTTATCCTCATAAGTAATCAGTATATACATATAATTTTTATGTATTTGTGCTTGTGTCTTTGGGTCTTTGCTACTTGAATTCGTGTTGCTTGCATTTCTGGTTAGTTCCAATTTGTTTTCTTAAGGTATCATAGCATCTAATTAATGTTGTAAATTTAGATTAAGCTCCAGAATTAAAATCCTAAACTTTCCTATTTAAACGGGTGAATATGTAATTATATACTCCCTCTTATATTTAATATAAGATATATTTAGAAAGTTAGTCTTTATCATAAATATATGGCATATTTTTAAATATTTGTTAATCTTTTCCTATTTACCCCTATTAATTATAATGCTTCCTTAACAATAATTAAGGAGGAGAAAGAAGAAGAGAATAAAGATGGTTAGAGTGTTTTAGAAAATATATTTCATATTAACTAAACTAACTTCTCTTATTTAATTAAATTATGTAACTATGTCCCATATTAAGAATATGAGAGAGTATTATATTTATACATCTTCATTCCTCCGACTTGAAAGATATTAATTGCTACGATAAAGTTAAAGGTATTAATCTAGAGAACAATTAAAGGTATTAATCATATATATCTTCTCTAGATTGTTTATTTTATAATTATGAGCTTTCTTTTTCTTTTTTGTAATCAGAATTAATTATGTTTGATTAAATATAAAAGGCAATCTAATGCATAACACTTCTACTAGATGGAGTTTAGTGAAAGATAGATGTATTTAAACAGGTGATCTCCAAGTCAAATAATACTAATTTCACCATTGCTATGAGACTCACTCCCATTTTGATATAAATTTTCAATTTAAATTTATTAAATATGCTATAATCAAGTATAAATAACTCACTTAGATTAGACATAGTTAATCAGTTAAAGATAACTAATCAAATTTTTTGTATGTTTTTTTCTGGAAAATAGTAAACTATCACAATTTTCTGACAAAGAAAGTGAAATAGTTTGAAAGTTTTCCAAACAACTCAAAGGATTTCTCTATTCTCAAACATAAAGTAATGTTATTCTCTAGAAACTGAAAGTTAGAACATATTTTGGCGGTGAAAGGATATGCATGAAGGCAGCTTCTACACTACTATAATAAGTAAAAAAAAAAGTTCACAGAACTTGCATACAACTCTTACTGTCCCTTATCAATTGCTACGATACAATTATTTGACACTTGGATGCGGTAAACTGGTTTACACGTCATTTTTTAAAAAATAAAATAAAATAAAATGCCTAACAACAAAGTCTCAAGATGTTGCAACTAAGTAGTGCCTCACAGAACAAACTATTGAATTACACATAATACACAAGATACATGTAAGACTATTTAAGCTTAAGTTACAGCATGGTGTATTAATGAAACAAGAGATTCAATGCTTTTCTTTTGGCTGAGCAGGACGAGGATTTAGCAGAGGTTGCATAGCTTTAACTACAATGCTCATGTTTGGCCTTAACCCTGCTTCATATTGCAGACACAATGCAGCTACAGCAGCCATCTATACCCCCAAAAACCAAAACAAACAAAATAAAGCTAAATAACACAGTAATTACAAGGTTTCAAATTTCACTTAGGTACCCGTCAACAGTTTCTAATCAAGAGATAGGCGCGTAAAGGATTAAACTCCAAACAATTTGACTAATGAAAATCTGGTTCAATGTCAATGACGGACCTCTTCAACTTAAAGCTTTCAAATTGAGATGGTTTTTTAAGAAAGATTTATTTTAAGTGATTTTGCGCTATATGAGCTAAATATCTAAGAGAAGTTCTATGTTGTAAAGCACAACAGCGGTTTTAATCTGATTACCTTGGCAACTGCTTTTGGAGGGTAGTCATCCTGTAATCTGGCGTCCACACACTGCTTTACCTTATCTTCACTAAGTTTTGGTGTTGCCTAATAAAATCCAAATGAACAAAGAATCAGCTTTTAGCAAACTTGAAAAGTTCATTGATCAAAATAAATAACTTGACAGAAAGGAAATGAGTAACAATTTAATACCCAAGTCACTAGGCTCTGTTGTCCTCGCGGCAGTGTAGGATCAACAGGCTTACGTCCTGTTAATAGTTCCAATAGGACCACTCCAAAACTATAAACATCACTCTTTATGGTGAGATCTCCCGTCATTGCAAATCTGCAATTTGATAAAATCAAACCCTGTAAGCTGTTAAAGCCATCAACTAGAAGTTTATACTTTAAAACTTTGCTTTTATCCAGAAATACTCATACTCCCTCTGGTCCTTAATATAAGACATACTTATGTAATTTTATTAGATTAAAGAGATTGATTTAGTTAGTTAATATGACCCCTATTTTTTAAAACACCTTAATTATCTTTCTTAAATCTCTCAATCCCCCTCCTCCTTAATTATTGTTGAGGGAGCATCAATAGGGGGAAATTAAGAAAAAATTGACAAATATAAAAACTATGTCTTATATTTAGGATACAATTCTCCAAATATGCCTTATATTAAAGATTGAAGGAGTATTATTTAACATTCAGCTAAGATAATTTACTGTTGTTACATCTAGGACCAAGAATAGCATACTCTGGAGCATAGTAACCGAAGGTTCCAAGAACACGAGTAGAATGGACACGAGCTACTTCATCGGGGGCCTGATTTGAAAGATCGAAATCAGCAATCTTCGCAACATCATCATCAAAAATCAGTATACTGCTAGACTTGATGTAGCGATGGATGATACGTTTTTCTGCTTTCTCATGAAGATATTCTAGTCCTTTAGCAGCTCCAACAGCAATTTTAACTCTCCTTGCCCAAGACAGAACCGGACCGGGACGTGCCTCCTTATAACCTTTGCGTCCTACATCCACAATTCTTAAGAAAATTATATGTCTTAATAGAGATACTAAATCTGTACTAATGACTTGCTCTATAAGAAAAGCAGCCTTCAAAGTTTTGTAAGCAGACTAGACTAGAATAAACAAAGTAATATGGCAATATACTAACCATGTAGGATGTCATGAAGTGATCCTTTAGGAGCATACTCGTGGGCTAGGGTGCGAAAAGGACCCTCAACGCAATAACCAACAAGTTCAATAACATTTTCATGCCTTAACCTTGATACAATAGAGACCTAAACAATTGAAGTAATTACAAATCAAGAGAACTGAATTAAAATAAAAAGTGTGCTGTTACAGAGTTTGATTATGCATGCATTAGAACCGAACCTGTGCAAGAAACTCTTGTTCTGGTTGCTTACTAGAGTCCAACTTCTTTATAGCCACGGCACGGCCATTTCTCAATATGGCATGATATACTGTGCCATACGCTCCCTCGCCGATGAAAGATTTTGTGCCAAAATTATCGGTCACAGACTTTAATTCGTCAATTGAAAGGGAAGGGACAGAAATAGGTTGAAAATGTACAGTAGGTGGAGTGCTTCTTGCAACAGCCTCTCTTCCAAGATTGCCAGATCTCCCTGCCTCATACTAGCGTAATTAAAACCACAAGAAACAGAAAGAGAGAGAGAGAGAGAGAGAGAGAGAGGAATTGACATGAAAATAAAAAAAGAAACTTGGATTCAGATTTTGAGCACAGGACAAAAAAAAATGGTAATGGTGAATTACCTGCAGCATTGTTTTGCATGAAGTTTTTATTGTCAGTACGTGTATGAGCATCATTCTCTTCGCAACAGCCAAAGCAGCCCATGACCCTCTTCATTGAAGGGGAGAATTAGACTCAGTATCAATTTTTTTTTAATAATGTCAGGTGGTATCGCAAGAATCGGTCACATATTTTCCAAAGAGGGAGAGAGAAATGCTGCTTATTTTGATTATTTTTTCATGCTAACACGAATGAAGAAGCTTCTACTAATGGTTAAAATGGCGGATTTCTTTTTCCCCCACGGATATCCCGTGCTACTAACAACCAACTAGTCTAGTTTTGGAGTTGGTCATTCCAAGCGCTCGATGGTAAATGGTGGAATTTTCTATTCATACTTTGGTTAAGCAAAATATGAATCGAGTTCAAAAACTGAAACTATGCCAAACAATTTAACACATTCGAAAACTATGAAAACCTTGAGAGAGTTCAACGTTCAAACTAGCGACAAGAAAAGATGTAACAGAATTTATCAGAGAGATGCAATAACGAGGCATCAATCTTCTTTTTTTTTGGGTAAATCGCCAACAGATAACTCTGCCTATGCATAAAAAGATTAGTTTTTTAATAAAACAAAAAAAGTTTTTCTTTTTCTGGATTTTTAAAACCACAACAGTATCAAAGGAAATTGTGTCTAGTTTGAGTTCACGACTATAAGATTCTGTTTCTTCAGATATTCCTGTAATTGTGTAAGAAATGCCTATAATCATGGGGAAAAATGTTCTAAAATCCGTTCTGTTGTTTCCATCATAAGACAGAAATTACAATCTAATCCCATCACAGACTAGCCTATTTCTTAAGGAAGAGATATACAAGTGTACCAGAATAGAGATTATCTATGACGAATCAAAATTTAAAACAAACGGGTACCATCCTCACCAGTCAAAGAACAGTTGCTTCGCAAACTTACTGGCAAGAAAAATTTGGGGGGAAAGACAAGAAGAAAAAGAAGATCGATGTAAAATGAACTGTAAAAGAACACCGCACATATCTATGCTTTAGGAATAAATGTTTCTTTCAAAAACATAACTGAAAAATTAGAACCCAGAAGTGGGTGATGACGCATCAAACACAGAAAACAGAAAAATTGAAACGAGGGGTCAAATTGATAGAAGCAAAATCTGAGTTTTAAAGAAGAAAAATGGCACCTTTTAGTACAGAGACTCTGCAATTGAACTGATTCTCTCTTGCTGGCACAGAAGCAGAAAAGAAAATGGGCGAAATGAATGGAAAATTGGGGAGTTCACGGGCAAGAAGAAACTCAAAAAGGAAATAAATGCTTCAAATGTGGTTGAGGAGGAAGATGTTGGTTACTTAACCCAAAAGTCAATAGTCTTTCGTTCGTTGGTTCCCACTTGTCCAAAATGGCGGAAAACTCCGATATGTTTTTTTTTCCGCCCCCCCCCCCCCCCCCCCCCCCCCCCCCCACACTGTCTTCAGTAATTGAAAGCCTTTTTACTTTGTTGGGTACTGTTTGGAAATGGAATTTCAGTTTATTCGTTTTTCTTCCTAATGATGTTCTAACCCCTCAAATTTTATTTTCCTTTTATGCTTGTTTGGAATAATAACTGGAGTCGCTAAAAATATATTTTTAATTATAATTTGCTCTATATAAGATAAAAATGTGAGAGGAATTTTATCTCGATTTACATGAATAAACATTTTTAGTAACCATAAATGTAATCCCAGACAAGCAATTTATCTTTTATTCATTATATTCTGAAAGTAACATTTTGATATTTTTTTATGGTGGAAAAATTGTAGAAATTTAAATTTATTATGATTTATTTAAAATATAAGTCAAAATTGCACACTTCCAAATATTTTTATTTGAAGAATCCTAAAAAATAATTTTAAAAAAAATATTAAAATTATAAAAAAGTCTGCAAGCTTACTCCAGCTATTGCAGAATTATTAGTAGTGATTAATGGTTTAAATTTATGTTACTGTAAAGGATGTAAACACTAATTTTTTATTTTATTTTATAGAAATTGATAGGTTCAATTAACTCATACACAGGATAGATATTTTACCATTCTTTTATATGCAAATTATTTAGCTAGGCTTCCCCACAATATGCAAGCTGCTTTTTCTTTAATCAACATCAATCCACAATCTAAAAGGTGGTTGATGACGAGGGAATCTTTGTATTTTGTTTGGTTGTTACGTTGTTTCTTATTTAATTATTAATGGAATTCAGAATTTCACTAAAAAAAAAAAACCAGCAAACCAAAACCATGTGGGCAGATGATGCGAATCAGAGAATGTATATATAATGATAAGTATGTAATTTTTTTAATTTATTTCAAATCACTTATCTAATTTTTATCAATTTAATATATAATTTATATGTTTTTAAAATTAATAAAAGGATATTTGCAATGCATCTTCTATTTTCTATTCTGTCTCATACAAGAAGTTATTGAAAGACTGTGTTGAAATTGCTTTGATGATTATGTTTTGTGAACTTCTCTTTTTTGCCATCAATTTGTATCAAATTTCCATTTTTTAAAAAATACAAACAGTCCATGAACTTTATAAGGCAAGACTCATTCAGCTATCTAAAAAGATGGTGATAGAATAAAATATAATGGCATAACATGAAATAAAATAGTATGTCGCAAAATGTTGTCAAATGTTGTTTCTTTTAAATATATTTGTTGCGATATTAAGAATGTTATCGCCAAAACTTCTCTCGTTATCCAAAAAGAGCTGAGTACCTGGTTTAACTATAAAAAAGTTGGAGCAGTTTAATTAAAATTCTCAGGCTCAAACTCAAGAATGTACTCATGATAATTAATTAATAATGAATCGGTTAGAATAATGAAAAACATATTTATTATGAGAAGTAAAAATTATCCATGTTCTAGATTTTGAAAGGGATTATACTCTTAATTAAATTAAAAAAAAAAATTCAGTGACAGAATTATTACTGGGTTGTTATGAAATAAATATTATATGTCCAGATCTAGCTTTTTTTTTTTTTTTGCCAGAACATATCCCGATATAGTAGAATATGATGTCAAATAATGTAAATAAAAAAAATTAAGCACGGCTATTTTTTACCTCATGTCATCGTCCTCATTCTTTTGATCTCATGTGCTAATCATTTTTTTTTTTTTTGACCTCATGCCCCAGTCTTCTTAAATTATTTGGAGATGTTTGAATTTTTATTTTTTATATTTTTACCACTGAAGGTGGTTTGAATTGAAGGCTCGTTTTTGGTTTTTTAATTGTTGGTTCAAAATCAACGAAATTTCGCTGGATCTTTTGGACTGGGTCTAACTAATAATTCTTTATAGTCAAGTTGTTCAGATTCCCAGTTTCTGGTCAAAGCAAAGTCAACAATCAAACATATCACAATGAAGCCGACATTACCAGACTGGGCCCAATTTTATTTGGATTGTTAATTTCGTAAGACTTAGAGTTGAAAAGTTATTCGGTGAATGAGACCTACAAAATTTGTAAATGGGCGAGGTCGTTTTGGGGAATTAAAAATGTATATTAATTTACCACAATACCCTTATCACATCTCTCACTTTGATCCTAATCCCCAAGTATTGTTATAGGCATAACTCATGAACCCAAAATCTGAAAAACTTGCCCTTGTCTCTGCTATGGGCTTATCACGGGTCTGTCTGAGTTTCATTATTTTGCCTTTCTTCCTCACAGAAATGTAAAACTTAGCCCTGGAGTGAAGATGAAGCCAACCAAGACCAAGAGGACGACGAAGAGTTAATGATTTGCATATATGCAACTAAAGAGCATATTTGACACTCGAAGGACCATTTTAATATATAAGAATATTTTATTCCATAAGGGATCAAAATCAAATTAAGAACATATTATATTAATTTTAGACTTTAAGTCAGGGTTAAAAAAAGAAAAGTTTGGCAAATAAATAATACAGTACAAAATCACGGTAAAAAAAAGGAAAAATATAGTGAGGTCCTAAGGTTGAGAAAAAAATATTTAGAAAGTCTTAACTCTAAATCTCTTCACAAAAAAGTCACTAGGGACTTTTTTTATAATAATTGTAAATAAGTTACAGAATTCTTATATCAAAAAAGTCATGTTGTCAAAATGACTTTATTAATTGTTAAAATATCCTTAGGAAAATCTCGTTCTCAAAATGATTTTTTATGTTATAAAAAATTCGAGTTTTTCCTCCGGCGTATAGAATTTTAGAAATCTAGAGAATTTTTGACAACATGCAAATGCAGTTTGGGACAACATTAGAAGCCTTTTTAACAACAATATTTTCATAAGGACATGTAAACAACTAATAAAGTTATGTTGGCAAATATGAAAAACTATTTTGATAACAAGACTTTTTCGCAAGAAGAATTTCGTAACTTTTCACAATTAATATTAAAGATATGAGATTTGGGGTTGGGACTTTTTTTATATTTTTTCTCTATTTTGGGACCTCATTGATATTTTCCCAAAAAAGAACTTTGAATTTGTAAAATTTCAAATTCAAGTATCTACAAAAAACAAAAAAGAGTTATAAATTGCTTATAAAATTTGGTCATTCCCTTATCAATTTTGTGTAACAAACATGATTTTGAGATTTTGCAATTTTTAAGTTTTTTTTCTATCTTTTTTTCCAAGCAAAAAAATTTTATTTTTGAAAGATCATTTTTTTTTTATAAAACAAGACACATCTTTCTTTCTGAGGATTTTTATAACCACAACAATATTAAGGGAAATTGGGTTGTATTTGATCATATTTAAAATGGTAAAGGACATTCGTGAAAATAAATTATCAGAACGAACGACAGAGACTTGTAACGTCAACTTTGCTTTTGATGTGTGTTTTGTATCAAAGCAGGGGAGAAGATTCAATTGGGAGCTCCCTCTTCAAGTTTCACCCAAAACTCTATCTCCTAAAACCCCATTTCCACCAGCTTACTCTCCCCTTTATCTTTGTGCTATTGGCATAGAAACATTTTAGGTAAATCTACAAACCCTAAATTTTCAGTTGATTCTTGATTTGTTGTTCGATTTTTCAATGTGACAATTTTGCTTCTTAGTGTTGCTCTATCTATTGTCTTTCATTACATTATGAATACTCTCTAATGGACGTCATTTATTTTGAATAGCTCCAAAATCTTGTTTACCATAGAGGAGAGACTTTTTTTTGCCTGTGAAAGCAATTGTTGTTGAAGTATTATTTGGTAAGTGATGAATTTAAAACAATAATCATGAGTTCTTTTATTTCTTAAAACCAAAACTAAATTTATAAATCAATCTATACGAAGGCATCACCTAGAGCACATGTGGCTTCGGTATGGGGTGACTGGTTCTTGTAGGTCAGTTATTTAGGATTTATACTCGTGTAAAATCTCACATCGGCTGGAAAGGGGAATGAAAATCCCTTATACGAGTCTAGATACCTTTCCTTCTTGACACGTTTCAAGGCTATGAAGGAGTGACGGGGACCCAAAAGTAGACAGTATCGAGAGCTAGGTGTTGAGATGTTATAATTGATATCAGAGCCAGCTTTAGGTGGGGTGAATTGTATGATCCCACATCAGCTGGAAAAATGATTAAAGTCGTGAAAGGTAACAGGGACCCCTAAAGCAGATAATATCGAGAGCGAGACGCTGGGATGTTATGATTAGAATCAGAGTTAGGGACCCCAAAGCAGATAATATTAAGATTGAGACGCTTGGATGTTACTATTAGTATTAGAGTTAGGGACTCTAAAGTGGACAATATTGAGAGTGAGGCATTGATATGTTACATTGGTATCAGTGTCAATCATTAAGATGTTACAATTAGTATCAGAGCCAAATGTTATAATTAGTATAAGAGTAGCGAGACATATGTTACAATTGGTATCAGAGCCAGACATTGGGATGTAACAATTGCTATTAGAGCTAGATGTTACAATTGATATCAGAGTCTTATTGCTTGGATACTTACCCTTTTGGCCTATTTTTAAAACTATAAGGAAAGTCGATAATATCGAGAGTAAAATGTTGAGATGTTACAGTTTGTATATCATGTTACATTGTGATGTGTGATCACCATCTATTTTGCTGGTTTTAGAGGTCAATGGGATGCAATTAGTATCATCTTATACATAAATAATAGTAAGCTTTAACCATTTTGTTTAAATTCTTTCTTGATCATTTTCTTTTTTAATGACCTATCATATCTAAAATTATAGAATTATGCTGCGATTGTGCAATTTTAAAGTTCCTTTCTTGTCTTTTTTCTCAGTAAAAAACTTTTATTTTTGAGTTCGATATATATATATATATATATATATATATATATATATATATATATATAAGACAAGAAGAGGTGGAGATATACTAAATTCTTTTCAGTTTTATTGTTGGTAATTAATATGATTAGATTTATTCCAATCATATTTGAATTATTCGAATTTTATTTTGTTTCCTATTTTATTGACTTCGTTTCTCAAAAGTTATCTGCTTTTGATTTTTGAAGGTGGTTCACCGTAGAAGATCCCGGCAAAGATTCCAGCGAAAGTGCTACACGCTTATTATGGTTCCTTCGGCTATTGCAGAATTATTAGGAATGATGAATGGTTTAAATTTATGTATGCGTAAAGGGTGTAGGAACATAGTTCTTTAATTTTTGTATGATTATTGTACAGATGCCATTAATTTCATTGTTAGAGGATGCGATAGTTCTTTTCCGTTCAGATATATCATATATGAAGTTATAGCTATTTTTCATCATAGGTATTGATGACAAATTGGAATAATTCATACATAATACACCTCGGGTAAATCTTTGGAAATGCTGTCTGAAACCTACTTCTGGATCCATTCTACTTGTACTAGCGCCTCCTGATAATTTGCTTGTATTTGGTCTCAAACCTTTTTGATTCAAAATCTGACGGATATACAAATGGAGTAGAACAAAAAATCATATTTGCAGCAGGGATATGCTCTAATATGACTATTGTTGTCATCTGCAACTCTTAAATTGAAGAGTTAACTGACACCATAATTAACGCAGCTAATGGTTAGCCCATTATCTGTTTTTTTATATTTAATTTCAGCTCCCAGGTTCAGAGGATGGGGTCCAGCTTTGGTCCAATGTAAAGGAGGGTTCACTGCAATTTTTCAGTGTAAATTTTTAACAATACATAAAAACAAAAATCAGTGTAAATTGTGCAGCAGACCCCTTTTTGCATCAGACCAAAGCCATTTCCTAGAGGATGAAGCTCAAAGTTGAAGGTTCAATAAATGCAACAGAAGGTGTAGGATATGGAATTTATTGATGGCAAAATGATTCCTAATAATTGTATATTTATTTGAATTATATATCGGTTAGGGGATTTAACTTCAATCACATTTCTGTTGGAATATTAGGTAGCACCTGTTGCTGCTCTCATTGACTTCGGCTACAAGATTTAATAGGTATCAGATTGATATCATGTACGGATCCATTAAACAATTTTGAGCACCAACGGTATTGTCTTTAGCTCTCAAACATTATTTTCTCATTATAGCCTAAATAAAAGACCTGATTTAGAAGTGAATTTGGGTCTTTAAGTATAAGGCATTTTTCATTTTATCTCTAATATTTATCATTTTTTTAAACTAATTTTCCTGACTTATAAACAAATATATTATTTAATGATACATAAAATTATTTTAGATATATGCTATAATTAAATAATTTATTTAAATTTCTTAATATCTTTAAATTAAATAAACATGTTTTATATATTTATGTGCTCTCCTTCATTTGCCATATATACGTTGCTCATTCAGTACTTCTTTTACTTAATTAATACTTACACTACATACCATTCTTTCTTAGTTTTTGACTGCTAAAATACTACTAGCTCCTTTGGTCCTTAATGGAAAATTTATTTAACTAATTTAAATAGATTAAAGAAATTAGTTAATATGTCATATGTTTTTGAAACACCATAATCATTTACCTTAATTCCCTCCTCTCTTTCTTACTTGATTATTAGTGACAGAGTATCAAAAAAAGAAATTTGGAAAACAATAGATAAAAATGAGAAAGAGATTTTATGTTTAAAACCAAGGTCAACTCTCAATTTTAGATCCTAAAATAAGAATATAGGGTAATTTCTCATAACTATGGTATCCTTGAGTCTAACAAAGGAAGAGTCTGTTTTATCCTAGAAACATCCGTGCAATTGAAATAAACCTTAAAGACAACATCCAAGTGCCAATATCATTATGGTTAGGTCAGTTTATGAAGAGAATTGTGACAGTCATAAGCCTAATTTCATTCTTTTCAAAATCACAATAATTACGTGAACATGGATATTCAATTTTACAGAGAAAAACTAACTCCAAACATTTGTTGGAAAGCTAAATCACTAGCAAAGACAATGAAGTGCCAGATAGGTTGCCTCCGTTGTGTTAATGAGTTAGAGACAATAAGCTAATGAGCATCTAAAAGAAGGTAGGAGCATTCAAAAAAATAATAAAAGTAAAAAAATGAGAGAGAAAAGTTTGGCGCATGGAGCAGACCATATGGATCTGAATCTTTCATATAATGATGAATGATGATACATATCATAGCTTCTTAGGCATTAGGATGCGCATATATCATAGCAAAAATAAAAGGTTGTTTCCCAAAAAATATCATACTACGTACTATTTTTTGGGTACTTTCCTAATTAAAATTCCGTTATATAATTATATATATACTTGCTTGTTTCCAGAATCAGCTGTACAGGTTTTCTCATAAACATTCTCATTAGCTAGAACCTTAACCGTGGCACAAGCTAAGCCATTGTTTTCGAAAAACAATGGCTTCTCCATTATAAAATGTTTTTTACCGCAATATTCTTGCAATTCGTGAACAGGAATTGTCTCTGCTAGTGATTTAGCTTTCCAAAAAATGGAGGCAACTTATCTTGTCCATTATAATCATAAAAATGGCGCTTTCACAGATAATCTTGTTGCCTATTTTTCATTCACGCGAAAAAAAAAAATTGATGGAAGAATTTGGTAATTTGGTGCCTATTTTTCATTATTATTCTAGTAAAGTTATAATTATAGTTGAAAGTTGAGTTTTGTTTTCCTTACATCTGTGTGTCTTAAATGTTTGGGAATTTATCTGATTCTTATCGTGAATGAACCTTATAATGAGGAGCAACCTAATTATGTCCCATCTGAATTGGTTCACTTCTTTCCATGCAATGGTAATATGTTATACCATGCTATTTGTGGAGTTGAATCAAGAATTCAACTATGATGTTGCTCGTGTGTTGTTCTTGCAATGAGATTTGAACTGGACCCTGAAATTGGTTGCATGGAATTCAAAATGTGTACTGATAGGATTGGCTTGATGGTAAAATTCAGATGCATTGGTACAATAAATCTTGGCCCAAATGAGGTATGTTTTGCTCTGTTATTGTTGTGTCCAGCATAATAAATGTTAAAAAAGTTGATGTGGTTATCTTCTTTCTTTTTCTAGGTTCTTTTTGTGTAAAAGATTCCAAATCACTATATTTGAAATTCTTTTGGACCATAATATAGCGAAGTTGGAAGCCATTGTAAATGAACTCCATTTGGGAGATATAATCTTGAGATTGAGTATCTTCTGCTTCCAACCACTACCATACTTGAAAGACCTTCGATGATCATCGATTGGCCTTCTGTGGCTTTTGTATATTCAAATGAGTTTGTTTGCAACAACCATGTTGCCAATGTGAGGACCAAAGATAGATGGATTTGCTTCTACAAACTAGAAAATTCATCTGTTTATATTCTACATAGTGATAATTTTTATATCGTCACTGGTAGAATGGAATTAGATGGAAACTCTCCTCTAAAACTCAACAATGGTTGAACTACTACATACAAGAAATGCTATAAAGAAAAGTATGCTAATAGTCGTTACAGAAGTCTATTTTTAAGTTGCTATGTGATTTAGCTTTCTAGAAAATGTTGAGTTAGGTTTTGCACATTCAAACTTCTTTCCTCTGCTTGTCTACTCCTGTTAAGGTAATTTTGCACATAAAACACGTGTCTTGCATTATATAGTTTGTTGGTGTTCAAAACATAATCAATCCCATGCCTGGAATTTTGGATAAGTGATAAGCACCTAATGGAAAATAGTAACTTAATAGACATCTGCAACAACTATTAGCACACTTTTCTTTATAGCATTTCTTGTATGTAGTAGTCCAACCATCGTTGAGTTTTAGAGGAGAGTTTTCATCTAATTCCTTTCTACTAGTGATGATATAAAAATTACCACTATGTAGAATATAAATATATGAATTTTCTAGTTTGCAAAAGCAAATCCATCTATTTTTGGTCCTCACATTGGCAACATGATTGTTACAGACTTAGTCATTTGAATAAACAAAAGCCACAGAAGGCCAATCAATGATCATTGAAGGTCTTTCAGGTATGGTAGTAGCTGGAAGCAGAAGATAATCAATCTCAAGATTATCTCCCAAATGGAATTCATTTACAATGGCTTTCAACTTAGCTATATTATGGTCCAAAAGAATTCCAAATACAATGATTTGGAATCTTCTACACAAAATACCCCCCCCCCAAAAAAAAAAGATAACCACATAAACTTTTGCAACACTTATTATACTAGACACAACAATAAGAGGGCAAACATCACACTCATTTGGGTCAAGATTTATTGTACCAAGGTATCTGAATTTTACCATCAAGCCACCCCTATCAGTACACATTTTGAATTCCATGCAACCAATTTTAGGGTCAAGTTCACATCTCATTACAATAGCAACATCACGAACAACAACAACATAGTTGAATTCTCAGTTCAACTCCAACTAATACCAATGGTATAACATATTGCCATTGCGTGGAAAAAAGTGAACCAATTCAGATGGGACATAATAAGGTTGCTCCTCATTATAAGGTTTATTTGTTGTAAAAATCAGATAAATTCTCAAACATTTATGACACAGATATAAGGAAAACAAAATTCAACTTCCAACTATAGTTATAACTTTACTAGAATAAATAATGAAAGATAGGCAACAAATTACCAAATTCTTCCATCATTTTTTTTTTTTTTGTGAGAATATCAGGAATAAGATTACCTGTCAAAACTTCATTTTTATGAAGTTGCTTGTAAGCTTCAAGACAAGCAACATTTTTTAAGGTTTTCTTGGAACCTTGAAGAAAGACAGATGATATAGGGCAACTTGTAGGAAGAAGTAGAGTTCCAGTCTCCTCGTCCCATCTAGGCATTGGTTTGAAGTACCTAGAAATTCATATATGAAAATTCAGTCATAGGTACAGCCAAAATCTAAGAGTTAAACACTAAATCTAAAAAATTGTCCATAAAAATTATGGGAACACTTAAATTGTCCAGCAAATTAAATATTTTGTATGACATTAAAAATTCTGCCATTTTATGACTACACAAGTGATGACATAAATAAAAATCATACCAAGCCCATACGAAACTCTTCTATGATTTCATTTTGCTTTGTCCTTGTTTGATTTTGCAACTTTGAATTGTTCCCTGCTATGTACTTAGTCTTCCATCCATTATGTTTTGGGAGGAATTCTCTCAAAAGAGCCTTAAGAGCAATTGTTGTAATTATCTTATCTACGAAAATTATGAATCTCATATCATTCATGCCCCTATAAATTTAATATTCATAGCAGACCAGTCAAAATCAACATCAATGTCATTACAAGACTACCATATATAATTTGAGATATAAGACTATTTGAATTCTATTAATCATAATTGGACTTTCCTAGGTCCTGTGACAATGTGAGAACATTGAGATCAAGTACTAATTAACCTAAAACAAGGAACAATATAAATAAACATACAACAGTAAAGAACTAAAGAACTGGCTTTATTTTTATTTTTAAATGAAAGAACCAGCCACATAGATGTTCAAAAATCCTCCAAAAACCTTCATTTCAGCAGGACATTGACCAAACGAAAATCATGATTCAATACCTGAATGTATGATTTCAAAACCATATTCAAATTTAAAATATTTCACAAATAATCAACATAAGCGAACCTGTATTCAAGTAGAGAGTCAGTGAGACATTGAACTTTTGAGGTTAATAGGCCTACATGCACAAGTGACCCAATATCATCACCAATAGTATGTTGAGGGCCTGTGCAAGAAAAGAATGTAAGTTGATGATCTATCATAAATGTATAGTCCCCAAGGCTAAAGTCACTACCAGATGATATGCGAGTTGAAAACATTTCCAAAGCTTTCACGGTAAATTTTCTAATAGCTGTCTGTTCAGGGACATCCATATTTCCATATGAAAATAATTCAGTTTCATTTGATGATAAGAATTCTGCAGCCTGTCACATAAGCAAACATAAAAGTGAAATTTTTCATACAATCATGAAGAGAAGAATGAAGTCGGAGAATAAGAAACTTCAAAGCCATCATTCAAGCAAAAAATTAAAGCTGAGAAATCCTTCTTCATTCTTTTGCAAAATAAACTCTGCGGCAGAACTTGACTCTGACTTTTTCACATGGCATTCACACTAATGCAGAGAATATCAACAGTCAACACCATCCAGGAAGTAAACCAACATTCAAATAATCAAAATATGCATGACTGAATTTTGATCAGGTATAAGATCTAAGAACATGACAGAATTGACATTTCAAACAAAACATGCCGCTCAATACACCAACTTTTGCTTGTAGCCAATTCCTTCCCCATAATTTCAATCCAAGGGAATAATTTAATTCCTTGTAAATATCAAGTAAGGGTAATTGAAAGCTGGCGACCTTAAAAGCTCTCACCTGTTGTCTTAGTAGATCCAGTTCATTTGCCAAGCATTTGAATAACTCAAAGGGAATTCCAATGTCCTTGAAAAATTTGAACTTTGGGGTAGATATTGGTGTGAATTCCGCTAGGACAGATTTGCTTGCACATGTATATACCTTAAATACAAAAATATTAAATGTTCAAAATAACAAAAAACTGGACAACAACAGAGTACGAGTACCTCTTTCTTAAGCTTTCTTACTGAAAAAATCACCTTTTTTTACAAAAATAAAATCACTTTTGTGAAATTAAATATTTTGTTTTAAATTTTAAAACTAATAAAAATCTAAAAAAGAAAACATACTTTTGATTATTTGAAGAGCTACTTTCAATAACTTTTGAAAATAGAAGATGACCGAGAATGTTATGCAAATATGGACATACATGGAGATATCATAAAATTTCAAAAGAAATAAATAATAAATCATTTTTTATGAACAGAGATCCACCAAGATATCATGAAATTCGAAAATAAATCGATTATAATAACTTTTATTGTCGTAACCAAACGCAGTATATATTTTTATAAAATCTCTGCAAAATAAATCACGTTTCATATCATCTCTAAACTATCTACAAATCACTTTTTTTTTTTTAGGTTTGAACGATTGGGATAAACTCTTCTAAGTACATTGGCAAGGGTCAACACCTTTCTAGCAATGTAAAGGTTCCTGCACCAGTAGATATGTAAAATATAACAGGATAATTTTTTTGAGCATACACGATCGACAAAGAGATAGATGGGTTGGGAAAAGAATTTTATGTTTATTGGAAGAGACATGGCAGAAATGGGTAGGTGTAACTGAGGAAGCTGTGAAAAAGAGGACATAGGAAGTTAGTCACAAGGGAACAAACGTAGAAGAAAGAAGTTCCAAGATGGAAATCAATCAGATTCAGTCATCATGTAAAAAATAAAGAAAAAAATGGAACACAGAGGAAGCATGGATAAGGTATTTTTAGGGCAGATGTTTTAGGGAACATTAGAAAATAATAGACAGTACTGAGTAGGAAAATAATGCCAATGCAATGAAATAAATGGAACTTTCTTTAGACTAATGAACCTTTCAATTAATAAGAGATGCTGTCATCCCAAATATTCTAGGGAGATCAGAACTATTAGAGTTCAATTGCTGATGATAAAACTCCTGCATCAAAAAAAAAAATTCCAATTGTAAGAAATATAAGTTTTGCTCATTCCACAATCTCAAGTTGCAGAAATGCATAATAAGATAGAAACTTGACTATAAATAACTGCAATGGCCGTCAAACAAAAAACTTTTTATACAATTCAACAACAAAACGCATTTAAATACTAAACATCACTGACAACTATTCTTGAGTTCAATTAACTGAGACATGTACAGCTATTCATGAGCCTTCACTCAATAGCATAAGCATACAATACACTTTAGCAATTATGATTACAAGGTACAGACTATGTGACCAAAGAATAACCGATATACAAGTAGACTACCACAGCAGAATTGTGATTATTGAAAGAAAGAGACACAGGCCCGCAAAATAAAAACCATTAGAGGAAGCACTTACAGTCATGATGCTTGCATATGGGTGTCCTCCCGTAGCAAGATGGCATTCATCCATTATTAAGACCTTTATCATATTCAGTTTGAAAAAGCCACATCTCAAGCCAGACAGCAATATTGCAGGAGCCATAACAAGTAGCATAATCAAAACCACTACCAACAATAACTATATCTAATCTATGTAATATGCATAAGCAAATCAGAAACAATAACTGTATCTGATATATGTGATATGCAAATGCAACGACAAATCAGAAACCTAGTGATAAAAAAAACTAACAATACAGGTCACACAGAGAGCAACTAGTCCTCCAAATGAAGAAAATCATAAATTCTGACGGTCTGAATTTGACTTTTGCATACAACAATATACCTCTGTGCCAACTAAATATTTGGCATACAAAAGGAAATCAAAAGGCTTATAAACACCTTCATGAAAATTCAGACAGAAAATATGTAACTTTATCTGCTTTCATTCTCTATTAACTATTAAGATTTTATTATGGGTTTAAGTATCTACTTCTTTTCTCCTCGTCTTTGCTCATGCGGCATCATATGAACTGGACAGTCTCTAATATCTAATTATATCTTATATCCAGCTGTGCAACTGCACAGGGAGATGACCCGATTCATGCCAGACGAAAGAGTTGATTCCACAAATAGGAAAACCAGGGATAGGATGATTTTGATCTCTTCAAATATAGATAGATATATTAGTAATTGGTAACTTATCACCAACAAGCTGTTGAGAAGGGAGCTTCCACTGATGATAGCTAAAAAAGAGCTCTTCCTACAAGAGTACCATTAAGGGCCATGTGACTTCTCATCCATGAAAGCCAAGTTCACAAGTGAACATTTTTAAATCCAAAAAAATATATATAATATATAACAAATACAAATATGTTAACAAAGAAGTAAATAACAAAAGGAATAGGAAACGACAAATAGAGGGCAGGACTATTTTGAGGGACAAAAGCAGACTACACATAGCCCATTTACATGCTTGACATTTCAGATGCAAGTTTTAGTCTCATATTTCTAAACAAATGTGAAAAATAATCACCTCATGTTTCTGCATTTCTACTTCCCATGTAGCGGCATCCCAATAGTCGACTCCCATAGCTCCCCAATACATTCCGACCTTCAAATCCGTATGTGTTTTCACAGCTTCAACTTGCTGTTATTTTGGGAAGTGAAGAAGAAGAAAAACTTAGTCAAAAAAGTGTTGATCCAGTGTACAATTTCACAAGCAGCATTACTGGATATGCAAGCGTAATTTCCAACCATGACTATGACTACATATTTTTAATGCTATTTCAACTTAAAATGGGTGCAACAGCAAAATGTCCTTCCAAACTGTAAGTTTTAGTGGTCCCATGATAATGTAAATCAATCAGACTTGCAGGAGAGAATAGAGAAAAAGGAAAGACTTGCGTGCTTGTTCTACCAAGACAACAGTAGGAACCAAAAATACGGCAATGGAAGAGGAAGGCTTGCGAAGATAAGAATAGCTCCCTGAAAGCATGATGGCGATCAAAGTTTTCCAGAACCTGTCTCTAAGTGCACAATGGTATTTTGCCAGATAGATTCTTCCAAAGCTTCCAACTGATAACTACAGAAAACGGACCAAAAAGAATCAAAGGAAAAAAAACCATAACAACATGAATAGAATCAATTCAAGAAAAGTGTGCTAGCTTACCTTCTGGCAAATGGAAGAGGATCAGCTGGAGTGAGGCTATCGATTTCCATGGCTTCTCTTTCTCTCAAATTACAAATCGAAAAACGCAAAATGCAGGTAAGGAAGGAATTTGAAGAACCAGTTTTTGGGTATCAATAAAGTATAACCGTTTTTTCGCTTGCAGCTCCTTCCAAATAACTTGTAGGTATCATTCCCTGTTTCTCTATCATGCCACTCTCGAAAATAATATAACTCCCACATTTATAATCTTTTGTTTTTTTTAATCTTTCCTTTCTTTAAGGCCATATTTCCGTTTTCTGGTCAGTTTTTTGCAGTAGTTATTTGGGTCTCTGTTGAGCATTTTTCCATGTAAAATATATATATATAGGCTTTGTTCAGAAAGTTTTGCTTTTTTGACTCAACTAAGCTCTGTTTTTTTTCTTTCCATAATGCAGATATGGATCGTACACATTCCTGCTTCACCGTGACAGAAAATTTAAAATAAGCGTCTGCATGTGGATGATTCAATTGATCGCCGTCTTCAAAAACCCGCGACATTTTAGCACGATCGCCTCTGCCTTCGCTTCTTTGTTTGATCATCACATACCAATCGTTTGTTGCATCATAGCACCCTGAGTACATACCTTTTTTACGATTTAAAGAATCTCCCAACCTAGCAACGTGAACATAGATCAACTTCTCCATCGTTCCTCTTCGCTGACGATGACAACGCGCCTAGGGATTTCAGATCCTGGGTACATATTACACTACAGATCCTGGCTAGGGGACCAATCCCACAAGCATCCTATGCTATATAACACTTTTTTTAAGTAAAAATCAATTCATGTAATGGGCTTTATATCATCTATATTTGACAGAAGCTTTTTAAGATTATATATGAAAAAGTCAATCTTATAAGGCTTAAATATTAAAAAAAAATAAAAAATAGGAGGAGGAAAAAGTTTCTTCAAGTTTATATGAAAATATTAATTTTAATGTATCGTCTTTTTGTCAAAAAGTAACATGCCCTTACATCACGTCAAAACATTGTTTCGAGTTGAAGTTGTTTTTTGTTATTAAAAGTCACTTTTTATTGAAGCAAATGCTTTGTTTTAAGATTAAAAAAACAGCAGCACCTGTATAGGAGAAAGGGTTATGAAAAAGTTTAGGGCTAATACAGCCTTGATCCTTCAAGTATATCTTTATTTTAATTTTGATCCCTAAAATTTTAAAGAATAGGTTTTGGTTTCCTCATACTTAAAACATTTGTCCTTATATTTCAATAAAAATTAAAATCATTTTACTTCTCGCAAGACCAAATCAAAATTAAAATGAAATTTCGGTAAATATGTAATACAGTACAAAACCAAAATAAATTTTTTTAAATTTTGGGACTATCATATTTTTTATAAAACAAAACAAGTGATCACTACTAGCAGTAGATACCCTGGATCTAAAAAAAAAAAAAAAAGTTGTTAAAAATATAATATTTGTAGAGGTCTATATCCCCAAGTATTTCTTATTCTCCCCAGTTTCCTATTCTCTCCCATTATTAGTGTGATTATGAAATCATATTAATTTTATATTAGATAGTTCCCTTTATTATATAAGAAGTTTTTCTTTTTCAGGGGTTTTAAAACCGTGACAATATTAAAGGAAATTGTTTTTCATTTAAGTTCACCATGACAGGATTCGGTTTCTTCTCATATGCATGTAATTCTGTAAGATACGCGTACAATCATGAAAAAATAAATTGTTCTAAAATATGTTGGGTTGTTTCCAAGATAAGACAGAACTTACAATCAAGCCCATCACAATTCACAAGCACTCTTGTGCTTGCTTGGGATTATGATTAGGATTCTAAAAGTGTTTATTTACGTAAATTAGAATAAAATTCATCTCACATACTCACCTCATATATTATAAATCACAATTAAAAATCTACTTTTGAAGGTTCCAATATAATTGCTATTTCAAACAATCATTATAGTCACATTTAAATTGGTATAGGGCATTCCTGGAAATAAATTATTAGGCTTTGCTTTGCTGCACGATGTATGTATTAGAGCACGGGAGACAATTCAGTTGGGAACTTTCTCTCCAAGTTTCACCTAAAACCCTCTCTCCTCAAACCCCATTTCCATATCCCTCGTGCCCTCGACTGCCCACTTCCCCCTCCATTTGTATGTTGCCGGTATCGAAACATTTTAGGCGAATTTACAACTCCCAAAGTTTCAGCTCATTTTTTAATGATTGAAATTTATGTATCTGTAGAGGGTGTATAAATGCCACTATATGATCTTTTAGAGATGTCATGGATAAAGGTATAGCTATTTTTTCATAGAAATTGATAGTTTCAGTTAACTCATACACATAGGATAGATATTTTACCACTCTTTTAGATGCAAATTATTTAGCCAAGCCCCCCCACAATATGGAAGCTGCTTTTTCTTTAATCGACATCCATCCACAATCTAAAAGGTTGTTGATGATGAGGGAATCTTAGTTTTTTGTTTGGTTGTTACGTACATTGTTTCTTATTTAATTATTAATGGAATTCAGGATTTCACTAAACAAAACCAGCAAACCAAAACCATGTGGGCAAATGAAGCGAATTGGAGAATGAATATATAATGATAAGTATGTACTTTTTTAATTTTTTCCAAATCACTTATCTAATTTTTATCAATTTAATGTATAATTTATATGTTTTTAAAATTTATTAAAGGATATTAGTAATGCATCTTATATTTTCTGTTCTGTCTCATACATGAAGTTATTGAAAGATTGTGTTGAAATTGCTTTGATGATTATGTTTTGTGAACTTCTATTTTTTGCCATCATTTTGTATCAAATTTCCATGTTCTTTTAAATACAAACAATCCATGAACTTTAAGGCAAGACACATTCAATTATCTAAAAAGATGGTGATAGAATAAAGGGAAAATTACATTGGACCAGAATTAATTACAAAAAAGTTTCACTCCATAATCTCATCACAAAAAAGTCTCTTGGGACATTTTTGTAATTAATTGAAAAATTCTCAATCCGTATTTACAACTGAAAATGCTATATTTACAACTGAAAATGTTATATTAACAACAAAAATTCTCAATCCACATTTATAACTGGAAATGTTATATTAACAACTCAAATAGGGCCCGTTTAGATGGGCTTTTAAAAAAAGTGCTTTTTTTAAGCTTCAAATTGGAGCTTTAAAAAAAAAAAAACAACATTTTGGCTTTTTTTTGTGACACTTGTTGTAACACCCCGGATTTCTAAAGTTCAAATAACACAAATATTCCAATGGTTTTCATAAATAATAATAGAAATCCAAAATAATCAACATCCGGAAGGTGTCACCGCCGTACTTATATGGAACAAGTGCAAGGCTTCTTATTACAGGAAATAATTCTAAACTTAAGCAGAATGTTTATTTTGAAAAATAAATAAAAGAAAATAAATGAAAAGAAAGTAAATAACGCGAATTTATTGTTCGTCATCCTCACTTCTCACTGCTAGCCCCAGTCTTTGAAACATGTTCACTGAAATTCTGCTCCCCCGAAGGATCGTCGCAGCCCAAGAAACACAAACATCAGCAAACACTGGTAATCCTAATTAGGGAAAGATAATATAAAATAAATAAATAATTAAATTTGGAATGATTTGAAATAAAATAAAATAATCACAAATAATTACAAAATAAAATAAAAGTAAAAATGACATATTTATGTATAATTTTAAATAGCACAAACATATTAATCAAAGCAATATATATATATATATATATATATATATATATATATATATATATATATATAATCATGTGGTATTTGCATCAAACATTAATCATTATCTTTTTAAAAAAAATTTTATTTAGACCCGGGCAACCCTGCCAGTCTGTTTAGTGGGAAGAGAACTATGGTAGACTCGGGAAACCCTGCCAGTCTACCCGTGACCCGGGAAACCCTGCCAGTCACAAATCATCAAAATTGGGCATATCGTCATTCTTCCTAGTGTGCACGCCTCTTCCCAAAGTTGCTACTAGTGTCCCGGGAAACCCTGTCAGACACCACTTTGGGAAGAACGGATATATCGGTTCACATCAAATAACATATTGAAGGCATAAAGCCTTAAAAGTGTGTTCATCACTTTAAGAGATACCATCCCAAAGCTATCCTCCCACTGTTAAATGATTTTTAATACACTCATAATAAAATTACTGAATTATTTCTATACACTATAGTGCCTAAATTGAATTTATTAATATTTTATATCTATTTAATTATCTTCCTACATTATTTATTTGTTTGTTTGTTTGTTTATTTATTATTTAATTAACTATAGGATACAATATAAAATATATTCATATTCTTAAAATTTTCAATAATCATGGCACTTCAACCACTAAATATACAAGTGAGATAAAGTTAAAGTTCTATGGCAAATAGATACGACACGTGAATGAAGGTCCATATATCTAATACTTTATCTAATGTAAATAGTCATAGGATAATAATAGGATGATAAAGGCTCACTTTCGATTCCACGCAGGGGTTCGAAATTGTCACTTTATTGACTATCCTAATTCAATATCACACAAGACCTTCTGCACAAAATTTCACGCCGCAACACCAATATATGGCTGATAGTAATTGCGTAATTCTTCCGAGGCTTCGGTGATTATGATTTTTTTAAAAAAAGTGACCATATTATTTGGCCAAATTCGCATTAACATCAATTCATAGTAATTAGTAAATCTATGACGGTAATCCGAGACAACACGAGAGGAGAAAATGAAAGAAGGAAACCAGGGGAACTCTAATTATCTATCAATATCAGGGCTTTGGCCAACTGACTAAAGACAACCAAAGAACGAGACCCAATTCAAAACACCAATCATGCCAAATAAGGAATTCTATTGTTCTAGGGATTAGGATTACAATCAGTCAATTCCAATCAACGTTCTAACACTACCAACAAATAAATTCTTAGGGATTAGGATTACCTGGTCTCTGTGTTTGCTAGGCTTCTAGAAGAGAAATTCTGCCGCAAAGAATTTTTCAGAAAGAGAGCTAATGAGCGATGACTAAAGTTAGGCAGCTAAACCTAACTTATAATCAGACTTCTAGGGTTTTAGCTATGGGCTGGGCTCTAGGCTCTTTAGCTATTGACAATTAATAAATAAATAAAAACCAACAACATTTACTTTGTGATTTAATATGTCATTCAAAGATGAAATAGGTAAACCCATAACGTGGAAAGGTTTTTTTTTCACAGAATAGAAAAATGAATCTACCCATTATATTCTTATATTTATATAATAGTTTGGGTGAACAAAAATATTTGTTATTATTATACAAGATATATACAAATTTAAATATTTTTAAATCGATAAATAGTACAGTTATTTTAAAAAAATTATATCGCACATAAGATATGTTCTTATATTCATAAAATATCCTTGCGATTACGATCATATAGGATACAAATTTGAATAATTTTATTTTGATGGATAGTACAGTTTTTTTTTTTAAAAAAAGAAAATTCTATTGTAGATAAAGATAGTTATTTGTTTGTTTTATAAAAAAAAAACAAATCATAAAACAATATTATTAAATTCTATCAATCAATATAAATTTAATAGAATCAAATATATTTAAACTAACTAGACTAATTAAATTAATCTAAACTAATAAAATTAGATAGTACTATACAATTATTATTATTATTATTATTATCATTATCATTTTATTTTTTATTATTACTAATACTACTACCATTATTTTATTATTATTATTATTATTAACAACAACAATAATAATAATAATCTGGGGTATTACACTTGTTTTTTTAAAAAAGATATCATCTAAACACATAAATTAATTAAATTTTTTTTTGTATTAAAAAAGTACTTTTTTAATGAAAAAAGCCCATCCAAATGGGCCTTATTAAGAAAGTTCTAAACTTGGATTATACTTATAATCAAATGAAAAAAATACTCATTGACAGAACTATTATTGGATTGTAATGAAATAAATATTGCCTATCCCCTCTGATATTGTATACCTCATGTTAGGTGGGATGGAGATCTTCTCCTTATCCTCTTTCTCATTTTTTCTCACTGGCTAAATCGGAACCGTTAATTGAAAAGTGAAAGAAAAGTAAAAGTAATATTATATTATATTAATTGGATGGATATGATTTAGAGATTATGAAAGATAATAAGAAAATGATGATGAGAGAAAAGGATGATTGAGAAAGTGAGAGAAAAGTAAAAGTAATATTATATTAATTGGATGGATATGATTTAAAGATTATGAAAGATAATAAGAAAAGAATGATGAGAGAAAAGGATGATTAAGAAAGTGAGAGAAAAGTAAAAGTAATATTATATTAATTGGATAAATATGATTTAGAGATTATAAAGGATAATAAGAAAATAATGATGAGAGAAACCCAACCCACATGTTATGATCTATATTCTTTTGAACTCATGCACTAATCATTTTCTTTCTTGACCTCATGTGTCAGTCTTCTTAAATTATTTGGAGATGCGTGATTTTTTTTTTTTTGGTTTGAATTGAAGGCTTGTTTTTGGTTTTTTAATGGTTGGTCTAAAATCCACGAAAAATCGGTGTATCTTTTGGACTGGGTCAAACTAATAACTTTTCATTGTCAAGATGCTCAGACTCGTAGTTTATGGTAATAGCAAAGTCAACAGTGAACATATCACAACGATGCCCCCATTACCAGATTGGGCCCAATTTTATCTGGACTGTTAATTTCGTAAGACTCACAGATGAAAAGTTTTTTGATGAATGAGACGTAGAAATTTGTAAATGGGCAAGGTCCATTTGGAGAATTAAAAATGCATATTAATTTACCACAATGCCCTTATCCCATCTCTCTCTTTGATCCTAATCCCCAAGTATTGTTCTAAGACAAAACTCATGAACCCAAAATCTAAAAAGCTTGCCCTTGGCGCTACTATGTGCTTAGCGCCGGTCAATCTGAATTTCATTGTCTTGCATTTCTTCCTCGCACAAATATAAAACTTAGATCTGGAATGAAGATGAAGTCAATCAAGACCACGACGATGAGTTAATGGTTTATACATATGCAACTAAGGATCCAAAATATGTCTACTATATGAGAGCAAATTTGAGACTTGAGGGAACATTTTAATATAAGAATATTTTTTCCCTTGAAGGATCAAGAGAACAAATTTGAGCGATTATAGATTATATTGATCCTAAAGTTTAAGTCAGGATTAAAAACAGAAAAGTTTGGTAAATAAATAATATGGATAAATAATATGGTACAAAATCACAGTAAAAAAGGGGGGGGGGGGGGAGAAAACGAACTTTGATTTGCAAAATTTTGAGTTCAGTATTTTACCAAAAAAATCAGTTGTGAATGTTTATCAAATTTCATTATTCTCTTATCAATAAATGAGCCATTTGAGGGTTATAAGGGTTATAAATCAATAAATGCAACTAGTAATTATAGAAACAAAAGGAAAAATGTAAAAATTACCCAACGTTTATGTAATCTTCTGCATCACGCTCCTATAGTAACATATATGTATCGTTGTTAAATGGTTTCAAAATATCTACACCAATTAAGGCAAAAATTCATTTAAATAATTATATCTGACATATGAAAACTAAAATTAATTATAACTATGTATACTTTTAAGGTCTTTGTGTAAGAAATATACTTTAACTAATAGCTAGCGTATTTGTATTGTGAGACTCTTATCATTCTTATAACGCACAAAGACCTCCTCCCCATCATCTAAGCCTCTATAACATGAAAAAAAAATATATTATCAATAAATAAGTGTATGCTAAAACAATTGTAAACATTAGAAGACTCACCTTTAAATTGTTTATTATTCAAGGAATTAAGAGCTCGCGAGTAATAGACTGAGGCCATTGTACACTGTGCTTAAAGTTTTTTCTCATTGTTAACATTTTCTTTAAAATAATTCAATAATTCTAGTCCATTAATTAAAGCTTATGTGACATGAGAAAGAAACAATTATTAGTGTCGGAATCTTAATTTCAAAAGATTCATAAAAAAAGTAAAACCTTTAAGTCAACATTTGTAAATGCGCACCTCCAAAGTCTTGTAATCTAAGAAAGACTTGAGCTAAATGTGTCAACATTCTAAATTTCTTATCATCTATTTTTTCACAATGCTTCAAGGCCAGTTTTCCATTTTTCAAAACATCCGCACCATGAAATAAAAAAACATAATCAATACATTGAATGGAAAAAAAAAAAAACCTGCTAGAACCATTATTAGCAATGAATCTTACCTTTAAAACGTCCTACTTGTTCCTCGAGATTACTCAGGAAAATATAAGACAAATAAAGTGTCTGGTGCATGTTTTGAGCTTCTTCCTTCTTACCAAGTTCGTCACAATATGAGTGCTTATTTTCCATAGTATATAACATTTGTAACATGAGAAAGAAATGTAATTAAACCTTAGAAATATATAAATTGTTTATAAAAAAACATTAGAATAATTCTTACATGAAAATTTTCCGAAATTGATCGAATGCCTAGATTCTTCGCAACATGTTTGCAAAAGACTTTCTTTTACTTTTCGTAGTTTCGCACTAGCTTGGGTTGCTGTTGGATCATCATGAATTCAGTAAGCAATGGCTATCTGAAGTCAAGAAAATCATTTAAGATTGGCAATTAGCAGAATGTTTTCATTCATGCCTATTTGAGACAAGCATGACAACCAGCAGGGACAACACACATACAGGAAAAAAACAAGCAAAACCACTATTCTAAGCACCATCCCAAGTCAATGTTCTTGTAGAGACTACAATTTGATGATTGAAGTATTATATGAGAAGATGACTTTATAATGCTATAAAGTCATAGAAATACAGCACAAACAACCATACACCATAACTGTTTTTTCAGAAGACGACAACAAACATGACCCTAAAATGTAAAATGCAGCAGTAAATAGCTCAATAAGCAATCACACAATCAACTTCTTTAATTCAGTTCCCACACTTTCTCCAAATATCTGCGACATCAATCAATTCATACAAAAGCTCTTAGTAATTAATATCATAAGTGTGCAATAATGTCTATAATTTTGGGAGATAATTATTTTTTAGTATAAATATATATGGTTGGTCATCAAAGGAGAAAATGATCAGGAAGGAATTTAAACCAAATGGTTCAAGCTCACTATTATTATTTAAGTTGATGCAAAATTCATCCCATTGACCTTTAAAACCAGCAAAAAGGACGGTGGTCACACATCACAATGCGACATGATATGCAAACATAAATCCCAAATGACTAAGCTACATTCATAAATCTCAAATAACTATCTTACAAGCTTTCTAATAGATGAAGTGTGTATTTAAAAGTATCAGCAAAGTTAACTTTTTACCGACGTCAGTTGAATACTTTAAAAGTAATAATACTGTGCACATCACAACATACATGAATAGCTTGACAGTAAACAGATGCCCGCACAAATACTTGAAAAGGCTCATTCACAGCCAAACAGAAGCAGATCCACCTAAGTCGCGAAAAATGAAGGTTATAAATCATACTTTTCTTTCATTTTTCTTAGTTTTGCACTAGCTTGGCTTGCTGTTGGATTCGCCATGAATTAAGTAAGCAATGGTCCATTGAAAGAGCAATGACTATCTAGAGTGAAGAAAATTATTTAAGATTAGTAATTACCAAAATGTTCATTTATGCCTATTTGAGACAAGCGTGACGGCCAGCAGGGACAACACACATGCTGCAAAACCACTATTCTAAGCACCACCCCAAGTCAATGTTCTTGTAGGGAGTACAATTTGATGATTGAAGTATTATCTAAGTAATTTATATTAAGTTTGGCTGTTAATGAGTAATAGTAGGAATTCAGACGAAATATGATTGAAAAATTGCATGATCATGTCTGAAGAAAAAGAGTTGTATGATTTGTGAATTTGCAAGTTTATGTTTATTTATTTATTTTATAGTTTTTTTCACCCATTTCTTTCAGATGATTAGATAAGAATGCCCCTTTCTTGTTTTTTGTCCGAAGACTAGGAATTAGAAGAGCTAAAGCAGAAGCTTCTTGCAAAAAGTAGCAACAAGCAAGAGATGTTTTCTCTAAGAGAAGATTTGCATCAATGATCCATGGGAGGGAAAAAAATATCGTTGAACAAATGTTCGCCCTAGCTCTCTCATTTCAACTCCAACTGTTTTGATTTTGATATAAGCAAAAAATGTCTGATTTTGTTTCTGGGCCAAATTTAATTCTCGTTGGGCTAATCTTGCGGCAGTGGGGGCTTTATTCCTGATTGAAAAAAAATTTATGTCCTTGTCATTAAGTTTATTTCTAAACTTATTTTTTATTAATCATTTAAACAAATTTCTGTTAAAAAGATAAATCACATTATACTATATAACTTCTATCCTAACTTAAGTTTTCAAAAGTCAAATTGAAAAAAACTACTTCTACACTTTCAATCCAAACAGCGAGTGGGAATCCCCAATTGCAACAGGTGCTGCCTCAAGATCTGGTACAGATTCTCCACCAGTAACAGATACGGCAGCCTTTACCTTCTGTCTCTTTGAATTCTTTCATTGTGGTGTTGAAAGAAGATTATGTTATCTCGATTTTGTCTCTGGATTTCTAGCATCAGGCACATTATGGAGTTGCAAGCCATCAAACTGTTCAGGTAACATTTCAGCCTCTGCGTGGCACTCAAAGAAAGCATTTGCTTCCTGACATATTGCCTCTGTCTTGGTCATACCTTTTATATGGTTTAATAATTAGGCAGTTCTAGTTCCCATCTTGCCTTGGGAGTTTGTATTTTCTGTGACTTGAGATATGGATATATGCATCTTATAATACTGAAATGTTCAAGGGTCCCATTTGTTGTATATATATACTATTTGGTTACACAGTATGATGTTTATCTCAGACATATTTCTTGTGTAAATATCTGCAATTTGCTTGACTTTGCAGGAAGTTGGACATATCCAATCACAGACATCAGGTATATCTGCCGGTATGGAATTAAATCCAATTTAAGTCGTCGACTAAAGTACATTCTCCTTGTAGTCTAATTTTAGTTCCTTGATTTTGTTATATAGGGGTTTCATGTTTCATAAGAGGGGGATGTTGAAACATAAGCCTGCAGTTCCAGTCCTCTGACTTGACTCAATAACAAGATAACTATATAATAATTTGACAATATCTTCCTCTTCCCTTTCTATTTAAGGCACTTCATTTTTCTTGGACTGTGTCTAGGTAGTGCATGTGGGGGGTATTTGACATTTCTAGTAAACAGGGACTATGGCTTTTTATACAGATAAGAGGCCCTTGAGTTGAAAGTACAAAGGTAGGGTTTAGTGAAAGTTGGTTCTAACCCCTTGAAGTAAACATGGTGCAACAGTTGATGTACAGTCGTGAGTGTTTTTGTATCCTCGTTACTTAGGCTTCAGTTTTATTTGCTGGCTGAGTATTACAGTGGTGAATTGCCCTACCAAGTTCTGTAACGTATAGGTGCCATAATCATAAGCTAACCAATATTAAATAGCTCTCTACCTTGGCCTGGTTTTTCCATATCATTCAATATTTCATATAAGCTTCACCAACTTTGACATGTTGAAGCCAAAATTTTGAAGCTTGAAGCGTCCTGTTATCCTAATATGACTTGTTTCCAGAAGGCAAAAATACTCAAGTCCTTATAAATGCACATTTGTTAAGGCAAAAAAGCGGAGACTAAGATATTTCACCCAAAAATCCTAATCATTTTAAGAACTCGTCTCACTCACGAGTGTGGTTTCAAAACTTATAGTTCTATTTCATAACATTTGAAGTATCATTTGATAGGAATCTCTTCTCAGCTAGATCTTATGGCTCAAAAAAAAAAAAAAAAAAACTAAGTGAATTTTTATAAAGTATTGGAGGTTATAATTGAATAGTCATTATATGAGCAAAACCCCAGAACTTGTGATCCATACTTGTCCAACAATTCTGAGTTTGCCATTTTTCACTGGCAAAGCGGATAAAACAAGGAAATGTTTAATATGTGAGAAAAATGTTTTCTAAAAAGAAAATAAGAAACATGTCTATAAAAATGTGATAGATACATTTTTTAAAATATATATATATATATATATATATATATATATATATATATATATATATATATTTTGTTCTTCCTAACGTTGTGGTGAAATAGACCTCCCGTTGATTATATCTTCAACCTATAGATGCTCATGAATCAACGCAAATTGATTGTTTTTAATTAATTTAAATCCAAAATTTCAGTTTGTTGGGGTCAAATTTCAGGTGATTTGTAAACACATTTGACTCATATAAAACCTCTATTTCAAAGCTCGATATGGTTTAATTAAATTACTTCCTCTAACAAGTGAAATCAAAGGTCTTGTTTTTTTTCCTCCTTTTTTTAGTCTAAACTCTGAAGAATCCAAATGTCTCAAACGCTAAATAAATAGCTCTACAAAAAAAAAAAAAGAAGAAGCCTATATCCTCCTTTGTGTCATAGTTATGCATGAGCACTCAATATTACTTTTATTCATGGTATATTATATAAAATAAAATAATCTACCTTAAAGTAAAGGACACATTAATTTTAAATGTGAAATTTTCATAAAAATATAATTAAAAATGAGAAAAGACAAATTGATACTACGAATTTATCAAATCTCATATCAGAATAGAAGTAGAAATCTGAAATTTATAATTCTAATCAAATAACTAAATTGCTTTGAGTTAAGTTGTAAAACATAAGAGTGAAGTCGTTAATAATTACTCTAAGTTAAGTAGTAAAATATAAGAGTGAAGTTGTTAATATAAAATCTGATGTTGTTAATATAGATAAATATGTTGTTATTGACCCCAAAAACTTGTGCCCTCCAAATTATCATTGGTTTTTGGATATAAAATTGTGAAACATAAAAGTAAAGTCGTTAATATAAAATATGATATTTTTAATATATATACAGATGATGTTATTGACCCCTAAAACCTTTGTCATCAAAATTATCTCTGGTTTTCGGGATATGAAATAGTCAAACATTAACGTAAAGTCGTTAATATAAAATATAATGTTTTTAATATATATACAGATATTATTATTAACCTTTGAAACTTTTGCTCCCAAAATTTTCTGTAGTTTTTAGGGTACAAAGTTGTCAAACATTGAAGTAAAGTTGTTAATGTAAAATCTGATGTTATTAATACAGATAAAGATTTTGTAATTGACCCTTGAAACTTGTTTCCTCAATTTATGGCATTTGGCATTTGGTTAGAATTAGAAATCCTAGATTTCTACTTCAGTTTTGACTTGAGATTTGATAACTCCTTGGCACCAATTTGTCTTTTCTCATTTTTAATTTTTATTTTTCTAGAATTTTCTCATTTTATTTTATCATGGTTAATTTGAATTTTAAAGGTTTAACCGTGAATCTTTTTTGCAAAATGAAAATAGTAATAATACAATGCTTCTTCATGTTATAAGATAGAAGGTTAAATATGAATCATAAGGATGAAACATAAATTCTTTTGAAGGAACTGAAATAATGAAAGGTCTGCGCCTTTTTCATTGTATTTATTCATCTCTTGTGTGCGTACATATATAGAAGAAATAACCTCATCTGTTTGCTAGGATTTCTCCTAAAATCTAGGAACAGTAATGTGAACTCCTAAGATCTAGGAACAATAATTTGAAATTTAAAAAACAGTTAAGATCTTATAATTAGATCTGGTCTGGACTAAGTCACTTAAAAATTAGGTTTAAATGATAAAAGCCCATAGTTGGCGGCTGGGCCCACTCCAACACTCCCCCTCAAGCTGGTGAATAGATGTTGATCATTCCCAGCTTGCTTCTAAGGCCTTCAAACTTTCCCTGAGTGAGCGATTTGGTCATAATATCTGCAGCCTGTTTTCCTGATGGAATATATGATAGGTCCATCACCTTTGCCTCTAATTTTTCTCTAATAAAATGCCGGTCTATTTCTACATGCTTCATTCGATCATGATGAATAGGATTGTTTGCAATCCTAATTGTTGACATGTTGTCACACCACGCCTTTAAGGGTTCTGGTTCAACCTTAATTTCTTTAAGAAGTCTTATTACCCGCATACCTTCACATACTCCAAGAGACAATGCACTGTATTCAGATTCTGCTGAGCTTCGAGAGACCACTGGTTGCTTTTTACTCCTCCATGTTACTAGATTACCCCATACATAGGTACAGTAATTGGTGGTGGAACGTCTATCAACTTTTGAGCCTCCCCAATCAGCATCAGTGAACAGTTCGATGCTTCTAGAGTTCCCTTTTTTCAAAAAATAAGCCTAAACCTGGAGTTTTCTTTAGGTATCTGAGTATCCTGTATACTGCTGTCATATGTTCTTTCTGTGGGTTACTAGAAAACTGACTTACAACACTCACAGGAAAATATATATCAGGTCGTGTGTGAAACAAGTAAATTAGCTTTCCAACTAATTTTTGATATCTCTCTTGATTTACAGTTGTGCCATCAGGTCGAATTGTTAATTTTTGATTCAATTCCATAGGAGTATGAGCTGGTCTTGCCCCTAACATTCCAGTTTCCTTAAGGAGATCCAATGTATACTTCCTTTGTGAGATATTGATCCCTTTTTGAGTCCTAGCGACCTCCATTCCTAAGAAGTATCTTAATGGGCCGAGATCTTTTATCTCAAATTCTAATGCTAAATTTTGCTTTAACATTGTGACTTCTTCTTCATCATCACCTGTTAAGACAATATCATCAACATACACGATGAGGATCGTTCTTCTTCCATCTCGGTCTTTTATAAAGAGTGTATCATCTACTTGGCACTGTTTATAACCCCAAGCCTTGATAGCTTGAGTGAATCTTTCGAACCATGCTCTTGGTGATTGCTTCAGTCCATATAGTGATTTGTAGAGCTTGCATACCTTGCTGGAATTTTTTGAGCTTCTAAGTCCCAAAGGCAGCTCCATGTATACTTCCTCTTCAAGATCACCATTTAAAAAGGCATTTTTTACATCCATTTGATGTAAAGGCCACTCTAGATTAGCTACAAGAGACAACAAAACCTTTATAGTGTTAAGTTTTGCTACAAGGGCAAAAGTTTCTTGATAATCTATGCCATAAGTCTGCGTAAACCCTCGAGCCACTAGTAAAGCTTTGTATTTATTCACACTCCCATCAGGATTGTATTTTATAGTGAATACCCACTTGCTGCTGACTACAGACTTCCCTTTGGGTAAATTGGTGATTTTCCAAGTCCCATTCTTATGTAGAGCTCTCAATTCTTCTTCAATTGCTTGTTTCCACTTTGGATCAGAAATGGCTTCTTCAAAATTTCTGGGTATGCTGTCTTTCTCAATGTTAACCACAAAGGTTTTCATATGTGGTGAAAGTTTATTATACGAGACATACCTGGCTATAGGATGTTGAGTGCAACTCCTTTTCCCTTTTCTTAAGGCAATAGGCCAATGCATATTCTCAGAACTTGTCTCAGTTGTAGGATTATGAGTCTGCTGAGGTGTGGAATTTGTATCTATTTCATCATGTTGTTGTTCTGTGGCTGCCTCAGGGTCATTCAACCTAGTCTCATGTGTTTCAGATTCAAAAATCAAGTTGAGAGGTTCAAATAGGTTGGCTATTTGGGGTATAGCTGGTTTAGGACTTTGCTGGTGTTTGTTTATGGGATTGTTTACTGAGTATTCTAAACTGTCTCAAAAAGAATCAGAATGATGTTCGGTAGAATAAGTAGGATCAAATGGAGTTTGTGGTTCATTAATAGGCCATGTAGATGAGGAAACACTATATTGCTGATCATACTCAGGTTCATAAATAAGCCATTCACTCTTACTCTCCCCCTGAATGGGTGTGTTTGAGAAATAAGGTTGTTTTTCAACAAATTTCACATTTGAAGTGACAAAAAGTTTGTTTGAAGCTGGATAAAAACACTTATAACCCTTTTGAGTTGGGGAGTAGCCCAAGAAAATGCATTTAAAAGCACGTGTAGCTAGTTTACCTCCTCCCTCATTATAAATAAAAACTGTACAGCCAAAGACCCGTGCAGGAAGGGGATTAATAAGAGGAGAATTGGGGTAAGTTTTTGAAAATATTTTTAGGGGTGTCTGAAAGTTTAGTATTTTTGAAGGCATGCGATTAATTAAGTAGGCTGAGGTAAGAACAACATCTCCCCAAAATCTGCTAGGAACATTGTTTTCAAACATAATGGACCTACTGACTTTAAGAAGATGACGATTTTTCCTTTTAGCCACTCCATTTTGTTGACGAGTATGAACACAAGAAGTTTGATGATGTATTCCTTTTTCAGTCAAAAAATGTTGAAAGCTTGAATTTAAATACTCCCGACCATTGTCACTTCTAAGAATTTTAATAGACGTTTGAAACTGATTTTGAATGAAGATATAGAAGTTTTTGAAAATAGTAAACACCTAAGAATTATCTTTCATTAATGTGATCCATGTTAGCCGAGTATGATCATCAATAAATGTTACAAACCATCTAGCTTTTGAATTATTGGCAACCTTAGAAGGACCCTAAATGTCACTATGAATGAGATTAAATGGGTGTGAGGGTTTATAAGTGTGAGTGGGATATGAATTTCGAGTTTGTTTAGCAACTTGACAAGAATCACACTGAAAATCTGAAATAGACTTAGTACTAATGTTTGGAAACAGCAAACGCATACAAGTGAGACTAGGGTGGCCTAACCTAGAATGCCACAATTTAATGTCTTTTGTAGCCATGATAGAGTGCACAGCACATGGTTTATTTGAGAGTGATCCTCGGATGCAATAGAGTCCATTCCACACTTCAGCATTCCCAATCACCTTCCCCAAAGCCAAGTCCTAAAAATGACAGCCAATTTTGTCAAAAGTTACTGTGCAATTTAGCTGATCAACAACATGCTTCACAGATAATAGGCTACACTCAATTTCTGGAACATATAAGACATTTTTTAATACAATGTCTTTAGATATTACTACTGTGCCTGATCCATGAATTTCTTAAAATTGACCATTGATGAGCCACAAATTCACTATGTATTAAAGCACAAATTGAGCTTGAAATTGATCAAATATAAGTAAAAAGTTGCATGAATACTAAGCTAAAAACATGGTTTTGATGTCAGGCATACCTCACAAGTGTTCCTGTGTGTTTTGCAGGTTTTATCCATAAAAAGAAGCTATTTGGAGACTCCGCGGAAGTCAAAAATTGAAGCCATAAAGAGGAAACAGTAAGTTGGTGCCCAGGGCGCCAATCCTGTGAAAAGTGGCGCCCAAGGCGACACTTCTCGGGAGAAACAGAAAGTTGGCGCCCAGGGCGCCAAAACTGGCGCCCGGGGCGCCAACTCTTTGTCCATTTGAGAAAAGTGGCGCCCAGAGCGCCAGAATTGCGAAAATATGATTTTTCTTATCTTAGGGCCCGAAAAAGGAAAGAAATTTTATATTCTTTAATGTTTTTAAAGTCCAAGGGGCCCTAGGATATAAAAAGAAGAAACCCTAGCTAAGAAAGGGATCTTCTTGACTTCTTGAACTCCTAAGCACAAGAAACAACCCTACGTATTGGAGAAAGAGGATCAAAGCTTCACCGTGGAGATCAACCTTCCCCAATCATTGAAGACCTATTCTCTCTTCATCTTTTCTTCTTTATTTTGTTAATCTAGCCATACTTGGCTAATTTCCTTTTTGTAGTTAGGGCTAGGATGAACCCTATGCAACTTTGAGTATTTGATTAATTTCTTGATTAGATCTTGGTTTCTTTGATTGAATGAATTTTCTGCACTTAAAGTTTTCTTGAAGGATTGATCACCCTTTTAGATTAACTATAGGTTGATGTATGACAATAGAGATGTTGGTGCATCTAACTAGAACTTGTTAATTCATCATAGAATTGCATGACCTAGACATAGGCTTACGAATTTATGCGATCATAGGATTCTGGTTCAAGATCTAATCTTTCTAGGCAACACTGAGACATTAGGTTGTTTTTAAAGATAAAATAGACTAAGGTAGCATCAAGAAATTGAGACTTAGTCTAACCTTAGAGAATCAATCATCAATTTGGGAATCATAATCAATTAGGGTTTCAATTCAAATACTTAAATGAGTATAGGGGGATTCTGAGCCCTAGCTGCGTTTTTCTTCATTAATTGTCTTTTCTAAACATCTTCTTGAGATTCTTGATCTTGAGTTCTTAAGCTTTCTTCGATTCTTGAAATTCTTGATTAGTTACAACTCATCTTTATTACTCAAATTGCTCAACTAAGGCAACAATAGCGAACTAGTGATTGAATAACTATTCCTCGTAGGACGATACTTTCTCATTACTTTATTACTTGAAACGACCGGTGCACTTGCCGAAGTCGCCCCCTATCAACCATTTGCCATTTCTACTGAATTATGCTTAGAATAGTGAGTAAAATCAGAAAACAGTTCCTTGAACCCTGTTATGTGATCTGTTGCACCAGAATCTACAACCCAGATATCTTTGGAAATAGTTACACCACTAAGAGCACATGTAAGGGTAGTACCTGATTTGGCCAAGGTAACAGAAGGAGAATTTTTTTCACAGGTTTTTGCTAAGGATGATTTGGTATGTTTGTCCAGAATCCTTTGCAGAACCATGAGTTCTTCAGTGCTTAAATTATCATTGTCCATCTCAGGTCCATTTATCATTAGCCCCTTCTTATCATATTTGCCTTTTTGCTTCATGTTTGGAGGCTTACCATGTAATTTCCAGCACTCTTCTTTGGTGTGACCATTCTTATTACAATGATCGCACCACTTTGTAGACTTTCTTGTCTTCATGTCTCCTTGATTTCCACGAACAGCAAGAGCAGACGCCTCTTGGGAGATTGCTGCCTGGTTAGGTGAGCCTCGAGTCAAGAATTTTCTACTCTCCTCACATTTAATCAGATTAAAGACATCTTCCAATAGGGGTAGTGGCTTTATGCTCATTATGCGACCTCGAGCATCTTCATATGAGTCATTAAGACCAAGAAGGAAATCATGGCACCTCTCTCGATCAAGTAGGCGTTTATGATAGATTATATCAGCTTGACAGGACCATTCATAATTTTCATACAAGTCCAATTGTTGCCATAGTTTTACCAAGGCAATATAATATTGTGTCACAGTCTTCTCACCTTGATGGAGTTCTCTAAGAGCTCTCTTTACTTGGATGACTGCAGCAATATTTTCTCAGACAGAGAAGGTCTTTCGGGCAGAGTCCCAAATTTTCTTGGCAGAATTAGCAAGAAGATAATTCTCACTTATCTCAATTGTCATAGAGTTTATTAACCAAGCCATCACCATGTTGTTTTCTGTCTCCCAAGTCTCAAATTCTGCCGAGTTGATTGGAGGTGGATCTTCGGTAAGATACTTGGCCTTCTTCTTTCCTCGAACATACATCAAAATGTTTTGGGACCATTGGAGGTAGTTATTTTCATTCAATTTATGCGCTATGGTTAATTGAAAGAGAGAATCCGGCGCTGCCCCAATCGAACCAGCACCAAGAATTCTCATATTGTGCAACGGTACAGTCCCTATTGAACCATCACAAGTTGACGTAGAGAGAGGATCTCTTTCGTCAACAGCGAAGCTGGCATCACGGGTTGACGTAGAGGGAGGATCTCTTTCGTCAACGGCAAAGGCTCGCGGCTGACTGTTTAAGGCTGCTTTATATGACATCAGAAGTGAGCCGAATAACTGCCCTCTGATACCATGAAATAATGAAAGGTCTGCGCCTTTTTCATTGTATTTATTCATCTCATGTGTGCGTACATATATAGAAGAAATAACCTCATCTGTTTGATAGGGTTTCTCCTAAAATCTAGGAACAGTAATCTGAACTCCTAAGATCTAGGAACAATAATTTGAAATTTAAAAAACAATTAAGATCTTATAATCAGATCTGATCTGGACTAAGTCACTTAAAAATTAGGTTTAAATGATAAAAACCCATAGTTGGCGGCTAGGCCCACTCCAACAGGAACTTTTGCCCTCTAGTAAAATAATTTCAGAGTTTTTTTAATGTGCCCAAGATTTTATATCACATCTAATCTCATTTTAGATTTTAATTATTTAAAATGGGTGAATTCATGTATCTAGTGGACAGAAAAATTTAAACATAGTTTGAATGTTTTTATTTTATTTGAATTAAATTTAATAATAAATATTGAGAAAGAAAGTCATAAAAATAGGAAACAAAATAAAATTTGAATAATACAAATATGATCCGAACAATCTAATCATATGATTAATTTCTAACAATAAAATAGAAAATAGAAAAAAAAATCAAGAAATTAAAATAAAGATATGAATTAAATTAAGGAATCATGTGCTGGTCGTATCTAATTAAACCTTCCTATCTGTTCCAACAAACACGAAACGATATCTAATCCATCATATGTATCTCCTTGAAATCCTATACCTATTGAGAATGATTTTATATTTAACAATTAAAATCACGTAGCACAGTGAAATCATAAAATATATACCATCAGTCAATGACCATAAAAGACAAATGAATATTTGAGATATTCTTCAGAGTTATTTGAAGAAGGGCCGTATAAAACTGGAAATATTATTGGGTCGGGTTGACTCCGAAATACCCGTTTGTCACCCCATTTGCAATGTGTTATATAGATATATATATATCATGTCCCCTGAAAACCCAAGCCGCGTCGCAATCGTCAGCGAAGAGGAACGATGGAGAAGTTGATCTATGTTCAAGTTGCTAGGTTGGGAGATTCTTTAAATCGTAAAAAAGGTATGTTCTCAGGGTGCTATGACGCAACAAACGATTGGTATGTGATCAAACAAAGAAGCGAAGGCACAGGCGATCGCGTTAAAATGTCGCGGGTTTTTGAAGATGGCGATCAATTGAATCATCCATACGCTCTTCTGGATACCAACACAGTCGTTGTTGGTTCCCTCCTTTATGTGATCGGTGGGCGCTGCTTCCTGTGTCACTCAGGCAGTTTTGATTGCGAGTATTCAGGTTCCTCAGCGATTCGTTGTCTAGACACTCGTAACCCAGAAGGTGGTTGGAGGACTTGCTTTACTCTACCATTCACATCATGTGTAGCTGGTTCTGCTGTTGTCGACAGTCAGTGGTTTTGTCTTTTTCCTCTTCAAGGACCTTGGTGTTATGGTTTTAATATTGAAGACGGCAAATCAGTCCGGAAATTTCCCAAACCCAGTAATTGCACTTCTCCCCCGTCTTTTTCTACTTGTTTATCCCCAGGAACACTTGTTGCCTATAAGAGAGGGGAAAACATCCTGTATCAACTAGATTTCAAGAATAGCTCTTGGACTGTGTATCACAAGGATTTTTTTACCTTATAGTTATGAAGAACTGTTGGGTTCCTCCTTTGCTGTGGATGATGATGGGATTCTTTACATTTATCTTCGTCGTTACATTCGATTGATTTCCTTTGATATTCGCAACAAGAAGGAACTTCATGCTGTTGACCTTCCGAGAATCTTTTGGTTCGGTCTCGAGGATTTAGCGCAACTCATTGTCCTTTCTAAGAATAAGTTCTGCCTCCTATGGGATAGGCGGGAGAAAATGAATAAACGCCGCATTTATTACTCAAGATTCTCAGTTTCTTATGATGATTTATCTGATCCCACTATTGATATCGAGGAGACACGGTCGTTTCTTGTTGTCGGGTGCAGAGTCCTCAATGTTTTGACAGTGTGAGTTTGTCTAAATGATTTCTCAAGTTCATCTAATTTGCTTTCACGGCCTTTGTTCTTATATTTTTTCATGTCTCGTATCACGATTTTATATTTTTTCTGAAAGCAAAAGTCTATACTTTTTGTTCTATTATAATATTTATAGTAGTTCCTTTTGCCGAATTTTTCTTTTTTGAGGCGGAAAAGAGAGGTCTGATTTTGTGCTACTGGCCAATATTTTTCATTTGCTTAGTTTTGTAGTTGGAGGATAAAATTGTAATACAATGCCTCTAAAGCCTTGTTGGACATGCATATATGTGTTGGTCAATGCTGAGATGACAAATGCTATTGAAATGATGTTATTGGTTTGTTCCTCATCAGCACCTTTCTCCCTTTCTATGTCCAATGCTGACTGATTTTGTTCATGTTTACAGCGACCCCACAGCAGATGCGGGCAGTTGTAGCGTTGATGTGTCTGGTGGTGGAGAGGAGCCTAAATGAAAATAGTGTGAAGGGAGTAATTTATAATAGGTTGGGCTATTCATGAGTAATAGTAGGAATTCAGACAAAATATGATTGGAAAACTGCATGAACATGTGTTGTATGATTTGTGAACTGACAAGTTTATGTTTGTTTATTTCTTTTACTTGTTTTTTCACCCTTCTCTCTCGGATGATTAGATAAGAATGCCCCTTTCTGTTATGTTGGTCCGAAGACTAGGAATTGGAAGAGCTAAAGCATAAGCTTCTTGCAGCAAGTAGCAACAAGCAAGAGATATTTTCTCTATGCGAAGATTTGCATCAATGGTCCTTGGGAGAGCAAAAAAATATCTCTGAACAAATGTTCGCCCGGGCTCTCACATTTCAGTTCCAATTGTGATTCTGATACAAGTAAAAAATATCTGGCTTTGTTTCCGGGCCAAATTTAATTCTCGTTGGGCTAATCTTGCGGCAGCCAGGGGCTTTATTCATGATTTTAAAAAAAACCGCTCTTGTTATCGCCAGTTCAAAAATAACTCATATTACACTATCTAACTTATATCCTAATTGAAGTTTTCTGAGTCATATTGAGAAAAAAAAAAAAAAAAAAAAAAGTTACTTCTACATTCAGAGGGTAGGAATCTTCTAATGTATCTTATCTTTTGATAACAGTAATAGGTAAGGAAGAGGCAACAACCAAGAATGAACTTATGGCCAACAAATTTGAGCTGCCAAGTATCAAATCAAAATTTGATTCTTCGTGACTCGGATGAATCGTTGCAATTCAGAGCAACAACAGTTGCAATGAAGATGTTGGCTTTAGGAATAGTCCTGCCTGTGATATATGTAGGTGTGATGTGAAGAGTGAATTATGTTTTTGATGTCTTATGTTTTGTGTCAGCATCATAACCGATGCCCCTCTTTCCTTTGTTTCTTGGTGACAATAGGCAAATGGAGATGCTATTGTGCATTTGTAAGTGTCTTTGTAATGTTAACCTGCAAATGTGTAATTTAAATAAAATGCTCCATTTAAATTTTCATAAAGTTAAAAAATTGTATCTTCTGATACTAAAGTCAAGATGGATAAATAAATAATTTTCAAAAGAATTTTGAACAAAAAGGCCAATTGTGGAGGAATTCATTGATGGAAGGAGAGGTGGTGATGAAGATGGCCAGTAAGATAAAGTTATCAAAAAGTCTCATTTAATTTAGGATTTGTTAAATTTAGTAACACAATCTAAAAATTGAGTAATTCAACTATCCGGATTTTCTCAACAATATTCACACAACAGATTTTGACTTGACTTAAAAGATGTATGCTGCATAATTAATATAGAGTTGGTCTAGCGGTATAAGACCCTGATTCAAATTCGATTTCTAGAAGATATCAGATGATAATATTTAAAAAAAAAAGAGTGTACGCTCTATAATTTCTTAGAGTTATTTTTCAAATCTATAATGCCGGTTAATTATAAAAGTATAGCCCTATGTGAACTATGACTTGAGCTACCTTCGAATTCTGATCTATTAAAAACATACAAGGCTTTAGAATATTATCTCTAGAAAAAATGACTTTTAAAAACAAAAAACAACTTAATCTGGAAACAATGTTTACATTAAATATAAGGTTTTTCATATAAACTTGGAGATAGACTGGGTTGTCTTCCTGCTTCATTCTTTGGTCTTTGCTTTCTGAGATTTCAGGGTGCTTGTGAATTGTGATGGGCTTGATTGTAATTTAGGTCTTATCTTAGAAACAACCCAATACATTTTAGAACATTTTTTTTTTTCCCATCCTGTCATGGTGAACTCGATAAAACATTTTTTCCTTTAATAATACTGTTGCAGTTTCAAAAATCCTGAAAAAGAAAGTCTTGCTATAAAATAGGAAAAATATGAGAAGAGTAGAAATGGAAAAAAAAAATAAAAAATTCCTCATTTATTTATAGACACGACTCTTTAATATACAATTAATGTAATTCCATAATCATAGGAAATAATAGGTGTTTTTTTTTTGTTGGTCCAGGTATCCAGCACCAACAGAGGTCACTTGTTTTGTTTTATAAAAAATGTGATCTTTCCAAAATAAAATTAATGCTTGATTCTTTGTATAAAAACATAAATAAAAAATTAATGCTTGATTCTGATTCACCGCAGTTTTCTCTTTAATTTCTTACAAAACCCAATTATAATCTCTCTCTCTCTCTAATACACACATAATCAATTTTTTTATATATACATGTTCTTCAACTTAATTTTATCGATGTAAAACTAGCTTGCTTCTTCACTTCATGCATAAAACTGGCCTAGATTCTTCACAACATATTCGTAAAAGACTTTCTTTTACTTTTTTTAGTTTTGCACTAGCTTGTGTTGTTGTTGGATCAACCATGAATTCAGTAAGTAATGATCCACTGAAAGAGCAATGGCTATCTAGAGTTAAGGGTAGAAATAGGTCAGACCAGGCCTTTTTTGCAATATAGTGGTCTGAAACTAGCCTGTTACAAGCCTATTTTTTGACCTAAGCCTGGCCTATGGCCTGTTTTTATTATTATTTTTTTAAAATATGCTAACAGGCCTACTTATCAAGCTGAAAACAGGCCTACGTTAAACAGGCTAAAAACATGTCAAAATTAATATTAATAATTTAAAATACATCCTATAATATGAAATCAAATACAATAACATAACAATTTTTATTACAAGTTCACCAATGTAAACCGAATCAATTCAAAGGCATTCACATTAAATCTTCAATATAATTTCTTTTTCTCCTTCAAATACCTTCAAAAAAATAATCAGATATATAGTATTAGAACAAATAACAGTTGAATAAGTAATGAAATATGTAGAAGAAATAATATAAACAATGCAATTAGTAATGAAACATAGCACTATTGCAACAATGCAATACAATTAGTGTATTCAAAAGTCTAAAGAATATAACCAACAATATAAATTGAACAATAAATACTTAATCAGCTGACAACTAATGGCCAAAATCAACAATATAGCAATTACTAATGGGAGTGCGAAACAATTGAAGTGCGAAATTTAATTTAAGTACAGTGAAATAAAGGAATGTGTCTTCTCTGTTTTATTGTCCCTTGCGTGAGATTTAGTAGAGGTAATCTTAATTTACAAATGAATTTAAGTTGATAAATCACTTGAATGATATAATGATGTCATTCAATGTTTGTGGGGAATGGAAGATGCTAAAATTCAAATATCAGTCAACTAGTTAGGAGCAGGTACATGTAAGTCTAAATAGAATCATAATTAGCAAACAAATCAAGTGTGGGTATATGTAAACAACATTGGAGAGCCCAGGAGACAGAGGATCAATTGATCATACGCCTTCCTTCTCTTTGGTTTATGGGACTGATGAATAGATAGAGAAGAAGGACCACGAAACCCAAAAATTTAGTCACAAACTATAATAAAATAATCATGGTGGTGGGTAGTGGCAAATTGTGAAGATTCCTAAAGCATATTCAATCACCTTTTGGCGTCAAACGTCATTGTAAAACACATTACAATGGCCACAGAGCTTAGGGTGAGAACCGGGTAAGTAATCCAAGATCTATTTCTCCCCATAATGTTTAGAATAAATTCTTTATTATCTCGTGCATTTTCCAGTCCAACAACATCCAAGCCATAAGACTTGGGTTCGATTTTCCTTCATTTATCACCGTCAATAGCTTCCTTATGGAATGTTGAGTTGTTGCTTTCATGCCCAATGTTCAATATCCTCTCTTCTGTGAAAATCAGCTAGCTTTGAATGGGAAATAAATCCTCAACGTTCACATCCAAGCCATAAAACCTGGGTCTGATTTTTCTTCATTTTTTCATTATCAACAACCTCCTCTGATCTGTGAAGCCGATCAATGAGAGCATTGAATTTTGCAAGTAATTTCCACATCGAAATTTAGTCCTTTCTAGCAAGATCTCATCCGCTCTTCTATTCTTGAAATTGCTGGTTAGAGAATCTCATATTCAAAGCTAGCTGAAGAGTCTCAGATTCGTCGTCCATCATCTTCCATTTTTGTGATTCAGATCAGTCCAAGTGGTCATCTTCAAGTCCGCCGATTGTCGTCAGATTCGTGATTTAGATTCAGGTGGTCCGTATGTTACAATCGGTATTAGAGTCAGGGATCCCAAATCAAACAATATTGAGAGTGAGACGCTGAGATGTTACAATTTGTATCAAAGCCGAAAGCGAGGCACTGATATGTTATAATTGGTATCAGAGCCCGATGTTACAATTGGTGTCAGAGCATCTAAGTCAGATGTTACAATTAGTATCAGAGCATAGAGCATCAGGGACAGGTGTTGAAATGTTACAATTAGTGATGTTATAATTGGAATCAGAGTCAACGATCCAAAAGCAGAGAATATTAAGAGAGAGGTACTGAGATGTTACAATCGGTATCAGAACATGACATTAATTTGCTTTCTTGTAAGGCGATATTTGAGAAATTGGTTACATTGAGAGGTAAGTTTTTTTTCCCTCTTCCTTTCATTTCTCATCTAATTTACAATTTAATCTCGGTTTTACAATTTTATTTTCACAATATGATCTAATGGAGAGAATAAGTTATTGATAATTGATAACAAATACATTCATTGAAAGTGTTTACTTTTATTTTATGCCTAATATATTGTTTTTTGTGTATTTCCAAATATACCTATAATGTGAAAGTGAAGGCTTTTTTTTTGTAACAAACTTGTTTTATAAATTTTTTTAATTAGTAAATTGTGTAATAAAAATTAGTTAGCTGCCTGATTTTATTATTTGTTTAGGGTGTGATCTCTATTCATGAAGTGGTGATTTTAACATCAATGCGTCGTTTAGGTGCTTGAATAGGCTGATTTATATCTTGGTGAAACTTAATCATTTTAAGCTTATGTTTTGAATGTTGCGTTTTTTTTTTTTATTTGCAAGATTGAAAATTATCTATAAGTGAAATGATAATGAGACTAGCTCTATACTACTAAACTTGACTATGGGTATTTGGTTTCTTTATTTTACAATGTAATCTTAAATCTGGTCTTCAAAGAAAACTTTGTTCTTGGTATTTGATCTAAAAATGGATAGGTTTGTATTTTTTTTATAAATTTAATCATTTAATCAATGTATTTAGTTAATTTAATTTTATGCCCATTGCTCATTGATTCTAGAGAACCGTGGAAGAAATCAACAATGAGCTAAATAACTATGGAAGATTTTGTATATTGGAAGAAATCAACAATGAGTTAATTTAACTTTATGCCCATTGCTCATTAATTTTATGCTCATTGCTCAATATATTAGTATTAGTGCTAGATGTTACAATTGGTATCGGAGTTGGGGATCCCAAATCAAACAATATCAAGAGCGAGGCACAGAAATGTTATAAATTGTATCAAACCCGAAAGTGAGGCACTTATATGTAACAATTAGTATCAGAGCATCAGAGTCAGGCGTTGAGATGTTAAAATGGAGAATATCAAGAGAGAAACGCTGAGATGTTACAATCTATATCAGACCTGAGAGTGAGAAAAAGATATTGGGAAGTAGGGGAAGAAAAGTAAAAAGGTTTCCGCAAGTGCTGCTGAAAGGAACAATAAAAAGGAAGTTGAAGATTTAAATTTAGGCAAAAGAATCGAAGAACAAACCTTTTGCGACATAGGTGATGGTATGTTTCATTGGTTTTAAATTTAAGTGGCTTTCCTAAGAAAATACATTAGTGTGTTAACTATTGCTACATTTTGTTGTTATAGAGAAAAATATTGAAAAAGAAGCTTGTGTTAAAGAAGGTGAGATTCATATTGAGGACATAGCAGAAGAGAAATATGAAGTTCTAAATGTAGGGAGAACTCCCTTTTTTGAGGTAAGAAATAAATTTTAGTGGTTACACCATATAAATTTGAGTTCTTTAGTTCTTTACTAAGTTAGAAATATAATAAATAAAATTAATACGTTGGTAGAATTTTTTTTGTTTTTTTTATTCTAACAACTAGGCATGAATGTTTTATAATTTTAATTCTTGTTGCTTGAGGAACCATTATGTGTAATAGAAATTATCTAATCAAAAGGTTATGTTTGAAGTCTAAAATCATTTGGTGTTATTATTTTCATATTTAAGGCTACTATATATATATTCATAACAAGTTCCTACCTATGAAAAGAAACCATGGTAGACAACAAAAACTTTAAAGTATTGTGAAAAATAGAACTAATCACATCATAGAAAACTCTAAAATAAGTTTGAAGGATATGTAGGTCATCAATCAAAGCACTCTGTCATCAATGAGACCCGATGGTATTAGAGAAGTTACAATTGATATCAGAGTTAGAGATCTCAAAGTGGAGAATATTGAGAGATGCGCTGAAATGTTACACTTTGTATCAGACTCGAAAGCGAGGAGCTGATATGTTATAATTGGTATCAGAATTAGGGATCCCAAAGCGGAGAATATTGAGAGAGGAGCACTGACATGTTACAATCGGTATCAAACTCTAACGAGGCGTTGAGATGTTACAATTAGTATCAGAGATATTACAACTGGTATCAGAGTCAAGGATCCCAAAGCAAAGAATATTGAGAGAAGGGCGTTGAGATGTTACAATCGATATCAAACTCTAACATTGAGATGTTACAATTGGTATCGTATTTAACTATATTTGAATTGGTAAAGGGCATTCTTAGAAATAAATTATTAAGATGAAAATTATAGGCTTGCAACGCCAACTTTCCTTTGTTGCATGTTGTGTATCAAAGCAAGGGAGACAGTTAAGTTGGGAACTAACTTTTAAAACGTAAGCTCTATAAATATCTATAAATATTATATTTTTATCTCCATACATGATCAATTTTCAACTTGGCCCCTACATGACATTTAACATTGAAGTTTATACAATTTGTATTCAATTTTTTTTTTTACCAAATAAATTTAATTTTGAGAAAATGTCATTATCGATATGTATAATTTCATTTAATTTTTAATTTAGTACCTATGTATTTTTCTATCTTTATTAAGTTTTTTAATTTACTCTAAAAACACAATTAGCCTTTGGTATAGGAACTAACATTGTCAACAAATCAAAGTTATAAGAGATAATTGTGTTAAAATAGCAAAATTAAAAGATTTAATTTAAAAAAAGCACAGGAATACCAAATCTAAAATTGAAACAACCTATTTAAAAAATAAACGATGGATACTAATATAAGCATCTCAAGACTTTTTATTTTTGTTAAGCACATGTATTCTCTTACCGAAGGTAATCATGTTTGAGTCACCATCACACACTAAAATGTGAACATCCCTTTTAAATGAAATTCGAGGCCCACTAATCCCTTTCGCTAGACTTAATCTCTCTTTTAGTTGCATCTCAAGAATTATTTGCCCATAATTTTTAAGTTTATAATATGGGCCAATTGCTTGATCCCACAGGCCCAAATTTAAGAGTCCAGGGCTTTATTCTGACCGCAAACACTGTGTCCATTTTTATATATTAACACGTCATGCAGTACTTGCCCTAATATTCTCAACTCAAGCGAGCATTTCAGGATGCCGTCTTCCTCCGTAGTTCGAGTTTGAGCTTAAGAAGTGTTGGAATTTAGGAAGAAATCTCATAGTTTATAAATAAGAAGAAGGATGAAAAAGAAGAGGAAAAATAAGAAGGATTGTGTGTGTGGTACTAAGTCTCACATTGGTTAGGTGAAGGAAAGTTGGAGGGTATATAAGCCCCAACTTGGCTCCTATTAGTTGAGCCCTTGGGCCTACCCACTTTTGTGGAGGGGTGAAGACTTAGGCAACCCTTGGTCCACCACGCGCACGCGCCGCCCACCCGGTCCGGTCCGGTCCGCGCGTGTGAAATAAAATAATAATTTTTTATTAAATTATTTTTTGAATAAAATAATCCTTTTATTTTTATTTCCGTTGTGCCTCTCCGATTTTTTCCAGCGGCTACGTACGACTCGTTCAGCCTCGTCTGTTCGCGTCTGTTCGTACGACCCGACCCGTTTAGCTCCGTCTGGTGCGTCTGTTCGTGAGACGCACCAGTTCACCGGCAACAAACGCAGGTCGCCTCTGTTCGTTCTGTTCTGGTGTGTCTTTTCACACAACGTACCAGTTCACGCAACAGACAAGTCCATCTGATCGTGTTTTTCCGGAGTCTATAAATAGGGGGCCCTAGTCACAGAATTTTTAACGTTCTTTTCTCTCTACATACACTCTTCCTGCATACACATTTTGTGCGTTCCGAAAGCAGACTCGTTGGATTCGCTTGGGCTTCAGACAAACAGAGCCACCTTTCTGGAGACGAACAATCCGCTCTATCCTGGGAGGCAATTGCTCAGAAACCTGTGGCATCCGTAGAGGGAGCAAAATTGTTTTAAGGAGACAACGAAAGTTGGGCCCGGATTTCTGCATAGTTTATAACCATATTCGGCAGTCTTGTGAGTTCGATTATAGCTTTTTCATATGATACAGACTTGTTGTATGCTCTCTGTATGTTATACTTTGTTAAACACAGATTGTTGTTATACTGTTTTGTTTATTGCATATTCAATTTCTACTTACTCCATACGTTATAAACAACAAGAAGCAGGTATGTTTATGTGTATTCCATAATGTGTTTGCTTTTCTTATTCTGCTTTCAGTTCTTGCTCAGTTCGTGAAAAAAATATATCCATTGATTTGGGTGTTTGAAATTTGTGAGATGTTGAGGTGATGGGTTATAATGATACGGTAGATCCAGCTTTTCTGTGTCTTTCTTCGCGACCTAGGTGGATCTGCTGCTGTTTAGCTGTGAAGGATTCTTTTCAACATTGAATTTGATTCTATCCAACCGGGAGAGAAAATGATGTCGATGGGAGTTGCTGGTTTCTTTTCGATTTTATCCCCGATTCTTTTGGCCCTTTCAGATTTTAAAAGAAAAATTATAACCCTATAATATTAAAGCACAGAATTTTTTTTTTATTTTTATTTTTTTTTATAAAAAAAGCACTTTGGTAATAAGCTAGACCTTCTTGTTTTATTACTGATATTGTTAGGTAAATTTTGTTCTTTTAGACAACCATATTAGTAGATCACTACTCTTTGGGATGCTTATGATCCCCAGCTAGGTTGTTAATGCAGTGAATTTCTTTATCATCCATTACCTCCCATATACATGCAGAAATTAAGAACACTCTATCCTTATGGACACATTTGAATGCATATCCTCGGGTTAAGAAAATATCACAATTTTAGACCATATACAACATTACTGAAAATAGAAATACGAAACAAGAAAATATTTTGGTGCCTTCTCAACTGTAATACAGAATAATGATTTAGAAGAACACTATTTAATTTGTGATTTCATGTTTTTATGCAGGTGAAGTTTGTTCCACAAATACGCACACCCATTTACAACTACACACAACACTTTTGGCCTTACATATTGAAATCCATTTTGCTACATTTGGTATTATTCAATTTTAATCAAAGAGTGGTTTACCACCATTCACATTTTCTTTTTCTGTGTCCATGATAACTATAGATGATTGAATGGTGATATAAAAAGTTAGACGGTATTTCTCTCAAGGCTATAAAGCATTCATTTACAGTGTGGACTTTCACTATTGCTACCCTAAATATATCAGATATATTTGGAGTAGCAGCAGTGAAGGTCCATACTGTAAATGGATGTTTTTGTAGTCTTGAAAGAAATACCATCTGACTTTTTATATTGGTATTCAACCATTTATAAAAAAATATCAAGGACAGAGAAAAAAAAAAGATGGATAGAAGCATATCAAATTTGATGTAAGAAAATTATTTAAGCTACTATGGTGGATTAAGTAATTTATTGTTTACCTAGGGTTTAATGTTTCTTAATGTTTTTGGCTCTAAAGCATAAACATTTTTTTTTGACGCACTCACATATAAAAGATCTTTACTAAACTTGAACTTATTTAATAGGCTAAGCAAAGAATGGTTGACCACCAACTAAGAGATAGAGTACTAGATATAAATTATTAATTTTCAATTTGGAAAGAAATTAAACTAATTAAGTATTCATTTTCTTTTTTTTAATCTTGGTAATAAGTCATGCGTATTTAAGCAAAGTTAAGTTCATCTTTTAAATTAGCACAAGAATCTAACTTTCATGTCCTAGAAAACAATATTATTGGACTAAAAAATGCCCGATGTAATGAAAGATTTAGTCTAAACATTAAAAGGAGAAGTAGATTATTGCCTTGGGACTAAAAAATGCAAAAGGTAATGAGGGATTTAGTCTAAACATTAAGAGGAGAAGTATATCATTGCAATAGATTACTTATCCGTTTCTCACCCCCAGCTATGTAGCTGTTGTAATGTGTTCCTAAAAGAAAGAGGCATTCTTATCTAATCATCTGGGAAAAAAGGGTGGAAGAAAAAAATAAATTAACATAAACTAGCCAATTCACAAATCACACAACTCTTTCTTCAGACACATTCCATGTGTTTTGGAATCATATTTCGCCTGAATTCCTACTATTATCATGAACAGCCCAACTAATTATAAATTACTCCAATCCAACTGTTTTCATTTAGGCTTCTCTCCACCACCAAACACTTCAACTCTACTATCGCCCACATCTGCAGGGGAATCAATGTAAACATGAACAGAATCAGTCAACATTGGACATAGAAAGGGAGATGGGTGCTGTTGAGGAACAAACCAATAACATCATGTCAGTAGCATTTGTCATCTCAGCATTGACCACCACATATAAACATGCCCAACAAGGCTTTAGAGGCCATTTCTGATTCAACACATTGCACACTGTATTACAATTTTATCCTCCAACTACAAAACTAAGCAAATGAAAAATAACAATAAAACTAACAAGTACCAGCCATTCCAAAAACAGGACAGTAGCACAAAATCATCTTTCTCTTTTTCCACCACAAAAAAGAAAAGTTTGGCAAAAGCAACTACTATAAATAATATAATAGAACAAAATCAAAGTATAGACTTTTGCTTTCGGAAAAAATATAAAATCATCAAACGTGATTTGAGACATGAAAAAATAAGAACAAAGGCAGAGTGAAAGCAAATTGGATGGATTTGAGAAATCATTCAGACAAGCTCACAAAGTCACAACATTGAGTACTCTTCAGCCAACAACAAGAAAGGACCGGGTCTTCTCAACATCAAGAGTGGGATCAAGTAAATCATTATAAGAAACTGAGAATCTTCAGTCATAAATGCGGCGTTTATTCATGTTAGTACCCAGCCTATTCCATAGGAGGCAGAACTTATTCTTAGAGAGGACCCTGAGTCGCACAGGATCATCGAGACTGAACCAAAAGCTTCTTGGGACGTCAACAGCGTGAAGGTCCTTCTTGTTGTGGATATCAAAGATAATCAATCGCATGTTAAGACAAAGATATATGTAAAGAATCCCATCATCATCCACAGTAAAGGATGAACCACTCAGTTCTTGAGAACTATAAGGTAAGAAATCCTTGTGATACACAGTCAAGCACTATCTAGCAATCTAGTTAATAGAGTGTTTTCCTTTGTCTTATAGGCAACAAGTATTTCTGGGGATAAACAAGTAGAAAATAAAGGGAGAGCAGTGCAATTACCAGGTTTGGGAAGTTTTCTGACTGATTTTCCGTCTTCAAAATTAAAACCATAACACCAAGGTTTTAGAAGGAAAAGGATACAACCACTGACCGTCAACAGCAAAACGAGTTACATATGATATGAACAGTAGAGTAAAGCAAGTCCTCCAGCCATCTTCTGGGTTACGAGTGTCAAGACAACGAATCACTGCCAAATCTAAATACTCACAAGTATAATTGCCTGAGTCACACATGAAGCAGCGTCCACTAATCACATAAAGGCGCGAACCAATCACTACACAGAAGTTATCCAGAAGAGCAAAATATGGGTGATTCAATTGACCGGCATCTTCAAAGGGATAAACTTCCAGTTGCTCATAGGGTATGGACAAGGAAGTTGCTTACAAATGTAGAAAGACATCGCAAGGGTATGACAATTGATCAGCACTGCTCAATTCGTCGTCATAGAGGAATCGAAGATTTTGATTATGCCTTCAAAGATAATCCCTTAGCTTCGAGGGTCTTGAAAAAAATTCTCCCAAATGATATTTGCATCGATTTTGTTGGGAAAGATGTTGATTCTTGAAAAACTGGCTTGTGCATTACTTGCAATGAACCAGAAGTCGGATCTTCACCCGGGATAAGATTCTAATCATACCCATTAACTTGCTGTTGGCCTGAAGATATTTTTACAACATGATTTTGAAAGCATGTACAGTTATAAACAATTAAGCTTTCAGATGCTATATAATTAAATAAATTTTTTAAGTCTAATAATGCAAAGGCTATGAAACAATTAGACATTTATAAAGATATATTGTGACAAGGGCCTAAAGCAAGAAATTATATAATTTCTTAAAAGATTTACGTTTTTCTTCTAATTTCATATTTAATTACTTTTCATTTATTGATTTATAAATCTCATTTTTTGTTGTATGAATATTCACTTAGCTATGTGGAGATACAATAGATAAAGCTAAGACATTCTAAAAATTAAAAAAAGCCACTATTAAGCAAAACTTGTAGGGGAAGCCTCTTGTTGGTTTGGGGAGGAAGCCTCCATCCACATGATTAATATTCATAACAGAGATGTCTTCCAAAATTAATTATTAGCATCAAAATCTCACCTTTAAACTGTTATTATTCATGAAATAATAATATGCTTAAGCCATTATCTGCCATACCTATATAACATAAGAAATAGGAAAGAAATAACTATTAGGGTTGGAAAAAAATTACATTACAAAATAAAACATGAGAATGCCCAAGAACTTTCTATGTCCAGTTAGAAGAAACCAATAACACCATTTCAACAGCATTTGTCATCCGAACATTGACCACCATTCAAATGGCCATAACATATAAGCATGTACAAGGCTTTAGTGGCCATTTCTGATTCAGCAATGTGCACATTGTACTACAATTTTAACCTTGAACTACAAAACTCATGAAATGAAAAAAAAATTATTAATTTATAGTATTAAGTGTTACAGATCCCAAATCCTAAACATACTGATGAGTAAACTGAAATAGTTTAGGCTCCAAAAAAGAAAAGAAAAGTTTGGCAAAAGGAAGTATAAACTCTATGTCTAAAAAAGAACCAAATCCATGAGACACGAAAAAACAAGAACAAGGGCAGAATGCAAACATGAAGAATACCAAATTGGGTGAACTTGAGAAATCAAATGGAAGCGAAAAAACGAATTTAGGCAAACTCATATGAAGTATAAACTCGTTTGTCTAAAAAAGAACCACATTCATGACACACGAAAAACCAAGAACAAAGGCAGAAATGCAAACATGAAGTATATTAAATTGGGTGAACTTGACAAATCAAATGGAAGCGAAAGAACGAATTTCGGCACACTTACACAGCCACAACATTGAGTACTCCGGTGCCGACAACAGGAAAGGACTCGTCCCCTCAACAACAACAGTGGAACGACGTAAGTGATAACAAACTGAGGATTTTTCTGACTGGTTTGCCGTCTTCAACACTTGACGGCCCTTCCACTCGGAGCCGTCGGATCACTACGGTCGACTTTCGTCCCTGGGTCTAGCAGTCAAAGGCCAAACTCCATCTGGCCCGAGCCAATCACTACACAGGAGGTACCCAGAAGAGCGAGATCTGGGTGATTCAATTGACGTGCATCTTCAAAAACCCGCGACATTTCAACACCATCGACACCCCCCATCGCTTCTTTGTTTGATTAAATACCGATCGTTTGTAGCATCCCTGCTACCTGGGATCAAACCATTTAAAAAAAAAAAAAAAAAAAAAAAAAATCTGCAAACCTCGCAACGTGAAGAATGATCAACTTCTCCGTCGTTCCTCTTCGCCGCAGCTAGGATTTTTTTTTTGGGAAAATTTGTATAAGCGCCCAAATAACAAAAAATATTTAATCAAAAAAAAAAAGCTTAACAAACGGGTGAATTGAAGTCAAACCGGCCCGGTATTATTTGGACGGTTAATTCCTGAAGACTTCCAATCAATCCGGCCCTTTTTTAAATATCAAAAAAAAAAAATCCGGCCTTTTTTTTTTTATTGGACGAATCCAGTCCTTCTTGAAATCACCATTAAGAATATCTCTTGAATATTCTGTTGTGTTTTACGGTAATTGTATTTGTACATATTGTATCATTTCACTGGGCTCCGCGATTTTAATTGCTTAAGTCTAAAATCATTCTCAATTTATGATTTCAAGGCGATACAATATGAATTTAATGTATTGTTTTTTCTATATTTTCAATTTTATTGTTAGAAATTAATCATGTGATTAGATTATTCGAATCATATTTAAATGACTCGAATTTTATTTTGTTTCCTATTTTCATGAGTTTATTTCTCAAAATTCATTATTAAATTTAATTCAAATAAAATTAAAACATCCAAACTGTGTTTACATTTTCTGTCAACTTGGCATGAATACATGAATTCACCCATTTTCAATAATTAAAATCGAAAATTAGATAGATATAATATCACTCGTGAAAAGTTAATGTATGCTATATTATATTATATATTCATTGTTGGTGGGAAAATGGTAGCGCTGATGAATTTATGTGTTTGATTATCAAGGAATTCAGTAACACGGGTAATATATTTTAAATCAATTATTGTGTCATCATTGACTCTGTCTCTTTTTATTTTCTTAAAACTTGTTTTGTCCCAAAGATCCAAAATTTTGTTGGTTTGCATTATTTCAACTGCCTAAACTCGTGACGTAGAATCCAATAGTAATAATAAAATGGAATTAAATAGATTCATTGAACCAGTTTGCAATTGATCACATTCAAGTCAATATTCATCCTTGTGTCCGTTTTACGTGTAAAAAATTATTATTTTTCCTTTATTGTGACCGCAATAAAGAAAAAAATTGAAATACTAGACTGAGAAACTCAGAAGCTTCACAAAATCTCATGGTACAAAATAAAGCAGCTTTCTAAAATCATACTACATTCATGTTAGTTGCAGTGGCGGGGCCACATGCTTGACCCCAGCTGGTCTTTTTTTATCTTATGTATTTATATATATGTATCATATAATATTTTATTTTAGCCAATAATTTGGCCCCAGCTAAGTATTTTATTTTACGTATTTTACTCTTTCTAATGACAGTAATATTGTGTTGATTAGTGAAAATTTTAAGATTATGATTTTGGCAGAGTTTTGAGTTTTTACAATAGATAACTATATATGTAGAGGATGATTAATGACTAATTTTAATCAGTTTGGATTTATTATTTGGTTGTCTTATGATTTTATAATGAATTTCTCTTTTAAGAAATAGATTATAATATGTTTTTTGCTTAGTTAAAATTTAATTTGATCTTGATGTTTTTTTAAAATATTTTTTGGGGTTCATATTAGATTTATTTTATTTTCTTCAATTATTTTGTTTTGAGGTAGGGTGGAATGTGTATTTAAGTGTTACTTTTATTAAATTTCATTATATATTATTATTATTATGATTGTGTTTGTGATATCTTTAAGATAATATTTGGTTCATTACTCATTGAGTTGTAAGAGGAAAGTAAAATTTTTATTTCAGGTATCTACTGAAAATGTTATCATTTTATGTCTTGTTTTGATTTACAATTGTTGGTTATTATTTTTTCATTTTCTTAATGTTATATGATATTATTCTTTAAATAGTTCATCATATTTATTTTTTGGCCCAGGCTAAAAATTTTTTCAAGTCCGCCACTGATTAGTTGAATTGGTGTAACGGGAGAAGTCCAAAATGTTAAAAATAAGAAACAATCTAATAGTGCTCCTGTCGTATAGTAATCTCCGGATAAATTTTCTCACTTGTCATATTTTGTTAGTAAAAATGAAATTATTAATTTATTTTCATATATAAATAATCATTCGTTGTATTTATAATGCTAGTATTAATATAATATTTATTTTAGAGCCATCACGAAGTCCACAATTTATTTTTAAACTAAGTGCAAGGAATGGAGAAGCACATTTAACTGTGAAAGTGAGAATAAGTCCGTATCTCTAGTTTAGATTGTTGCAAATCTTAGTGAAATTTTGACAGGTTACAATTATATAATTTTATTTAACAAGCTTGAAGAATTAAAGAGTTCAATTGAAGACCGGCAATTAAAAGAAGAAGAATAAGAACACTAAGCTTTCAGGTTTTCATCTGTTAGTAGTTAATTGGGAGCTCTTATTTATTAGAGTATTCGATGAAATATTGATTATTTAATTAACTCTAACTTAATTTGAATTTGTTTTTCTTAATATCATATGGTTTGAGTCCATAGTAGAAATAATTTAAAGCCTTGTTTTTCAGCTCAGACTTAATTTGTAGTATTCAAATGTCAGCTTTGAATCTGGTCTTGCTTCGGAACAGTCAATATTTTGATTATCCTAAGCCATATTCGACTAACTCTCTGTTAGCCGAAGTGGTCTCTGTCAAAAGCTAATTCAACCATGCATTAAGCTCAATATTCGATTGGAGTTGCTAAAACCTCGTTGAGTATTCCTTGACAATTGCTCCTTTAATTCTTCCAGTACCTATGTTCTGGGTTGCCTGCTTGTCTCAGTTAAAAACATACTCAACTATCCAAATTGTTCGAATTCATTGGTTTTTTTAACTTTAATTTTGCCCTCGACATAATTCAATTGTACGTGGTTTAACTACTACCTTTGGTCCTAATTATAAGACAGAGTTGACTTTTTTAGAGGGATTGAAGAAGCTAAATAAGTTACTTAATCATTTCATATGTTGTGTATTTTTGTATTATATATTAGTTTATTAGTCAAACTAATTAGTTTGAAAAATAAAAATGCTCTAAAGTGATTTAATTAGCTTCCTTAATCTCTCCAAAAAAGTCAAATATGTCTTATAATTAGGACCGAAGGGAGTATCATATTAATAAGAGTGTCGTGGGGAGGACAAGATCATAGAGTGGGCAAAAATATATGAACATGGAATTAAGGATGGAAAAGAGAAAGAGGGTACCACTAGCTTAGGGAATGGGATCTTCTCCTTATCTCATTTCTCATTTTCTCTCATTGGCTAAATTTGAGTCGTTGATTGAGAAAGTTAGAGAAAAGTAAAAGTAATATTGTATTGATTGGATGGATAGATACGATTTAGAAATTATGAGGGATAATGAGAAAAAGATGAGGAGAGAAACTCAACCCCTAACTTTAGCTATATTGTTGCCCATTCTTAATCAAAAGATTTATAAATATGTGACTGTGTTGGTGATTCTTGTACCACACATATGAACCTCGTGCCCTCTCCTTCCATGCATGGGACCAGTACTTCTTCTCTCCAATTCCTTCAACATTAATCAACCAGCATTTATTTTTTCTTTTTCTTTTTCTTTTTTGAAAAAAAAAGGCTAATAAATAACAAAGTACACCACGGATGTTGCGTATTAGTTAATCTCACTTCTATTTCACATATCTCTAGAGTTTTCAATGAATATAAACTTTTTTCTCAACTCCATTTACATGAGGACGTTGTAACAATTTTTTTTTTTTTTTTTAAAAAAATGGATACCACAAACTTGCCGACTGCTCCCTCCAATTTTTATAGTGGAAATTAAATAACTAATTTATAAAAATTTAAAAATAGTTAAATTAGCCATTCGTTAAAAAAAATGATGTGTTGCTTTTTTTAAAATTACCCATTTAGTCATTTGTATTGAAAGTTATAAGAATAAGATAAATTACTACATTCAATCATAAATATAACACCTAATTAAATTTTTAAAATAAATTAAGGAGGCTAATTAAACTATTTTATAAAGTATTTATAATTATTATTTGTTTTTCAAATTAATTTTTTTGACTTATAAATAAATACATAACTTAATCATATACAATATATGATATGATTAAATAATTGATTTAGTTTCATTAAGAAAAAAAATAACTAAATCTTTTTATTTAGGACCATTGATAATATTAAGGACCGAAGAAGCTAGTAGCATATTTTCATTAGAGGCATGCACAACAAACATACATACATATAAATAAATAGAGAAAAATGACACAAATTAAAGTCCATTGCATAGAATTTGTATTACCGAGAAGGATCATATGAATTTGAGTATAGAAACTTTCTTTGTATAAAATCCGGAAAAATACCAGTATTTTTGTTTATAAAAACACCAATAAGAATCTTAAACATGGCATTTTCATGGATTTTTCCTAGAATATGTGATTTTTAATATGAATTTTGAAATTTAATTTGTTGTGTATATCTAGATATTGACGTGTCGGGGATATGAATCCAAAGAAGGATTCAGAGGGCACATTTATTGCACGAAAGTGCCCTTGGGGCCAAGTCAAAACCGTCCTTAGCACCTCACCTGCCTCGCATTTTAAGGGAAGGGCCCAACCCCCACAAAAATCATCCTATACTACTTAACACCTTGTTTGGATCACAGCAAAAACTCTTGATGAAATACGATTAAGTATTGACCAAAAAACCTCCCGTCTTTAGGTTTAATTGGCAAAAGGGTTGGACACTCTTACCAAAGGGAGAGGGTTCGAGATCCTGGAGTTGGTCAAGATGTTGAGGGAGGCATTCTAACTCTTGGGTGTTTAGGTAAATGCCTGAGGGTAATAAACGGCTCGTCCTGCCCAACATTGGTATCACCTAGGAGGAAGGGAGATTTCACCATGCCTTTGGATTGTGGGTGAACCCAGCCTCTTTCCTAAAATTCTTTTATCCAAAAAAAAACTTATTGACCAAAAAAGTCTAACAATATTCTTAATACTCAGTTACTCACATATAAAATAAATAAACAAGTATTGAAAATATTTTTTTCGAAAAAAGGGCTGGAGACAAGTAAGATGTAGAGTACCAGATAATAGTAGATGGAAAAAATTTCTGAACTAGTTTGGTTTGGACTGAAAGACGAGAGTGTTGTGTATTTTTCAATTTTATGGGGGGATATTTTCGACTATTCCATACAAAGTGAGTACATTTCTTCTTCTTGTTCTGGAATCACTAAAGCCCAAAAGCTTTCCAACATATCAGTGGTAAATGCATTGCTTTCCATTAAAACCATTAATAGTTAATGAGAGTTGACACAGATGGTAAGGGATCTATGATTAGGCCTTTAGGTTGTGGGTTCGATCCCCTCTACTGTCACTGGGACTCCTTTGGTAGATGATCTTGTAAGTCCCTAGTAAGTGCTCATAGAGCCCGAGGCCATACCCTGGTCTTGGTAGGGGACTGGTGTCGAACCCTTCTAAAACTTTCTATGTATAAAAAAAAATTAAAACCATTAATAATTAGAAAAACACGCCATTAGGATTTTTATTTTTCCCACCCGTACTTATCTCCATGATGTAATTATGCTTAAGTTTGAGTACTATATTGTAAAATTCATGGAATTGAGGTTTAAGTGTCATGATTTAATTGGGTGAAAAAAAACATAACGAATCAGGTATGCGTAAAAAGGTGATATGGTGTTTGAATATTACTAACCGTGAGGTCCTTACGTGTAATTAAGAAAGCAGTTAAAGCAAGATAAAGGCAATATTTTATATATATTATTCTTTTAACTACCATAAGGTCCTTACGTGGAAGAGGATAACTAAGAATAATGAAATAAATAGTTAGACAAACCTAAAATAAAACTTACATTTTGAGATACACATATTCATAAATTTAAAACTTACAATAAGATATGGAGGGATTATTTGCCTAGTGGGTGCTAGATCTGAAGCTTGGGTTTTTTTAAAAAAAAAAAAATTTGGTCAAAGAGTCCCTTTTTTAGATTAGAGGGAGAATTACACTAAGGTCCCAAGGACAAAAAATATTTACAAAGAGGTCCGCACCAGATTCCCTTTACACATAGGTCCCAAAAAGGTCCCTGGGACTTAAGTGTAATTAAATCAAAGTGTAAAATGACTAATATGCCCAAAGTTTGAAACATCCAGCACCTCCATTCTCCTTCTTCGTTCTCGTCTCTCTCTCTCCTCTCTCTCTCCTCCCTCCCTTCTTCTTCACAACATAAATGCCCCTACAAAAAACATACTTTGAAGAATCACTTCTCAACCCACGAAGAAGCAACATTCAGCACCTCCGAAAAAACAAAATGAAAAAATGGGTGGCGAAAAAACGATCGGGAAATATCACGAGTATTAGAAATTTGAAGCATTCGCAACTCAAAACAAGAAAGAAAACAGATAGTTTGTGAATCCCCAATAATATGGAAGAACATATAAAATCTGAGAAATGAAAAAATTCCTGTTTTTGAAAATTTGCTGCAGATATATGTTTTTTCAGTTGTAAATAGGGCATTTGTTGTTGTAAATATAGCATTTGTTGTTGAAAATAGCCTCTAGACTTGAGAAATGAAAAAGATCATGGTTTTACAGGTTTACTCGAGCACAAAGATGAATTACCACACCTTGACTCGAGTACGATATATCAGTACTCGAGTACAGATATATTGACAACACAAAATGCCATATTTAACAACAAAATTTATCACGACAGGAAAAACCTTATTAACAACACGAAAAGCTATACTAACAACTCAAAATGCTATTTTTAACAACAAAAGTTTGTAACACAGACACATTTTGAAACTTGTGTTTTTTGATGCCCCTCAAGATGACATAGGGGTTGAAGAACAAGAAAAGCCAAATTAACAAGTGAAAATGTCATTTTAACAACAATTTTTACAGCAGGAAAAGCCGTATTAACAACAGGAAAAGCTGTATTAACAACCAGCCAGCCAGCAACAATCATCCAGCAAACAACTACAAGCCAATTAGCAACTACTAGCTTATTAGAATGTAGTTGCTGTCATGTTTTACGGGAAATTATACATACCAACGGACTTCAATATCATAAACTTGAAGTTCACGGAAGGAAGATAGGTATGATTTCCTATGCTGTTTTATTTAAAAATGTATAGGATAAATCTTACAATACTGACAGGCTTTCAATGTTTGATTTTAGTAATAACAATTTTGGAGAAATCAAACATTTTCTGACACAGTATTGTATAGATTTACAAGCATCAGGATATAACTTGATGCGTGATCCTGTATTGGACTATCATGAGGTCCTTTGTGTTGGTTCAGAATGGGCTAAAAACCCAAATAAACTACCGCGGAGTTCATTTTAAACCAACATTGAAAATCCATTAGATAAAGGAAAACAGTCCGTGGTTAATATTCCATATGATATATCATCCCTTAATCAGGGTGAATTATATAGATTAACAATGGAGTAACGAGAAAGAATAAAGAAAACAACGCATCATGATTTAAGTGATTATTTTCACTTAACCCTAGATGATGCGAGTAAACAATTAAATATGTCTACTCACACCATACAAAAGATCTATCAAAAAGGAGGGTTAACTGAGTGGCCACACAAAAAGCTTAAGAAACTTATGATGCAAATCTCGATATTACGAAGAGCTTTGCCTCATCTGGATCCCATCTCAAGAGAAGCAAAAGAAGAAGACATTAAATATCTTCAAAATCAGATGATTAAGGTTTGTAATGGAGTTGAGCCACTCGCTATTAAACTTTGTTGAAATAATATTGCTTTTTGTTTGATCATTTTATGAATATTCTTCTCTTATATTCACAACAATTATTATAATCATAGAAAACACAAAACAGTTATAATAATATATTTGCTTCATTCACTTCGGGGAATGAAGTTAGATAAAATTCATGATCCATAACTCACTGATCTATTTGATCATGACAATTAATCCACAATATTTCTTGACTTTATCACAATTTTGCTACTGCAAGAGCAAATTGGATATATTTATTTACAATCAACCATGATTATATAATCCCTTGTCTCATAATTTAAGGGAGTATAAGATGCCAAATATACAATTTTGAGGCCTTTATATAATTGATGACATATAAAATTTATGGATCAAGCCTTGTATTGTAACTTGTCTCTCGGCTTCAGGTCAACTTATTTCATTAGCTTCAGGCTAATTAATCACTTGACTTCTAGCCAATTTATGCCTCCTCATGGTCTCAGGCTAATTTATGCATCATATTCCCGTGGCCTTTTAACAATTTATCGTCAGGATAAATATAAGCATAAATAAATAAAATAAATAGTTGGAACCCACTAATAGTGTGGTTGCCATAAATAATAAAAGGGAGGGGGATATAAAACAGTAAATAAATTATAAATAAATGGAGTCCACTATACTAGTGTTACCACCATGAAAAATAAAGTAGTAAATAATAAAATAAATGGTGCCCACTATACTAGTGTTGCTACCATGAAAGATAAATAAAGCAATAAAGAATTAAAATAAAATAAATGGGGCCCACAAAGTGTCACCACCATGAAAGATAAATAAACACTAAATAAAATAAATAAATAGAGCTCATTAATAGATACTAGTGTGCCGCCATGAAAGAAAAATAAATGTAAAATAAAATAAATAACTGGAGCCCACTAATATTAGTGTTGCCACCATAAAAGATAAATAAATGCATAAATAAATGGAGACCACTAATATTAGTGTCGCTTCCATGAAAAATAAATAAAGCAGTAAGTAAAGAATTAGAATTAAATTACAAATGGAACTTAATGTTGCCACCATGAAATAAATGAATAGGGAGTGTGAAGAATATATAAACATAAATAAATTACTATAAATAGTAAAATGTAAATTTACCGTGAATAGTAAAAATTACTATTCACTGTAAATAGTGAATAAAATAAAATTACTGAAAGATTAAATCTAGACTTCCATATAGGAGTCAAAATGAATAAAAATGTAAAATTATTGAAAAAGGTAAAATTAACATGAATAGTAAAAATTACTATTTATTGTGAATAGTAAATAGTAAATAATCTCAAATCTTAACCATGGAACCCGATGTTCAAAATAATCGGTAAAAGTAGAACTTTAATTCTATATAATGGTTAAGATTATCCCAGATAGATAAAATAAACATATAATAAAGAAAATGGTGATAAAATCTTACTTTGGTAGAGTCTTCATGCTGATAACGTGTTATAAAACTAATAAGAATAAGAGAAGAGATTATAGAGAGAGAAAGTCTCATTTCAACTGTATCTTGAATAGTTACAGAAGACCTCTATTTATAGAAAGAAAATAAGACTTTAATGTAATTTCCACCTCTGGGTCATTTGGTGTAGTTTTCCCCAAAGTACAAAACTATTCATTCACGGATTTGCATTCCCGTGAATGTTATAATTGGCTGCGGGTCCTACCAAATAGTAAATCACTATGCATGGTACTATGCGTGGGTCACATGTCATCTTGTAATATTTGGAGACCGGGAGTCAATGGACATCCACATAATAAGTATATTTATAACAATCCTCTTATTTTATTCTTTCTATTTTTTCCCGATATCTCGTACTATAAATAGACATGCAAAAGTTCGAATTTAATATTTAATAAACTTATTGTTATAATATTTAACGAATCAAATTTTTATTTTATCTATATTACAGTTATAAATTATATAAATGTGAATTTAACAATTTTAATCTATTTATGTTTATAATTATAATATAAAATATGAAATTTAAAGCATCTATGTTTTTAATCCATGGATGAATCTAAGGTTCTAAGAAAAAAAGAAAAGAAAAAGAGGGTGAGAACCTAAACTAAGGTTTAAGGCTCCTCGACAAGAAAAATATTTTCTTAAAGCAGTTAGTTAACCAACCAACCAACTAACTGTTAATTTGAGCTCTAAAAACATTTGATATGTTGAGGTAAGAAAATATTGCGGAGGTTAAAATTCCAGTTCCCTTCTGAAAAGAAACACTATTTGATTTTTCATTTAGATGTGTTCCCTCTCTGTGTGTGTGTGAGATCTTTTAATATGCTTTTGATTATTTTTTATAAGGTATTTGATAGTTTTAAAGAGTATTTTTTTTAAATAATATATATATTTAATAAGGATAGTGGAAGTGGAAGAGAGTAGAAAATTAATATAATATTGAGAATCAATATAGTTAATAAAAAATAATATTGAATAACACTTAAATTTTATAACAAATGTAATACTTTTGCAGTTTTTAATAAAAAATAATATTGAATTAGATAGGAATTGCTTATATTTGAGATTAGAATATTACAAGGAACACATTATCATTTCCTCTGAGTATCAAGGATTGAGTCTCCTAAAAAAATCAAAGTAGCAATGAGTAGGAAAGTTTTTTTGGATAACAAGTCATGAGTAGGGAAGTACGGCAAAGATTTGGTGGATTTCCCACTTTGGATCACTTGAGCTCTCGGAAGTACAAAAGGCGTTTTTTTTTTTTTTTTTAATGTGTTTCTTACGTATTTATTCTTTTAATTAAAAGGATGAGGTTTTTTTTAAAATTTTTTTTATATATATTTTTTTATTTAAATTTAAATTATATGTTACTTTCTGAATTTTTTTTTTATATCCACTATCTGAAACTAATTAGTTTTTAGGATACTAATGTTACTGGATAAATATTTTTAAATACGGGATTTGAAATTAATCAATTTAATATATGGGGCGCAAAAAAATTTTAAAAAAGTAGTATATAATTTAAATCTAATTAAATAAAATATATAAAAAAATTAAAAAATACCGCATCTCTCTAATTAAAAACATAAACATGTAAGAAACATATAAGAAATAAACACCTAATATCAACCCAAAGGTCTCTGGTGAGCGAAAACTGCAAATTCCACCTATATGATATATCGCAAGAGATTCTGCAATTAATAATTTTAACATTTAATGATTACTTTTATATTTTGTAAAATTAATTAGACATTGATGCTCCCATACTTGAGATTTGAGATATGCGTTGTATATCTTGCACCACATATTCGTGTGTGTAAACACACACACACACGTGTGTGTAAAACGTATAATAAATAATGACTAGAATAAATAAACGTTATGTATGTCAAAGTGGAGGTCATACAAAAATATATATTGGTAAAACATAAAGGTTACATATATGTACTATTATGTATTGAGGGATGAAATTCGCAAAAACATAAAAATAATGGTTGTAGTTAATAATCATATTTTATTTAACAATAAATATAATGGTTCTTAAGAAACAACTATGATGCAACACTTTTAAATCATTCGTCTTCCACTATTATAGTAAGAAAAACAAATACATAAAGGTTATAATAATTAACCATAAAGTATGATCATATAAATATGAGATATTATTAAATATTATATCTAATATAAATACAATATGTTAAGATATAATTATATTTAATAATATCTCAAATTTGTTATTTTAAGATAAATATAATATTTGAAGATATTAGTCTAATATATAATATCTATTGATATCTTAAGAAGGTGGGATAAGCCGGATTCTGGAAAAAAAAATTAATTTGATAAAAGTTTATAGTTCTTCGTACAGAACAATTATGTATCTTTTATGAATATTTAACACTTATTAATGAAAACTTTCATATATTATAAGAAGAAATTCTAAAAAAATTATTTCACAATAATTGACAATTCTTACAAAGAACCGTTATACATTCTTTAGGATTATTTAATGGTTCAAAATGATAATCCTAATACTAAGAGTCCTCCCCCCCCCTCCCCCTTTTTCTCTTTTCTCTCTCATACTCGCCTCTGCATCTGGCGCTCGCCTTCAACTCTCGCCGGCGGCTTGTGATGAAGAAGCCGCTGGCGAGCCTACTTTTTGTGTCATAGACAAATCAAAGATGCAGTTTGGAGTCCATATCTGTTATCTGTTGTCCTCTCACTTTGAGTTTTGTCGGTTTTAGCTTTCTCTCGTCCTAGTGGGGAGTCATTTCCTCTCCTTCTCTAGATCTAATCTGCCTAAGGTGAGAGTTATCTACTTTCTATTCCTTTTTTTGTGGTTCTGGGTTTTGCGGTAATGTTCTTATCTCAAAAAATAATCAGATCTGTCATATCTGCTTTCAAATCCTCTTGGTTGAATGACTGTTTGGACGTTATGAGGTCCAATTATCTCTTGGTAGCTCAGATATATATTCTTAGGGGAAGATCTAAAGTGGTGTTTTTTGATGTGTTGTTGAGGTCACTGGACTTGTTCGATCAAAAGAGCATATGTGTTCTTCAGGACATTAAGAGTCTTATTTCTTTCGAGGTTGGGTTTATTGATTTCTTTACCCTAAGATGGGGTATCCAGTTAGCTGATTTAATTGCAGCTATTGCTTATAAGATTGTGTGTCCTTTGGGATGAGTTTTCCAACCAACACTCCCTTGCTCATCACTTCTAACCTTGGGTTTTAAGGTGGCCGATTATGTCCATGATTCTACTTCAGCTCTTATTTTAATGTACGGTCCTTGACTATTATTGTATCCAATTTATTTTTTTGTTATTGTTGTAGTTTTTGTTTTAGCTTTATTTGTAGTTGTTGTTTTTTATGTATTATATTTGTTTTCAATATTAATATATATATTAGGGTTGTCCAAAAAAAATGATAATCCTAATATATAAGAAGGTGAGATATGAAAAATATTAAATATAAAGAGGTGAAATTTTATTTTTAAAAAATTATTTGACAATAGATTAAGATTCTTCATAAAAAACGATTAAGTATTATTTGATATAAAAATGTGAGATTCCGAAGAAAAAAATTATTTGATAATATATTATGATTCTTTATAAACAACGGTTAAGTATCATGTTATATATAAAAAAAATTATTCAATAATACGGTTTAATTGTTAAGTAATCTAACAATATACTAATATTAAAATATTCTCTATTGACATATTAATGAATATTATGGACAATATATTACAATTTTTCGTAAAGAACCATTAAGTATTCTTTCATCTAATAAAGTGATATTCTAAAAAATATCAAACACAAAAGATGTGAGATTCTGAAGAAGAAAAAATTGTTTGATGCAAATCTTCCAACACCTTCTTAAACATTTCTGAGCTTCCCTGGTAGGTTTCATAACTCTTCGATCTTTCCATGGATTTTTCTCCGTTGGTTCTATTCTCCAATGCTAACATGAATATTCACTATGCACCCTCTTTTAATTTTCATATTTATATTATATTTTTGTTGTTACAGGAACTTTGGTATTGATATGTGATCAGCAATTTACAACAAAGTCATTGGAGAATATTGTATAATTTTTTTTGATAAATTTTCTTTTAGAATTTAAAAAATTACAAGATATTGTTCTAGATTATTTAAGTGACTAATTTCTTTTAAATTGTACGATGTTTATCTATCATGAATTGAATTTTGAACATTATAAATAATTTTTTTATTTACTATTTCAATTATTATATTGTGTTCTATATAATAAATATTAACAATAAAACTAAATAAAAACAAAAAATAAAGTCAATACATTACCATTATTAATAAATAACCATTATATATGCCCTCAATATATTATAGTGTGTATATAACGGTTTGAAAAATATATCGCTCACATATATAATGGTTCAAAACCATAATTTATGGGTGAGTATAATCGTTATGTATCAGTAATTCTATAATAGTGTTGTTAAAAAAATCATTAAATAAATTAATATATAGCATAATTCAAGGCATGAAAAGGGGGCAAAACTGCAACTCATGTGCTTTTGCAATTTGGATGTAGCAATATATTGATAGATGATTTAATAAGAATTCTTAATTGAAATCACAGTATCTTCATTTAAAAAAAAAAAAATTAATGTCAAGGCTAAATTAACCTAAACATCCGATTACTTTCAAATTTAATTAGAGAAAGAAGAAGGTGATGAGTAGCTTTCAAATGATTCTTAATTATCTGGTTTGACGGTGACACCCACAAGGTTTGCCTAATTAATTGCTCTCTTTTTTTAATTTAGCCCCACCAACTCTTTATTTTACTTCTATTATGCCTCCTATCTCTCACCATTCAACTCGATCAGGTGACCACCATCTTACATTCTTCTTATTTTTTTATTTGTTCTTTTTTTCTTCTCGGTATCCTATCTTCATCCATAGATTTTATTTTTATTTTTATTTTTAAAGTTCATGTTTAATACTATTCTTATTAACTACATTAATTTTGATGATTTTTCTGACCAATTCATTTTCGTCTTTCCAAGAATTTCGTTTCAAATTCTGAAATCAAAATTTAAATTTAGTTTGCTTACCTCATTCTCATTATATCTCTCTTTGATTTCATTTTCCCTTATTTATGCTTCAACATATTACGTATTATTATTATTATTATTATTATTATTGTATTCGTAAGAATGTCAATTGTTGTCCTTCAAATAGTCGAATCCACATAGCGATTTTAGTCGGATGGGCGGCATGTAGATCAGTGCAAATAATGATGTTTGATATGTGAGGTTGATAACAAAATCCACGTGTAGACAACAAAACATATTATTTAATCATATCATGTGTATCATTAGATTTTTTATCAATTTATATATGTTAGGTAAAATAATTTAGAAAAAAATGATAAATCAAAATATTTTAAAATTTAATTAGCCAACTCTGTGCCTTTTATATTAATTATAGTTAATTAATTAGTTGTAAAATTAAATTGTGTCAAAATATAAAATAGAAAACAATAATGTATTTTAAACATCTCCTTATCAAGCAATATATATAATTCACCACATGCCATGTGAAGTAATGAAACTATTATCAAGTGTACTGATTACAAACTTAGAATTTGCTTATGATAAATATATCCACACAAGTTTAAATAAAACTCATCTCACGTATTTATCTTATAAACACGTCGCACGCATTTATCTCATAGTCCTCAAGAAGAACCATATTGAAGTTTCAAAAGGCTAATCCAAAAACAAGTTCTATCTCGCCAAAGAAGAGCCCATCATAATCTTAATTGAAGAGGACGTGTTGCTTAATTATGTCAACCGCACTCGTGTTGTAGTGCTCTCGTTTGCACTGTGGATTATTTTGTGCCATGTGGTCTGTTTCATATTTTTCAAGTTGACAGAAATAATAATAGTTGGATGATTTATGGATCTGATTTTAATCAGTAATAAACACGTCGATATTAAAAAATCAACAATCATTTATGTTGTACTATTTATTTATGAATCTGATTTAAATTTTTAAACAATATTAAAAAATCACCGATCTATGACATTTTTGTTGAATTTGACATGAAGGTTTTGACTACACTAAATTGTGCCTGAACCTTGTATGACCAAAATAACACGTTACTAGCTTGTTTGACGGTTTGTTTAACGACTTAACCGTGCTTGTCGGATATATTGATAATAACAACTATATAACACGCACTGATATTTCTTGGATATTGTTAATTAATAATATTAGCTAGATAGGGTATTATTCAGCTTTCTTTTGCAAAGTGTTACTTACAAACTATTGCTTAATTGGTCTACGATTCTTAGGCATCAGTTATATATAAATAAATGTGTCTTGTCCTAGTGATTCTGATTCCTTTTGTCCTTCAATGATGATATATTTTCGTGTGAAATGTGAGAAAATATGTCTAGCTATTTTTTTTTTTTAAAAAAAAACTCTAGTGTATTAAATATTTGAAAAATAATCTTGGCACTTTCTATGCTTTGAGAATAATGTAGTTTGTTATAAATTTTATATTTCGTATTACTTCTTTAATTCTTAATGTTAGATGTACTTGTTTAATTTGTGAAAATTAAGGAAATTACTTAATTATAATATATATGACATAATATCTCTAAAATATTTTTATTTGTCCGCTCATAACATTAGATTATATATCAGTTGACAAGTTATTTAAATTAATTTGAGAAAAATGATAGATAAAATGGATAAATGAAGGTCTTACATAATTTAGGAACAAAATCCATTCTAAAAATTAGGTTCTAGCTAGATTCAAGAACCAGGAACCAATCTTAGCGGTGATATTAAAATGGTGAGGTGAACAGTGAGAGCTAATCATCAATACTTGTTTAGATCTAATTTGAATGGATCAGATTGAATTTTTTTAATTTTGCCTTTTTTTTAAAACAAATTATCTTAATGTGCACGAAATATAATGTAAAGATGATATCTTAAACTGTCAGTTTTTTTTGAAAAAAAAATGATTTAAAAATTATTATTTAAAAGTATTGAATCCAGATCATTGAAATCCTATCTTCACTGTGCAAATCCTGCCTCATTGATTAATTTTTGACACTCATTATTGTTTCGTGATGAAGATTTGTAGCTTGAGCATTTGTGCTTTAATAGGGGAGTTCTTTAATTCAATCTTATGCTTAGACTATATATTTGATTTCTTTGTTTAGGTTTATCATTATGTAGTTGTGAGATTTGGATTGTTGTTATGTTGTTCATATCGAATGATCATTGTAATTTTAATTGGATGATGTATCTTGATATTCACATTTCTATATGTTTTTTGATATACTTGATGGAATTATGCTTGTTGTCATGTTTATGATTGATAATCATAGTTGATTTTAGCTCTTAAATGGTTTGTTAGAACATTCTAATTGAGAAGAACAATTTACATTATCCTAATTTTAATTTCACATTAAGTGGTTTTAAACAATATATCAAGAGATAGTAGTTAATTATATTTGTAAGAGCTACTATTAATTGAGAATATTAGACTTAAGTGTTATCTTGAGGTTGTTCTTGAGACTTAATGAAATTACAACTCTCATATTTTTGAACAAGGATAGCCACTTTTTTCATTCCCAAGAGCATCTATCATTCATATCTTCACTTTCAATTTAAACATTTCTTTATTATTTCCAAAAATAGCATAAATAACTTTATTTTTATGAATGTTGATTTAGAGAAAACCAATTTCAAAACCCTCTTTCTAACCATGTTTTTAACACTTAGTCGAATCTAGGCACAATCTAGCAGGCTCAAGCTGGGGATTAATCTATGGTGATGGTTGAGATCTCTTTGGGCTTAAGAGTTCTCTTTGTTGGCGGTGGCACTTCTCTCTATGTGACTGATGTTGTGTGGTGATTGGTAAATCTGCTCTTCTAGTAGCAAACAAATCTTCATATTTGATTGATCTGTTAGGGTGGTTTTTGGAGTCCACATTCCTTATTCCCAGCCGTTCCTGGATTTTCTTCTTCTTTCAGGCGGCTGCGACGGCAATTCATGTGTATCTCTGACTCTAACCTAGGGTTAGAGTTTCTGATGGTGGTGGTGTTTAGACTTAGGGTTATTCTTGTTGGACTTTGGCATTTCACTTGTTATCATTGGCGGACCTAGGTTATGGGTTGCCCACCCTTAATTTTTTGTAAGAAGAAAAAAAATTAAAATAAAAACATAATAATATATCTGTTCAATCTTCTTATTCCCATGATCGTTTTAGTGAAGTTAGTTTGAATTTGTTGGAATGCATGACATATTTAAATCTGTGCAACTCTTTCTCGGCACTTGACAAGAATTGTTAGTTGGTGCTTTATAATAAGGATCAGAGGGTGTGCTTGATAGCATTAATAATGAGGCAATTATGATAGAATTCCAAAAAATAAGGCCTAGAAGGATGACATTGTAATTATTGTATTATACTTTTGTTATTATAATATATGTACTTGAACTTATTTAGTACTCAGCCTTGTTATTTTTAACAGCACTTAACCTTGTTTTTCCCTTTATATTCTTTTATTTTTTAATACATTTAAAACTTTGTTTAAAAAAAAAATCAGGGGCGCAACCCCCGAACCCCCGAGTCTCTTTGTTAATGGTGTCCACCCTTTAATTATTTTTTGGGTCCGCCCTGCTTGTTATGTGTTTGGTTTGGACTTCTTGAGTTTATTTCAATACAATTATATTTCTGACAAAAAAAAAAAAAGAGGATTATTTCCTATCATAAGAAAACAAGTACTTTGATTTTTTCAGAAAAAATATATGAAATCAAATTTTTAACGGTCATCTTGCCAACAATCATCAACGCATATGTATTATTATTGACGATCGCTAAGAGAATTAAATTAAAACTTTGGTACAGATGTAGACCCATGTGCATATAAAAGGTCATATTCAATTCATTTGTGACATTTCAACTAATTTACTTTTAAATCTTCTCATTAAAAAAACTGAAACGTTTGACTTGATTCTTTGAGCCCGTTCAGATATTTTATTAATGTTTCTTCGATCTTTGCCAGGAAAAAGAAAGATCAATTTTAGCCCAGTTGTTCAACCTAAAAATAATTCAATTTTTATAATTTTTGTAATTATTACTCGAATAACTAGAAATTAATTACAAACAATAAAATTACACACGCACCAAACTTTTCATAATTTATAAATAATACCCCTCAATCTTGAATATAAGTAACTTTCTTAAAAATAGAACTGATCTTTCATTATCGAATAAAGGTATATTTAGAAAAATTATATTTTTTACTCACCTATTACTTTTAATTAATTTTAACCAATTGTTTATTCATGTAATTCAACTATTTGTAATCAATCAATCATCAACTTTATACTAAAAAAACTTGTAATATCCAATAAATAACCCATTTAGATAAAAATGTGTCCGGTAAACACACCATAAAAAAATGACGCATGTTGTAGGATCTCCATAACTTAATTTAGCACGTACTTAATAAACCATCTATGCATTTCTGAACTAAAAATTATATTTAGAAATATATAAATAAATACATTACTATCATTAAAAAGTTAGTTTCACAGTATATATACTATATTGTTCAAGATTCACCAACGGGGTTTAACTCTAGTTTATATTATACTCTCTCTAGTCTTTATTATAAGGCACCAACTAATAAGTTTTTTTTTTTTGTCTTTTTTATAAGACACTTACAAATGTTTAAGGTGCCAATAATTCTTTTTTATATATCTGCCCATATTTAATAAAGGTAGTGTGAGATAATATTATATTTGAGTTTAGGATACTTAGTAGGGGTAATATTGAAAATCACTTGAATTTTATGACAATTTTAATACTTTTAACTTACTTTATTGGTCTAGTATTACTCCTTTTAGTCCTTTTTATAGGACACCAACTATCAATTCTCACAAACCAATAAAGTTAGTTAAAAACATTAAAATTGTCATAAAATTCAAGTGATTTTCAATATTACCCCTACTAAGTACCCTAAACTCAAATATAATACTATCTCACACTACTCTTATTAAATATGGGCAGATATACAAAAATGAATTAATTATACCTTGAAAACTTGCAAGTACCTTATAAAAAAGACTAAAAATATTTAATAGTCGGTGTCTCATAATAGAAATAAGAGGGAGTAGAAGCAGAAGATATTTAATAGTCGGTGTCTTATAATAGAAATAAGAGGGAGTAGAAGCAGAAGAGTATTGATGTATTATAAATTTTATAAAGAATCATATATACAGGCGGCTTTATGAGATATTAATGTAGCTGATGGTTGAAGCACACAGTGAGTAACAGTAGATACCTTGCGTGACGAATGAGGACGACATAATCAAGATCATTGTAAAAAACAAGTGATCTTTTTGTCAGAATCAAAGACTAATTTCACCACCTCATCTTTAATGGACGAATCATTGTTTTATCACAACACAACAAAAACTAAAACGTGTTGAGAATTAATACCCAAAGCAATCAAAGAGGGTTGACCAAAAAAAGTGTCCTTGTTCTATCTCAAATGATCCACTACTCTTGCATTATCACAAGGAAGATTTTGGGGGGAAAAAGAAGTTTTAGTTGGTTTGATTTTTTTTTTAATATAATAACTTTTAGTGTGTTAGAATAAAAAAGTTTAAGGTATAAAAATACTTATAAATTTTTATTAAAAGTGGGTTGGCAGCATCATACATTTTTTTAAGGTGAAAAAATCTATATGAGCTATTAAAATAATAATAAAAATGTCAATATTGTTAAACATAACCTAACAACTATAAAAAGTAAAAAGGTTAAGTTATATTTAACAAACATAGCATTTTTCCTTTAATTATAAATGTTTATGAGTATTCTTTCTTTCTTGAAAAGCGTATAATTTATAAGTTGATCCAAATAGCTTCGTATAGTTTATTACAAGCTTGTTTGGATTCTCTTATTTTTAAACTACAAGCTATTTTTAAGCTAAAGCTAAAAAAAGAGTTTTTTTAAAAAAGCTAAAAGCTGTTTGATGATAATATAAATATTTTAGCTTAAAAGTTACTTATAATCTAAAATTTAAAATAAGTTGTTCGGTAAAATTTTTGTCATAAGCACTTTTTTTAAGTTTTTTTTTTTTAAAATTCACCGGCGGTGCGGCGATGGCGGCCGGTCATCGACGGTGGGGCGAGTGGCTGCAGGTCACCTGTGTGTGGTGGTCGGGCTTCCCTTAATGTTTTTTTTTTAAAAAAAAAATTAGTATTTTTTTTTAAAAACAAAAGTCGTCAGAGGTGGTCGCCGGCGATGGGGTGGCGGTGGCTGCCGGTCACCGGCATGGGGTGGCCGGCCTCCCCTTAGTGTTTTTTTTTTTTTTTTAACTGTTTATGATATTATATATTTTTTATAGGGCTCATGTGGATGTCTTCTACCAATTTTTTTCACTGTCTATTTTTATATACTATTTCACTATCATTTATTTAAGAGAAGAAATTTACACACCTGTCATATTTATATAATGTTAAACACACAACTTCATACTTAATTAATAAAGATTTAACATAGATACCAAAAGACATTGATTGAAATGGTAAGTGATTTCATTCATAAAGAGAAAAACACAAGTTAAATTCTCAGAAAACACGTGTTATGATAGCTTTAACCTTTAACACTCTCTGATCAATAGAAATTACCCTCAACTTCAAAGTAACTTGTGTATACTTTGGTTCGTCATACCAAAAAAAAAAAAAAAAATTATCATCTAAACCACGCAATGAGCTAAACTAGTCAAGGCTTACAAAAAGAATTTAATGATGAACAAAATCAGAAGTGGGTAATTTTCTCAATGTGAAGCGTGAGTCATTGGTAGGAAACAGATCTGTGTGGCCATGTGGGTCCCCATCCACCGTCCTTAATGGAATTTAAATGTCCTGAAAATTAAAATGGAGATGGCAAAGAGAAAAGAAAAAAGGAAAATTTGAGAGAAGTTTCCATATTAAAAATTTTATGGGTGGAAATAACTTAAATCAGAATATTGATACTTCTTAAACACAATGCCATAAAAAATGGCAAATATGAAAAACAAAAAATCCCCAGACGGAAAAATATGTTAATTGAAATTGAAGTAATTGAAGTTTTTGATTGGTCACAACCGAAGTATAAAGAAACTCCAATTTATAATTAATACAAAATAAATATTTACTAATAATTCAGATTAATTTAATCAAAGCCTTGTAATTCAATTGACACTAAACACTCCTATTAACGGCTTTTTTTTTAAAAAAAATAAATAAAATCATATCCCCTCCTTTGTGTATTATTGTTTTCAACTTTTCACTTGGTACTCTTTTAATTCTTACATAGCACTTCATTTTAGTATTATGGATTTAGCTCTTATCCTCTTCTCTTCCTATTCTCTTTTTCATCTCAATTGTTGAACTAAAAAATGAATGGTTCAGATTTAATTTTTTATAAAATATTAAACTATAATAAAATAATTTAAAATAATATTTTTATAAAAAATTAAATATGAACCATTTATATTTCAATCCAATCTGACATAAAAATGATGGTAAGAGCCAATCCCAAATATTATAGGTTCAAATTGCTAGCGTAGGGGTGAAAATGGTACATATTAATAATTTAATGTGTCAAATTCGACGGCGGATATAAATATCTTATCCATCATGTTTTTTTCCCCCTCTATCCGTCATGGGTTTGAGTGCATAGACTCTAGGTGTACAAAAGCATAGTAATAATGAAATTAGGCTTCTTTGGCTTGGTAGTAGGAGCGGTAGCTTAAAAGCTATTTGACTTTTATAAAAGTCAGTTAGGAAAAAAAGTAGGTTAAATTACCCGATGTGTGTTTGGATTGTCTGTTTAATTTTTTTGCAGAAGTGGTTTTTTTCCTAACTGAGGTGTGTTTAAATTAATATTTGAAAAGTCAGCTGAGATAAAAAATGATTGAAAAAGACATGAATCATATTGAAACTATATATACATATTAGTTGTATATGTTAAATTAATGAAAATTTTAATTTTAATTTTTTTAAAAAATTAAATATTATATAAAAAATAAACAATAAACCTTAATTAAATATATTTAATGGATAAAATTGTTTATAAAATAATACATTAATTTCTCCTACTGTTATGCCTTTTGCTAAAAGCATTATTATTTTAAAATTTATATTTTTTATATTCTTAGAAAAATTAAAAATATTTAAATATTATTTTAAAAGTTATGTAAAAAATAATGAAGTGAGAATTTTGGCAAAAAGGGTAACAATTAACTGGCCATTGAAAGATGTGAATAACAATTAACTCATGTGATATGCATTTTCTTGTCTTTTTCTGCCTTTTTTGAAGAGGTGGAAATATTATCTGGCCATTGCTTGCTAAAACTGATAATCCCGCATGAGTGGGACGCGTCTCATCTGTGTGAGTTACGTAAAACGTGGGCTTTCCAAGCTTTTTTTTTAAACAGAGTTTTATTGCGTTTTTTGAAAAAGTCCAGCAGAACTTGAGCAGCGTTTTAGGTTTTTTTTTTAAGAAAAAGCCTAATAAGCTGGCTCTCCAAACACACCCATTAACTTCCGAGTCATATGAAAAGAAGGATGATAATAAAATTTAGACTAGATTGCATAAAACTCCAATAAATTTTGGGTCATCTACAAATAATTCCATTAACATTTAAAACTTAATAACAAACCTCGTAAATTTTTAAGTTTGTGTAGATAAACCTCCAACAGTCAATTATATCTCAAGCTTTATTTATTTTGGTACATAACACCCTAAAATTCTGAATTATATAAGGATGATTTCCTAAACATAAGTAGCTGGACAATAAGTAATAAACAAAACTAATCATATAAAAAATGACATGTATACATAATGTTGCGAAAATTTTTTTACCTTCTAAATCTTAAGAAAGTTATCCATAAATAAAATAAGATTTAAGCACGTTACATGTAATTTAACCTAAGAATTTTTGTATGATGCATTTGTGGTCCTCATTTATAGGGCAAGCAAGTACTTTGGTTGGAATAGTCAAGGAGGTACTCCAACAAATAATTTAAGGGCTTGTTTAGAGAATAAGTATATTCACGTAAGTAAATATAAAACTCATTTAATTATTATGTTTATTTCATACATTATATGCTCTTATCACCATTATAAATAAGGCATAAATAAATTGTATACTCTTGTGATCTTATTTATAAGATACGTTATTGAATGTTTTGTATAGTTATAATTTTACTTTTCATTTATTATTGTGTAGTTTTTTTTTTTTTAAGTGTATGTTTAAATAATGGTAGAGTTGAAAGTTGTAAATTTTTTTTATAAATTTAATGAAGTTTAAAGTTTTTCTTTATATGGGAAATATGTTGAAAATGCATTATAAATAGTACTAAGAGTAATTCTTAAACCATATATTGTATGAATATAGCACTTCCCCCGATATAACACCTTTACCCCTCCATTAAAGGGGGCAAATACTAATGATGTAAATTACAAATAAGATCAAACTCACAATCTTCCACTTATAGGGAGTTCAAACATGCCTCTAGGCTTTCAAATTTTGAGTTATAGATTTAAGCATGTGTGAATAAATTACTACCTCCAGTCCTAATTATAAGATAAAGTTAACTTTTTTTTAAGGGATTAAAGAAGCTGAATAAGTTACTTAATCATTTTATATGTTATGTATTCTTAGATTATATATTAATTTATTAGTCAAATTAATTAGTTTGAAGAAAAAAATAAAAATAAAATACTCTAAAGTCATTTAATTAGCTTCATTAATCTCCCCAAAAAAGTTAACTATATCTTATAATTAGGACCGAAAGGAGTAATAAATAGAACCAGATGATTACAGAAGAGTTATATGCACATATAGTACTCCTATAATCATCAATTAACATCATATATAAAATTTTTTAATACCCGCGTCAAAACTCGTTTAATTAAAAATGGGTCTGTCAATCACATCATTAAATTAATATATGTGTAATTATACTTATATTTACCCTCATTTAGTTAATACCCATTAAAGTAATTTCCTTTTTTAAAAAATAATTACAAACTATTCATTAATACGGGCAATTTTCATTTACTCTAGAAAATTTAATCTCTTCTATAATAATTTTGGACTAAAATTATGTTTTCCATTTTCAAGTTATTTGAATTTATTGGGATGTTATTCTCATTCAATTCCCACTTTGTATTATTGAGCTTTGAAGATAGGGTAATAAAGTAAGTTGAATTTGAAAATATATAGACATTAAAGATTAATTATATTTGATTAAATTTGAAAATAGACATCAGATCATGGATCATAAATCATAATCACCCGATATATATTTGGAGGCTATAAAAGCTATACATATTTAAATATGGGAATGACAAAAAATACCCAAGAAATTTATCATCCATTATTGTAGGGATTTCTGATAATCTTCTACCTCTTAAGAATTTTATAATATCCATTTATTAGGTCATTATTATATTAATAATTATATTAAAGTGGGCAAACTTAGGCTTAATGGTTAATTTCATATTTGATTAATAGTTAATTTTATATTATTAATCTAATCTTAAAGAAAAAAAAACATGTTCTATAAGTTTACACGTATACTCCAAAGTTCTTCACATGGGAGCATCGTTAATCAACCAAAAAAAGAAAAATAGAGTTACCCTATTTTTTTTTTAAGATAAGGTAATCAAGTAAATTGAAATACAAAAAGAAAAACTCACGATGTGTAATCGAGATGAAATTGTAGTAATTGGAATATCAATACATGAACAATTAAAATTATGATATTACTAATCGGGATATTATAACTTTACCAAAATTATGAAGCATAAATCATATTCACGTAATAGACATTTTCCAAAAATATTGAAGAATTTCATTTTTTAATTTGGTCTAATAACTTCTATTATTTTACAATTTGGTTTATTATGGTTTAGTTATATTGATTTTAATAACTTCTACTATTTTATAAATGCATATAAAGATTTGTTCCGTTGAACTTTAACCTCTCAATGTAATATTGGCTAAATCCATATATCACGCACGTATATATATGGAGAAATCCCACCAACACATCCCTTAATTTTGGGTGATGTAATATATATATATATATATATATATATATATATATATATATATATATATATATATATATATATATTGTGATTTTCTATTTAGGAGTGGGTTTATAAAAGTTTCTTTCAATTTCATATTGTGTTGTACTTATCCTATGTAACGCACGATTGTAAATGTTTGTTGTCATTGTTAAACTTGTTTTATCTAATTTTAAAAAAATTGAGTAAATTAAATAAATTATTTAGTAATAATAATATATTAATATATGTGGCATGACTTCTCTAAAATATTTATGAGTAAAATTAGTTGTATATTGAAGGTAAAAAAACTTAGATATATATATATATATTTGTTTACAAGTTTGTAAAATTAGTTTAAAAAATAGGTTTAATGTTTTTGCCTTTAAGGCAGAAACATTTTATTTGCCTCACTCACTGAGTGAGGCAAATAAAATGTTTCTGCCTTAAAATTTAAAACATTAAACCCTTAAAAAATATGATAAATATAAAACTAACAAGTTGTTGTTGAGGCCTTGCTCTCATAAGTGAGAGTGTACAAAATTAGAATTTTGACAAGCACACTTATTTTCGGATAAAAAAAACACACTTATTAAAACATGTGAAAACATTATGCGCTTTAAACTTTAAAAGGGGAAAACTCTTCGTATTATAAAAAATTGATAAATATAAAAAGATAAAGTGAAAAAAACGGTACATTTAGGAATAAAATTCCCCTCCAATTTAGGTCACACATTTATCTTTAAGGTGGTCTAAGAAGATTGTTATAAAGTTTTAAATCTTATAAAGTTTACGTGTACTTACGCTTTATGCTTCAAAATGGATTATACTTTTTCACTAAATAAATAAAAAGCTATCCTCAATAAAATAAAATTTAAGAAATGTACATATTATTTAGCCTATAAGGTGCCATTCTGGTTAAGTGATGGGAGCTCATACTTGCCCATTTGAGGCTGTAAAATTGATTATAAAACTCGCTTATTGTATTTAAGCAAGTTTATAAAATTTTGATCAATCGTGATTTCACACTCCTACTACACTTTGATCATAACTTGAGCTTATGAGATTGAAATGCCCCAATAAGAATTTCTCTAATTTAACCTCGGCTCCCCTCTCTAAAATTCTCTCCCCAAATATTATTTTGCACATTACTTAACATGATTTTTTAAATTATTTTAAATAATAATTATCATAAAATAAAAAATATATTTAAATATTCATGTCATATGAAATATTTATTAAGCATTATCATTAAATATAATCATAAAATGTAAAATATCTTTATTAAATTCATACCATTCTTAGTAACCATACATGTATAATTTATAAATGACTTTAAAAAATAAAAGGGAAAATTAAAATAAAGGACCTAAATAAAATAATATTTAATTAGAAGGACCATAAAAATTATAATTATTACCATAAATATGTTTGAGTAACTGTGAAGTACCATCACTCGTGCAATGCACAGGAAAGTACAAGCCAATTGTATATAATATTTCATTAGTTGGTTTTTTTTCTCATATTGAGATTTAAAATAATTGATTATTTGTGGTTTCAACATGGCATTCATAAGCTTGAAATAAAATACGAATGATGTTATGATGGATGCTCAAAGTGTGGGTCAAAGGCCAAATTAGATGATCCTTCATCGATTTGTCCTCTCTCCAAGAAAATACTAGAGTCAATTGTATCTAAGTGCTTCCAGTTTTTAAACATTAAAACTTTAGAAAATGCAATATTTCCCTAATTAGAAGGATTAAAATCTCATAAATAAGACATAAAAACGTCACCTCCTTCAGGATATATTGAAATGTAATGAACCTCTGCCCGTCATAAATAGGAAATCCAAATTAAGTAAAAAGTGACTTAGAGTGAAAAAAGAAAGGACTCCTTTAGAAGCTAAAACCACATCATCAAAATAATTATAGAAAATAGCATAAGATATAAAGCACAATTGTATGCTTCGTACATGTTGTGAGTTAGTATTTTTTAACCAGATCCATTCATCACATTGTTGTTTAACTTTATTCAGATTTCATTTGTAATATGTTTCTGAGTCAATTGGAAGATAATATTATTTATCATTGTTGGGGGTTCATTTCTAATAATATGTAGTCATTAATTAGTATTGATATTTTAATGTCCCTTAAAGATAACAAAGTTACATCACTTATGAAGCAAAATATGTTTAAGTAACCTGTGAAATACTATCATCTCGTGCAACGCACGGGGAAGTAAAAACTCGTTTAATTAGAAGGACCATAAAAATTGTATTTATTAAGAAGGACCGAATAAGCTTAAAAGTATTAAATTACCCTTTAGCTTCCCCAATGTAGAAAACAAAGAGCAAAACACATTCTTCTGTTCTCATTTGAATATCAAGGTGAGGTCATTTGAGAATCTAGTACTGGAAATTTAAAATAACAATATTTAGTAAAAATGTATGTATAGTAATGAAGTTCAAGAACAACTTTGTTTTAATTACTTGTTTTCATGGGATTACCAAAAATCTTTGTTTTCAACTTCTAATACTGGATTTCAAAATGGTCTCACCTTGATATTCAGGGGAGGATGGAAGAAGATACTTTATTCTTTGTTTTTTGCGTTAGGAAAACAAAAAGGTAATTTAGTATTTTTAAGCTTATTCGGTCCTTCTTGATAATTACAATTTTTATGGCCCTTCTAATTAAATATTATTTTATTTTGGTTCTTTATTTTAATTTTCCCTAAATAAAATTTAAATATAATCAAAATTCTGAAAAAAAAAAATCCAAACATAAATCATAACTAACTAAGCTAACTTTTTAGCCTGTGTAACTTATAAAAATCAAAATAAATTTGTTGTACAATTCTACGTATTCGCAAATTTTAAATTGTATTATTGGTAGGTGGTAGCGAGCTCTCATATTATAGGATACAGCAAGACGGTCACAGGGAATAGTCAATGATGGACTTCAAATCAAGTTTATTAAGAAAATTTTATAAATGAATCTGAATTGTGACCCGTCTTGGGCGAGCATAGCCATTCGCATTCACATTCGTTACTTTGCTTCTGTTTCTTTCATCTTCATCAGCATTCAGAATTTGACAATTCATCACATTCTGGTTTTATTTATCTTTTACAGAGAGAGATCAGAGGAGAGAAGAAAGGGCGAGCGTCGTGGGTGGTGGGGTGGGGTATAGATTCCTTGGTACCATGGTGTCACAAGAAAATTAAAGCCATTTGTGTACTATCTTGGCACAGAAACCGCATTTTTATCACCCTCCTTCCTAACTTTTTCCTAATTTCCCTCTTCCTTCTCTGTCTCACGCAAGCTTTTTTGAGGCCTGCCCTCTCATTATTTCATCTGCCACATCTCCTTCCTCGGCCAGCTTTCATTATCCTCTTGCAATTTGCTGATTCTCTCTCTAATCTCTTCAAATCTCTTCTCTGGACTCTCTATGTCTAGCCTTTGTACTAAGTCTTGTGGCATTGAGCTGGGAATCATGTGAAATGATTATGCAAGTTGGGGGTTTGCAATTCTGGGCTGGGTGTCTATGATATCGTGAGAATCGTTTGGTAGATTTGCCCATTTTGGTTAAGCAGGCCTTGTTTGGACTTTTGCTTTTGCTTCTGTGCTGTTTGGGTATATCTGACCGGATGAATTGGCGGATGAACTAGTTGTGGCAGCTTTATCTTTTTCGGATAATGCTTTGTAGGTAATTGAAGCCCGTATCTTGGCCGGTTTGTTGAAGTTACTGCCTGGTTTTTTCAGTTTTCTTTTGCTGAGTATCGGATTCGGAATCTGGGTGTGTAATTTTGATAGATTTTTTGGGGTTTGATTCATGGAGGCTAAATTTCGGGGGAAGAATCAGTACGTCTATGGACCTGTGGTGCCGGAAATGAAAGCGGTTGGAAAGAAGAGTTTGGAGTGGAATTTGGAAGACTGGAAATGGGATGGAGATCTTTTCACTGCTAGTCCACTAAATTCAGCTCCATCTGATTGTAGAAATAGGCAGTCTTTCCCAGTTGATTCTGAAATTCCTGTGGAAGCTAATACTTCAAACATTTTATCTTCTAATTGGGATGACGTCAACCCAGAGAAAGGAAAGAGAGAATTGGAAAAAAGGAGGAGAGCTGTGGTATCTGAAGGTGATGAGCTGAATGATGAAGCTGGTTGTCTTAATTTAAATCTTGGGGCTCAAATTTACCCTATCATGGAAGGGGATGAAAAAAGCGGAAAGAAGACAAAGATAGTTGGGAGTGGGACTACTTCAAACCGAGCGGTTTGTCAGGTGGAAGATTGTAGGACCGATCTTGGTAATGCAAAAGATTACCACCGCCGGCATAAGGTTTGTGATATGCATTCCAAGGCCAGCAAAGCACTGGTAGGAAATGTTATGCAGCGTTTCTGTCAACAGTGCAGCAGGTCAGTTTGCTTACAAAGTCATCGTTTCTTGAACTATTCATTTCTGATTTATATGGTTATGGTCATCAAACTATTACTTTTGTAGAAAGTTTAGAATGGAAGATGAAAATTTTCACATTGTTTCTCGTGAAGGTTTCTCCAGTGCTCCCATCCCTCTTATTTGTCTTCTTTTGTTTTCTTGTATTAAGCAAAGATTACTTAAAAGAAGAAAATCTAGGTATTTAAGGATCTTTCTTTCAAGATTTAGCTACTGGTTAACTAACAAGAATAAAAATCAACTTGTTTTAATTTGATTGGACAAAAGTACATCAAGTATCTAAGTACCTAGGTTTTTCCTAACTTCAAATGTTATTAGATAGATATCTGTTTAAAGAACTTTTACTTTGGCACTCCAATTAGATGCCGTTTTCTTTAAAAAAATGTTGTGGCAGGTTTCATGTTCTTCAAGAGTTTGATGAGGGGAAAAGAAGTTGTCGGAGGCGTTTGGCAGGCCACAATAGGAGGAGGAGGAAGACACACCCTGACGCTGTTGTAAATGGAGGCTCCCTGAATGACGAAAGGGGCAGCAGCTATCTGTTAACAAGTCTTCTCCGTATACTGTCCAATATGCACTGTGAGTATTTGTGTAATTGGAAATTTATCTGCTTGACACTGGCATTCTTCATATTTGTCTAACTGGCTGCTTAACTAAGAAACTGAAATGATGCTTATTCTAGTGTGCTTTTCTAGGAAAGGCTGTTAATCATGGTGAATTGAATTGTGGTGAGAATTGAGGAAATCTTGTTGGTAGTAGAATTAAGTTATTTTGGTTTTCCTGTTCCAATCACATTATTAGGCTTACACTAACAAATATAGAAATGTGATTTTCCTTGTCAATGCACTGATCAACATAATCAAGATACTCATGAGGCGAGTGAGTGACGTGTTGGAGTTATGGTTGTGGCTTGATTGCATGCTCTTGCTTACTGAGTAGTGTTCCTGTAGTTTGAGTCATTCCTACAATAAAGATGTCAAAGGTTCAGTTCAAGTGACTAGAAGTGGGATTATTTAACTTCAAGCTGTTTAACTGGGCTGGTTGGCGCCGTAACTTCAGAATTTCAGTTTCTGAAACAACAGGACTATGCCCCCGGCCCCCCAGGTTTTTCCTTACTTTTACTGGCATCGGTCCTCATAAGCCATTCTAATCCTATTCCCGTGACTCCAATGATTACTACTGCCCCCCATTTTGGTAGGGACTTTGACATCTACAGTCCTTGTTTTTTTTTTTTTTGTGGGGGGGGGGGGGCTTTGGTTTCTTGAATCCAATGAGACGTCATATTGAAATTGGTGTGCCAAAATTGTAAATGTACGGGCTTTTGGTCAAAATGCATGATAGTGTTCCTTGTTTTATTGTCTTTCCTGGGCATATCATCAATATCATTTCCTACTTCCTTTTATCTTTTGGGCAAATTTTATTGCATTACTAGAGGAAGCTTGAAGGCTTGCCTAGCTATTCAATGTTTGTTTTGCTGAGACATTCCTTAAAGTGTTTAACTTTATTTTGAGTTTATACCTAAATGTCTCTGCTGTTTGGACTTTTTCTGTCTTTCCACTTCATTTGGGGTGTCATCGTTGACATATTTTATTTAACTCCAAAGATTATGCCTTGTATAAGTTGCAGCAAATGGCTCAGATGCTGCTAAGGACCAAGATATTCTCTCTCATCTGCTAAGGAATTTGGCAAGTCTGGCTGGTACAATCAATGGAACGAACATAGCCTCCTTATTGGAGGGATCCCAAGGTTTGGTGAATGCTGGGGCATCTGGAACTTCCCAAAAAGTGCTGAATATAAATTCAAATGGCCCTGATCCCATCAGATCACCTGGTTCTTCCATCAAGACAGATAATGGTCTCAGCCGTCAGGACCCTCCAAAGCCTCTGGGACAGTCTGAGACAGTGCCTGCATGTGATATGGCGCAAAAATGTTTACCTTCAGGTGATATTGGGGTTGGAAGTTTAAAATCTCCTTCAGGATTACAGCCTTCAAATGTGCTTCTGACAAGGGATGGCCTTCCACCCCAATCAGTTGCGGCTGAGACTACAGTTAGAAGGAACGGTTTAAATTGCATTGACCTCAATAACGTATATGATGACATACAAGATGATGCTGAGAATCTTAGGAAGTCTCATCCACCTGGGGCTTCAGGTATTGGATCTCTTAATCATCCTTCATGGTTACAACTTGACACTCAAAAGTCAAGTGCACCACAGACAAGCAGAAACTCAGATTCAACCTCCTCTCAGTCACCTAGTTCTAGTGGAGAAGCTCAGGTGTATATTTGAAGTATTTTAGTTATTTTCTTATCAGCAAATTGTGTGGTAATACTCCTATCATGTATTGAAGAAGTAGGGTTTTGCGAATGTTTATTCCGAAATATTGTTTGAATATCCTATCTTGGTTGGTGTTTGGCTAAAAAATTTGCCTGTGCCTTTATTCTTACTCTTTTCTTGTCCCTTTGGAGTACTGCTGCATGACGTTTTTGCCATGAATCCCACCAATTTTAGGTTTATTATTTCAGTTTCATCTACCTTTCCATCTGTAATTGATTATTTTGGTGCAAGTTGCATTCTTCATATATTGATCTTATAGGTCTTCATTGTGTTTATTGACACAGACGTTTTGTTGTTGTTGAATAATAATTTGTTTATTGTTTTCAGAGTCGCACAGATCGAATTGTTTTCAAACTCTTTGGCAAGGATCCAAATGATTTTCCCCTTGTTCTTCGATCACAGGTGCTTTCCGTAATATGAAATTGCTTTGAATAATTAGTACATGGTTTCTTTTTGCAAAATTTGATTTGTCGTCTGTTTTGACTACCAGATTCTCAGCTGGTTATCCCACAGTCCCACAGAGATTGAGAGCTATATAAGGCCAGGCTGCATCATTTTAACAGTATATCTCTGTCTAGGAAAATCTGCATGGGAGGAGGTATGGTTTTGTATAATTCATCAAAATGTTCAATTCTACTGAAATCATTGGAAACATCATTTAAATCTTCTCAATGCTGTATGGCAATGCAGCTCTGCTGTAATTTAGGGCTCAGCTTGAAAAAGCTTATTGCTGCATCAAATGATCCTTTCTGGACGACGGGGTGGGTATATGCAAGAGTGCAGCATTCTGTAGCCTTTTTGTACAATGGTCTGTTCTCTCGTCATTTTTACTATAAAACTTAATGCTAGCATCAGCAATATGGTAACTATAATTATTATTTCTTGTATCTCTCCTGCAGGTCAGGTTGTTTTAGACGTTCCCTTGAGCCTTAGAAGCCCACAACACTGTAGGATTTCATGTATTAAACCACTTGCCGTTTCTTCAATGGCAACTACTCAATTTGTTGTCAAAGGTGTCAACCTGTTCCATTCTAGCACAAGGTAAGAACTCTGCCTCCTCCTCTGCATTATCTGAGTTATCTATTTTGCTTCTACCCATAAACATAACCAGTGGGTGATTCAAAGATAAGCTACGTTAATTTACATAATACTATATAAAATATTTATCTAGACGCCTAAATAGGTTTGAAAAGTGACAAAAATGAAATATTACCTGAACTTCTTTGGTATAATATTGGCTTGCAAGTTGACTATGCACTTTTTTCTGTTTCTATAATTCTGGAAGTGGGGAAGTTCTGGTTTTTGTTTCAGGTGTCAAAAGTCAAAACAATAGTCATTGGTGTGGACTCAATCCGTTCCTCTTGTTTTCAGGTTGCTCTGTGCACTTGAAGGGAAGTATCTGGTACAGCATAGTTGTTGTGACTTGATTGATGGTGTTGATACAGCTATTGAACATGATCAACATCAGTGCCTTAGCTTCTCTTGTACCATACCAAGTGTTACTGGGAGGGGATTTATTGAGGTAGCCTCTAGCTTCTAATTTCCTACCCTCAACATGTGACTTTTAATATGTGTTTGCTTTTGCACTGACAGTGCTGTTTCCATGAAAAAACCACTTTCTCATGGTTTTCAATGCCCGAACTTAACATGCTGTTAAGTTAAATTGGATATGCTAAGAGATACTTATTCATTGCGCCAAACTATAAATTAGCGAGATAATCTAAATGCATATTTGTGTCTGCGTGTGTGGTTGTGATTCATTAGAGGTGATTAATCCCTAGAAAGATGAGATCATTGAATGTGGCTCCCCAGAATAAGACAATGTACAAGTGGAACTATTAAATGATACAAAAAGCATTGTACACATTGTTTCTTTCCTTGGGGTAACTTGTGAAGGATGACTTTCATCTCTGATTTGATCATGTTGATCTCAGGTGGAAGATCATGGTCTTAGCAGCTGTTCCTTTCCTTTTATTGTTGCGGAGCCAGCAATTTGTACAGAGATCCGTAATCTGGAGAGTGTGATTGAGGCGGTTGAGACCTGTAAAGATGTACAGATGAGAAGCAAACAAATGGAAGAAAGGACTCGAGCCTTGGATTTCATACAAGAAATGGGTTGGCTCCTTCATAGAAATCGTGTGAAAGCTAGGTTGGGTCCCATGGCACCTGTCCAGGATCTGTTCCAATTCAATCGGTTCAAGTGGCTTGTTGACTTCTGCATGGACCATGATTGGTGTGCTGTGATGAAAAAGCTTCTGGACATTGTGTTTGAGGGTACTGTTGATGCAGGAGAACTTACCTCTGTAGAGCTTGCATTGTTAGACTTGGGTCTTCTGCATAAAGCTGTGAGGAGAAATTGCAGGCCTATGGTGGAACTGCTGTTAAAATTCGTACCAGTTCTATCTTCAGATGATGACAGTAAGGAGAAACAAGTTGGCAAGCACTCTGACAGATTCTTATTTAAACCAGATAGTGCTGGCCCTGCTGGTTTGACCCCCCTTCATGTTGCGGCAAGCATGCATGGCTCAGAGAATGTATTGGATGCATTAACTGATGACCCTGGAATGGTATGTTCTTTTTCCTCGGTACGATCTACATGGAACAAATTACCATTACGTTTCCTATCCAAAAAACAAGAAAAGAAAAGAATATATTAGAGTTGGTCATGGATGTTACTGTTGCCAAAAAGATGCAACATTTCATCTCTGACTTTCAATCCCTTAGTTTAGGATAATCAATACAAGTTTTTTTATCCTTGGTAGCAATACTCAATGGTTATGGCATTGTTCAGGTGGGAATCAAGGCATGGAAAAATGCCCAGGACAAAACGGGTTTGACCCCAGAGGACTACGCATCCATGAGGAGCTACCACTCCTACATTGAACTCGTCCAGACAAAAACAAGCAAGAAAAGTGATGAGACTCATCACCATGTGCTCGACATCCCATATTCCCTTGTAGATAGTAACACAAAGAAGCAGCAAAAGTCATCATCAAAATTTTGGAGCTTGCAAACCGAGAAGATTGAAATGACAGCAGCAGCATCAACGATCCCACATCAGTGCGGGCTATGTCAGCACAAGCTGACTTGTCACAGCATGAGGACAGCACTTGTTTATAGGCCAGCAATGCTCTCAATGGTGGCCATTGCAGCTGTGTGTGTGTGTGTGGCTTTGCTCTTCAAAAGCTCGCCGCAAGTCTCCTATGTCTTCCAGCCCTTCACATGGGAATCATTAGGGTATGGCTCAATGTAGTGTTTGCATGTCAGGTGTTCTTTTGCAGTAAGCCTGCAATTTGTGTCGTTTATCCCTCATCCTCCTCCTCCTCTTTTTTCCCCCTTAATCTTCTAACTTTTTGAAATGTGGTAGTCATAGTTATTGTTGTATATATAATTTATACATCAATGGCAGTTGTAGCTGTCATGAAAAGATATTTAGGTAAGGACGACTTCTTCAGCAATTTATGTTTATAATGGAGTTACTCGTACGTTATTATGATGTTAGGAAATGTATGTAGTGATAGGATTGAGCTTGTAGACCTAATATAGGAGATTAGCTTGTATTGGTAGAATAATATTAAAAGGGGTTTTCTGATGAAGGCTGGTAATACTGTATTAGTTATTTGTGAGCTCCGTTCCTTTATTTTTGACAATTGTAGTAAATTTTTTATTGATATTGAATCTGATAAGCCTTATCTGACTCCCTAGTGTCGTTAGATAGTGGTGTGCTGTTTTTTTTTTATAATAATAGTGGTGTGCTGTTGAATAACTAAGAATTAGAGCTTTGAGTTGGTGAGACTAACTTTAATGAGGCAAGATGATGCAGAATAAATATTTTAAATTGAAAATTTATTGTCTAATATATATTTGCATCTCAATTTAGAATTAAATTTTGTAATTATTTTTAATCCATATAATTATGATCACTTTGACATATTGCTCGCCCAGGTCTTTTTAGTTTTTATACTAAAGTTAATTAAATGTTAAAAAATTTATATAACTTGTTAAAATTATCCTTTGATTGGTATGACTTATGAAAAAGTTTTTTTTTTAGAACGCGTAATTTCGCATTAAGAAATAAAGCTGTAGTTTACGAAGCTCTTAAGCATATAGGAGACTTACGAAAAAGTTATTATATAAAGTAAAAAAAAAAAATTGTGTAATAATGAGTACATCAATTTTATTTATTTTTTTTTTTTGCCTACTTCGTATTAACTAAATTTTAAGAATTTAATTACATCTAAAGTGAAATTTATTTGGATTTGGGAAAAATCAATGAATGATTGAACTAAGAGCTCTTTAATACAAAAGAGGATAAATTGAGAAAAATATGAATTAAATTGGTAATGAAGACATAACTATGCTTTTATTTAGGATTTAGCGCATGACCACTCACAGATATAATAAAATCAATATAATAATGTTTAATAAAGGATTTATAACAAATGATATCGTTTATATGTCATTAAAAACTAAATAATGTTAGAAAAATATCAAATACGTAAAAAATATCCAATTTATTTATTTATCAAGCATCAACCGCGGTCTGAATATGAATACACGATAAATGTTAATTGAGAGAGAACTGAGAAGTGAGAACTACCCAGTTAGAATCAATCCGTAATTTGAGAGTTGGGAGTTTTTAGCAGAAGGGTAAGGCAAGCTCTGGGTTGAGAAGCTAGCTATGACGCAGAACTGAGCTTCATGCTTTCCCATGGCTTCAATTTCTCTCTCCTTTTCTTCTTCCCTCCTTCCCTCTCCAATTTCTCAGGACAAATTTAAGATCCACCATATCCCTAACTCCATAACCTACAACTCGCCTCTTCGGATTATCCGCTGCCAAACTGCGCCTTCATCGTCGAAAAAAACTTCTTCTTCTTCTTCTTCTTCTTCCCCATCCTCTTCGGCTGCTAAAAAGAGGCACTGGAAAGTAGGTGAATTCCCAGGTGTTTCTGAAACTTCTTTGCCTGGCAGTCAGAGGAGGGTTCCAATTAAGAATTTGAAGAAGAAGTTGGACCGCAAGGTCAAGGCTAAGGCCTGGGTCAACACTGTCACTGAATGCTTGGCTGATAGAATTGATAAAAAGCAGTGGCTTCAAGCTCTTGAGGTAACTTGGTGTCTCTTACTTGAATTTGCTTCACAAATTAAGCACTTTGCTCTTAATATCTTATTTAGAACTCAAATGCCTCATATTGCGGACAAGTTTTGAATATAGAACAGTCAACACTCTCCCAGTTACTGTAACACAAGATTAAATATACATGGTTTAGTGTAGTTTAAATAAAGTGTTGCATTGCGAATGATGCAGTTTAATTTTTCATCAATGCTTTAGAGCTTATATGAAATTGAGGTTTCTAGACTTCATTCAGTTATATTAATCTCGTGGCTTGTTTTTCCAATTGAGATTCTTGTGAATTAGTAAGTAATAACTGAAATGATAATTTTTCTATATGGTTAAATAGAATAGTCAACACTCACCAGTTAATTTAACACAAGAATAAATATACTTGGTTCAAGTGTATTTTGAAGTGTTTCATTGCCAATGATGCAGTTCAATTTTTCTTCAATGTTTTAGAGCTTATATCAAATTGAGGTTTCTAGACTTCATTCAGTTATATTAATCTCGTGGCTGGTTTTTCCAATTGAGATTATTGTGGATTATTAAGTAATAAATGATAATTTTTCTATATGGCAATATATGGTTAAATAATCTAAATGTGCAGGTATTTGAGATGCTTAGAGAGCAACCCTTTTACCAACCAAAAGAAGGGACTTACATGAAACTCATTGTATTGCTTGGAAGATGTGGCCAACCTCAACGTGCCCATCAGCTTTTCAACACTATGGTTGAAGAAGGTTGTCAGCCTACTTCCGAACTTTACACGGCTTTGCTTGCAGCTTACTGTCGCAAGAACCTTATTGATGAAGCCTTTTCAACTCTTAATGAGATGAAGAACCTCCCCCTTTGCCAGCCTGATGTTTTCACTTACAGTACTTTAATTAAGGCTTGCGTGGATGCTTTGAAATTTGATTTGGTTGAGTTGCTGCATGAAGAGATGGCGGAGAGGTCTATTACCCCGAACACTGTCACTCAAAACATTGTCTTGAGTGGATATGGCAAGGCAGGGAAGTATGATCAGATGGAGAAAGTGCTGTTAAATATGCTGGATAGTACAACATGCAAACCTGATGTGTGGACAATGAACACAATCATCAGTGTGTTTGGTAACAAGGGCCAGGTCGATATGATGGAGAGATGGTATGAAAAGTTTCGTAACTTTGGGATAGAACCAGAAACTCGCACTTTTAATATTTTGATTGGTGCTTATGGAAAGAGAAGAATGTATGACAAGATGTCCTCTGTGATGGAGTACATGCGCAAGCTTCAATTTCCTTGGACAACTTCAACTTATAACAATGTGATTGAGGCATTTGCAGCCGTTGGGGATGCTAAACATATGGAATGTACATTTGATCAGATGTGTGCTGAGGGTATGAAGGCTGATACCAAGACTTTCTGCTGTCTTATCAACGGTTATGCTAATGCAGGTCTCTTCCATAAAGTAATTAGCAGTGTTAACTTGGCCAAGAGGTTTGAGATACCTGAGAATGTCTCATTTTACAATGCCATCATCTCTGCATGCGCAAAGGCTGAGGATTTGATCGAAATGGAGAGAGTTTTCAACCGGATGAAGGATAACCTCTGCCAACCAGATGACACTACATACTCTATCATGATTGAGGCGTACAGAAAAGAAGGTATGCGTGACAAAATTTACTATTTGGAGCAGGAAATGCAGATGATCACTGATGATAAAGTGAACAAGCTGATGAATGAAATTCATTTTGTTCCTACTTAGAATTCAGAGTGCACTACTTCCATACGTGTATATGTCCTTCATTTTTTTTGGAGCAGCTGTAGTCTTTTTTCCTTTTGAGGTGGGATGAGTTATCAAATGGGTGATGAAGCTTCATTTTCTGCGTCAATGATGGGTAGTCCTGCTTGACATTGCTTTTCAAGTGAAGTTTTAAAGAATTTTACTTAGGCATCTGTTGTACTTGACAAAATGGTGAAATCAGGGTTGTTCTTTTGTGAAGGTTTCTCATCTAGACATATAAGTTATTAACTTTTGTTTTAAGATGATTCATGGGCTGTAGATTGAGCAACTGATTCTGCCTCTGTCTTGGAAATGTTTGACCATGTCTTGTGGTGCCTTCATGAAAATTTCGTGGCATGCTAGGAAATTATTTATGAGATAAAAAGATATCAAAGTTGATTTTTTTAAAAAAAAATATTGATGTTGATGGTAAGTATAAACTGTCAATGATGAGATGAAATGGTGAAATTCCTTTGGAGAATGATTTGTTTGAACAGGAATCATTTGACATCAAATAGAATCCCCAAAGCTTTGTTCACCAAGCTGAATCTTAACTACAGTAGAAATTTTATAACTTTCTCCTGTGGATAAATGTTGATCTGTAGGATTTCCCTTGAGAGGTACCAACATACTCATGCTGTGTACTAACACCAAATCATTAGCCTTTATTATAATCTTCATATATTTTGTCATACAAGTGAGATGAGACTTTGCTACTCAGGCTAACCTGAGTTAGTATTTTTACAGTCACAAGGCAAAATAGCAAGGTTTAATGAAGATGGTGTGGGTGGGATTCCTTTTGTTCCTTGTGTGGGGGACAGTACCATGAAGAAGGGATTGAAGTTGGTAATTACTTTGTTATAATGGATTGCGGAAGAAACTTGCCAAAAGGCATGTGTTGTTTCCCCACCCACTCAGTCCTTTCATTCATTTTCACGTGTTCATAATTAAACTCTGACAAAAAAAAGAGAAATTAATCCTTTTGTTCTTAGAGTTTCAATTTAGGTGTAACTCGGTCCTTGAAATTTGATAAGTTTAAATTTGAAGGATTATGCTATAACCAAGTCAAAATTATGGAGACTAAAAGATTATTTTTTTTAAAATGTGATGAATGCTTTCTCATTTTAACGAGTCAATAACAACAAATTGGGTCATTCAAATTTGGAAGAAATTCCTCAACAAGTAATCTTATTATTAATTAAAGGATTTTATAAAGGAAGAGAATAGGGTGTAGGCTTTACATGAATGTTCTACTTTGTCAAAATTTAGCCTATGGTTTGAGGTAGAGAGAGATTTCTTTCGTGTTGATTTTCGAGATTGAACGAGAAACACGATCTTATAGTGGCTTCAAATTCTTTACGTTAAATAAATTATTGTATATTGCAATAATTGTACGAAAAATAAAGTGAATTATGTTCTCCCTCCATCCCTAAATATAATCATCAAATTTTTGAATGGGTTTGTCTCAAAACATAAGCTTCATTTTAATTTTGTTAAAGTATTTATTGTGTTTTTTTAACTTTACTCCTTAACTGTATTTATTGTATTTTTTACATCTCTCTCACTTGTATTCTTTATTAATAATGACATAATTAAAATAAATAAGTATTTATTACTATCAACTAATTTTAACTATTTGCGGGTTATTTGAATGTTAAGGGATAGACGGAGCATTTTATACCATATTTTAAAGTGCAGGCCAAGCCTTCCCGTTAGTCCATTACAGGTATGGGGTGACAAATATCATTAAGTTTTTTTTTTTCCCAATGTTTTCCCGTTACAATTTGGTGGTGGTGGTGGTTTTTCTGACATAGATGTCAGTGAATTTCCATTTAAGTATATTCAATTTCAATCTATAAATGATTTTTTTATATTATATAGCACAAGTGCACAACCTATAACCAGGAAACCATCTATAAACTTTAATACTTTCTCATGTAGTTAATGTAAGATATATTTTAAAAAGTTGATCTTATCATAAATATAATAATTATTTTTTATATTTTTTAATATTTTCTTACTTTTCCTAGGATATTTTAGAAAATACATGTTATATCAACAAACATAAGTAATTTTTTTAATTTAATCAAATCAGGTAAATATGTCTTGTATTAAATACTAGAGAGAGTATATACTCCATCTGATCCTTGTGATTTTTTTTTTTAAACTAGTTATAAAAATTTCTAACTGATTAGAAATTTCCTTTAACTTATGACTTTTATTAGATGTAATTTTGAGCTTTTAAAAAAATCATTAAGCTTAACTAAGAACTGTGCTTATAACAAGGTGAGGGAGGAGTATATAATATCTTTATATTTTAATACAATAAAGTAAACATATACTGATTTAATTTAATTATACTCAATTTAACATGATCCCACTACTACAACAAATCAATGGACCAAAAAGGAAAGGAAAGATCATGTCTTTGTTTTGATTCAATGTCTCTTGCAATTGTTTGGATCAATAAGTTTTATGGGTTGTAGAATTCTTTCTGAATCAAATGTTATAATTTTGTTGGCCATAGAGATTAAATATTATAATAAGGCCACATAAATTGAGAGAAAATAAGAAAACATCAACTCTTACGGAGATCTGGTTTCTTTCCCCATCCCTTCTTATCCTTTATTCTTGCTGTCAAAATCTTGATTCAAATGTCGAGAATTATTTTCCAAAAAAAATTCCTCCTCATCCCTTCTACATCTGTTTTTTTTTAAAAATATTTTTGAACCTTTAGATTAAGATTTTAAAGGTGAGGATAGAGGATGAGGAGGGATGGATAGAAAAGGAATGAGGAGAATATTCTCCTGTTACGAAGATGATAGGTGGTGATGGTGGTCCAATTCTGTACAAGTGGCACCAATATTACGGGCATATGCGAAATCTTTTTTTTAAAAAATAATTTTCCGAGAAAATCAAATATATCAATTATGCTCTTTTGCTTAATGCTTATTGTAAATCCAAACGTAAGGTTTCAGTAGATCCACCTGTTTGCATACTGATGAAAACTACTCGTATTCTCTCTCCCATCAACTTTTCTGACTCATGCATGGGCAAACATGAATTTATATCCCTTTTTTTTTTCAGGGTGAATTCACATTCTAAAAGGTAATAGTGTCGGTGACATTAAACCCAAAAATTTTAATTTTAAATAAGTTACAGTATTTTTAATGTGCAAATATTTTTCATGGGATATATTTATTTGTATTGTATGGTCTAATTTGGGACTAAAAGTCTATTTTGACCCAACGAGTATAAAAATTTCAAAACATATTTTGTTTATAAAACTATGAAAGACATGTATGGAAATCATCTTAATGTTAACAATTGAGAAATCAGAGAGTAGAGTCAAGATCTTCTGTCAATTGGGTGTGTGGTGACTTGAGACTTGTGATCTAGCTGTTGAAGTTCAAGAGTTATAAATCTAGTAAAGGGTTGCTCCAAAAAATTTGGAGAGGAAAATTGCTTTATTTTTGTATAAAAACTTAAAGAGAAAAATCTTTGTGACAAATAATTCCATGCATATGACAAAAATATTTTTCTTGTCTTTTCTGCTTTTGGAATACAATGTCTCTTCATTATGTAGGGAGAAGAAGAATAGATTATCGGGCTGGATTACTTTCCCCATCATTTTCTCATTATCCCTTATAATTTTTAAATCACATTCATCCAATTAATACAATACTACTTTTCTCTCACTTTCTCAAATCAATGGCCCAGATTTGACCAATGAGAGAAAAAGAGAAATGAGATAAGGGGAAGATCTCCTTCCTAAATTATCACCTCCCGTTGTTAGATCTTCCTAGTTATGTGGAGTTGGAGGTTCGAATCGTGGGATGTACTATTTTTCTTATTTTTAATATAAAATATATTTATAGTGTTAATCTTAACCCTAAATTTGTTTGGATCCTCTATTTTTGTTAAAAGTTACTTTTAAGCTAAAAAAAATTAAAAGTTGTTTAATAATTATATACATTTTTTTAGCTTAAAAGTGATTTAATAATTGAAATAAAAAATAAATGGTTTTGGCGGAAGCCGCAATCAGGGTTTGACGGCGGCGGTTCCTCTCCGTTCACTATCCCTTCAGCTGTGAGAACAATTTTTCTTCATCTTATTCTTTCGAAGCTTTGACGAATATATGAAACCAATCACCAGAGATTCTTTTTGTAGCTATGAATAAGAATTCTTCATATTTGTCTCCCCCAGGGGCGGAGCCACACTAGTGTCAGTGGAGGCAAATGAACCCATAAAAAAAATATATATGACTTGAGAGAAATTAATAACAACATATATAGATAGAAGAGTTGGTTAAGACTTTACAAATTCACCATATAATCACGGGTTCGAACCTCTAAAGCTGCTTCATCCCTTTTTTTCTCCTTTTCCCTTTCCCTTTCTTCATTGTGTCCTGTCCCCATTCGATTCACTTTCCCCTTTTCCCTTTCCCATTTCTTCATCCATCCGAAATCCTTTCCCTTTCCCAGAGCTGCTCCGCCACTGCTCTCACTCGATTCGTCCCTTTCCCCATTTGATTCCGAATCACTTTCTTCTTTTCCCTTTCCCATTTCTTCATCCTTTCGTCCTGCCTGCTCTCTCACTCTCTCCATTCGAAATCTGGAAGCAATCACTCCGTCTCAGCTGTCAGCTCCGCCCTTGGCCATCACTCTCGTCGGTTAGTTCGTCTCCTCTCTCGGCGACGGCAATCAATTTAAAAGGTAAGTTTGTAGCTTTAATTTTCCTTTCATCCGCTTGAAATTGCTTTGGATCTCCGTCTCTGTTTTTCAATCTGCAATTCCTGTCGATTTTCACTGCCCATTTCCGTCAATTTGTGTAATACCCCAGATTATTATTATTATTATTATTCTAATAATAATAATGATGATGATGGTGATGATGATGATGATAAAAAAGTAAAAGTAATAATAGTGATAATATAGTATTAGTTTAATTTTATTAGTTTAGATTAATTTGATTAGTTGTTAGTTTAGATAGATTTGATTTTATTAAGTATAGATTTATTGATTGATTTAATAGAATTTAATAATGTTTGTATTATTTTATCATTTATTAGATCAACAGTGTAATACCCTAGATTTTATTATTATTTTAATAATAATAATAATAATAATAATGAATACTACTAATAATAATATTAAAAATTTAAATTTAATAATGTAGTAAAAAAATATAATAGTAATAAATGGATAGATAAAAATTAATTTAAATTAGAATCTAATAAATGATTTATCACTATTTTATTAAACTAGTAATAGTTAAAAGCTCAACCCACAAAGCCCAGCTAATAACTAAACCCTAAGAGTCTAATTATAAGTTAGGTTTAATCGTTCAGTAACTCTCTTCCTCTGAAAATTCCTTACGGCAAAGTTTCCCTTCTAGGAGCTTAGCAACCATGGAAACCAGGTAATCATAATCCCTTGAGCAATAAAAATTAATTATTGGTAGCGTTAAAGCGCTGATTATAATTAATTGATTGTAATTCTAATCCCTAAGAAATTGTATGTTAATGAGTACATTGTGGGAGTTTCTGATTCGCCAACCTATATCATTGATTAAGTTATTGTAATCCTAATCCCTAGAATAATAGGAATTAGTTGTTATATATATGTCGGTCTCCAATTTTTGTCATTGAAACATATTATATGAGAAATCCATTCTTCCTAATATTATATAATATATAATATAACATTAGCAACTAGATAGATTATATTATCCACCTAAATCCATGAATTCATGCCTCTTGACTTACGCATAACACAGACAATCCATATTTTCCACGTACATATCCATTCATGCTTCTTGATTTGCAAGTTTGAATATTATTATGCTGTGTTTACATATGTATATATTTGCACATTCCTTCTTCTCAAATCACGTGATTGAATGGTGTATGCTGTCCGAGAAAAAAAAATGGTATATGCTGTAGCTTCGATTTTGTTTTGTTTTTTTTAGATTAATGATGTTTGATTTTGATTCACACACATACACACAAACAAAACAAATTGATAATACACACACACACACACACCTGCAAGGAGAATGGTGTGAATATTAATAATGTCCAGGCATTATTATGATGATTTGGTGCGTTCTATGATTGATGGATTTAATTTGTATTGTATTATGCAATTCAACTTCTATCCTTATTGATGAACTTGTATCATACGTGTATAGAAAGAATTAAGGTTACAAAATAGCTGCCGCCTAATCTCAGAGATCAAGTAAATCTAATTGAGTCAAATTGTAATCTATTCAGTTATTCCTAAAATTATGAGGAAATTAAATCCTAATAAAATAGGATATGAATATATTTTATGTTAAAATATTTTATCCTATAGTTAATTAAATAATAAATTAAAAAAATGTAGGAAGAGTCTTTTGTCTTCATTAATGCATATGTTTGGTTTTTATGAGTCTAAACTATTCAAAATAAATTATCAAGTGGGAGGATAGCTTTGGGGTGGTACCTCCCAAAGTGATGAACACACACTCTAGCTTTATGCCTTTGGAAAAAAAAAAAAATTATTTGATGTGAACCGATATATCCGTTCTTCCCAAAGTGGTGCTTGGCAGGATATCTGGGGCACTAGTAGCAACTTTGGGAAGAGGTGTGCACACTAGGAAGAAAGTGATCTATGGCCAATTTGATGATGATTTGTGACTGGCAGGTTTCCGGGTTACAGGGTAGACTGGCAAGATATCCGGGTCTACCATGGTTTTCTTCTCACTAGAAAACTCTAAAAACAATGACACATTTTTAATTTATACATAAACACATATGACACATTTATTTTATTTTATAATCCCTTATTTTATTTTATTTTGAGATTAATTTATTTTTATTTTGTAATCATTTTATTTTATGTTGGAATTAATTTATTTTACAATTCTTGAATTTTATTTTTGTAATTAATTTATCTTATTTTATAATTATTTTATTTTAAAATTAATTTAATTTATTTTCTATTTATTTTATTTAAAGTCATATCAAATTTATTTATCTATCTACTTATTTCTGCTTTGTTTTATTTTCATTTTATCCTTATTTAATTAGGATTACCAGCGTTTGCTGATGTGTGTATTTTTGGGCTGCGATGATCCTTCGGGTGAGCAGAATTTCAGTGAACAGGTTTTAAAAACTGGGGCTAGCAGTGAGAATGAGGATGACGAACAATAAATTTGCGTTATTTACTTTCTTTTCATTTATTTTCTTTTATTTTATTTTTTGAAATAAACATTCTGTTTAAGTTTAGACTTATTTCCAGTAATAAGAAGCCTTGCACTTGTCTCATACAAGTGCGGCGGTGACACCTTCCCAAAGTAGTTTATTTTGGGTTTTATTATTATTTATGAAAACTATCGACATTTTATGTTATTTAAATTTTAGAAATTTGGGAGTGTTACAATTTGTCTGCAATTTGTGATGAATCCAGACTGGAAAATCGATATATGTTTGTTTGTCTGCAATTTGTGATGAATCTAGACTGGAAAACTTAAACCGATTGTGATGAATCTAGACTGGAAAATCGATATCTGTTTGTTTAACTGGAAAATCAATTTGTCTGCAATTTCATTGTTATTAGATTGGCTGCGTGTTCACTGTGTCTGTATCTTTATGTTTGTTTTGATTTTTTTAAAGAGAAATTTGGTTCCTAATTAGCTATTCAAATTGCTAATTAGGAACCAAAATTTATAGTAACTATGTTCCTAATTTATAGTAACTATAGAATGGTTGCTAATTTATAGTAACTATAGTAATATGGTTCCTAATTAGCTATTCAAATTTATAGTAACCAAATTTAAAAAGAAATTTGGTTCCTAATTAGCTATTCAAATTCCTAATTAGCTATTCCTAATTTCATTTATAGTAACTATAGAATGTTGTGTCCCTATATGGAAAAGATACAATCTTATAGGTTTCGATTGAGGAAGTATTGAGATCTGCTTTCCTATAGGTTGCAACTTGTTATTTAATCTTGTTAAACTTTTTTCCTTTTAGAAAATGCATTAATTTAAAACTTTCCTTAAAAAAAATTTTTGGGGGCAGCCCTTACACTAATTGTGCACCCATAAATTCTAAATCCTAGCTCCGCCACTAGTCTCCCCCCGTTTTGCCCCCTAGGACATTATTTATTTGAGCTTATTTCTCTTAAGCTTTGTTTGGGAGTTTAGAGGAGAAGGAAAGGAAAGAGATGTAGGGAGTTTGAATGGGAGGAGAAGGAAGAGAAATGGAAGATATTTTATCCCCTTGTCTGGGAGTTAAAAAAATAGTAACGGAGGAAGATGGAGGATTAATGAGTTATTTTCACCATTTTGTCATTTTATTTTAAAATTAATAAAATTAATATACTTTACAAATAGATTTAAATTTGAATTTTCTAAAAAAATTATGGGAAAATTAAAATAAAGGACCAAAATAAAATCATATTTAATTAAAAGGACCATAAAAATTGTAATTATCAAGAAAGACCAAATAAGTTAAAAAGTACTAAATTATCTTTTTGCTTTCCTAACGCAAAAAACAAAAACCAAAGTACATTCTTCCGTCCTCCCCTGAATATCAAGGGGGGGCTATTTGGAAATCCAGTATTAGAAGTTAAAAATAATGATTTTTGGTAATCCTGTGAAAACAAAAAGTTAATTAGAACAAAATTGTTCTTGAACTTCATTACTATGCATACACTTTTACCAAATATCGTCATTTTTAATTTCTAATACTGAATTCCTAAATGACCCCACCTTGATATTCACGAGAGGACAGAAAAATGTGCTTTACTCTTTGTTTTCTACTCTGGGGAAGCTAAAAGGTAATTTAGTACTTTTAAGCTTATTCGGTCCTTTTTAATAATTATAATTTTTACGGTCCTTCTAATTAAATATTATTTTATTTAGGTCCTTTATTTTAATTTTCCCAAAATTATTTATGTAATTTTTATATTCAAAAAATATTTTCTCCTAAAAAAGTATTTTCTCTCTCTAAAAAATATTTTGTGTGCATTCCAACACTAGAAAAGAAAAAAGAAATCAGAAATAACAAGGGTGTTTTATTTAAACGAGGGTAAAAAATAATTAATCTATTTTTCCTCTTAAAACTTTCCATATTGGGGGAACTTTATTTTTTTAAAAAATGAAAGTTTTGGGGGATTTGTAAAAATCTTTTATTCTCTTCCCTCTTATTTTGAAAACCCCAAATAAAGGAAGGGACTACCAAAATCCTTCTTTTCTTTTCCTTTCCCTCTAAAATGTAGCAGTAGAACAAAAGACAAGAATTTCCTCTCACGACACACACAAAGAAAAGGTTATATGAACTATTAAAAAAAAAAGTTAAATGATATTTTATTTTTTAGAGGTAAAATAAGATTTTATCTCATTTTCCTACCTTATTTTTTGTTCAATCAAATAAAAATTTTCTTATCAATTCATTTTCTTTTCTAGTGGGAACCAAATGCATCAAAGCAAAATATTTTCCCTTCCATTCCATCCTTTTCATTTCTATTCTTTTCCATTTCTATCTTTTCTTTGATCCAAACGGGGCCTAAAGAAGAGAAGGAATTAGGGAGATTAAGGAAGATGACTAGGATGTTTTAGAAAATACATGTCACGTTAACAAACTCAATAAACTTCCTTAATCTAATCAAATTAGGTAAATTTGTCTTATATTTATTAAGAACAAAAGATGTACTTTGTCTTATACAAGAGTATACTCACTCCCTTCGGTTGTTTTTCATAGGCAAACTCTCTCTCTTTTGGGGCTAATTCTTAATATAAGTAACTTTTTCCTCATGTCTCAAAATTTAAACTAATCTTTCTTTTTCTGCCCCGATTAAAAACATGTCTTCATAGTAATTATAACCCACACGTTCTCTTTCATTTAATCATTTGTTACTCATTCTTCTTTTTGGTCAAAGGATACACACACACACACACACACACACACACACACACTGCAAACCAATACAATACTTGAAAACAAATACAAACAAAACCAAATCCAATACAACAAAATAGATCAGATACAAAAATAACCAAGCATACACTAAAGATTTAAGAGTAAAAGTAGAATCATGGACAATAGCGGCCTCCTCGATATCCAAAATTAAAAGTGACGAAAAAAAACTGTTGGTTGTAAAATCTACTCTAAATGACACACCTTCTCATAAGCATTTACTGCAATTAGAGTAGCTGAACAGGTACCCCATCTTACGGTGAAGAACCTAGAAAACTCAACCTCAGAACGAAGAAGACCCATAATGTCCTAAAGAAAACTCCTCTGATCAAGTAGATCTGGTGACCTTGACCACACACTTAACAGCACATCTCTAAATCTTCCCCCAAGAACGCAAATCCGAGTTACCAAGAGATAATCAGATCTAATAACGTTCAAACAGTCATCCAACCAAGTGGATTTGAATGCAAATCTTTCATGTCTTTTTACTTCTTGAGACAAGAACACCATCACAAAACTCAATACCACAAAAAACAGATAAAACTTACATTTGCAAATCAAATCTGGAGAAGGAGAGGAGAGGACTCGCCATAAAGACGAGAAAAAGCCACAACTGACAGAATTCAAAGTGAGAAAACAACAAATGAAAGATCTTGAAACTACAACTCTAACTCGTCTGTGGCACGAAAATGAGGCTCGCCGACGGCCTGTGATGGTAATTCAACCTGTCAGCAAGAGGTGTTGAAGATGTGGGCGTGAGATGGAGGGAGAAGAAGGAGAGGGTGTCGGCAAGAGAGAGAAGATTTAGACCCCCTATAGGGAAAAGAGAGACTAAAGAGACAAAGAACATCAAGAAGGACGAAAACCGGACACAGAGGGATGAGAGAAATCTCAAAGGAGAAGGAAACTCAATAACATGTATATTCAAATTATAAGAATCATTTGTTATGCATTCACTCTGATATTCTATACTCATTCTTTTTCACAGGGGCATATTTGAAAAAAAAAAAAACCTGACATTTTTAATATACTTATTACTTTTAACTAATATTAACCTCCATTTAGTTTTGTACGATAAAAAAAATTGTTTATAAGAAAGACTGAAGGGAATAGGTATTAGCTATAAGAATATAACCATTAATAATTTATTTTAATAAAAAATCACTAATTTAAAATTTTAAAATTTAAATAATATTTTCTTGTCTTTTTTTTCTATCATCTTTCTTTAATTTATCTCATATTTTGGGGTAAACGAAGCCAAGAGAGGAAAAATAAATGGCATGTGGCTATTTGATGAATTATTAGGCCCACACTGAGAGTGGATCTGGCTCCAGATTTTGGTTTTCAAGTGAGGGCTGCCACGTGGATGGATGACACCAGCAATCACTATAACTGTCCATAACTGCCCGTTGTAATTGATTTAAGCGGGTGTTTTGTTTCCCAAACCATGCCTATTATCAATTGCCAGCTCTTCATACCCCTACCGATGTGACGTCTTATATGGGGCACATCAGCATTATCATGGAAAATAAAATATGATGGTTAAGTTATTTAATATATATATATAATTTTTTTACTTTCATCCTTTTTAAAAAATGTACTTAATTATATTAAGAATATTATTGGGAAAATCTATATAGGGGCTCAAGTAATAGAAAAAAAATTCAAAAAAGGCCCCAAGATTATGAAAATATCAGAAAAGACTCTGGTATAAATTCATTAAAATTTTAGTTGTTAACGGGGTTGATATAATTGTTAATGGGGTTGATATAGTTGTTAACGTTTTAATGAATTTATACCAAAAAAGGTCCTAGGGCCTTTTCTGGTATTTTCAAAATCTTAAGGCATTTTTTGAAATTTTTTCTATTACTTGGGCCTCTATACAGATTTTCCCAATGTTATTTTAGAGAGTGGAGATATAATGAGTTGATAAAATTAGAAAGTGAATATTAATCACAAAATCAAAATAAGGAAAAAAAACATTAATGGAACTGGAGATAACTTGTATTATGGATCACACATTTCTTTTTAAAATGTTCTATATTGTGGACCGAAAGGAGTATAAGTGATCTGTAAGTCTCTTTGTAAGCGTTTTTTGAACCTGTTAATATGTTTTAACCTTAGTATGTTGTAAGTCTTTTTATGACCCAACTCACCTAAATTTTTATGTATTGGAAAAAGAAGAGACTTGGAGAATCATTAACATCTATTTGCCAATTTAATAGGGTAAAAGTGGAAAAGAAATCTTAGAAATAAGTTAAACTCTCTTTCTTAGTTGATTGGTTCCGATGATAAAGTATACCACAACCTGTTTTCCTCATTCACACTCACAATGCATGATTCTTCATCCCAATTCAGTTTCGTCATGCTTGCGTTGAGGAATGCCCCAAAACTTCAACCTCTATTTTTTTTTCTATAAAGAAAAGTTTTGGAGGGGTTCGACACCAGTCCCTTATCAAGGTTAGGGTACGGTCCCGGATTCTATGAGTATTTATTGGGGACTTACGAGATCACTTACCAAAAGAGTCCCAACGACGGCAGAGGGGATCGAACCCACGACCCAATGGTTTAGTCCTGGAACCCTTACCATCTGTGTCAACTCTCATATTTATTTTGTTAATAATTCAATTCACTATTCCATAACAGCTTCATGTGTTTTTCATTTTCCACATTCTCAGTTAGTTTCTCTTCATATAACTTTCGTGTTGATTTCGGTTTTCTTTTTAAGAGTCCTATTCTACCAAGACTATGTTTGGAAGCTTTAAAATAAACCAAGTTGTGTATTGTTTGTAACTACTCCCTCTCTCCATAATATAGTATGCTTCTAAAAAACTCTATCTGGTCATTATTATAAGGCACCAACTACCTTTAATCAACTCATTTAGTACTATTTTTCAATTATATCCTTATTTTTAACTCACTCTTTAAATTCATATAATTAAAGTAGGGGTAAAATTGAATATATTTATCAATTTTAGACCAATTTAATGACTTAACTTTCATTCATTGATCCGTGAGAAATGATGGTTGATGCCTTATAATAAGGACTAAAAGGGGTAATAGTTAAGTCCCAAATATAAGTTATTGATAAGATAATTAATGTTCATCTTAAAGTTTTATCCATGTAATTAATGTTCATTTTCAATTTTGTCAACTCCTTAAAATTTACAAACACATTTTTAGCCAGGGTAAAAGTGGGGGGGGGGGGGGGGGAATAATTTATGATACATTTAATGAGTTAATGATCATATGTTATTTTTCACAAATTAAATTAATTAAAGTGTTCTATATTATATATAATATAGAGGGGTAGTTTGTTGGGAAAATATTTCGGCAAGAGAGCCACAGAGAGTACTCAAAAAGAAGAATGAACAACACATGAAGATGCAAATTGGATAACACTTAAATGCCGACCAGTCTGCTCCATCCGATCCCCATAATAATAGAGTAGAGCGCACTTCCTGAATTTGTGACGCATTTAATGCCACCTTCCTCTTCATACAACTTGCACTCCCATTTTTGTTAAGAAAATGAGTTTTTCAGATTCAGTGAACAACATCTCACCATCCAATTACATATGGGATTTCAAAATCCTACTTTCTTGCTATAAGCATTTCTTGATTCCATTAGCATTAACCCATGCGAGTCTAACCTTTTTAATTAACTCGGTAATCTAACTCTAATTTGTAGCCTTGTTCTTTCTTGCAATAAGCCTTACCATCAAGCCAATTCACTTACCTATTTCTATGGCAGCATTTAGTTCTCCTCTTCAGACCAGCAATACTTAGACATGGCAAATGAATTGGAGGACGAAATGTTTCTTTATTGTATTTGGTAAATGGGACCAACAGATCTGGATCTCGCGTGATTCACCCGTGAGGTACAGCGCCAATCAACAAGGCAACATTCACCGACAAAAATAAAGCTTATACTAAATCGTATACTCTCTTTGATTTCATATCACTACACAATAATAATCAAGCATACAGTCTGAGATCTGAGAGTACATCTTGGTGCATTACCTAAAAAATGATACCTTTGAAGACAACATAGAATGAAAACACGTGAAAAAAGAGGGGAGGGAAAAAGAAAAACCAGAAAATACAGATCGAGAGTATAGTGATGAAGATAGACAGACAGACAGACAGATATAAATTATGGAGTGACAGTTTGGGGAGTAACAAAACTTGATCTCACAAACTTAAGCTGGAACTTTCTCCCACTTGAGGGGCTTCACTGTCTCCCATGTGAAGTCTGGGTCTTCCCTACCAAAGTGACCATAAGCAGCAGTCTTCAAGAACCTGCCATTTCCACCCCTCTTGAGGTCAAGGTGGATGGAGATCATTCCAGGCCTGAAATCAAAGTTCTCCTTCACAATCTTCAAAATCTCCTTGTCTGGGATCTTCCCGGTGCCATAAGAATCAACAAACACAGACAATGGCTCTGGCACACCAATGGCGTATGACACTTGCACCAAGCACCTTCTGGCAAGTCCATTAGCAACTATGCTCTTAGCAGCTTGCCTCACAATGTAGGCTCCACTCCTGTCCACCTTGGTCGGGTCCTTCCCTGAGAAGGCACCACCACCGTGGGCACCCCATCCACCGTAGGTATCGATGATGATCTTCCTGCCGGTGAGACCAGCATCGCCATGAGGTCCTCCGATGACAAAACGGCCTGATGGGTTGAGGTGGAAGATGGTCTTCTCGTCAAGGTACTTCTCAGGGATCACAGGCTTGATCACATGCTCCTTGAGATCAGCTGCAATTTCGTCATTAGTCACAGTCTCGTCGTGCTGGGTGGAGATGAGCACGGTGTGGACCCGAATGGGAACCATGGCTCCCTTGTCATTGTAGTACTCGACGGTGACTTGGGTCTTGCCGTCGGGCCTCAGCCATGGGCAGGTTCCATTCTTACGAACCTCGGTAAGCCGGGCACCAAGCTTCGTGGCGAGGACGTGGCTGAGGGGCATGAGCTCAGGGGTCTCGTCGGTGGCATAGCCAAACATGTGACCTTGGTCACCAGCTCCGATCTCCTCTGGCCTCTTGGTGAGATGGCCGTGGACACCCTGAGCAATATCAGGGCTCTGTTGTTCAATGTTAACGAGGACTTTGCAGTTGTCAGCATCGAGACCAACATCGTCGGAGACAAATCCGATGTTCCTGCAAGTGTTACGGACGATCTTCTCGTAGTCTACGTTGGCCTTGGTGGTGATCTCTCCGAAGACCATGACCATGTTGGTCTTGGTGCATGTCTCGCATGCCACTTTGCTGTCTGGGTCTTGTTCAAGGCAGGCATCTAGGACGGCGTCGGAGATCTGGTCACAGAGCTTGTCTGGGTGTCCTTCGTTCACTGATTCGGATGTGTAAAGGAAGGTTTCTGTGGCCATCTTTATATCTGCAAAATTATATTCAATGGAAAAAAGGAAAAACAGTCAGTGGTGCCCGATGAAAAGTTCAAAATCAAGCCTAAAACAAATTTCCCTCTAGCAAGCAAGACTCCGAAACCAGCTAGAAACCTTATAACCACCAAATTCCACTTTATATCGAGTTTAAAAGTTCATTCGATCGCCAAATCTAGCAGAAAAACCTATCCTAAATTACGAATAATCACAGGGCTTGGTAACTATGAGATGCAGACTGCCAAGCTTCGAAGCCAGTCAGAACACAAGAAAGCAAAATCCTTATTTCACCCAATAAATCTCATTTCCTAGAAGAAGAACACGCAATTGACAGATGAACTCCACCAGATCTGAAAGTCCCAAAGGGTATTTCCGTACAAGGCCGAGAGAATAACCGAATTTCCAGAGAAACCAGGGGACGAAATGCGATTAAGACTTCAATAACAGACAAATCCGAGACGGAACAGAGAAACAGAATCTCAGACTCATTTGGAGATCACAAAGAGAGAAAATGCCAAGGAATCCACCCCCAAGAAACGCATAATCCTAGAATCAGAAACCCAAGATCTAAAATAGCATATCAGCAGAATACCTTCGAGAGGTAATAGACGAGAAGTGATGCTTGAACAGAAGGAACCTCTTGGAGTTAAGACTGCTCAAGCGGTGCGAGTTGAAATGAAGCCATGGAGTCGCTATTTATAGAGACGAGGAAGCCGGAGGGCTGCCTCCTACTTAGACCCAGCCAAATCTTTCCCTGATCAACACTAACAGGGCTAGATTCATTCGTGGTAATGTGCGATTTCAATCCAACGACTGAAATTATTTCAACAAGTGAATCTCCGCTGTCCGTTGTAGTTGGTGAGATGACTGTATATTCCACGCGCCTTCATTACACGCGCTCCCCCCGCCTCACCTAACCCCGCCTCTGCCTCCTCCTTTCTTCGTTGTTGGACTTTCTCTGCTTGCTCACGATCCGGGTCTGACTTTTTTAATAAGACTAATTGATAATTGGGAAAATCTATAGGAGGCCTTTTTTAAGAGAAAAAAATTAAAAAAAAAAAAATTATAAAAATACTATAATAAGTTTCAGGACTTTTTTTGGTATAAATTCATTAAAATTTTAATTGTTAATAGGGCTAATATAGTTGTCAATGTTTTAATGAATTTATATCTCTAATATTTTCAGAAGTTTAAGGTTTTTTTTTGAATTTTTTCTGTTACGAGAACCTCATATAGATTTTCCCTTGAAAATTTTCCCCTGAAATAACGTGATTTTATAGGAAAAATTTCTCATAAATACCTATTTCAAAATTTATTTGTGAATGGTACCTGAGACTATGTAAAAATATGAGGTCCTTGAATGTGAATAATTGTGATAGTTGATAAAGGAAAATGAATTGCACAAAGGGAAAATATATTGCCTATACAAAAGAATGGATTGCATAAAGGAAATATAGTTTGCACATAAGAAGATGGATTACATAGAGGGAAGATCGTTTGCATATAAGATAATATCGTTTGCATAAAATGTAATTGCACATGGAAAACTAATTTTGCATATATAGAAGATGAATTACGTATAAGAGAAGATAATTTGTACTCAAGAAGACATATTACATAAAAGGAAAATTGTTTGCATATAATATTATTTACATACCTGACTAATTTTACAACACATGGGAGTATAATTGCACATAATTGAAGATGTATTGCATATAAAGGAAAGATATATTGTACAAAAGGGGTGTTTTCAGTATTTGTCTTTCTCTTGAAACACATATTTATACTTAAGGCCCCTACACTTATACAATATTCTAAGTCCCGATTATCAAATAAATTTTCAAATAGGGATTTATGTAAAATTTCCCCAAAAAATAAAATACTATTGAAACTTCAAAATCTAAAATCTATCTTATTTACTACAAGAGTATATGTATTAATTATATGGGATAGGATATTCTTACTACCATTTTTTATTACTACCACTTTTTCACCGTTAGATCAGAATCTTATCTATCTTTATCATTTCTCTCTCATATTGAGATTCTGATCTAACAGTGAAAAAGTGGTAATAATATTGGTAGCAACAAAAAATGGTAGTAAGAATATCCTATTCCTAATTATATTTGAATATCAATTGACAACTCAAGAGTATATGTATTAACTACCTGAGTAGCAACTCACAACTTATTTTAGGAAAAAAAATCATTGATTGAAAATTTGAAGTTCTAATGGTATTATATTTTTTCTCCTAATTTTATCTATATGTAATTAAAAAAATATATTATATACTTTTTTAAAAAAAAATAAGTCATAGAACCTATTTGGGTTAATAGTGGGAGTAGTGACTTATTTCTTATCTGACTTTTTTAGAAGTTCGGTAGGAAAAAAAAAGTTATATTGTAAATATGATTTGTATTTGAATTGATAGTGGTAGAAGTGGTAGAGTCCACGTCAAAAAACTAAAAGTTTTTCAAAAAAAGTTACCTCATTGAGTTTTTTCTTTAACTAGGTTTTCGTAGTTTTTAAAAAAGCCCAATAAACTTAAAGCTCAACCCAAACATTTCATTTAAAACTTTTTTTTCTACTAAAACTATTTTTTTTTCTGACTTTAAACTATTTAAAGCTCTCTCCAAACAAGCCCATAGTCTTTAGCACCTCTTATATTTTGAAGATAAATTTTATGGAAAGATAAATTATCTTTAGTTATGTGTAACATAAATTGAGTTATACTTAATTGTATTACTCTCGTTGGAGATGGAGATAAGTTGCACACGTGTCTTTAAATTGGACAATAAATTTTACAATAAAATAATTTTCAGCCATTTTCTCTACTTTTATTTGTTTCCTTTTTTACTAAAACACAAATCCATTTTATACACAAACGCACATATCTTTTTTATTAAAATCTTCACATTTATGATGTGATCTCCTGTATTAATTAATTGTATTTAAGAGTTCTAAATTTAAATTAATCTTAAAATATAATTATTTGAACTAACTAATTCGGTTTATCATCTATCGGGTTGTAACATGTGAACCTAAGTTTTTTTAAACCTTTATGCATTTGTCGAAAATTCTTATATTTTAGATGTTTTTTTAATTTTTAATTTTGTTTTCATTTGTTATTACTTATTAGCACAACCTTGACGTCATTCGGTATTCAGTTCGATTTTTTGGTAAAAGCCGAAAAAACCAAAAAATTAAAATACACACATTCTCAATACCAAACCGAAACCGAAGTAGTTAAAAAACTGAACCAAATTAATCAAAATATTTCGGTTCGGTTTTACAATTAATTCGGTTTTTGAGTTTTAGTTGGGCCTTATTGTGGGCCTCTTTGTCTTTTTTTTTTTTTTGCGAAAACAGAGACTAAAATGCTTAGAGCAGATGAGTTTTGTTGGGTTAGGCCTCTATATCTTGTCTACCAAATGGCTCAACACATAACCTCCATATTTTTTATCTAAAAAAAACCTGTATATTTTGTTTATTCGTTGAAAACCGAATTAATTTTATAAAAACTGAACCGAAAACTGATAATTAAAATACACCTATTTTACCAACTAAAAAAAAACGAAACCAAAAAACCGAATAGCCTTTAATTTGACTTGGTTTTTAGTTTCGGTTTTAATTTGCTCACCCTTATTGACGTGAGCGTTTTTAAATAAGCTGATATCAGTATTAAGGAATAATTGCATGATCTATAATAAAATAACAAAACAGGAATAATTCAAATTTGTATAGAATATCCAAATTGGTAGGCACGTCATAATTAAAAATATTCTTCGCCAAATGGGAATATACCAAAGAAAAACAAATAATAATCATTGACAAAGCAAAAACCCATCGTCCCATTTAAAAAATGGAGATATAAAACTCCTTGAGGCGGAAAAAGTATTTTTAAAAGCACTGTAATAAAATCCAAAGGAGAACGTGAGAAATTGAGAACAGAAAAAAATTGTTCCACAGAAAAAAATAATCAAAAATAATTTGGAATATAAGATGCCTCGCCTATGCCAGACCAAAAAGAGACTCTGACTCTGTACTCTTTTATTTTTTTTTCTTTTTTTGCGCTCAAATTCTGTACTCTTTTCTAAAGGGAAAGTAACACTAATAATAGAATCATATGCCTTATCTCATTTCAAAAAAATACAATTTTATTTTGCTCATTCCAAAAAAAAATTCATATACATGATTCACCTCCCTAGCATTTTAGATCCAATATATATATATATGCCCCTCTCTCTCTATATATATATATATAGTTTGATTGTGTTCTCTAATTTTACATGTTCATAGTTTTTTGAACAGTATTATAAGCAAATAATTAAGAAACGCTATTTAAATGATTATTTGAAAAAAATGACTAAATTAATAAATAAATGGTTAAAAATTATTTTTAAATACAATTATCATGAACATAAACGTCGTCTTCTACATTTTTTTTAAAAGAATATTTTAGAATACATGGCGCTCTTAAAAAACATTTCAACATGTTGAGTGCATAAAAAATTATTTTAAAATACTTGTTACTATAAAATTATTTTAAGGTATTAGATGTAATTTTTTTTTTCAAAAGAAAAAGATGTTGTCTATATTTTATTCTTTTCTTAGAGATTTTGAAATTTTATTGCAATCAATTGTAACTTTTAAGAAGTAAAAATATACAATATAGCTCATTGTTTGATAAAAGATAAATTTTCTTATTATGTTACTCATTTATTTATATTTTTTCGGATAGAAAATAAAAAAATCTTAAAAAATATCATTTAAACTTCAAAATCTTATATAGTTGATTTCATAATAAAACGAGTTGTTAATTGTTTTCATTTTTTTTCCCAATCTTGATATTTTTAATAATTTTAAAATCCAAGTAATATTTTTCTGTCATTTTTACAAACAAATAAAATATATTTCATTATGCCAAAGCCATTTATTTATTTTTAAATGTAATAGTTAAGTGGTAACATCGGAAATTGTGTATCTTATTTTATAAGAAAGATTTAAACCTTGTTTATTGTTTATCCTCCACTCTCGTTTTCACCTTCGTTTATACTCCACTTCATTCTTGTTATTTAGTCATTAAATTGTCGCATGCGTGCATGACACTTTTTGTTTTTGCCAAAATTTTATATAAAAGCTTCTCAAACTCTAAATATTAAGTCAATTAGAGGTTTTATTTTGATCATAAATATAAGATTTAGATTTATTTTGCCTAACAAATATTCAAAATAGCTAACGTCACTCTTATATTAAGATGGGAGGGAATATTAATAAATAAGCATTTCAGAGTTAGGTTTTTATTCACCGGTTAGGTTGTTAAACCATGTTGCCTACCATCATGAAGGAACCAATTTGATTTGGTATATTTCATGATAATTATATAGGCTAGTCAACAGAGTGCTGTGAGAATTAAGTTGACTTATGATTTTTAAATTATTTGTTTAATAAAATTCGATTATTAAATTACGAGTTTATTTGGGACGATTCTAACAAGTGATCCACGGTGATTATAGACCCCGAAAGAACACTGGTGTATTTTTAGTCAAAGATTTTGAGACGCTAATTAATTAAGTCACCAAAATTAAAAAATGGAGAGCTTTTGAACGTTTTTTTTTTTTTTTTTGAGGTCAGTAGCTTATTTTAAAGTAAAAATGAAAGTAGAAAATGATATAGATTCGTTACGGAAACCACAAGTAATTGTTTTCTTCTCTGGCCATCACATGCAATTGCTTATATGAAAGCTTTTTGCTTCTTCTTTTTATTTATTTATTTTTAATATTGATCCCCCTTTTTTGCCAAAGGATTTTTACTTTTTTTCTTTTTAACGAAAGAAATCAGGGGAAGAAATATACTTGTATGTGTATGTAACCATATATTCGTCAACAATAGAAGATGTGTTCACATTTTTAATCGGGAAAAAACACACATTTTGCTGAGAGTGATATATATATATATATATATGAGCAAGTTATTTATGAATAGAAATAATCTCACCCATATCAATAAATTTTTTTTATATATACAAGAAAAAGTTTTGGAGGAGTTTGACGGGAAATTTTTCAGATTAATCCAAAAAAAAAAAAATTGTCAAATTGGGCCACTGTTTAAACATTTTGCCAAAGTAACCCATTTTGTGGCACACGTGGCGTGGTGCCATTGCGCAATGTGGCGCTACCACGTGGCACGCCACAAGTGGCGCCACTTGTCTTGGTAGGCCACATAAGTGACACCACTTTAACAATTTTTTTTTAAATTATTATAATTATATATGATTATATTTAATATATATTAAATATAATATATATTATTTTATATAATATATATATATATATATATATATATATATATATATATATATATCATATTTTAAAATGATGTGATATATATCACATTCAAAACCAGGTCAACTAAGTGTTCGCGATTTCGAAATTTTTATGAAATAATTCTTTTAAAATTATGTCTTATTTTCAAAAAAAATTTCTCCCGGGGGCGTTGCCCCTTGATCCCGCCCACTAATCGGCTAGCGGGACCGCCGTAGGGTTTCGGCTGATTGTTCCTAGCGTGAGAAATAAAATCATGATATATTATATATACATTATATAATATATTTTTTTTTCAAGGAAAAAAAATAATATATTATATTAATAAATTACATATTAAATTATATAATCTAATATATATTCCCTCCGGTCCTAATTATAGGACATATTTAACCGATTTTGGGGAGATTAAGAAAATGAGTTAAATTAGTTAATTTTATTCATTTTCCTAAAATATCCTTATATCAATTTTAAGTGACACTAATAAAAGTGAATCAACAACACCTGCAATATACCTCTCTGATCTAGAATTTTCCTTTTCATGTTTTTTAAAATTGAAATAATGGTCTTACTATATATACATATGTGATACATAGTTACATACACACACATATGTATGTATTTATATATACATATATCTACACAACATACATGTATACATACATACATATATATATTTATATAGACACACTTATATATATGTGTGTGTAGCGCACGCACACACATGTATATATATGTATATGTGTTGTACATATATAGATTTATATTTATATATCTGTGTATATATAGACACACAGACACTCACATAATATACACACACATATATATATCAGTGTGTCTATATATATATATTATGTATGTATGTATGCAGACACACACAGATATGTATATATATGTATGTGTGTGTGTGTATACATTTATATATTTGTGTGTATATAGACACAGTGTGTGTGTCTACATACATACATAATACACACACACACATAGACACACTTATATATATACGTGTGTAGACCTTTACACACACACACATGTGTGTGTGTGAACATATATACATTTATATATTTGTGTGTGTATAGACACACAGACTCTCACATATCTATACATATGTGTGTGTAAACCTACACACATATCTATATGTGTGTGTGTGTGTCTTTATATATTTGTGTGTATATAGACACACACACTCACATATCTATCACACACACGTGTGTACGTGCGCGTGTGCAAAATTAATGTTAGTTGATCAATAAATAAATTAAAAGTTTTACTGACAAAAAAAGTGTTCACACCTACATACATTTACTCATCAAAAATCAAACACATTTGGGAGAATAAAATAAGGGTATTTTAGGAAGAAGTTAACAAAAATTAAAAACTTGTCCTATAATTAGGACCAAAGCTAACTCCTAAATATTGTCTTATAATTGAGACCGGAGGGAGTATAATATTAATATAATATATTATTATATTATGACTCGTAACTGGTCATCAGAGAGAGAAGCAAAAAAACATAAATACAACAGGATTGTCAAGGAAGATGATATTGTAGACAACAATGAAAAGTAAAGGAGTACGATTGTTGAGAGGGTAATTGTGGCTCCAATGACCAGCTTGACTGCATCGGAAGCAAATATCGGACGGACGGTGAGTTCTTTGAACCGATCGGTGATCTTGCTGAACAAGAGTGTTAGGCGAAGGGACTGGAAAAAGGGGAGACGATGAGAAATAGTAAGAAGAAACGTAGTTTTTAATGGGTATTGCGAGGTTCGAACGACCAAGAATAATTGTCAGTGGCGCTACCATGCTTTTAAAAACAACAGGATTGTTGAGGAAGATGATATTGCAGGTAGCAATGATGGGGATGAGCAAAATGATAAAAGTGAGATTGATTGGCAAAATGCAGAATTGCTTGTTGGTTGTGGTAAGTTCAGACTAGGTGACACCAAAAAAAAATGAGGACCGTGCTATGTTCTCTCATCAGATGCATACCATAAAAGGAATTGGCAAAGGAAGACATTACATGGTATATCCTGGTAAAGGGGAAATATGGGCAATATATAATGACTGGTGATGAAAGAGATGGTGTTCCTTGTGGATCTTTTGAACTTGATCCTGCTGGTTTGCCTATTGATCTTTTTAGAGTATATTATGTTAAATATATATGAAGATTTAATTCATATAATATGAAGATTAAAAAAGTAATGATTAAATCGTGCTACAAACAGCTACGATTTAATCACGCTAGGAACAATCAGCCGGAACCTTACGTCGGTCACGCTAGCCGGTTAGCGGGCCGGGTCAAGGGGCAGCGCCCCCAGGAGAAATTTGTTTAAAAAATAGGACATCATTTTAAAAGGAATATTTCATAAAATTTTCAAAATCGCGAACATTTGGTTGACCTGGCTTTGAATGTGATATATATCACATCATTTTAAAATATGATATATATATATTATATATAAAATATAATATATATTATATTAAATATAATAATTAAAAATTATAATAATTAAAAAAATTTTAAAAAAATTGTTAAAGTGGCGCCACTAATGTGGCGCTGCCACGTTGGCACACCACGTGTGGCGCCATTTGACATGGTGCCACAAAATGGGCTACTTTGGCAAAATGTTTAAACAGTGCCTTGATCTGACAATTTTTTTTTTGGATTAATCTGGAAAATTTCCCGGAGTTCGACATCAATCCTCCACCAAGGTCAGGGCACAGTCCCAGGCTCTTTAAGCACTTAATAGGGACTTACGAGATCGCCTATTGAAAGAGTTCCAGCAACGACAGCGGGAATCGAACACACATCCTTTTGAGACTTAATCAAATCCCTTACCATTTATGTCAACTTCCTTCTGCCACCCACATCAATATAGAGTTGGTCTAGTAGTATAAATCCCTATGGACCCCAAAATTAGCTTTACGCCCTGGAGAAGCCCAATAGGATAGGCTAGTTCGTCTACATGTGCCCATATTCAGATTCACAAATATAGGAATCACCCCTACCATTTGTCAGCTAACCATGGCTAAGCTACTTTGTAAAATGAGCGGCTTAGTCCAGGAAAGAGAACATCCCATTACTTTGTTATCTCTCTCCTTCATTTGCTTTCTTGTATTCTGCAAATATCAGTAACAAAATTACTCTTTATTTTCTTCCTTTTCGTTTCAATTACAATTTATTGCTTTATTTGTTAACTCTACATTGTTGGTATCCCTAAAAAAAATTCTTGCTTGCAAATTATTGCACAAACATGCACCATCAAATCATTCTATGTCTCAAGTTTGAGGTGGTAAAGGTAGCTAAGAATTCCGAACAAATATCGGATAATAATATAAAAAATAAATAATAATCTCACCCACACAACAACAACATACAATAACTAGAAAATTATTAATTGAGATGATAAGTTGGCCCATTAAAAAAAATATAATAAGCAATAAATATTTGATTTTTACTTAAACATGCGTGAAAAATACAAATGAAATCAAACCTTTCACTAGAGATTAATAAAATAATAACTTTCATCCGCTATCTTTTTTATACATGCACGTCTGAAAAGTCTCAAACAATTTTTCACTTTTTTTAATATTATCAAACACACACACACAAACTCAAATAATATGAAAACGAGGGGGTGTGAATAATTATCAAGAATTTAACTATTATATATATGTGTGTGTGTGTGTGTGTGTGTGTGTGTGTGTGTGTGTGTGTGTGTGTGTGTGAGTAAGCTGAGGAAGGTTGGAAAAGGTAAGGTGTGAAATTGAAAATTGGGAAAAGATAGATTGGTGCTGCAAAATTATTGAATTATTAGTCAGAACTGCAATAATAATATTGGATTTCTAATTCTTACTAAATGAGTAAAATGCCCTGACTGAATTGAAGGACACATTTAAAAGGTCACTAATAATATATGTATTTATATTAACAACATCAGATTTTTTTCATTAAAGACTTTACTTTCAAATTTGACAACTTCAAACATTCTCCACCTTCACTAACGATGGACTCGCCGAACTCCTCATTGCCGGACTCTGGCCTGTGCAAGCTCCCTCCGGACAGACCCCCAGCTGAAGGGCAAGATAACCGGAAAAAGAAAAAGAAAATGGAAGACATCCCTCAGGCCATTATGGACGATACTATGGCAGAAAAGGAACCTGATCAATCTGGTGAAGCAGAGAACTCTGACAGAAAAGAAAAGGAAGGCATGAAAGAATCCAATATCCCAAAATTCCCATCCTATCGTGCCTCTCTAATGGGATTTAATGGGGTGGCTCACAGCAATCATATAATGGAAGAGGAAGATTTATTCACCGATGACAAGGAAATTAGCTGGAAAATTCCTGAAGAAACAGAGGAGATGAGAAAGCTTATGGAAATGTATCCTATGGCACCCTGTACTGAAGAAGAGTATAATGAGTAGTGTGAGCCATGGAATTACGCCCTTATTCTCACGGTTCTGGGCAAGAAATTCAATCTCTTTGTACTAAAAGACCTCTTGATTAAACTCTGGGGATTTTCCAATTTTGAACTCATTGATATCCCAAATAATTACTTTGTTGTTAGATTTCAAGATCAAGAGCTATGGAGATCCCACTATAGAAAAGTTCTTTATGATGGACCATGGGTGATCAGGCAACACAGTGTGTTAGTTCAGAGATGGACACCGTACTTTAACCCTTACCAGAATCCTTTAGGCAGAGTTGCAACTTAGGTTCGTATTCCTGATGTTCCAATGCACTGCTACAATAGGCATTTCATCTCCCGGATAGGAGACAGGATTGGACGCACGCTCAAAGTGGACTTGAACACCCTCCATGACTATCAAGCTTCAATTCTCAAAATACAAAGAGGGAAGTTTGTGAGAATCTGTGTTGAATTGAACCTTCAGAAAAAGTTGGTTCCTAAGGTAATCACAACAGGGTCAATCTTCAATGTAGAGTATGAGGGACTTACCCTTATTTGTTTCTCTTGTGGAAGGTTTGGCCACAGAAAAGACCAGTGCCCCCATAAGGGCTCTACTTCCGATGGACTTGTGAGAGACCAACCTCCGCCGCATCATCCACAACAGCCCACAAATAAGGCGCCGGTGAAAACTCCGGCAGCAAGTACGGAGGAGACCTTTGGACCTTGGATGCTGGTTAGCCGATGAGCTCGCAGATCTCGTCCTTCTCAACGGGCAGATTTCCAAGCTGGGCATCGGTCCTCGGGGATTGAATCTGGGATGACGAAAGCGGTAAGCCAAGGTTCGAGATTTGCAGCGATTGTATAATTGGGAGATGGAAACATGACACCCGAGGACGACGTCGAGACTCACGCTTTCAGACGAGATGTCGAGAGTAGGTATGAGGCAAATCAGTTTGGAGTAAGGAAGGAAGTAAATCAGTCCTCTTTGGTTAGGAGGATGGCTCAAGAATCGAAGAGAGACCCAGCTGGCAAGTCAAAGGGCCAAAAGTTTGAGTCAAAGTTGAACCACAAATTCCAATATAGACCAAAAGAGTCTGGGCCCTCCAAAAACGCTAATGGGCCGACCACCTTTATGGATTCAGCTGGACCGAGCTATGCAATTGTGGATAATGATCCGAAATTATTAAATGCAACTGAGGGGCCTGTTGTGCTGGGTAAACCTTTGGGTCATGTTCAAAATGTTGGGCCTGTCGTGCAAGCTATCACTTTGGGCCATGCTGAGTCTATATTGACTCCAATCCAGATACATAAGGGAAGCCCCAATCTTAATAATGAGGTGGTCCTGCATTTAAGTAGTAAGAAAGCCTCAGATATGAGAAACAAGGGGCATCGTACCCATGCTATAGTCCATGGAAATCTCAACACTGTAGCTCAACAAAGTAATGGAGACCCCAATTATGTGAATATTGTGGAGCAAAATCAGGGCATTCTTCATTTCAATAATTTACAACCTCCTGACCATTGGGATCCAAATGAAGACGTGGCACCTGATTTCATGGAGGACTCTAGGACCGTTGTGCCTGAAACTCCTATTGAGAAACAACATGAAGGTGAGGGTGGATGCCCCAGGTAAGTATGCCTATCCCCTTTATCTTTATTATTTATTCATTTAATGATTGTTGCCTCTTGGAATTGTAGGGGAGCCGGTAGCCGGACATTCCCTCTTATTATTAAAGATATTGTTAATAAATATTGCATTAATATTCTTTGTCTTATGGAACCTCGTATCAGTGGTGAAAGAGCGGATAAAGTTTGTCATAAGTAGTGGTGAAAGAGCGGATAAAGTTTGTCGTAAGCTTGGTTTTAGCCATTGGATTAGGGTGGAGGCGAATGGGTTCTCTGGGGGTATTTGGATTCTGTGGAATAATGATGTTTTTGAAATTAGCTATCTTACCTCCACCACCTAATTGATTCATTGCCAGGTTAGAGAGCAAGCTAGTAACATTACGAACCTCATGACTGTTGTTTATGGTGAAACTAACTCAATTGCTAGAACCAATCTTTAGAGCTCTCTTCGTTCGTTGGCTTCTATTTCTACCCTTCCTTGGCTTATTTTGGGAGATTTTAATGCTTACTTGTCCCCAACCGACAAACTTGGAGGAGTCGATCCCTCTTGGTCCTCTATCCAGCAGTTTAGGGATTGTATCGATGACATCGCGCTTATTGAACCCAGGGTTCAGAGGGAGAAATTCACATGGGAAAGGCATGGATTGAAGGAGAGATTGGATTGAGTTTTCACTAATTTCAACTGGATTAACTGCTTCCCCAATGCCACCATCCGTCATGAGCTTAAGTTTAAATCAGATCATAGGATTGTGGTGGTGAACTCTAATTCCTCATCCCAGAAGAGGAAGTTTAAAAAAACCTTTTCCTATCAAATTGCATGGACGTTGGAACCTGGTTTTGAGGACATCACCAAAGAAGCTTGGCGTGATAAAAATTGGCTTTAGGGTTTGCAAAGTTTCCAAAAATCTGCTCTCGATTGGAATGATAACCGGGTGGGGAATTTCACTAGAAAAAAGAGAGAGCTCATTCGACGCCTAGAAGGAATTGATAGAAGTCGTAAAATGAATCTGCAAACTGGTTTGTTTAAATTGGAGAAGAAGTTATGGAATAAATATCACAAAGTGGGTTCCCAAGAAGAAATCACTTGGTTCAAAAAATCTAGATGTAAATGGCTTCAAGGGGGTGATAGGAATACGAGGTTCTTTCACGCTTCTACCAAGATTAAAAGAAAGAAGCAGAGAATTAGTGCCATCTAGAATGAAGCTGGGGAGTGGATAGAAGACCATGATACTGCAAAAAGTATGGCTCTCAACTTCTTCCGGAACTTGTATACCAGGGATGCTTCAGTAAAAGACCCTAGGGAGTGGTGTTCTAACTTTCCTACTATAGATACTAGTGAGTTGCAAAGGCTATCGAGAAAGGTTACCAGTCTTGAAATAAAAAATGCTACCTTTGCCATGGGTTCCTTCAAAGCTCCTGGGCCTGATGGCCTCCAAGCCCACTTCTTTCAATCCCAACGGAATGCGGTCGAAGGAAAAATATGTGACTTCATTGAAGAATGTTTTCATAACCCCGATAAGATTAAGAGTATTAACAAGTCGAAGGTTGTTCTTATTCATAAGGTTGACAATCCGTCCACATTAAGGGACTTCCATCCAATATCTTTGTGTAATGTGAGTTTCAAAATCATTACAAAGATTTTGGCGAATAGGTTTTGGGAGATTATGGCTCATCTTATAAGCCCCGAGCAATGTAGTTTTATTGTTGGCAGATCCACCTGTGATAATATTTTAATTGCCCAAGAAATCATTCATTCCATAAGGATGAAGGGCAAAAAGAAAGGATTTGTCGCCATAAAGATTGATATGGAAAAAGCGTTTGACAGACTTGAATGGGGCTTTATCAAGAACACGCTTACATGCTTGAAGTTAGAGGCCAACCTTATTGATCTCATCATGACTTGTATCTCTTCAAACTCAATGTCTATTCTCTGGAATGGTGATGAGAGCTCGACTTTTACCCCTTCTAGAGGTATTAGACAAGGAGATCCCCTAAGCCCTTATATTTTCATTCTTTGCATGGATCATCTAGGTCACCTTATTAAAGCTGAGTGTGAAGGCAAGCGATGGAAACCGTTCACTTTTAAAAGAGGCAGCCCCCACATCTCACATTTATTCTTTGTCAATGACCTTCTTCTCTTTACAGAAGCTTCTTGCTCTCAAATGATTGAAGTTCGAAAAGTAATGAAGAGCTTCTGCGAAGTTACGGGTCATAGAATCAATCTTCAAAAATCCCGAATGTTATGTTCCAATAATGTTAATTCTAACAGGGCTCTTGAGCTAAGTCATATGCTTGGAATTGGTATCACTTCTGATCTTGGAAAATACTTGGGGGTACCGATCATTCATAAGTGTGTTACAAAGTCCACATATCACCCTATTGTGCAAAAAGCCCGGAAAAAGTTATCGATATGGAAGAGCAAATTCCTTACTATAGCTGGTCGCTTGGTCTTGATCAATTCTGTTATATCCTCGTTACCTAGCTATTATATGCAATCTACTCTCCTCCCTATCTGCACTATTAATGAAATCGACAAACTTTCAAGGACTTTCCTTTGGTCTTAAGATGAAAATGTGAAGAAAATGCATTTAATCGCTTGGGACAAAATTACTCAAGCTAAGAAGAAGGGTGGTCTTGGTTTTAAGAACCTCCGTCGACAGAATAAGGCCTTTATTATAAAGCTCTGCTGGAATCTCTTGACGAACAAACAAGCCCTTTGGGTTCGATGTCTCTGGTCCAAGTATAACTTTGGAAACCTATTGGTGCCCAATGTTTCTAGAAAGCATAATCAATCCTTTGCTTGGAAAGCTATAGTTGAGGTTTGAGATAAGTTTATTGTCGGGGTTGGGAAGAAGGTGAATGATGGAGCGGGAACCAAGTTTTAGTATGACCTATGGCTTCCCCTGGACCAGCCCCTTATTACCTTTGCTCTAAATCCTGTATTGGTTAATGTGGATGAAACAATAAGAGATCAAATGTCTTTAAGCGGAAGTTGGGATATTCGTAGATGGCGAGATATTTTACCCTCTCAAATTATAAATATTATTTCCAAAATGCATCCCCCTTCCAGTAGTCACCCAGACTGTTTTACCTGGAGAGCTGCCAAAGATGGGTGCTTCTTTGTTAAATCTGCTTACCAATATCTTTTTGATTTAGGCGATTCCAATGGTAACAGTTTCTGGGCCAAGATGTGGAAGTGGCAGCTTCCTGAGAAAATAAAATTCTTCATGTGGCAAGTTGGCCATGAGCGTCTTGCTACTAACTCTTTTAGAGCCAAAAGAGGCCTCACAGATGGGAGCCTTTGCCCATTCCATTGTAATTGTGAGGAAAGTGTTATTCATGTAATCCGGGACTGTAACAGGGCTAAAAATTTTTGGAATCATCTTTTAAGGCCTAACTACCTTTCCCAGTTTTTTGCAGGTAATTTGCAAGGTTGGCTCAAATGGAACTCCAAGCACAATCCTGGAAGGGGAAGCTTTCACAACTTTCCTTGGCTAAGAGTATTTAGCCTAGGGTGCTGGATCCTTTGGACTACCAGATGCAAGCTTCTTTTCCAAGACCATAATACAAATACTAGGGAGATGCTCCACTTGTGCAATCATCTTCTTATGGAAAATACTGTTAATCAAAATCTAATGCATAAAGTTTTTCACATTGGCAGGGTTAAAGAGAGAGCTTGGACCCCCCTCCTGCAAACGTCGTCCGCATTGATGTAGATGGTTCCGTTCGACAACACAGTCAAGCAGCTTGTGGAGGTGTGATAAGGAACTCCCAAGGTATGGTTGATGGGATTCTCCAGATCCCTTGGGCTCCTTACAATCGTCGAGGCAGAACTTCATGCAATCAAGAATGGCTTGGAAATGGGCCACTGGATGGGATTGAAGGATATCATCCTTTATTCAGACTCGCTCGAGGCCATTAACGCTATTATGAGGGATTGCCCTACTGATCACCCTCTTAGAGGCATCATTGGGGAGACCAGAGATCTTCTGTACCAAGACTGGAGTGTGGAGATTCATTGTACTCCTCGAGACAACATCTCTTGTGCTGATTTTATGGCCAAAGGAGGCCACAATGCTCCTGCTAATGGGGAAGTCACCTTGGCTCCATCGATTCCTATGGGTTGCCGTGATATGTCTTTTATAGACCAGCTGGCTTGTCTTTAGTCTATTTGTTTTGTTGTATCAAGGGTTAGATTCTTATGATTTAGTCCCTTTGTAACTTTCAAGCTTCGGCTTGCCTTTAACTCTAAAAAAAATAAAAATTGACAACTTCATATCCTAAAAAAGGGAAAACATTTTCTCATGTTGTAGGAAAACCATTTTCTCATGTCACACGCACATGAAATGGTGGAACCCACATATACTTATATTAATTCATATATGTATATGTGAGTCCCACCATTTTATGTGTGTGTAGGAATTTTTTTTTTTCTCATGTAACATGAGAAAACCAAAGCACCCCAAAAAGTAGGATAATTTTTAGAGCATGAGTTTTAGGGTCAATAAGTACATTTGCATATATAGTGACAATATCAAATTTTATACTAACGGCTTTACTTTCATATTTAACACCTTAACTCAAGGCTATTCTGTTATTTGGTTATAATTGGGAATTTCGGTTTCCTACTTCAGTTCTGATTTTATATTTGATAAATTCAGAGCGCCAATTTATCTTTTCTTAATTGTAGTTATATTTTTCTAAAGTTCTCACTTAAAAATTCCTACCAAGCTTGACCATTTATTAATTAATTTTTAGGATATATTTATTGTGTGGGTAGTTGAGCAACTGGTGCTCCTCCTACCAAACCCCATGAAATTGACCTTTTTCCCGATCACCTTCTCAGTTCCACGTTTTTTAGGTCCACGCCTTATAACTTAAATTCAAATTCATTCTTCGATATTATTAAAATGGTTTTGATAGTCCTTCGGGGCATCCAAATCCAGTAAAATGAATTATGTTTGGCAAATTACGTAACAGAATCATGATTTTTAAAATATTTTTTTATAAATTAAGATAAAACTTTTCTTATATATTTATCTCATAAATCGTAAAAATTATTTTTAAAAGTCAATATAAACATGGACTAATACAAAGAAGGTCAATATGGCCCCTGCAAAAGGATGACACAAATAATTTTGATATAATGTTCTTTTCACGAATTGTGTTATTGTCCACACAGTCATTTCTGTTTAAATGCATCCAATAAAACTTAATTATAATTTCTGTGTATCACTTGATTTTTTTTACAATCACTTAACAGCAATTAAATGCTTTTATTTGTAATTTATAATTAGCATCATTTTGGTTTTACTTCTGATTTTTTTTTTTTTTTGGGAGGGGGGGGGGGGGATGAGAAGTGTTTTCTGGAGTCAGAATTTTCTACGATGATGGGATCTTTTTAATTGAGGTACGAACATGTGCTAAAATGCTGATTATTTAACTTAGTGTGAATTTCAGAACGTGCTTTATTTGTTTGATTGACCGTTGAATCAAAGTGATTAAAAATCAATGAGTGCTCAAATGCTCTTAATCATTAATTATAGTAGTTAAAATCTTGTTTTATCATTGTGATTTTACGTTTTTACGATTTTTTTATTAAATTGATTTTACTAATTTTCCAAACGTTTTTAAATTTTTACGATTTTATGTTTTACAATTTTTTATATCTATTCCGATTTTACGTAAAATCTCGTTTTTAACAACATTGCTCTTAATACACTTTGATAGTAATAAATAATTGAAGCAAAGTCTGGACATGGCATTGTATAATAGCCCAACACATTATGGAAAATTAATAAACTGTAATAATCACGAATCATACATAATATGACTTACAAGAATAGAACATGTATTTAATCATACTAATATAAAGATATGATGGTGCTATGACTTATGAGCATGCCTCTGCTATCCAATAATTAGTGTTTTAAAAAATATCTTTCATGGTTGAACAAAAAGTTTCGGTCAAAAGAAAATTCTTGAATAAGATATTAGTTAGTAAAACAATTATGTTTGAAAGTGCATTTTAAATAGTTATTTTACCTTTCTCGGCTTAATTATAAAGTAGGGTAAAGGTGTAAAAATGTACATAGGCTTTTAGTCAAAGTGCACCCAGCAGTAAATGCCTTTTTAAGGGGACAAAATACTCATGAAGTCTCAAAATAAGATCAAAAATACCCATGCCGTCTAAATGAGTTAACTGACGTTAAATTTCAGGTGGGCCCCACGCCATTTAAAAAAATTAAAATGCCTAACTTTTCTTTAATTCCCTACTTGTCCCTTGCCTCATTCTCTTTGATCGTGACTTGCTTCTTTCTTCTTCCTTCTTTTATTCATTTTCTTTTCAAACGCCGCCGGTATTGCAGATCATCCTCCACAGCGGCAAACAACGGCGGCGGCGTTTCTCCACTCCACTTTGCAGATCTAAATCATCGAAGTTATCCTCAACAAGGTCTTCTTCTAGATCCGTCGAATCATCCTCTACCTCGCATCGATTCTCTCTTCTTCCTAAATCTTGTGGTCGGTCTCTTTTCTTCCTTCATCTGGTGGTGGGTTCTCTCTTCTTCCACCTCGCCATTGTCGACCCTCGTCTGTGCTGTGTCGGTCGCCGTCTTTGCTCACTCTGCATCTTCAACTCACAAGCCGTAAGCAATCACCCATGACCCACCATCCATTATTCTTTGATTTCAGGACTTGCTTTTTTACATTCATTTTGCGGAAAAATTTCTGGGTGAATCTGGTTAAAGTAGCTTTAGAGTAATGCTTATTTCTTTACTTGTCTATTTTTTTGAGATCTCTTCATTTGAACTCACTAGGTTATAATTTGGAAGATGTTGTTTGTTTATGTTGAGCCTTTGGAAGTTGAGGACCCGTTTGCCAAGAGGATGAATTGTTGTGGATGAAGCTTCTTCTTCTCGTTTGTAATGGAAGGGGGTTGATTTTTTTTTTTTTTTTTTGCCATTAGACTCAATTCCTTTATGAAGCAAAATGGGGGTTGATATTTGCTCTCTCTCTCTCTCTCTCTTTTTCCGTGTTTTTGTTTCTCTATTCCTGTGCTTGGCGTTTTCCTTCTCTTGTTCCCCCCCCCTCATGTATGACTTCTCCTATGGCCGTTTCCTCCTTCCCCTTCGCGCCTCTGCTTCATGTTCCTGACATGCTCTCCTTTGTCTTAAAGCTTCCTTGTCTTCTTCCTCCATTATGCTTCTCTCAATCCTCTCCACCTTTAAGTCTTGATCTCTGATCCAACATCGACCCATGATTCCAATTTCATTCATTTTTTTGCTCCCTTGTCATCTAGGTAGTTTTACTAAGCATTCGTTCTTATCACTTGAGAGTTTGGGAGGGAGGAGGGAGGCTGTTTTTTGTTTTTTTTAGTTGAGGGGTATTTTTGTATTTCCGTATTTTATATAACTCTGTTAAAGCAATTTAAACGGTATGGGTATTTTTGCTCTTATTTTGAAATTTCATGAGTATTTTTGCATCTTTCAAAAGCATTTGCTATTGGGTGCACTTTGACTAAAAGCCTATGTGTATTTTCACACCTTTACCCTATAAAGTATGGTTGACTATTTTGGAGATATCAAAAAATTAATTAAATTATTTTAAAATATCTGTATTTGTCATTTTTTTTCCAAACTATTTTGTTTAACTCATAAAATAATATATAATCTCATGATACACAATAAATTATTTGATTAAGTAACTTATTTAGCTTTCTTAACCTCTTTGAAAAAATAAGGGTTAAGGTGCAAAAATACACATAAGGTTTTTTTCCAGAAGCACAAATACACGCACGTTTTTTTTAGAGTAAAAATACACACGTGATTACTATTTTGGAGCAAAAATCACATTCACCTTTAAGTCACTATTCACCGTCGTTATGTTAATGCTCAATTGATCGTTTTCTCTCTCTTCACAGCGAACAGTGATTTAACGGTGGGATATGACTTTTGCTCAAAAATGGTAACCACGTATGTATTTTTGCTCCAAAAAAACTTATGTATATTTTTGCTCCTGGGAAAAAAGCTTAGATGTATTTTTACACCTTAACCCAAAAAATAAATATATCTTATATTTAAGATAGGAGAAAATAGTTGACTAAGATCAAAGTCACGGACCATTTGCACCACCTTTGAATCTGATCCCAGTGTTTTGAGTTTAATCAAATAATTTTTTTTTTTCTTGGAATCACGGGATTATATGTGGTTTTAGATTATTTATTATGAGAATAGGATAATTTATCAAATATTATTTTAGTTTATAATACATCTTTTTTTACCATTGGTTTTTAATACATCAAACACAGCTATTCCCTCTAATTTGTTATGTGATAGAATTTTTTAAGGGTGACCTATTTCTATATAATATAAACAAATAATCTTTCTGAAATTTTTAGTATCATTTTTCATTTTTTTCCCTTACTAATTATTTGTTAATATCGATGTATTAATAAACTACTAGTATTTATTTATACTTTTTGACCACGCTAATATCCTCTCTCCCCTCTTATATAAGGGTGTTTATGAAAATGGTTTTTACATTTTTTTTTTGTAAATTTATTGTCACTAATCAATTTTTTTTTATTTACATAATTCACATATTTGAATTTTATAAAAGGAAGTGGAATGAGTATATGATTTTGATTTTTTTTTTATGGACAATAGCATTGATTCTGAATGTAATAAAAAAGACGAAAAATCACATTTACATCCCATGCAAAAATAATAATAATAATAATATCAGAAAAGTTTCATAACTTGTTAATGATTATTATTTTATTTATTATTAACAACCTCGTACTCATAAAATTTTATTGATATTATATTCTTTAAAAAGATTTTTTTTTCTTAAAAGAAAGTGTTTCAATCCTTCCAACTATAACCAATTGCGTCAGTGTTTGGTTTGTTAATTAGCATACCGTTGAGTTTGCTGTTTTATTGCTCGTTTGAATGACACTTAACATTTAGATTTTACGTAAGTCGAGATAAAATTTCCCTCATATATTTACATTATACTATATAAAACTTTAGTTTTGAAAGGCTTCCAAACCCTCTTTTTTAAACACGTGGGTTGGGCTGTTTTGATTTTTGAAACGTAAAATTAAAGCAAATTATTAGACACACTTCTCATTCTTTCTTGTTATTCTCACCACAAAAGTGGCTCCCCAAATTCTTTGTATTGTCTTGTTCAATGGATCACAAAATAATTTGTATTTCAATGTCCCTAACCAAAAACAATACCGAAAACCGTTTCATTGAGAATCTTAATTTTTTTTCTTCCAATAACTTCTGATGTTATTTTTCGGTCACGTCGAGTATCATCATCTTATTTAGACTATAAGGTGCAAGATGTATTATAAATATATTATTAGAGTGTTGAATAAACTATAAATAAGATTATGATGCCAGATATTACTGAAAAATATATGAGAACGTTGGATGGTACTTTATCTAATTTAATTTGTTCTCTTTAACCGCTTATTATAATCCAAATAAAATCATGGCTAAAATATGCTTTTAGTCCTTTAAGTTTTATATAAAATATACTTTTAATCCCTTAACTTTATGAAGTATACTTTTGATTCTAAAATTCTAACACCGTTAATGTTGCTAATGGAAAACGCTGATACAACGAACTCAAGTGATGACTAATAACATTCAATTACACATATTTTATATATTATTTAATTTATCCATATTTTTAATAACATTTAATTACATAGTCATCACTTAAATTTATACCGTTATTTCTTGAGTTTGCATTTTCCGTTAGTAAAATTATGGTGTTAGAATTATAGGATTAAAAGTATATTTTATAAAGTTAAGGGACCTAAAATATACCTCATGTAAACTTAAATGATTAAAAGTATACTTTAGCCTAAAATTATCATAACAATACGTGACAACTCTCATAGGTTAAATCTAAATCGATAAAACATTAATTACAAAAATCTGTTCATTTACTCAGCGCAATTAACACACACAATTAAATATCAGCGTGCTTAATAAAGCCAACCACGTACCCAAGCACCACCAACCCCACAATAATTTTATAGTAAATTGAAATTTGTAATAACCCTTGAAATCTCCATTAAAGTCATGTTCACACGCAAATCTTTTCATATATTTTATGGAAAAATTGTTAGACCCACAAATATACAGTTTGATGATGATAAGATGACAGGTGTGCACAAAATTATATACTTATCACACTCGATACAACAGGATAAGGGAAAATTAATAGTATATTAGATATATAGAGGGATGACTAGAAAGAGATTGAAACAACGAGTTTGTATCTTTTTTCAGGGTATTTTTACAATTAGAAAGGACAAGAAGAAAATTAAGTGAATTCTTCTTGTATATATTTATTTTTCTTAATTGTGTGAGATGCATATGATCTATTCAATTATTATTATTAAATATAAAAAAAATTGTGTGAAATTTTTTTCCAGTGGTAAGGGTATCTTAAGAGTGGGCCATGGAGCAGATTTTCTATGTGGTCGGGGTCAATTGTGACTGTCAACTACCCCGCTTCACCAACGCACGCAAAACGACAAACAAGACGGGGCTCATTTTATTGGGTCTTTGTATAAAACGTATAAGCAAGTGGGCTTAATAAGAAAATTATGTCCATTTTTTCTAGGTTACCTAAATTATGACGTCATTTAAGTAATTTTTTGAAAAAAATCCTCATCAGGCCCAAGTTATGAAAATATTAATAAAAAGGGTCTAAAGAAAAGTCAGATGTCAAGAAAATGTAGTTGTTAGGGCTTTTTTTAGTATTATTTTAGAAAAATGTAGTTGTTAACGAGTACTGATATAGTTACTAATGGATACTAATATAATTGTTAACATGTACTAATTTAGTTGTTAACATAGTTGTTAAATGTACTAATTTAGTTGTTAATGGTGTATTAATATAATTATTAACGTTTCTTTAAATAATACCAAAAAAGGTTTTAAAGCTTTTATTGAGATGTGACTTTACTTTAAACATTTTTTTATAATATTTTCGTAACTAACTTAGACTTTGAGGGGAATTTTCCCTTTTTTTTTTCTAATGTCACAACTCACCTAACCACGCAACTAAAGTACTAAACTATTGCTCATCGTGTCAGCAAAATAGTCCCCCGCCAACAACCGGTACTTGGAAAATATGGGCCCATTTCTACATTCAAACAAATAGTGTCAGGCCCAAATTTTAAATAATGGGCCTATCTAAGTTAGGCTCAAGATTGAATATTCACGTGGGCTTTATTGGGCCTTCAGTTCGGTTCTTAACGTGTTCTATTGTTCAAAGACTTGTTTTATTTTATCCAAGCAAAAGACTGAGGAAGGACGCAAGCGGAAAATCGCTTTCGTGAACGAAAAGTGGTTCCATTTCGTTTAAATACAGTTTGAGCCCCGTCAAAACTTCTCTCGATTTCTCAGCTCTTCTCTTTAGAAAAAAGTTTCTCTCGTTTGTCAATCTTTCTTTAAGCAAGAAGGTATACATGGGGAATGTGAAGTGCTTCAAGAATGAGTTCACTTTCGGTGAGTTTTCTTCTACAATATCAGTTTATTTTTGTCCAATCTGTACAATTATCGTGCATTATTATTTACGTGTTTGATTTGTCTTGTTTTCGGTGCAGAGGAACGTTTGAAGGAGTCACAGAGCATCGCAGCAAAATATCCGGATCGAGTACCTGTAAGAATTCTCACAACTTCGTCTCTTTCTTGTTTGATGTTATTGGAACTGAATTCGTATTTGTCCAGACACTAGTTTATATACGGTTGTCTTGTTTGGTGCTAGTCGATAATTCTCGATTTCGCGATATAATTTTCAATCCCCTCCCGGTAATTTAGGACGCCTTTCTCGTTCAATGATCTATATTCTTGGCGAATCTTGCAAGTTCGTGGCCAATTTTACCTCTAATTTGTCTCGGAAGGGCTGTATAAATTGATTGATTTCAACGTTTTCCATCGCACGTACTAGCCTCATTCTATATTTTTATATACATCTTAACAGCTGGCAGTCTTTGGCGGTGTTGGTGCGTTAATTCCTTAAACTGGTTAAAAAAAGTAAATTCACATATTATTGTGTTTGGTGCGAGTTAATTCCTTAAACAAATAAAAAAAGGAAATTAAAATATTATTCAATCATAAGTGTTGTATATTATGCATCATGGTTATCAACTAACAAGGGCACGCATGGAACAAATAATTCTAACTTTTATCATATGATATTGATGAAAGCAACCCTTGAGCAGTCTTTTGATTTTTATTCGTATGGGGTTTCTTGCAGGTAATAATTGAGAAGTATTCTAGAACAGACCTGCCTGAATTGGATAAGAAGAAGTAGGTTCTGTCTGTATGGTTGACTTTCTATCTTTGGAGGACAGCATTTGTTCTGCTAAATTAATAACTTGCAGTAATATAACAATCATCCAATTTGCTAGGATCATCTGAACTTTATTCTTTTTATCCTTAGTTTTCTTTCTTTAACATATATTTTTCCATTGTTACAGAACATTATCTCTTAATTACCTTGAAACATTTTCTTTGGTGTATTAGAGAGTGGTGATATGATGCAATCAGTGGGTTTCAAATCATATACTGGATTATTGATATGTTTAAGCACCACTTTGCGTTGGAGGGCCTGATCTATTTATGCATTTCCTTTCATAGATATTTGGTACCTCGAGATATGTCCATTGGGCAGTTCATACACATTTTGAGTAGCAGGCTACGTTTGCCTCCTGGGAAGGCTTTGTTTATATTTGTGAAGAACACATTACCTCAGACTGGTAAATGCATCTTCTCACAAAACCTTTTCAGATTCATCAGTCTTTTTTTCTTGCTTTATACCTTCCATCGTGCTATAATATTTCAAGTTCCATGGCTCTTCATTACAGCAAATCTCATGGATGCCGTCTACAAAGCTTACAAGGATGATGATGGATTTCTCTATATGTGTTACAGCAGCGAGAAAACATTTGGCTAGTTTAGTTTCTTGATTGATCATCCTTGTAAGTACTTGAATTCAATTTGGTAAATAAATAAACGAACTCTTGTGACATGTCAAATCTACAACATGGTTGTCTAGTGGTCAGGGAGTTCGGGTTGCTTAGTCCTGAAGACGTCGATTCAAATATCTACGCCAATTTGACTTGCGTAGTTGTTTCTATCGTTTACAATTTCATGCACAGGGGCATCTGCCAATTGAATTGTAACTGTAATAGTCCTTCGGATGCCTCAATGTTATAACTTCACATTCTAGTTGCATACTTGTATATGCTAATCCAAACTCTTTCGGAAAGCCCTGAATTCCGTATGCTAAAATTGAGACCAAATGTAAAGTAGCATCATTAGAATATATATAGGTAGATGGAATGATTAATGTCGAAGTTAAGAGATTTTATTTTTAACTTTAAAAATTTTGTATCAATTTAGGGAAAATTTCAAGAAAATACTATTTGAATTTCAAAATCTCAAATAAGTGATTTCCTAATAAAACAAATTGTCTACTGTTTTTGTTAATCTCATTACTATTATTATCAACGGGATTTTAAAGTTCAAGTAAATTATTTTTGCTACTTACCCATCAATTTACTCAAAACTTTAAAACTATTTTTCTCACTTTTCATATAAGGAAGGACAATGAAAGATCTGTTAAATGTTTTGTGATCTCCCAAAGTTTAAGATATTCATACAGTCCAAGTTATGGATCCAGTCATAAATTTCATGGAGCAGTGTTCCCATTCACTGTTTCAGATTTTGGCCTTCAGTCCATTTAGAAAGACGATACTGATTAATATAGGGGTGAATCTGTATAATTATAGACGAGCCATACTATCTATGTTTTACTACAATAAATCTCATAAATTTGCATAGAATTCAATGTTTCCACTTTGCTGAACACATAATATGATACAGTAAATAAATTAGTTGCAGCAAAGAAATTCAAATCCAAATGGCATGTATGAAAACGCTGCCAAACTCTTTGGGATGAACGCTCGTTAGAACAGACTCGTCACAACAGCCCATACTACAAAGATTTCCCTTCCATTCTTGACTTGGTGTAACCTAGGCTTATTAGCTTCTGTATCAATAGTTTCTCAGCATCTGCCTGAAAAACCCAATAGAAGTTGCAATATAAAATATTAGTGGTACAGAAACATGATACTCACACTCAACATGCCCGAACAGGTAGCTCTGAACCGTCTCATAATGCCAGTAAGCAATATGTAATTATGCAATAGAAATGTATCGTTTTTATAAGGGTGAAAGTTTCTGTTTTTGATGTTTCAATGAGGCCAACATATTCACCAAATACGATAGATCACTGTACTATGTGCGCAATTCTGTGTACACAAGTGAGCAAGAAAAAACATTCAAACCTCAAGCATGGGATTATTTTTTGGAATGCTGCAGGCCATAATTATATTGAGACCAGTCTTTAAAACTGCAAAAAATAAACAATGTTAGCTCATAAACCAATGGAAGAAACTTTGATCTATCAAAACATGACCTTAGTTACCTAATCGCCGGGCAATGCCTGATCCTGTATTATCAGAAGTTCCACCGAGTATGGTAGTCGCAGATACCATATCGTTCTGTATTTACCAGAACGTTTCAAGATCTATATTAAAATATTAAATATTATACAAGCTCAAAAATGAAAAATCAAGAATTCTTACCGGCCGAGTTGGTGCAGCTGCATACATGTGACCAAATTTGGCAGAGTTGCAACCAATCCACACAAAAATCTATGGCAACCATTAAAATCAAGAGAATGACACAATAGTCAAAGCAATGAAAAATAATGGCCCTATGCCAAATTCTATTACAAGGTCAGATAAGATGGATGGTTGTCGAAGCATTTAAAATTTTCCATACCCAGCGAACATTGCAATGAAGAACAAAAAAGTAGAAGTTAATAAGGGATTTTAGGCTTAATTTAGGAACGAGAGATTGAATTAAAGCACGTCATTGCCATGTATAAGCATTTATCTTGTTATCTATGCGACCGAATTTTAATTTCTCCCACCTAATGTTCCTTCCTTGCATTGATTCCAAAAGAAAGCTAGAAAGTCACTACTGTATAGTTAGGAGAGAAACTTGCCAAGACTATTAAACATTTCATCCAAATATTTGACAGTTCGAAATTAGAAAGCAAAAAATCTGAAAGTCTTACCAAATATACAGATCAAAGTTTAAATTCCAATCCACTCATACTCATTTTGTCCAATTTAAGTTTGGTTTCCGATTTTTCTGAATTGAATTCGACGTTCTCTATTGTATTCGATTATAAATTTGTTGCTTTGGATGTTCTGCGCCTCAAGAAGAAGATATTCTTAGCCCTGATAAACATTATATTTAGATAGAGAGATCGATCAGGTACCTGTTTGGGGAAGCGACTGATCTGAAAATGGAAGGTGACATCGTTGAAGACTTCAGAAAAACAAGTGATCTGCAACTCGGCATCATGCGCAGCCCCATGATCCTCTGTGCGAGATTGCGAGGTGCTCGCAGCCTCTTCCCTCAATCTCAACTCTTGAATCTCTTCCTCCAACTTCTTGGAATCCATTCTTGTTGCCTACGTTAAACTGCTAGTCGCTCTCGAACTACTAATAATCAAAACCCTAAATCCCCATCCATTTGGGGCTATTTCGTTCGAGGGTTAAATTGTTTTTTCACATCATTATAATTTTTAATATTTTTTTTAGTCAAAGATAATTTTTAATATTAAATATATATATATATATATATATATATATAAAATACACTTTGATTTTATTTACTTTTAATAAAAGGGTAAGTAAGTTAATTAATTTATTTTAAAGTATTTATATTTGTAATTTTTTTTATTAATTTATTTGACTTACAAATTGATATATAAGTTAGAGATGAGCATGAGTATGACGAGACCCCGACCTGAAGGATGGATGAGTTGCATTTTACATCTCGATGACTAGTAAAAACTCTAACTATTTTGAACTGGGAAACGGCAGGCTGATACGGCGGTCTTCCCCACACAAGTGATCATGCTTTGCCCAATCCACACTTTAACAACGTATTTCTATTTAAATTTCATAAACATGGATATAGTTACTATATATCCTAACTTCGCCCTAAATAATATAAACTTCAAATACTTTTGATAATTTCACATTTTGGGATATTTCAAAATAAGTTTACATATTTATAATTTGAGTCTTGAAATTTAATATCCATCACATATCTTAACAAATATCCATAATTAATTATAAATAAAACAACAAAATAGTTATAGTTAAAGTTTGTGTACAGGCTCACAACACTGTGCTTCATACTGTATTAAAGGCTCAATTGATAAGAACTCAAGTGTAACAAAATCTTTAAATAATGTGTGATTTACGCCACCTACTTATATAAAATATCTATAAGAAGGGAAGGCCAAAGAAACATATCATTAGATCTATAAAAAATATGTATACATATATAATAATATATATACTTACTGATTAGGTCCCTACAAAAATACTTAGCCTTGCCTGGAGCACCCAACCTAAATGTGCCCAATATTTATATTTTTTGAGTTGCTTCTTTTGAGATGGGTGGGATGATATTTTTTTTGGACTCGAGCAGTCCTTCAAGCTCTTAGACTTCATAACCACTCTTAATGTATTCTTTTAATTCAAAATAAAAGACATAATTGATTATTTTTTAGGAAGATTAGTGACCCTAAATAAGTTACTTAACATGAATCCTTAAATTATACATCAGTTTTTTCGACAAAAAAAAAAATACATCAGTTTATTTATAAGTAAGATAAAATGATTTGGGGAGAATATAAATATTTTAAAATAATTTGATTAATATCTAAATAAAATTAACTCTTCATTATATTTATAACCGAATATAATTTAATCATAGTAATTATTTAAGTAATTATTTCCCTGGCCCTTTAAACAAAAGTATAACTAGAAGATTTCTTGCCTGTCAGGGGAATTAGTATTAAACGCATCTCCTCCAGCGGCGTCGATCTGCGTAGCCCAGAACCCGGCGGCATTATCAGCTATTCATCACCGGACATCGACATCGAGGTCTTCTTCGATCTTCTCTGTTGCTTTTACATTTTTTTCCTGTCCTTTCCGTTTACTACCTCGTAAAATCCGTTCGATGGCTGCGCCAAATTATTTGCCAATGTCTCTTTAAATTGCCTGCCTACTCTCAATTTTCATTGGTTATTGATCTTCATGTTCAGTCCTCGTCCGCTCATGAATAGAGCTCAATGCTTGCTACCACTGAAATTATGGAGTGCGCATAGCATTTCCTTTGAAAGAGACACCGTCATTGATTTTTATTGATTCAATTATTGCTTTTATTGAAAACGGAGAGTTTTTTTTAAAAAAAATAAAAATAAAATTGTTTGTTGATAACTTTACATTTCATCCTCATTGTTGTTTTTTCTCACCTTTCCTTACCTGATTAAGGCGCTAGATCTCTCATAACTAAAATTGTTTGCTTCTCCTTGTTCTCCATATCACTGACTGCAGTGATCTGAACATTGTTTAGAGTTCATTTCAAGTCGATTTCTTTAGGAGAAAATCTTTTTGAAATTAGGAAAAAACATGGTTATTATAATATATGGTTGTTCCTGACGGATTTTTCTGCTTCCTTTAGGTGTACTTATGTCTGTCTTAATGGTCCTGTAAAATTTTCAATAAGGAGAATGGAAGGAGAATTGCCCAACATGAAGAAGTGGATTGTTTTGTACCCTGTCTATATAAATTCAAAAAAGACAGTGGCTGAAGGAAGGAGAATTGGCCTGAGCAAGGCATGTGAGAATCCTACTTGCGCTGAAATTGGTGATTGCTGCAGCTATCTTAAAATTCCCTTTGCAATTGAGGTCTGTTGCTGTATAATTTGGTGTTCTTGTTCAGTTTGAATAAATACTTATGTTTTAAATTCCATTATTGCGTTGCATTTGATGCAATGCACGTATTTTATATTTCAATATGTGCACCATATTCTAACATATGTATCATAAGTTTTCCCCTCTCTTGAAAATGTTCCCAGAACCACTTAAAAGCTTGGCAAAAAAGAAAGAACTCAACTCAACATTTAGTTGCCTGTTCCCTGAATCATTAGTGCATTTAATTCTATGTTTTTTTCTTACCAATCGTTCTGTGTGTCTGCATGTTTCCTTCAAATGCTGTTCGCGGACGGGACTATTAGTAGTGGTTTTACTTAGTTTTTTTCTTGACAACCGCAGATAGACAAAGCATACCCACGAGATTTTATGCAACGAGGTAGAGTGCGGGTATTGCTTAAAAAGGAGGATGGGACGCTTTATAATCCTTCCATTACATCCAGTAAGATAGCGCATATATGCAGTTATTGTTAATTGTTGTTCTTATAATATATGAACTTTTATATAATCTTTGAGTGAATCTGAATCATTGCTGTAATTTGATCACTTTCATCAAATATCTCTTTGGTTATTGCCTTCTGCATAATGTATCTGAAGTAGTTGCACACAAGAATGTTCTAAGCAGAAGATAACATTTTCAACTGCTGGCCGAGGCTGCCCTATTTGTATCTTTCAGCTGGCACCAACTTCATCGGCGAAGTTATTAGCAATGGTCTATCACAAATTCACAACGTTGCTAATACACATTTAACGAGGATTGGTGTTAAGCAAGTGTAGAGAAAGAAGGAGAAGAAAGTGATAGGAATAGAAAGAGGGAAAGAGGGAAGGAGAGAGAGAAACTGCAAGTTCTCTGATTTATTCATTCATCACAAAAGCATAAGCGTAGAGATAGAATGATGAGTTATATGTCTTATATAGGCAACACCTGAAGACCCATTATTCCAAACTAACTACCAACGGCTATGAACAACTAACCAACCCTCTTTAACTAACCCTTTTCTACATTTACACATCAATTAGTCACCATTGCCAAATCTAGTTTAGTTCGTCATGAAGGATAGAATTGTCATAATTTAAGTTACTTGGACCTGGACACTGTTGGTATAGTTACTTGTGTTAAAGAGTTTCAAAATTATTCATCAGGCAAGTTGATTTTTTATTGTATGAAATAACCCCATTTACGAGAAACATTGTTTATCATGGAATGCCTTCTGGGTGGAAGTTTCTCACGACGTCGTGTGGTTTTCTTTATCTCTAGCACTGAATAGGCTGTTTTAGGGTGTTAGGTCCAACTTAGAAGCGATTCTTAATTCCAAGTCTGTTTAAAATATCACGAAAAGGTAACAAAAATAATCTACCCCAATTTTCGTTGTTCCATTCGTAGCTTAAATTGGATGAACCTGAATCTGTCTTCTTATTCATTTGTTTTGATTGTTTAAGGAAAAAGTCTGATGCTTACTGTGGCGGAAATGGTGCCCAGACATCATGGGAGGGCAAAGAAGCAGGAAGCTGCATCAACATCAACCGGACCCTCCAATAAATCTGGGAAAGGTGGAAAGAAGAAGAGATAAAACCCTGTTCAGAACTATAACATGTAGATGTCAGGTTACCTTGCTGAGTTCAAGATTCCACATCCTAATTTGTTTGTTTTGTTATTTGCGTAGAGCGCAAGCCATCTAGCCCTTGAGGTTCTTCATATTACTTATAAAACATTTTCTCTTAGGATTTAGTTGCTCAAGTCTGGATAGGAACTTCGTTGTTAGATTAATCCAATACAGACATCAAATGAGATTAAAGCAGGTTTGTGCTTTATGTTTTGCTTTACAGAAAAGCATTATCTGAATACTGAGTTTTCATGAATATTGGCATCGTCGTCTTGTTATTTGCATTACAATAATGCATAAATACTCTGAAGCCTCCAGGGTGTTCGTAGTATCGCCCAAACTCGTTGTAAAAGAATCTCAAAGCTTATATTCCTTTTAACATAACAAGGTTAGAAAAATCAATCTTACTCTTCTTATTCGCAAATAACCATTAAAAAACAAAGAGGACTAATCTCCCCATGATTTGTGAATACACACCAAGCAAGTACTGGCTCAAAATTATGTGTAATCGACTTGGCTCGGGTTCCTGCCCGACCAGTTCTCTCTCTCTCTCTCTCTCTCTAACGCAACTGCGTGAAAAATAGATAAAGGAAACGAAGAGAATAGAAACTGAAGACTTAGTGGTAATAGAAAGATCAAACTAGTTTTACTTAATAGATACGAGTACATTATATATTTTGACAGTACAGAAAACTGAAGCCTCTAGACATGGAGTCATCACTTATCAAAAAGAGAAAAGGTAGCCCAAAACACTCCTATATCTGTGTTTATATATAGAGGGGGTGGGGGGGGGGTGGATATGATAGGTGAGGCCATTGAAGCTCCAAAAGGTAGCTGGAGAGGAAAGGCTCAGGAATCAACTTTTGTGAAACGCAGATACTCCTTCTTTGATGGAAGGTCAACCGTCTGATAACCCTGAGGGAACATGGCTTTGGCTTCCTTATTACTCACATTCGGCGAAATCACTACCGGCTCCCCAGGTTTCCAGTCAGCTGGGGTCGCCACCTTATACTTAGAAGACTTCTGCAGAGAATCCAACACCCTCACCACCTCCTCCATGTTCCTTCCGGTAGTCGCCGGGTACAAAAAACTCAGCTTTATCTGCAACGCACATGAACCCCACCCACCCACATCAACACAATATTAGCCAAACATGAACTATCCTAAGCTATTTCTTCAGGAAAAATAAAGGCTGCAAAATTTGGCGGGAGAAAATCAGTACCGTATAATCTGGGCCCACAATGTGAAGAGCCCTGGAGGGGAGCTGGGAGCCGTTGGGATCTTTCTCAGAAGGGTCCACCATGTTGAGTTGCTTGATGATGTCTCTTGTGGGATCAGAGATTATGGGATAGTCCACCTTCGCACCTGGCTGCATGCAACATATGTGTATATATAGAAACAGAGAGACAATTAAACTCGGGGTTTCTGTTTTTTAACTGTGTGGTTTGTGGGATCAAGATGAGTGAAAACTCACAGTATAGGCTTCAATGTCTTTGATCCATTCTTTGTGGGAAGTGAGGTCATCACAGGACAGACCCAGCAGCTTCACTCCTCGCTTCTTGAATTCCTCAGAGTACTTAGCCATCTTCCCGAGCTCCGTCGTGCACACCGGCGTGAAATCGCCTGTGTTATTTAAGTGTATGAAAAGAATTATAGAAAAGGTTTAAACATATAAAATGAAAACAAGAGGAATAATTGTGGAATGAAGAAAATAGAGAAGGAACCAGGGTGAGAGAAGAGGATGGTCCAGGAAGCAGAGAAGTAGTCGTGCAGGTTGAAGTTGCCATGGGTGGTTTGAACTTGAAGGTTAGGGACTGTGTCTCCAATGGTGAGGCCTGGCATTTTCTTCCTTTGAAGAAGAAGACAAGTAAAGTGAGAGAGGGACTGTTTCTGATGTTTCTGCTTGGTTGAGAGTGAGAGAGATGAAACTGAGATTATAAAGACAGCAGAGTTGTCTGCATGAACAGAACGTGTCGTGTTCGTGGCTGTGGGCCATTTGGATTCTCACGCCTGTTCTCCACGTACATACCTCCCTTTTCTGACTCCGTTTTATTTCAAGTTAATTCATTAATATGATATCATGGGCGGTGGAGATCTTCCATATTCCAATAACTTTGACGTGTAAGGATCATTGCAATACAGGGAAGAGGTTGAGGTTGGGCAGAAGGGATTGTGGGTATGATGGGTTCTGGAAAGCCTTTGGCAGAGGAGAGGTCAGTATGGTTTGTTTCTTGTAGCAATTCAAAAAGAGAAAGTTCCTTTGTAGCAGTAGCTGGTTCAGACTGAGTGTACAGTAAGAGATACTTAGTATCATCATCTTATTCAGACTATTCCTCGAGGAGGGATTCAATGGGCTGTATGTCACTAAGTGAGTCTAGGTTTGCTACGTGTCTGTAAGATGTAAGAAATAAGTCTAGCTATCTGTAGCATACAATAATTCTCATGTTGTCTTGTTATAAGCTTACACGCCTATATAAGGCAGGGCCTTCCTTCGAGGAAGGCAAAGTCGGTTGTATTATTTCTCAGATATTAATACTAAGGTGTACGAGTTATTTAAGATTGTTTCTCGAAAACTTGAGTCTATAATTTCTTATTTTTGTCTCAAGAGATTCAAATATACTCTGCACTTACCTCTTTTAAAGAGATCATATGCACCAAAAGGAATCTGACCAACAATCCATGAGTGATGCTTTGAGATTACATACTTAGGCTAAACTCTCTTGATGTGAGATCAATGTCCTAATGTGGCCCTACTAAATGAATGAATGAGGCCTTCCCTAAACTAAAATCTTGAAACATTTTGGGCTGAGTTCACCGAGTCTGTGATTTCTCAATCCTACGGATTAATTATCAATCTATCTAGAGAGATTCTTCTTGGCCCCAATGAATTTATTGGTGTATGTAATGTCATCCTCATGAAGATATTAGCCAACACAACTAAGTTATTGGAATCTAGAAGAACTCCACCGCCCCATGGGAATATTAACCTTTTTTAATAATAATTTGAAAAAATAGGGGAAAAGTCTGAAATTTGTGTACAAGAATCAACTAAATCAAAGTACTACTCCCTGTATTAACCTTTTTAAATGATAATTTGAGAAAATTGGGGAAAAGTCTGAAATTTGTGTACAAGAATCAACTAAATCAAAGTACTACTCCCTCCATTCATTTTTATAAGATCCTGAAAACTGAATTACCGTAGATAAAAAATGTTAGTTAAAATTGTTTACAACGAATATGGAAAAAAAAAAAAAGCAATTCTTTTTTCAAAAATCCACTTATTTATGAAGAAAAAGTGGGTGGGAGGAAGAATGAAAGAAAAAAGTGATGATATATCTATATTTGAGGATAAAAATTAAAAAAAAAAACTTTGAAAATCTTCAAATTGTTATGAATATATTTATTGTGTGGATGTTTATTGCATAGTAATCCTTGAAGGTCTATAAATAGACGTCTTTTATGTAAACATTCGGTACACACTTGAATGAGAATCCATTTCATCTCTCTAGATTTTCCTCTGACTTCTCTCTAGAATTCCTTCAGTTTTATAACACGTTATCAGCACGATCGCGATAACTTCTTTCCATCTCCGGCCAAATGAGTGATGATTGCTCCTTCTCATCCAGATCTAATTTTGAAAGCTTTGGGGGAAGATTCCTGGGTTTTTCAAAATTTGTTGTTTAAGTTTTCAACGATTCCATTGTGAGTTTCAGTTCGAAGGTTAAAGAGAAATTGAGAGTGAGGCGTTGAAGGGAGTGAGAGTTGAGAGAGAGAGTTTGAAGAGAATGAAAGGCCGAGAGTGAGAGAGACACCGACGCTTCTCATTCTTTGTTCTTGTTGCTGGAAAACATAGGAGGAAGCAGAAGACCTTTTTCCTACCATCCAAGTTCAATAGATTAAGATGATGATTCCTCTTTCATTATTTGCTGCAACTGAAAAAAGGGTGAAAAGCAAAAGCAAAAAAGCATAATTCACGTGAAGCAGGTAACCCCATTTCTCATGCAATGAATCCAAATATATGATTGAATCATTTTTAATTATGCTCCTAGCTGTCTTTCTTTTATTCATTCATCTTTGATTTCGGTGGGCCAACATCCAATTGATCTTATCCAGCCCACAATCATTCAATCTGTGAACCTATATGTTGTCTGATGTTTTGTGAAAAAAAAATTATGATTATATGTTTTTGTCCAGTTGCATCATGGGGCTTATGTCTTTAATTTCATAAATTATTTGTTTTTTTTTTCTTTTTGTGGGGCATATGTTTTATATTATATTATTTATAAATATTATTGAAGGAGCAAGATGTCACGGGGTGTATAATTAGGAGCAAGAGGTCACGGGAAATATATTATTGGCTGTCTTCTCATAATATTAGTGTTGGAGCATGTAAGTTTATTAAAATATAGTTTATTGCATCTCGGGTCCACACGTTTTTTTTTTTGGTCCAAGGGTCCACACGTTTTGATTGCATTTTTTATTGCATCTCGGTTCACATGTTTTAATTGCATTTTTTTTATTGCATATCTATATGTTAATATATATATATATATATATATATATATATATATATATATATACCATGAGATTATGAATTGCAAACACGGACAAGCAGGAGGAATTGGATTAATTAATTAAAGGGATCTTAAATGATCTTTTCGGTTTGAAAAAAAAAATAGTGCAGCTGATGTATTAATATTAAAAAAAATCATGGAAGAGTCACGGATGATTGTTAAAAAATAATAATAATAATAAGTAAATAAAACATAAAAATAATTTAACCGTCCCACATGTTTTATATAAATTATAATAATTAAAATAAAAAAAAATCTTCTACCGAAAAATATATAATAATGGGCCCAATTCTTAATTATTTATGTTTATGATTGAATTGCTTTTGAATTATTATTTTTGCTTTTGGAGTCTCTACGTGAAGTTCCAAACTTCTCAAAGTATGTAGTAATATTAATGTTGTAGGTCCAAATGTTTTATATATTCATATAATAATTGTAAGCATATATAAATTATACGTAGATATATAAGAAACATGCAGATTTGCAGGTGAGCATATAGAAAAATCACTTGCTTCATGGTAATGTATAGTTAAATATGTTATGCTATTTTAATCATATTATTATTATTATTTAATTTATTCGTCAAATGGAAGAAAGCGAAGCAAGATACTCTGATTCAGGTACGCTCTGATTAAATCTCTAGCTCTGATTAAATCTCTAGATTTAATTTTTCTTTTTAATTGTTTTTATTTAATTTGACATTTTATTATGTTTATCAAGATAAACTGTTAAAGGTCATATGTATCATGAGATCAAAATGCCATAGAGATATGAGGCATAAATTGGCCTGAAACTATGAGGAGGCAAAAATTGGGTTGAGACTAAGAGGCAAGTTAGCCTGAATCTAAGAGGCAAGATAGCCTGAAGCCAAAAGACAAATTATGAAATGAGGCTGATCATGAATTTTATCCAACTTCATTCCCAAAAGTGAATGAAGTAATAAACAAATTGTGATTATGGTTATTTTACTATTATTTTGTGTTTAGATAATTATAACAATTTTTGTGAATACAAGAGAAAGAATATTTATAAATAAACCAATTAAACAAAAGGCAATATTATTTCAACAAAGTTTAATAGCGAGTGGCTCAACTCCATTACAAACCTTAGTCATCTCATTTTGAAGATATTTAATGTCTTCTTCTTTTGCTTCTCTTGAGACGGGATCCAGATGAGGCAAAGCTCTTCGTAATATCGAGATTTGCATCATAAGTTTCTTAAGCTTTTTGCGTGGGCACTCAGTTAACCCTCCTTTTTGATAGATCTTTTGTATGATGTGAGTAGACAAATTTAATTGTTTACTCGTATCATCTAGGGTTAAGTGAAAATAATCACTTAAATCATAGTGCATTGTTTTCTTTATTCTTTCCCGTTGCTCCATTGTTAATCTATATAATTTACCCTGATTAAGGGATGATATATCATATGGAATATTAACCGCGGGCTGTTTTCCTTTATTTAATGGATTTTCAATGTTGGTTTGAAATGAACTCCGCGGTAGTTCATTTTTGGATTTTTAGCTCATTCCGAACCAACACAAAGGACCTCATGATAGTCCAATACAGGATCACACATCAAGTTATATCCTGATGCTTGTAAATCTATACAATACTGTGTCAGAAAATGTTTGATTTCTCCAAAATTTTTATTACTAAAATCAAACATTGGAAGCCTGTCAGTATTGTAAGATTTATCCTGTACATTTTCATATAAAACAGCATGAGAAATCATACCTATCCTCCTCCCGTGAACTTCAAGTCTATGATATTGAAGTCCGTTGGTATGTATAATTTCCCGTAAAACATGACATCAACTACATTCTAATAAGCTAGTGGTTGCTAATTGACTTGTAGTTGTTGGCTGGATAATTATTGCTAACTAGCTGATTGTTGATGGCTGGCTGGTGGTTGTTTTCTGGCTTGTGAGTGCTGGCTCATTGATTGTTGTGACTATTGGTTGAACTTGACTGGTAGACTCCATCAGTTCGGCCATAGTTCTACACCTTTTAACAGGCCTTCTTGATGAACCTGCTTCAGTTGTACCTTCAATTCTTGTAGATTGAGGAAGAACACTTGTTATTGGGGGAGAAGTAGGTACATTTGAAGCAGAAAGAGGAATAGTAGAAGGAGGAATAAACATCTCAAAAGGATTATGAGATAACAAAGAAGTAAATGATATGTTGGGCTGATCATTATACAACAAAACATCAAGTAATGTTATTTCAGATGTATCAGAAACTGGGATAAAATTACTAGATCCTGCCATGGCAATAGAATTTAGAGAAATATGTAAGTATCTGGTAATTGATATTATCAAATGCTTGTGTGTTTGTGAGGCATGTTCGTTTGCCTTCTTCTATTTATAGCCGAATTAAATCCTATTGAATCTCTGCAGATTTGCGCAATCCTGTTAAATCTCTGCAGATCTGCTCCCTATAAAGCACGAGTTTAGAACCTTTTTGACTTTAAATACATACGACAATTCGAGTTGTTGCACCTGTGATTCCATAGTGATGCATCTATGATTACACAGTATTGCGCTCGTGAATCTACAGTGATCTATTTGATGATTTTGTATTTAATATATATTTGTTTGTCGATTCTGGAAAATGAAAATTTTGTTACCAGAAGTAACAAAATTATGCATTGATAATGCATTAAGAAATCTATGGAATTTTAATGAAATAGATATCATATATGCTATTATTATGGAATATTGTATGGAAATTCCATAAATTAATTTTTAAGGTCTCACACTTGAGGGGGAGAATGATATATATCAAGTGTGAATATTTATGTGATAACTCTTTGTGAATGTTTCTGTGTTGATTCCCCCAAAATGAATATTAGATTTGTTGATAAATCATATGGAAAGTTGTCATGACTTGTTTGATCATCTGAGTCATATATTATGTGCTGCTTGTTCTCAAATAGAAATAATTATTGGAAATGGATCTCTGGAAACATATCAAATTGAAAGATTAGATGTGAGATTATAAGTTTGCAAAGTTTGCAGTGATGTTTGCAACTAGAAATTTGCAATATATTATGCGCGTAATTTTCCAGATTGAATGATTCAGAAATCATATATGAGTAGATCAATGATTATGAGAACATTGTTTATATATATTTGCAGCAATTATATAAGCCAACAAAATTCTCCTTGTAAAATTGGCTTTTGGTCAGGAGCCAGATAAATTCCATTTTAACAGTTTTGAATATGCAATGATCCACTATAATGCACACAGATGGATATACACTACATGATTAGATGAGGGGGAGAAAAATAAGCAGATTGGGTAAAAAAGATAAAGTGGAATGAATTATCATTGGCTCATATTGATCCTCGTACAAAGAAATGTGCACTAAGAGTTCAAAATGATAATTCAGTTGCAGAGTTTAGTTAATCGTATGCCAGAAGCATTTACTGACCTAAAGAAAGTGACAAAGTCACATGTCCTAACTGCAAATGCTCCTATATAAATTGTTATAAAGCACGCCTGAAGCGTTGCTGGTCCATCGGTTTTAAAGATAAAAATCCTCGAATGAGAAAAAGGAGCTATAAAAAATATATAGATGATCAAGTCGAGGATAATTAAGAAAAGCTCCAGAAGAGTGTGTTGTGGTCCAAAAAGAGACCTAGGTATCTAATATATGTAAATATAATGAGATCTTAACAAATTATGAATGAAATCCGATGGGACCGGAAAAAATAAAGTCAACGTTGACGATATTTATGTTTATATGATAACATATGTTGTAATGAATGATAATGAGGATCACGAGCCACAATATATTAGTGTGTGCTAGAAGCACATGTCCCTGAAGGACATAAAACGCTAGAAGCATATGTCCTCGAAAGACTAAATATGCTAGAAGTACAAGTCCCTGAAGGACTCAAGATGCTAGAAAAATCAAATTCTCGAGAATAATCAATTAACTAAACTCTTATATTGCATGAAGCAATAATAGTGCATATAGTATCATTATCTGAATGAACATTTATTAAAAGTTTTATATGCACATGTATGAAAAGATTTAAATGTACTTTATTATGATTTTTGAAAGATTTAGATTTTGCAGGTATTTAATAAATAATCAAATTGGGCGTTTCTGTAATTGTTTTATAAGCGAACAACAGAATACGTGATGACAGAAAGGATGGTATGCTCAGAAGAACATTGAAAATAATGTAATCATCAGGGGGAGCAAATCAGATGTAATCAAGAGATGAGAGATGATACACGTTGTACTCTTTTTCCCTTATCTAGGTTTTATCCTACTGAGTTTTCCTAGAAAGGTTTTTAATGAGGCAACATTAGAAAGTGTATCAATGAATGATGTATTTTTTTTCTTTGGCTAGGTTTTTTCCCACTGAGTTTTTCCTAGTTAAAATTTTTAACGAGACACATTCAGAATAAACATCCAAGGGGGAGTGTTATGAATATATTTATTGTGTGGATGTTTATTGCATAGTAATCCTTGAAGGTCTATAAATAGACGTCTCATGTAAACATTCAGTACACACTTGAATGAGAATCCATTTTATCTCTCTAGATTTTTCTTTGACTTCTCTCTAGAATTCCTTCAGTTTTATAACACAAATAACATCTTGAAAAAAGAAACATATCAATTCAAATAATGATATCACTAAAAAGAGACGGAGGAAGTACTATATAACATTGGCAGCGTGTATGAAAATTGATATCATATTTTCACCAATTAAATTTATTTTGGGCCCAATTTTCTTAATTTTGGAAAATTGGGCAAAAATTGAATCCCTTTTACCTAACGCTTCCCCCATCGGTCTAATTTATAATCTCAAATCCGTGCTGTCCCATGAATTAAAAGAAAAAACCATGGGCTTTTCCAACCTCTAAAACAACAGTGTATGATCATTAACTGATGACATGAATATATCGTTGTTAAATTTCACACTTTAGAGGGCTATAAATGTCATACGATGCTTGAAGTTTGTCAATTTCTAGAAGTGACAAGGGTGGAGTACAGCTTTATACCAGTTAAATTCAAAGTCTAGCTCATTTCTGTTTCATAAAGCAGATACAGCCAGCTAAATATCCCTGAAGAATGAGTAGTTAATGCCAAAAAAAAAATGAAAAAAGAACTAACCCCAAACTTAAAGCCAAACATTCTGCATGAATTTTATTTGAATCAAAACTATATTTCACTTTATAATAGAAAGAAAGAAAGGCACAAATATTGTAATATTGTTGACAGGCTACAGCTTGCTATCATAATTGAGGAAAAATAAGCAGCACCCAACGTCCTTTAACCCTGAAACAAGATCAAGAATAGTGTTGAAAACAAAAACATTATATTCAGAATCAGAAAGAACACTTATACTTTGGTAAGAAACGTAAAGCAAAGAAAACCAGCCATGCCGGCAGTAAATCAAATGAAAAATAAAAAGGAGAACCTTGCTGGCAATGTTGTTCGAAAGCCAGTCCAGTCCCTCGTATAATCCTTCCCCAGAAGTAGCACATGTGCTTTGGATATACCTGATTAAAATAATTAAGCACATGTAAGTGATGGTGCAAAGCTTCCATTGATATTGGTGGATAGATGAAGAGGAGCAGAGCCAAGAGTGGGTTTTCAAATTTACCAGTGGCGCTGTCGGAGAGAATGCAGACCTAGTTTATCTGTGATTTCAGCAGCATTCATTGCATTGGGAAGGTCTTGTTTGTTTGCAAAAACAAGCAATACAGCATCCCTTAATTCATCCTGTCCATAAAGGAATTCCAAATCCAATTATTTTTACTAATCGGATGTAGATTTCTGACATAAGTATTGCACAGATAAGCCTCTATTCCAAATGACGCCCTCTTACCTCATTCAGCATCCTGTGCAACTCGTCTCTAGGCTCAACAACACGATCTCGATCATTGCTATCCACAACAAAGATAAGCCCTTGTGTGTTTTGGAAGTAGTGTCTCCACAAAGGTCGAATCTAAAACCATTCATGTAGGCAAATATTGGAAAGGGTGATGGTCAGTCAGACCCATCATTTTATGCATGCTGCTCATGTTTGATGTGCGAGTAAATTAAACTTCAAGACAAAGCTATTTTTTCAGATGAAAATGCTCACTTTTAGTATCAGGCTACCGAAAAAGTCCAAACCAAAGGCATCCAAATAGGGTTTAAAAACATGAAAACCACAAGTCATGCCACTATATTCTAGATCTCAGATGAACTATATTGATTTAAGAAGAACAGCTACTGAGAACATCAGCCATCAGGTGTATCAAACCAGTAAGAAAGAAACCAAAATGATGCACTAACACCTTAAAACTCAATCATACTTCAGTAATAGAGGGCTATGAGGTGATATTAATTCTGAAAACATAGATAATAAAATGGGGAATAATTTTTTTCAAGAGATGCCACTTGCCTTATCCTGACCCCCGACATCCCACACAGTGAAACTAATGTTCTTATACTCTACAGTCTCCACATTAAATCCTGCAAAGATGATTTAGCAAACAATCAGTTTCAAACGGCAGTAATCTTAAAGAGAAGGAAGATATGATAAATAATTTCAAATAGTTCGGGTTTTTACAAATTTTGAGGATCATAACGGAAGATCCTATAAGATATCCGAGAAAATCAAACTTCAAGATTTCTTAGTTTGGTTTGATTTATCATACCCCTGATTCATTTTGAAAATGGTTAAAAGGAAAGCTTACCAATAGTGGGGATTGTGGTGACAATCTCTCCCAACTTGAGTTTATACAGAATTGTGGTTTTACCAGCAGCATCAAGACCAACCATTAGAATGCGCATCTCTTTCTTAGCAAAGAGGCGAGAGAAAAGCTTGGTAAAAGACAGCCCCATTTTTTATCTGGTTCCAATAATCCAAATTGGAGTAAGGCATTAGATGCCAATACACTAATTCTCAGGTGTAGAGGCTAATTTCAATCAATATATAATCTAGGAATGGTACTATTTTTAAGTCATGAAAGTAGCATAATTGGAGCAATACAAAGTTCCCACGCAGAGTTTGAGAAGATATAATATGAAAGAAAGAAGACATAGAATGCTGTAAAATCACGAGTTTTGAAAGGGAATCTGCAATGGAAATGCTACTGATAGTACAGATTAGAGAAACGGTTGCAATAAAACAATTTCTCTTGTAATTCGCGTTTCAACTTTCTAAGAAGCCACCTGCAATTTAAACAGCTATCATCTTTATATGGTTGATTGTGAAAATGTAACACCCGAATTTCTAGGAGTTATAATGATATAAAATAGCGATAGTTTTTATAAATAATACCAAAATTTAGAAATAGCAAAATTTGGGAGGGTGTCACCGCCGCACTTGTATGGAACAAGTGCAAGGCTTCTTATTACAGGAAGTAAATCTAAACTTGAGCATAATGTTTATTTTGAAAAATAAAATAAAAGAAAATAAATGAAAAGAAAGTAAATAACGCGAATTTATTGTCTGTCATCCTCACTTCTCACTGTTAGCCCCAGCTTTTAAAATCTGTTCACTGAAATTCTGCTCCCCCGAAGGATCATCGCAGCCCAAGAAACACAGACATCAGCAAACGCTGGTAATCCTAATTAGGGAAAGATAATATAAAATAAATAAATAATTAAATTTGGAATGATTTGAAATAAAATAAAATAATTACAAATAATTACAAAATAAAATAAAAATAAAAATGACATATTTATGTATAATTTTAAATAGCACAAACATATTAATCAAAGCAAATATATATATATATATATATATATATATAATCATGTGGTATTTGCATCAAACATTAATCATTATCTTTTTAAAATTTTGTTTAGACCCGGGAAACCCTGCTAGTCTGTTTAGTGGGAAGAGAACCATGGTAGACTCGGGAAACCCTGCCAGTCTACCCGTGACCCGGGAAACCCTGCCGGTCACAAATCATCAAAATTGGTCATATCATCATTCTTCCTAGTGTGCACACCTCTTCCCAAAATTGCTACTAGTGTCCCGGGAAACCCTGTCAGACACCACTTTGGGAAGAACGGATATATCGGTTCACATCAAATAACATATCGAAGGCATAAAGCCTTAAAAGTGTGTTCATCACTTTAGGAGGTATCATCCCAAAGCTATCCTCCCACTGTTAATTTATTTTAAATTATTTAGACTCATAAAATTCCTAAATTATTTTTATTATGTGTAATCAGATATTTATAATACTAATAATAATAAAACCCTTAATCCTACAAGAAAGTATGGATCTTAACTCCCACTCTTAGATAAGTATAGATTTCGAGAAATATTAGATTGAACTTATTAATATTTTGTACTTATTTAATTATATTTTATATATTTTTTTCTATCATTTAGTTAATTATAGGATATAAGGAGAGTTTAATACAAAATCTATCAATATCTTATTTTTATTTTGTAGGAGAGATTATGAGATCTAAAAGCTTGGTTAAAAGGTCAAATTAAGGAAAGAAAAGGCATATTTCTATCAAAATCTCCAAGCATTTCGGATGGGCAAATTGCGTGTGGACCCCGTAGAAGTTCAAAAGCAAAGGTGTTGGATCAAGAAATAAAAAAAAACGCATGGACCCACACAAAACCTAATCTTCTAATCTATTAAAAGAAGCAAAGACGCAGGAGCTAAAAGAAAAAGGGAATTGAAGGTACAAAGGGGAACTTACGGTGCAAAACAAAAGTTGTATATATATTTTGATATATATATATATATATATATATATATATATATATATATATATATATATATTTAAATACAAACCCAACATATATACATTAATGAAATCAAGAGGCACTCATTCACATCAATTCAATACTCATGTCATTGCGTAGGAAACTGTCGTAAAAAGCAAAACGAAGGAGTAGTGTGTGTGTGTGTGTATTTGTGATATTATATATATATTTGAACCTATAAAGGCATAAAAGAAACGCACAGCAACAGAACGGAAGGTAGAGGTTTAATGAATATACATTCTGCATAGTTTGTACAGATTTCAACGAATTCAAACAAAACAAAAAGTAATCTTTATATATATAACCCTATAAGGCAATCATCCTATCAAATCATGCGTGGAGCAATTGCAAACTGAAGATGTAGGAATATATGTATGAGTCAAATCATGTCGTTCTAGGGATTAGGATTACCTGGTCTCCATGTTTGCTAGGCTCCTAGAAGAGAAATTCTGTCGCAAAGAATTTTTCAGAGAGAGAGCTAATGAGCGATGACTAAAGTTAGGCGGCTAAACCTAACTTATAATTAGACTTCTAGGGTTTTAGCTATGGGCTGGGCTCTAGGCTCTTTAGCTATTGACAATTAATAAATAAATAAAAACCAACAACATTTACTCTGTGATTTAATATGTTATTCAAAGATAAAATAGGTAAACCCATAACGTGGAAAGGTTTTTTTTTTCACGGAATAGAAAAATGAATCTGCCCATTATATTCTTATATTTATATAATAGCTTGGTTGAGCAAAAATATTTGTTATTATTATACAAGATATATACAAATTTAAATATTTTTATATCGATAAATAGTACAGTTATTTTAAAAAAATTATATCGCACATAAGATATGTTCTTATATTTATAAAATATCCTTGCGGTTACGATCATATAAGATACAAATTTGAATAATTTTATTTTGATGGATAGTACAATTTTTTTTTTAAAAAAGTAAATTTCTATTATAGATAAAGATAAGTGTTTGTTTGTTTTATAAAAAAAACAAATCATAAAACAATATTATTAAATTCTATCAATCAATATAAATTTAATAGAATCAAATATATCTAAACTAACTAAACTAATCAAATTAATCTAAACTAATAAAATTAGATAGTACTATACAATTATTATCATCATCATCATCATCATCATCATCATCATCATTATTATTATTATTTTATTTTTATTATTACTACTACTACCACCATTATTTTATTATTATTATTAACAACAACAACAATAATAATCTGGGATATTACAATCTACCCTCCTAAAAATAAGTTTCGTCCTCGAAACTTAAATGTGTACAATCCTCAGATGAAAGAAGTGTGTAGGTAGTGCAAGAACTAGGAGCAGGTAAACGAGGATGAGAGTTGGCTATGAGCTAGACTAGAAGGAAAGCTACAAATCTAAAAGCAATGCGCTAATAGCCTAGTAGGTTCGGGTAGGTAAATTAAGACAAAATGGATGGCCACAATGAAAACTTTGAATTAAAAAACAAAGTAAAGAATGGAAACAAATAAAAAGGTATGGGAGGACAAGAAAACAAAAAGTTTTCTTATATCTATAACATTCTTCATAACAGGGAAACCTAAGCTAAAGAACAAGAAAACTTGAACCTAGTTTTGATACCTCCCGTAACATCGAAGAGAGCAAGAAAACCCAAGTCGGGCCATAGCTATGATACAAACATTATTATTATAAACTAAATGCATTATTATCATAAGTATGAATTAATAATAAGAAAATTTAGATTAATAATAATTATTATACATAGTTTGAATATTAATAATAATTATAAGTATGAATTAATATATCACTAATAAAAATAAATATAACCAAAATGTATAAGAAATTTTATAATAATATAAAGTATATTCAATGGTTAAAATTTAGATTAAATGTAACCATAGTACATTATAAATAATAATTTTATAATTAACCTTAAGAGTTATGGGAAAATTCACAAAATAAAATTAATATCAAAACACAAGGAAATAACCCTTCACTACCCATCTGTCACGTTTAACCTTATTTATTTATCATTATTATTATTACTATTATTTTTAAACTCTGGGATCTTTGATCCTTGAGTTAGTATCAAAAGCGAAGTTAGGCAAGACCTTAACCTCTAATACCATTTTGTAACACCTCAGATTTCTAAAGTTCAAATAACACAAATATTCGAATGGTTTTTATAAATAATAATAGAAATCCAGAATAATCAACATCCGGAAGGTGTCACCGCCGCACTTGTATGGAACAAGTGCAAGGTTTCTTATTACAGGAAATAATTCTAAACTTAAACAGAATGTTTATTTCGAAAAATAAAATTAAAGAAAATAAATGAAAGTAGATAACTAGAGTTTATTGTCCGTCATCCTCACTTCTCCCGGCTAGCCCCAATTTTTGAAACCTGTTCACTGAAACTCTGCTCCCCCGAAGGATCATCGCAGCCCAAGAATACACACATCAGCAAACGCTGGTAATCCTAATTAATTAAGGATAAAATGAAATAAAATAGAACAGAATTAAGTAGATAGATAAATAAATTTGATATGAATTAAAATAAAATAAATAAATAATAAAATAAAATAAATTAATCATAAAATAAAATAATTTAATTCCAATATAAAATAATTATAAAATAAGATAAATTAATTACGAAATCAAATTAAATAATTGTAAAATAAATCCATTCCAACATAAAATAAAATAATAAAAATAAATTAATTGCAAAATAAAATAGCATAAAGGCATCATATGTGTATATGTATAAACTAAAAAGGTGTCATGGTTTTTAGAGTTTTCTAGTGGGAAGAGAACCATGGTAGACCCGGGAAACCCTGTCAATCTACCCTGTGACCCGGGAAACCCTGCCAGTCACAAATCATCATAATTTGGCCATATCGTAATTTCTTCCTAGTGTGCACACCCCTTCCCAAAGTTGTTACTAGTGTCCCTGGAAACCCTGCCAAACACCACTTTGGGAAGAACGGATACATCGGTTCACATCAAATAAATTCTCGAAGGCATAAAGCCTTAAAAGTGTGTTCATCACTCTAGGAGGTACCATCCTAGAGTTATCCTCCCACGATTAGAATATTTCATTGGACAAGGCTTTTGGTACTATATTAATATATAAATCAAAAATTGAACATCCCTTTAAAAACCAAAAGGAAAGAAAAAAAAATAAAAAACAAAAATGAAAACCGAAGTGAGACGTCAGGAAACTCGATTCCAAAGGTCCAAATTCATGACTTGCATGTATATGTATATTACTATATTTGTGTCAATAATTAATAATGATGTCAAGACATACATATATAAATTCCATAGCCACAGGTTTGCCACGTTATCATAGCTAACATCTAAATATAATATATTATATTGTACCATGCATAATGCATTACAAAGGATTTTCAAAAAGTAAAATGCCACCAGGAAGGAAGGCAAACGTGGCCCCTACATGCATAGTGCCTTACATGGGATTATCAAATAGGTAGTATGCCACTAGAAAGGAAAAAAAATGCGGGCCTCGTATCTTCAGATATACAAATAACTATACCTATATGTGTTGATTAAAAGGAAGAGACAAAGGATAAAAAAAAAGAGGTAATGACGATGGGCCCACAGCACAAGAAGAAGAAGACAATTAAAGTATAATGATTAAGAGTTGTAGCAGGGAGGCGACACAAATAATAATAAAATTATAAATAATAACGATGGATCCACGGTAGAAAGAAGAAGAAGACCAGTAAAGTATCGGTTAAAAGTTGCAGCAAGGAGGGCGTACGCAAATCGAGAAAGGAGATATAAGGATATACAAAGAAATCACAATCAACCTATGTTCAGTCCAAAAGGAAAATTTGTTCTAGGGATTAGGATTACAATAACTTAATCAATGATATAGGTTGGCGAATCAGAAATTCCCACAATGTACTCATTAACATACAATTCTTAGGGATTAGGATTACCTGGCCTCCGTGGTTGCAGAGCTCCTAGAAGAGAATTTCTACCGCAAAAATTTTTAGAGAGGGAACTGATAGGTGATGGCTAGGGTTAGATGACCAGTCCTAAGTTTATAGTTGAAATTAGGGTTTCCTATGGGTTGGGCTCTGTGGGTTGGGTTTTAACTATTACTAGTTTAATAATTAATGGCAAATCACCTATTAGATTCTAATTTAAATTTTTATCTTTACCTATCCATTTATCATTATTATTATTATTATTATTATTATATATATATATATATATCTACACACTCATTACTTTATTATAAATTTTAAATTTTAATATTAGTATTATTAGTAATATTAAAATTTAATATTAACTGCCTTGAGGCATACGATATCACCTTCCCATGTTGCATCAGAACACAACCAAGTCCATTTTTAGAAGCATCACTATAAATCTCAAATCCACTTGTTCCCGATGGCAATGTTAATATCTGAGCTGTAGTAAGTCGTTTCTTGAGTTCTTGAAAAGAGGTCTCACACGATTCGTCCCAAAGAAACTTCGTCGTCTTGCGTATCAACCTTGTTATTGGCTGAGCTATCTTCGAGAAGTCCTTCACAAACCTTCTATAATAACCCGCCAATCCAAGAAAGCTCCTGACTTCCGCAACATTCGTAGGCCTAGGCCACCCAGTGATAGCTTCAATCTTTGCTGGGTCAACAGAGACTCCTTCTTGGCATATTACATAACCCAAAAAGGCAACTCTCTCCATCCAGAATTCACATTTTGAGAGTTTTGCATACCATTTATTCTCCCTCAGTATATCCAATACAATCCTCAAATGTTGTTCATGCTCTTCCTTTGTCCTGGAATACACCAAAATATCATCTATGAAGACCACCACGAATTGATCCAAGTACTGCTTGAAGGTTCTGTTCATCTGGTCCATAAAAGCTGTCGGGGCATTCGTTAAGCCAAAAGGCATGACCGTAAACTCGTAGTGTCCATACCTAGTACGAAAGGTCGTCTTTGGGATGTCGTCTTCCTTGATTTGTACTTGATGGTATCCAATTCTCAAATCGATCTTTGAGAACATTCCTGCTCCTTTCAGTTGGTCAAACAAGTCTTCGATCCTTGGTAATGGATATCTGTTCTTTATAGTCACCATGTTTAGTCCTCTGTAATCAATGCACAGCCTCATACTCCCATCTTTCTTCCGCACGAACAAAACTGGAGCTCCCCATGGCGAGACACTTGGTCTTATGTACCCCTTGTTCAATAGTTCTTCAAGTTGGGTCTTTAACTCCTTTAGTTCTGCCGGAGCCATCCTATATGGCGCTTTTGATATCGGAGCAGTGCCGGGCATAAGGTCGACGACGAACTCGACTTCTCTAACAGGTGGCATACCCGAAATCTCTTCGGGAAAAACGTCAGGATATTCCCTGACCACGGGTATTTTCTCAATCTCCTCCTCAAGTGTTAGGTCACGCACATTGCACAAATAGACTGGGTGTCCCTTTATAAGGAGGCTCTTAATAGTCATAGCAGAGACTATTTGAATGGAAGGTTTATGTGCGACACCTTTATAAGAGAGGTATTTCCCTTTCGGTGTCTTCAACGATATCTTTTGCTCCCTACAATCGAGCTTAGCCCTATACTTTCTAAGCCAATCCATACCCAAAATAACGTCAAAGTCAGCTAAGTCGAACTGGATTAGGTTAGCTGGTAGCTCAGAACCAGCTATACTAATCGGGACATTTTCATAAATGTTGGAGCAAGGGACGACAGCTCCAGAGGGTAAGGTAATATTCGTTAAGAAAGTTGAAGATGGTACCATTCTCGTCTTCTCAACAAACGAAGACGAGATAACAGAGAGCGATGCACCGGTGTCGAACAAGATGTAAGCAGGTATAGATTGGAGTAAGAAGGTACCTGTGATGACATCCGGGTCCATCGCAGCTTCAGAGTGGCTCATGACATAGATTCTTCCTTGACTCCCTATGGTTTGATTCACAGCCGCATTCTGACTAGTTGCTCGATTGGCTCCAACTCCATTATTAAGGTTGCCAGTAGTGGCATACTGTCGATTCCCTCCACTTCCGTTCTGAAAGTTTTGTTGGTAGCGCGGCTGGTTGTCGTTGTTCCTACCCCCTTGGTTATTGTTCCCATTTCGTCCTCCATCTGGCTTTGGCTGTCCTCCTTGAGAGCCTACTTGAGGATTACATTCCCTGACCGTGCATCGGTTAGCTTTGTGCCCCTTACCACCACATTGGAAACAGGTTATAAGCTCTCCATTACACTTCCTCCCAGGGTGCGCCTCTTTGCCGCATCCTTTGCAAGAATATGGTCTGGTTCCCTGAGCTTGGTCTTGGGTTTATTTTATTTTATTTATAATAATAATAATGATAATAAATACTAATAATACTAATATTAAAATTTATAATTTATAATAAAGTAATGAGTGTGTAGATATATATATATATATATATATATATATATATATATATATCATAATAATAATGATAAATGGATAGGTAAAGATAAAAATTTAAATTAGAATCTAATAGGTGATTTGCCATTAATTATTAAACTAGTAATAGTTAAAACCCAACCCATAGGAAACCCTAATTTCAACTATAAACTTAGGACTGGTCATCTAACCCTAGCCATCACCTATCAGTTCCCTCTCTAAAAATTTTTGCGGTAGAAATTCTCTTCTAGGAGCTCTGCAACCACGGAGGCCAGGTAATCCTAATCCCTAAGAATTGTATGTTAATGAGTACATTGTGGGAATTTCTGATTCGCCAACCTATATCATTGATTAAGTTATTGTAATCCTAATCCCTAGAACAAATTTTCCTTTTGGACTGAACATAGGTTGATTGTGATTTCTTTGTATATCCTTATATCTCCTTTCTCGATTTGCGTACGCCCTCCTTGCTGCAACTTTTAACCGATACTTTACTGGTCTTCTTCTTCTTTCTACCGTGGATCCATCGTTATTATTTATAATTTTATTATTATTTGTGTCGCCTCCCTGCTACAACTCTTAATCATTATACTTTAATTGTCTTCTTCTTCTTGTGCTGTGGGCCCATCGTCATTACCTCTTTTTTTTTATCCTTTGTCTCTTCCTTTTAATCAACACATATAGGTATAGTTATTTGTATATCTGAAGATACGAGGCCCGCATTTTTTTTCCTTTCTAGTGGCATACTACCTATTTGATAATCCCATGTAAGGCACTATGCATGTAGGGGCCACGTTTGCCTTCCTTCCTGGTGGCATTTTACTTTTTGAAAATCCTTTGTAATGCATTATGCATGGTACAATATAATATATTATATTTAGATGTTAGCTATGATAACGTGGCAAACCTGTGGCTATGGAATTTATATATGTATGTCTTGACATCATTATTAATTATTGACACAAATATAGTAATATACATATACATGCAAGTCATGAATTTGGACCTTTGGAATCGAGTTTCCTGACGTCTCACTTCGGTTTTCATTTTTGTTTTTTATTTTTTTTTCTTTCCTTTTGGTTTTTAAAGGGATGTTCAATTTTTGATTTATATATTAATATAGTACCAAAAGCCTTGTCCAATGAAATATTCTAATCGTGGGAGGATAACTCTAGGATGGTACCTCCTAGAGTGATGAACACACTTTTAAGGCTTTATGCCTTCGAGAATTTATTTGATGTGAACCGATGTATCCGTTCTTCCCAAAGTGGTGTTTGGCAGGGTTTCCAGGGACACTAGTAACAACTTTGGGAAGGGGTGTGCACACTAGGAAGAAATTACGATATGGCCAAATTATGATGATTTGTGACTGGCAGGGTTTCCCGGGTCACAGGGTAGATTGACAGGGTTTCCCGGGTCTACCATGGTTCTCTTCCCACTAGAAAACTCTAAAAACCATGACACCTTTTTAGTTTATACATATACACATATGATGCCTTTATGCTATTTTATTTTGCAATTAATTTATTTTTATTATTTTATTTTATGTTGGAATGGATTTATTTTACAATTATTTAATTTGATTTCGTAATTAATTTATCTTATTTTATAATTATTTTATATTGGAATTAAATTATTTTATTTTATGATTAATTTATTTTATTTTATTATTTATTTATTTTATTTTAATTCATATCAAATTTATTTATCTATCTACTTAATTCTGTTCTATTTTATTTCATTTTATCCTTAATTAATTAGGATTACCAGCGTTTGCTGATGTGTGTATTCTTGGGCTGCGATGATCCTTCGGGGGAGCAGAGTTTCAGTGAACAGGTTTCAAAAATTGGGGCTAGCCGGGAGAAGTGAGGATGACGGACAATAAACTCTAGTTATCTACTTTCATTTATTTTCTTTAATTTTATTTTTCGAAATAAACATTCTGTTTAAGTTTAGAATTATTTCCTGTAATAAGAAGCCTTGCACTTGTTTCATACAAGTGCGGCGGTGACACCTTCCGGATGTTGATTATTTTGGATTTCTATTATTATTTATGAAAACCATTGGAATACTTGTGTTATTTGAATTTTAGAAATCCGGGTATTACAGAAAAAGTCAATGACGTGTTCATGCAATGAGTTTTTGATGCACTGGTTTCAAAGAGGTGAACTTCTCAACTCTCAAGCCATGCCAACGTCGCTATGATCAAGAATCTCCAAAAGGAATGCCTTGTTGCAATATTTACAAGTTATACAGAATAGCAGAACAAAGAAAAAAAATAGAAGAGAGGGACTTTCTCTGACTCATCTACATAAATAAATGATGACAAATTCACAATTTTTCTTTGGCTTGAACAAACAAGCCCACAATATTTGAAATATTTGAAATATTTCAGAGGGAAGAACTTGAATATCTTGAATCAGGAAAAAAAAAAATCAAAACATAGCAATAAGAAAAAGTACAGATCGCGTAATAATGCAATCTTACCACAAAGCCCAGGGCATGTTTCGGATGCTATGGAGAGAGATACATCAAACTTCAACGAAATTGTAACATAAAGTAAAAACACACACACGCAATTAAAACGGTAGCTAAGTCGGCAAATAATTCAATCCAAACAAGAAAAATCAACCCGATGGCGTCGTTTCTACCTTGGCAATTACCCAGAAGATCATGAGAAAAATAAAGAGGTTAGATCAAACGACGGAATCTAATTATGTCAATGACTAAATGAAACTAAAAGCTTTGCACGCAACATAAATCCGAATCAAACCCAATTCCAAACATAAAGAGATCAAACCGATCATCTAAGAAGAATTGAACCCATAATTGAGAGAGAGAACAGCTTACAAAACGGTAGCGAAGAAGAAAGCAGAGAGAGACCCAAATGAGCAGTTGTTTTGTCCGAAGGCTCAGCTAGATTCAGATTCAGGAGAGCCAACGAAAGCTTTATTCCAGCATATAAAAAAGGCCACGCCAAAAACAGAGGAGAGAGAAATGCAAATTGCACGGTCAGATTGCGACCATGACGACGAATGATTTGAAAGCTCCCTCCTCCTTCCAAACGTGAATGGCTGACGATAAATCATCGTTGCTCAAGGCTTTTGCCAGCAATGCAAGGAAATTATCATTCTATCATTTTCTGTATTTATTTTTACTTAAATTATCATTTATAATTTAGTTACGTAAAAATTTACTGAAGATAGCACCGACATAAATTTTAAATTATATTCTAATCGATATTAAAATAATTATCAATGGTAAATATAAAATATAAAATCTTTAGCAAATTATAGTATTTATAAGTCACTGTTATTTTTACCCAAAAGAAAATTATACAGTTAATCTCAAGCTCCATACAAAAATTTTCTACGTGAATATCTTTTTGGGCTCCTGTCCTTTGATTAAGCTGTAACAACTCCTATCAGTACTTCCTTCAGCTTTTTCTTGTGTCATGCTTGTGTGTTGTCAACGTCCTCAACCCAACATAAATCTTTCACTTTGGTTTTATGAATGTATTTTCATGAGAAAAGACAACTTATAACTTCTATTTGCAGTTGCCTGCTTAAAATCTGGAAGATACCAGGAGGACAGTGAATTCCTATCATAATCAAAATAACCACTATGTACACAAAATTTCCCACATGTATTCTGGGCCTTCGAACAACGTTTGATGAGCCTCTAACCAACAAAATCTGAATAATTTGCCCTCTTAAAAAAAACAGAAGCAAGAATTCCTGCGAATTTAAGCTACCAAAAGGTGCCAAAATCATAGTAAGCACCAGAACAAGAGCATAAAAAATATCTCCCACATGGTTTACTTCATCAGACACTGACACGCTGCATTGTGCAGGGCTTGAAGTAAAAGGATGCATCAAGTTCTTGACTGGAATCTGGGTTTTGTGCCTTACACTGTATCATCCAGCTTCTTCAAGCAATGGATAACCTTTCTGTTGAAATGGAGGCAGAATGAGAACATAAGAGCTTAGCTGAATCAGAATGGTAAGCTTCAAGACCAGAGAGACTTAACATACTTATCAGTTCATAAGTAACAATCATGGTTGTTCCATAGATTGACATATTCAAGAATCGAGGTCCAAATCCTCTGTAAAACCCCCACCATCCATCTTCCTTGAGAAGTGTCTTTGCTGTCTTCAACACTGATGGTCTTCCACCACCATAGTCATCCATAACCTTCGTGCAACTCAAGAGATAGGATTAGCTTAGTTTAAGTGATTTTTACATACGACGGGAATAGAAAGAATTGCCTTTCTATAAATGAGACATTCAACTTGTTGACATACAAATACAAATTCAAACACAGACAAAAAAAAAAAAAAAAAACTTCTCCATCTTTTCATACCTGAAGCCGTGTCTTTATGGTGTCTATGGGTGTAGTTATAATAGAGGAACAAGCACCAGCCACCATCCCTGCTGTAGCCTGGACACTCACCATTTCTGTATGTGAAGGTTTCTTCTCTATGCCATCTCTGTAGCCTAAACTCCTGAACAACAAAAACCACATATAAATACAAGACAAAGGAAGTAATAAGCTATATGAGATTATTTAATAAATTGGTCTAACAAGGAATTTGCCTCCAAATGATGTGTTGTGCTGCACCATATGAACCCCACCAAAGCGCTGATGCTGGTGACTGTGTTACAGCTGTTAATCCAAAGCCTCTATAAATCCCACGAAAACCCTCTGCCTTCATGACTCTACGAACAACATCGATTGGCCCACTGCAGTATGTAGTCCCAGGAAGACCTCGAACCATTAGCCTCTGACAGATCTGAGATGATAATAAACAAACTTTCAGGATTTAGCAAGTTTCTCACAGGACATAGATTTTGGTATACTTCTAAAGATAAAGTACGATGGACTAGTAAAATATAGAAGGATTACGTACCACATCTAAAGGCACAAAGTATACACAAGATACTAAATTTGAGAACATGCCCGCCACTCCATTTGCAAGGCCAATACGTGATGCTTCAGGCATATCATAACCTTCAGTGTGTTTTAACATGAAGTCTTTAGACATCTCTAGTGATGTTAGAGCTAACACCCTACCAGGCATGGATCCAATAGCAGAAGTACCAAAACCTCTAAAGAGTCCAGGAATGCCATCATTTTTTAATATGTGACTAAACACTGATGTCCCTCTCATCTGAGAGAGTCCAGATTCAGCTACTTGCATTCTTGTCTTTACCACAGCTGTTGGATGAATCAAGGCTGATTGAGCAGTAAAGAGTACAGCACCAATTACGTGAAATTTGGTCTTATCCAACCTGATTAGACCATTGAGATTATAAAAAAGTTTAGTTCGTAATTCAGAGTCTATTTTCAACTACATCAGATCAGAGAGAAACACATCTTAAGATGCATCTTGTGTAAAAGCAAGAGCCTATATTAAATTACATAAAAAACTTTTAAGATAGTTAGGGCCTCAAAAATGTCTCCAAGACCCGATGAGGTCAGACTTAAAGGAGAAACTATCACTGAAACATGGAAGTGAAAGTAACTTGTGTTACATACTTAGACGAAGAGCCAAAAGGAACTAACTAGCATTCATTGAAGATATATATAATGTAGGAATAAAGTGAATTGGACATGCAAGCAGCAAGCATGTATATGCACGGCATCCCATCTTACCATCATTTTCAAGATTTAAAGAAAATGTACGCATTCGATAAGTTTATACATTCATCGATGTATTGAGGGAAATGCATGTGTTAATTAACACCAGCCCTATGAATTTCCTCATGCAAAACACTGTTTCTGCTTCTTTTCTATGTTTAAATAGAAGCCACCCCAGGTAACAAACAACGCTTCTAGATTCTCCATAGTCACCAAATTAACAGGTCATTTGGACCAACCAAATCGAAAAAAAATCAGAAACATTCATGATCCTCCCAGTAAAAGTCAGTTTTTATAGCATCAAAGATAGAAAAATGGGTAAGAATGTTTTTGACCAGACCTGTCCCAGTTGATATCTGTATTGGCCAGCGCAAACTCAGTTGTGGCAACAGCCTCAGCTTCCATGATAGCCGTTTAATCGTACGTGCTTCTTTAGAGAGAAACAAAGAAGAATGCTCCGTCTCTTTCGCTTTGTGCTTGTCGTTTCTTTTCTCCTGGATCATTTTCTTCAGGTCTGGCGGTGGAACTTGAAGGAGGCTTGACGGTGATTGCTGAATAACGTTTAGAATTTTCCAGTATATTTGTTGGTTTTCTAGAAGCTGGATCCATGAGCTGCTGCCCATTTGGTTTCCGAGTAGGTAATGTCAATATATTTTTTTTATAAAATCCCACCTAAATTAGTGAAAGCGCCTATATTTTTAATAAATTCTTAAATTTTAATAAGGTCAAAAGACTTAATTAGAGATTTCTACCAAAATACCCTCTGGTGTTTAAGAGGTAGTTTGGTATGAGGAATTTGGAGAGAAAGGGAAGGGATGGAAAATTTTTATGACTTTGATTTTGAAACACTAGAGAAGTGGAGTTGAAAGTTTTTAATTAATTTCTTTTTTTACTTTTTTATTTTTCATCTTATTTTTATTAAAATTTTATAACCCAACTTCTCTAATTTTTTAAATCCAACTCATACAAAATGTTCATCCCCTCCCTTCCCCTTCATTTCCCTCTCGCCAAACAGACCCTAAGGGAAGAGAGTGGGAGGGAAACAATTCCTAATTCCTAAGAAAGAAATTGACTAAATTGTCATTAATAATAGGAATATTTCTTTTTATTATAATTTGGAAATATTAAAAATTTTCCTTAAGCAATTTTGTAAAGGTGAGAGAAAAAATTTATCTCTCTTTTTTCCCTCACACTCCCTCCGCTTAAAGCAAACATAATGTTAAAAAAAATAAAAATAAAATTGAAGTTAGATAAATAATGAATTTCTAAATTAGGCTCATCTGGCTTAAACTAATTCATAATTATTCAAATCAGCATGCATTTGTTATTTTAACTTTAGAAGTTTGACTCTCTTTTTTTGAAAAAATATGATCATATATTTATATATTATATCTTTATTAACGATGATATATATTTATATATTATATATCTATCAACTTCAAATTTAAACCTATGTCCTCTTCTTTTATAGGTTAAATTTGGTTTATACCTTTATCACGTCAACTAAAAACTTATTAAATATTAATTCTAATTTAATGGTAAGTTTGGATAAAAAGAAAAGTAAAGGGAAAATTAGGAGAGAGAGCATTAAGAAGGAAAATTTTCAAAAATGGTAAAAAAAATTACTATTTTTGAAAGTTTTCTCTCTAAGTGTTCGTTTGCTCCCTAATTTTCTCTCCATCTCAATATATGGCAACTAATTATAAATAATTACTTCACAAATCGAGCCATGATTTTGTGCTTTACAATTTTCTTTTTTATTCATGAAATCCAATAAGGAAAAAAATGCGGTTTTCAAAGCAATTAGCCCACAAATCACAACAAATATTTGAGGCCCTTCGTGGATGTCTAAATGGTAAGATGCTTTTAACGTATACCAATGAAATACTTAAAAACATTAAATAGGTTATAAAATTTAAATGATTTTTAATATCATCCTTATTGATTATTAAACTCTAGCATTTCTTAATTTTTACTCTCACTCATTATCTTTATTTTTTATTTTATTTTGCCTCCTCTCTCATTATCCATATTTAATATGGACGTACTTTAAAAAAATATTTTATGATCATTAAAAATATGAAAATGTCTCTTGATATTGACCAAAATTTTTTATATATAGGAAAGTTCTTGTAAAATGACCTAGAGGCATTAGGATATTAGGATCCAATGGAGTCAGTCCACTCCACTTTTCCTTATGATGACTTCACGTTCACTTCATCCTTTGTCTGGTTGATGGTTTTTGTTATAGTAAAAACTGCATAACTTCCCTCTAGCATTCACCTCTTAATCAATAAGTGGAGCCGTGGAGGGGAAACTCCACACCATTGGGATACTTTGGCTAAGTAATCGATCGAAACAAAAATTGAGAGCATGAATTAGTAAACTCCCGGCCAATATCTATAACTTTTTTCTTTGATATAATACATATTTTCTTGATTTTATTAATTAAAAAAAAGTTAGTTGAGTTAGTTAATATAATATATATTTTTTAAAATACTTTAGTTATCTTTTTCAATTTCTTTATTCTTTTTCCTTCATGATTATAGCTGATAAAAATCGATAGGGGTACATTTTTTTGTAAAAAAAATTGTCAATTATAAAAATTTTGTCTTATATTTAGTAGTAAAATCAATTCTCTAAAATGTCTTATATTAAGTACAGGAGGGAGAAACAAGCAATTTAGTTTCATTAATGGCATCTCTGGAGGGAAGGTTATGTTATAATCGTCACTTCTAAAGATTAAATCAATAGATGCAAGACATCTTCTCATTTGATATCACATTTGGTATTTTTTTTTTTTTTCCAAACTAACCTTCCTAGCTTATAAATTAATATGCTACATGACTAGTACTCTCATTCAGCATAGCCAAATTCCCAAACTATCTTGAGTGCCCCCCACATCCATTGTTTCCACTACTTAAGACTGAATAAGCCACCTCAAATGCAATTCCGTAAGGGTTGTGCATAATAGTGTTTGTAACAGCCTCCATAATTATTGTATAATTAATTGTTTCTAACACACTCTCTCTCTCTCTCTCTCTCACAAGAGAGAGAGAGTAAAATAATTGATTATGACTTTTTGTCTGTTTATTCTACTTTTTCTCTAACATGCACTCTCTCACGATCTCTCAGATTGAACACTTCAAACTTCATAATCTTAAGCCGCCCCTGCTCTCTCTTAACCTCCACCCTTCAACCCTTCAAATCTTGTCCCATCGACTCATCAAGGATTCGTAGTTGTGGGCAGCAGCTAATGCCTTCATTTCCCTCCTCCCTCACCAACGGCTACACCACAAGCTATTATCTATCTATTGTGTTGTTTTGTCCCCCCCCCCCCCTCTACCTTTTATAATATTCCGAGAATCTTCTAGTATTCACGCATTTAGATGTGTTGTTGCAATATTTGTTGATTATTATTGATTTATTTTTTGCCTTGAATTTTTTCTATTGTTTTGTATTTTTGTTTACTACAGATGTATTCGCCTTTTTGTGATTTTATTTTTTTCCATCACTGAAAATCCTTATTTTCAATTATGGTCTAGTAGACCAATCCCCAACTCGAGAGATAAAACCCAGTTTGATCTGGTATCAAGTTTCTCCCAAACTAGACCAAGCCTTGGGTAGCAAAGTTCTGACCTGAGGTGATTTCAAACTAGACTTCGGGTTAACGGTAAACCCAGTCTGGTTTGGTCTTTAAGCAAGCCTAAAAGAGTGATATCAGTGGCTTTGAGAATGTTAAAGCCAGCCATTAAGCATCAAGTGGTGGTTGTACTACATGGTATAAAAGCATCAAACCTCCCACAATCAAATCTTATACCATCCAACATAGCTCAATATGCAGTTCAACAATTCAACATCACAAATTAGTATCAAAATGTTATTTGCTTAACCAACACTCAATGACATGCAATATCAACATTTAGGCAAAACATTCAAGCCCACTTGACTAACAAGTTTTCTAACAACATAATCTTTACTTTTTTGTTTTTTTTAAACATTTTTCATATGTACAATACTAAAATATATATTTATAGCAATTCAAAATACCAACACACATTTATACTCACCTCAACAAGTATGATAAATCGGAAAATGGTTACCTCTCACCAAAATTACAACAAGTTATCACCATTCTCGTGAAACCCCATGCTCTATCACAACTAAGGAAAGTCTACATAATATATCTGAATATTGATCGATAAGACGATAACTAATGCCATAACTAACAATTAGTAACTAGACTCTCCACCTTCACTTACTTGCTCTTTAGAAAAAATCCTAATATCTCTACCATTCATATGTTTACTATCCTAATGATATTCTCCCTATTCTTCCACTTTATTATATTCATTTAAGTCGTTAATTAAGTTCTAAATGCTCAACTTAAATTATAATGTCCTAATTCTAATATTAAATGGTCAAGTTTGTAATTATCGATTACTTAACAAAATCATTCATTTTTATAAGAGTTTCGAGTTAAAGCCTGCCAAATGAATTCCAACATTCCATAACATTTTATTTAGTCCCAAATCAATTTTACAATCTTTCAGAAGATCGACAAGTTATAATCTCACTATTATTCCAAAATTCCCTTCCCTGAATAAGAATTTCGAGTACCTAACTCTCAAATAAAGTCCAATCATTATGAAAATTTAACTACAATATTGTTATCATCTAAAGTTTCTAATTTAAATAATTCATTAGCCAAACAATGTCTGGATTTATAATTCTCAAAATACCTAAAATTCGTCATAATTCCTCCATAAATAGAAAACCCACCGAAACTTCACAAAATCAACTTTCAATACGTATTTCTAAGTTATGCATAACTAATTATCAATTTTTCAACCAAGAATTTACTCTAAAAACTAAAATCTCTCCTCCCTCACTTAGGGATCAATCACAACAAGCCTAAAGTGTAAAAATTAACCTTATTTATACCTCTACAATCCAATGATTTCCATTTGAGTTTAATGTTTCTGTCTTTTCCATTTATTTAAAATCCACACTTGCTTCATACCCTGACTATTAAATTTGCTCTCCTCACAATAAAATTTGTACTATTAGAAAGCTCTCGTAGAGTAGAAAAATATTTGAGAAATAGGTATTGTAGTTTGGTGATTTTAAGAGGAAGAAATGAAGCTCAAAGGTATCTGAAATCTCCATCAATGGAAGACTCTAGCTCTGTCGGTGCTGAAGAGAGCAAGATAGAAGTAGAGGAAGAAGACAGGATGATGGTGATAATGCGTTGGAGAAGAAAAAAATGAATGGGAGACATATATTATAATATAGTGCAGGTCTCATTTTTTAAAATTTCATTATTTTTTTAATTCTTTCTTTCTTTTTTCTTCATTCATTTTTTTGTAAAATTAATAATTTAAAAACTTATTCTTATTCTTAAGTATGTATCATGATATTGGGAAATGTATAAATTTTCTAAGATTCTCAAAAAGTTTCAATAATTAATTAAAATTTATTTGTGTATTTCACTCAAATAAAACTCGTATGATATATTTATACAATTATAATCACATCTTCATACAATTCAGTTCATTTAGGATAATTTCTACTTATTCTCAAATATTTGTAGGGTGATTTCTAATCACCATAAAATAATTTCATTAAATTCAATTTCACTATTAATAAATATATTACTCATAATTTTTCAATCTCATTCAACTATTTCATTAATATTATGTTTTTTTATCTCAAACAATGCATTTAATTTACTCAAAATCCCAAGTTACTTAATAAATCACATAATAATAATACTTAAATATTAATAATAAAATTGAGAGGGTGTTTAGCATAGCAGCTGGAAAAAAGCTCAACAGAATATAGTAAAGCTCTATTGGAAAAATGGGCTGATTTTTGGTGTTTGAGATAGTTTCTATTGTTGATGGGCTTCTCCAACAAAAATCACTTTTTTCAAAAGCCACTGAATGCAACTTTTGTCTTCACTGAGCGTCTAAACTTCAACATTTATTTGAGCATAATGACTCATTCCACACACACATTGTGGCCTCTTAGTTCACATTATCGACAAAGTCCTCTTTCTTTCTTTCTTTTTTTTTTTTTACCAACAATCATCCAAATCATTTTGATAATTCACTCTTGAGGTCCAAATAAAGAAGGTTTGCAATATTTTAAGACTCCTAAAATTTTAAAATGCTGATTTAAAAAAAAAAAATAAACTAAGTGACTAAATAGTTTGTAAATCACACACACATATGCCGTATTCAACAAAATTTATGTCTTTTTCAGTTATTTTTCATTTCAACTAACATTTCACACTCTATGTCAAAAAAGAGCCTATTATAAAAAAATTACTTCCGCTATTGTTATTCTAAACACAAATCATATCAACAATATGACTTTTAGAGAAAAACCACTTCAGCCATCATTATTTCAAATAGGCCGGTGTTATTATAGCGTCTAACATGTGGTTCTTATTATAGAATGCACAATTTCCCATTAAGTTTTGATGACAATAATCCTAAAAGAAGCTTGATGGCACATTATCTGATCACCTTTATAGTTTGAGTGAAGAAAGGGAATGGGATTTTCATTAAGAGGGGTATTTTATGTAATTGTGTATTTTAATTTTATGTTAATTTAACAAACTTGATTCTCATATTCTTAAACGCCATAGCAAACAAACTCACGTGATTTCCATTATTATTTTTGACCAGCATGCAATTTCCAATACATTACACAACATTTATTTTACCAAGCAAATGGCCCATAAAGGATTGGATATAATTTTAATTATTTTTTTCCAACAAATAATTTTCTTCGTTGAAAAATTGCCTGGCAATTTTTTTCCATCTCCCTTTATTTGGCTTTTATTTTTGGGATAAATATAATTTTTGTTCTTGAAATTTTGGCTGAAGCACTTGAAAGTTTTTTTAAACAATTTTATCTTAAAAGTTAACAAAACGTAATAATTTTACTATTTTGTTAATCTTAACTACTAAACTTGTATTTTGTTTTGTAAACTTTTGGGGTAAAATTATTCTTAATTTTTTTTACACCCACTGCGCTCCTAGCGAAAACTTATAGAAAAAATTGTTAGGTTTATTTAACTTTTAAGGCAAAATTACTAAAAAAAAAAAAGTTTCAGGTGTCTAATCCTCCTTATTCAAAATTTTTGGGGTAAAAATGATAATAATCCTTTTATTTTTTGGGGCTGGATAAAAAAAGACTGAAACCGGAAAAAACAAGGCTGGGTAGAGGTATCATTTGCCCCCGAAACCCTAACCTAATTCCCAAAATCCCCATTTCCTCAGCTCTCCTGCTGCGTTTCCCATTCCTGGTTCTCCTCATCCTCCACGGGCATCGCCCCTCAGCCTCGTCACCGGGCATAAGTTCGCCTACGTTCACCGCCTTCTGCTGCCGAATTTCTTATCGCCGCCAATCCCTGAACCATCTTCCCCGTTCTTTGCGTGGTAGTTATTCTTCGATCTTCACTCTGCTTCTTTGATATGCCATTTTATCCGGTCTTCCTCTCCGTTTGGGTTCAACTCTGCTCTCGTCATTAGGCGTGGTATTTATCATGGCTTCAACTTGGTGGTTTTTTTTTTAACCGCGACATTGGTTCCTATTTCTATTGATTGAGTTTATTCTGGGATTTACGTTTTCCTGGGTTCATTTTTGTGAGAAATATTGATTACACTAGGAGAGAAATGATGATGAAAAGAATTGCTCCTCTTTCTGATAATTTACTTTCGTTTCCTGGATTCTTTGGCGTTTATTCTTTGACTACTATGACTTGTCCCTTAGTTTCTATTGTTCTTTCTTGATCGATTCTTTTGTTTTTAGTGAGTTTCTGGCAGGTATATGCGGAATTTCTGGGGTTTAGTGTCTTTATTGTGTTTTTATCTAAACAATTCTGGTTTGTGACTGTAGAAATACATATTATACATGGCAACAGCTGAGGCAGCTCCTGCTGCCCTTGGTCCCCGATACGCACCTGATGACCCCACTCTTCCAAAACCTTGGAAGGGATTGATTGATGGAAGTACGGGTCTATTATACTATTGGAACCCTGAAACCAACATCACCCAGTATGAAAAGCCGCAACCCTTGCCTGCTGGACCACCTCAGTCAGTTTCTGCACCCAAGTTGGCTCCCATACCAACGGCTCATAAAGGGCAACCTGGTGTGGTGGTGTCACAGCAAGGGCAGCAGTTACTACAAACCTCTCACCAACAGGGACAGCAGATGAGCCACCTACCCCAACAGCATAGTCCCCAGGTAGCACAGGTCGGTCAGCAGCAGCCTTCTCAAGCAGCACAAGCTGGACAACAACAGAGTTCACAGCAGCTGCAGTCTATGCCACAACCAGGTTTGCAACAAGTCAGGCAGCAGCAGATGTTGCAGCCTCTGAGCCAGCAAGTTCCGCCACAGCAAATGCATCATCAGATGCCTCAACAAGCCGTCCAGCCGCAACCTTTTGGGCAAGGAGTCACCCAGGATCATGGTTCATATATGGGACAGCCACAAGCCCATCAATTCATTCACCAGAACCTACATTACATGCCATATTCACAAAGCATGCACTCAAATGGGCAGCAAAATTCCCAACCAGTACAGCATAACATGCACGGTCAGCCATTGGAAAATCAACATGAGTTTAAAGCAGCATTCCCAAAGATAGAGGATGTAGATTTTAAAAACGGAAGTCAAGTTGGGTTTTCACCATCCCAGTATCAGCAAAAGAATGCCTTGCCTCTGCAAAGCAATCAGAATATTCCTTCTGGAATTTCCTCTGTCCAGATGTCACGTGTTGGTGTTAATGCTGGCCAAGCACAACCATTCAGTGCTATGTCTGGTGGTATGCAGCAACCTTCTCAAGCAATGCAATCGCAGCAGGGTAGTGCTGATTTACTTTATCAACATGGTCATAACTTTCAAAACCAGATGGGCCCAGGAATGATGCATGGTCAGCCATCTAATGTGCATCCTGTTGACCCAAAGATGGGACATGAGGAAAACTTGCGTGGCAGAGCTGTGAATGAATATTACCACAACTCGGGCAAGGAGATGCCAACAATGGGTTCTCAGCAGCCAAGTATTGCACCAGTACCCATTTCAAGAAATCAGCAGGCTTATCAGCAGGTTGTTTCAATTGTCAAGTCTATACCATTGCCATAATAATTTATTTAATAAAATATTTGTTGCCCGTGTTTGAAAAGTTTTTCTTTCTTTTAATGTTATTAAATTCTGTTGACTTTTAATAGTTAAGTCAAAATTTGTATTTCTAGATAACTACAGTCGCTGGTACTCTTTTATGAAAATTATATTCATGTTTTCCATAAGATGCTATAAAGAAAGGAAGAATTATATTATATTCGGGAAATATACCCCTTTGGTTTCTTTGCCCTTCTGAGAAAATATTACTTCATCAATCCATTCTGTACAAAATGTTTGTGTCAAAAAATTCTCTTCTAGTTTATGTTTATGTCTTAGTTAATCATTCTGTTTTAATATTTTATCTACAGTGTGTGTGATTATCTAATTAAGTGTTAATCCTATGAAGTTAATTCTGTTTGACAACATTGCAGGATATGAGAATTGGCAGTTCCCCTTTTCAAAATGCAATGCCTGGTGGGAATGGGTTAAATGGCATCCCAGGGCATAGTATGCATAACATGTTTAATCCTTCGATTGGAGGTGCTCCACCTGTTGCTAGTAACTCTTTGGCAAGGCCTCATGTCCCTGATCTGTCACCTGCTGAAATTTACTGTCAACAACATGAGGTTACAGCTACGGTCCGTATTTTTTATTTTGAGATTATTTTTGGTGGTATATCAGTATTTTGTTAATATATCTGGATACAAAGATATTTTATGCTAATATTTTTTTTAACTCGTACGGTATCATGATTATCTGGCATTTTACTACTATGATTCTTTTTAACATAAAAATATGCTTCTCTGTTCATGTTTAATATGAAATTTTTCATGGATAGCGCTGTGTGCACAGTTTATCACAGCACATTGGTGTGGGTTGGGCCTCGCTTGATTGTTTTTATTGTCATGTAGATTACTTTTGTTTAAATTTTCTGTTTCTTGTATTACTTTGGCTGGGCTGTTCTGACATTCATATTTGTCTTACATGGCAGGGCGACAATGTCCCTCCCCCCTTTATGACATTTGATGCTGCTGGGTTTCCTCCAGAGATTTTGAGAGAGGTAAGCTTACCCTCTTCTGTTAAATGGTGTCGCATGTTTTAGTACTCCCTAATAAAGTATTGGGTCCACTCTCTTTTCCTTTGTCTTTTTCCTTAAAATTTACTTTTAAACTCATCTATTCTCACTTGTCGCAGGTGCGATATCTGCTCCAGTGCAGGAGCATATGTCGTACGCTGCAGCTATTGTCACACTTACATGTGCAACCACTATCCTGATTTTTGGAGCCTGCAAAATGGATGGTTGGAGCCTTTCTTTGGGCATCTTCTAGATGGGTGGTTGGCCCTTTATTCAAATTTCACCTTATGTGGCGTGGGATTTGTTGCTTATTGGCTCCGCCCCTTGTGTCTTTAATGTCCTTTTTAGTTGCTTCAGTAAGCAACCATAACCTATGGGTCCTTTTTCTGTTGTTTGCTAAATTATGTGCACCCTTGAATGCTTGTTTTGTTTTTTTGTAAATCACCTGGAACTGTATGTATCCAATGTTCATGTTGTTTATTACATGCACATGCTCTTATTTCAGATCTATTCTGCGGGCTTCTCAACTCCAACGCCAATTCAAGCTCAAACATGGCCTGTTGCCCTACAGGGTAGGGACATAGTGGCTATTGCCAAAACAGGCTCCGGAAAAACATTGGGTTATTTAATACCTGCATATATGATTCTTAGACAGAGGCGTAACAATCCCCTGAATGGCCCTACAGTGTTGGTATTGGCTCCAACACGTGAACTTGCAACACAAATTCAAGATGAAGCTATAAAATTTGGCCGATCTTCACGGATCTCCTGCACGGTCTGTGTTCAGTTTTTAATTTATCATAATCTTATGTTTATTTACAATCCTTGCTCAATTTTAGGCTGTTGACTTGGCCTTCAACATGTCTGGGCATGCCTCTCAAATTGATTCCTCTCTGCAGTGCTTGTATGGTGGGGCACCAAAAGCTCATCAGCTAAAAGAGTTAGACCGCGGAGCAGACATTGTTGTTGCTACACCTGGCCGTCTCAATGACATACTTGAAATGAAGAAAATCAACTTTGCGCAAGTCTCACTTCTTGTGCTTGATGAGGCTGACCGAATGCTTGATATGGGTTTTGAGCCTCAAATCCGTAAGATTGTGAATGAGATACCGCCACGTAGGCAAACTCTTATGTACACAGCAACATGGCCAAAAGAAGTACGGAAAATTGCCGGTGATCTCCTTGTTAATCCTGTCCAAGTTAATATTGGAAATGTTGATGAGCTTGCTGCAAACAAAGCTATCACACAGGTATTGGATTAACGCCCCTATGATTGAAACATGAGCTCATGATACTTTCCGCCTGTTGATTTCTAAAAGCTTTTACAGCTTGTTGCCGATGATGAGCAATTTATGTTTTCCTTTCCTGGTAAATTTTGATTGATGCTCTGACTGGTGTGTTTCAAGGATTGTTAGTCTAAGAAATTTTATATGATGAATGAATTCCATATGTTGAGAAGATCTTTCAGGAATCTTCCCAACTCTTGTGCATTTTGCTGTATTTCTTCTTCGCGAGTATGTACAAGTCATTGTTTATGGAGAGATCAGCAAGCATTATATATACCCTTCTAGACTGTACACCTGTTTTCAAGTGTGTTGGGCTGGATATTGACCGTGCAGTGATACAGAAAACATATGTCTGTACTTTTTAGAGTAACTAATTTTTTTCAACTTGAACACATGTTTAACATAGCTGACACTGCAAAAGAAGAAAAAAACAACCCCAAGAAAAAAAAGACACATTGAGACCAAATTATCTTGATGGGATGATGGTCCATAACAGGAATTGAATACTTTATAGGTTTGTAATTCTTAAAATTGGGTCTCCATATTCTTAAATTATTCTATATGTGCAAAGACGCCAAAATCAGCATGCCTTTGAGTCTGCTTTTGTGTTTGTACAATGGAAATGTAATTCTTATATTTGTATAATTTCTCAGACTCAATCCACAGAGTGTAAGTCCATTGGATTAAGCTGTAATCAGAGTAGAAAAATGGAAAACACTGTGCCTCCTGGCTATTTGAGACGCTAGAGTCTCCAAATGTAACACTGCTAACAGCCTACCTCTCTTTCTGTTCATATCCACCCCTTTTCCTTTTTCATTCAACTACTGGAGGTCGTTTAGTTTACCCCATCCGTCTGTGCTGTTGCTCTTGAGCCCTCTTGGTCCATTCTCTCAATTCCTTTCCTCTTTGTAGAATGTGTAATGACATGATAGGATTAGAAGAATTTAGGATAAGAAAGGGGAAAAAAAGAGACAATCTAGAGTCAGAATCTAACTCCAGCCAACACAAGAGACAATCTAGAGTCAGAATCTAACTCTAGCCAACACAATGATTCTCAAATATTATCTTCTTCATTCACAAAGATATCTGAACAGAAATACAAAATATTTATAGTCTTCCTAAGTAACTGCTAATAACTTACATACAGATAGCAAACTATAACTTCTCTTAACTGAATGGATAATAAGCAATAACTTCCTTAAACTAACAATAACCTTCCTAACTTCTAATAACTGCCTAAACTGGTGCCTTTCTTCTGGAATAAACCAGAAGAGGATGATGATGATTCCTATCATGACTGCTCACCCTTTAATTTCTTCCTCTCCCAATAATAAGTAAACATCTCAGACTTATCATTCTCATGAACATTCTTGTGAGTTTTCTATTTGTTTCTACTAGTACTGTTAGATCACAGAGATTATATTACAGAGGTTGGTATGATTATGAGTTATTTCGGTATTGATTAGGGGATGACCAGAACTGGAGAATATTTTCAGATCTGGTTAATCCTAATTAAATGATAAATTTGACTTATTTCTCTCTAGGTTTATCTCCATTAATTCCATATTCGGTGCAGTGCAACAATCACAATACTCCTTCCTTCCTTTGTTTATGAACGTTGGGACATTTAATGCTTATATTTTTGCCTGGTAATTATAATCTGGAGCTGGACCTGTGTGCCACCCTCTCTTTTGCTCCATTTTGGTCTATTTAAATGTACATTCTCCCTAAACTTTTTACAACCTAGTTATTCAGCTGATGAATGGGTGTAATAAACCTACTTCCTCCGGTCCTAAATGTAAGTCCCGCTTTCACAACCTAGATATTCAGCTGATGAATGAATGTAATCAAACTACTCTCACAAAATGGGTCTTACATATAGGAGTGGAGGAGTATTTTTTAAGTGCAATATTAATTTGCTTATCAGAGATTTTAGGAAGCCAAATATTTGCTTGGTATATGGCTTGGATGATATTTTTTTTAGAGATCTTGAATGTATTGTCTTCCCTTTTGTCTTGTGCTCATATGTGCCATTCACAGCCTCTTTTTTAATCATTGTTTTCCTAGAACATTACTGCCAATCTGCCATGTGAGGGTTTTTTGTTGGATTGATTTATTTGCTTTCGGTAACCCATTCTTTTGATGTCCTGTAATCTTGAAGTATGTTGAAGTTGTCCCACAAATGGAGAAACAAAGGCGTTTAGAGCAGATCATCAGGGCCCAAGAACGAGGTTCTAAGGTTATAATATTTTGTTCCACAAAGAGGTTATGTGATCAACTTGCCCGTAACATTGGCCGTAATTTTGGTGCTGCTGTAATCCATGGAGACAAATCTCAAGGTGAAAGAGACTGGGTTTTGAATCAGTTTAGGACTGGGAAGTCACCAATTCTTGTTGCCACTGATGTTGCTGCCCGGGGACTTGACATTAAGGATATAAGGTTAGCTGCTTTTTAGTCATACCTATGCATGCCTATAGTAATTGAACCGAAGTCTATTTTGTTGTTATTTTAACATGCTTTTTGAATTATTTTATCACAGTTATCTTCTGAGTTTATGATGAGTCTTTGCGTCATTCATGTGTTATGAATTACATTCTTGGAAATTACTAATTGCAGGGTTGTGATCAACTATGATTTCCCTACTGGAATTGAGGACTATGTACATCGTATTGGTCGAACAGGGAGGGCCGGAGCCACTGGAGTGTCATACACCTTTATCTCTGAGCAGGACTGGAAACATGCAGGTGACTTGATTAAAGTTTTGGAGGGTGCTAACCAGCTTGTGCCTCCCGAGTTGCGACAGATGGCTTTGCGTGGGCCATCAAACTTTGGAAAGGATCGGGGTGGAATGAGCCGTTTTGATACTGGTGGTGGCCGTTGGGAGTCTGGGGGCCGTGGTGGCATGAGAGATGGTGGGTTTGGTGGTCGTGGTGGCATGAGAGATGGTGGCTTTGTTAGCCGTGGTGGCATGAGGGATGGTGGTGGGTTTGGTGGTCGTGGTGGGATGAGGGACGGTCCAGGTGTGCAAGGTGTAAGAGGTGATTTCTTTCCTGGTAGGGGGGGCAACAGGGGTCGTGGAATGGGTGGTCCTCGTGGTGGTCATGTTGGCTGGGGTAGGGGTGAACGTGATTCCTATGATCGTTTCAACATGGATGGGCGAGGGCGTGGGCGTGGGCGTGGACGTTTTGACAACAGAAGAGATGTTGGTTACAGAAGCAGAGGCAGAAGTTACAGTCGCAGCCCTGAAAAGGTTCGAACATGGGATTATAGCAGAAGTCGCAGTAGAAGCAGAAGTGGAAGTCGAAGCAGGAGTAGGAGCTGGAGTAGGGGCCGCAGTCGAAGTCGCAGCTGGTCTCGTGGCCGCAGTCGCAGTTATAGCCGTAGCATCAGCCGGAGTCGGAGTCCCAGTCGCAGCCATGGCCGCAGGAGTGGAAGTTACAGCCGCAGTCGTAGTAGAAGCCGCAGCTATGATAGACATGATAAGCCAGATCAACATATTTCTGATCTGAACGAGCATAGAGCACAAGAAGCAGAAGCCTCTGAACCAAAAACATTCTCCATGTCTCCGAGGTCCCAGGGGAACTCACTTCTAGGAACTGAGCACGTGGAGCAGACCCCAGTTGTTAGTAACGCTGAGACAGTTAATTCAGGGGCTGTAGTAGAAGACCCTTGCCTTCAATCAGTTCCTAATGTCTAGAGGGGTATGCTTTAATTGATTCTCCCGTTTTTGGAAGGGTATGTCCACTGATTGGCTGTGTTAACCTCTCAATTATTTGGGGTATTGGCTTTGCATGATCTGATCCGAGTGCTTGTTAAAGAATGCTTCTCGCGTCTTGGTGGAAGCAGCAAATCCTGGGTTGGCTAGAACACATGGCTAACATTTATTTTGAATGTCTCTGTTGTATCAATCATGGAATTGGTATAGACTGCTTATTCATGTTTGTATCAGATCACATTACTTTCATGGTACTTTTTGTTTCCCTTGTTTCATTGAAATTAACTCGATATCTACCAGTTTGTTATTTTTTAATCTCCACCTCCATTTTTGCCTCGGCCTAACACTATCACCTCGTGTTTTATTTGTAGATGTTATTGTATTCTCAATACTCAAGAAAGAAATTTAAAGGTTCATTTCTTGTTCCTTAAGAATGAAATATGCCTGTTGAAATTTTATTTTATTTTTTAATTTTTAATACCAACAGTCCTTAATATAAGATTTGTTGAACTAATTTGTGTAGATAAATAAATTAGTTAGTGAAATATGTGTGTTGATTTATGTTAAATATTCTCTTAAATTATCTGTATTGAAACTATTTTCAGGTGCAAGCATCCTTTTAACATGTAAAAGTGTAATTAATAGAGAGAGAGATATATATATATATATATATATATATATATATATATATATGTTTTTAAAAAAGATAACTATGATGAATAAAGTACATTGAAGTCCTCATGTTTAAAATAAAGTAATAGTATTATAATTTGGCCCCTTCTCCACGCATATCACTCTGGATAAATTCCTAGAAACTCCCATTTATTTAAAGAAGTCAAGCGAACCAGAAGATATTGTACTATAATTTTTGTAGCCTGAACTACCACCACGCTAAGCAACTTATCCATTGACCGAATATAATAATAGGACATTAAAAAACAAAAAATATTAATAACTGCATATAAAAATTAATAGCGGCAATTTCTTTTCCAAAAAAATGGCACTGGGTCATGGGGGCGTAGAAGGCGAGAGATCATCCCCCATTTCTGGCTTCTTGGGCAAGGCATTGAAGGGGCGAGGCTATTTTGACAGCGACCATTGTGTTCACCGACACGGTTGGTCGAGAGTGGAGGGACAGAATGGGAAAATCAACTAATTATTAAAGATGTTCATTGGACAGCTTTTAGCTGCCAGTGTCTGTCACCGTAAGCTTTACTATCTTGCGTATTAAGTAAGCAGTGTAAGCGGCGCCGTTTTGGCCTCAGGGTTGTTTTATTGGAAAATCCATTTTGGGCCCTGTAACAAAAAAAAAATTCAAAAAAGGTCCTAAAATTATAAGGGTTTTTTCTTGTATAAATTTATTAAAACATTAACAACTATATCAACCCTGTTAACAACTATATCAGCCCCGTTAACAACTAAAACTTTAATGAATTTATATTAGGAAAAGGTCCTGGAACCTTTTCTGATATTTTCAAAATTTTAAGGCTTTTTTTAAATTTTTTTCTGTTACAAGGCCCTAAGATGGATTTTCCCTTGTATTATTTTGCATGTTGCCCCAGTCGAATTAGTTTTGTGGCGTTTCTGTTTTATCCAAAACAAAGCAGGGCTATTTTCGGCAATCTAGCAGAATCTTAATCATGTTTCGAAACGCTTCGTATCTTAAATCTGGAGGAATCTCCATTTGCGCTTCTACTTCTCTCTCTCTCTCTCCTCTCGTCACTCTCCACAACAGACAGTCTTTCCTCCTCTCTCTTCTGTTTCTTACACAAGCCTGAACCGCCAAAGGCGCCCTCGGTTCAATTGATGGTTAGGGTTTTTTAGGCATCTCTGCTTTGCTATCAGGATGTTGTTGGGAAATCCCCCTTCGCTGCTGGGAGCCCTCAATTCCAATCTTAGGGAACTTTTCGTATCACGTATGGCTTGATTCAATAGGTTTTTTCTTCTTCACGGGTACCTCCTCGCTTGGCCTTTTCTCTTTCTTTTGTTGATTCATTCCTTTTGTTTGGTGGATTGCGAGGTCTTTGAAGGGGTTTATTTTTGGGTGGATTTGTGTCATTTACTTTTTGTTTTTTGTGTTATTTGGCTACTCGGTGTTGCATTTGTGAGTGATTGTTTGCTTTTGGGTTTACTGGCTAGATTTTTTGTTTTTTTCGCGAAATTGTTTTCATAATTTGTAAATTGCTGATCTTTTTTCTGATTTGGAGGTCGAAGAACTTCAATATTTAGCTTCGTAGTCGGTTTTCGTCCAAGGGTTTTGTGTCTCGTAAAAAAACTGATTTTTGGTATTGGAAGGTCAAATGAGATTCGATGGATAGGGTAAATACTCAATGCTAGTGTTTTCTATTGTAGTCAGTTGAGTAGTATTCTTATATTGTTCAGTTTCCTTTTCTCCTATCTCTTCTTGAGAGCGTCGTTGAGTTGGTTGTACTGTTCATTTTTTGAAAAGTATTTCTCACTCGTGATGTTCTCCTGTTCATTTATGTTCTGGGCAACTGAAAATTATACGTGAGTTGGTTAGACTTGGGTACTTTTAGATCACATATATAGCTCGTTTTGAAGTATAGGTGCTTCCTGAGAGGTGGTACGTGAGTTTATTTATTTATTTACACGTTATAATCTATAGATTATAGCATTTTAGAGCTATGTTTGGAAATCCTTTAGTAAGGGTTTTAGCAACTTGAGACAAAGCTACTCTCAGTTTTGACCAAGACCAACTGGTTTTCAAACATACACTAGTACTTTTTTTAGTTGATGGAAACCTGATTTTTTGGAAATGTTATTTCTTGCCTTCGATTATATTCTTTTTTAAATTTTAAATTATTTTGTAAGCTTATTCTTCTCTATTACTTTATGCAGTGGTGGCAGTTTTGATATGGAAATGTATGATGTTTCTGAAACTAGAAACCCAGATTCTTACTTGGTAAATTTTTTAGTTCTTGTGACTTGTGTCCCTTGACCTTTGCCATATGGCTGCTTAATAAGTTTGCAATTTGCTGAGCTTTTCGTTTTTTTATGTTATTTGTATGGTCATCAGTAATGTTTTATTACTTTACTTCTAGATTGAAGGTGCTGTTTTAAACTCACATTTGAGGAGCCCTAATCTTGAGCAATCTGAAGTCATGTATAACGAAGGAGTCCCTGAATTTGTTGTTGATCAGAACATGTATTACCCTGCTGCCACCAATTATGGGTATTACTGTACAGGTAAATGATAGGTTTTATATTGCTGCATTCAGATGGATATTATGGTAGTATCCTGATATGTAATTTTTTCCCCCATTTGTTGTTGCTAGGATTTGAACCACCCGGCGAATGGGAGGACCATAATAGGATTTTTGGTGTAGATGGTCCTGATATCCAGTATACGGTAAGCTGAACTCCTTTCTCTTCCCCTACTCCCTGCTCCCCAAACAGTTTTGACCTAGTTTGGTGTAACCGTTGAGCTGAACAGTTTTGTTTCTGCTGCAGGGTGCTCAGAATGAAAGTATGCCTTATGTATATTATACACCTAGTTATGGATATGCACAGTCTCCATACAATCCTTACAATCCTTACATTCCTGGTGCTATGATAGGAGTTGATGGCCCATTTGGAGGGGCACATCAGTATTACACCCTCCCCAATTATCAAAACCCTGTTTCTTCACCTGCTTACATTCCTCTTGTAGTTCAACCGGACATTTTTTCAGATAGTTCTGTTGAATCCTTGTTTGATATTGGTGCTTCTGGCGGTAGATCTGACGGGAGAGGCTTGAAACATAAGCTCAATTCTGCTTCTGGTGCTGTTAATAGGAATTCTTCAAAATATTTATCAAATCAGACGAGTTCCTTGACCAGTATCTCTGAAGGCCCTAGAGCTAATGCTAGTGGCAAGCAAGCTGTGACACATGGAAGTGCTTCTGGCGGTGGTTTTCTCAACATGGCTTCATCTGTTAATCAGGTAATAATTCCTCCCACTTTTGGTTACTAGTTCAGGTATTCTATTAATATTGAAAAAAGTTGGGGTGGGGGTTGGGGCACTCACCTCAGCACTTCAGATGCTGAGGCAAGATGCTATTCAAGGCTAATGCTTCTCACACCATGAGAGGCACTAACCCTAACCAAGCACTTGCATGTCGGGGCCTTTGTCGCTTTCTTTTGCTCTTCCAGACTAGCATTTTTTATGTCTGTGCTTGGAAGCGAAAAGGGAAGAGTTTGTGCATAAACCCTATCTTAAAAGCCCAACCCCAAACTATAGATTTAAGAATATGGCAGAGTACTTATTTTTATATTAAAACATTATTCAGGCTATTTTTTTTGGGGGGAAAAAACAGAGAAAAAATAAAGCCATCCATAAGGGATATCAGCCATGTATATTTTATAGTTTTGCAGTTAAGCATATACTTTGACATATGGCTAAACAATGACTTTATAAATGCAAGTAATATTATTATGAGTTATGATTAAGTGAGTAGTATGCTTAATTGACTATATTGGTGATTTAATTGGTGCATTTGATGATTATTATGTTTCAAACTTTCAATAGTTCGCTTATTTGTCCAACGTTATTTGAAATTTACATTTTCTAATTTTTGTTTATATACTACCATATTTTGTTCTTTACTTTAATGCGTTCCCTATGGATACATCTAAACCTCTGTTCCTTCTGTAGTACAGGACTCTAAAAAGGTAAAGTACTTAGTTTATCAGTTCCTGCTCTTACTTGTTTCACCTGGGCATATGCCTTCATAGCACCTCTTGTTTAAGGCATTTTAGAGGTCTAGTACTCTTAAGATTGCCTTTTGCTTTTGCCTATCCTTTGCTCTTTGTCATTTCAGAATTTCCTTGAACAATCCTCTTATGGTTATATTTGCCTTTTGTTTTGTAGGCTAGAGGTGCTAGTGCCTCAATCCAATCTGTAGATAATATTTCAAATGAGAATGCTTTATCTCATCATAATCAGATGAAAGTGGCTCTTACGTCAAATGCTGGATCTTCTGACTTCGGTTCTAGTGCTAATGGCCAATCTGCAGTTGGTAAATTTAGACCTAAGATTCACATTAGCAAAGTGCCGAGTGATGTAAATGGAAGTTCAGATGCTTTGGGTGAACAAAATCGAGGTCCAAGAATCAATAGATCAAAACATCAATTGACTGTGAAAGCATATACAACTAAGGCAGGAGACAGTAATGCGCAAGGGAACATTATCATCTATACGGATCAGTATAACAAAGATGATTTTCCCCTTGAACATGAAATTGCAAAGTTCTTTGTCATAAAGTCATACAGTGAGGATGATGTTCACAAAAGCATTAAATATAATGTCTGGTCGTCCACACCTCATGGAAACAAGAAACTGCAGAGTGTTTATGAAGATGCAAAGAGAATAGCTGGGGGAAAATCTGGAGGCTGTCCTATTTTTTTGTTTTTTTCTGTAAGTTCTCATTGAGATGATACATTATGTGTTGCAGTTCTTTCCCCCCCTATTTGTACACTGTATAAAATCTCTCTCCATGTCTGATACTTCTTTTCCATGCTTACTGATGATTATTTTCTCATGCAGGTTAATGCTAGTGGACAATTCTGTGGTGTTGCAGAGATGGTAGGCCCAGTTGACTTAAATAAGGATATGGACTTTTGGCAGCAGGATAAATGGAGTGGCAGCTTCCCTGTAAAGTGGCACATCATCAAAGATGTGCCAAATGCAAATTTTAGGCACATTATACTTGAGAACAATGAAAACAAGCCAGTGACTAATAGTAGAGATACACAAGAGGTAGAAAACTTTTTATCAGCAGTTTCTTCTATGTTCAACATTGATGTTTCTGTTGTAGGTTTGCTGAACCTGTCTGTGTCTGATCCCAAGTTTGTTTTGCCCCATGTGAAGTTTAGTTTCAAAATTTTACTGTTACTTCATGTTGCAATTTGGCATCCATTTGATGAAGGATTATTACCTGTGACTGGAGTAGGGTTTTGAAATTTTCGAGTGCTTCAAAATTCTCTCAATAAACTTATAGCTGTTCGTCATATTTGATTGTGTTCAATTTGAAGGTTGATATATTTTGTTATTTGCCTGTATTAATTTAGCAGCTGTTCTTATTATGGAACGAAGTCCACCCAAAAAATGTTCTATAATTCATTCCTAATTTGGTTGCAATATCTGTCGTTCTTAACATCTTGTTTGTAACATCTTTTTCCTCTGCTTGTTTCATGCTTTTGTCGTCGTTGTACCATGGTTTTATTTGAACTTGATATTCATAGGAGATTTTTATTAGTTCTATGATTTTATTTGTCATTACTTTGACTAAAAGATGTGTCTGTTTATGTGCAGATAATGTACAAAAAAGGTTTGGAAATGCTGAAGATATTCAAAAATCATAGTTTGAAGACATCTTTGCTTGATGACTTTATATATTATGAAAATCGTCAGAAGATCATGCAGGAAGAGAAAGCCAAATTACTTATGAAAAGTTTTGAGGGTCCATTGTTCATACCAACATTGGAACCACCCCGGAAATTAAATTATGTTGGTAATCCTAGACCTGGGGAGATTTCTAAGCTAATTAATGATTCAAATGGCTTTAATGAGACTTCAAATTCTCGCCCTGGGCAGATTGTTGGTAATCCTGATGTCACCAGTTCACAATCTGTTGATGATAAAATTGCAGTTAACAAAGAAGATATTTCCTTAACTTTGAAGATTGGTTCAGTCACCATCACCCCAAAACCTGTTGATCCTGAACTACCTGCGATTGGTGTTGCTAACAAAGAACCAACTGATGTTCTAACAGTTGGCTCAATGCAAGTTAAAGTCAACGGATATGCTGGGTCTTCTGGGATTTTGAAGGTCGGGAGTATCCCACTTGATCCAAGAGCGTTACAGCTAGACAAAGGAGGATCTTCTGTTAAGAATGCTTCCCAACGTTAATGTTGAGCCATAACGATGCTATTCCTTTGGTTGAAGATGATTTAATGCATGCCTGTTCGATACTGTACAAGTGCCAAACACTTTGCCAGAAGAAAAAAGAAGAAAGAAAGAAAAACAGAAAAAAGAAGTGTCTAGCAAGTTGAGTTTCTTTCCCATCTTTCGTAGTTCTCTGCCATCTTTCTCTGGTTCAGTCCCCTCCAAACCATTGCTACTTACTGATGTCAAAAGTGCTCTGTGCTCATGGTGCTGCTGCCTACAAAAGCGAGTATGATATAGTATAACCTCTTTGCGTTTTACCTTCCTGCAGTGAAGATACAAGTGAATTTATTTCTTGTTTTTGTTGCTATTTCATCCAAAGCCATAATTCGAAGTCAGTTTGAACTTTCTGTAACTTGTTTCTCTGTGCTTACCCATTTGCAAGATTTATCTTCCTGTTTATTCTCTAATTTTACCTTACATTGGTTTGCTTAAGAAAGTGACGGAATGTACTGGAGGAGAGATTGTAGTTTCAAGAATTTAATTTAACGGTATTTCTTTTGTATGTTTATTCTAATTGGTGATATTCATATTCAATGGGATCTAGCTTCTGGCAGTTTCGGCTTTTGTCATTTAATTTTTTCTGATTTTGATTACTGGAATAGGAACTACTAATATTAATAGTGATGATCTGAAAAGGATAAACAACAGCTTCAATGACTGGGAAGGCTTATATGATTGGACCAGACACTTGAGCCTTGTTATGGTTCTCTTGGATTTGAATCCATGTTGAAAACATCAAATATTCTTGGGAGATACTTTCAATTGAGTTTTGATAATGCATGAATATGATTCGATAGTATTAAATGTCCTATGCTACTCGTTGTTCAGTTTTTTCTTCTTCCCAATTTTGTGTGTGGTTATATTCTTTTCATGGAATCTCTCGTTGATTTCCGTTAATAAACTGATTAATCAACTTTGAATCAAATCATTCATGAATAAATTGAATGTGCATATTTGAGTGTTTATTGGTTTTAAACTTATTTGCTACTATTATGTAATATCTCACAAATTTTAACTCTAACTCCTACTCTTGTTATGTCTTTTGTTGGTTGATATTGAAAACATTAGAAAAGAGATGAACTTAGAAGTTGATATGCTAGCCATATGTACTTTAACCGGAAGCCTATTTTGCATTGTGAAGTTTGTTTGAATTTTTTAAAAGTGTTTTTACGTCTTTTATGGTAAGCATGCGAGAATAATTGTCTTGACTTGTAGAGAATAACTTCTAAAACTATGGTTTGGAGATTTTCCCAAGCATAATTAGGTTTTAGCTTCAAAAAAATAAGTAATTTTTGCATGTTTCCAAAAATCTATACAAGGTAATTTATTTTGTAGAGAATTTATTTTTAAAAAAGAAGAAGAAGAAGAAGTTAAAAAAAAATACATTATTATATTTTTCTTAAAATTATTAAAATAATAATTATTATTTAGTGATTTTAAATCTTATAATACTTCTGTGGTTCTTTTCTCATAAAAATGATTTACTGTTTAGTTGCTTTTCATAATATTTTCCCTCACATCACATTCCATTATTTTTAGAAACCACTAAAACAGCTTGTCAATGTAAATTTTAATTATTTTAAAAAATTAAATATGAGTTCTAATTAAAAAAAATTAAACAAGCATGTCGTGATAATTAACTTGACAAACTTTTTCTTGATTTATTTTTGGACCAAATATGAGAACAATGAACTTGTTTTTTTTGGAAATAAATAAGAAGGGATAATTTCAGTTAGCGCATAAGATTTTATTTCAATCAACCCATAAAAAATTGAAACTTCATTGCTCCTGTTGGCTGAAATTAAATTTTGTGGGTGAAAAAATAATGTTCCTCTTTATTTTTACTAAAGAACATTTCATAGAGTATTTATAAGACAATTAGAAAAAAGAGTGATTTAAAAGAAGTTAGAGAGTCAACAAAAATATTTTAACCGTTTGTAAGATTAATAAAGGAATTTATAAGAGAAATAAAAATATTTATAAGAGTGAATAAAGAGATTCGAAACAACTCATTTAAAAAATGTTTTGGTTAATGATAAATAGATAAATTTACAGGATAATTAAAATAATTTATAAGATAAATAAGATAAGTGCACCACATTTTAACCCAAATAACTTGGAATTTTTCCCGATCTACGAACGACGAACTGAGTGCAGCTCTTCACTCCTACCCGAGTCCCGAGATGAGGTTGGACGACTTGTAACTTGTAAGTAGTAACTCAACGTATGTAACCGTTGGATCTCGAGATGTCCTCCTATCCGTTGGATTTCCTGCGTGCGGGCAACCTTGCTGTGGCCTGTGGAGAGCGAAACTGAACTCTTGTACTTTCCAACAATTAGTCAATAGTGAATCGGCAATATTTTTTTTTTCCCAATTATAGATTATACATTTACTACATATTCCTCTGTGGGAAAAATAGAATTCTAGTTCTAAATTCCGCTGTCTGCAAACGAATTCTTGTGAATCGGCAGATTCTTGATCTTGACTACTGGGCCAGCTTTCGCGCTGTAGGTCAGAACAACTCTCTTTTTGGAGCAACGATTATGCATGCCGCATTGCACTTCTGAATGTATTCACCACGAGAGATTCACGTTCAACTTTCTGATTTTTTTCTTTCATTTGCAATTTCGCAGCTCCGAGTCTCCAACTCCGCCTGAGTTGATGCATGTTGGAAGAAAGGTATAATGTGAAATGGGTTATGGGTCTTGGTTTTGAATGTTTAATTGATTGGAAACAAAGAGGACATAAGGGTTTTTTTACCTAAGGAGAACTCAATTATTGGCTTGGTTTATAATTCGATGGGCCAGGTTATTTTCAAGCTTGGTACTTTAAAATATTTTGATGTAAATTTGTGTACTTTACTCTTCAAGTGTTTAGATAGATGATAATTTGGAGTGATGATTCTAACGTGTGACCCAACACACCTACTATTGAGGAATTGTTATTATAAAGCAGTGATGTGCAGCCGGCGGCCCAAAAAAAATAAGAAAAAAAAAGTTGTGAGGTGCAGCCTTGCATGCTGAAGAATGGTGTATAGTGTATACCTTTTTCGCGTACTTTCACGCCAAAGTCCTTTGGCGTCGATGAGAAAATTAAGCTCACCACTTTTGTCCTGGATTTTGATTTTATAATGGGAGAGTCAAAAATTGAATTACTCACTACATGGTCATGAAGGTTGTAATACAATGTCGTGGAGTTGAAGTTGATTGCAGTCATGACTCATGAGAATGGTTATCGAACACCTGCCAAATGCTTGGGATGTGACTATGCATTACATGTACAGGGGTTATGATTCTTATGCTTGGAAAAATATATTTAGCACAACAAAAAACAAGGGGATATTGTTAATTTGGTATTCTTTGATTGCACAACTAACTTTGTACAAGAAGAACTTCTGCGGGGATTATTATTTTGTGCTGTTGTGCTCACAGAATCGAATCTCGCTTATAGTTTTAGAAAAGGGCAAATCTTCTTAATTTTTTGTTATCTTCGATAGTCTCCCTTTTGATTTTCTAATGACATTTTTTCTAAATGACTTTTACATGCTACGCATTAACTTAAGACGGATTATATATGCCTTTATAGTTTAATACTTAATTCTGCTGGTGAAATGGTAGGAAATCTGAATAGAAACTGCTCCTCTGACATGGAAGGCAAACAGATAGTGATTCCAAAGACTGAAGTCTTGGATTATGAATTGCCGCCTTACTCGACCTGCCCAGGGGTATGCTGCAGATTTGTCTACACAGAAATATAATGAGACAAGCATATTCAGTCATTGTGTTTTCTTTATTTTATTTTGTGATATTCTATCTCATGTGTTTTTATTTGATCTTCAATTTTTTGAGCATTGCCTTTAGCTTCCTGATGTTGAGCTTGATGATAGTGTGAAAACTTAAAAGAGTTCAAGTGTTTCTCAAAAGAAAATGATAGCAAAAATGGAATATTCAACTAGAGATGCATTTGCTTGTACAAGAACAGTTTTTGAGATTGGGTGGCATTTAGATAATTTCTGTATTTTCTTCTTGTGGGTTCTGCAAGAGGCAGCAGTCTCACCATTATGTAAACTGATTAAAATAGAAAATTGGTTTTCTTGTTCCATATGGTGCTGAACCAGCAAGTAGAAATAGATGGGAATGGAGGCCACAAGCCAGCAATTCAATCCTGATAATCAAGGAGCAAAATAAAATCATTATGTCAAATATCTAAATATATGGACAGAAGATAATTAAATAGTAAGAGAGATAAAATTAGATAATAAGGTAGATGGGCCAACAGAAATCATAAGGCTTGTGTAGTTGCTTCTGGAAATTATACCATTCTATCTATGATGGAGCTGATACATTAATGGGATGTATGACATTTCCTCTTATTTTTACCTGAACTTATCTCTGAACTTTTTTATGATGTCTATATATTGACCGCTATGCATTGTTCCTTCAATCTACATATGTTTAACCTCTGTCTTCTAAATAACAGGACAATGTTGCAAGTTCATCTGGAGGCAATTTAAGAGCATTCTTCATTGGAATGGGATTTCTACCGTGTCTTGTTGATAAAGTGATTAAGGAAAATGGTACTTTATGCTTGAGCAGGACGCTCTTATCTGCACCAAGTGCATGGACATACATTTCAGCATGCCGATGCGATTACCTATTCTGATTGATTAAACTTCTTTGAAATTAACAAAAACAAACATTTTATTTCAAATTTATAGGTGAGGGCAACACTGACCAGTTATTGGAGACTCTCTTTACATATTCTGTAAGTAAATCACTTTGAACGTATTGTTTGCCTTGTGGGGAATAAAGGTAGTTATTACTATAATTATAAATTATAAATAATGATAAAAGCTTTATTGTTTTGTGTGGGTTCATTGTGCTGAGAATTTTTAATTACTGCTCAGTGCTGACAGATGTGCTGATAATTATGGGTTCAATATAGCAACTTCTAATAAAAAAAAATTCTTTAAAGAAATGCTTCAAGGAAAAATTTGGTTTTCGGTTATATTTTGATGGATTGATTATTAGTAAATGGGTGACTTATAAGCTTTGACTACTATTCATTTTTGTCCTTTTGCTAATGACTACTATTCAATCTGACTTGCAATATCTCAGGCTCTTGAGAAATCTAATGTGCAATCTTCCGATTCTCTGGATAGCTTATTTGATGATAAGGATACTCCAGAAATTTCCTCTGGTATTAAACCAAAAGAGGTATTCGCCTCCTATATTTAGTTGGTTTCCTCATTACTGCGGTGGCAATAATTGTTGGAAGCTTTGGCTTCTCTTATTGCGTTTGAATCAAACTCTATCAATGGAGTGTAAGTTGGCTTGTTACAAATACTAGTTAGGGCATCATCACAGTAGCTGTGTTCAATATCTGTTTTGGATCTTAAGAAAGAGAAGTTATTTAGTATTTCTCTAGTTCATGATGCTGTAAGACTTTGTTGACCATAGTATTGTTAGCTAGGGTTCCTTGTCATGGCTAAATATCTCTTTCTGGTACATGGATAGATCAATCTGATCTATCAAAGATATTTATTTTTGTTTCAAAGTAGAAAACTTTGTCGAATTTCCTCTGATGTGGGTGTGTGAGAATGACCTTGTGTTTGTGTTCATCATTATCTGAAAAATTTCCAATCCTATCCTACACCTTGTTAACAATCCTCCCTGATGAAATAAGCATACTCTTTTTCTTACTGAGATACGCCTTGTTAACGTCCTTTCTATATTGTTGAAATACACCTTGTCAAACATACCTGTCACACACACACACTCATGAAGTCTCCTGTCAAGTATCATTCAATTCTTGCAACTAGATTAGCCAATAAATATTAAAATTATTCCATTAAATTTCCGTTATATGTTTCTTTTTGGTAATTTTTTCCATCATATGTTGGTTTAATCCTTTTATCATTCTGGTGTACTTCTACATCATCCCAAGATTTACTTATAACTGCACTACTTTTGGGATTTTCTTGCACCTTTTTCTGGGTTTGTAGAACCAATTTTATAAAATGACAAATGAAATGTGAATATATCTAATGATGAATTTAGTAGTCAATCTTTGTACCTTAGATTGCCAAAAATATGCAAACCAGTTCCTTCAAAAGCTGATATAATAACTTCGAGTAAGAATGCAACTCCAATTTTTTGTAGTTTCTCAAAGCCGCATTAGGCATGTGGAGTAGGTACCAAAGGTAGGACCTTTGCCCAGTAATGGTAGTAGCTGCTATTTAACATTGATAACAGTTTTTTACTCCTCCAATGGCTCATATGCAAAACAAGATTGGATGTTCTACACCTTTGAATGGGGCAAACTGAAAATTAGTATGTAGTGAAAGTATGGACCTGTGTTTCTATCACGAGCAATCCTGCCCAACAATAGAAAAGTGACCACCAGGCACCAACCTTGGTGGACTTGATAAATTGATCCAACATATTTAACATAGATTAATTCAGTTTAAATATAAAAGGCCCTACTTATGCAACACTGCAATATTTCAAGATCTCAAAACATCAATAAATATGAAATTTCACACTCTCAATTGCTATTGACCCAGCGACATATACTTCACCTTGCAACTTTCAACTGTATTCTTGCCCGTCACTCTCTGACTCAAATTATTTTTCTTTTAAAAATCTAATTTCACATGGCTGTACAATTTGCTTTCTTTTATCATGCGTATTGATATGTCATCTATTTCAACTTGATTCTAATAGGCATAATCTCTCCTGCAGGAGCTTGATGAGCTTTGTGAGGTTAATAATGATAGGAGAGAATATCTACTGAGGATGAACTTCTCCATGAAAGAAGTAGAATTTGCAATCCAGAAGCTTGGTCTGTCTCCTTTGCTGCTACTTCTGTATAATCAATATAGATTTTCTCATTGTACTATTGGACTGCATCTAATTTTTATTTTGTTTTTGCTGCTTTTGCTGTATTAACCAGAATTGGCAGTTCTATTTTTCATAGCTGAGATGAAACAAAACTCTGATAAACCTTTTTGGTAAAATAAGAATAATAGAGACAAGTGAGAAATAGGAACAAGAGTAAAGGACAAGATATCCTCTTAAGTGGAGCAAAAAAAATCCTGAGGGAACAATAAAAGCGCACCTGATATGAAAATGCAAATCTCACCAACCTTTTCTCACATCCATCATAGAAATCTTTCTTAAGTCAAGCACCATAGTCAAGGACCATTTCATGCCATTTCAATGGGCTATTGTGAAGTTTGGGGGGTTTTTTCTCTCTCAGTGGATTCGTCAAAGAAAATAGGGCAATTGAAGGCCATGAGGCATGGATACAGATTATAGTGTCACAGTGTGTACAACATAACATGGAGTATTACAGGACAGCTAGGATAGACTTGATTAAATAATTCTATAAATTGCAATAGATGAACTACTCTAGCCCAAACTAGCTTTAGGTGTTTTCAGTAATCTTTAATGATAAATATTTTAGGGTTATAATTTTAATTAGTTGGACTGAGGGAAAGTAACAAACCAACAATTCTTTTTAACTGAACGTAAGCTTATAATCCCTGTAAAAGTGCCAATTTCAACTTTACCATTGAGAAAAAAGTTTGCAGAAAACTGCCTAAGGTCTCCGTTTTATATGATACTGGCTGCTATAAAAAATAGTGGCTGTAAAGCCATCAGGACCCAGGGCTTTGTCGAGAATTTGTTTTGATCCATTGGCTGGTTGATTAGAATTGGTTTCCAGTTGTTGAAAAGAAACTAGAGGGAGAAGATGATGTTGGGATCGCTAGAGAGAGAGGGAGCACATTATTCACCTCAAGGCTTAACCTTTGTTAGTTTTATTTAAGATTGGGAGGGATAGATTCATCATTTAATTCGTTGATTCTAGCTTATTGATTCTTCTATTCATGACACTTAAAAACTGAGATTAAATACAAGACAGGCTCCTCAAGATAATGATTAGAGATAGTTGTAAGACTCCTAAACAATAACGAACTCACTAATACCTAGATATTATAGTATCCTGATCCTTTGAAGTTCCATCTAGACAGATTTCTCAACCGCATGACTTTTGCCTGACTGTATTTCAGAAATGCAGCATTAGCGTTCTGTGATCTGAATGCTTTACCTTGGTTTTGTATAGCATTTCTATGTTAAAGAAGAAAGCTTCTGATCTACATTTATATGTTACTTGTATCATTGTCGATTTATTGTTTTGTTATTTTGTGTTAGGTGATAATGCTCCAATTCATGAGCTGGTGGATGTAATAGTTGCTGCTCAGATTGCCAAAAATGTTGAGAAGAAAAAAGATGATATCTCCATTATTTTCGCAAAAAATGAGGTCTTCATATTGATACACTTGAATGGTCTTTCTACAGGTTTTTTTGATTTGGCTAATTTAAATTTAATGCTAAATATAAACCTAATGGTTCATTAGACAGGAAAACAAATAACGCCTGATTTGTTTCGTGTCTGTTTTTGTTATTATATGTCTTATGAATCTTATCTATGCATCTAATGTTGATTATTAATCGGATCTCAGGTTAATAATGAAAAACTGTTTGGAACCATGGAGAAAACTCTTCAACTACTTGAAATGGGTTTCTCAGAGAGTGAAGTATCATCGGCAATTGAAAAACTAGGTGGGTTATAATTTTAATGGTTTATCTTTGCAATCTCTGGTAATTGAGGTTATATTTACAGTCCTTCCTTTGGAAAGCATTTACTGATTCTCTTTTGGGTCATGGGGTAACACCATTGGGATAGGTGTTGGACTGATAGTATCTGCTATATCATTGTCTTCTATTAATTAGAGCAGTCATTCAGCTCTTCTATGTTTCTTGCCCTCTTTATTGACCTCGTAATTTTCTCCATAGTCTTTCGCTTTTGAATTTGGAAACAGTCGCAAGTCCTTGTGTTTTTTCCTTTCATTTTGAAGGCATACTTTTTGCTTTTACTTCTGTATCTTTCGTGAACTAATTAGCTGTTTCAGGTACTGAGGCTCCTATAATAGAGCTTGCGAACTGTATCATGGCAGAGCAAAATGGCATTGATTATGTGGTTCATAAGGTTATACTATATCCTACTTTTCATATTTCTCTTAGCACTTTGTAACTTCAGATTTTACTCTTAAAAAATAGAAAAAGAAATTCACCCTTGAAACAAAATGTTTGATTGAAGTATCCAATAATGGTGTAGTACTGATATTATAACTAGAAAATAGTATTTATTTTCTGTTTTTTTCACGAAAGTATTTATTTTATTTACTTGGTGTTCACTCAACCTACAGAATTTCCCTAGATAATTCCTTTAAAAGGATAGTCCTTTTCTTAGCTTTGAAAACTTCCCAAATTCTTCATCCCACTTGGCACATTATTTTGTGGAATCGAATTTGCAAATTTTTTCTTAATTACTCTGTGCTGGATATAATCGAAATTTTCCCAAGTATTACTGTCTTCAAAGACAGTGGTTTGTTTTATGCTGGCCATCATGGTTCTGTTATAATTTCTTCTTTACTATTCATTTAGTCCCTAAATGATGGCTTTTTTTGTTTGTTTAGTATCCCACGGCTTCTAGTTCATGTTCCATGAGGATAAAAATAGAAGAAGAGTTAAATGGCGCGAATGTGAAAACAGAGAATTTTGGCCATGAACCGGTTCAAACAAGGGATGTCAACTTGGGGGAGACTTCTCGTGGTAAAAGGGTAAAGGATGAGTATGCTGATGAATTTCCTGGTGCTAATTCTAGCATGGGGTATTCCAACTTTGAGGAAAATAATGTCAGTAAAAGGCCAAAGCAGGAATATTATGATGTCTCAACCCCGATCTTTACCTCTCCACTTGATCCTGATTGGGTGGAAGAGAAAGTCGATGTTGACATTGATGGACTGCCCAAGCTTTACAGACCAAATCCATCAAGGTGTCTTAACAGAGTAGCAGCAAAACCTCCATATTTCTTTTATGGAAACATAGCAAATATATCTAATGACTCATGGGGAAAGATTTCTCAGTTCTTGTACGCTCTTGAACCTGAATTTGTGAATTCTCAGTTCTTTTCAGCCGTGAGTAGGAAAGAAGGATACGTACACAATCTTCCGACTGAAAATAGATCCCGCATCCTCCCAATGCCTCCTATGACTATTGCTGATGCAATACCTTATACCAAGAAATGGTGGCCATCTTGGGATTCAAGGAAGCAGTTGAGCTGCATTAGTTGTGAAACCAGTGGAATATCACAACATTGTGATAGATTAGGAAGGATCCTGACTAATTCTGGCGGAGTACTCACATCTGAACAGAAGCGAGACATCCTGCATCACTGCCAAGCACTAAATCTTCTGTGGATTGGCAAGAACAAACTGGGCCCCATTGAGCCTGAACACTTGGAGGTCATCTTAGGCTACCCATTGCATCATACCCGTATTCCTGATATTAGTTTGAGTGAAAGACTCAACATACTAAAATACTGCTTTCAGACAGATACGTTGGGTTATCAACTTTCAGTGTTGAAGGCCATGTTCCCTGATGGATTGACCATATTGTCAATTTTTAGTGGGATTGGTGGGGCAGAAGTTGCTCTTCACCGTCTTGGGATCAAGATAAAGAATGTTGTGTCAGTTGAGAGTTCCGAGGCTAAAAGGAAGGTCTTAAAGAGATGGTGGCAGACTTCTGGGCAAACAGGGGAGTTGGTTCAGATTGAAGAAGTTCAAAAGCTCAAAAGTAACAGGCTTGACAGTCTGATCAAAAGATTTGGTACTATTGACCTGGTCATTTGTCAGAACCCATCCTCTTGCTCAGGCTCCAAAAGTCAGGGAGATCAGACTCACATCGCTTTCGATTTTTCCTTGTTTATTGAATTTGTCCGTGTTGTGCAGCGTGTGAGGAGCTTGTGTGAAAGGAGGTGACACTGTAAATGTTTCATTTTCTATGGTTCATATCATTATGGAGACTTGTACTGTACTGACCCTGATATTCCATTTTCTCTTGGAAGTTTTTCTATGGTACCCCATTCAAGTTTTCTGGCCAGTGGCCAGCCAGCACAATGCCTAATAGTGTTTGAGGCAATTCAAGTAGAGAAGGTACTCTTTGGAGGCTTTAAATTTTTCCATTGAATTATTATAAAATTTTTAGTTTGGCTTGTAATATTTATTGGATCTAATGTGTAATTATTAAAAAAAAAATAAAATCAATTGGGTCAATTGGAATATTAACTGAGATTTCAGACTCTCTTTTTCTTACATTTTGATAGTACAATTTCAATTCTGTCTCATACACAAAGGGGCAACGTAAGAATGTGCACAAATGAATATACTGAAAATTGAAGTAAACGACACAATGCTTATCAGATGCTTAAAATTTCTAGGGAAAATTTGAAGCCTCCCATTGAAAAATTTACTAGTGAAATTGATATTCTGCCAATTTTTACACACAGAATGGTGGCACTCTAATTTAGATTTTTCTCATTAATAAAATTTTTAATAGAAAATTTTAAATCGCATCAAGTTATGACCACATCAAAATTTAATTCAATTCATAAGTTCGCCTATGAAGTTTTCAAGATTATATTAGAGTTGAATGATTTGTCAGAACGGAAATAGAATGAATGTATTTTTTTTTTAAGGAAAATAGTGTATATAAACTTTGTTTACCTAATTTTTTTTCATTTTTTAAATAGTCGGTTTATATTGAATAAAACATATTTGAAGGTTATCTTTCATCAATTTGGAAGAAGAAAAGACCGAAGACTGGGAAAAAAAGAAACCACACAAACACATGAAACCATCTCCAATAGGATTAAACTTCAAAGTTGTATCGATTCCGTAAAATTTTGTAGTTAAGTTATGCTTTCTGTAAAGAAACAAACGTTTCAATCATTCAACGCAGTAAAAATTATCCGCTTATAGAACTCACACATGTCATCTTTAATATTGAAACAGCTGAGAACAAAACATTAAAAACTGAACCGAAGTATTCTCCAAATAAACAACCCTCAGGAACGTAAGGTTCTATATTCATTATTAGCCAAATAGCAAAAGCCTAGGATTGATGCCGACACTGGATCGCCTGGAAGAGATTAACTGAAAGCAACTTCAGTGTACTTGAATATGAAGGAGAAATTAAGAAACCACGGCACCTCCTCAGCTATTTTATTCGATCATAAACGGTTGATCTATACTCATGATTTTTCCAAATCATGAATAGATGAGCAAACTGAATCGGACGAAGCAAACTAAGTGGCTTTAGGGCTCTCAAAAGGACTCTGACTGAATTTTTTACCAGACATTTTCTCTGCCTCGAACAGTATATGGTTTATAAGCCCTCTTGCAGCACTGCAAAAGCCAAAAATATACATCATTTTGCATACACAATCATTCAGACATACATAGCATCAACTGCATCTGTTCTTACGTCCAGATATATCCCCCGGGCCCTAAAATAAAAAGAACAGGCAAAAGAGTAGGAATCTAGACTGGAAAATATACAATAAACTAAAGCAAAAGCTTACTCATCCTTTAGTTTTTGAATTTTCTCAGGATCCGTCTCATGCATGTTTTTCTTAAACTGCTCCCTCACCATACTGACTAGAAGTTGTGTGTTATGTTGCTGCAAAGCAAACAGGTAAAAACTTGAATCAGTTTCACAGCTGTATTCTAACCACACAAGGACAAGGACAAGCATTAGAGACAGTTACTCATCAATATCATCTATATAAATATAAAAGGTTTAAGGAACTACAATGTTTATAAGCCATGAATAATGATGCAACTCACTTCGGTTCCATGAAAAAACAAGAGACCCTGATAGGATCAGCTATGAATGCTAGAGATTAAGAGATTATGAGAGGAAGAGATAGGTAGAAGAGGTAGCCTTGAGCCAGAATCTATAACTCCAGAGTTAAAGAGGAAATATATTCAATTCATAAATCAACATGACTCTGGCACACAACTCGCTTACCCTTAAATACTAAACATAACCGGTAACTGCACCCTGACACCTTCTAATGCTGACCCCACTTTTTACCACTGTTAGTGCCATGATTTAGGGAATGTGTCCCCCCATGATTCCCTTCCTAATTTAGGGAATGTCTCCCCCCTTGTTTCCCTCCTTAGTTTCCTCCCTATTTCCCTCCTTTGTATCCTTCTACTTGGGGCATAAGTAGGTGTTGTATATGTGTATGTTAGGGTGAGTTAATATGAATACATTTTCATTATGTAAGGTAACATGTTGTCAAAGCTTAGGAATTGTTCTTGGGCAATTTGAGTGTAATTTGAGTTTTTCCGGTGGCCACTGTTACTGTAGCGTCGGAAGTACTGTAGCATGAACAGTACTTCACGTGAACAGTAACAGTGGCCAGTCTCCCTTGCGTGTGAGGTCGTGTCATTTTAGTTTTTCCGGCGACTGTCTTTGCATTTCCGGCGATATTTCCAGATTCCGGATTTGTTTTCCAGATTCCGGCGAGTGTCTTTGCATTTCCAGCGATATTTCCAGATTCCGGCGTATGTTTTCCAGATTCTGGAGAATTTCCCAGATTCCGGCGAGCTGTTTTCCAGATTCCGGCGACATTTCCAGATTTTCCATATTCCTTCAAGCCCACCATTTTTGGTCTTCTTCTGTTATTTCCAGTGAGATCTATGGTTCTGATTTTCCGGCAAGATTTTCCAATTTCCGGCGAATCCAGTGATCGTGTTCGGATTCAGTGGTTGATGTGTTCCTTCCGCCTTGTTCTTGGTTCAACTTCTATGTGTTTCCGTCAACTGTTTCCCAGATTCCGTCGAGTATTCCAGATTCTGGTGAACTTTTCCAGCTTCCGGTGACTCCTTAGTTCGGTGGTTATTTGCTTCCTAGTTATGGAAGTGTGATTTGGCTGCTGGGATTGTGTTTTAATCGCCCAGGTGTTGTTTGGTTGCTGTCCTTATTTTCTGGTTTTGCTATGTTCTCTGACGTCGAATCTTCATTCCCGGTGTGTATAGGCCGGTTCTTTGCTTCGAAGGTTGTGTTGTGAGACTTAGTTCAGTTGTGTCCACTATTTCAACCAAGTCGGCGTTTTGTTTTGTGCATGTTCACTGGTTTCTAGTGGCTGGATGTTTTTGTTTTCCAGCACGTTCGTGGAGTGCTCTTGTCTTTGGCGCCGTACTTGCGGTTGGCTTCTGTGGTTTGCTTATTATGTCATTTGGTTATTTTGGGCAATTATTTGCTGTTTGGTGGTCCTTGTACGACCCGTTTGCTCTTTGCCTCTTGTGAAGTGTTTTGGTTGTTGGTTTGGTCTCTTGTGGGACTGTTTGCTGCTACTTCAACTCTAATTTGGAACTCTTTGCTGGTTGGGTTTTTGGTGAAGTTGTTGCTCACATTCAAGCTATGTTCAGCTTGAGGGGGAGTGTATGAAATAAGTTGTGTGGTGAAGTTGTGTTGTGAAGTTGTATTTTTTATCAGTTTTTTATCTTTGTAACAAGTTGAGCATGATTATCATCTATGCTCCAACTTGAGGGGGAGTGTTAGTGCCATGATTTAGGGAATGTGTCCCCCCATGATTCCCTTCCTAATTTAGGGAATGTCTCCCGCCTTGTTTCCCTCCTTAGTTTCCTCCCTATTTCCCTCCTTTGTGTCCTTCTACTTGGTGTATAAGTAGGTGTTGTATATGTCTATGTTAGGGTGAGTTAATATGAATACATTTTCATTAAGTAAGCTAACAACCACTAAGCCACTTCCCTTATGACATAAACATAACATAATTTAAACACAAAACATAACTACTAAAAGCAAAAAAACAAATATGCCACACCACTACCTAAGGCTTCTGCGCACATTTCTTCATAGCATAGACTAGGAATGGAGGTGAGTCCTTATCAGACCCAAAGGGGGGAAATGATAATTGAACAGGAGTGCACTTCTAAGAGATAAAATTTAACCCCTTTAAGAAGTAAGCATGGGTCAAACTCAGATGAAGTGTCACACACAGGAATCCACAATGCGGTGGTTGAGTGGCAATACATGGCTATCCTATCCTCAACTACCACTATCTTGTCAGAAGATTTGAGAATAGTGATCTGGCTGCCTTTTAACAATGTTTTTACTAATAAAGTATGGGGGATGCATTCCCAATTATAGTCAGTGACTGTAAAAGCTATAGGGCAGTAACAAGTTCTTTACATGGCTATACTGCATAAATTCAATACAAGAAGAGATGATGCTACAATTCAATTCCAAAGGCAGCAACAAACACCCACTGGAGGTATAGCAAAAGTTTGCGTAAATGAGGGAGAGAAACACAAACCCTATGACCAATATATTTAGCTCTTCGTAGGCATTCACGGTAAAGCTGTAAAAAAGATAGAAATTAGTAAAACAATATTAAACAAAAGACAATTCAAATAAAAGAACACTAAGATCATTCAAATAGAAGAAAGAATCATATCAAACCCTAATGGCATTGTTGGCCAGCTCAGGAGGCAGAGCGGTTTGAAGAGAGGGCATTTTAATACCAGTTTCTTCTCTAAATGAAACAGCCCTGCAAGATACAAGAAGCTATTCTATCTCCGCACAGAATGTTCAATAAAACAAAAGAAAGACAATAGCATCATCCTCCTAATTAGACTGTTTGCAGGCAGGGCCAGCTTGCCCAGTGAAGATTTGCAAACATACATGCATAAATAAATATAGATTAAATGTTCATATAAAATATTTTCCACCAGAGGTGTAATAAGTGATTAAAAAAGATAACTATAACGGCAGAAAAAAATGCACTAGCATGCGTATAAAAAACGATAACACCAAAAGAGGGAAAAAAATTTGAATATGGCGAGGAGCATATTAATGCTATAATGTATAAGTAAAGAAAAAGTGCCCACCACCATATACTGCCATACTCTTTGTTACTCTAAGACCTTATCAATTTTCATTTACTTCACAGTTTTGGAATTGGTTGGGGTGCAAATTGGGATAAATGCAAGACATATAAGAGAATATATATTAGACTTATCAAAACCATTCAATAAGAATTTCATTCCAAGATTTGCAGAACATTTATTAACACTTATATGATGAAAGCCTTAGCTACGAATGGTAAGAAATTCTTCTTCTTTAATATTTTGTGAGAGCAATCGAATAGTATGTTTCACAATACCCTTCTGAACTTCGAAGTTGACTCAGTCAGCAGAAATGAAGAATATCTGTTAACAAGATGTATCACATTCCAAGCTTAAAATTTTCAGAGTGCCAAATTTCAAAACCCCCCTACAAACACGCACGCACATCAAACAAGGATATGGTTCGGAATCCGTAAAATCCAACCAGAACAAAAATTCAAGAGCATGAAACCCAATGGAAGACGGATAGTGGCAGAATTTTCAGGAAGAACGCCTTGGCAGATTTGTCAGGCAGAAATGGTTCCAATGCCGCGGCAAATACAGAAAAGACAAGATGAAGATGCTCTTGATGTTTAGTTGTTAGGGTCGAGTACTAGTCGTGGGGAGAGGATAAAGAAGACCTTGAATTGAGTTGCAGTGTGACAGAGGTATGAGATTATTCGATGCCTGACTGTCGCCAGAGTGATTTTGGTGGGAACGATGCAGCTCGTCGAATGGATGAGAGGACAGAGTAGGCAGGAGTAGCTGCGGCTGAATGTAAGAGGGCAAAATGGACATTCGATTTTGGAGGTAAGGGTAAAATAGTAATTCCAGTATTTATTTTCTTTATGGGCCGTAACCTAGATGGGCTAGCCTTTATTATTTATTCTCAAATCTGAATTTCTTAAGAACCCAAAAAAGTATTTAAAAATATTTAAACCAAATTAATTTTTCCAGGTTTTGCCTTTACACAATTCAAATGAATTATTTTAACAATGATTTTAAACCATCAAATCAAGTTTGGATCCTGAAAAGCAAACTTTCAAAAAAAGTTTGAAAACTTAACTTAAACATAAGGTCTCATTTTAGGATTCGAATAGACTTTTTTGAAAAATTTAAAACTTTTGAAAACAAATTATCAATAGTTTAATTCTTCATTAAAAACCCATTATTACTTCAACTAATTTGACAGTATCAAGGTGCTTCGCTATTATTATATTTAATCTAGTCTCTGCTCTCTACTTAATTGTTCATAGCTTGATTCTTACGTGAGACCATCCCTAAATAACTAAGTACAATAAAAATACAGTTCCATTACTATGTGTTTGTAGGCAATTTATATACACACATTACATTAGCCACAGAAGGATAATTCAAAAACCAAAGTAGGATAAGATAATACAGAAGATCATAAACATAAACTAAATATTCAGTTTATCCACCTTTTCAAATGTCGGTGATGACCACACCTTTACCTTTTAAGCTCTTTGCCTTTCCTATATGTTGTTTTAAGGAAAAGCGGTGAGACTCCTAATAGTAACCATAGACAATCACAACATAAGCAAGTTCATGAAGATGAAAAAAAAAACCATCAAATAAACAATCATCATATTAGTGAATCAACATATTAGGCCTTACAGCCCCATCAGAACTTATAGCCACATTAAGACTTATAGCATCAAAACATATCGTCCAATGACCATATATTCATGAAATGAATATAATTGACAGCACAAATAAACATGCAGAATAATTACATAATATATGAGAGTAAGTGCTACTACTTATTGACCTTTCCAACATTGTATCTTCACTAAAATCCTTCTTGATTCACTATTTTCTTGAGTTCAGGCAAATATCTAATCCTATAATTTAAAATTCATATAGAGATTGGTCATTGTTAATTCTAATCCAAATAATATAATTAAAATTATGTTCTTCTAGACCCACTCATAAACTTATGCTTTTTATTTGAATTTGTTGGTCATCATTAAGACATACTTAAATGTCTAGTATCCTACCCAAATATCTCAACTTAAGGCTAATTGCAATTATCCACAGATGTGGTCATTTCAGGACCAAACAAAAATTCTACTTCTAATTTCTTAAGGAACTTTGAAAAATGATAACTTAATCTAGAAGACTTCAAATGAGGTAATTTTAGTTCTTATTTAAACCTCTGTAAGCCTACTTTAAAGGAAAAATAATTACTATAACAAATTATGATTGTATCCTTACAGAATTTCACAGAAATTGTTATTTCCTAAATCTAGAAAATAGGATTCTCCCAATTTTCCCTTTTCTAACTTGAAAAATTCATAACTTTCTCTCTAGACCTCCAATTAACATGTTATAATACTCATTTTAAAGGTTAAGAGATGTACTATTTCCTCACAAATAGGAGAAGACATTTGCTCAATGAAAACCTCGCACAAAATCAAAATTCAAATATGGAAAACAAAATCTTTCCAATTTTCCTATCTAACTTAGAAAATCCGTAACTTTCAATATACACATTTAATTAATGTGTTCTTGGACTTATTTTAAGGCCTAATATGTATACTAAGGGACCATCAAATATCATGGTCAGAAGATATCATTTGCCTTGGTGTTACCTCAAAGTTCAACGTTCCAATATGTCACTTACAAACTTCAACATCTAAAACTGAACAACTCAAGTCAGTTATTTGTTTTAACTTGTCAATTCACTCACATCATCATAATACACATATAACGTTTACATCTTTTAATATATACTTATATATATTTCTAAATCTCCTTAGTTCCAAACAGAACAGCAACGTCATCCTCCCCTACTCTGTACTCATTAAAACAAGGAACTTTGAGTCCAAAGTCATCATTTCTCAAGAAACTGAGGCTTTTCTCTTTAAACAACAAACCTGTGCTTTGGTACACTCAACTCAGTGACTGATAATCAACATACAAGATCATAATAGCATCTTCTTAATCCTATAACATCAATTTTATAGATTATTAGGTGGTTATACGTTCTTCTATCCTTGATTTCAGAGAACACGAAGTCATCCACTCCTAAATCCGAAAAACTCCGTTTTGGTCCTCAACAAAACAGAGTAACCAAATGCATGCAACCACCAGATAAGAATCTAAACACCTACACTCTACGTTATAGAAACTTTTCAGACGGCACCATTCTTCAATTAGGAATCTTCTCATAAACGAAAATCATCTTCCTCTCAACAAAACTCAACATGGAAGCCATGAAACACAGAATATAACCTATATCTACTCATTCCCTGATGTTCCTCATGCATAGCTAATGATTTCTTCACTCTCTCTCACTAAAATCAGATTTTTTTTTCAGCATCAAATTCCTCCCGAACAAGCATCAATAGAAGAAAATAAGGATGGGCCGATGATTACGATACTTGCCTTTATCTAGATTCAAGCTTGCATGTGAGATCTCCCCTTCTCTTCCCCCTCCTCTTCCTCTCTGAAGTCCTCTGGTCCTTCTCGCCTCACCCTCACCCAATGGCTAACTTGGATAAATATTTTAGATTAAATGTATACTCATTAATTAATTAAAATTTTATATTAATTTTTAAATTAAAAAATAGGGGTAAAAAATATTATATTAATTTTCTTAAAAAAAAAATTATGAATAATTTTTTCTTTGTGGGCTCTAAGAAAGTTCGCCCCTGCCCTCACCCTCTCTCACTCTGTATTTCTGGTTTCTGATCGGAAATGTTGAGGATAGGAGAGCTGAGGGTTTTTATTTTGGCCAATGACCATTTCACCCTTTAGCTGATCTTTATTTAGAATTTTATCCATTACTTATTATACCAATTTCATTAAATTATTTTTAGAAATTAATTCTTAATATCATATACGGATTTTTTCCCCCTCAATTACCTTCTCTAGGCCATCAAATACTGAATCTAAAATTTCTAGACAAAAAATTATCTTCTTACTTTTTTTCCTTGAATTTTTGGGAAATTAGGCTGTAAATTCTAGAAAATAGATTTAAAACTATTTAGGCCAAATTTTTCATAAATTAATCCCCTCATAATATTTCTTTATCCTCAAAATAATGTTTCATAATTTTTCGAGATGCACAATAATTTTTAATAATTATCTTAAGATTTTCCTTATGATAGTGATAGTTTCATACTTTTGGATTTCACTAGCTTAGTAGACACCACTTATCTCAGTTTTATTTCTAAACTTCTAGTTCCAAAATTTGGAATGTTACAATTCTCTTTAGGTAAAATAAATTTCGTCCTCGAAATTTGACATATACCTTAAAGCATGAGATCTTGAATTTGCTTCCTCACGTCTCCTTCTACTTCCCAAGTTGCTTTCCTAGAGGTAATCATTTTTGGACTACTTTCACAAATAGTATGCTTATGTGTCTCAGCTGTCTCTCTTAACGACCGTCTGACCTGTTTCCACCTCTAATCGTAGGGGAAGGTAAAGGGGAGAGATGACATAAGGGCATTGTGATAAATTAATATGCATTTTTAATTCTCCACAACGTCCTCGCCCATTTACAAATTTATAGATCTCATTCGCCAAATAACTTTCGAACTTTAAGTTTTACAAGATTAACAGTCCAAATAAAATCAAATCCAACCTGGTAATGTGAGCCTCTCATTGTGATATATTTGACTGTTGACTTTGGTTTTACCATGAACTAGGAATCTTAACATCTCGACAATAAAAGAATTATTAGTTTAACCCAATCCAAAAGATACAATGAATTTTCGTGGATTTTGAACCAACAAATGAAAAACAAAAACAAGCCTTCAATGCAAGCCACCTTCAGTGGTAAGAAAATAAAAAATAAAAATTCAAACATCTCCAAATAATTTAAGAAGACCGGCGCATGAGGTCAAGAAACAAAATGATTAGTACATGATGAGATCAAGAAAGAGGACCATGACATGAGCTTAAAAAATAGCACCGGCGCGTCGTGCTTAATTTTTTTATTTACATTATCTGACATCAGGTACTAATATGTAATAACTTGATCTGGATATGTGCTGGCAAAAAAAACAAAAAACAAAAAACAAAAACTGGATGTGCAATATTTATTTCATTACAGTCCAATAATAATTCTGTCAGTGAGTATTTTTTTTTTATTTCATTAAGAGTATAACCCCTTTTGAATTTTAGAACATCAATAACAAATATATTTAAAATAGACAGCATTCGACTTCATTTTGCGCACTATTTTTATTTCATGTTATGCCATTCTCTTTTTTTCTATCACCATCCTTTTAGATAACTGAATGAGTCTTGCCTTAAAGTTCATACATGATTTATATTTTAAAAAAATATGGAAATGTGATACAAAATGATCGCAAAAAAGAGAAGTTGACAAAACATAATCATCAAAGCAATTTCAACAGAATCTTTTATGGAAAAACAGCTCTACCTTTATCTATGACATCTCTACAAGATCAGATAAATGGAATTTATATAATAAAAAAGCGATGTTTTTATACCCTTTAATTTAAGGGAAAAAGACACCAAATGAACTTTGAATTTGTAAAATTTTAAATCATGTATTTTCTAAAAAATGAGTTGTGAATTGTTTATCAAGTTTCGTCTTTTAATTATCAACTCTTGATAACAAACTTGATTTAAACCATCCATCACTCCTAATAGTTGTTTATCAATTTTCGTCATTCAATTCTTTTTTCTGTCTTTTTCCCTTAATTTAAACCATCCATTACTCCTAATAATTCTGCAATGGTTGGAGTAAGCTTGCAGACTTTTTATAATTTTAATAATTTTGATTTTTTATGAACCTTCAGATAAAAATATTTGGAAGTGTGCAATTTTGACTTATTTTCTTTAAAAATCATAATAAATTTAAATGCGTACAATTTCTTCACCATAAAAATATCAAACTGGTGTTGTGAATTTATTAAATCATAAAAATGCGTACTTTCAGAATATAACGATTAAAAGAAAAAAAGAAAAAAAATATTTGAGGGGTTAGATCATGGGAAAATTTCAGAAAAATACAATTAAAAATGGGAAAACACAAATTGGTGTTGTGAATTTATTAAATCACGTGTCAATATCGAAGTAGGAATATGTGATTTCCAATTCTGACCAAATTGCCCTGAGTTAAGTTGTGAAATATGAAAGTGAAGTTGTTAATATAAAATTTGATATTATTAAAATATATAAGATGTTGTTATTGACCCAAATTTGTACCTTCAAAATTATCTCTCGTTTTTGTGATATGAAGTTGTAAAACATGAAAGTGAAGTCGTTGATGTAAAATCTGATTTTGTTAATATAAAAACAAATATTGTTATTAACCTCAAAAACTTGTACCCTGAAAACTATCATTAGTTTTTGGGATATAAAGTTATGAAACTTGAAAGTGAAGTCATTAATGTAAAATCTTATATTGTTAATATAAATGCATATGTTGTTATTGACCCTTAAAACTTGTGCCATCAAAATTATCCCTAATTTTTGGGATATGAAGTTGTCAAATATGAAATTGAAGCCATTAATGTAAAATCTCATATTGTTAATATAGATATATATGTTTTTTTAACCCTTGAAACTTGTTGAGAGCAATTTGGTAATAATTAGAAATCCCATATACCTACTTCAATTCTAACTTATGATTTGAAAAATAAATTCAAAGCATCTATTTGTCTCTTCCCATTATTAATTGTATTTTTTTGAAATTTTCCTATAAAACATTACCAAAGGCACTAGAGAAAACTATATCAAAGATTACAAGTCCAATGAACTTTTTCCATTTTAATAAAAGGAATTGAACTATATTAAAATTCTTAAAATTGTAAGTACATAATTATAATTATAATTAAGTTGTACCCAATACCCTAAAGTAATTTTTATGGGGCATCTTCATCCAGCACCCTAAAATATTTAGTTATCATTTGAGTTCGCTACGTCAGTATTTTCCGTTAACAATATTAACGGTGTTAGAGTTATAGGACTAAAAGTATATTTTATAAAGTTAAGGGACCAAAAATATGCCTTATATAAAACTTAGAGGACTAAAAGTATACTTTAGCCTAAATTTAATAATAAATATTGAGAAACAAAGTCATAAACATAGGAAACAAAATAAAATTTGAATAATTCAAATATGATTTGAACAATCTAATCATATGATTAATTTCTAACCATAAAATTGAAAATAGAAAAAAAAAACTTGTTACGGATATATTATAAATAGGCCCAGCCCAATGACCGGAGAGCCCAGGCAGATGGCTCCAGTCATAATCCTAACCACTCCCTTGAATTAAGGAGCAGTTACAAAGATAGTGGTCAAGATCATAACCACCCAGAAAGATAAGGGGATATTATCCAAAGGAATATCTTAATATCTTTTAAATAATAAAGATAACAAAGCCCATCAGGATAGGGCCCCAAGTAAGTCTATAAATAGGGGATAAGCCCTCACAAGGTACAGATCTTCGAAACCATAACTATTCAATTCACACAGAGCACACACCCCACTCCCTCTGGCTATCATAAGCCTATTGTCTTCATTTGAACTACGTGGACTTTGATCCCTAATTGTGGTACGTAAGACCCTGGGATTTCACCCCAGGCCAAGTCCAACACTTGTGTTCTACACCAAAACATTGGCGCCGACTGTGGGGACTATAAAGTCCTATTCTCGTGACCAACGATGACTAACACTAGAAGCAAAAGCCATGCGCTCACGCATGAGCAGAATCAAGAACGAGGTACTAACGAGAACCAGCAATGGGAAAACGTCCGAGGAGATAATCAGAGACGAATTGAGGAGCCGCCAAATACAAATCCTCCGCCATCTGAGGATGGACGAGCAGGTCAAATGCCAGAAAATGCTAACCAGGCTAATTCCTCGTCAGAATTCCAGATTGAACACTCAAATATACAATTGCTACACAACATCACTGGGTCAATGCTCAAACGAATCGAGAATGTGGAAGAACGCGACAATCTCCAAAATCAAAAGATTGATCGCATGACCGAGGTGATGAACTAGATCCTCAAGCGGCTACAAGACCCTCTTCAGAGGGAACGCCGGGATGATCAACAGAATGAGGACGAAGAAACCAATCAACAAACTGTTGATCCGCCACAAGTCAACTAGCCTGAGCAAGGCCGAGTAGCATCAACGAAGAATTCCGAATAAAGTAATCATCAGAATATGAACCGGGAAGATCAAACTCAGACAGTTCGAAAAAATAGCCACGCCTCGGATAACCAGGAAATTCGGCCAAAAGAGCCCGGAAAGTATAAGATGTGGTATGGAGATGGAGGACAGAATAACAGCCCGTCCTCAGATGAGATTACAGAAGCTGAATATCCAAGGAAATTCAACACGTCCAATCTCCCTAGATATGACGGAAGTCAGGATCTACAAACGCACCTGAATACCTTCGATACTGAAATGCTAGTTCGAGGATTCAAGGGACCGATCATACCTAGGCTGTTCACTTCAACGTTGCGAGGGGCTGCCCAAATTTGGTTCCGGACTTTGCCTCCAAAATCTATCACCGACTTCAACGACCTCAGTGAAAAATTTCTGCTGAATTTTGCAATAAGCAAAAAGCAGCCCAGGTCGGTCTGTACGCTAGACAGAATTAAGCAGCAACCTGGGGAAACCCTCCAGAAATATTTGGACCGTTTCAAAGCCGCCGCCTTGCAAATCCAAGGGTTGACGGAGAGTGTCCACATGCATTTACTCATCTCGGGCTTGGACAGCGAATCCAGAATGGGAAGGTCGGTATTATCTGGGGAGATCAAGACTTTGGAGGAATTCCATTGGCGAGCCAAGAAATATCTGGATATCGAACAGATACAGATAGCCAACGCGCCGGGAAAAGAAAGACAGAAAAGCCCACCTCTAAAAGGGAAGGACCAGGCATCGAGAGATCGATCCAGGAACTCAGACCAAAAAACATGAGGAGGAAGGCATGAGGGGAAGTATGAAAAATATACTCCTTTAAATGTCCCGCGTTCTCAACTGTGGAGAGAAGTGGCCCTGACCGAGATGAGAAAGGTGGAGCGACCACGACCACTGTATAACAGAGGCAAATTGGACTGATCTCGGTTTTACGATTTCCACAATGGACCCGGGCACACGACAGATGAATGCTGGGACCTTAGAGATGTGGTAGAGAAATTTTCCGAGATGGAAAGTTGCGTTAATACGTCATCAAAACGCAAGGGCAAAAGGCAGCAAACGCAAGCAGACAGAACGGAGTAAGAGCTCGGTCCTTCAAAGAAGAAAGCCAGATGAGGATCGGAGAAAGAATGACGATGATGAAGAGTTCCCAGAAGTCGAGTTCGATTGCAACGTCATTAGTGGAGGTTACGGAGGAGGTGGCGACATAGCAAGTCAGCGAAAGAAATATCTCCGAGAAGTTCTGTAACACTCCGGATTTCTAAAGTTCAAATAACATAAATATTCCAATGGTTTTCATAAATAATAATAGAAATCCAAAATAATCAACATCCGGAAGGTGTCACCGCCGCACTTGTATGGAACAAGTGCAAGGCTTCTTATTACAGGAAATAATTCTAAACTTAAACATTATTTCGAAAAATAAAATTAATGAAAATAAATGAAAGTAGATAACTAGAGTTTATTGTCCGTCATCCTCACTTCTCACGGCTAGCCCCAATTTTTTTGAAACCTGTTCACTGAGACTCTGCTCCCCCGAAGGATCATTGCAGCCCAAGAATACACACATCAGCAAACGCTGGTAATCCTAATTAATTAAGGGTAAAATGAAATAAAATAGAACAGAAATAAGTAGATAGATAAATAAATTTGATATGAATTAAAATAAAATAAATAAATTATAAAATAAAATAAATTAATCATAAAATAAAATAATTTAATTCCAATAAAAAAAAATTATAAAATAAGATAAATTAATTACGAAATAAAAGTAAATAATTGTAAAACAAATAAATTCCAACATAAAATAAAATAATAAAAATAAATTAATTGCAAAATAAAATAGCATAAAGGCATCATATGTGTATATGTATAAACTAAAAAGGTGTCATGGTTTTTAGAGTTTTCTAGTGGGAAGAGAACCATGGTAGACCCGGGAAACCCTGTCAGTCTACCCTGTGACCCGGGAAACCCTGCCAGTCACAAATCATCATAATTTGGCCATATCGTAATTTTCTTCCTAGTGTGCACCCTCTTCCCAAAGTTGCTACTAGTGTCCCGGGAAACCCTGTCAGACACCACTTTGGGAAGAACGGATATATCGGTTCACATCAAATAAATTTTCGAAGGCATAAAGCCTTAAAAATGTGTTCATCACTTTAGGAGGTACCATCCCAAAGCTATCCTCTCACTGTTAAATGATTTTTAATACACTCATAATAAAATTACTGAATTATTTCTATACACTATAGTGCCTAAATTGAATTTATTAATATTTTAAATCTATTTAATTATCTTCCTACATTATTTATTTATTCATTTATCATTTAATTAACTATAGGATACAATATAAAATATATTCATATTCTTAAAATTTTCAATAATCATGGCACTTCAACCACTAAATATACAAGTGAGATAAAGTTAAAGTTCTATGGCTAATAGATATGACACGTGAATGAAGGTCCATATATCTAATACTTTATCTAATGTAAATAGTCATAGGATAATATTAGGATGATAAAGGCTCAGTTCCGATTCCACGCAGGGGTTTGAAATTGTCACTTCATTGCCTATCCTAATTCAATATCACACAAGACCTTCTACACAAAATTTCACGCCGCAACACCAATACATGGCCGATAGTAATTGCGTCATTCTTCTGAGGCTTCGGTGATTATGATTTAAAAAAAAAAGAGTGACCATATTATTTGGCCAAATTCACATTAACATCAATTCATAGTAATTAGTAAATCTATGACGGTAATCCGAGACAACATGAGAGGGGAAAATGAAAGAAGGAAATAATGAAAACTCTAATTATCTATCAATATCAGGGCTTTGGCCAACTAACTAAAGACAACCAAAGAACGAGACCCAATTCAAAACACCAATCATGCCGAATAAGGAATTCTATTGTTCTAGGGATTATGATTACAAACAATGCTCTAACACTACCATCTATTAATTCCTATTGTCTTAGGGATTAGGATTACAATCAATCAATTCTAATCAACGTTCTAATGCTACCAATAATTAATTTTTTTATTTCTCAAGGGATTAGGATTACAATCAATTAATTCTAATCAACGTTCTAACACTACTAACAATTAATTTTTATTGCTCAAGGGATTAGGATTACAATCAATTAATTCTAATCAACGTTCTAACGCTACTAACAATTAATTTTTATTGCTCAAGGGATTAGGATTACAATCAATTAATTCTAATCAACGTTCTAACGCTACTAACAATTAATTTTTATTGCTCAAGGGATTAGGATTACCTGGCCTCCGTGGTTGCAGAGCTCCTAGAAGAGAATTTCTGCCGCAAAAATTTTTAGAGAGGGAACTGATAGGTGATGGCTAGGGTTAGATGACTAGTCCTAAGTTTATAGTTAAAATTAGGGTTTCCTATGGGTTGGGCTCTTAACTATTGACAATTAATAAATAATTAAAAACCAACAACATTTACTCTATGATTTAATATGTTATTCAAAGATGGAATAGGTAAACCATTACATACAAAGGTTTTTTTTTTCACGGAATAGAAGAATGAATCTTCCTATTATATTCTTATATTTATATAATAGCTTTGTTAAACAAAAATATTTGTTATTATTTTACAAGATATACATAAATTTAAATATTTTTATATCGATAAATAGTACAGTTATTTTAAAAAAATTATATCGCACATAAGATATGTTCTTATATTCATAAAATATCCTTGCAGTTATGATCATATAGGATACAAATTTGAACAATTTTATTTTGATAAATAGTACAGTTTTTTTTAAAGAAAAATTATATTGTAGATAAAGATAAGTATTTGTTTGTTTTATAAAAAAAATAACAAATCATAAAACAATATTATTAAATTCTATTAAATCAATCAATATAAACATAATATAATCAAATATATCTAAACTAACTAAACTAATCAAATTGATCTAAACTAATAAAATTTAACTAATACTATATTATTACTTTTATTATTATTATTATTAACAACAACAACAATAATAATAATCTGGGGTATTACAAGTTCTAACCATCAGGGGACGACCTTCCTTCAAGCTAGAACCTTTGTAAGCAGAACCCCTAAAGTTATTCTTCACCCAGGAAGACTTAAGGGACGTGATCCCAGGTCATTAAGATGGGCTGGTTATAACCGGCCTCCTGGGCAAATGCCGAGTAAAGAAGATATTTATTGACCCGGCAGTGCAGTTCATATCATCCTGTGGGACGCTTTCAAGCAGATGAACCTTGATCCGGAAAATCTAAAGCCGTGCAGAACAACCTTAATCGGGTTCAACGGAGAAGATACAAACCCCAAAGGATATATAGAGCTGAAAATGACGTTAGGATCTAAGGAAGCCTTTAAGACCGAACGGGTTAAATTCATTGTTGCGGATTTCCCCTCGTCCTATAACATAATTTTAGGCAGACCAACTATTCATAGTTGGGACATGCTAATATCAACCAAGCATCAAAAGCTAAAAATGGTAAGCAGAAAGAATGAAGTCGTCACCATTAAAGGGGAACAGAAGGAGTCTCGACAATGCTACTTTTTGACAGTAAAAAATAATGAACCTGGGACATCATCCTCACGGCAGAAGAAAACTCAAACCTCGCTATCCACATTGAGTTCGGTGAACGTCGTAGAGTTGGATGTAAGAGAGGAAGCGAAGCTGATGAAAACAGAGCCTGATGGGGAACTTATGGATTACCAGTTAGGGGATGAGCCCGGGCAAATAACTAAGATTGGTAGTACGCTCACCAAGCAAGAGAAAACCGAGCTTGAAAAGCTGCTATTGAAGAATAAAGATGTGTTCGCTTGGAAACCTTCGGAGTTACCAGGCGTCGACCCCACCTTCTGCTGCCACAAACTAACGATAAACCCACATTATACGCCAGTCGCACAAAAGAAAAGGAAGATAGCTTCGGACCTGCAAATAGCCCTCGCCGAGCATGTAAGGGAGTTATTAGACACATGATTCATTAGGGAAATCCAGTACACTACTTGGCTATCAAATGTGGTAATAGTAAAAAAACCTAATGACAAGTGGAGGGTCTGCACAGATTACACTGATCTCAACAAGGCGTGCCCCAAGGATGCTTATCCCATGCCAAACATAGACCAACTGGTGGACAACTCCTCCGGGTTCTAGTTGCTCTCGTTTATGGATGCTTATTCTGGTTACAACCAAATAGCCATGCATCCCGAGGACCAGGAAAAGACAGCTTTTATCACAGATAAGGCCAACTATTGTTATAACGACATGCCCTTCGGGCTAAAAAACGCCGGAGCCACTTATCAAAGGATGATGAATCAAGTATTTGAAGCACAGCTCAGCAGGAACGTGGAAGTTTACATCGACGACATGATCGTGAAATCAATCAAGCGACCTGATCATATCCAAGATTTACAAAAAACGTTTGACAAACTCCGGGCTCACCGTATCCAACTCAACCGGGCAAAATGTGCATTCGGGGTTCCCGCGAGTAAGTTTCTCGGATTCCTCTTGACTAATAGAGGAATTGAGGCCAACCCGGATAAATGTCAGGGCGTCCTCAACATGGCTGCCCCAAGAAACAAGAAAGAAGTACAACAGTTGACGGGCAGACTGGCCGCTCTAACGAGGTTTTTGCTAAAATCGGCAGAAAGTGCACTTCCATTTTTCAAGCTATTGAAGAAGGAAGCACAACACGGAGAATGGAGCCCGGAATGTGAGATCGCATTTGATAAGATCAAGAAGTGTTTATCATCACCCCCTGTGCTATCAAAACCCGAACCCCGAGAAGACTTAGTGTTATACTTATCAGTGGCTCCAGAAGCAGTAAGTGCCGCGCTGATAAGGAAAGAATCGACAGAACAAAAGCGGTCTATTTCACAAGCCGGGCTTTGCAAAGTTCAGAGTTGAGATATCAAAGGTTGAAAAAGGTGGTATTCGCACTCCTCACTGCGGTAAGAAGGCTATGCCCTTACTTCCAAAGACATCGAATAATTGTCTGAACAAGTCAGCCGATACGACAGGTATTGCATAAGCCTGATTTGGCAGGACGAATGATTAGTTGGGCATCGAGCTATCTGAGTTCGACATTGTCTATGAAGCTCGGCATGTGATTAAATCTCAGGCCTTGGCCGACTTCATTGCGGAATTGGTACCGACCAAGATAATCTTGAAGGCCAATCTCAATATTTGGAAAGTGTTCGTTGACGGATCATCAAACGCCAAAGGAAGTGGAGCGGGGGTCATAATAGAAAGCCCGGAAGGAGTTTCTATAGAGCACTCCCTACAGCTACATTTCAAAACCTCCAACAACCAGGCCGAATACGAGGCAGTGTTAGCAGGGCTGTCCCAAGCAAAAGATAATGGAGCCAAGAGGATCTACCTGTCAACCGATTCTCAGTTGGTCGCAGCCCAAATTAACGGGACATATATGGCTAAGGGACCTTTGCTAATTAAGTGCCTCGGGAAAGTGAAGGAGGCCATGGCAGACTTTGACGAGGTCATAGTCACACACATCCCTAGGGGAGAAAATTCGAGGGCAGACATCCTATCGAAGCTAGCTAGCACCAAGAACCCGGGAAATCATCGAACGGTAATACAACAAAGTTTGACTGAGCCCATTTGTTTATGGTCATTGTAGCAGCAGAAGATTGGCGGAAGCCTATCCTAAATTACCTGGAGAAAGGAATCATCCCGGGAGACCCCATGGAGGCAAGGCAGATGGCGAGAACCGTGTCAATGTACACAATGGTTGATGACCAGCTGTATCGAAAGGGCCTTCACTCTCCAATGATGAGATGTTTGAACCCAGCAGAGGCCGAGTATGTGTTGTCAGAGATACACGAAGGGATCAATGGGCAACATATGGGAGCTAAGGCGCTAGCCCGAAAAGCCCTCCGAGCTGGATATTATTGGCCGACAATGGTTGCCAACTCCAGAGAGCACGTAAGAAAGTGTGAAAGTTGCTAGAAACATGTTCGGACAATTTTGCCACCTTTGGCCGAATTGAAATCCATCACGACCCCATGGCTATTCTTCAAATGGGGCATGGACCTCTTAGGACCATTCAAGCCAACTACAGGACAAATGAAGTGGCTGGTTGTAGCAGTGGACTACTTCACTAAGTGGATCGAGGCTGAGCCCTTGACAACCATCTCGGCCGCTCGCATACAAAATTTTTTTGAAAGAAACATCGTGGCAAGATTTGGGATTCCAGCTGAGATCGTCACCAACAACGGAACTCAATTCATCGACTGAGGCTTCCAGAGGTTGATGTCCAAACTCAAAATCAAGCACCATTTCGCCTCGGTAGAGCACCCACAGTCTAATGGACAAGTCGAGGCAGCGAACAAAATCATTGTCAACGGGCTTAAAAAGTGGATGACAAATGCAGAAAATGACTGGGTCAAGCAGTTGTATCCAGTACTCTAGGGATATCGAACTAGTGTCCAAACCTCAACTCAGGAGACACCTTTCAGATTGACCTATGGTTGTGAGGCCATGATCCCGGTCGAAATTGGGCAAATGTCATGGAGAAAGGCAAAGGTCATCGAGGAAGGAGAACACAATAACAGTGAACAATTAGTTGTGGAATTAGACCTCATTGACGAAGTCAGAATCACGGCACATTGCCGAGATCTTGCAACAAAGCAGCTAGTTGCGGCTAAGTATAATCGCAAAGTTAGGCCACGAGTGTTTAGCAGAGGTGATCTGGTACTTCACAGAGCGGATATCGGAAACAAGAATGCTCGGGATGGAAAACTTGCGGCAAATTGGGAAGGTCTTTACCGCATTTCAGACAAAATGGGGACCGGAACCTATGTCCTTAAGGCATTGGACGACACAACTATCAAATGAACTTGGAATGAGGACAAGCTAAGGATCTACTACAGTTAAAGGCCGAGATCTACTTGGAACCCCGAATGCAGCGAATGTCAGCGGCGGCTGAGAACCGCTTTTCAGTTTCAACGGATGTCAGTGGTGGCTGAGAACTGTTTTTTATTTTAAGGATTGTTCTGCCTTCGCGCATTATTTTCCATTTACTTTTAAATTTCTTTGTAATTGCAACTATTTCAATCAATAAAGAAGGCGGCCTACTTTATGGGCCGACCAGATGAATATTTATAAAGTTCAATACAAAAATAGCCGAGTAAAGGCAATTTAATCAATGAAACCAGGGTCTCGCCAGCCTGGTTATCGTAGGGTTTGTTAACAAATCTTATAAATGTTACGATGCATCGGAACAATATTCTGGTATGGTGTTGTCGTTATCATGCTGACCCTAATCAGGTCGAAATGTTTAGGCTCTTACGTTCAAATACTAAGTCCCGAACATGTGATAATTGGCTACCATCCCGGATTAGTGCTTTACATGCTAAAGTACTTAGGTGATTATGTGAAATCATCTGTTTATTTAAAATGCTCGATTATTAGTAAACAAGCCCGTTTATGAACGTTGGTCAAATATCTTGCAGACTCTGCGCAATATATCTTGACTTTGGCCAAGTCATATAAAAAGAACCGAGCTTCGTGCCCGGATTACGTTTCCCTTTACTCATTAACGAGCGAATTAAACGCGAGTTTGGTTTAAAGGATGAAAATAAAAACTGACAAGTTAAACAAGACAAAAATGCTAGAAATACTCGAAAAAATCGGGATGAAATTGTCGTTGTATTAATTTTGGGGCATAAACCCATATTACAAAAAACAAAACAAAAATAAAAACTGTAACTACTAAACATAAAACAGAAACTCCTAAGGAGAATATCATTAAGGTTGGGCTTGGTCAGGCATGGAGGAGTCGGACACATTTGAAGTAGGGGCATCTTCCTCCTCAGCAGTTTGAGCTCTGTCACCCTCTGTGTGATGCTCGAACTCGTCGACTGGAGAAGATGGCGCGGGTACAAATTGCCCGTCCACTACCGAAGCTCTAAAATCCACGGTATCAAGATTCATTGTGACACCGGGATTCAGAGCTCGGACTTGGGACAGGCATACTTTGAAAGCTTCGGCAGCCGTCTCCACAACCATCACCTCCAGCCTCCCCACCTCAGCAGAAGACGCCCCTAATTCGGCCTTAGACGCGTCAAGGTTGGAATGAGCGAGGTTCAAGTCCTTCACCACGCCCGCATATTGGCCCTGCAAAGCTCGCAGAGAGGCATTGAGCATGTCCTCCCGAGCTCGGCAAGCATTTAATTCGGTGGCGGCCAGATCCTTATCAGCAAGGGCCTTTGAAAGGTCCTCCACCGCCTTTAGCTGCGCCTCCTCGGCCTTCAATCGCTCCTCCTCAGCCTCCGCCTGCCGGGCCACAACATCTTTCCTCTCAGTCCGGGCCTTGGAGAGCTCGGCAATAGGTTTGGCATACTTGTGCTTCGCAGCAGCATAAGCATCTAGCAAGCCGACCGTCTCCATCAGGTGGTCCTGTAGAGCTTGCAGGTGGTCGAGGTCGGAGTCGGCAAAAGCGTCAGCGCTGAAATATTTGTTGGGGGTTTTACGGCATGCTTAAGCTCGTCTGAGACCCCGTTAGTCCACACTTCACCCCGCGCATGAAGACGCGTTTTATGAGGGGGTGGAGGAATGCCTGTTGGAACTCCAGTTTCAGGAGCGGAGGACGGACTAACTTCCGCAGCCGAGGTCGATGAGATAGTGGCCGATTTCGACTGTTTACGGGGGATGAGGTCTGCGGAGGCCGGAGGGGAGGCAGCTCTCTTTTTGGGTATAGCGGCCTTCTTCAGCGAAGGAGCAATTACCACCTTCTTCTACGAAGAGGACTCCCCCTTCTTCTTGGCCTTGGCACGGAGCTTCTCGGCCAATTCTTGGAAGGAAACCTTCCCCATTTCAGGCTCTACAAAGAAAGTAGCAAACATCAGCAAAAGCAGCAAAAGTGCTATGTAATAAAGGAGATAATAAGTGCTAAAATCCTACTCTACGGAAATATCTCCTCTATTGATTGACGGATAAAAATGCGGGTATCAATTACATCCTTTTTGGCCACGTGATCGACCAAATCTATCACGGTTGCAATCTCAGCCGGCTCTAACTTGTCATCAGAAGATTGAAAAATTGCTGGGTCTCGGTTATAATGGACCTTGGACCAATACAGCGGAAATGTCAATTCCACTGAGTTGGAGTCGACACCTTGAAGAAACTACAATTTATGACCGAGTTCGGTAGTGACCTTGAAAAAGGAAGTCTTGAACCCCTTCCAGGTTTCGGTGGCTACATAAAAAAGTTTTTTGTCCGGCTTCCCCCGAAAAGATACCCAGCCCTTTTTCTCCGTAGGCTCTCCAGGCTGGCGAGCCTGTTGGATGTTAAAGAAATAAAAGAACACCCCGGTAGTTGGGGCATGGTTCAAAAACTGGCAAAGTCGCTCAAAAGCAATAATGAAGCCCCAAGAATTCGGGTGAACTTGATTGGGGGCTAAATGCAGAATGTTCAAGAGATCTATTTGGAACTATGTAAAAGGAAAACGTAAACCGAGTTTGGTAATGAAATCTCGGTAGAAGAAGAAGTAGGAACGTTCATTCCCTTCCCGGATAGCACAAACCAGTTCATCGAGAGTAGGAGGGGAAAGGGAGCAGTGACTCCGGTCCCTTAATGGGAGCTCGGCAAGTTGGTCGGGTGTTACAGAGGAAAGCCTGGATAGTACCCCGGTTGCAACCCAGTCATACTTCTCTATCAGATGATGAGGAACACGGGCTGATGCTGACTCCACAGATCCGGAATCCTCGACGGGACGGGGAGAAACCGACATACTGGCTAAAAAAGCAAAAACATAAAGGAATCATAAAGAAAGAAGGCGATATCTGAAGCTAGTATATCAAAATGGACGAGTACGGTTGGAACATCTTGCGGGGGAACGTGCCGGCATCGTAAAGCTATTTCTTTAGCTTCCCATGACCGACCCACCATCATAGATTCTGAAACGAGACAGGAACACTCCTTGCATGGGCCACTAGGTAGAAATGGAGTAGCAGGGGGTCCAACTCACAAACCCAAGGAAGCGGTAGGCACCGGAGGGCTTCCCTTGCCATGACCTCCTAAGGGTGGTTCTAAAGATGAAGCTCTAACCTGGCTGGTCCCACGACCTCGGCCTATGGGTTCTATCGATTGGGACTGACCTCGGCTTACGAGGAAGGCTGACCCCTAAAACTAGCTCTAGAATGAACGGGTCGATTTGACCCTCTCCCACCGACTCCACCATAACCACGGAGCACACTCTCCAGTTTTTGCTCCTCGGTTAAGGGTTTCCCGTACAGCCACCAAGTTGTCTGAGGAGGCATGCGCTGAAGAAGCTCTTCCTTCTCTGGGGAAAGAGCGTCTGGTTTGAAAGACGAAGGAGAGCCTTGGTGGCTCATTTTGAGAAGGTAGAAAAGAAAGAAGGGGCAGAGTTAGGTACAAACAAAAAACCAAAACCTAGGGGCGAAGAAGAAGAATTAAAAAGACCAAAACTCAAAGAAGTTCAAGAATAGTGTAGCCAGATCAAGTGAAAACAACGAGCAAAACCCAGAAAGAAGGAAAACTTGAAAAGAACTTACAAGAGCCTACCCCAAAAAAAAAAAACCAAGAAAGAAAGAAGGAACAACCGCAAAAACCAAATAGGAAATAAGGGAATACCTGATTTCAGATAAGTTAGAGGAAGAGGAAATGCACGAGCCACGATATTAAAAGATCCTTGGAACAGGTAAGAATATGGAAGTTCTCTCTTGCACAACAAAAACAATTCTTAACACTTTCAAAAGTGTAGAAAGAGGGAAAATAAACACTATATATACTAATGGAGGGGAGACAGTTGAACATCCAAAGAGTCCAACCGCCAAAGGCCTAAAAGGCCGCATGGAGCCAATGACGTGGCCATAAAAAGACGTGCACATTTAATGCCTGTGTTGAATGCGCACGAATGCCAAGGATAATGGAGTAGTCACCTTGGCTACAAAGCCGGCTTACAGAGGCCAACGGGCAGTAGGTAATGATAGCACCTACTAACTCGGGAACCTGCAATGCGTCAAGATCAATAACTAAACCCATTGCGAAACCCAAATCAAAGATGAGGTCGGCCAAAATCAGGACGGACTCTGATCATGAAGACCAAGGCCGACCTCCCCGTGCTTCTTCAACTGGGAACAATGGTCTCCCATCCGGATAAACCGGGGTAAAAACTCACACAGATAAGGTAACACGAGGCCGGAAATGTCTGACCTCGGCAGAGAGAATTTGAAGCGAACATGGGTAGAGTGCGGCCTGAGATCGAAATTCGAAGATAGGGCGGATCGGACCAACGCACAAACCATGGCCTAACAAGTACATCCTGGCAACTCAGAGTCCTGAGCTACCGGGCTGGGGGCAACTGTTACAGATATATTATAAATGGGCCCAGCCCAATGACCGGAGAGCCCAGGCAGATGGCTCCGGTCATAATCCTAACCACTCCCTTGAATTAAGGAGCAGTTACAAAGATAGTGGTCAAGATCATAACCACCTAGAAGATAAGGGGATATTATCCAATGGAATATCTTAATATCTTTTAAATAATAAAGATAACAAAGCCCATCAGGATAGGGCCCCAAGTAAGTCTATAAATAGGGGATAAACCCTCACAAGGTACAGATCTTCGAAACCCTAACTGTTTAATTCACACAGAGCACACACCCCACTCCCTCTGGCTATCATAAGCCTATTGTCTTCATTCAAACTATGTGGACTTTGATCCCTAATTGTGGTACGTAGGACCTTGAGATTTCACCACAGGCCAAGTCCAACACTTGTGTTCTACACCAGAACATAAAGATATAAATTAAATTAAGGAATCATGTCTGGTCGTATCTAAATCTTCCTATCTTTTTCAACAACACACAACGATATCTTTTTTTTTTTTTTGTTTTGCACTGGCGAGCATCGCAATGCTGGGCTTGAAATAACGGCTAGCAAAGGCTGGCGAACGCGCTGGCAACAAGAAACGATATCTAGAGCCTGTTTGAACGGTTTTTTTTTCAACAAAGATTTTTTTTACATTACTTTTTTAAAAAAGGACTTTAATTCTTAAAGTTATTTTACGTTTGGATGTATCATTTAAAAATCACTTTTAAATCACCTTTACTGAAATGGACATATAAAAAGGTTTAGGGATATGAGTTATCATTTTGTTGAAAATCAATAATAATTAGTGTCAAAATAAATCACTAAAAAATAGTAGGTCATTTTTTTTATTCTCTCTTTTCTTTTCGCACTTGTTTTTTTAAGCTACAAATTATAGCTTTAAAAAAGAGAGGAGAATTTTTTATTTTTTTAATTACTTTTACTTTTTTAAAAAAAAATTCTCATCCAAACACATAAATTAAGAAAAAAAAACACTTTATTTTTGAAAAAAAAAGGACTTTTTCTATTAAAAAAAAAAGCTCATCCAAATATTTAGTTCAACAGAATATTCGAGATATTCTTAATGGTGATTTGAAGAAGGGCCGGATATTCGAGGGAAAAAAAAAAAAGAAAAAGAAGGGCCGGATAATAGTCAAATGGGTTGCTCCGAATCACGCCATACTTTATAGTGCGATATATATCATGTACCCAGAAAATCCTAGCCGCGATCGCAACCATCAGCTAGCGAAGAGGAACGATGGAGAAGTTGATCTATGTTCACGTTGCTAGTTTGGGAGATTCTTTAAATCATAAAAAAGGTATGTTCGCTGGGTGCGATGATGCAACAAACGATTGGTATGTGATCAAACAAAGAAGCGAAGGCAGAGGCGATCGTGCTAAAATGTCGCGAGTTTTTGAAGATGCTGGTCAATTGAATGATCCAAATTTCGCTCTTCTGGATACCGACTGTGTAGTGGTTGGTTCCCGCATTTATGTCATCGGTGGGTGCTGCTTCATGTGTCGCTCAGGCAGTTTTTATTGCAAGTATAGAGGTTCCGCAGCGATTCGTTGTCTGGACACTCGTAACCCAAAAGATGGTTGGACGACTTGCTTTACTCTACCATTCAGACCATATGTAGTTGGTTCTGCTGTTGTCGACAGTCGTTGGTTTTATCTTTTTCCTTCTGAAGAACCTTGGTGGTATAATTTTAATGTTGAAGACGGCAAATCACTCCGTAAACTTCCCCAACCTGGTAATTGCTCTTTTCCCCAGGCTTTTTGTACTTGTTTATCCCCAGGAACACTTCTTGCCTATAGGGCAGAGGAAAACACTCTGTATCAACTAGATTGTAAGAATAGCGCTTGGACTGTGTATCACAAGGATTTTTTACCTTATAGTTCTTAAGAACTGGGTGTTTCCTCCTTTGCTGTGGATGATGATGGGATTCTTTACCTTTATCTACATCTTAACATTCGATTGATTTCCTTTGATATCCGCACCAAGAAGGAACTTCATGCGGTTGACCTTCCGAAAAGCTTTTGGTTCGGTCTCGATGATCCTGTGCAACTCATGGTCCTTTCTAAGAATAAGTTCTGCCTCCTATGGGATAGGCTGGGTACTAACATGAATACACGCCGGATTTATTACTCAAGATTCTCAGTTTCTTATGATGATTTACTAGATCCCACTCTTGATGTCGAGGAGACACGGTCCTTCCTTGTTGTTGGCTACAGAGTACTCAATTTTGTGACAGTGTGAGTTTGTCTAAATGATTTCTCAAGTTCATCCAATTTGCTTTTACTCTGACTTTGTTCCGATTTTTTCATGTCTCATATCACCTTTGATGTTTTGATATTTTTTTTTCCAAAGCAAAAGTCTATACTTTGATTTTGTTCTATTAGATTCTTTATGATAGTTCCTTTTCCCAAACTATTTTTTTTTTTTTTTGAGGCGGAAAAAGAGAGATTTGATTTTGTGCTACTGTCTAGTATTTGGGTATTGCTTGTATTTGTTAGTTTGCCTCTATAACACTTGAAACTATAAATACTAGTATTTTTCATTTGCTTAGTTTTGTGGTTGGAGGATAAAATTGTAATACAATGTGCACAGTGCTGAATCAAAAATGACCTCTAAAGCTTTGGGCATGTTTATATATGGTGGTGAATGCTGAGATGACAAATGCTATTGAAATGATGTTATTGGTTTGTTACACATCAGCACCTATCTCCCTTTCCATGTCCAATGTTGACTGATTCTATTCATGTTTACAGTGATCCCCCTGCAGATGTGGGTACTAGTGGAGTTGATGTGTCTGGTGGTGGAGAGAAGCCTGAATGAAAACAGTGTGACTTGAGTATTTTAATATAAGTTGGGCTGTTCATGAGTAATAGTAGGAATTCACACATAATATGATTAGAAAACTGCACGAACATGTCTAAAGAAAAAAAGTTGTATGAATTGTGAACTGACAAGTTTATGTTTATTTGTTTGTTTTACTTGTTTTTTCTCCCGGATGTTTAGATAAGAATGCCCCTTTCTTGTTTGTTGGTTCGAAGACTAGGAATTGGAGAGCTAAAGCATCAGCAAGTAGTAACAAGCAAGAGATGTTCTTTGAAGATTTGCATCAATGACCCCGTGGGAGAGCAAAAAAATATCGTTGAACAAATGTTCACCTGGACTCTCATTTCAATTCCAACGTTTGTGATTTTTTTTTTTGGTAAAAAAAAGGTGGCAAGTGTGCAACCACTCCGGATACTGCAGTGGCAAGGACGATCCTCCCAGCAGTGGTAGCTCCATACAAGGCTTTGTGATTTTGATATAGGCAGAAAATTTCTGACTTTGTTTCCGGGCCGAGTTTAATTCTCGTCCGATCATCCTGCTGAAGTGATGGGCTTTATTCATGATTTAAAAAAATTTATGTCCTTTTCTTTAATTTTATATCTAAACTTATTTTTTTTATTAATCATGCAAATAAGTTTCTTTTTTAAAAAAGTCAATTTTGTTATCGATAATTTAAACATAAATCATATTATGCAAATCATATTGAAAAAAAAGAGAGGCTATTTCTACAGCTTCAATCCAAACAGTGGACAGGAATCTTCTAATGTATCTTGTCTTTTGACTGTCTCCATAATACTCACTCTGCTCCTCCGACTCAACATGATTGTTCATGCCGTATAAGTAATAGGAAAGGAAGAAGGCATTAGAGGTTGCAACAACCAAGAATGACCTTATGGCCAACAAATTTGAGTTGCCAAGGATCAAATCAAAATTTGATTATTCATAGAGTTGTTGCAATTCAGAGCAACAGCAGTTGCAATGAGGATGTTGGCTTTAGGAGTGGTCCTGCTTGTGATATATGTATCTTCTCGAACTAAAGTTAAGATGGATAAATAAATAATTTACAAAAGAATTTGAACGAAAAGTCCAATGGTGGAGGAATTCGTTGATGGAAGGAGAGGTAGTAAGTTAAAGTTATCAAATTTTGAAATCTTATTTAATTTAGGATTTGTTAAATTTAGTAATCCAATTTAAAAATAGAGAAATTCAATTACCTGTTATATAACTAACAAAGTTGTTCCAGTAGTGTAAACCCCCGTTAGATCTTTTTGGGTGTCTCGAGTTCGATTATCAAAGGAGATACTTGTGGTGGGAGGGGCAACCATGAACCTTATACTAGATACCATTTTTTTTTAAAAAAAAGAGACGTACACTGTATAAGTATAAAAACTAACCTGAGATATTTTTCAAAATTATAATGCTGGTTAATTACAAAAGTATAGCCCTATGTGAACTATGACTTGAGCTACCTTGGAATTCTGATCTATTAAATTGAGCTACCTTGGAATTCTGATCAATTAAATCCCATTGATATATGCTAATTACAAATTAATCAAGGCTATAACAAAAGGAATAGGAATTTAAGGCATTCTTCCAATAAGCATCACTTCAGATTCACTTTTCAACAAAAACTTAGATAATGAATTTCGTAACCTTTAACAATTTTCAATCCTGCAAAAAAATAAAAATAAAAATAAAAATAAAGGCAATATTAAAAAAATGAGCTAAAAATGAAGGAGTTACCGCAAGATATAAATCAGACTATTCAAGCACACAAATTGCACACTAATGTTAAAATCAGCACTTCATGAACAGACAACACACCCTCAATAAATAATAAAATCAATCAACTAACTCATTTTCATTACACAATTTACAAATAAAAAAATTTATAAAACAACTTTATTACCAAAAAAGTATATCTTGGTGTAAAACAAGTTTCACTTTCACATTGCAGGCATATCTGAAAATACAAAAAAAAAAGTATATTAGGCATAAATTAAAGGTAGATACTTTCAAGAGATGTATTTGTTATCGATTATCACTAACTTATTTTCTCCATTAGATTTTATTGTGAAAAATGAAATTGTAAAATCGAAGTTAGATCGTAAATTATATGAGAAATGAAAGAAAAGGGAAAAAAACTTACCTCTCAATGTAACCAATCTCTCAAATATCATTCTACTTGAAAGAAAATTAATGTTAGCCTGTAATAAGGATAAAAGAACAAATTAGAGCTACACGTGACAAATTACTCACCTATCTTAAGTCTTGATATAATGGGTCTGTTTGAAGTACAACTTTTTGAACTTTTTCTGCGATAACTTTGAAAAAAAATTAGTTAACATTGCTAGCTGATTATGGGTCTGTTTGGGTTGAGCTTAAATTCACTTAACTTAAAGCTCAAAAAGCCTGTTAAGGAAAAATTTTCACTTCTGAGCTTTTTTCAAAAAGGTCTTAGCTTTTTGACATAGGCCCCGCCACTTTTACCACCATCAATCTAAACATAAATCATTATCTATAATCTGACTTTTCCCCTACCAAACTTTTTTTAAAAGTCAGATAGCTTTTAAGTTACCACTCCTACCGCCAACCCAAACAGGCCCAATAATTTTTAGTGAATTTACATACAGATTAGAAGACACATTCCAATATACATAATCTCTCATTTAGCTCATTGTTGATTTCTTCCACGGTTCTCTAGAATCAATGAGCAATAGCCATAAAATTAAATTAACTGAATACATTGATTAAATGACTAAATTTATATAAGAAAAATGTCCAACCCCATCTATGTTTAGACCAAACACCAAGAAGAAAGTTTTCCTTCAATGACACATTTAAGATTACATTATAAAATAAAATAAAAAATCAAATACTTATAGTCAAACTTAGTAGCATAGAGCTAGCCTCATTACCATACTTGCACACAAATTAAGACCACTTGAGCATAAAACATTGCTTGATATTTTCAATATGAGAATAATTCTAATTATAGTAAAAAACCCCTGTGGAACATTTGAATGCATATGCTCTCAAAGGGTGAAGAAAATATCACAATCTCAACATTCTAACAAATTGCTATTGGCCATATACAACATTACTAAAAATAGAAATACTGATGAAGAAAATACTTTGCTGCCTTCTCAACTGTGATACAAAATAATGATTTAGAAGAACACTATTTAATTTGTGATTTTATATTTTCTGCAGGTGAAGGGTGTTCCACAAACGCACACACCCATTTACAACCTACACACAACACTTTTGGCCTTTACATATTGAAATCCATTAGTTTATCAACAGAAGTCTTTGCTACACCTGGTCTTATTCAATAGGCTAAGCAAAGAGTGGTTTGCCACCAAATATAAGGTAGAGTATTGGGATATAAATTATAAACTATCACTTTGGGGAGCAGGAAAGAAATTAACCACAGAGAAGAGATTAAACTAATTAATTATTGATTTATTTTTTTAATCTTGGTAATGAGTCATGCACGCCTATTTAACCTTTAAATTAGCAGAAGAGTCCAACTTTTGTGTCTTAGAAAACATGGAAGTGTTATTGTACTGGAAAATGCATGAGATAATGAGGAATTTAGTCTAAACATCAAGGGGAGGAGTAGATCTTTGCCACGGATTACTCAGCCGGTTCTCACCCACAGTTATGTAGTAATTGTAATGTGTTTTACAATGACGCCAAAAGATTAAGAATCTGATTCATTTGCCCCCGACCACTACGATGCATGTTATAGTCGAACATGTTTAAAAGGTCATTCGCTTAGAATGTAATACTTCCAATTTCATTCCCTAGCACCGAAGCCTACGAGTGTCATCCTTTAAACAATTTATGTCTTTCCAAAACAAGTTATAGACTGTAATACCCGGATTAATAATAATAATAATAAATAATGGTAGTAGTAGTAATAATAAAAATAAATAATAATAATAATAATAATAATAATAATGATAATGATAATAATAATAATAATAATAATAATAATATAGTATTATCTAATTTTATTAGTTTAGATTAATTTGATTAGTTTAGTTTTAGTTTATATAATAATATAGTATTAGTTTAATTTTATTAATTTAGATTGATCTGATTAGATCAGTTAATTTAGATGGATTTGATTTTATTAGTTTAGATGTAATGATTTAATAGAATTTAATAACATTTGTATTATTTTATAATTCATTAGATTAGCAATAGTTAAAAGCCCAACCCATAGCTAAACCCTAATTTCAATTATAAACCTAAGTCTAGTCACCTAATCCTAGCCATCACTTATTATTCCTCCCTCTTTAAATTCTCTGCAGCAAAATTTCTCTTTTAGGAGTTTAGCAGACACGGAGACTAGGTAATCCTAAAACCACTATTGTATGTTAATAGGTATACCATGGAAATTTTCGATTCACCAATCTGTATCAGCGATCAAGTTGGCATTTAAATTCTTTGAATGGTTATCCAAGTGCCAGCATATATTTCCTTGTCTGCGTAGGGTTTTATTAACCCTTGCCTTTTCACAAATGAGTCCGAATGCATGATTCTTTTTTTTTTTTCCAATGAATGATTGTGACGTTGTGCCAATAGGAATCCGTAGGTATTGTTTTTTTTTTCCTCTTTGGTCAAAATCCGTAGGTCAAGTCTATGTGTTTCTTATATATCAATTCGGTCAAATTGTTTTTTTATGATCGTTGAATGGTTCAGCTTTCACACAGATTCTTGGTTCCTATATTATTGAATAAAGCAAGTCGGGTAATTTTTTTATTTATTGATGAATGATTCGAGTTTCACAATTAAAAGGAATATTGGTTGCCAAAACCCAAGAAGGGTGTATAGGTTCTCATACTTTCGAATTGGTTATGGAGTTATGGAGACATGACAAACTTATAGGGATTTATATGTACTTACCTTGTAGTTAATTTGGGAAACCCCACGATAAAAATAGAACAACATTTTAATGATTATATTTGGGAAACTCACGAGCTCTCATAAAGAGTTGTAGCTCTTGGGTTTGTGAAATATCCACTCTTTCTTGTAGGAGTTAATTATTTTTCTATCATTATCATGGATATCTGATTACTCATAATAAAAATAATTTAGGAATTTTATAATGAGTTTAAATTATTTAAAAATAATTTTATAGTGGGAGGATAGTTTTAGGATGGTACCTAAGGCTTATGCCTTCGAAAAACTATTTGATGTGAACCGATATATCCGTTCTTCCCAAAGTGGTGCCTGACAAGATATCCGGGGCACTAGTAGCAACTTTGGGAAGAGGTGTGCACAATAAGAAGAAACGACTTTATATCATATAGCCAATTTGATGAATTGTGATTGGCAGGTTTCCGGGTCACAGGGTAGACTGACAGGATATCCGGGTCTACTATGATTCTCTTCCCACTAAGTAAGTTTCATAAATAATAACAAAACTGACATCCCCTTTTAATTATGTATTTATATGATATTTTTTATATTACGAAATAATTTTATTTTATTTTGTTATCTTTGTTTATTTAGGATTACCAGCGTTGCCGATGGTTGTTTTATGTGGCTGCGATGATCCTTCGGGGAGCAAATTTTCAGTGAAACAGGTGCCAAGGGTTGGGGCTAGCAGTGAGAAGTGAGAAAGACGTTCAATCAATTCTCATCATTTATTTATTTTTTCTTTTAATTTATATTTGGAGTAAAACTGTAATAAGCAGCCTTGCACTTGTTCCATACAAGTGCGGCGGTGACACCTCCCGAAGTTGATTATTTTGGATTTTTAGTTATTATTTATGAAAACCATCGAAGTTTTATGTTATTTTAACTTTAGAAATTCGGGGGTGTTACATAGACACCCTATAAAGTAGATTTGTTGATCTTGAGTACATAAGAAGGGGTGTGGATATTAATCGTTTCATTCTTTCTAAAAATTTAAACAAGAATAAGAATATTAAAAACACAAGAAAATGAGAAGAATAAATCTCAAACAATAATAAAAAATTCTTACCATTGAAACACTTGAGAAAATTTTTAAATTTTGCTGAACAATAAAGTCTTCCTTTTTGCACACGGTAATCATCATTGTAACACCCAAAATTTCTAATAATTATAATAACATAAAATTACAATAATTTTTATGAATAATTAATGAAATTCAAAATAGCCAAATTTAGGGAGTATTACTGTTGCACTTGTACTAAGACAAGTGTAAGACTAACTTATTACATTAACATAAATCCAAAACTTATATAGATATGTTTTATTCAGAGCATAAAAAGAAATAAATAAATAAAAACTAGCTAGAATTAACTAAATGTTCTTCCTCATTTCTCACCGCTAGCCCCAATCTTTGGAATCTGTTTTACTGAAAATCTGCTTCCCCGAAGGATCATCACAGTCATGCAAACACAAAGTCAGCAAAGCTAGTAATCCTAATCAAAACATAGATAATGTAGTGAAAATAAAATATGTACATAAAAATTCATTCATGTCTAACCAACGAAAAAAATATCAATCTTGTTATTATTAATTAAGTTTAATTAGTGGGAAGAGAAACAAGTTTATAAAATATGGTAGACCAGTCACAGTGTAGACTGGTAGGGTTTCCCGGCTACCATGTTTCTCTTCCCACTAATTAAACTTAATAAAGAATAACGAAATTGATATTTTTCTTTTCGTTATATATGAATGCGATTTTCATGTAAGTATTTTTTTTTTCAACTATATTATCTTTGTGTTGATTAGGATTAACAGCTTTGTTGATTTTTATGTTTATGTGTGTAATACCCCAGATTAATAATAATAATAATAATAATAATAATAATAGTAATAGTAATAACAATAATGGTAGTGGTAGTAGTAATAATAATAATAATGATAATGATAATAATAATAATAGTATAGTATTATATAATTTTATTAGTTTAGATTGATTTGATTAGTTTAGTTCTAGTTTAATAATATAGTATTAGTTTAATTTTATTAATTTAGATTGATTTGATTAGATTAGTTAATTTAGATGGATTTGATTTTATTAGTTTAGATGTATTGATTTAATAGGATTTAATAATATTTCTATTATTTTATAATTTATTCGATTAGTAATAGCTGAAGAGCCCAACCCACAGAGCCCAGCTCATAGCTAAACCTTACTTTCAATTATAAACTTAGGCCTAGCCATCTAACCCTAGTCACCACTCATAAGTTTTCCCTCTCTGAAAATTCCTTGCAGCAGAATTTCTCCTCTAGGAGCTTAGTAACTACGGAGGCCAGGTAATCCTAATCCCCAAGAGAATAAGAATTAATTGTTGGTAGCGTTAGAATGTTGATTGATATTGATTGATTGTAATCTTAATCCCCAGGACAATAACTTTGAATATCAATGCATCCTCGGTTCTTTTCCTCGTAGGTTTTCTTATGTTTGAATTATATTTGACATATATATAATACTCCATGCCTTCCGTTTTGCAAGATAAAAATATATACAGATGTTTATTGTTTTGTCTTTTGTGAATCATCATTCTGTATGTGCCTCTGCGTGATCATGCTTTTCGTTTTGCAAGGTAAATAGATATGAACACGGTTTTGTCTTTTTTTGAATTGTTATATATAAAGAATTGTTAGTGTTCTCTGTACATGTTCTCTATGCATCAATGAATCAATAAATAATTGGTAAATCAATGAATCAAGAATGGTTGGACCTGTACGTGTTTTTCGTGCATCTGCGTCTCTGAAGCTTATATATATATATATATAGTTAGAGTTTAAATAATAGTCCTAGGAATTTCCTATGAAAAACCCATGAGTATTTACTTTATAGTTCAAAAAAGGATGATGAGTAGAAGTTGAGATTAAATGATAGTCCTGGGAATTTCCCATGAAAACCCATGAGCATTTACTTTATAGTTCCAAATTGGGAAATCTTATAATAAAATAGAGATAACATTTTAATGATTGTATTTGAGAAAACTCGCGAGCTCCCATAAAGAGTTATAACTGTGAAATTAAGACCAACCATTTCTTGTAAGAGTAAAGTGTTAGACCTGGCTGTCACCCAAGAGGGGGGTGAATTGGGTGTTTGATAAAACTTTAAGAATTTTAAAAATCTTTTCACAACTTACAGAAAGCAATTCATATGACAGTAATGAGTTGCAAACCAACAGTCATTCATTTAAATATATATGTTGGAATGTAAGAGTTTAGGGAAGAGAATATGCAAACAGAGATTTATACTGGTTCGGCTCAATCCTTGATTTACGTCAAGTCCCCAAGCTACACTTGAGATTTCCACTATCTTCTTGTTTAACCCAGGCACAAGAGAAGCCTTTACAACCCACAAGTTTACCCTGGCACTTATGAAGCCAAATCTCTCACTGACTCCCCCTTACACACTGTAAGGATATAATCGGTTCCCGCTCAAGATCACCTGATCTTGAGTAACTCTCAAAATAGAATGATTACAATAAATCTTCTCTCTCAGAAGTGAATATATAAACACTGAAGTACAAAATCATTTATCTTACTCTCTACTCTCTACTCTCTACTGTATGAATATTGAGAAACAGAGTATATGAGTATCAACGGTGAAGCAGTAACATCATTTCATTGGTTTCCTCGAAAATGATTCATCTATCGTCGTCACTTCTTCCAGTTTGAAGACTTCGCAATTTATAGGTTATTATGTTTCCACCGTTGCGAGTATTCGACCGTTGAAGTAGCCGTTGTCTCTGGTTTGTATTTCTGGTAGTTCTGGCGTTGATATTATGACCGTTGGTGACTCATTAAATGCTGGTGGTTGGCCTCGGGAAACTAACCAGGCTTTAAAGAATATTTCATCACTTCAAAAGGAATGTTTCTAGTTTTTGTTGTTGATTCGACCGTTGCAGTGGGAAGCAGAAAGAATATATGATTCCTTTATAATGATCAGAGGCTTCCTTGCTGATATGGAGCATCTCATTAAATGCTGCTGATATCATGATGTATCTGCTTTTTATCTCAGAGCATTAATCCTTCCTAAAATTCTTTACAATCATAGCTCTTGAAGTAAAGTTAGTAATATTAATAAAAACACAACATGAAACAGAAACAGCAGAGACAGATCATTAAGTTATCAGCGATCAATTCGAACACTTGGAGCATATATGCTTAGCTAGATACTGTACCTCGAGTTACAGAGGCAACCTCGAGTTTTTCCTTAAACTCGAGTCACAAAAGCAGCCTCGAGTTATAACACAGGTCTTAAACTCAGTGCAAGAATTCATCAGCTTAGTTTCATTTGCTTACCTCGAGTTTGGCTGGAAACTCAAGGTTCATTATCCTACCTCGAGTTTTCATATATCAAATATTAACTTCTCTTAAGCGCCTTGCCTCGAGTCATATTCTTTGCCTCGAGTTTAAGCACAAACTCGAGTCTCATTCTCTTACCTCGAGTCACAATGATAGATACCTTCAGCATTTTCACGTTTTGTTGGCTAAGGATTCCAGTAACATCTCTGTCAACCTCCAAATCTTGGTAAATCACATATATCCCTAGAATACTCTTTAAGTATTCTTTCCAATGCAAGAAGAATAGCTCCAAACTCATTGTATGTTGAGCACTATGATCATATCAGTAAAAGTTGTTCTTAAACCAACGTTTTTGCACAATCCTGAACAGACTCTCCACTTACAAAAATCATATCTCTATCATTTGATCTTTTTTTTTTCTGTGATCTTGATGTTTTTGGAAAGGTGTGTGAGTCTAGTTTCATATGCCACCAATTTTAACCCATTCATCGCTCGCCAAGGCCCTATCCAACCTTGCCAGTCTAGTCCCCCTTCGTAAAGTAGAATTTGTGCCTACATAGCCCAAATCGATTAAGCCCTTCATCTGCACGAAGTTTTGAAAAGAAGAAGAAGAAGGCCTAGTACCTCAGGCTCCACCTTTCCTGTCCTCAGAAGTTATAGTAGCATTCCAATGCATGACGGTGACAGATGGCTCAACTTCAAAAATTCATAGCTGTCTCATCTGATCTTATTTGGACTTGAATTTTTGTCAAGATAATGCATTGGATGTCTAGTTTCATACAAAATTGATTTCATTTCAATCCGATCTTTGGTTTGGGAGATATCATTGATTTATTAAACGTCGCCCGAAACAGAGTAGAACAGAGTTGCTGGAAGCCATATATTTACCTCGAGGTTGGTTGTCTACCTCGAGTTTTGGCCCAAACTTGAGGTAAATAACTCTGCCTCGAGGTAAAACTATCAGAAAACACGATTTTTCTAATTTTAACTCATCTCAAAGCTTATTTTACCTCCGATTGGAGCCATTACAACTCTCATTTGATCGTGAAGACTTCTAGAATCAATATGCGGGTTTGGATAGTGACTTTCTCATTCCATTCAACAATATTTTTCTTTCTTTCTTCTCTTCTCTTGTTCTTCATCATTTGACTCCATATCTTCTTTTTTCAATACTTCTTTATTTATCTTCTTCTTGATCATTCTTCATAAATGAACTTCACATCTTTGATTCTACATTAAATTTAAGAATTAGTCAATGTAGGAGATAAATATAGTATGCAAACTTTTTGCTCTTGATATCCATAAGTATATTTGACATCATCAAAACTAAACATAACTAACATAAAGAATTTTGTTATTATTTTATTACAAATATCTGAATACACCTAATAAGAATAATTTAGGAATTTTATGAGTCTAAATTACCTATAATAAATTAGCAAGTGGGAGGATAGCTTTGGGATGGTACCTCCTAAAGTGATGAACACACTTTTAAGGCTTTATGTCTTCGAGAATTTATTTGATGTGAACCGATATATCCGTTCTTCCCAAAGTGGTGTCTGGCAGGGTTTCCCAGGACACTAGTAGCAACTTTGGGAAGAGGTGTGCACACTAGGAAGAAAATTATGATATGGCCAATTTTGATGATTTGTGATTGGCAGGGTTTCCCGAGTCACATGGTAGACTGGTAGGGTTTCCCGGGTCTAAATAAATTTAAAAAGATAATGATTAATTTGGTTGAAATCACCGTATGATTACATATATTTTATAATTATTTTATTTTATTTCAATTTATTTAAATTAATTAATTAATTAATTAATTTACTTATTTTATTTTATTTTATATTACCTTTACCTAATTACGATTACCAACGTTTGCTGATGTTTGTATTCTTGGGCTGCGATGATCCTTCGGGGGAGCAGAATTTCAGTGAAACAGGTGACAAGGGCTGCGGCTAGCAGTGAGAGTGAGGAAGACGTGCAATTTCAATTTTGATTTTATTTAATTATTTTATTTTGTTTTGTTTTGTGTAAAACATTTCTACTTAGGTTTAGATTTATTTAATGTAATAAGAAGCCTTGCACTTGTCCGATACAAGTGCGGCGGTGACACTCCCTGAAGTTGATTATTTTGAATTTTTAATTATTATTTATGAAAGCCATCGAAGTTTTGTGTTATTTTAACTCTAGAAATTCGGGGGTGTTACAATGTGGCTGCGATGATCCTTCGAGGGAGTATATTTTCAGTTGACAAGAAGCCTTGCACTTGTCTGATACAAGTGCGGCAGTGACACTCCCCGAAGTTGATTATTTTGGATTTTTAATTATTATTTATGAAAGCCATCGAAGTTTTGTGTTATTTTAACTCTAGAAATTCGGGGGTATTACAATATGGCTGCGATGATCCTTCGAGGGAGTATATTTTCAGTGAAACAGATTCCAAGGATTGGGGGTAGTAGTGAGAAATGAGGAAGAACGTTCAGTTAATTCTAGCTAGTTTATTTATTTATTTATTTATTTTTATGCTCTGAATAAAACATATTTATTTAAGTTTTGGATTTATGTTAATGTAATAAGTTAGCATTGCACTTTTCCTAGTACAAGTGTGACGGTAACACTCCCCAAATTTGATTATTTTGAATTTAAGTAATTATTAAAAAATTATTGAAATTTTATGTTATTATAATTGTTAGAAATTTAGGGTGTTACGACTAACCTCAATAATTTTCTCACATCAGATTTGATATGTTTCCATCAAGTCACCTTTTATTTTTGTTTCTCCTTGATAACTTTTATAGATGGTTTAATACCAATATAAAAAGTTAGATTTAATTTCTTCTAAGACCACAAAGAGTCTATTTACCGTATGCACTTTCACTACTGCTACTCCAAATATCTGATATATAATGGTGATGCCTTGTATTATTTTCATCGTCTACTCCTGTAATACCCCAGATTTATTTATATTTATATTAATAATAATAATAATAATGATAATGATAATGATATAGTATTAGTTAATTTTAGTAGTTTAGATTAATTTGATTGATTTAGATGGATCTGATTTTATTAATTTATATTGATTGATTTGGTTGAATTTAATAATTTTGGTAATATTTTATAATTCATTAATTCATAATAGCTAAAGAGCTAAATCCTAACTTAGACTACAAGTTTAGCCCTAGCTTAGACTCCAAGTTTAGCTCTAACTATAAATATTAGCCCTAGCTGCCTGACTTTAGCCTTTGCCCATATTTCTCTTCCCCTTACTTCTTTCTTTGTAAACTCTGCGGCAAATTGCTCTTTAGGAATTTAGCAAACACAGAGACCAGGTAATCCTAATCCCTAAGACAATTTTTATGGTTTGAATTATATATATATTCCTACAACTTCAGCTTTGTAGAGTCCTTCACGCATTAATTAGAATGATTGCTTGTTTACACACACACACACACACACACTACCTTGACGTTTTGCTAATCACTTTTTCTGTACAACCTGTTAGATACAATTCTTGCACTAGATGATAGGGTATTAGGAGCCGATATTGAAAGTTTTGTGGATGTTTTAAGTAGTACGATAACATTTTTTTTTGGTTCACTGCACAATGCAACAATTTTCCATGATAGTGACTTGAAAAAGGCAACATAGAACTACGGTCTATAATTATGAAAAGGCAACAATTTTACAAGATTATGAATTTTATTGAAGTAGATGATTATCCAAATTTCAAAAGCGAGTTTAAAATTCCATTCTGGAAGTGCCAAAAATCACCCCTACAAGCATAGTACCATTTTGTGCGTGCTATACCTCCTCTGGATTCTGAATTGATGTGAAAAGAATTTTGTTTTTATTTTTAAATTTTCATTCTCTTATTTTTGTTGTGTGATTGAAATAATTTAATTGTGGGAGGATAGCTTTGGGATGGTATCTCCTAAAGTGATGAACACAACCCTTAGGCTTTATGCCCTCGAAATAATATTTGATGTGAACCGATTGTATCCGTTCTTCCCAAAGTGGTGTCTGGCAGGTTTCCGGGATACTAGTAGCAACTTTGGGAAGAGATGTGCACATTAGGAAGAATTATTTTTATGGCCAAATTTGATAAATTGTGACTGGCAGGTTTCCGAGTCACAGGGTAGACTGGCAGGTTTCCGGGTCTACCATGGTTCTCTTCCCACTAGAAAATTTTAAAAACAATGACACCTTTTAATTTATACTTATACACACATGATGTCTTTATTTTATTTTATTTTGCAATTAATTTATCTTGTTTGATAATTATTTTATTTTGGAATTAATTTATTTTATCTTACAATTATTTCATTTTGTTTCATAATTAATTTATTTTGTTTCAATTCATATCAATTTATTTATTTATTTATTTTGTTTTATTTTATTTTTATTTTTATCTTTATCTTTATTTAATTAGGATTACCAGCTTTTGCTGATGTTTGTGTTCTTGGGCTGCGATGATCCTTCGGGGGAGCAGAATTTCAGTGAAAAAGGTGCCAAGAGTTTGGGGCTAGCAGTGAGATGTGAGGAAGGATGTCCAATTGAATTTTAATTATCTCTCTTTTTATTTCTATATTTCACACAAGACATTTTGTTTTGGTTTAGATTTGTTGTGATGTAATAAGTAGCCTTGCACTTGTCCCATACAAGTGCGGCGGTAACACTTCTTGTAATTTGGTTATTTTGAAATTTTAGTTATTATTTATGAAAAACCATCAAAGTTTTATGTTATTTTAACTCTATAAATTCGGGGGTGTTACAACTTCCAACACACTACAACTGTCTCTTTTTCTTTCCATTTTTTTGCTTTGTGGCTACCGTCTACTTTATCAACCATTTATAAACTCAGAATTCATCATTTGTTTTATAAATTTGACTTTCAACATTTGGTTTATAAATTCGGTATTGAAAAATGTCATTTTCTTCCTTAAAAAAATAGAAAGGAAATATGTTAGAACATTGATAAAAAAACCCTAAAAAATAGAATTCAAGGTTTAAAAATTTAACACATATGACAAATAATGTGTACTTGAACATCACCAAATTAAGATTTAAAAATTTCACATTCGATGATTCAAAGTGAGAATAACAAGTTGTTGAACAACTGGGATTTTTATACAAATACTAGACAAAGTTGATATTCCTGCTTAAACAAAAGAATCCTTATATTGAAAACGAACTTGGTAGGGCACATGATCGTCTAGGGTGAGACTTCTTGATTACACTTGTCGTGGTTTTCCCCTACCTTTTGGTACATCTTTGCTAGTTTAGAGGTTTCAATCTTGGGTTTTGGGTAGGAGTATGGTGATTTTATGGTGTTTTAGGTGTTTGGTAGCAGTGTTGTCAAAACGTAGTGTCAAAACGTAGAAACGGACGTTGGCTGAAAATCGAGTCAAAATGGAGGTAGGAATGGAATTTGAGTAGAAATCGGTTAAAACGTAGAAACGGAATTGGTGAGCCATATTGGAGTTGGAGAAGATCAAGATCCCCATGGCTTAGATTATCATGATCTGAATGAAGAAGAGGGGAACTTGAATGATTTGGATATTCTCGAATTTATTAGTGGGGGAGGGGATGAAGAAGATGACTTTGACTTTGACTCAATTGGCTTAAATTAAAGATGTTGATCTCTTTTATAATTTTATTGCCTTAGTGTTTTGATTTTAATATGTATTATGATGACTGAGTTTGAACTTAATTATTTCTTTGAGTGTTTGGACTTAAATTTGTGATAACTTTAATATATAGGTGTGTTTTGGTTTTATATATGTTGGATTTTTTTTCCATAGTACATAGTAAACTCTTACGTTTAGTTTACGTTTTATGATTTTACATTTTTGCTCACCCTTATCGTTTCTACGTAGACTCTACATCTTAACAACACTATTTGTTTGGTAGCATATTTAGTTTTGACATGATGGATTTATGGGCGATTATTACAAGAGTTTGTCATGATTCCAACCTTCAGGGCTGCAAATGAGAAATTAAGTCTTTTCATGAGTTATTCTCTTATTTCATGGAGCCGTATGAAAATTTATTCATCTAGCAATCTTCATTTATGAAGTATGCTTTTCTGCTATGGGGTTTTTCTATTTATAGCTGTAGTTTCTTTGTGATGCTCTGTGACTCGGTGAATGGTTTTCAAGATTCTTTATTAGACTGTTTCTGGTGTTTCCTTTTTTGGGAGCTTATAGGATGGGGTTTCTTGGGGTTACTATTGGTCTTACGTTTTATTCTTGTCTGGGTGCCCATTCTTCTCTTTGTTGGTTCAAGTCAGACTATTTTATGCTGGTTCATATCTATAACAACAATCACGTGGATAGCAGTACTATGGAAGCAAAGTGCTGGCCAAATTGAAATTTTGTTGGTTCAAGTCAGACTATTTTATGCTGGTTCATATCTTGTTCTTTTCATATTTTTGATGTAGAACTTGCAATTCCTCTTCCAATGACCAAGTTCATTGCAAAAGTAGCAGACCCTATCCTTCGGAGGCTTTGCCTTCTTGGCTGCAGGCTTATATTTGGGCTTGTTTGACTCATTGGTCTTACCAGCTGAGCTTTTACCCCATCTTTTGCCCTTGTCTTTCTTTTTCATACCCCTTCCTTTCTAAACCATCAAAACAGTGTTGGGCTTCTTCTTAATGCTTTGCTCATCTGTTTTGAGCATCTCATGCAATTCAGAAATTGATTTCTCCATGTTGTTCATATTATAGTTCATGACGAACTGGTTATAACTTTCGAGAATGAGTTCAAGATCATATCTGTTGTTAACTCCGGGCTCATGGGAAATCCCAACCTCTTAAGGTGATCAATGTAGCCTTTCATTTTCAACAAATGAGGACTAACTGATTCACCTTCAGCCATCTTGCAAGAAAATAAGGCCTTTGTGGTCTCATACTTCTCTTGCCTTGCCCGTTGCTGGAACATTTCCATAGGATGGTCAATTACTCAGAAGCCTCTATATCTTCCAGGTCTCTATCGAGGTCTAAAAGCATAGTGGCAGGCATTAGGCATACTGCATCCATTGAGTCATCCAGATGCTTCGTGTAAGCATCTTTCTAAGCTCTTGGAGCTTTAGCTGCTGGCTTGTCAAGAATAGGTTGATGAGGAGATACTCTGTAACACCCCCAAATTTCTAGAGTTAAAATAACATAAAACTTCGATGGTTTTCATAAATAATAACTAAAAATCCAAAATAATCAACTTCGGGAAGTGTCACCGCCGCACTTGTGCGGGACAAGTGCAAGGCTATGAACTACATTAAATAAGTCTAAATCTAAATAAAAATGTTTTACGTAAAACCAAAACAAAATAAAACAAAATAATAAAATAAAATAATTAAATGGAATTATAATTAAAATTTGACGTCCTCCTCACTTCTCACTGCTGGCCCCAGCCTTTGGCACCTGTTTCACTGAAATTTTGCTCCCCCGAAGGATAATCGCAACCCAAGAATACAAACATCAGCAACATCTGGTAATCCGAATTAAGAAAAGATAATATAACATAAACTAAAATAATTAAGTAAATAAATAATTAATTAATTTTAAAATAAATTGGAATAAAATAAAATAATTATAAAATTTAAAATAAAGTAATTACAAAATAAAAGAAAATAAAAGTATCATCATATGTATAATTAAAAGGTGTCATTTTTTCTTAAAGTTTCTAGTGAGAAGAGAATCATGGTAGACCCGGATATCCTGCTAGTCTACCCTGTGACCCGGAAACCTGCCAGTCACAAATCATCATAAAATTGACCATATATCATTTTCTTCCTAGTGTGCACACCTCTTCCCAAAGTTGCTACTAGTACCCCGGATATTCTGCTAGACACCATTTTGGGAAGAACGGATATATCGGTTCACATCAAATAATTTTTCGAAGGCATAAAGCCTTAAAAGTGTGTTCATCACTTTAGGAGGTACCATCCCAAAGTTATCCTCCCACTGTTAAATTATCTTTTATATACTTTTCTATCTTTTAATTTAATTATAAGATGGAAGGTTAGTTTGATATTATATCTACTTATATCCTATCTTGTTTTGCAGAACTACTGGCAAATGTAGAAACAGAATATCTCGTATATATATTTATACATATATACTATTAGCCAAGGGACGTGGACTCTACACGCCCAAAATGATAGCAACCCGAGAGGATATCTGATTGAAGTTAAACACATGATATACATATTTGAATCAAAAAGAGATTTTGAACAAAATATGGTGGACCCCAGGCATTTAAAATGGAGTAAGAGATTTTGGAATTGATTCAACACGTGGTATTTGGATCAAAAGAATAGATATTGAACAAAATATGGTGGACCCCACACAAAACCCTAACCAAAAGCAAAACGGAAGGAACAAATTGAAGTAAAAAACACATACATATTTGAATCAAAGAATGGTGTTGAATAAAGATGAGTGGACCCCGCGGCAATTAAAGATTGGATAGGAGGTTCATATATTAATGAAAGCAAAGCATTCTTTCACCCCCAGGGTATGGCTCGCACAGGTACAGAGAAAGGCAAAACAAAAAGTAATAATTATATGTGACATTATGTACTTATAAACCTGTGCATGTATAGAGAAAGGCAAAACAGAAAAATATAATATATATGTGTGTTATTATATATTATATAAACCTATGAAGCAATTAGGTCTGAAGCAATTTGTAAAAAAAAAGACGAACTCGCAGGCATACTCATCCAATCACGTGAATCGAGAAGGAGGAAGGTATATATGAATACAGGAGATCAGATTGCAACATAATCAACAGATACGAATTAATTCATACCATAATAAATCAAGCATTTGGGTTCAGTCGAAAAAGGGAAAAGAGTTTCTGGGATTAGGATTACCCGGTCTCTGTGTTTGCTAAGCTCCTAGTGTTAGTTCTCTATGTGTTTTGATGATAACTGATAATTGTAAACTTGGCATGAAGTTTGTCTTTGGTAAGTTGAAAAAAACTTGCTGTCAAAGGCAAACTTGAGTTTACAGCAAACTCGAGTTTAGGTATGTAAACTCAAGTTTGAGACTTGACAGAGAGCTGCTCAATTCTGCAAGCAAGTCAAACTCCAATTTGCTTAGTCAAACTCGAGTATGCGAAGTCACAGAAAGCAATCAAAGTTTTTCTCAACAAGCCAAACTCCAGTTTGTGAAAACAAACTTGAAGTCTGGGAGATACAGAGAGCACTCAGAATTTTGAGCAAGACAAACTCGAGTCTGGACCACGAAACTTGAGTTTAGACTAAACCAAAAGAATCCAGAAAACTCAGTATTTTCATAAGTCTTGCAAACTTCAGTCTATGTTTCCAAACTCCAGTTTACACTTGACCAAGAAAAATTTCAAAGTTTCAGCTCTTACTGAAACTCGAGTTTGCTTCCCCAAACTCGAGTCTGAGTCATACAGAAAGACCACCAATATGTTTGCTTTGCAAACTCCAGTTTGGAAATTCTTGAACTTAGACTCATCCTCTTGACATAGCCCCAAACTCAAGTTAGTCATTAATTGACTCGAGTTTAGGTACATATCCAAAGTTCCATTCCAAGTCCAGAGCCCGACAGTCTTCTCTATAAGAACCAAACTTGAGTTAATATTTGTAAACTGTCAGTTTAGACCGTTGATCAACATTCATGCCCTCTGGTTGAACCCCAAACTCGAGTCTAAGATTACAAACTCGAGTTTGCATCGGTGATTTTGAAAAACCAGATGATGTTGATCTGCGAAATCTTTATGGGTCAACCTGGAATTGTTTTATCATATGATACTATTGCTTTTAATGTCTTTGATGAAGTTTTGAATAATTTTCAGATAAGATTCAGCTAAGATCAAGATGGAATCAGATCTGGAATAAAGTGCATTGAATGAAGAACCAAGAACAGGGCTGATCCTTCTCCTCTATCCTAATGGTTCAGCACAGATCGTTATGGATCAATTAAATCTCTCTCCAACGGTCAAATGAAGGTTATGGAATGACTGAATACCTGGAAGACCTTCTGCATCAACATATTCCAAGATTCCAGCAGAGAATTGAAAGAACAGAGCAAAATATGCAACTGTCATTTTCCAGATTTGCAACTGAACGTTAGAGAGGAAATTGCAACGGCTAGTTCATCTAGTTAGCCTATAAAAAGGCTATGAAGACTCAGAGCAAGACACACAACCAAGCTACTTTGATAATACTTTGCAATTTGAGTCTGTATTGTGTTTTTTAAATTGATCTTCAGTGTTTATCATTATCTACTCTTTTTGAGAGTCTTGATTCTTTGAAATCAAAATTTGTTGGTGTAAACTTAAGGTTGTGGAAACCTGTGAGTGGGGTAGCTTAATTACAAAGTGTAAGGGGGAGCAAGTCCTAGGTGAATAGGATTACTTGTAGTTTACATTGTTGTAGTTAAAGCTTGTTGAACTAGTGGAAGTACCCAGAAGATATCTGGGGACTGGACGTAGGTCAAGGTTAAGACCGAACCAATATAAATTCTGTGTGTCAAGCTTTTCTTCCCTTACTCTCTTGTTATTTACTTTTCAAGGGTTTTGAAAAAGAGTTCAAAAAGAATTTTTGAAATCCCCAATTCACCCCCCTCTTAGTGATTTCTTCCATTTTCACCTAGAAGAGAAGTTCTGCCGTAAAGAATTTTCAGAGAGGGAGCTAATGAGTGATGGCTAGGGTCAGATGACTAGACCTAGGTTTATAGTTGAAATTAGGGTTTGCTATGGGTTGGGCTCTGTGGGTTGGGCTTTTAACTATTGCAAGATTAATGAATAAAATAATGACAAATCATTTATTAGATTCTAATTTAAATTTGTTTTTATCTATCCATTTATTATTATTATTATTATTTTCTATTACTATATTATTATTATTATTATTATTATTATTATTATTATTATTATTATTATTATTATTATTATTATTATTATTAAAATAGTAATAAAATCTAGGGTATTATATACTCCTTTCTTTTGTGTTTGGGATCAATGCTTAAGTTCCTAAACAAGTCCAAAAAGTTTGTCTCATCGAGTTTGTCCTTCTTAAGAACAGATCGCATTGATGGTGTGACAATATTGCTGGACGATATGATTATACAACTAATATATGCAAAGTTTAAGTAGTAACATCCCACTGAATTAATAACCCTCATTATAATTAGTGGGTTAAGATCCATATTTGGTTTAAATTTAAGTCCGCTTTGTCAAAACGCTTAAAATTAAGTTATTTAGGTAGGCAACCCTTTTGCCAATTACATCACATGTAACTCTTAGATCTTTATGGGTTTTGATCATCATATGACCGGCACGTTTAATCTCATCTAATGTTTTGAGATCCAAAACCGTTTTGGTTATCTCAATTAAGTCAAGACAATAATGAATATTGAGTATCACTATTACTCACTCTTGTCTTACCAAGATAGCTCAAATGCATCCACTTTGGTGGATCATACAAATGGGTGATCTAGGTTTTGATAATTATTCATTTATTGATGACATTATGACTTAAGATTTTATTTAAAGGGTATTATCTAATATAATCTAATTAATCCTATTAATTCAACTTATATGAATGCAATCACCATTGTATCTCATATAACCTTTAAATTAATCAGAAGTAATCTAATTAAATCATAATTAAAACTCTAAATTAATTATGAGTGATCTAATCAAATCATAATTAAAACTCTAAATTAATTATGAGTGATCTAATCAAAACATAATTAAAATTTTAAATTAAAACTGTGATATAACATGGCTCATCTAACTTTAAATCCTCTCAAGCCAATGGGAGGACTTCTCTAAATAATAAAAGAAAATACATAAGGAGAAACCTCGTTTCATATACGAGGGGAGTGAGATGAGAAGAGAATGTACATCAAGAATATTCAGAGAGAGGTATGGCTCGCAGGCCATATTTAAATTTACAACACTTGTCAAACTCTAGAGCCATGTTGTTCATCATACCCAAACAACACTTGAAAGGTAAATTGCAACATATATTAATTCATACAATTATGAAATACAATATTATTAATGCTTAAAATTATCTAATTTATATTATATCATATAATATTTATAATATAATATCATGATTTAAATTCTCGCGCTAAAAACAACTAATCACGGCTTTCTAATTCATCCGTTTTATGATCGAACTAGATTAATATCTATTATATTTATTTAATTTGAATTATAAGCCTACATATTTAATTTATCTTTATAAATTAAATTTAAGATATGATATCTTTCTATTCAATTAAATTGAGATACTATATCTCAATTTATTATAGTTATTTAATTTATCAAATAAATTAAATACTATATATAATAATATTATTATCTATAAATAATATCATTATTACTTTCGAATTTATATTATATTATAATATCATATAAAATTTAAATAATATATTAATTAAACCTGTCCAACAGATCTGATCTAATATATTTATTTAATTCGAATTATAAGCTTACAGATTTAATTTATCTATTTTTAGATTAAATATGAGCATGGTCGTTCATTCCGAACGTTTCAGAATACGACCTATGCGCGAACGTGATCGATGATTCAGCATGATCATCCACCGTTCTGAACAATTCAGAAATGGCTGCAATAACGGACTAGTTATTCGTAAAAACCCTAATGCAAATTATCAAATTACATGCTTACAGGATTCGGTTTAAACATATATATCACATATACACGCATATAGAAAACCCAATTTAAATGCTCGGTTGACCTGCCTCCTCTGATACCACTGTCGGGATTCGTACACACAATAGAATTAAAAACTTTACAAATCCCGAAGAGGATCGCTTAGCCGCGTTTAAATCAAGGTTTATTATAAGAAACCATATCTTTCAAAAGTTCGTGTGCGTCTTGTTCTATTTGAAGTGGTGGGCTACCTTCTCAATTAGCAGAAGTCGACTCTTCGAGTCGCCTTTCACTACCGGTATCCACACCGAACAGCTTTTCAACACGAATGTTAGTGTGCTAGCGCCTTCTTACTTTTTGCGTCTTACGCCTTTTCTTTTCTCTAGGGTTTTCTTTTGCGGCTATTCTCTTACGACTCGATCAATGTCTTTTTATAGAGTTTCTAACACCCTAATTGGGTCGTATTAAAATATTCAAGATTAATCTCAATTAATCTTGAATTCGAATTTTAGATTTAAATAACATTAATTAAATCTATCTAATAGATCTAATCTAATCTATTTATTTAATCTAAAACCAAAAGCCTATAGATTTAATTTATCTTTATAAATTAAATGTGAGAAAAGATATATATCTATTTAATTAAAACTGAGATACTATATCTCAATTTAAATTAAATCAGATATATGATATATTTAATTTGAAAATTAAATCAGAGACACAATATCTCTATTTAATTAAATATATAATTGATTTATCTTTATAAATCATATATGAGATACGATATCTCAATTAGTTTTAGTTATCTAATGATTAGCCTCTATGGCATAATTTCGAACAATATTTGTCAAAGCCAGTGTTCACACATGGACAATTATACATTGAATTATAAAGAGTCACCAATATTGCTGATCTTAAGATTCTTATACAAGACGCTGCAAACGGTTGAAAAATGTACAACAACCAATGTTGTATACAAGGAAATATTTAGAAATGTTTTAGTAACATAATTGAAATGTATTTGCCGTTGATTCTACATATTCAAAAGGTGATTTAGTTTGATGTCTACCATGTTCATGTCCTTTTGAAGATGTTTTTGAGATGCAACATATATTGTTAAATTCAAAATAGTTCAACCCCCTCATTCAATCCATTTCAAATGCAATTCTCTCTTTTTACAATTATTTTCTTTAGTCAATTATTTGTGTATTGTAAAGAATTTACATTCAAGATTCCTTGTAAAGTTTCCCAAACTGTTGCATCGCGCAACGCGAGGGGGATGACCTGCTTGTTGAATAATGAAATTGATAAAATGAGTAATGAGTTTTGTGTTTTGTCAATCTTTTTACACATATTGTTAATAGTTACGGATTTTGCCAATCTTATCACTCATTTTGCCATAACCCAAAACTCTTTGCAAATCCTTTTAAACATATTGTTAGTATAATTATGGATTTTGTCAATCTTCTTACTCAATTGGTCACAACCCAAAACTTTTTGTTAATCCTTTTACGTATATTGTCAGTACTTACAAATTTGTCAATCTCATTATTCATTTTGTCAATTTCATTAGTCATTTTATCAATCTCATTATTTATTTTGTCAATCTCATTACTCTTTGTCAATCATTTTACACGTATTATCAATAATTTCTCATTTTGTCAATCTTTTTACATATATTGTCAATAATTACGGATTTTGTCAATCTAATTACTCATTTTGTCAATCTCATTACTCATTTTATCAATCTCATTACTCAATTGATTATAATCTCAAACTCTTTGTCAATCATTTTAGGGAAAATTAGAATGAAGGGCCTGGATGAAAAAATATTTAATGAGAAGGACCATAGAAATTGTAATTAATTAGAAGGACCAAATATCATAATATAAATTAAAAATTACTAAATTGTCCTTAATCAAACCTCCTATGTTATCTCTTGCATTCATAATTAAAAAAAATAACTAAAATTAAAAGTAAAACCGCTCATCATTCACATGTAATATCATTGTACATTCTTTTTTCCAGGTTTCATACTTATGTAAAATCAATATATTTCTTAATTAACTATGGTTCAAACTCATTTTTTTTTCCAAATTTTTTAAAAAAGTTAAATATTCATATAATCAATAGATCATTTAATTAACAAATATATGATCAAGTTTTCATATTTATATTGTTAAGTATTAACATTGATATCCATTCTCTTTGTATAAAAATAAAAATTAAACTCATTTCATTTTTTAAGGATATAATAGATTATTTATATTTTTTAAATTTAATTATCATTAAATGAATTTTTTAACCCACATAAAATTTTGGGAAAATTGACCTAGAGGCCCAATATACAAAGATAAATGCAAAAAAGGCCCTACAAACTTTCTCATACCAGAAGGGCCTTTTCTGGTATTAAGTTCCAAGAGAAATGACAAAAACGCCCACACCTAGTTTCCGTCTCTTTCTATGTCTCGATCGTGTCTCTGCCTTCTTTGCTCTTTGCTTTCTCCCACCTGGTCAACACTCACTCTCCTCCCACTGTCGAAAGTCTCGCCGCCGCTGTTGGAAACTGAAAGTTGTTGGAATTTTATAATTACTATTTTTAAATTAATTTGAATTAATATTTTATATTAATTCATGTCGGGTTTTTATTAATTTTAATTATAAAATTAAGAAGTGGTCCACACGTTCAGATCCACCTCTATCTTAACCACCCATAACCACCCAAGAATTTAGCACGTAACGTTACGCATGTTTTGATGGGAAGACGTGGATTAGTCGTGCTCCTTTTCTATTTATTTACCCGGTCCCCTAAGTCTGCTCACATGACTGAATAACTCAACACCATCTACAGAGAGAGTGAGAGTGAGGACTTAGAAGGATTGTGGTCTTCTGCTTTCACGGTGAATCAATGGCTGGAGGTATTTCAGTATTTTACTTTCTTTATTCCGCATTAGATCTGATCGCTTATTTAGTGACTAAAGCATGATTAGATCATTTAATTTTTCTAACAAAAGTCTCGCAGTCGCCGTCACTGGTTCTCCAAAGGTAGGAAACATTTTAGGGATTAGGTTTTTTGTTCCTCGCTGATAATGGGAGGCCAAATGATGTAATGCTCAATGGTGGAAATTCAATTCCCAGTTTCTTAACATCAAATGCTCATGCTCAGATTTAGTTTACGAAAATGATACCCGACTCCAAATTTTTTCAGGCACGGCAAATCCAGCTCTTGCTCAGGTTAGTATGACGTTCAGCCTCTTTTCCCTTCACTTTCTTTGGTTTGCCTCTACTCACACGACATGATTTGCAAACTTGTCGACCATTTTTTTTTAATTGAAGATGTCTCGACTTTGCCCATTTGGATAAATAGCTTAACAAGATTTAAGTGCCATAGAGCTATCTAAAGTTAAGTTTATGTAATTTACAATTAACTCACAGAGGCATCATAAGTGCTCCCAATAAATTTATGCCAACGCTTGGAATGATTAATTAGTACTCATTAAAGAACTCTAATGATCTTCTAATAACCATTCAAATGGAACCGTTAACTTATTTTACTGGATTTGTGAACTTGTTTTGATTGATACATTTGAACTCTAGCAATTACTATATGACAAAATATCTGATATGCAAAGTGCCTAATGCAATTTTCTATAATTAATAGGAAATTTCTTGCTACATGGGCCTAGAGCTTGGGAAAATAAAAATAAAGTGTTTTTATGATGGTGATATATATGTTCAGCTACAAGGGAGTGTCAGAGGATGTGATGTGTTTCTTGTGCAGCCCACATGTCCTCCTGCCAATGAGAATCTTGTGGAGCTACTTATAATGATTGATGCTTGTAGGAGGGCTTCAGCTAAAAATATTACTGCTGTCATTCTGTATTTTGGATATGCTAGGGCTGATAGGAAGGTTAGATTGTGCATTTAGAAATTTGAACTCATCCGTTGTATTTTTATAGCATGAATGTTAAATTGGAAGATTCTCTTGCTCTCTCTTTTTGGCGAGCCAATCACATTTTGGGTTTCAATTTCACTACTTTGTTTCCCTACTGAAATATTTCTTCCCTCTACAAAAAAAGCTGGCTCAAGTGCTTTTATTTAGTTGAAACTCTGCATTTGGGATGCTTATTTCAACCTCTTTAAGATGTTCATGATGTATTTTCTATTTATAATTAAACTTGGTGCATATTCTTCTCATATTTCTATTTCTGTTGGTATATTATGCAAAGTGTTTTTCTGTTGTTTGGAGGACAATGTTAAAATGCATACCAATTCAATAGTAATTTTCTCCTTGCAATTGAAGTATAATAAGAGAAGTTCTATGAGCCCTAGACGTTCATAGAATTTTATTGGCATTTCTATGTTAAGTTATGGAAAGGCCATGCTCACACTGATATTGACAAAAATTTACAGAAGAATATGGACTCTAAAAACATACGAGGTTTCTATTCTTGGTTTGACTTTGGAATGGTTTGGGAGTAGTTTGTTCAAATCCTTCCTTTCCTCCATCTTGCTCTGTTTCATTATTTCGTTATTTGAATGCAAGGGAGCATTATCTAAACCAATGGCGGAGCCACACTTGCAGACACAAACCTTTTTTTTAACACTTCCCTCCATGACGTCAGGTGTGGGTGTACTGTAACCAGCCTCTTTTCTTTCTCCTCTACATGATTGTGGGAATCTCATTTATATTTTTTTGGGCAGTATTTAGATACCAATTGAGTTCCATGCCTAACACACTGCCTCACCGTTAATTTTCTTATTTGAGTTTTGGTTCATGCTTGATATTTGATATTTTTCTATTGCACGTGTTTCTGTTTCTGTCAGTGGACTTGGCTTCAGTTAATATTTTTTCTTTTAAAGAATAATCAATGGGCTTTAGTTATGCATGATTATTTTCTCAACCTTGAAATGTGAAATTCACATTACAAATAAATTATTGTTGCATTGTTATGATGAGTTTATCATTCATGCATTTGCTGAAAGTTTATCATTGTTGCATTCTTATGCTGAGTCTTTTGGTTGCAAGTTGTAAGCTTAACTGAATTACTTGTTGAAGAAAAAACCTACTTTAGTCATTACAAGGTCATTATCTCAAACACTGATTGTAGTTTTCATATTGTGTGAACTTTACTATCAGCACAAAAGCTTCATGGACATACTTCGAAGGGTCAAGCCACAATTGTTCGAACATGAGGATAGAATTCCCAAGGGGGTGACATAGGCTAAAGTCCATGTCCAAAGTGATGTGTAAGTGTCTATTATTCATAAGTATCATGTTAAAGATACATGAAGCGCATTGTTAACACATGTGTATATTTCTTGTTTTCAGGGACTTGTGTGGTGTCCGTGTCCTTTCTTGGCTCCAATAATGGGATGGCACAGAGCAAGAGGCTGGCTACACAATGCCTTCATATCAAATGAATGATCTGCAAGAACTTAAGATTGACATGTTGTGGTGGTTGGTCAATCATCCAGACAACATACATTGGCATGTTGTGGTGGTTGGTCAATCATCCAGACAACATACATCGAGCCAAGGTGTTGTCTTTGATCCAAGACTCTCAAGCGCGGAAGATGAGCCGCTAGTTTATATATGAATTAGTTAAATTTGTATCTGAATTTCTGAATTTTGTTGGCTGGCTGTTAGATTAGATTACGCAACTTGTACAAAACACTTGAGTTCATTGTTAGGAGCTACTTTTGTAAATTTACTGATGTAGTTGACTTGACATTTTAATATGAATGACAACCACAATTGGTTCCAGCAGCTATTTATCTATTGGTTGTGTATGTATGAGCTGTAAAAAGGAATATGATCAGGTACCCGTTTGTCAAAACCATCAACTCCCATTAGCAACACCATCAGCCCCCTTTAGAAACACCATTAGCCCGGTTAGCAACATAATCAGCCCCCTTTACCTAACAACCAGACAGAAAGTTGGTGCCCTGGGCGCCAACTCCAATATGCCTATACAGATACATGGTTAACAACTCAGCCCCGATTAACAATACGATCAGCCTAGTTAGCAACACCATCAGTCAGATTAGCAACACCATCAGCCCCCTTTAACAACCCCATAAGCCCCTTTTAACAACCCATCAGCCCCTTTTAACAACACCATCAGCCTGGTTAGCAACACCATCAGCCCCCTTTAACAACACCATCAGCCCGGTTAGCAACCCCATCGGCCCCTTTTAACAACACCATCAACTCGGTTAACAACACCATCAGTTCCCTTTAACAATCTCATCTGCCTCATTAGCAACACCATCAGCCCCTTTAACAACACCATCAGCCCCCTTTAACAACGTCATCAGCCCCCTTTAACAACATGATCAGCCCCCTTGAACAACACCATCAGTCAGATTAGCAATACCATCAGCCCTCTTTAACAACCCCATCAGTCCCCTTTAACAACCCCATCAGCCCCAGATGGTGTTGTTAAAGGGGGCTGATTGTGTTGCTAATAGTGCTGATGGTGTTGTTCAAGGAGGCTGATGGTGTTGTTAAAGGGGGCTGATGGTGTTGTTAATTGTGCTGATGTTGCTGTCATATTTTGCTAATGTTGTCATTTGATGCTGATTTTTTTCCTGATATTGTTGTCAAAGTGGCATATGTACTTGTTAATTGGGCTGTTGGTGTTGCTAGTAGGGCTGATGGTGTTGTTAAAGGGGGCTGATAGTGTTGCTAATGGGGCTGATGGTGTTGTTAATTGTGCCGATATACTTGTTAATAGAGGGATGATAGTGTTGTTAATGGGGGCTGATAGTATTGTTAATGAGGGCTGATAGTGTTGTTAATGGAGGCTGATTGTGTTGTTAATGGTGCTGATATACTTGTTAATGGTTACTGATGCACTTGTTAATGAGGGCTCATGTGGAGGTTATATTTTGCTGATGTAGCTATCATATTTTGTTGATGTTGTTTTCATTTGATGGTGATATTTTTTGCTGATAGTTTTGTTAACAACAATATCATCCCCTATTAACAACTATACCAACCCTTTTTCATGGACTTGTTCACACCCCAATAACAATGAACATAGATGTAGGGAAAAATTCTTCTTCTCATTGATATTAAAATGTACAAATGAACCTTGCCACAAAAGCACATTCTTCACAACTTTGTCATAAATACATATTCAAGTGTACAACAATTGATCTACTAAAGTGTGCCCTACAACCAATCAAAGTTATGTTTCACCCCCAGCCCCAACAAATCAGCCTATCTACCTAATAACTTTGCTGCTTAATGCTTATCTTCTGATTGTGGGACTCTGCTAGATTAGCCGCACTCCATATCAAGTAGTTATAGTGTCGCTTTTTGGTTGTCCCCCCTCATTCTTTCCGACAACTCCACGACAACATTTCACACTTCAACCCAAAGACCAGGATATTGTTTCAACCATGCAGACTGAATTTTACAAGAGAATTTGACCATTATTTCCAGGCCAAGGAGTCCTATCCTGCATGGTCCGTCCATCCTCAGATACCTTCTGTGCCGTTGCCACCAAACTGTTTATCCTTACCTTGAATTCTTCATACTCCCTCTGCAACACATGGAAAAACACAATCATGAGTGCCAAATGATTGTGAAAAATTATGCACAAGGAGCAACTTATTTAAGAAAAAGAAGAGCAGAAATTTAATACCTTCATTGCCCTCCTTTCCTTGACAAATGCTTGATGTACTTTATTTTTCAGATAATCAATCTTCTGATTAAAATACCATTCTAGAGCCCGGGGTTCAATATTGTATTTCTTACAAAATGGGACCCATTTTCTAGCGAATTCAGATGTCTCAGAAAGTGCTTCAAAAGTAAGCATGGCAGCACCATCATCAGATACATAGCAAGCAACTTTATCCACAGGATAATCAACAGCAAGGATGAAAAGCACAGTGTTTGCAGTTATCAGCGGAGGTTTTTCATAGGATCAACAGTACTGACAAATATGTCTACACTAGACAATTCAGATGGCTTTCCTTCTTTTTCATACCTGCAGCCATTTCAGAAGCCAACACTAAGAAAACATTCTACAATTGAGCATAAAGTAAACGGATTGACATGCGTAAAACATATTAGATAGATGTATGTGGTGCCTTATATACCTAAGTGACAGCCAATCAAGGTATGTTTCACGCTCTATTAGGTACCATTTTGGGAACTAATCCATTATCCATGATATAGCAAACCATATTTCACAAATGACTGAAGTCAACCACAGGGCATATACATCATTAACTGGATGGAGATATAATGGGAAAAAAGCCCATGAATTACAAGGCGCATTATTATGATCATTCTGTATGGATTTATCTTGCTTGAAGGAACTGGACACTTCCGTGAAAGTGGCTGCCTGCCTTCATCCATCTTGATAAAACATTGTGAAAATCTTGTTAACAGACAAATAAATTGAATTACAAGAACAGCTGGCAGAGATTTAGAAAAATAACATAATTCTGATTCTGATTACATTTACACAATCCTACATTACCTAACCACTAACAAATTAGAGAGCTAAAACATTCGTTCGGAAGGAACAACTAAAGATTGGATGTATATAGATATTCAATACATAAAAAAATATTTTGACAGCAAAATGGTTAGGCCTTTTGACTTAGAGAGGCAACCTTCAGTTTCAAATCCAATAATGGAGTAGATGTATAAAAATAAAGTTGAGGAAAACAGTGTTGATTCAGAACCATGCATAGGCAAATCAGAGTCATCCAAGTCAAATCAAAACCCCATCACATAAACAGATAGCATGAAGTGTAGATATACAAAATAAAATAATCTCTAAGACTTACAAGGAATAGATGGATCATTATAGGTGTAATATCCCTTATTCATCACTTATTTGTATTCTACAATTCGGTCAAACAAGGAAAAAATGAAGTCAAAAAAAAAAAAAAAGCAATGGCATCATGGTAATTAATTGAAAAGCTAATGTTTTAATTATTGGCAAATTCTTCCACCGACTTTGACATTCAATATCTATTAAATGATCTCACCTTTTCCATTCATTTCAGCCAGCTTGTGCAGAAAGAAAGAGAATAGCTCAAAATTCAGTGAAAATGGCGTAGAAATTTGGGAGAGGAGAGAGAAAAGAACTTGAAGCAAAAACATCTACCAAACCACCTCTAATCCAAAAACCCCCTCCATCAATCTTGTTCTACTCATTGAGAGCTACAATTCTACAGTTTCGGTTTTCCCATAGGAGAAGTTTCAAGTCATTGAGTTAGCCGAGCTACTGCCAGAATTCAGAACCAATAGTGGAATCGTGATCAAGTAAGCGTAAGCTTCATTTTGAACCGATTGGTTTGAGATTTGGATGAGTTTTTGAACACTTGGGAAAAACCTTACAATTTCATATATTAGGATTTTTGGAGTTTCATAATGATGTATTTATGAATATGCGATTATACGATGATTTGATCGCCTATGGACCTAGTTTGGTGGTTAAATTGTGAATTGGTGAATTATTTTGCATTAATTTCAAATCTGATCTGAACAGGGCAGGTACCTAGGGTTTGAATTTGGTCGTTTTGATTGTTCCATTGTGTTCAGAATGAAGAATTGTGTAGGGTAGAGGTTTGGTAAAAATTTTGGAAGCTCCGAGATCGAATTATACTGAAACCCGAACTGAACGGTCATTTTGTAATAAATGTTTGGAGCAGTGAATGAAGTCCAAATTGGAATGAAATTTTACAGGATGAAAGTAGACATAAGAAGAATTTAAGCCAATATTAAATTCCTTAATAAGAAAAGGGAATTTAATGAATATGGACATTTGGAATGGGCTTATTTTAAATTAGCAAAGGAAATATTTATCAAGGAGGGATTAATTATACTTATATTGTGTTATTATAGGACTGTTGGTGATATTGTGCACTGGGAAATTTATTTACATCCGTGGTCGACGATCAGGTAGTAACCTTAATTCTCATATATTCTATGTGACTTGTGTATGTATGTTTTACCTTGTATATTGCATACATTTAGTTATCATTTATTTCCGAGTACTCTGGAACCGGAACATGCTGTGTGCAAAAAGGGCCTTGCTGTGTGCCGTGCCCGGTGGTCTGTGTTGTGTGCTATTAGAGCCACTGCAGTCTGTGCTGTGTGCTATTAGGACTGCTAGTTCCGGATTTGACTGTGTGCCTTGCTGTGTGCATGATACTAAATGTTATGTGGTTTGTGTATTTATCCTTGGTTTTACTTACATGCATTGTTATACATTTTATATGAGATTAACGGTTACTCTAAGATTCCCTTGTGAATCCCAGCTCCTTTTAAGTCTCCTCCTTTTAAGTCTCCTAGCAGTTTGACTAGAGCGGAGCAGGGTGATAGAGGTAAGACCCTGGAGCGGGACCAGTGAGAGGACAGATGTGGATGATATTTCTTTTGGATACTTATTTTGGTTACTAGATGACTGTAGTATTTTACCTTGGCCTATCAAGCACTATTCCCGGATGACTGTATGTTTTTGTTCCCTTCGGGGAAAAGTTTATTTTTTAGTATTTTTATTAGTATATGACTGTTCAAACTAGTGTATGCTCTGCTGCTTATACTCTGATATGTTATGTGAATTTATCTGAGGAAAATGTGTTAGAGTTGAATATAAGTAAAAGATCACACTACCCGCCACCCGAAAGGGCGAGGCCGGTAGGTGTGTAACAATAGGGCATGGGATGCACTCTACTTCCATGATTCATATATGGTGGAACAATTAGAGCATGCCGATCAGAAGATATCTCAAAGTCCTATCAAAAGACTATACTTCCAACTTTAATTGTATGACTTTATTTATTTTATATAATTGATTTCTTATCCAAAAGAAAAATAAAATTCTTAACTGTTAACAAACACTAATGAAGCGACTTACATTAGCCTGAAGATCAGCAGTTGCATACAGAGATTTCACCCCACAATCGCAACCCTAAAATAAAAATGTACCAAAACAGATAAGCAATTCAAACAGAGAGGATAGGGGAAATTTCAATTTCAACTTCAATTTACAATTCTCTTAAAAAAATAAAAATAAAAATTTAATTACCACAATAGTGTGATCTTCTTTGCTGCAAGCACATGAAACCTGCTTCACAAATCTTGGGTTCTTCACCTTACCTATATTTCAAAATCGCAGAATTTCACCGTTAAATCTGAAACTAACTGAACCAAAATATAAATTCAAAAGAAGAAGATAACAATACCACTAGGCGTATCGAGCAGGTAAGGAATGTTAACGATCTGATCAGCATTGACATGTTCTTTCTGGAAATCTTCAACCCTCCTATTGATTGTTCGTTCCCAAATCAGTAATTAGGTCTCTGAAATTTGCCGATGGAAACAGAAAAACTAGGGGAATGAAAGAGGTAATTAGGGATTTTTACCTGACATTGAGATAAATATGGTCACTTTGGATCAGACTTTTGGCTTTATGGACATCTAGGGTTACGATCTTTGCACCAAAATCACTAAAGAAGAGAAAATAAAGAACAACGAGTAGGAATCCGTTGGTGATGAGGGACCAAGAAAGATTCATACTATGGCGGTGAGTGTTTGTGAGAATAGTGAACAAGAGAGGAAGACAGAGTTACAGTGACGAGATGGACGGTGGTTGACGAGCACGAGAGGGAGAGCGAGAGTTACAGTGATGAGAGTGAGAGAGACGAGAGTGAGTGGGGGAGTACGAGAGCCTGATTTCCATTATGCTTCTAGGGTTTTTTTGTTATTTCACAAAAGAACTTAGGGCCTTTTCTGGTATGGAAAAGTTTGTAGAGTCTTCTTTACATTTATCTTTGTATATTGGGCCTCCAGGTCAATTTTTCCTAAAATGTTTCTAAAATAAAAATAATAAGTCATATCATTTTTTTTTCTTTAACATATACCATAAATTATCAAACACCTTGAGTTTTATTAAAATGATATAATAATATTTTTAATTAAAAAATTTGTTTATTTTAGAAAATTTTAATTTTGAAAAAAAAAATTGATGGATGTGAATTTTTTTCCGAAAATATATCTATACAATTTATGAAAAATGAAAATTGGGAAAAATTTTATTTAATTTTTTGAAATTTAAAATTTTGTGTTAGTTTTCAAAATAGAGTGTGGGAGAGAATGTAGAAGGGAGTTGAGAAGATTTCCCTAAGGGTCTGTTTGGTTTGAGGGGATCGGAGGGGAGGGAGGGAGGATGGAAGGATTTTAACCTCCTCCCCTCATTTGGCTGATGATATTTTTAAGGAGGGGAGGGGAAATTTTTTTCTCCCCTCAAAAACTTCACCCCCCAAATCGGACGGATTTGGAGAGATTATTAGAATTGGCGTGTCAATGACTAAAATACCCCTAAAATTTTTCTAATATACCTATAATACCCTTATATCCCTTTTTCAATATGCGGCCTAAACATTAACCCTATTCTATTCGGCAGCTTTGGCTATTCGGCAACTTTGGTTCAGTGAGGCGAGAAAGAGAAGAGTGATAGCCGGCGAAGGCACTTTCCGGTGAGTATCTTGTCTGTTGTTGATGGTTTTCTGTGTTTGTTTCTGTCGTTGCTCTGTGTCTGGCTGGAGATTATCAAATTTTGAATCTATCAATTTACCTTCTCCACTCAATCATCCTCCATAGATTTCCGCATGTTTTCATTCCCAGTAACTATCAGTATCTTGCATCCCTTATTATTTGTGGTTATTATCTGCTTCAATTAACCCCAAATTGAATTTGTAGACTTCAGTTAGTCGTTGCTGTCATGTCTAAACTCTAAACTGTTTTTGGTGTTTGTAGCGGTGTTCTCGGACTTGTTCTTGGTTTTCTTTTCCTTCTGGTGAGTTTCTGATATGTAATTTTCTCGTGTGTTTAATGCTCTGGTAGCTGCTGATGATGAAATTGATTTTATCACCTCATTTGAAATTTTTTTCATGGCTTCTCTTGATTTTTTTTTTTCTGCTCTCTCCCCGGCTTATGCCACTGCTTTCATGACCTAGTAATATGTCGAAACAATGATCCATTGCACTTCTTTTTCTCTGGGAGGGGTCAAGATGGTCTACGACTAGTGAAAATGAAGTTCTTTTTTCTATTTATTTATTGGATAGTCTTTATGTGGTAAATATGTTTAGAGATTGGATCCTTTAAAGTAAATTTGCTGCTTGTCTCATGTGCGTTTTTTGCAAATCTAGTATTTGGTACTGTTATTATCAGGTTTTAGGAAAAAGATGAAGTAGGAGGCTATAACAGAAAATATATGTATGTTTTTCTGTATCTTAGAGATATTTGATGTATAGATATAATAGTATTACTACCTTTCGGAGAGGGGAATACTTGGTATTTTGGTCATCATGGTGGAGGAATTTCTATCAATTACATTTGGTCATTTTCCTGTTGTTGGGTGAGATGTATAGTTATTTCTGCTATGGGTCTTTATATTTTTTATTTGCTAGTTTCTTATATTTGTTGTAAGCTTGTAAGTTATTGCAGCTTACAAATTGAATTTGTAGACTTCAGTTAGTAGTTGCTGTCATGTCTAAACTCTAAAGTGTTATATGCATCCCATATCGGCAAGATTTCTTTTTATTTTCTTTTGTTGTATCAAAACAAAACTTATAATAAGCCTTATTGATGGTTCAAATACTAGACCACACTATTGTGACCGGATCACTTGAGAAATTTAACAGTTAAAGAGAATTGATTAGAAGTTTATAACAATTAAGAAAGCACCTATACCAACGTGAATTGTAGGTCTCCTTAGGTTTTGTTGTTTGGATTTATTTCTTTTCTGTCTTGTTTATTTAGTTGTTCTATGTTTGTTGCCTATGTTCTAGTTTATGTTATGGGTTGTTTGATTTCGTATGTTCTAGTTTATGTTCTGGCTTGTTATTTCAGTATGTTTATTTAGTTCTATCTTTTTAGCACAAATTTTTTACTTATGGTTTCATGATTAATGCATTTTTTGTTGGGAAAAAAAACATGTCTTTGTGTGTTTTTTTTTAATTAAATCAGTAATTTTGCTTAGAACTTGTTACTTTACTACATTAACACTGTTAGCCCCTTTTCAAGAATTAGTGGTACTCAGTGAGCAACAATAGAAATGTAAAATTCAGGTATAGCCGAGTGTATGTGTCTGTTTACTATTTGTTTTAAATGGGATAAGTTGCTACATGTGTGGTAATTAATTTAGGATAATGTTGTGTATTTGTTAGATGGATTCTGAAGAGGAATTTGTGACACAATGGTTCCTAATGCGTCAGAGACTTGTAGCCCATGTTATTTGTCTTGTTGTCCAATATTTTATGGTTAAGAAGTCTAGTAATAAGAAGAGAATAACTTACGATATGAATTATACGAGAAAGAGGGTACATGAAGAAGTGACGTACAGGATAGCTTATACTTCTATTGGACGAGATATTGTTAGAATGGGTCCTGAGGCTTTTTTTGGATTGTGTAATATGTTAGAAAGAGACGGTGGCCTAAAGCCGACCTGATTCTCAAGTGTGGAAGAACAAGTTGCTAAAGCCCTTTACATCTTATCACACAAAACAAAAAACCGTGTGGTTAAGTTTTGGTTTAGGCGGTCTGGTGAGACAGTTAGCCGTCATTTCCATAATGTGCTAGAAGCCATTATTGAATTAGAAGATAAATTCCTTTTACAACCAGATGGCTCTAGTGTCCCTTCTGAAATTCATGTCAATGACAAATTCTACCCATATTTTAAGGATTGTGTTGGGGCCATAGATGGAACACACATTCGTGCCAAAGTACGTATGGTAGATACACCTCGTTATTGTGGTAGGAAAGACTTCCCTACACAAAATGTTTTGGCAGCTTGCACCTTTGATTTAAAGTTCACTTACGTGCTTGTTGGATGGGAAGGAACCGCATCTGACTCAAGAATTATAAAGGATATATTAAGCCGAGAAGACTGTCTTAAGATGCCTCAAGGTAAATATTATTTGGTTGATGCTGGATTCATGTTAACAAATGGTCTTATTACACCATATAGAGGAGTTCGGTACCATTTGAAAGAATATTCAGACAGAAATCCACCCCAAAACTATAAAGAACTATTTAATCTTCGACATTCATCACTTCGTAATGCTATTGAAAGGGCTTTTAGGGTATTGAAGAAAAGGTTTGTGATTTTATCAAGTGTAGCAGAGCCAAATTATCGCATTAAGGCGCAAAAGTTTATCATTGTTGCATGTTGCATTCTACATAATTATTTGATGACTGTAGAGCCTGATGCAGATCTTATCCGTCAAGTTGATAATGAACTGGCAAGCGAAGATCACTCTAATGATGATAGTGCTCCAAGAGGTGATAGAAGTGAGGCAGCTCAAGACGAGCTTATAAGAGATGCAATAGCTCAACAAATGTGGATTGACTACGAAAATAATGCAGGGAACTTAATATGGGTCACAAGGTGAATGGGACTTTTACGACTACAGCTTATGATAACATAATTACATATTTGAGTACGCTGTTTGGATTTAAAGTTGATAAGGACAAGGTGAAAAATCGTTGGAAGACTTTGAAGAAGAAATATTCTGAAATTTATGATATCTTCAAAGGGGGTATGTGTGGATTTTCATAGAACTCATCTACTCATACATGGGAAGCTGAGGATGAAGTTTGGGAGCAATTGATTAAGGTAGATAAATAAACTTATCTTATTATAGGAATTATTTTGAAATTTATTTTTCTTTTCTTGTTTGAAATTTATTTTGAAATCCTCTATTCCCCTGTCAAGTGCATTTAATTTTTAAAATTTGATTTTGCAGGAAAAACCAAAAGTTGTTCATTGGAGAAATACACCCATCCCAAATTATGAAAAGATGTTGGAACTTTATGGAAATGATAGAGCTACTGGAGAAGATGGTGACAGTTCTTCAAATATGAAGAAGAAAAGGCGTCTCTCAATTCCTCCACCAGCACACTCCAGTTCTCCATCGCCAATTGAGAATGATATTGATCAACTTCTATCCCAAAATAACGTGACTTTTGAAGATTTTCCTGTCAATTTGGATGATGTCGAAGTTGATGATCCTTCTCATGGAGCACAAAGTGAGGGCTTAAAGAAGACTAAAAAGGTTGGTGCAAAAAAGGCAAAAGACACTTCTTCTGAGGGAGTTTTAATTGCAGAGCAAATACAAGGTATGGTAAGTGCTATGAGGGAAGGAAATCGAGTTTTTGAAAATAGATATGCACCTCAAATTTCAGGGGAGGACACTTTTAAGCTAATTCGAGAGAGTGGATGTGATGAGGATAAGATCTCTATCATCTACTGCTTCCTCATGAATGATGTGAGCAAACTCAGAACAGTAATTGAATGCCCCCTTTTTATGCGCAAGCAAGTTATGCAAATGGTTTTCGGTAAATTAGATTAGCTTATTCGCTTAGAAAATAAATTTGAAGATATTTTATTTTGGCTATTTTGGATGACTTTTGATGGCTTTTGATGCCATGTTACATACTTTAATTTGTTTTTTGATCTTTTATTATGCAAATTGTTTTTGGTAATTGTTGAGGGAACAATTAAGTTTGAAATATTCCATTTCAGAGCAATCATATTATTCAGGGCTTGCAATCATATTATCTTCACATGCTTCTCTTTTCTTTTGACTCATTTTGCCTTGTGTGACTTTTACATTTCACTCGAACAACAACGACAGTGCTTGACCAAGTAAATATTTGCTGCTTTATTTTGGCATCAATGTGGATCTGAATTCCAAAACATTTTGATTTCTGGGTTTTAGTTGTTTCCTGTGTGGCGTTAAATACTTAGAGAACCGTTTCTACTTGGAGATTTATGGAGGCATTAGTTCAAAAATGGGATCCAATAGTAGCAAAGCCACCTCCTCTTGCAATTTGTTGTCGTCTTCCAACTATTTTTGGAAGGTATGATCTAACAAAGGGTAAAGAGGACTTCAGTCGTATTGTCTGGAAACTACCTTTCAACCTCACAACAAAGGTAGGAAAATAAAAGAACTTAAAAAAAAAAAACCTTCTCTAAACCAAACAAATTAACATTTAATAAAGTTTTGGAAAAACTACTATAACATAAATAAAATTGTCCATGTGAAAATAATTTTCCTTCCCTCCCCTCTTGAACCAAACAAATTAACATTAAAATCCCTTATATAACATAGGGGTAAAATTGTCAATGTCACAAAAATTACCCTCCCCTCCCCTCCTAAACCAAACATGATAACATTAAAATATCTTCCCTCCCCTTCCTTCTGATCAATCCAAACAAGGTAATATTAAAATCCCTCCTATCCCCTCCCCCCCTCTCCCCTCCATTAAAATCCCCCCCTCCCCCTCCCCTCTGTCGAACCAAACAAAGCCTTAGGTAGTTTAGTATTATTAATTTTATATTCTTGTATTTGGTCCTTCTAAATAATTATAATTTTTATGGTCCTTGTCAATAAATATTTTTTCTTGTAGGTCTTTCATTCTAATTTTCCCATCATTTTAAACATATTGTCAGTAATTATGGATTTAATTTTATCAAGCTCATTATTCAATTGGTCACAATCCAAAACTTTTTGTCAATCATTTTACACATATTATCATGTTTACGCATTTTGTCAATCTCATTACTCATTTTGTCAATTTCATTACTCTTCGTCAAAAATTGAAAAAGCTTATTCAAAAATTCATAAGTTTACCAAAAAACTCATGAACTCGCTGGAAATATTCAAAGCTCTTAGTCCGCCTTCAACAACAATACCAACTCACATTTCCATAATTGAAGGATTCCTCATTTAAGAGCTTGGTCTCAATCTCATTTCGAAGCTTTCATGGGTTTTTCAATGGCAACGCTTCCATGAGTTTTTAGATGTCGAGCTTGGTCTCAATCTCGTTTTGGATCTACTGGAACAACCTCGTGGCGTTGTGTTGCTCCTCTACCAACTATAATGGTTGGATCTGGTTCATTATGATGAATAGAGTTGGGAATCAGGGCCGGCCCTCTAGGGCCCAGAGTAAGAAAAACACTTGTTTTTCAAAGCTAGGCCCGAGAGCACTAGGGCCGAGGCCCGGAAATTACTATTCCAAATTTTAACTATTTTTCCTCCACTTTTTTTTAAAAAAATATAATTAGTAAATTACAACATGAATCAGTCAATAAATAAGCACAATCACTAATTTATAATTAAAAGCAAACTATACTCACAAATAACTCACATAAAACATAAAAAACATATCACTAAGTGACATTAGTACGATGACTATTATTGTCGTCATTTTCGTCACTAGCATTGATTTTAACGACATTTGATTGTTCTTCACTTTGAATAGTAGCCGCTAGCTCATGAGTAAGAATATCATGAAATTCTTCTCCCGCATCATGAACACATCCATAATCTTTATTTGCAACAAATAATAAATCAAATCATAAAATTAGAGTATGGTTATTATGTATTTGTAGTTAAATGGATAAATAACTCTATAACAAATACAATATATATATATATATATATATATATATATATATATATATATATATATATATAAAAAAAATTTAAAAAGTGAAAAAAAAGAAAAAGTTGCAATGAAAAGGGCCTGCAAGGTTGGCCCGAGACCTTCTAGGGCCAGCCCGTTTAAGCCCGAAGCCCGTCAGGGCCAGCCCTCTAGGGCTAATTTCAAATAACTTGTCCATTTTTCAAGTCCGGCCCTTAAAGGGCTAAGGCTTAAACGGACTGGCCTGATGGGCTTGGCCCGTTTTCCCGGCTCTAATGACGAACATTCCCATGACGTCGGGAAGAGGAAGAGAGGGTGAGGGGGGGGGGGGAGGGTGAGAGAGAATATGTTAGGGGTTTTTTACTAAAAACATTTAAATTTCTAAATCTTATATTCCTTCCAATCACTTTTATGTCTTTTTAATTTTTTAACAGACCTTTTAGGGTTTTAAACATTTACATGGTATTTAAATGAGATTTTTATTCTATCACCGTCTTTTTAGATAACTGAATGAGTTTTGCCTTAAAGTTCTTGAATTGTTTGTATTTAAAAAAAGATGAAAATTTGACGCAAAATGATGGCAAAAAAGAGAAGTTCACAAAACATAATCATCAAAGTAATTTCGACACAAGCTTTCAATAACTTCATGTATGATACATAATAGGAAATATAAGATGCACTACAAATATCCTTTAATTAATTTTAAAAACATATAATTTAAATATTAAATTGATAAATATTAGATAAGTGATTTGAAAGTTTTTTAAAAAAAGTACATACTTATCATTACATATGCATTCTCCAATTCGCATCATTTTTCTGCCCACATGGTTTTGATTTGCTGATTTTTTTTAAGTGAAATCCTGAATTCCATTAATAATTAAATAAGAAAAAACGTAACAACCAAACAAAAAACTAAGATTCTCTCATCATCAACAACCTTTTAGATTGTGGGTGAATGTTGATTACAGAAAAAGCATCTTTCATATTGTGGGGAGGCTTGGCTAAATAATTTGCATCTGAAAGAGAGGTAAAAGATCTATCTTGTGTATGAGTTAATTGAAACTATCAATTTCGATGAAAAATAGCTCTACCTTTAGCTATGACATCTCTAAAAGATCAGATTAGTCGCATTTACACAATCAAAAAAACTTAGTGTTTATACCCTTTACAGTTACATAAATTTAAACCATTTCATCACTCTTAACAATTCTGCAATAGCAGGAGTAAGCTTGCAGACTTTTTTATAATTTTAATATTTTAAGGATTTTGACTTTTTCAGGATTCTTCAAATAAAAATATTTGAAAGTGTGCAATTTTGACTTATTTTATTTAAAAATAATAATAAATTTAAATTTCTACAATTTCTTCACCATTAAAATATCAAAAAGTTACTTACAGAATATAATGATTATAAGGCAAAAGGAAAAAAATTTGAGGGGTTAGAACTTAGAACATCACAAAAAACACTAGAGACAACTATATTAAAGATCACAAGTCCGATGAACCTTTTCCATTTTAATAAAAAGAATTGAAGTATATTGAATTCTTAAAATTGTAAGTATATAATTATTATAATTATTTTTTTAGAAATCAGAGTTCAACAAAAATTTAATAAAACAGAAATTTAAATAAAAAACCAATACTTTTTTATTGGGTTAAGGTGCTTCTAATTTTCCTAAGCATTATCACCCAACGCCCTAAAGTATTTTGTAGTGCACCCAACATATTAAAGTAATTTTTTTAAGTGCTAGTCCAGTAACATAAACTATTTTTGTGAGTGCATCCAACATCTTGAAATATTTTTTAAAGCATATACAATAACCTAAAAAATATTTCACGATGCTAAATGCATCACAAAATACTTTATGACATTAGATGAACCTTAACTCTTTTTTTTCATATTTTTAAACTCCCATTAGGAAAGAAAAACGCAAAAATCCCATAAAATATCAAAATCCTAAATTAGTTTTATTTCTTACCATAATTTAGGTATTATCTATACTTATTAACAATTGATTGCTCATTTTAATAAGAAACCATTTTATTTGGGATTTTGACATTTTAAAGGTATTTTTGTGAGGCGGATTGGCTTCCAATTTTAAAGGTATTTTAAAGGTATTTTTGTGAGGCGGATTCCACAAAGAGAATAATATCATCAGCAAAGAACAAATGGGAAATAGGAGAACTAGACCTTGTGATGCGGATTGGCTTCCAATTTCCTTCATGAACAATAGCTTGAATAAGATGAGCTAGCTTCTCTATACAAATGACAAACAAATAGGGTGATAATGGATTTCCTTGTCGCACTCCTCTAGATGGTTGGAATACCTCAGCTTTATCACCATTCCATAGTAACTGTAAGCTGGGTTAGAAACACATGAACAATTACCTTGCAGAGACTATAATATGGAATTCCTGAAGGCAATTTAGCATAAAATTCTAGTTAACCCGGTCATAAGCTTTCTCAAGGTCAATTTTAATTGCCAAGAAACCCTTCTTCCGTTTCATGTTTCACATAGTATGGATTACCTCTTGAGCCTCAATTATGTAGTTACTATCCGGTCATAAGCTTTTTCAAGGTCAATTTTAATTGTCAAGAAACCCTTCTTCCGTTTCATGTTTCACATAGTATGGATTACCTCTTGAGCCTCAATTATGTAGTTACTACTTAGTCTCCCCGGAACAAAATTGCATTGGTTTGGAGCTATCACCTGAGGGAGGATAGGCTTCAATCTATTCACAATAATTTTTGTGATTGCTTTATAAACGACGTTACTTAAGCTGATTGGTTTGAGATCTCCCATAGTTTCAGGATGGTCTTTCTTTGAGATGAGAACAATGAGTGTCCCATTAACCTCTTTGATAGCCTGCGGGTTATTAAATAGAGACTTAATATAATTCACCACAAATATACATACCATGCTCCATTGATTCTGGTAAAAAAAAAAAAGCATTGAATCCATCAGTTCCCAGGGATTAGAGGGTATGACATAGTACAATGAAGCTTCGTAAAAGTGCTATTAGAATCAGTAAAATCAGAAGACTCAGAAAGAGAAATAGAGTTAAGTTCAGAATCTGAAACAAGTTTCGTAGTGACTACTTGACTTAACCTAACAAACATTCTAGCAGCTAAGATAGTCCTCTCAATATCAGGATCTCCTTCTAATAGATCATCTGGATTGGAAGTACTCCTAGTACTCATATAGCATAACAAGGTAGAATTGGCAGACACTCAAAACAGCAAAAACACAAAAAATGACACCAAAAGACTCAAAACACAAAAACAAAAAACTACACTAGAAATTAACCAAAACAAATGCAGAAACACTATCAAATTATTTTTAAAATTTATGGGATCACCACAGAAACACTTCTATACTATTGGGGAACCCAAAAATGGAATAAAAGAACTTTAAAAAAATGAAAAAAAGTGGTATAAACGGTGGAATTTGGCTAAAATATGTGGACCACACGGCGAAGCGATGTATCCTGGTATTTAGGCCTAATTTTATCAACTGACAAATTTTCAGCCCAATCAGAGATAAACACAAATATTAGTAGAAATCCTAGGACAATTTCAAAAATACCGGTTACGTCCCACCGAGACCAAAACAATGAAAAACTGGGGCTAAACGATGGAATTTGACAATTTCATGTAAGAAATAGCGCTGGTCTGAGTGATGTGGGTGAGAAACAATTCTGCCTAGTCACCATAACCAACTAATCTAACTTAAACTACACTACACTACTCTACTGTTACTAATCAAACCGATGCAAATTCCCCAGCAACGACGCCAAATTTGACAAGAGATTGCCGACTTCTTACAAAATAACCAAGTTCAGTAAAAAGGTTTTCAGTATAAGGAACTTGGATTTTTTCCCATGGAATTTGTAGTAGGTTCAATAGAAAGAGAAGCAATAACAATAAAATATTAGGGGGAGTTTTTCAATGCAATAAAACGAAAGCAACACATAAACAGTAAAGGAAAACAAAATTAATAGACTAAAACAACTAACCTAGAATTAGGAATTCCAGAACCTCCATCAAACTAAAATAATACACTGAACTCGTGATCGATTCTAGACAAACTGAAATCTCTACGTTTGTCCAGAAATTCCCTCGACTAAACATCGTCCAAAATATATTTGAAATAGTGGTGTGTCACCGAGCGATCGCACAGTGATCACTTCAATCCAGTTCGAATTGTGTCCTTGGGATGAATCGATATGGGTTTTTAATCAAGAACCCAATCCGAATCCAGAAATCGAATCTGATAAAAGAAGGCAGAAACGAGTTTAGATGTTACTGAATAAGCGCGAGTCCTCTGGAATACAGAATCCCTAATCCATGGGTTAATCATAGAGACTTAACCGAGCAAGGCTGGGCAAAATAGCGAAGAAGAGATGAAGAACGCGAAGAACATCTCAGAGAATTTAAGAGTCTGCATTTTAATCCAATAAAAATGTAAAAAGTAAAATGTAATGTGTTTGTAGCTGCCATCTGACCTAACCTTACATAGAAAAACAAAATGGGGCTCAAGTCATAAAATATCCAGCCCAAAAGAAATAGACATAAATAGCAAATGGTTTTTACACAATTCGGGCCCAAATAAAAATCCAAAAAATCGTGTTTGACTTCGGCTCCAAAATTGACCATCCTCTTATCCGAGGTCTCCTTTTGAGTCTTCATAACATTTGTAGCCCTCTGAATCATCTGAAATATGAGACAAGAATGAGGCTAATTGGATGTCTGGTTCAAGAGTTATGGTTAAAATAGTGAAGCAATATAAATCTGGAATTTTATTATTAAAATGAATTAAATCCCATTAAAAGCCCAAAGCCCAAATAAGCATTAAAGGCCATTATTTATTAATTAAACAATCCTAAATTTATTATCCAAAAGATACAAATAGTGTATGAAATATTCAATTATCACATCATTAACAGAATATCTATGAAAATCCCGCCATAATATCCTGATTTTACCAAATGGGCTCTCGCTAGCTTTTCCGTCACCAGTGACAATAGTAGAGCCACCGCCAATTCCCTTCTTAGTCCTCTTGCCATCGTCGGCCCTAACTTCATCATACATGGTGCGCTACCTGTTTGATTGCATTACATCCTCTTATGAATGCATCGGGCACTTATCTTTTTGGTGACCATACTTCCCACATGAAAAATAGACTTGATGGAGTCCTTCATAGATGATTGGACGCTCCTCCCCAAATATCATATATGTCGGTAGGAGCGGTTGTTGTAGATCGATCTCGACACAAATTCGTGCAAAGCCACCTTTGTCATATATAAAGGTAGACCGATCCACTTGGATCATTTTACCAACCATGTTACCTATTCTATGCAATGATTTCACATTATAAAGCTCAAAGGGAACATCAAGTAGCCGAATCCAAGCAGTGATGTTGAACTGGAGGTCTGCCTTCCAAGGGTTAAAATGGTGACACCACTACTGTACAATCAGATAGTGGTCTTCTATAATCCACGATCCTTCCTGGAAGGCATATTCTCGATCATCTTTATTTGAGAAAGAGACAATATAATAGCCATTACTTAACGGGATAAGCTTTAAGGGATCCTTTGGGTGCCACATTCGGTCAATCCTATCTCAAATGATATAGGTGGGAAAACTTGCACCTAGGACTTTGATAATGAGGGAATTCATCCATGGGAGGCACCATGCAATATACTCCTCGGCAGTGAAGTTAAACACCCTAAATCTGCCCCCAGCCTTCTTGCTTTCTGATTATCTTCATCATCTGAATCTTCCAAAGTACCACTGCCATCCTTAGCATTCATTTTGTGGAAGTAGTCTTTTCACCCCTACATGATATCATCTTCTTTACAATGTTACACAAAGAACCTAGCACATCCTGGTGATAATAGTTTATCCCTGTAAGACACCTAAGTTGCACCACTCCTCAGGTTAACGTTGGATCCCTTGGGAAACTTGTCTCCTACCTTTTTCTTATCATTTTTCTGCTCGAACATGAAGCCCTTATCGCTATCTACCTGACCACCCATATCTTTTCCTCTGCCTCCTCCCTCATCGCTGACTCTGCCTCCTGACCCCTCCTTGCCGCCGTTGGCAACCGTTCATTCTCTCTCAGTCATTCGTTCTCTCTCACTTTATTAATGACCATTTTTTGGGCATTCATTGATTAACTTAGACATAAGATGATATAAAGCTTGACAAACCCTCTTCTTCAACTCTTCCACCGTCTCCTAAGTTAATGACGCCGTTGGCAACCGTTCATTCTCTATCACTTTATTAATGACCATTTTTTGGCCATTCATTGATTAACTTAGACATAAGATGACATAAAGCTTGACGAACCCTCTTCTTCAACTCTTCCACCGTCTCCTAAGTTAGCATCGTCCACTTCCTCTCCAGCATCTTCTCCGTCAAAATCTCTTTAACCTTGAAGGTCATGAAGCACTAGTTTATTCTGTTTGTCCTAATCAGAAGGAAAATATCCAGGTAAAATTGACACAAAGTTGCAACCTGGTACATATGATACGAAAGTCAAAAACTTTTTGTTTCTTGCCACCACTACTAGAGTTTAAATATAAGAAGCACGTTGATATATATGAGATAAAAATCAACCTTCCACTCTCACGAAGCTGCAACCTTGTAAAAAGCGAAACTGTGGAATTTCCAGTAAAAGGGGTCCGATTTCTCTCTGTGACGCTTTTTCTTAATATCCCTCAACATTTCAATCTTGTCCATCCAAATAATCCAAGCACTCAAAAGGCAATACATCATGTAGTTTGAAAATTTCATCTCTACCGTCTTTTGTGTTATGATCTTAACCGTCCATTCAATTCCGCAATTTCTGCCAAATCCTTAAATCCTCAACTTAGCTCCCATCCCCTTCGTCCTTTGAACCCACTTGTCGATGGAAATGTAGGGCGGTTATCGTCATTCACTATCAGAATTCAGAAGCTATCGGAAACCATCGTAGCCTCTTAGTCTCTCAATCTTGTAAAATGTAAATCTCTTGCAAAGCCTTGAGCTGTTGAGATAGAAGTCTTGCAAAGGTGATACCAGAGATCTTCAATAATCCAATAATAAGGACACTCTTCATTATTCCACCAAGTTAACATGATAATTGCTTCTCCCACAATTCCATTCCAGCAAGTTAGAGTTCCAGGACATTCTCTAAGAATATGCAAAATTGTGTATTCTGTACAGTGCATGTTTGGTATGACTTTTGAAGAGTCCAATTGAACTTTGCACTGTTTGAATCGGACATGGAAAATGTATGTTTGGTTGAGAAGTTGTTCCAATTGGATTTATGGACTAAAAGTAACTTATTTGAAAAGTTAATTTGAGGAGCCTTTGTTCCAATCTGACTTATGGACCATGATTATGAGGTATTTTTTTAGTACGTTTAATATCCTAAAATATATTTTTAATACCATTCAGTACCCTAAAAAACATTTTAGGGTATTGATTGGTACTAAAAATAATTTTTTAAGATCATGCGATATTTTTTCAGTATCATTTAATATCTTGAACTATATTTTTAGTACCATTCAATACTTTAAAAAATATTTTAGGGTATTGACTGGTACTAAAAATAATTTTTTCAAGATCATAAAATAATTGTTCAAGATCATGAGGTATTTTTTAGTATCCCAAAATATATTTTTAATACCATTCAATACGTTAAAATAAATCAAAAAACCTACTTATGCTAACGCTTATCCAAACATAAATCACATTTTATAATATGACTTTTTCATAAGTCAAATTGACTATGAGTCATTTTTTCCATCGGTATCTCAAACAAGTTCAATATATTGAGCAGTTGCAAGCATACAAAAAAACAACATTTTTTTTAATCCAAAAATCTAAATGCAAAGACCTTCATATCAGTCATACAATTTAAATAGTAGCATCACTCAATAAACTAAATTGATCAAAGAACACCAAAAATTTCCAGGCCGCTTTGTCAGAGTTGAGGGATAAATCATTTTTTTAAAAAAAAAAAAGGAAAAGGAACTTAACTCTAAGAAGAATATGTGAATTTGAAAAAAAAAAAAGGTTTGCAATTTGCTTTCCCATTTAGTGAAGGGAGAATATTTCATTGAAGTGGACCTAAAGGGATAAATCGCCCAGTACCTTTGAAGGAGAGAGTGACGGCTGACGTACGTTATTTTGATCTTGACTTCTCTTTCACCATGGTGTCTGGTTTGTGAAGAAAGGGGATCAAGGATGAAGACGAGAGATGGAGGGTGGAGAATGAACTAGATCCTTTAAATAGTACGCAGATGAGGAATGATGGTGAGTGTTATTCATTTTGGTACTTCAGTCAGGGGTAGAAGGGAACAGAGAACATGCCTCGTATCAACAAGGATTTGGATGATTTGGAGATGCAATTTCAAAAGCCACATGATGTGTCTCTTTTTAAGCCATTAGATCAATATTGAATGGACATGATTTAGAAATACTGAGAGATGTTCCTGAGATAAACAAGGTGCAGTGGAGAGGTCCTTAACCCCAGGATAATATAGATTAATGAAGAAGCTGGAAGTTTTGCTCCTATCTTAAAGGGTTTGCACCCCTAAAAAGTATAGGGTGTTAACTCGACCTATGTCTTAAAGCTGGTCAAATCTATCCAATGTGTGACGAGGATGAATATTTATGATAACACAATAAAAAAAAAACATTAAAGGAGGGACATAGAGAGTCAATAATGACATAATCAAATACCGACAAATCATTATATATAGCGCTACCCATTTTCCCCCTAACAAGTAAATCATAAAGCAGATCAATATGTTCATATTTTATATAAGAACTTTTCACGAGTTATATTTTTAGATTTTAATTATTGAAAATGAGTGAATTCTTGAATTCGTGCCACGTAGGAAAGTATTTTAAATCTTGACTGAAATGTTTTTTATTTTATTTAAATTAAATTCAATAATGAATTTTGAGAAACACTGCCATAAAAATAAAAAAAAAATATGAATCATTCAAATATGATTACAATAATCGAATCTTATAATTAACTTTCAAACTATAAAATTAAACATGTAAAAAAAAATCAAGGAATTAAATTAAAGATAGAAATCAAATAAAGGAATCATATGCAGGTGGCATTTAAATTTTCCTAACTGTTTAAACGATATCTACTCCATCATATTAGTATAATTTATAGAGATAGGATATTCTTACTACCTCTTAATCTTACTACCTTTTAACTACCACATTTTTACCGTTAGATTTATTATTTGATCCAACGGTCCTGATTTACTCTACTTAAAACCTTCTTCCTTCTCCACATTTCTCCCTCTTCCCCTTCCATCCTCTTGATCGCCGTCGGGATACGATCTGCTTTTCTTGCGTTCGTGCTACTATTTCTTAATTAAGTATACGATCTTTTATAGTTGGTGCTTAATATAGATTATTAGATCAAAACACTGGCAAAATGGGCGAAATTTGAAAGATAAATTTGAGTAAAACAACACTATAACAGATTCAATTCAAAATGGGCGAGGAATTGGAACAGAACAAGTATCACCTTGGCAAAGCTCTTCGTTCATGTTTTGATCAAAACTTCAAACTTAGTGAGCAATGTAGCCGGAAAAATCATACAATTTAAAATTGGTCGTGACTGAGAGCAGAAAACAAAAATTTAAGTCCAATTTTCAAACGAAAAGGAAAAATTGGCATAATTGCGGAAGCAAAGAGCTCGATAATTAACTCACCATCGATATGGAACCTGACGGATTGGTAAGAATCTACAAGATTACATTCAAAACTTCTGGATTGCATTTGAAAATGCTCTTTAATTATTTGCCAAAATTCCATTAAGCACCAACTGTAAAATCATATCGTATACCTAATTAAGAAAAAGTAGCACGAACGCAAGAAAAGTAAATCGCATCCCGGCGGCGATCAAGAGGACGGAAGGGAAAGAGAGAGAAATGTGGAGAAGGAAGAAGGTTTTAAGTAGGGTAAATCAGAACCGTTGGATCAAATAATAGATCTAACGGTAAAAAAGTGGTAGTCAAAAGGTAATAAGATTAAGAGGTAGTAAGAATATTCTATCTCTAATTTATAAGCTTTTTTTGTTTAATATCTTGAGAAGGATGAGTCAGCTTTGTCCCAAAGAAAAAGAAAAAAAAAGAATGATAAGTTAGCATTTAGCAATTAAAATCACATAGGATAATGAAATAATAAAATATGTACCAAGATGAAGGGAAAAATTTCATAAAGCTGCTTGAAATAGGAAAATTCTAAATCATGTTATTAAATTCAATAAATCTTTAATTAAATTATTGACCTAATTTAGGATTTTAAAATATAAACAAAATGATTTTAGTGCCTTCTCTTAGTCTCCCATCTCCTCTTGAAAGACTTTCATGGCTCTATAACTTTTTTTTTTCAATAAGTATACATTAATATATAATAAAATAAATTATGATTCACTTGAATACAAGAAATTTTTTGTGTTCTGGAAGTATCATCAAGAACAATTCAAGTAAAAAAAAAAAAAAGGAAAATATAACCCCCAATATTAATTAAATGATTTTTAGTTTGATATTAGGAAAAAAATTATTTTTGACTTGAGTTTTTCTTTTGACGAGAAGAAAATCAAACTACGTTAATAAAAAATTCTTACTTGTACCAACAAACTGTTAGTTGAGATGATAAGAGGTGTAACGCAGAGAATATAAATTTAAATTTCGGGAAATGCATTTATTAAGAGAGATGAAAACCTTCTGCGATTTAAGCCTTGAAATGGAAAACCCTTACAATATAATTGTTACGAGCTCATATGTAAGGCCCATTTATTATATGACCCAACAAGGGGCAATCTAGGTTGTAATCTATCCATAATCAAACAAGATATTAATCCAAGATTTTTACCTAGATATGATAGCATATCATATAGGCTTGAAGGCAAAAAAGCCCATAATCTCAAACCCTACAAGTATAAGAGGTAAACCCTATATGTATGACAATTCTCTCTCGATTACTATTCTGTCGTCGCTCTGCACACATACCACCCCCTTTTGGCAAAAGCTATTAGTTTCTATTCGTGCACAATGATCTACTATACTCATGGGTATCTAATCCATAGATACCTAGGAGAGAGTTATTTTGATCCTACATTAACTTACTAGTCCAACTGTAACATCACAGCACCTCACTCTTGATATTGTCCGCTTTGGGCCCAACGCCCCTCACGGCTTTAAAACGCATCAAGAGGGGGAGGTATCCAGACCCTTATAAGGCGTCTTACGTTCCCCTCCCCGGCCGATGTGGAACATGACACTCCACCCACCTTTGGGCCCAACGTCCTCGCTGGCTCATCAACCTACATCGACCCGAGTCTGGCTCTGATACCTCCCCGGCCGATGTGGGACATGACACTCTAAAAACAATGACACCTCTTACTTTATACATATACACATATGATGTCTTTATTTTATTTTATTTTGTAATTAATTTATCTTATTTTATAATTGTTTTATTTTGTAATCAATTTATTTTATTTCAATTTATATTCAATTATTTATCTATTTATTTATTTCTGTTTTACTTTATTTCATTTTACCCTCATTTAGTTAGGATTACCAGCTGTTGCTGGTGTCTGTGTTTCTGGGCTGCGATGATCCTTCGGGGGAGCAGAATTTCAGTGAACAGGTTTCAAAGATTGGGGCTAGCAGTGAGAAGTGAGGAAGACGTCAAATTTTAAATTTTGATTTCATTTTATTTTTATTTTGTTTTGGTTTTGCATAAAACATTTCCATTTAGATTTGGATTTATTTAATGTAGTTAGTAGCCTTGCACTTGTCCCACACAAGTGCGGCGGTAACACTCCCCGAATTTGGCTATTTTGGATTTTTAGTTATTATTTATGAAAAAAACCATCGAAGTTGTATGTTATTTTAACTCTAGAAATTCGAGGGTGTTACACCAACGACTGGACATCTCTGTCAATCCAGACAAAACATTGGCGCCGTTTGTGGGGAATCGATAAATTTTGATTCCTGCAACCAAAGATAGTCAATACCAGAAGCAATAGTCAGATGCCCTTGCACGAGCACTTGCTTGAAAATCAACCGCAGCAGAATCAAGAACAGAAACCTGAAGATGTTCCAGATTATAACGCATGCATGTTAGTGAGGACATGTCAGATACAGCCTCCACCCCAATACTTTTGTATGTCCCTCATATTCAACAAGTTTCAAGCGCAGATCCGGATGCTTGCCTCATGCAAACCGATTTAGATTTTATACTAAGGCGAATGGACGAGATGGAGTAGCACAACAATCTCCAAAGGCGAGATGATATCAGAAGAATACAGTAGGATATAGATCGTCGTAATAGAACTTTATGGCGAGAAGAGATGCAAAGAATGCAGTTGGTGGAGGAGCGCCTCAGATGAATCGAGATCCCGATTCATAATTATAATGCTAGTAACTTTACCTAGATTAGTGCCTTGGTTTCTGATTGAATTGATGCTAGAGGTCCTACTCGAGTCAATAACACTGAAAAAGAACTTGGATAATAAGGGCCGGTTCAAATTCCTAAAGTTGAGGGTTTAGGCCTCATGCTAAGGATAACCAACATGCTGAGGATAACCGGGACGGAGGAGATCGAAATCGGGATGTGGTGCCTCGAAGGCAAAATGCTCCTGGGACATATAAGAGGAAATATAGTAGGAGGCAATATAACAACAGTCCCTTTACTGATGAGATTGTGAATGCTCCCTACCCAGAATATTAATTCAGCCTTTTTGCTGAAGTACATGGAAGTTAGGATCCAAAAGTTCATATTGATACTTTCGATATGGACATGTATGTGAGGAGAATTGATGAGCCCATCAAGTCCTAGATATTTCCTACAACATTGACAAGAGCTACGCGAACATTGTTTCGCACCTTGTCTACAAATTCAATCCGTAATTTAAAAGATTTGGGAGACAAGTTTTTCCTAAATTTTGCAACAAGCAAAAAACAATTGAAGTTTGAGTTTGCTCTGAGCAAGGTTAAGCAGCAATCGGGGGAAACGTTCCAAAAGTACTTGGACTGCTTTAAAAATGCCACGTTATAGGTGCATGGGTTGGAAGAAAATGTGCATGTGTACTTAATCGTAGTCGACTTGGATGGTTCATCTCGGATGGCAAAGTCAATTTATAAGGACCCCATCAAGACCTTGGTGGAGTTTAGAACTCGGTCAAAGAAATATCTAAAGCTGGAGCAAATGGAAATAGAAAATGCTGCGGGTAAGGAAAAAAAAAGGAGTCTACTACCAAAAGGAAAAGAACAACCACGAAATCAAAAGCAAGATTTCCGCAAAAGAAACCCAAACAACAAATTTCAAGGCAGGAAGTATGAAGCAAAATACAAAAAATATACTCCCTTAAACACTCCACAGTCTCAAATTTGGAGAGAGGTAGTGATGACTGAGATGAAAAAAGCGGAACAACCTCAACCACTTTACAATAAAGCGTGTGTAGATCAATCCCAGTTCTGTGCATTTCATAATGGACCAAGACACACTACTGATCAGTGCTGGGATCTCAGAGATGCTATGGAAAAGTTTATCCAAAAGGGTAAATTACGACAATACGCCATAAAAACCCAAGGATGGAAGAATAATAAGCACAACCAAGGAGGTCGTTGTAAGAGCCCAGTTCCTGAAAGGAAAAAAAGGGATGAAAAGCAGAAGAAAACAGATAGTGAGGAAGATGAAATTGAAGAAGCTGAATTTGATTGAAAAGTTATTAGTGGAGCTCTTGGAGGAGGGGGAGATACAGTAAGCTAGAGGAGAAAGTACTTAAGGGAGGTCCTTTTAGTAAAGGATCGGCCGAAGTTTAAAGAAGACTCCAGCAAACCGGAACCTCCTTTATTGTTTTTCACTAAAGAAGATTTGAAAGATGTAGTCCCGAGTCATGAAGATAGTTTGGTGATTACAAGAACGTTAGTGAATTGCCAGGTTAAGAAGATTTTTATAGATGCTGGAAGCTATGTTGATATTATCCTCTGGGATGCTTTCAAAAGAATGAATCTCGATCAAGAAGATTTAAAGTTGTGCAAGACAACCTTCATTGGTTTTAATAGGAAACACACTCCTCCCAAGGGGTATATTGACCTCAGATTAACACTGGGAACAAAGGAAGCATTCAAGTCAAAACGAGTAAGGTTCATTGTTGCTGATTTTCCATCTCTGTATAATATAATCTTGGGGAAGCCAACTATTCATAACTGGGATATACTAGTTTCCACCAAGCATCATAAGTTGAAGATGGTAAGTAACAAGAATAAAATTGTTACTATTAATAGAGACCAGAAAGAATCTCACCAATGCTATTTTGAAGCATGAAAGAAGGTGAAGGCAAGCCTTCCTCCCCACCTCAAATTCACGAAGGAGATAAGAGTGCGAGTAAGGGTAAAAAGAGTCAACAAAGTAAGTCAGTAAATATGGTGGAGTTAGACATGTGAGAAGAAGCTGAGATCCTTAGACAAGAGCCAGAAGGTGAGTTGGAGAATCTTGTGTTGGGTAATGAGCCCTGGCAAGTCACGAGAGTGGGCAAAATAATGAACCCGGAGGTTAGAAATGGGTTGGAAGATTTCTTGAAAAAGAACCCGATGTTTTGGCATGAAAGTCACCCGAGATACCCATAATTGATCCTAAATTTTGTTATCATGAATTGAAAATGTATCCGGAATCAGTCCTAGTGTCACAGAAGAAAAGGAAACTTGGCCTAGAAAGGAGATAGACTCTGGAAGAGCATGTTAAAGAATTGCTGGATGCCGGATTCATACAAGAAATATAGTATACCAATTGGTTATCCAATATGGTTATGGTGAAGAAACCAAATGGAAAGTGGAGAGTATGCACGAATTATACTGATTTAAATAAAGTGTCCTAAGGATTCCTATCGATGCCCAATATTAATCAGCTAGTGGACAACTCATCTGGTTTTCAACTGCTATCCTTCATGGATGCGTATTCCGAATATAATCAAATAGCAATGTACCCAGAGGATCAATAGAAGACAACCTTCATTACCGAGAAGGCTAACTATTATTATAATGTGATGCCGTTTGGGTTGAAAAACACAGGGGCTACATATCAAAGGATGATAAACAAAGTGTTTGAAGATCAGCTTAGAAAGAACATAGAAGTGTATATTAATGACATGATTATCAAGTCAGCTGACCATGCAAGTCACATTCGAGATTTAGAGCAAACTTTTGACAAGCTGAGAGCTTATCAAATCCGGCTAAACCCGGCCAAATGTGCTTTTGGAATCCTGGTTGGAAAGTTCTTAGGATTTTTGTTAACAAACAAAGGGATTGAAGCTAATCCAGATAAATGCAAAGTTGTCTTGGATATAAAGGCTCCCAAAAACAAGAAAGAAGTCCAGTAATTGACAGGAAGATTACCATTTTGTAACATCCCAAATTTCTAACAATTATAATAACATAAAATTACAATAATTTTTATAAATAATTACTGAAATTCAAAATAACCAAATTTAGAAAGTGTTACCACTGCACTTGTACTGGAACAAGTGCGGTGCTAACTTATTACATTAACATAAATCCAAACCTAAACAAAAATGTTGTATTCAAAGCATAAAATAAAAGGGAACTAGTTAGAATTAGCTAAATGTTCTTCCTTACTTCTTACTACTAGTCCCAACCATTGACACCTGTTTCACTGAAATTCTACTCCCCGAAGAATCATCGTAGCCCATGAACACAAATATCAACAAAGCTGGTAATCCTAATAAAACAAAGATAATATAGAGAAAAAAATAAAATATTTACATAATAAAAATATCATATATATATATATATATATATATATATATATATATATATATATAATATAAAAATATGTCAGTTTCGTTATTCTTTATGAAGTTTACTTAGTAGGAAGAGAACCATGGTAGATCCGGATATTTTGCCAGTCTACCCTGTGACCCGGAAACCTGCCAGTCACATATCATCAAATTGGCCATAAAACATTTCTTTCTAGTGTGCACACATCTTCCCAAAGTTGTTACTAGTATCTCGGAAACCCTGCCAGACATCACTTTGGGAAGAACGGATACTATCGGTTCACATCACATAATATTTTGAAGGCATAAAGTCTAAGGATTGTGTTCATCACTTTAGGAGGTACCATCCCAAAGTTATTCTCCCACTGCTAAATTATTTTAAATACACTCATAATAAAATTCTTAAATTATTTCTATGCACTATAGTGCCCAAATTGAATTTATTAATATTTTGTACTTATTTAATTATCTTTCCTACACTTTTCTATTATTTAATTAACTATAGGATAAAAGGATATTTTAATCATAAAATCTATTCATGTCCTATTTTATTGTGAGGAGATATTATATGAAGAAGGAAATAAAAAGGAATAAAATAATATAGCATTGCACAGGCGCACAGCTAGCATCTATATTAATATAGTATATTATATTATCTATAATATATTACAATTAATGAAAAGAAGACGTCAACCCCACACGAAGCAATTGTCATGGATGTTAGTTATGGAAGAGGTATTATTGTGATAATGTAATATCTAATAAAAGAGGGATTGGTGCCGCAAGCTACGCACAGGACGGAACAGTTGCAATTGAGAGAATTGAAAGATGTAGTCGAGACGCACAAGCATATTGGTGACTTTGCAAAAAGCTACTCACGCAAAACAAGAAAAGAAATATATATGTATTTAATTACCAAAGGCCAAAACACCAAAAGCAAAACGTACTAGTATCTTATGTTTAATGGCATATGACTTTTTGCAAAAGGTTACTCACGCAAAACGAGTAAAAGAAATATGTGTATTCAATTACCAAGACTGAAACACCCAAGGCAAAACACACATAATCAATAACTAAGGCTATTCAAAATCAACCAGAATCATATCATAAGAAGAAAACAACTTTCTCATAGAGGAAGGCAAACACAAGATTTATAGTTCCGAATGGAAATCACGAGAAAGAATGAGACAACGGTTTTAGGGATTAAAAAAGAATTATGACATGTAGCAATGGATTTCTATTGTTCTAGGGATTAGGATTATCTGGTCTCCGCTTGGCTAACCCTTAGAAGAATAATTGACGCAGGGTACGAAAATAGAAAGTAGTATACGAGAAGAGAAGTATTGAGCATTTGCTAAGGTTAGGTGGCTGGACCTCAGTTTATAATTAAAAATTACGGTTTAGCTATGTGCTGGGTGTTGGAAATTATGCCCTAGAGGCAAATCATAGTACTTTGAACATTAACGTCATTTAAAGTATTCTCCATTTCATTATCATTTCATTTGCATGTTTATAGTGATAACTGTATCCTTGGATGTATCTTATAGATTATCCTAAATGTGAAACGATCACTGTTTAATTAACTAATTAATCACATAATTTATCAGAGTTATCACTTAATAAGAGTTAAACAGTAAATAAAATTTTTTGCGGAATTAAATTTTTTTTTTCAAATATGCCAAAGTATGCATGATAAGCTCTAATGTGTGGCAATATACAGTCATCCAAAACATACAACAAAAGAACAGAAGTCCTACTCTTAGCACAATAGACTAAACTTCTGTTTGATTCCCTGAAGGACCTGGACCGAACTGGTCACTTGGGAAAAACTTTGTAACCATCAGTTCAGCTAATTATGAATATTAACATGTGCTAGTGAGGTGTCTAGTGGATTAAAACAGTGCAATTCAAATTAAAATAAATCATCAATATCCTCTCTATATAATGTCACATTATCATAATGAATCATGATTGAGTGTTACAAATCTTTTTGAATTCAATACCCATTATACCTCCCTTTAATCCAACTGAACCGCCTTACTTCTTCCGACTAGACCCATGGGCTAAGTTACACCTATGTTACTGGTTACTCCAAAAGCTCACTGGTCAAGTGATGAGGACCGGCCAAAATCCTCAGAGCACCTGCCCTAGACCATGAGTCTTTTCCCCACTTCACCCTAGTGAGGTGTCGTAAGCCCTCTTGAACTGATGGGCTAGTCCCTCATTGAACCGGTGGGACAATGAAAATCGTAAGTCCTCTTGAATTGTTGGGCTAGTCCCTCATTGAACCGTTGGGACAATAAAAGTCGTAAGCCCTCTTGAACTGTTGGGCTAGTCCCTTATTGAACCGTTGGGACAATAAAAGTCGTAAGCCCTCGTGCACCAATGGAGGTATCACCACGTGGTGGAATAACAACTTCTCCATTTCTTCCCAATTCAACCCTTTTCTAACTATCATCACATATCATAATATCTCAATTTCCAATATATTTCATAATTCAAATCATAAAGTTCCACAAGGAAATTTCTACTCAAATATTCATAATTAATTTGCAAAATATTCATAATCAATTCAAAAAAATACTCAGAGGCTACATATTAATAACATAATAAGTGGAAAGTGGTTACCTCTCGTCGAAGCTAACTAATTCACACGGCTCCTAATCCGAAAGCTCAACACTCTCCAAACAAAATCAATCTATCACAGACAATTTACTATCCGTTAATAATTCTTTAAAACGCTACATATTAAAACAACAATTTGATGATTGAAGTATTGTAAGAGAATATGACTTTATAATGCTAATATGTCACAGAAATATAGCACAAACAACCATACACTATAACTGTTTTTTTTTTTTGAAGATAACAACAAGCATGACCTTTAAAATGCAGCAGTAAATAGCTCAATAAGCAATCATACAATTCAAAAAAGATCTGTTTTACATTTTTGTGAGGAAGAAACGCAAAACAATGGAACTCAGACTGACCGGTGATGAGCACATAGTAGAGCCAAGGGCAAGCTTTTCACATTTTGGGTTCATGAGTTATGGCAATAACAATACTTGGGGATTAGGATCAAAGAGGGGAAGCCACAATCCCATTCTAATTGTTAAGGGGATCATTAGTAGAGGTGGAAACGGACCAGATCAAGCCAAGCTTCGCCCTTAACAGGACTGGCTTGTTTTGCAACAAGGTGGCATGAGTGTGGCCTGTTCCAGGCCTTTTCTTCGGCCTAAGACTGGGTTGTATACAGCCTTGGCCTAGCCTATGGTCTATTAAGGAGGCCTATATTTTTAAAACTTTTTAACAGGCCTACTTTAAACCAGATGAAAACAAGCCGAATTACATAAATTGATATTAATGATCTAAAATACATCAATAAATATAAAACCAAATACAACAACATAATGATTTTCATTACAAGTTCACTAATTTAAACGAAATCAATGTCACATATCCATATGTTAACAATCATTATGTCATCAAATATTCAATAAGTAATAAAAAATTTTGCCACAATCTTTACAAGTTATCAATAATGCAACTCATTCCCCTAACTTTGCGCAATACACGGAGAACATGTCTAGTTTATGGTAAAGTCCACTCCTAACATGCTGTGTTTCCTTCTACTATTGGTTTCGTCACAGAATATTTAGTGCTAATCAGCAATATCAGTCCAAATCAACATTAAAGTTGAACAATGTACTACTATAATTTGCATATAGATAACTTCAACAAGACTCAGAAACACTGTCTCTTGATTAACATGACGCAGAAGTTTGTTTGCCTTGCTGGCTCAATGAATCAAATCAACACCTTAGCGTTTCCTACAATATACTTAGAACAAGATTTAAAATCATTGATTCATGAAAGGCAGTGACTCAACAGAAAGCTCAGAAAGGCAGTGACTCAACAGAAAGCTCAAAGGCAGTGACTCCACAGAGAGGCGGTGACTCAACAGAAAGCTCAGAAAGGCTGCGTTACATTCTCAGTCACACGTTCTGCTAATAACTTGCAACTAATTAACAAAGTGATGCTATTGGTAGAGTAGATGAGACTCACCATTTATGTGAACAAATCAACCAAGCATCTTAAGCACAAGATATCCACTCTTTGAATATCAGTATTGGGCTTTACTCAAATCAAACCCACTCTTAATTAAAAGCTACAGACAATGAACATTACAAAACAGTGGAACCAACCAAGCCTGTCTAATTTGACCAAAAAAAAAAACCAAACCTGTCTAAGAAAAATCAGCAAACAAAAATACAGATAATCAAGAAAGAAGTCTACTACAGTCAACATTAAAAGTATATCAATAGATAGGGGCATATATATAAAGGGATGAAAGCTAAAGAAAACAAGGAAAATGGTGCTTACAAAATAGGAGGAGGCAAAAAAGTGCAAAAAAATTGAAACATTCAGTAACTTAAGGACACCAAAGACACGATTGTCAGTTGTGGAAGAAACAGAGCAAAGGACAAGGAAGAGGGAAGGAAAGTAAAAGATAAAGCAGCCAGCCAGCCAATATTGAGACTTCCAACAAATTTCATACATTCAGAATCAAAGAAACTGAGAAATAAAAGATTGCTTAAACAAACAAATTGCTAAAGCTGAGAATCGAAGAAACTGAGAAATAACAGATTGCATAAACAAACAGATTGCTAAAGCTGAGAATCGAAGAAACTAAGAAATAACAGATTGTTTAAACAAACAGACTGCTAAAGCTAAGAATCGAAGAAACTAAAGCTGAGTAGAGCCAGAAACTTAAACAAAGTTTCATGAGTTTTGAAGAAATAACAAATCGAAGAAACTGAGAATGCAGGCGAAGAGAAGCAAATACTAACCAGGCCTGGAGATCTGCTGATGATTCCCCTCCAAGGAAGAGAGCGTTCAAGTCGTGACTCGGCGAGAGGACTTGTCGGAGTGAGAGAGCACTGAACGAAGAAGAGGCATGAACCAGCAGAAGAAAATGCTTACCAACGGCAACGGTCGACTAAGAGAGCACAGACCGATAGGGAGGGGAGGGAAGATTGCTGCGTTAGCGTTTTCTCTCAGAATCTCGTCCAGACCGTTAAGGGAGGGAGAGATAGAGAGATGCTCGAATAGAAGTTCGTTCTCGTTTTTTGAATGTGGTGTGAGCGCAGAGCGCACTAGACATTAGACATTACTATTATTCTCATTTCTGTGTGATTGAAAAATATTATTTACGTAGTAGTACCGATGAATACTCTAAAGTATACTTTTAAGATCTTAAAAGAAATTCCAAGACTACTATTTTTTTCAGTACTTTTAAAGACTAATTCAGTATTTGAGCAAAAAAAAAGACCAATTCAGTATCTTAAAATAATTTTTATACTATTAGTCAGTAACCTGAAATATTTTTTCAATATCCTGAAAAAAAATTCTAAGATCATGAAGTATTTTTTCAGTACCCTGAAATATTTTTTCAAGATCTTAAAATAATTTTTTAAGATTATGAAGTATGTTTTCAATACCTAAAGTATTTTTTTAGTACCAATGAGTATTTTGAAGTATTTTTTAGTACCATTCGGTACCTTAATATTTTTTCAAGATATTTCAAGGTACCGACCGGTACTAAAAAGATATTTCAGGATACTAACTCGTACTGAAAAAATACTTCCCAATCTTGAAAAAAAATTTAGGATTTTGAAAAAATACTTCTAGTACTGACTGATACAAAATATTCAAGATGGTGAATACTATTTTTCATGAGAGCAATAGCAATGTCTAATGCGCTCACAACACAGTTTAAAAACAAAGACCATCTTCATTCGGGAGAGATGGGATAACTCATTGAGATTCTAGCATCTCTCTATTTCTCCCTCCCACAATGGTCTTGATGAGATTCTGAGGGAAAACGCTTCTGAGATAATTCGCTCCCCGGACTATCAAACTGCCTGAGGTGAGAGAAGCGACCGAACACAGAATCGAAGAAACGAAGGTTAGGTTTTTTTCGTGAGAGGAGAGACTGAACACATAATCAAAGAAACAAAGGTTGGGAGTTTTGGTGAGAGGAGTGGCCAAACACTGAACGAGGAAGCAACGAAGGTTAGTTTTATTTTGAAAGAAGAATTGAAAATCAACGTTTCAAAAGAATAATTACAATCTTACAATTTTATTTTTATAACAGGCCGGCTTGACATAATGAAAAGATTTATTGGTAGGCTTAAGCTTAATCTATTAAGAAAAACAGATCTTGGACTGATGTTTAACTTGATAGGCTAGGCCTGATCAAGCTTCGGACAAGCCAGGCCTGAGGCTATTGACAGGTCAATAATTCATTTCGGCTCAACTTCATAAGTGAGATAGATTATCCTAAACATCAATATATTCATGCTCAATGGCATGTTCGGGGTCTAGTTGATATTTTTTTAGTTGTAATATATGGAAAACATTATAAAGCTTGCTTAGATTTAGGGTTAGAGTTATACAGTATGCCACTGGTCCAATTCTCGCCAATATTTTCAAAATGATCAATATACCTAAGACTTAGTTTCTTTGTTTTCATTGTCCTATCAATACCTGTGATTGGTGAAACCTTCAAGAATACATGTTCACCAACCTCAATTTCTAAATGTCTCCTCTTATCGGCATAGTTTTTTTATTTACTTGCAAGGAGTTTTTTTCTTATAACATTTATCTTCTTTGTGGTTTGATCAACCAAATCTAGCTCGTAGAATCTCCTTTCAGCCAATTCAATCCTAGGTGATTGACATTTGCTTCTGTATGATACTTCATATGCAGCCATCTGAATGCTCGCATGATAATTATTTTTGTAAGCAAACTTAGTCGATAGAAGGAAATAATCTCAACTTTACTTAAAATCTAGTATGCACGCTCTCAATATATCTTCTTGAATCATATTATATCTACTAAGGAATATCTGCTTAGATAAATTTAAATCTCAATCCTTCAACTAACTTTTGTTTTTGGATTATTAGAACTACCACCTGTACTATTTTTTTCGACTTAAAGCGTTAGGTATGACATTTATCTTCCTTGGATATGGTATTTGATTTCAAAATCATAACCTTTTATTTGCTTCATTCATATCCATTGTCTCATATATTCAACTCCTTGTGATCTTACAAGTATTTAACTAATAGCCATTGTAACTTGATCAATTACACCCATTGATCCAAATAAAACATTTATATATCCAACCAATCTATTACAATAATTTTTTGAGCCAAAAAAACAAATCTATTACAATAATTCTCATCACACAATAAGGGATTAAAACAACCCATCAAGGGATGAATCCTAGAGACAAATCACAAAAACCATAATCATCAATTAATTTCTTCTATATAAATCTATTTATCCTTTTCTATCTGCTGCACTCATATGCTGAGAGCTCTCCCACAGTGGCAGGATCGCCCTGGCTCAAGCAATCAAGTGGAGGAATGGTCGCGGTCTCTTGAATCCCATACGCGTTCCAGCAATATGGAACGTCCAGAAGCTGCCCTTCGTACGGCCATAGCTCAACCTCTGATAGCGTCAGATTGGTGCAAGCGATGGTGTCGCTGCAAGCGAAATGAATCGGAGGCGTACGCACGTCGTAGGTGCCCTTGATGCTCCTGTACGACACGTCGTTTACGTGCACCGCCGACGTCTGATTCCGGCATTCCTTGGATGAGCAGTAGTATTGATCTATGATGATGCAGTTCAGGACGTTGTCCATTTGAATGTTCTCGAATCTTAGCCCCGTCACTGATCCCATCCCTCCTTGCCATGTCTTGATTCGAAGCCCATTGTCTGATTCCCTTATGATTGAGTTTCTTACGGTTAGGTTTGTCACACATGCCTGCGAATTGTGCACTCCCAAGCTTCCAATACTGCACAAAGAAAGACTCAGATTCCATAACCTCTTCGAGTGTTTATATTATCAAGTTCCTAATGCATTTTTATATCATTTTAGGTTTTATTTTATTTGTTCTGGCTCTTTCTGATTGCTCCAATGTTTTACCAAAAGATGCTACCTGATTTGGAGCATTCCAACTGTTGAAGAGATAGGTCAGAAGCAGAGAAAAGAAAAAGCAACATTCATCTTTGAACATTGATCATGGTCTTTACGCAAATTGAAAGTGAATTTTGCAGTCATCATGGTCACATCATTTTTCTTTTTTGAAAATTAACTGTTTGAAACAAGATTCTTTTTTGTACGTGCTTTAATAGGTTGAGAGGTAAAACTACGATTTAACTCTCTTGTGAATAAGAAAGAGGGAAGGTACCTGATCCCGTGGCTTGGGCCACATGTGACGCCCTCTATGTTCACATTTGAGCACCCAGGTCCAATTGAAATGCAATCATCACCTGTCCAAATCATTATAGTTTTTTTGAAACCACATATCTGAAGATGAATAGGAACACAGAACTAAACTGGCATATGTGGTGTTTGAAACGTTGTTTTTTTGTGTACCATTGCTAATCATGGAGTTGTATATTCCTACAGTGTCGCTGTTCTCTACGTGGATTCCATCGGTGTTGGGGCTGAGTTTAGGCGAAGAGATAGACAGCTTATCAATTAGAACTCCTTGGCAACCATCGAACTTCATGTGGAACTGAGGACTATTTTGAATTCTTAGCCCAGTCACCTCCAAATTGGAGCTCATGAAGAACCTTATCATCTATGAACCAGAAGTTAAAAAAAAAAAAGAAAAAAGAAAAAAAAAGTGAGGAGCTTGGGTGAGAAAAAGATGGTTCCGAGGGAGAAACAAAGGGCACATAATCAATGATTGAGCTGAGAAGTTTACTCACTGCTGGGCTCTCACATGGTCCTGGCAACGTTCCCCCATTGGGACCCTGAAAGTCCATTTTCACTGGCATTTAGTGAAGTTTCAATTTCATTTCAACATCAATTAAATGCAGAATTCATCGGGGAAGGTACAGATTGCACATTTCAAGAAAATAAATTTTGTCCACCTTAAATACTAACATCAGTATTTATATGGGTTTCTCTCCTTTCAGGGGAAAAGTTAATAGAGGGATCAATGCCTTAATGACTTGACAGAATGATTAGATTACCCGGTGAGGTTTACAGGGAAGCTCCCACCATTGTTGTCCATTGCCTTCTATAATTCCAGTCCCATTGAAAGTCATTTGATCAAGCTTGTAAAACACAAGCCATTGGTTGCGACTATCCTCTTTCGGCCACGTATCTGGTCCTTCTGGAGGCATAAGCACTCCATCCACCTGTTCACATTTCGCACATTAGTCTTTTTCTCATGAAATTTTCCAGACAAGTGATGTTTTGAAGAGATGAAAGAGTTCAATTGAACTGGCAAAGCTTACCTGAAACACGAGTCCGGGCTTGCAGGGACCAGAAAAGATAGTGGAAGTGATTTTGAATCGGTGATTTTCAGGAGCTAGAACCACCCCTGAATCTACTGCACAAGCTGCTTTCCATGTGGCCACAAAAGCGGCAGTGTCATCAGCGGCACCATCTCCGACCGCCCCAAAGGATGTGACGTCAAAAACAGAGCCGGAAGTGGAAAGCCCAGGATTATCAGGGTGTGGTTTAGAAGGAACACTAGGAGACTTGGAAGGAGGTGAATGACTATGAACAGGGCTTTTCTGCTTCTTTGGATGGTGGTTATGGTATCTTCCTTCTGCATTTCTCCAATTGTGGGTGAACAGAGTCATAGTAATGCAGAGAACAAGTAATGCACGAACGAGTTCCATGAGGAGGATGAGGTATGTTCTGTATACAAGCAAGAAAATTTCAGGTTTAGAAACCTGAAAGTATGAGAGAAAAAATGGTGAAGAGTAAAATAAAGGAGAAAGAAGAATGAGGATGGAATTATGGTCTAACTTGCTAAGTTTCAATTCATCCTCAAGCAGAGGCTCATATTTATGATTTAGAACATATAGATGGCTCATGAGCTAATTCTAAAAGCACATTATGACACGTGTCAACCTCTGGTTGATTAGAAGTGCCTCAACCCTCAACCTTTTGGAGGTTCTGTTGTTGCCTTGGCATGGTCACTTTTTGTTGTTCAAAGTGTTTTTTTTTTTTCTCAGGGAAGAAATGTTTTGTTTTATTTTTTCTCTGTTCAGTTTCTTTATAAACTGCTCTGTGGTCTTGTGTGGTTCGTGATATACAGAGCCTCGCTTCCATGTCCCTACATTGCTTTAATCTAAACATGTGATCTATAAAAACAATGAAAGAAAGAAAGAAATCTATATGTTTATAAATTTTATAAGAAGCCGTTTCATCTATAAATTATAAAAATATATAGCTGAATTCAAACCCTCTACAAAACACAGCGACGGCCCCCAGGATTTGATTTATCTCTAATTCTTTATATATAGTCTCGAGTTCAAAAAGTGTATTGAAGAGTTTATTAGTGTTGCATGCCCTCGAACGAATGGAGTTAGTATTCTTTAGAATATGTGAAAAGTTAAAACATTGAGTCAGAGAAAACAGAAATCCCTGCACGCTAGCAGACTCTATTCAAATGTTTATAAATTTCATTAAAAAAAGAAAAAAGAAAAAGAAAGATCGTATAATGTAAAGTGCGACTCATTTTAAACTTTAAACTTAATGCAAAACACTGATATCCATGACACTATTTGTTTTTTTTTTTTAAATTTTATACACACACACACACACACAGAGCTGAGGAGTTGAGTGAGTTGCATGATTATTAAATGGTTTCATAAATTCTTTATGGAATATTGATTTTTACGAAGTAAAAAAAAAAAAATCCATGCATGCTCGTTTATTTTCTGTTAATCTTCTTATAAATTTCATCACATGGCTATGATTTAGATATTTAAAAAATAATAATTACCCCGTTGGGGATATACCCAAGAAATTATATATATATATATATATATATATATATATATATATAATATCATGGCACACTGATTAATATATGACGTGGAAGCTGGAAAGATGATTTTTTTTTTTTTCAATTATCTTTAGAAACTTCAAGTATATGCATATAGACGAATACATACTAACAAATACAATAAATACATAGCAGTGTTCTTCCAAATATTGGGAAAGATCGATTTTTTTCCTTACAGTGAATAAAAATAATGAGTAAAGACAGAGTATTTTTGACCTCTTTCTGAAAAGGGAAAGATTAATTTCTGCAGAAGAAGCTAAACATGTAATTGTATTTTTCTGGGAGGGGGAAGAAATAGAAGCCATATAAAAAAAATGTCTGTGTGTATATTTATATTAATAACAAAACCACACTATACAATAATCATTCTACGCCAAAGCATTAATCACAATCAGTTAAACTATCAGTGCTCACTGCTCCTATAAATGATAATAATACGTGCGTACGGGTCTAGTAATTATGATTTATGAGGATATATATGAAGCACGTGAGCATACCAAACGGTCGAGAGGCAATAACATTCATGATCACTTTAGTTTGGGAAAAGTGGGGATCGTGGAGTCTGGGTGGCGTATAAAGAAGAGTAGAAGAAGTTCTAAGAAGAGAGAGAGAGAGAGGAGGAGAAGTGATAATTTTATAATATCACTTTCGTCTTATTTATAATTTACTTTCAACCAAAAAATTCAATTTTATTTATAAGTCATCTTTCAAGTGATAAATAACATTGTAATAATTTTATTCATATTAATTATGCTAATGAAAATAGAGAATGGATAAAAAGTCAAAAGATACACATTTATGAAAATGGTAAAGTTAAAAATGTACCCTATAATCTTGAGCTAACTATTTCTCTTTGTTATGTGTGATGTAGTTAAAAGAGACTCATAAATAGGTTTAGAGTGTTACATGACTTAAAAATTACGTTCATGTAAGTGAAAACAAAATGAGTCCACATACTTATCTTATATACTATAACTTACATGGGAAAAACAATTTTTACTGCTAATCCAAATAGATACAATGTAGGGGACAACCTAAGAAATGTTAGTGTAGTTTGTAAGTAGCTGGCTCATAACTTATAAAGTTATGAGTTTACATTTCACTGTCAATTTAGGAACCTCTTTAATAAATAATATGTAAATATCTCTGTAAATAATTTTACGAGTCAAGAGGCATGTCTTGACTAAAGATAAACCCCAACCAAAGCAATTTGCATTTGCATATAAAAGAAAATGTGTGATGGGTGTGAGAGTGAGAGAGAAGAATATCAATCTCGTGACTCTTGGTTGTTGGGTAGCTAGCTCCTTTCATGAATGGCCATAAAAGTAGCCAGGTCGGGACAATAGAATTGTTTATTCACGGGTCATCAACCCTTTTCATCAATATTTCAACAAAACCCAAAAATACAAACAAAAGCACCTTCCACAAATCCATGTGCAATATGCATGACGAGCATCACTGTATTTTTATTTTTTTATTTCACAAAACTAAAATTCAAAAATTTAAATTAAAGAGAAGCAGCAACAACTCATTTTCACAACAAGAGGACTAAGAATAATAGCCAGAGACTACTCACCGAATGATATATGTTTAATCTTGTGCCTATCCAAGAAGAACTTAGCTTAGCATTTGTGAATGAATACAGTGAACGACGTAAGATGTGTGTGTGGAAGAGGTGCGTTTTATAAACGAGGAAAATGGAAACTGTAGACGACGAGAGGCCATGAGCGTTTTGTCGTAATCTGTCACGTGGGGACTCTCACGGGCGAAATCTCTGGTGGGGCTTTTTTCACTTTACGTGATCTCAGGCTCAGAGGCGATGCCTGTGTTTGTGGCTCCTAGAGATGACACGTCGGATGGCCTTCACCCACGCGCCAAGAGATTGATTATTTTCCTTCATATGTGGGTCCCCTTATAATTAACCACTTTGAACGGTTATAAATTTTGTTTCTCACGTTAACTCTACATGTGAGGTTTTAACCCACCCATTTGGGTGCTAATCAAAGTTATGCATACCTAAACCTCATCAGATTTAAGTTGTTGAAATTTGATCGAGACAATTCAAGATCTGATACTTTTTGGCCGATAATTTTTAAGTAAAAAAATCATTTTTTTAATATTACTTCCAATCCTAAATATAAGATATAATTTATAGTACAATTTATACTATAAACTATGTCATATATTTAGAAGCGGTAGAATAATAGTTAAGAGGTCATATTTGTTTTAATTGTATATCTATTAGAATAATTGTTATGCCCCTCATTGGTTAGAGAGAGAAATGAAAAACGTCTTATAAGGGTCTGGATACCTCCCTCTCTCGACGTATTATAAAGCCGTGACAGACAATGGCCCCCAAACAGACAATATCTAAAGTATGACGTTGGGATGTTACAATAACTCTTTGAAAGAATGAAAAATAAATAAATGATGAGATTTAGATGTTTATCAAATTGATGAGCAACAAAACTAACTAGAGCAAGTGTTACAATGACCCTTTGAAAGAATGAAAAATAAATAAATTGGGATGTTACAATAACCCTTTGAAAAAATGAAAAATAAATAAATAAATAAATGATGAGGTTTAGATGTTTATCAAATTGATGAGCAACAAAACTAATTAGAGCAAGTGTCACAATAACCCTTTGAAAGAATGAAAAATAAATAAATAAATGATGAGGTTTATCAAATTGATGAGCAACAAAAGTGGGTCAATTAGCAGCCCTTTCTTAATCATTTTTAAATATTAAAAAACAATATATTCTCATCAGAATGTGTACATGTGAATGTGTATTTTGTTTTAAATACATTGAATTCGGAGAGGTTGTGAATCTTAAAGTTCAAACACAACATTTACCAATAATCACATGTAACACTATTAGGCTGAAAATCCAAGGCAGCTTACGTACTAAGATTGAGTTCAGACGAAGGGATGGGATGAAGGAGGGACGCTTGTATATGTTGGCAAGTCACGAGATAGTGTTTGTTTGTGTGTGGACTGGTCACGGGTGATATAAGTGAAATGAGATTAAAAAGTTGATTAAAATATTATTTAAATGGTTGGTAGAAAGAATTATAATAACTATTTTTATAAATGGCTTTGTTATAGGATTCTGAATTCAAAAAGGCTAGTGGTTCGTATGGGAGGCATGTTATTATTTTTTTTAAGCTCATAATGTTTTGGCGTTTATTTGCCTACCTCATCCCCGTAAATATTGGAGTCGTTTATTATAAAATATAGACACCAATTATTAACTCTTTGAAGAAGTCTGTGGTTGGGTTTATGTTTCTCTTATTGTCTTTTTTCATCATTCCTTTTCATTTATAAATGGGGTAAGTAATAAATCTCCCTTGAAAATATACATTGAGTCTAAAAATATAGCAATATTACAGTTTTTCGTTAAAAAACTAATATTTACTATTAAAAATTTGACATTGACGGTTAACTTTTTAATCTGTTAACTTTTTAATGGAAAAAGACAACATTGCTACGTCTTTAGACTTCCGGGGCAACATTGAACCAAAAAAAAACTTCTAAAGCAACATTACTCTTGGTATGTACTTTCGGGGCAGATTGCTACTTAATCCTTTATAAATTATGTTTGTCTAATTAATATAAAATGTTATAATACTACTTTGACTTTTCCCTCCTCTTTTCAATCAATAACACAGATAAGCTCATGAGAAAAATAAATCATGAGAGAATCTGCTTCTAGTTTCAAAGCCTAATCAAACTTTTTACCCCATTCATCAGTACACCAAAACTACAAAAGGTTGATGTTATTGGGCATTTTACATCCCTTCCTAAGGCACTAAGGCCATGGGAAGTGTGATGGCATGAAAGTTCTCTTATAAGTGAAAGGTTACTAGTTAAATTCTGCTTATAATCCCAAGTTAATAGAGTCTGTTGTGAATATTGTGTGGGCATAAGTGTTAAAGAAACAAGCTCCATATTACTTGGGAGTGTGAGAGTACAAGTACAAGTCCATATATCATTACATATTATTTTAGATTAACAAATGGGATTAGAGGAGTATTGTGTCCATGGGCAGTAACACAACAACAGGTCATCAGGAAGCAGACATAGTTTTCAATCACCTTGTTGTAATCACAGCATAATATACATAGTTCATCTTGGTGGATTAGAGTTCAACCCAGTTATATGGGGTTGTTATGTAAATATGGATCCAAATAATGAATTTTTATCTTTATGATTTGAAATTCAAATCATGTAACTCGTTGTACATGAAATATGGGATTTATGGATCTCTTCTCACTGCTAATTGTGAATTTACCATATAAATGTGATTAGAGTCTAAATTGGTGCTTTGATCACATGTGAGCACTTGGCAAGTCAATGAATTATAGATACGCCCGAAATCCTTTATAAACAAAAGAAGAATATGTCAAATAAATGTAGTTTTAACTACTCGTATCATCTCAACAGTTTTTTCTATTAAAATTGTCTCTAAGCATACCTGTCAGGAAGAAAAAAAGTTGGGACTTGTTTCTTCTTTCAACTAGACTCCACCTAACCTCATTATAAGTTTGTATTGGTTAAAGGGTGATTATGATTTCAACTAACCATGAACTAATTATGGAGTTAATCTCACCACTACATGAGGTAATTGCCCTTGAAGAGAGTCCTCCTTATGTGTGCAAAACATATGCAACACCATATACTTGGAATTTGATTGACTCTCTAAAACACCCACACGAAATTGAAGCATCGATGTGGACTTTAATTACGTTACACAACAAATAAATCAAAGAGAGAAAGAGAAGATAACATTCTTATGAGAAAACCTTTTAAAGGGAAGAGAGCATTGTTTTGTGTGTCATCTTTTATATTATCTACTCACTCAATCTCACATTCTATATATAATGTACGTATAGTCATATAGTGTAATAGTTGTAATTTTCAAGTGTATGGTTACAAGAGAATGGACACTATTAAACCTTAAAGGGATATTTCTATTTATAAACTGATATCTTTCCATGATAATCTATCTTGAATTGGGTTTGAGCCCTAATCCATGAAGGATGAACTAATATATTCTAAGAGTTACAATAATATGACATCTTTAGACATAATCTAGAGAAACAGAACAAGCACTGCGTCAACCACCAAATAATTAACCACCAACAGACAGATTAATTAAACCCTAATACTTACAAACACCAAATGCCAATCACACATTACAATGAAACATAAGCATCAATCATTCATCAACCCACAAAATCTAAAATTCTCAGAAACTCACAACAACTGTACCACAACAGTCCTACACAACTGAATCAGCCCATTCCTTCGGTATTTATGAGATGTGCTATTCTTAAGGGTCCAATCTTCTTAATTAAGATGTTCATAAGAGAGGGTCATGGATTTATAATAACCCATTTCTTGGAGTTGGAGGCCCAATCCTCATTAAAGTCATAATTGCCAACAAATGCTCCAGTCACAAAATGATGCATTAACACTTTTTTATTATTATTTGATGACATTTTTGAAACGTTACAAAAGTCAGTGCTACCTAAGACATTATTAGCGCTTAAAAAATGCCATCTTATATGTAGGAAAGTGGTAACGCCTTTTAAAATAAATGCTGCCACTTCTTTGTTTTTTTTTTTAAAAAAAAAATTGATGATATGGTGGTACTTGTTTGAAGAAGTTTACTGTATCTCTTTTTAAAATAAAAAAGAAAGTGATAACATTTTCATGTGTATAATCAGGTTCTCATTTGTCCTATTTCCCCCCATAAATCAAACTCTGATTCATCCTCCAAAACATTATTGTATATAGGGGTGGAAACAGGCCAGAGGTCTGTGTCCTGACCTGTTAAAAGCCTGGTTAGGCCTGACCTATCGGGCTAAAATGTCAAACCAAAAACTCTTATAAGGTCTGTTTTCACTTAACAGGTCAGACCCAAGCCTAATAAGAGACATTTTAAGCCTATTAGATCGGCCTATTTATATTATTAGTATTAATTTATGTAATTTTGGCATATTTTTATCCTGTTTAAAGGAAGCCTGTTAGCTTAATTAATTAATTAAATAATAATAATAATATAAAAAAATTTAAAATTTAAAATTTAATTTTTTTTTTTAAAAGAAAACACGCCTCGTAACAGGCCACAAGTCAGGCTAGGCTTGTATACAGGCTAGGCTCAGGTCAAAAAATAGGCCTGTAACAAGCCATAGGTCAGTATGTTATAGAATAGGCTTGACTTGTTAAGAGTGAAGCTTGGCCTATTTCCACCCCTAATTGTATAGTATAAAATTAGATAGAGTATTAAATTTTTTAATAATAATTTTTTTTTTCAAATTTAAATTTTTATTTTCAATTATCACAATATATACAATTAATATGTATATATAGTATTTAATAAGATTCATCTCCTTTTTTTTATCATTTTCATCTTAATTGACTTTTGAATAATAATTCAAATGCTCTTCAGCTTGGAAAAAAGTCATTTATATCACCATCAATCCAAACACAAATCACATTTACAATATGAGTTTTATCCTATCTTACTTTTATAAAAATTAGATTGAAAATAAGTCACTTCTCCTTCGCTAATCTAAACAGGCACAATTAAACCTGCTGAAGATTATAGGAATAGCTTATAGGCACGAATGGAAGTGCCATCAAAGGATATATTTATGAATAATTGGATACATTTATAAAGTTGGCAGCATTAAAAGAGTGTACCTTTGACGTGGCATCACATTTCATGAACTTTCCTTATCAAAAGACTTCAATTGATCTGCACGGCAGCCAGCCTTCTCACCTTATGACACTGACTTTGCTTTTCCTCTAACAGAGTCACGTAGATCCAAGACTACAGAAGGATTTTTTATTGTGCATTCAGGCCTCTGAAATGTCAAGAGATCGCAGCTAATTAAAGCAGCAATATTTGCAGCATCCACAAGTTTTCTATTCCCGACAAAAGACTTTATAGAAATATCTCCAAACAACTCAACATTAATCAAAGTTTGAACTGTCTCTGTTAATTCACTAGTAACTTGTATGATGAAGAAATAGGGAATGCCAGATCTAACTTAAGAAATTATATTAGCTCATCGTCTATTTTCTATTACTAGTCTTTAATATATAAAACATAGTTATATAATTTGATTAGATGGATGATGTTAATTATGTTAGTTAATATTATATATATTTTATAAAACAATCTAGTTATCTTCTTTAATTGTCTTATTCTCTTTCCTCCTTGATTTTTTTCGAAGAAACATTAATAAAGATAAATTTGGAAAAGATTGCTAAATACAAAGAATATGTTTTATATCTAACATTAAGAAAACTCTCAAAATAAATTTTACAGTGCTCCCTCTGATCCTAACTATAAAACTCAATTGACTTTTTTTTAGAGGTTAAGAAAGCTATTTAAGTTACTTAGTGTCTGTTTGGATTCTCTCTTATTAGTTTCTCTTCTTCTTATAAGTAGAAGTTAAGCCAAACATGTTTTTACAAAAACTCTTATAATAAAAAGAGCTGTTTTTTCCCCTTACAATAATGAAGAAAAAAGCCAAAAACTAAAAGCTTATGAGAAGAGCTTTTTTTAAGGTTTTTTTTTGTTAAATTTTTTTTTATAAGCAACAAGATACTCAAACCGTCATGTTTTACGGCCGCTGCCCCACCACTGTTCCTGCAACCATGGTTTGTGTTCTATCTCAGCTTTTTCCTTAAAAGTAATCTTAATTGTTTGGCGTGAGACCTTTGCTTTTAGCTTTTAAGATAAAAAATTTATATAAATAAATTTATATAAATTTTAATTTTTTTTTAATTTTTTTTAAATTTTAGCTTAAAAATAGTTTTTAACTTAAAAAATAAAGGATCTAAACAGACTTTTAATATGCTTCATTGGATTATAAATTAGTTTAAAGAACAAATAAAAATAAAAATGATTTAAAATAATTTCATTAATTCTTATAAAAAAAGTCAAGACCGATTATGGTATTAATGATATATATTTAAATGTCCCAAACAGCTTCCTTGCAGAACAATAAGCATGAGATAAAATATATTTCATAATCAATTTTGGAACATGAGTGCAATTATCTGCAAAACGCGCCATCTTATTTTCATCAAGAAGATCCTATCACCTAAAACAAATCAGTCCATCTTATGTGGAGCCTATTTTGTTGGTTTCATCGTTAACAACGTAATGAACCAACCGCATCGGTAATCTTCATGGCCGGCACAAAAGAAGACGAAACACCTGATTATACCCTCCACGAAGAAAGGACACGAGTCCTGAACTTGCACGGCCAAACGTGATTCTCTTGGTCACTACGTCCAAACCAAACACACCATTATTTTTTTGGACAAAACCAAACACCAGTAATTGATAATGTGATAAAATACATGTTTGATTTTTTTTTTTTTGTTAATTTCTGAAACCAAATACACAGCTGCCATAATATTCTTTTTTTTCCCCCTGATATAACTATATGTTTGACATTTAACGTGAATTCAACAAGGCATATACTGAAATATGCGCATATAATAAATTCATCATAATTCATGTCATTTTGTTATAATTTTTCATATTTGATTTGATTTATTGCCTGGCCACAAATTTCTTGATTAATTTACTCAATCTTTACGAGTTATGCTATAATCTAGAGCTTTTCAGTTAAAATTTATCTCCCACAAATTGTATTTATTATTTATTATTTGTTTTTTTTTTGTTGCTAATAAGCAGCAACCTGGGAGTTTTACACATAATGATGCTATTTGGTATGAATTTAATAATTTACTTTACATTGATGGTTCGCAAATTGAATTAACTATTTATCAATATTAATTTTATAATTTATGAGAATATTCTAATAAATCTCTCATAACTTATAAGTACAACTTTTTGTTAATCTAATACATAGATCCCTCTAATTTGTAGAGGCAATCCAAAATTGTAGCCTATTTTGACAATAAAAGGGTTAACATGTTAATATAAAGTTGCAAATAGAATTTTCAACGATACATTGACAAAGTTATCATTTATTAAATTGTGTTATAAACTAGGTGATATGTTTAAGACTAGAGTTAATATATTTTAACCTTTTAAGAAATTTTCTGTCTTCATATCTACCACAGGACAACTACTACACTGTGTTTGGATAGGAAGAGGGAGGATTATTACTAAATTGCCATTTACAAGAAGAATAATAGTTTTTTTTAAAATATAATTATATAACATTTAAAAGTTTTCACGGGAAATTTAGTTAAAATAAGGTAAAAAATTTCTTCCTTCCCCTCATTTTTCTATCAAACCAAACACATACTTTTTCAACCCATATTGTCATATGATATTTTTTTGACCATCAGTGTACTCCTTATAATTACTTCTTAAAAATTCCCCCAAATAAATAAAATATAACTCATGATTAACTAGTAATAATACCTATTTTAGATGACATCTACATTTTTTTTTTCACATGATAGGATGAGAGCTAAATAACTACCCAAACACCTAAAATTACTACACAGCTAGTGAGAAGGACATGATAAAATTTTGTTCACAGAAAATATTGGCCCCTTGTAAATTTTCTTCTAGCTCTTAATTATAAAATTATTAAGGAAGGAATTTTTAAAACTTATAATTATAATTCGATTTCTAAATAAAAATAATGAGAAAAGGATCTAGTGCGATTTTTTTTTCGCTCGAATCTAGTGCGAATTGGACCACCACAACTCCCTTTTTGTCTGTTCCAGGTATTCAGAAAGATAGCTTCCTGTTCGACCCACGTATAAACTTGCGACTGACCGGGACCTATAAAAGCTCCCAGAAGCACTAAACTAATTCTGACATGACTTTCATGGCATATTTCCCCCCATTTAGGTTCTCAGGATCTTCACTCTCTAGCGATCGAGCTGTGTTCAAACCCTAATTCTCCATCGAAACTGCAACCTCGGTCCTCTCTTTTTCTGTCTACTATCTCGATGGCGAGTTTTCTACTTCGATCATCGTTAACTTGCGGATTGGTCGGACGATAATCTTATTGAGATCGTTCCGTATACATATTCGGTTCCGTTCTTCACCATGTTCGAAGCTCACGTAAGAATTTTGTTTAATTTTTATTTTTTAATAACCTGTCTTTGTGTAATCTTCTGTGTTGAAGTTATTGTTTGTCATGTCTCTGGTTCGCACAAATTGTCGTTGTTGCCTTCTTTTTTGTTCTTTTGGTATTAACTTCTGTATTATTTTTGCCAATTGTTCTGATAACAGGGTACTGCTAGGGTGGACATTGCCTCATTGCGTCTTTATTTGCACGATTTTCTCTCTTATCAGTTTTTATAAGTCGATAATTGCCTCATAGTTATTGCGGCATTTTTAAGTCTTACCATATCGTTACTTTTTAAAATTTAATCTTAAATTTTAATATTATCACTGCTATATGATTATATTGATATCTAGTGACTCATTCCCTTTGCTTAAGGGTCTGAACACATGATGTATTGACTGCTCTTTCTCCAGGTGCTGCATTTGCTTAGAAAATATTTGGGCGAATATGTACATGGGCTCTCAACGGAGGCGTTAAGAATAAGTGTTTGGAAAGGTTTGTCAAATGATAATTCCCAGCTTTCTGTCAAAAGCTTTTATTTTGTCTACTGAATACAAGCGTATACCATTAACAAAAAATGTTTTCCTGCCATGCCAGTGGTGTTTTTTTTTGGGGGGGTGTTGGGTGGGGGGGGGGTGGGTGGGTGTTGTCCTGGGCGACTTCCAGCTATTGGTGTCTGCTAACAGATGTTCTCAGGTCTGTTTAAAATCCTTAGCTTTAAGTTAAACTGAGACTATTGTACATAGTTTGTCAGGAAAACAAAACTTTATTGTCTGTGCTGTCTGGAGAATAGCGAAATTTCCCTCCCAAAATCAGGAAAGTTTTTTTATTGCAGAAATGAGAGTACTTTAAACTGTGCTTTTCTCATCAGAGTGGCACGATGCATTCTTTTCTATATTTTAGGAGGCTTCCTACCTTCTGTCATGCAAATCACTTTCTATCTCATGAAGTTCATTTTTCTTAACAAATGATTAGTTTTATTTACTTTTTTATACTTTCTTAATTTATATTTTATAGAAATGAATAGTTCATTAAAGAGCAGAGGAGCAATAGAAAATTCTGAGGTAGTCCTCTCAGAACAAAGAAAAATTTACAAACTCGTTGGCTAAAAAGTGTGTTCCAACCCCTTTGTAAATCCACAGGGGAAACAGCCTAAAATCAGAATTTGCTGTAACTGTTACCGTGTTCTGTTCTAATCTGAGACACTGCATAATAGTCAGGACAGTCACTGCCAAAGGATTTTGTTTTCTTTCTTGTGACTAAACCCAGATTACTTGATGGTTAAAATAACCTGTAGCCCTGCTGAACACTCCCAGTCATCCTGAAAAACTCCAGACAACCTATTCTGATTTTGCTGATCTACTTTACAATGCAAGAGACAAAGATTGCCTGTTTCTGACTCTTGAAAGCACTTCATACAAACATCTGGTGAAATAGCCCTATTTGGCCTTCGAGAGAAGTTTTTTTTTGAAAAAGTTTAGTTGATTGTTTTTAGCCATATGAAAAGATGTAGAGTAAGACCAAGAAGGATGCTAGAGGAAGTTATCAAATGACATTACTTGATGAATGATATATTTGAAAAGTTGGTTGTTAATAGAGTTCAGTGACGTCATATGATAGATGCAGTTGAACTTTCTTGGTGAGATAAGGCTCGTTGTTGTTGTTTTTCTTGGTTGATTGAAAAAAAAAAGTTTATTAGAAAGAGAAAGTTGTCATGTTAGCCATAAACATGCTAGGTATTTTGAACTTCGGACGTATGTGAAAAATCTTGACAAAGAATACATTTTTCTTGAAATATATAATAAATGGAAGTGCATTTAGTTCATATTCTCATAACACAATAAAAGAAAAAAGTCATTCATTGCAAGTTATATAATTGTGTTACATTAATGACCTAAAGTCAAAAGTGGCTTTGTATTTCTTATGCTGTCGATACAAAATGACATAAATGCCTGTGCATTCATTTTTTATTTTAAATATAAGGGGACTGTTTTGGTTCATGATAAATTTGGATTATGCTAATCTCCCCAAGTTAATGATGTTAGCATTCTCTTGGGCATTGTGATAGTGCCTACCTATGCTACACAAGATATAATTGTTTTCTACGAGTTCAATATGTTTTTCTCTATTTTACTACCAAGCATGTGATCTCTGCAGGTGATGTAGTTCTTAAGGATTTAAAGTTGAAGGCAGAGGCACTAAATGCACTAAAACTTCCTGTTACTGTCAAAGCTGGCTTTGTTGGTACAATCACACTAAAGGTAGCATTTGCCATTACCTTGAGTTTTCCTGTGATGCCTATATGCATTTATAAGTTATGCTTCTTTATACATTTTGTTTGAGACAATATATAAATACATAGTTACATAAAGTCATGTTAATATGCCTATATTCTTATAAGAAGGTCAAAGTACCACTGGCATGTGTATACAGTACACTTGGTTATCTAGTTTTGGTGTAATACGTTTGTAGCATTAGTCTGAATGCCTTTTTAGTCTGCGATCCGTACACATATATGTATGTATATTCTCTTTATTTTTTAAATTATTTTATTCTTACTCCTGGGATTTTTACAACTGGGGTGGGGTTTGTGAATTTTGTGTCATTCTTCTTGGTCCTATGTAATCTAGGTTCCTTGGAAAAGCTTGGGTAAAGAACCTGTCATTGTTCTTATTGATCGGATCTTTGTTCTTGCTAATCCTGCTCAAGATGGCCGGACAATGAAGGTACACCAACATTCTATATTTCATTTGATTAACATATATCCATGCCATTTTCTGAGTTGAGCTTATATTGACACAGGAGGAGGACAGGAAAAAACTTTTTGAAGCCAAGATCCAACAGATTGAGGTAAGATTTTATGTAACTTTTTATCCCCTAACTTGAATGTAATATGTGGAATTTGTTCTAAAACAACTATACATTTTTTCTTGCAATGTAGTGTGGCTACTTCACTTTAAGTTGTTCAAAATATATGGTCAGATTTGGGTTTGCCCAGAAAATTTTGGATTGATTTTTATTGATTTGTTATAATTGTAAGAGAGGAAATGAAGATGGAAAAGTTTGTGGCATTTGTGTTTCAGTGTATTTTTAGTAGAAAAGTAGTGCTAAAATTTATGATAGTGCTTCGGTGCCTCAGTTTTCTTGTACTAGCAGTATGAAATCTACCTCTTAGATTACATATATTTTAGATATCTTGTGTCTTAGGGAAGGTGATGGTCTTTGCATCATGTTTTCAGAGGATCTTGGGAGGTAATGCTCCTTTTTGTCAAGCTTTTCTGAATTTGTACAGACCTTCTTTGTTGTGTAACTCTCCGGTCCAGAACTTTTGGCCATTTTAGGGGGATGATTTCCCTTGCTACCTCTTCATTTTGCTAGAAATTTTAACAATAGAAAAGCTCATGAACTTGAGGCTCGTGTTCTTCTTGAGCCTGTTCATCTTTCTTCCTCTATAGATTTTTAATTTGGTCCCTAGATTAATGTGGTGTTTATTCCTGAATGGCGTATTTTGAACCTTTTACTTCTCTTGAGTCTTGATTGGAAAGCATTTCTTCTTGAGAAATATGCTTGGAAATTTAGAACATTAAGTTTCACTTCTTTTCTTATTTGGATAGTTGGAAGGGGTCTTTTTGTCGCACAGGTGGTTGTATTGCTATCTCCAATTCTTGTTTGCTTAATTAATTTCCCACTCTATCGTCTATTATTTTTTGAATCTATTTGGCTTTGTTTCGTATCAAATTGTCTTCGGAGAATGCCTCATCATTAATCTGTGTTGTTCCATTCCCGTTATTAGTAAATTTTCTTTCTTTAAATCTTTAAAATATACAGGCAGGAATTAACTTTTTTATATTGCCATTGAACTAATTCTTTTGTTGATACATTTATAAATAACACAGTTTGTCTTGAAATATCGGTTTATTTTCATAACCTGATTTTTTTTAATCTATTGCCTTTTGATTTAATCTAAATTTCCTGTTGCAGGAAGCAGAATCAGCTACACTTGATGCAATATCCAAGTCAAAGCTGGGAAATGTATGGTTCCAATATAACCTGGCTATTACTTTTTCAGTTCATTGGTCAAAGCAATATATGCTTGTTCTATCATGCTTGGTTTGATTATTTTATTTCCTTTGTATCTTAATTTCTGTTTTTGCTCTATTTGTTTTTGTCTCTTGCTTTGCTTGTTTTAATGGAATGCTGTACTCTTCCTCCCTGTAATTTTCATTCAGAATTACTCCCTTTGGTCCTTTTGTATAAGGTGTCTTCTTGAAGACTATCTTGGTTCTAATTATAAGGTCTTTTGTAGAAGTTTCTAATGATTTTCCATTTTTGTCACTTGCGGTTTTAATAGTGATTTCGTAATTTGTGAGTGGAGGTTATACATCCCTTTAATAAGCCTAAAATTGGAATCTTAAGATGCATTATGAAAACTTTAACCATGCACCAAACTTTTCTTAAGATATGTGAATATGTTAGCAGCACCTCATAATGAGGACCTAAGGGAGTATTTATTTTCTTACCAGTTGAAAATTTTGGTTTCTAAGAAAATTTGTTTTGAAAATGCAAAATGTCTTCTGTATTTAGGCTAATAACCTATAGGAGTCTATGAGATTTAATTTTCCAGGTAGTGGAGAAGAGGCTAATCTTTGAAGTTATGTCTTGGGCTTTGCCCATGTGTCCACATGAATCAGTGTTGGATATATGTAACACCACTGACTAGAATAAAATGGAGAAGGGAGCTTACTTTGCTTTGTCTTCTACCTGGACCCTTTTCTTTTCTCACTCATTTTCTGGCTCTGTGGATGGATATATCAATTAAGATAGAGAAATATGGTGAATGGGTAGAGAGACGATTGAATCATGAATGATAACATGTGTGCTCTTGTACCATGTTTCGACCATGCAGTATTCTTAAATTGATATTATGCAAATTTGCCTTCTGATTTTCAGTATCTTGCCTGCTGGATTGATTATCTCTTGATACAATTAATAGAATTTATTCCACATATTTTAATGATCTGACTCTTGCTGCACTGATATAATCTTTCCTGGAAATGACATTGTGAACATAAGTGTCTATCAGAGATAGGCTGTATTTGTTCTCGCAAAATTGAAAACTGTAACTGACAGCTAATTTTATTACAGTCACCTTCTGGAAATTCATGGCTGAGTTCTATAATTGCTACTATTATTGGAAACCTCAAGATATCTATTAGCAATGTTCATATCAGATATGAAGACACAGTCAGGTTAGTAAATGTTTACCCTTGAATTCTTTTGTTGAGTGAATAACTAGTTATGTGCTTAGCTTTCTTACTCTGATTTTAGATGGGGGGTTCATTGTTTAGCTTGCTTGCTTCCTTTTTACGTGACCAAGTCTTGTTTTCAGCAATCCCGGCCATCCATTTTCTTCTGGTGTTACTTTGGCTAAGCTTGCCGCTGTTACCATGGATGAGAACGGAAATGAAACCTTTGACACTAGTGGTGCATTGGATAAATTGCGGAAGGTGAGTGTTCTAGTGGGGATTTTGTTTGGAGGTAACCCAAACAGCTTTATATTTCTAGGACCCAGTGACTCAGTAAATTTCCTAATATTTGGATTATTGAAAGGTTGAATTTTTCCTCTCTCGAAGTGGTTGAATTACTCTCATTCGAGGACATTATGTTGGAAGAATCACACTTCTTCTTCTTGTTTTTTTTTATTTTTTTTTGGTTGTATAGTGCTTGTTGTGTTTGGCTCATTTCTAAACCAGCTTGTAAATATTAGAGGAGTTGAATTTTCTGCTACGGGAAGGAAGCAGAAAAATGAAACTTTTGCTTTTAACCTGAAGTAGAAGCAGAATCTTTTTTTAAGGCTAAAAATACACAAAATCTTTAGTGATAAAATGCATCATCTATCTTATATGACCTGGGCCTTCTCTTTCTCTCTCCTCTCTTATTGTAGTCCATTCGTCATCAAGTGCAAGCACTTTGTCTTTTAAATTTCATATAGCATATAATTAAGTTGATCACAATCTTTTACATATTATTGTGATTCCAATGTATATTTTGATTCAAAAAACATTTTAAGTTAGCCATGATAAATATTTAAAATTTTTTTCCCTTTTAAAATAGGATTGAATTTGAAATAGTTTTTAAGCTATGCCCCTATTGGTAATTTGACATTAAAAAGCATTTTTTGGAAATATTAGTTAAAGTCGATGATATTGATCGATGGGTGTATTGGATAATTTAAAGTCCCTTGTTTGCTTAATGTTCCAGTTTATTATTTTTGTCATTTTCATATTCCGTTGGGTGTGGCTGAAGGGTTAGACGAAATCATTTGGGACTGTCTTTTCTGGTGTTGCAGATTTGAAAAACACTGTCTTGTGTGTTGAAAAAATTGTTGATGGTATAAAAATGGAGGAGGCTGGGGCTGCAGAATTTTGGTAGTTAAGAACTTTTCTTTGGATTGATACACGTGATAGAAGAATAGTTAAGAGGGTGGGGGAAGTTATGCAATAACAGAATAAGTGGTTAGCTGACCAGGCTCTTCTACGTGGGATGTCTGCGGGAGCCAATACTGTGTGGTTGGTGTAGAATACACCATTTTATCTTTTATCACCTTTTTTTACCTGCCTTCTTCTTTTGCTATGAAGTTTGCAGTTGTGGGGAAAGGAGCATGAAGAAGCTCTTTGGTAATTTGCGATTTTGCTGTGTCTTGGCTTGGAGGCTTTTATTGAGAAGTTCCTTGCATTGGAATGTTTCTTCTTCTTTTTTGTTAATAATTTTTTATACTGTCTGTAAATGGGTTTCATCAAATAAACATCCATGAAGACTGTGTGTTCTTATCCAACTAGTCAAAACACATAATCCCATAGGGGCACATTACCACAAACTTTTGTTTGCTTTGTTACCAAACCCTCAAAATGCATTCGTACTATTCTGTAGGAATTTGGCTGTGCATCTTAGACTGAAATGTTTTTTTTCCTGGGTGTGTATTGATGTTCCGAAATATAGTTATCTATTGTTTTCTTTGTTTGGCAGCAATAACCATGCCATGAATATCATGGTTGCAATAATTATTTCAGGCTGACTTATTTCCCTTTTTACAGTCTTTGCAACTTGAGAGGCTAGCTCTTTATCACGATTCTGACTGTCTTCTCTGGGAAATCAATAAGAGATGGGATGACATGAGTCCACAAGAATGGATTGAGGTTATTCTTTTCTGCTAATATTAGTATTCTCGTTGTATTTGTTTCATACTTTCTTTCTTAAATCTGAACCTTTTCCTTATGGGATTTTGATTCCCCTTTTCATCTGTTTTTTCATATTTGTTGTTTACTAGATATTTGAAGATGGCATAAACGAAACTTCTGTTGACAATAGATTGGTGTCTAAGTGGGCCATGAACCGTACATACTTGGTGTCCCCTATCAATGCAAATCTACAGTATCATCGTCTTGGAAATCAAGAAAGAAACAATCCGGAAATTCCATTTGAGAAACTCTCCCTTGTTCTCAGTGATGTCTCTCTTACTGTTACAGAGGTATTTTCATTTTTCAAATTTTGTTTGCATGGTATGTCAATGTCTAATGAAGTTGGGAGAAAGAAGCTAATTGATCCTTGGAATTAGTATTAGTAATGATATGAAGGAGGCAAAAACGGAAAAAGGGTAACAAAAAAAATAAAAGGAGAAAAAAGATAGCGTAGCCCATTTTTTTCTTGGTTGAAAGTGGCGCATCTTCCAAATTTAGTTGGCTATTGTTTTCCTTATTATTTTGCTAGTAGTGTGCGCGCACCTTTATTCTATTTTTCTGCTCTTTATCTTGGGAGTTTCTCTTGAATTAGTTTGTATTTTTCCTGTAGTTTCTCTTCCTTTTCGATGGGACCTGATGTACCTATAATGATCAGAAACTTTATTTATATTGAGTGTAGCCTTTGTTAGATAATAGGGTGGGATTAATTATAAAACTTATCTCCCACATTTTGTCTAGCATTTATCGTGATATATATATATATATATGTGAGTGCTTTTGTCTCGAAAAGCCAACCGGGCAGGCAGCCCGCTCTCTATCTCGGTCTTGGTTTAGCATCATATATCGATCTGGAGAAAATTTGTATTGGTTGTAATGCGGTGTGTGTGTGTGTGTCTAAATGTTTGTGTGTGTGTATTATTGAAGTTTTGGGAGCGAGCTGTGGGTTCCTTTGTACCGCTTTCCATCTAATACAATTTATTCTCTTTTTATCCATAAAAATGTATTTTTTTTTTTCAGTTTGACATGGCAAAAATTTTGTGACATTATGATTATCTTCTGGCTTCGATTAATTATAAGAGAGAAGAATGTTTCAGTGTTCCCTCCTAATGTGATGCTTCCTCTGTTATCAATCAGATTGTTCATTTTAAATTCTGCTACAAAAATGTAGGCAATCTGATCCACTGCCGAAAGTGCTGCTGACCTTTTTCTTCTGAATTTACAGGCTCAATATCATGATTGGATTAAATTTTTGGAAGCTGTTTCGAGATACAAGACATATTTGGAAGTTTCTCATTTAAGGCCTTCAATTCCAGTGTCAAAGGCCCCCAAATTATGGTGGAAGTATGCTGCTCAAGCTGGGCTACCGCAGAAGAGGATGTGGTGGGTTGATAGGATCATCTATCTATTTTATTAATAGATTTTTAAGGAAGACAATTTTCATTTCAATGTGAGAATGTTAAAAAGAAATCAACTTTGTGCTTTCTACTCAATTCCTGGTGTGGATGCTGACTCTATGTTCTGTACTGAATCAGTTATCGCTTGTCATGGGATCAAATTCGGCATCTTTGTCAGCGTCGTCGGCAGTACATTCAATTTTATATGGCTTCTCTTCAACATTCGTCACATGTTAATCATACAGAAATTAGAGAAATAGAAAAGGATCTCGATCCAAAAGTAATCCTTTTGTGGAGGTGGGTATATATATCCTGTCTGTTGGGTTGTAATGATGGAAACTAGTAATGATTGTTCTGAGTAACGTATACTTTTTGATTCCATACTTTAGCACGACTCTTTTTTTCCATTGTTGAAATATTAGTTGGTTTTGCTTTTTATATACTACTTCGATACATGTTTAAGTGTTTTTGCTTGCAAGGTCAATTGGATTGGTGATATTGATGAAGCAAAACGGAGAAGAGTTTCATATTAGATTGTTTTGGAATTAGATGAAAGTTCATTTGGGAGGACAGTTTTAGGGTTACAAGGCATGATTTTCTCCTAAAGGGGAAAACGAGAACTGAAAACTGTATAATTCTTAAATCAATATGCATCAATAAGGGTTTCTCATAAAGAGTGGCTACCTGATCCTGTTAAAGCTGTAAGATACTTGAGTGATTAGCTCATAGTTATTTCTGAAAGACTGTTCTTAGCAGATCTCCAGAGGGCTTGGAATCCAGTTTTACATTGATTAATGCCTTCAAGAAAATTTCTGGTCTTTGTTTTTTGTTATGGTCAAGTGGAAGAATATTCATATCTTTTTAGTACTCCAATTTGAATTTATTCCATTAATAAATGTTCATTTATGACAGAAAAGTGAGAACACATGTGCCAATTTTGTGTGTTATGTTTGTTTAGGTTACTAGCTCATGCCAAAGTTGAATCAGTGAAATCAAAGGTAGCAGCTCAGCGAAGAACGGTCAATAAAAGAAGTTGGTTTTCATTCAGATGGTATGGGCAACCACCCGTGACTCTTTCTGGAAGATAATTTATTGTTGTTACTTGTAATTCTTCTTTTTCTCAGAAAAAATGCCTAGGGGTCTCACTGAAGTCTTTTCCCTATGATATATTGTAATTCTTTATTTACTTCTTTTTCTGGGAAAAATGTGTTGGGCCCTCCACTGATGTTTGGACCCTTAATATATATACTCCCTCTGGTTCTATTTGTAAGAGCCCTGTAATTGAATTACATGGTTTGAGAAAGTGGTTAAAATTAGTTAAAAACAATAACTATGCCTAGAATAAACTTTTTTCCCCAAGTATGCCCTTATTTACTAGGGGCAAGTAAGAGAGAGAAATAGAGTAAATATAGATCACCAACCTTTTAATATATATCATTAATGAGGGGCAAAAATGAAAAAAAACTCATTAAATGTTCAGATAACTCTTGTCAAACTCTTATAGAAAGGACCAAGACAATTCAAATTTTGAGCTCTTATAAAAAGAACTGGAGGGAGTGTGTGTGTGGATTTCTTTTGTTTCCGTGAAAAAAATGTCATGGGGCCTCGCTGAAGTTTTCCCCCTTGATATAGGCGTGATGATGCAGAAGAAGCCTTGTCTGATGATGCCTCTAAGGATCTGAATTCCACAGAGCAAGGATTAACAAAAGAGGAGTGGGAGGCAATCGATAAGTTGCTAAGTTACCAGCCTGATGAGGACTTGGCACTTACTTCGAAGGACATACAGAATATGACAAAGCTTTTGGTAACCATATCTATGGGTCAGGCTGCAGCCAGGATTATTAGCATGAATCAGATGGAAATCGTCTGTGGTCGATTTGAACAACTTCATGTGTCAACTAAGTTTAAGCATCGCAGTATCTACTGTGATCTTCTCCTAAAATTTTATGGTTTATCTGCTCCTGAAGGTCCCCTTGCTCAGGTCTACTTCTATCTGATGCCAAGAAAATAGACTTATTAGCATGTTTTTTGAGTTGCTGGTACTACAAAAGCATACAAAACTATTGCATGGACCTGAATTATTCAAGTTTGTTTTAAAATAAAAAAACTCTCTTGCTCTTTGTTTTTATTGGCATAACAAAAATGCAGAACTAGCTCGTTCTACTTTATCTAGACCAAGTATTTTTATCATGGGATTCCTTTATCTTTTAACTTGTGAAGTGGTTTTTTTTGTTCTTTTTCTGGCCCACATATCTTGTGCACTAGTCAGCTATATGATTTATGCTTAATGGTTATTTTCAATATTTTATTGTTTGCTAGCTCACACTTCTTGATAACTTGATGTTCAGAGCGTCTGTAGTGAGCAGAAGGTGAATGCATTAGCTGCTAGTTTTGTGTACTTGCCAATTGGGGAGAATATTGACTGGAGACTGTCGGCGACAATTTCTCCTTGCCATGTTACGGTAATTTCTCAGTTAGGAGATTGAAATGACAGTGGGAGCTTGAATTTCTTGTATGTTTAGTTGTTTCTATTTCTCGTCCATTTGTTCTTTTGTCACTTAATGAGCAAGACGGGTTGAGTTTTTTCACATCTGTATGCATTGGCTGATTGGCGGTATAAGAATAAATTTCTTGTGTGATTCTGCAATATTTTGATGCGTTTTTTGTTCTGTTTCTTGTATTTCTGTCACTGTTATTGTAATTTCTGTAATTTGGGTGTATGAGGGATTTGGGTTTGGCTTGAATCATTATTAGAGTTCTTCTACCAAAGGTTCTTAGTTTTCCATGATTGTTACCAGGATCTTGGATTGTTTGTTGGCAGGTATCAATGGAAAGCGTTGATCGTTTCCTAGAGTTTGTTAGGAGGAGTAATGCAGTCAGTCCCACAGTTGCATTGGAGACAGCTACTGCTCTGCAGGTATCAGTTTCTTTGCATTTGATTTGAGGGTAAATTACAGTTTTCTTCTGACTTTTCTTTATTCATTTGACTGTTTTTAGCTTTGGCCAAACATGTACTTTCTCTTGATATAGACGCAGGGATGATTGGACTTAATTTGTTACATATCTTGTGGAAACCTTGAATGTTAAAAATGGCTTGTTGCTTTAAATTAAACTTTCAATATTATATACTACTACTGTTGAATTTTATTTTCTTTTGGTTATTGTTGATGATTTTTGTTTTATGTTTCTCTTAGCAATGATGTAAAAGAATACCATCTTAGTTTTTTACTCCTTGCATGCTAATACTATTAATTGTTGAATGCAATTGCAGATGAAGTTTGAGAAAGTAACTCGTCGAGCACAGGAGCAATTTCAAATGGCTTTAGAGGAACAAAGAAGGTTATTACTTTTTTTAATGTCCATCATATTTTTGGTTTTCCTGCTAAATTGTGTTATGCTGTGTTGAATTTTTCTTCCTTCCTCTATAACTGGAAAATATTATTGTGGTTCTCAATCTAGTTGTCAAATTTGCTATAGTAACCTTAATGTAGGACCAATTTTAATCCATATCACATCTGTTATGTTGATATAATCTTTGTAACTATACCATTTGTTAGTTTATGGATGAAAATTTACTGTGTTTTAAGTAATCTTCGTTAGAATCTTGTATTTTGAGTAGTCATTGACAAGTGAATTCCATTTATGGATTTAAATTTAAAGGTTTTGTTACTTGAAAGGTGATATTTAAAGATAATAATTAGTTACAAGTTAGTTAGAGTCAATTTTGAGCAAAAAAAAAATTAGTAGAGTTAACTGTTAGAATTAGTTAGAAGGATTGTTAGTTTTGTTAGAAGGGCTGTGAATAAGCCTATAAATAGATGTCCATACCTATTGTATCTCTCGGTCTGGGATTGATAATGTAATAGCGCAGAAATGTTTCTCTCTTATTCTCTCTCGATTCTCTCTTGAATCCTTTATTTCTAGTTTCTCTTGATCTCTCTATCTCTTTCTCTCTATACAGAATATTAATTCTGTAACAAAAGGGCTGCAATGTATTCTTGAAGAGTGGTCTGTTTGTCGGTCTGGACAATTTTATTAGAGCACTAAAGAATTTTCAACCAGTCATTTCTACTTTAAAGGGTAGTGCTCTATTTTCTCTTGGGTTTATTCCAGGCTTTTGCTGATAGAATTTAGCGTATTATGATAAAAAGTTTCTGCCTTTTTAGTTGTTCAGATAGGGTTGCTGGTCTGTGATGTTCTATCCCTTTAATCAATTATCAATGTTAATTGGTGGGAAAAAAAACGAGGAGATGCAAAGTAGACAGGATTTATATATGCGCCTGCCTGCTGCAGGATTTCTTTCTTTTTCTTTCTTTCTTTGTTGTTGTTTTTATTGAGTAGATACAAAAAATGTATCATTCCTTTAAGTTGGAGTCTGAAGAAGTCTCAAAAACACCTAGCGAGCTCAGAAGGCATTTATGCTTGTCGCCAATAAACTTAGTTATGAGCTTTTGATTTCATTAAGGGTTCATCTCATTGACGAACTTTTGATTCCTTTTAAGCTTAATATTTCTCACAATCTAGGATTCATATATGTAATGACATTGACTTGGTGTCACAAGAAACTTTGAAGTGTCTTCATCTAATTTTAAGTTGGGTCTAAGACTAATATGTGTGTGTGATCCATGTTTGATAGAGTACCAGATTAGCGGGAGATAATGGAAGTTGCAGAAAGTTTAGAGATTTTAGGAATTAATATTTAATTAATTGAGTCTGTTTTTATAATTATTTTATTATTATCTTTAGGAATTAGGAAATAAGAGGAATATCTTATTAGATATTATCTTTTATTATTATTTTTAGGAATTAGGAAATAAGAGGATTAAATTTTATCTTTTATTATTATCTTTAGGAATTAGGAAATAAGATGAATATCTTATTAGTTAAGATTTAGTTGTTAGGATTTATGGTTGTTAGTTATCTAAATCTTAGATTTAGATATATTTTGTATTTATATTTTGAATAGAGTCTACCCTCTGTAAATCATTATAAATAGGCCTAGTGCTTCATCAATAAAGTGTCGAATATTCAGAGAGTAAACCAGTACGGGAGATTCTCTTTGGACTTTAATAATCCGATGAGTTAAAGATTCTGACTCATCTACTATTAAGGATGTAGGCTGATTTAGAGAAGAGGTGAGATTATTGCCCACTCTCTATCTCAGAGAGGCTGTTTTTAAAGAGTTAGTGAGATCCTTGCTTCTCTTTAGAAACAGAGTAAATCTATTTTTCTTTTATTTCCCAAGTTCTCTTTACATTCCCATTCACATTTAACCTTCCCATAATCCATACTCTACCAATGTTAGACACTGACAACTCTCTTATTGAAGTTTTCATGCTTCATACTTCAAAAATGGCCTTGGGCTTCTGATATTTGTACCCATGCACTAACGCTCATAAACACATTTTGTCCCAATGGGGAGGCTTTGGCATTTATTGTTTTGAATGCTTTTTCTGTATTATATGTTTTGCTTGTGTCCTGTTGATCTAGAGTGTGGTTATGATTGAATATCATCTGTACTATTCTTAGTAAGTTTGTAAGAGTTGTTAAGTTTGAGCCTAATTACATAATTTTTCTTGAGTAATTAGATGTGGTGGCTGTGTGCTGTTACGCTCTGGTCCTTAACATTCGGACAGGATTCTTTTCATAAATCTCAAATCCACCCCCCCGGGGGGCGGGGTAAAAGCTGCAGCTTTGGTTTTCTGCTAAGAGCTTGCTTTTGGGGGAACTCCTCTGTAGACTTGCTGAGGAGCTTCGTTTCTAATAAATTATGAAAAATTTTCAAGTATTTTTTTTCAAGCCTTTGCTTTGATTAAATGCTTCCATTTCTTTGTAATCCTTTTGTTTTTAATATATCTATATTTCTATGATTTCATCCAGAAATTGGAAGACATGGAATTTGATTTTTTTAATTGGAATAAAGGTGAATTTTATTAAGAGGGAAACATGATATGAATGAGAGAGATTTGGTGTCCTCCCAAGGAAAAAAATTGTAGCACGACAAAGATGCATTGTGTTATGGAATATAAATAAGAATAGGAAGCCAAATGCTAGTGAGTTAATTAGTTAGGCGGTTATTATAAAATGACCGTTAGGAAGCTAGCTATTAGGGAAAGGACTCAAGTGAGGTATGTCTATTATAAACATCCCACTGCCCTTATTGTAAATCAGTTCTGATCTGACTCAATGGTTGATGCAAAGGAATTATTCAGAATTCCTCTCGTTTCTCTCCTTCTTCCTCTAAACTTCTGTTCTTCTCTCTCTAATCCCCTCTCTCTCTCTCATTCAAGTCTGAATACCATAACACATTGTGTTGAATTTAGAGGGAGAAAGCACTATTAATCTCTAAATCAAAGAGAGTACATATGGGCCTTTATATAAGCAAACTTAGAGTTAACCCTAGAATTTAACTTAATCTAATCAATCAAAATAAATCAAAATCAAGATATAATATATCCGTATCTAATCCCTTATATGATAAATACCAAACTTAATGAGATAATGATTAAATTTAAATAATCCATAATATTCTAACACTCCCCCTCAAACTAGAGAGTATATGTCGATCATTCCCAGCTTGCTTTGAAATCCTTCAAACTTTGTTCTGCCGAGTGGTTTAGTCAAGACATTTGCAATCTAGTTTGCAAATCTTATGTGTGATAGAGTCATAATGCCGACGTCAATCTTCAAAATCCTTCGGCTTGTACTTCTTGAGTCTCAGAGGCCTATTATTTTTGCTTGGGCTTGTACTTCTTTTTGAGTCTCAGAAGCATGTTATTTTTTCTTGGGCTTGTACTTCTTTTCAAGTCTCAGAGGCCCATTATTTTTGCTTGGGCTTGTACTTCTTTTTGAGTTTCAGAGGCTTGTTATTTTTGCTTGGGCTTGTACTTTGTTTTTTGAGTGTTAGAGGCCCCTTTATTTTTGTCTGGGCTTGTACTTCCTTTTTTGAGTTTTAAAGGCCCCCTTTTTTTTTGGTTTGGGGGTTTTGAAGATGAAGAGTCTTGAGTTTGAGAATTTATACTGGACATAAAAGCAATGGTATAGACTCTAGTTGGATTGAAATTTTGAGGTATTGAATTGAATAAAAGAAGGTAAAACTAAAGGATCCATGGTTCTTGATAGAGAAGGTTGCCGAAAGTTTCTAAGTATGGCAGGCCATGGACGTCACGTGCTGTGACAGTGGTGGCGCGTGGGCATCACGTGTGGGTAACAGTGGTGGTGCGTGATAGTCATGTGCGGCTTAGTTTGTCGCCGTTCTTCCGGGATCCGCGGTTCAAAAGCTTATGAGTACGTATTGGTGGTGGTAAGACACGCGCCTTCCTCTTGCCAAGTTCTGAAGGTCATGTCATCACTACTCTCTCTCTATCTCTCTCTCACGTGTTTCCCTCTCCCTTTCTTTCGCCTCTCTCACCAGAGCCCTATCACCCGTCTTCACTCTTGGAGTTTCTTTGTGTCTCCTAGGATGTGGAGATTGCTGACAGCTATGGAAAGATGGTTTGAAGGAAGACCTTAGTTTTATTTACGATATGTTTGGAGGAAGACCGGGCTCTAATACCATGTTGAATTTAGAGGGATAAAACACACTCTATTAATCTCTAAATCAAAGAGAGTACATATGGGCCTTTATATAGGCAAACCTAGAGCTAACCCTAGAATCTAATTTAATCTATTCAATCAAAATAAATCAAAATAATTAAGATATAATATATCCATATTTAATCCTAAGATATGATAAATACCAAACTTAATGAGAGAATGATTAAATTTAAATAATCCATAATATTCTAACACATTGCATTAGAGTGTTTGGCTTTGTTGCAAACTTAATTACATTAGGATGATACTTGAATTCAGTATTAGGCTTAGAGGCTTGTTATGCTAAGTTTCCTTCCTTTTCTGATGATATCAGGATGTGTATAATCTTGACTGACTTGAGGGGCTTTAGATTCTTGTTGGGGTGCCTGTAAATTTTGCATTGAGTTTTTCTGTTTATCTGGAAAGAGCTTACACTTAGCCTTTGATTTTTTTAATTTTTTTTTCCCAGATTTGCATTTGACATTGATCTTGATGCTCCAAAAGTTAGAGTTCCCCTCAGATTTAGTGGTTCCCAGAAATGTGATAGTCACTTCATTTTGGATTTTGGTCATTTTACACTGCACACAGTGGTATGCTCCTGAAACATGAGGCTGCGTTGTGCTATTCTAGCTTGTCTTTGTCTTTAATGGTTTTATATTGTCACAGGAAAGTCAGTCTGACGAGCAGAGGAAAAATCCTTATTATCAGTTTTTGATCACTGGACGAGATATTGCTGCTTTTTTTACGGACTGTGGCTCTGACTATGGGAAATGCAGTTTAGTAAAACCAAGTTATGGTAATCAGCAACTGTATTCATCTGCTGCAGAACTAGTTGAAAATCAATGCTCTCTTATTGATAGGTGCGGAATGGCAGTGCTAGTAGATCAGGTACATTCATCATGTGCTTTTTATGTGCACGCACAAACACACATTTGTAGATTACACAAGAATAAAATGCCTCATTCCGTCCTAAACATTTTCTTAATTTCCCTTCCAAAGTTCTGGATGGTATTTTAGTATTCATATGTTGTTCTTATCTTGATATTATGCATTGAATTATTCAAGATCAAAGTACCACATCCAAGTTATCCGTCAACTCGTATCTCTGTTCAAGTGCCAAACCTGGGGATTCACTTTTCTCCAGAGAGATATTTTAAAATTATGGAATTACTGCATATATTTTATGGGACGGTTGAAAGCTGTAGTCAGCCTACTGCTGATAACTTCCAAGCTAAACTTTCATCTTGGAGTGCCGCAGATCTTGCTACTGATGGTAGAATCCTCGTTTGGAAGGTATGTCCATGGATCTCTGTGCTAGTGCTTGTCTGTAGTTGATTTCACTCAGTGGTTTTTTTTTTGACTTACGAATTTTCCTAACGAATTTCATTTTACAGGGAATCGGCAACTCAATTGCCACATGGCAGCCTTGTTTTCTGTTGCTTTCAGGATCATATCTTTATGTATTTGAATCTGCAAAGTCTCAAAGTTACCAGAGATACCTAAGGTGCTACACATTGACATTTCAAATTTTTCATTTGATTTTAATTTAAGTCATTTGATAACGATCTTCTCAATTCTTTTTCGAAGTTATTTTTCTTCCCTCATTTTTGGATAAATGAGTCTATAAAGGATAGGAGAGGTATGTGGACAAAGGACAAGAAGTCCTTCTAAAGCAAGAGAAAAATTTCTAAACAGGTGATATTGAAAAGGAAAAACTATATCTTGAAAAGGATTCCCCAATGGCAACAAACCTTATCCTACTAAGGTGAATAAGATCCCATTCATTGTAAGTTTGCAAGCAGAACCAAAATGAAAAAGAACTGATCTTAAATGATGTGGTGTCAACAAGACAACTCCATGATGATGCAAAGGAACAATTTTTTGTAATGAATTGTGGGTTTTTTTTTTTGACTTTTTAGCAGTTTTGAATCTATCCTGACTTCATAATTGTGTATTAATATGGACCTTTAGCTTTATTATAAATATATCTAAAGTACACTTACTATTCTTACAATTCGGGGAAGCCATATGGGCCGGTAGCTTTACTATGATATATCTAAAATGCAATGAAAACCTCTTCTAAATGCATCTCCAATTGTAAGGTCTTTTTTCAATGAGGCGTGATATCATTGCCATCCTTTCATTGGCAGCAGAAAAGAAGGGATTCACTTCTGCATGAAGAGCAGCGTAAACACTAGTTATTTCATCTGCAATGAACTCCATCTCTCTAATGAAACAGCCAAACTCTTGCTCTAACTCTTTGACAATTTATTCTTAGATACAAAGTCACCAAGACCTGACCTACTATTTTATTTGGTTACGTTGTTCTTATATGTTTTTGAAATTGAAAATTACTGATTATGTTAAACATATTCTTTGATCTCTGCAGTATGAGTGGTAGGCAAGTCCTTGAGGTTCCTCCAGCAAATATTGGTGGCTCCCCATTTTGTATTGCTGTATGTTTCAGGGGAATGGACATTCAGAAGGTAAATAAGATTGTTTGCAATTATTGATCTCATAAAAACAATGACATTTCATTCCCTGGATAATTCATATTGTTGCATGTTACTTATGATGTATTTCAATTTTGTTCAATTTTGTGGTGTCTTGCCAATACTGAGTTTTGTTTCAAGTTGTGATAGCTTTTTTTGTTGGTAAAAGCTTAAATCGTTCATCAAACTTATCAGAAACAACTTTTATGATTGCCTGTGAACTTACAAAATTTACCCTTTATTTCTTGATTTTCTAGTTTTGTTATCCCTTTGTGTTGCTTGATCTAATTTGGTATATCAGTTAACACTGTAGTAGCTGATTCCGTGGGATTTAGTGCTATCATTATGAATGTGCAAATCCGTCTAAGGCATTATTCATGTGAATAAATAATAAGTGAGACTCGTGATAATATAAAATCTGAATGGGATCAGAACCCCCTGAGTCCTACTCTTTTCAAGTGCCCAGAGCTTGGCCAACAAGAAACATTGAGTGCATGGTGCTGTTGTTCTACCTTGATTGTAGCACATTGGCTTCACAGGAACAGGAAGGCAATTTTGCATTTTCCCCGTTTTGGTGCCACATTGGTATGTTTATTGTTGTAGAATTAAGAAATAGAGATAGAAGAGAGACACAAGAAGTAGGGTAGAATAAGATGGAGAAGAGAGCTTCAACTACTCTCTCATGGTTTTGTATTGCACACCAGTCTGACCTTTCAGAAATGGAGGAATGGCTATTTATAATACTATAACCTCCCTCAAGTCCTAACTAATAGCTAATTAAGATTAGTGACTAATTACCCTACTAATTATCTATCTTACAATTAGGTTCTTAGGTCTATCTTACAATTAAGTTCCTAAACGTAGAAATGTATGATTCTATATCACATATGTTAACCGCCCACTATCTCATAACAGGATTAGATGATTTATTACCTTAGTTAATGGTCATGGAAGATTATGTGGGCTTACCTTACAGGAAGAACGTTAGACCACCAACATTTTTGTACAGTTCACCACCTTTATTTGAACACAATTTTAAACTAAAATAAACATCCTTAGGTCTACCAATGCTACGGATTAAATTTCCTACAAGATATCAATGTTCTGTAACAAGTATTTCTATGAGCAAACTCCTGAGGATGTTGATGGAGACTTAGGTAATGTGGGATGCCTAGTTCTGATTGTATAATATGAAATGCTCAATGGGGTATTTAAGTGGGCTGGTTCTTTCTCCTTAGGAGTGGATTCCTTGTGGCATTTGAGTAACCACCATCAAAGGATGGTTGAGCTGTTTCTTGGTTTTAAAGGGACCGCTTTCCCTCCATTTTTTGTATGTTTTTCTCTTCTCTTCAGTAAATCAATTTTGTCACTGAAAGATTTGGATGTGAATGGGATAGCAGACGTAACATTATCAGGCTATATGTTTGCCTTTATAAACCCACTGGCTAGTTGTTGACAAAGATTGCTGTGGCAAAAATATGACAGACATAATAGGCTGTAAAAGGGGTAAAGAGATTATTTTTTATAGTATCAAAATATAGGAAGTTTGGAGAGTGAGAAGCTTGAGATGTCTTTTAATGGTGATGGGTGCTCGTGAGTAAGCATTGTGATACTAATGGGAAACCTGTCTTCATTGTTTGGGTTGATGAATATATTGAGTATACTTCGTATTTTTCTCCGCTCCACTCCATTGGTGCACTTCACATCACATGCTTTTTAAATTGACCTGTCAAACTATTCTAACAAAAGTATTATTTATTTTTTAGTTATAAACTTCTCGTTTTTTCACTTCTTTGAATTGTTCAGCTCTCTCTGCCCATTTCTTTGGTTTTAAATGTACATAAGCAAATTGTTGAAAATTATGATACTATATGACATGGCTGGAAAACAGATTGTATATGGGTTTTTGATTCATGCTTTTCTTGATTTCTTCTCTTTTGGGATGCCACTTGAACCCTTTTATGCATGATATATGTTTGGAACTTGAATTTCTTTTTCTTGTTATCTCTCCTTTTCTTTTGAAAATCTGAATTACCTTGCAGGCTCTTGAATCTTCCAGCACCTGGATATTAGATTTCCGAGACGAAGAGGAAAAGGCTACCTGGTTTAAAGGACTTGTACAAGCAACATATCAAGCTTCTGTATGACATATTTAATTATCATCGTCGTTGTCGTCATCATCATCATCCATTGTCTTGATCCTTGTTGATGATATATAAGCATCCGTGTTGTATTGCATGTAGGCTGCTCCTTCAGTTGATGTGCTTGGTGACTCAAAGGACGATACAGCCGCCAGGAGTTATGTTAATCAAAGAAATGAAAGATCAGTTGACCTTACTATTAAAGGGGCGTTAATGGAAATGAAGCTATTTATATATGGAAAGGTCAGCTGCATTCCTCTGTAAGGCTTTCTTTGGTGTGTGATTGAGGAGAGGAAATTTTTTTTAGTATGGAGATATTTCTACTTTTAAATATTAGAATTCTTCCCACTTGTTGTTCGTTCTTGTCTCTCTCAAACAATGGTTTATCGGTTCGAAGAGGCCTAGAAAGTTTTTGCCTGTTCCAATATTAATTTTTGGTCTATGATTCACGAATTAATGATAAGATACATGATGTTTTATTCAGGTTGGAGATATTGTTGATGGGAAACTTGACGAGTGTCTGATTCTTGAAGTTCTTGGTGGTGGGGGAAAGGTTTGTATATTGAGTAGCTTCCATTATTCGTATAGAGGTTAATAATTGTGGAATCAGAGCACAAATGACTCTAGATTGTCCAATGTCTCTGCTTCAATCCTTTATCCACTCTTGCATCTTGTTCTGTGTTGACTTTGCCCTATAGTTTTCTCTCACTTAAAATTTTAGTTTTCATCTTAATGCTGGAGTTTTGTGCATGTCTTTTAAGCCTATCTCTTGTATTCTCTTCAGTTGTATAGACGAGATAAGTCTCTTCTCTGTTATTTGTCATAGAGTGGGCTAATAATGATATAATGGTGGTGCACTGGTGCTCTCTAAAACCCTTTACTTGTAGTTTGGGTCTTTTGTTTATGGTTGTGTTACTTTGCTAGTGAAGTAATCTTCACTTGTCCTTGAATATACTTAAGTGCTCCTGGTCATCGTTGTTGTAAGTAGTTGTTACCATTAAAATCGTGTTTTGTAGCCAACTGGCTTATAATGTTTCTTGCATTCCAAATTATAATTGATTATTGCTGATTTATTTCACAGGTGCATCTAATTCATGCAGACGGTGACCTGACAGTCAAGATGAAACTGCATTCTTTAAAAATTAAGGATGAACTTCAGGGTCATGTGTCCATGGGTGAACACTATCTTGCTGTTTCAGTGCTGAAGAATGAAACTCCATCTACTTGCTCTGGCTCATTGAATTCTCATGGGAAGGATGTACCAGTTGGGCCTCCTGAAGATGATGATAGTTTTATGGATGCATTATCTGAATTCATGTCTCAACAAGATGCTGGAAACTATATGCATAACATGTCTCTAGATCAGCAGGGGCTAGTGGGGATTTCACATGATTTTGAGTTGCTTAAAACCTTTATTCAAGAAAAGGGAGTCGAAGAGGGACAGGGCACTCCTCGAGAGGAGTATTATGAGATAGAGGGAGTTGATAATTTAGATTTCATTTCTGTCACCTTTTCAACAAGGAGTTCTGGCTCACCTGACTATGATGGTATAGATACACAGGTACTTTGAAAATTGCTAATATCATATTTCTTTTTCTGGTCTATTTTTATGGTAAGATGCTGCATTTACAGTTTCAGTTAATAATCTTCAGATGAGTGTTCGCATGTCCAAACTGGAATTTTTTTGCAACCGGCCCACTATTGTTGCACTGATAAGTTTTGGCTTGGACATAAACTCTGTGGCTTACACAACAAATCATATGGAGACAACAGCAACTGATCAGGAGCATTCTCTGGTGAACAAGGAGAAAATTGATGAAAAAGGGCATGTCAAAGGGTTGTTGGGCTTTGGAAAAGAGCGTGTTTTATTTTATTTAAATATGAATGTAGACAGTGTTACTATGTTCCTCAACAAGGAGGATGGCTCCCAACTTGCTACACTTGTACAAGAGAGCTTCCTATTGGATCTTAAGGTAACAGATATTAGCAGCTTATGCTCATCTTTATCTTCCCATCGGAGGTTCAACCTATTTGTGAGGTTTTTTCATTTGTAACTAGATTAAACTTATTTGGTTTTGAACTAAGCTTAAAGCTGGCCTTACATTTATTTCATGGTTGTTTTAACGGAGTTTCTATTTATAATATGCAGAGATTGAACAGATAGGTTATAGTTTTTCTCCTCTCTGGCTTTCTGATTTTCTTTTCTTTTCTTTGTTTTGAAGTATATTTTTCTTCTTCCCTTTCGGTATATTAATTTTCTTTTTCTTCTTTCATTAACTTTCTTCTCTGTAGATAAAAAGAATGCTTTGCTTTCATTACTATTATTAGTTTCTTCATTGTTTACAGTATTCTGAAATCAACTATTTTTCCTATGAAGGTTCACCCGAGTTCTCTATCCATTGAAGGCACATTAGGCAACTTTAGGCTATGTGATAGATCCCTTGGAACAGATCACTCTTGGGCTTGGCTTTGTGACTTACGCAATCCTGGCACTGATTCCCTTATAAGGGTGTGTTGTCTTTTGTACAAACCAATATTTGAAGGTTTCTTACACATTTTCTTTTACTGCCTGTTTACTGAAACTGCATTTTTCCTTGTTTCTTTCAGTTCAAATTCAATTCTTATCAGGTTGAAGATGATGAGTATCAAGGATATGACTACAGCCTGCAAGGTCACCTTTCAGCTGTTCGCATTGTTTTCCTGTACAGATTTGTGCAGGAGGTATGCCCAAAACCAGTGTTGGAATTTCCCCCCTAAAAAAAGGCATTGTTGTGGTTAGAAATTAAAGTAAAATTTTTCTAATTTTTTGTTTGGCATGTGAATGCCAATTATAATATTGGCTACATCTGTAGGCATGCTTGAATTCTTGAAAGGTCAGTGATATGCTGCTGTTGTGGTGTAGCAACTTTTGTGTAGTACGTATATTACAAGTTGGTACTTCTTGCATGCATAAATATTTAAAACATAATTGCTTCCGTATTACAACCCTATCAGTACTACAACTAAGCTAACTGCTAACCAACTCCAGCTACTAAAATTTCATCTAACTGATTGACTAATGCTCTTCTTCCACAATCCCCATGCATTAAAAGTTCTACATGAACTTAAAAGCCTCTTAATACCTCCATTTTGTGTTAATATTGCATACTACGGCATTTATATGAGTAGCAAAAAGCTATGTCAATGTGTCATCTGTTTTTGAAGAATTCCTCTTCCCCCGCCCCCCCCAGGGGGGGCGATGCAGCATGTATTTTTTATTATTTCAACTTTAATGTTTATTGATTTCCCTTATATTGTCAATGTGAGCTTAACTTTTCATAGTTATAATTAGTTGATTGATGATATACTTTGCCATTCTCTATTATATTAAGCATACTGATTATCTTTAATATAATGTCCTTTATAATTAACTAAAGCATGTGCCAAACTATGTGGTAGAGTATGTTGAACCCTTTATTGCTAAAAGTTGGGTATGCACTGTCATTCTTTTAATAACTTCAATGCATGTTGTGCACTTTGGGGACTCTGTTTTGTATTGCATGATATTTGAAGTCCTCTGTATGCTCAGTTTGCCTTTGATGCTCACTGCTCGATTTTTCCTTCTTTTGCCGCCACTGTTGCTTGTTGAATGATTATTAATTTGATGAGAGTTTACTTCCGCAGATAATGGTGTATTTTATGGAACTTGCTTCTCCACATACTGGAGAAGCAACCAAACTTGTTGATAAAGTTGGAGGATTTGAATGGTTGATTCAGAAATATGAAATTGATGGTTCTGCTGCACTCAAACTGGATCTGACGCTTGACACTCCAATTATTGTCGTTCCAAGAGATTCCCAAAGCAAGGAGTAAGTTTATCTTTTAAATCTATTTTATTTAGTTGGTGGAAATAGGCACATAATGTGAAAATTAGTTGTGATGAAACTGCATCATGAAAATTAAGTGATGGAGATTATATTATTTTGCATCTACTTTAATTTGGCTGTTCTGTTTAATTTTTTCTTTTTAATTAAGCCTTATTTTATTTTATTTCTATTTTTTTTTGTTAACTCTTTTATGCATTTAAGAATTAGTTTAAGTGGTTTGTTTATGTGAGTGTTTAGAAACCCATTTTCTTGATCAAAATGTGGTTTTGACCAAAGTTATGTGATAGTAGGTAGCTTTGTCTCAAAAGTTGCAAATGGCCGTTTCCAGGGGGTTTCTGACTACATATCATTATAGAGCAATCCTAATTAGAAAGTTGCACCTTTTAAGTTAAAGTAGTTTGTGTTCCTTTGTATTGTCTGTAAATATGATAGTGATTTCATCCAATAAAGCGAGTCCAGATGATTATGAGCCTTAAATTTATACATGGTATTAGAGCCGTATTGGCTTCAACCAGACCTGAGGTAATATGACTATCAAACCTCCGTGAATAATCAACCCTAAGATGATTGACATATATGGTGCTTACAGGTATAGCCTTAGAAAGAACAACTAACTCCAATAGAAATAAACCTGTCTCAATGTTTAATTTTTCCAGGACTCTATATGTCCAAGCCTGCAAACCTGCAATAAGTGAGGCCAAATACAACATTTGGCAAGACGAGAATTGCACGGTTGGCTGGTTAAACTTGGCGTGAGGACATTATTTCTCGAAGATTCAAGACTTGCTTCGCTCACTTTTTTTTTTAAAAAAAAATTCAAATTATTTTTGTAAAATGAATATATTATTTTTTAATGTTAAAGACATTCTTTTTTTAGGCTTTGGTTGTCTATGCTTTTATTTTAATATTATTCTTTTTTGACCAGGAGAAGTAGTTTGGATGTTGATTTGTTTGTGTTAGCAAAATCTCATAAATTATATAAATACAAATTAGCATTAGAAACCAGTATTGATAAAAAAAATAATAATATAAATATTTTAATAGTCTGAATTAAATTAAATAATAAATAATATTTAATTTAAAAAATAATGATAAATGTTTATAATATATAAAAGCATCCAAGAAAAGACAGGAAATGTTTTATGAAATACTCAAGAAGTTAAAAGTACTTGTGTTTTGATCAGTTTCTTATTTCTTTACATATCCATGAGGTTGGTTTTGCTACTTTTTGGATATCTTTTAATGAACCAAGTATGTCTCATTTATCTACTTCCTCAGAAGTTTAACTGTCCTTCCTTAACCTGGCCAAGTAATACCTCCTTTTTAATTTGGTCACTGTCAGAGGGTATGCCTCGTCTGTTTGAATGCGTAACATTTCTCATATGCTTCCAAACACCCATTTGTTGTACCGAGAATGTATCTCTCCTGGGAGGGTTTAGTAAAAGGGCTACACTTCAAAAAATGTGAGTTTGATAGTGGGGCAGAAGATTTGGTGGTTGATGTATAACAATTTGGTGATGGAGAAAGGTGGTTGCTTTGTCCCACATTGAATTGTATGGGCTGCTTTCTGGGTAGTAAATTGGACTAGTTTTTCTACTTTAAGTGGCTTTGGGGAGAGGGTTCTCCACCGCACTTGGGTGCCCATTAAAAGCTTTCATTTTAGGCGTTTCCTTTGCATTATATGAACGATTGTCTTGGGAGGCTTTCTCATCCCCACTGTGTACTCTTACTAAATGATTCCTCTATCACAAAAAAGGAAAACATATAGAGATACTATTTCAAGGAAAAAATTGTAAAAGTGAGCTCTTGATGATAGCGAGTGAAATTATCAGTTGTGACTTGCGAATGGGCTTTAGCTATTGTTTGTTGAGGCCTCATACTCTAGGGTCTTTCTTGTGGTCTACTATTGTTCCTTATAATGTATTTATGCCTTGGGATTCTCAATAAACATGGTTATTTTATTGATGTACAGATTTATTCAACTTGATCTGGGAAAGCTGCGTATCACAAATGAATTCAGTTGGCATGGTTCTCCAGAAGATCCTTCAGCTGTTCGCATGGATCTTCTTTATGCTCAGGTTTATATTTCTTGTCTTCTGGACGATTGTTTATGAACTTTTGGCATATTCTAACTCCGAATTTGTTGCAGATTCTAGGTATAAACATGACTATTGGAATTGATGGTTGTCTTGGAAAACCAATGATACGGGAAGGTCAAGGACTTGAGATTCTTGTTCGTCGAAGCTTGAGGGATGTTTTCAGGAAGGTCCCTTCTTTCTCTCTTGAAGTAAAGGTAAGTGTAATTACTATGATACTAATTCAGACAGTTATAATCAATGACTCAGCGGGTTGTGTAGCAAGGCATAAAGATGTACCCCTTACTGAAAAACTGCTTGGGTTACAGAGAAATTGAAAATGCCACTATCCTTCCTTCTCTAATGCACAAACCGAAAATAAATAAACCCAGCAACTTCTTTGCTTTTTGTGCTTTGAACGCCAGACTACTGCCACCTTTCCTATCGCCTCTTTCCTTTTTAATTTATGGTGGATTGCTAGTTGGCTAGGGATTTTGGATTATAGAGGAGAGATTTGATACTTTGTAGGAAGAGGGAGAAGTTAATGGGGTATTGACACAGTTGGTAAGGCCAACCCTAAAAACAGTGCTCCTTGAAAGGACCAAATGCTGATTCCAAAGTCGTCAATTAATCTCACAATGTAAGAATAGGTTTCCTCTTTCTAAAGTCTGAAAACACATAAGGAGAACAGTAAGAGAAATAGCCTGATATAGCCTGCAAGATCTTTTTTGGTTTTATCAAGACCAACAGATAATATTAAGGGTATTCAACTTAAATAAAGCGTCAAAAATGGAATAATTAGTGAGGAGTATAGAGTGAAACTTTCTTTCCTTTGTCCATTTGTTAACTCCACAAGGCTATACTCTGTGGTGTAGTTTTCTGCTGAATAACATATATATTCTGCAGCTGTTTCCATCGGCAAAACACAGATGACTTACCTCTGATTCTTAGCAAATGGCCTTTTTTAGGGGGAATCACTTTTTTTTTTTTTTAATGCAAAGAGATTGAACAGCTCTTATTGCACTATTAGATTTAATTGTGCCTTTATTACTGTAGAGATATGTGGAAGAAGAGCCAGATATTAAGTGAATCCTTGCAGAAATAAATAGATACAGAGGGCAGAGGGACAGCAATACAATCACTGAAAGTTAGGACTGGATAAACTAACAAATAATGGCCTAACAAACTGTTCTTTTCATATTCTGATAGAGCCCATAATCAAAATAAGATTACTAGGACCTTCAGTAGACGTGCCAAAGAGAATATAAAAGTTTCCTTTCTGCTTGAAAAAAATTATATTTTGTTCCTACTTCTGTTTCTAATGTGCTTTGTATATGTTGATCAGGTGGATTTATTGCATGCTGTGTTGTCTGAAAAAGAATATAAAGTGATTTTGGATTGTACATATATGAATTTATCTGAAGAACCTATGCTTCCTCCAAGTTTTCGTGGTGGAAATTCCATTTCAAAGGATACTATTAGGCTTCTGGTTGATAAGGTCAACATGAACAGTCAGCTTTTACTATCACAGACAGTTACAGTTGTTGCTGTAGTGGTCAATCATGCCTTACTTGAGCTGTGTTACAGCACAGATTTTGAATCCCCATTGGCTCATATTGCTGTAAGTTTCGTCAGGAAAATTATTGATAACTTTATATGCACAATTTTTTACACGATATTTTGCATTAATATGTTTTATAACACATTCTTAATTTTTTAAAAAGCTTGAAATTATGCTCCCCCAAAGTTATTATTTTTAACATATAACTCTTAATGATAAATATTTATTGTTTCTTTTGCAGCTGGAAGGTCTTTGGGCTTCATATCGCATGACTTCTTTATCAGAAAAAGACCTCTATGTGACAATTCCCAAATTTTCCATTCTAGATGTCCGGCCTCACATAAAACCTGAAATGCGTCTGATGCTTGGATCATCTACTGATGCTTCCAAACAAATAGTTCCGGGAAAAATTCCTTCTTCCTTTAATAAAAGTAGTTCTTTGAGGATGAGCGACAGAGCTGGTTCTGACGTTGATTTGCCTATTTTGACAATGTTCTTAATGGATTACAGATGGCGTGTGTCATCTCAGTCATTTGTAATTCGTGTGCAGCAACCTCGGGTTCTTGTTGTGCCTGATTTTCTTCTTGCTGTGGCTGAATTTTTTGTGCCTGCTTTGGGAGTATTAACTGGAAGAGAAGAATGCATGGATCCAAAGAATGATCGCATGTGCAAAAACAACAGGATAGTTTTGATGGAACCAGTTTACAAGCAGACAGAAGATGTAGTGCACCTCTCTCCATCCAAACAATTAGTGGCAGATTGCGTTGGCATTGATGAATATATATATGATGGTTGTGGAAAGTGTATCTGTTTGAGTGTTGAAAAAGATGCAAAGGAATTGCGGAGTACAAATTTTCGACCCATTATTTTCATCGGATGTGGAAAGAGATTGCGGTTTGTTAATGTGAAAATTGAGGTAATATGCTTCCGTTCTATTTGTAGTTAGGTGATATGTGTATGAGAAATTGGTAGTGTGAATCGGAGATGAATTAAAATTTGACTCATTTTCCTGCTGTCCATCTAAATATCTTTCTTAATGCTTTATTATGTTCTTGTTGTGTCTATAAATACTCATGTAATTGCCACAATCTAAATAAAAAATGAGAATTCCATAATTTCTTGTTGACAAAGACAAATAATCATGTTTTTCTTCCTTGTCGAGTTGCTTGGAAGCTTTGTCATAAGTTTTTTGGCGCTTTTTTGTACCCTTGGGGTTGTACGAGTAGATTGGATACATTTCTGTCTGGTTATGATGCTTGGAAACAGATATTAGTGCTGGAGTGATGAAGTGTGAGAGTATTACTTGAGCTTTTTTTGGTTAATTTGTGATGTGACAATAGCGAAGGATTCAGGGAAAATTATCTGGAGTTTAAGTCTAGTTCCTTCAGACATTGGTTATCTGGGTCATGGTAGGAGATGTAACTTCTGGCTTATCCTAGTTTAGTTGTTTGAGTTTCTCATTCTATGCCTATTATCTGTTTTAGGGATATCACCTTTTTCTATTTAAGCTAAACAAGATTACTGATTGTTTTTTTAAACTGATCCTTGGTTCCCTTTATCATTTTACTTTAGAGATTTCTTTAATTGGCAACCAAACTGAGTTGAGTCTTCAAATTCCTTGTCTCCACCCTCTTCCATTGGTTATATTTCATGCTACTAATTGGTGGAATAAAGTTCTTTTCTTGGCTTCCATTCATTTGGTTTCATTGCATTGTGTGTTGTTTGCCTTATTGGATCACACAATGATAGCATTGGTTGCATTAGAAGTGAATAGAATGATTATTTTGATTTGTTTACCCTTAGAAACTGACGTGTTTGTTTCTTATTGATTCTTCAGAATGGTTCTCTTTTAAGGAAGTATACATACCTGAGTAATGATAGCAGCTACTCCGTGTCTGTTGATGACGGGGTCAATATAGTGTTCCTGGACAATTCCTTATCTGGTGACAATAGCATAGACCAAGATCTTCAATCAGCAGAGAGTTTGAGTTCTACATATTCTCAAAGCGACTCAAATGAAATTCAAAGTTTCACCTTTGAAACCCAGGTAGTGTGATGTTTCAGTTTCTTAAGAGTTAACGTTCATGGATGTTTTGGTGCACACAAAAGTTCTGTTGATACTATAACTTTTAGATGTTTGACCTTGAATATGTTGGAGCTCTTGGACTCTCATATAAATAATTATTATTTTGACCGTTATCAATATGTGCCTTATGACCCTGCTTTGATACCATATTGAATTTAGAGGCAGAAGACACACACTATTAATCTCTGAATAAAAGAAAGTACATATGGGCCTTTATATAAGCAAACCTAGAGCTAAATCTAGAATCTAATATAATCTAATCAATCAAAATAATTAATATATAATATCCTAAGATATAATAAATATCAAACTTAATAATAGATAACTATTAATCTAAATATCTAAATAATCCATAATATTCTAACATTTTCAAAACAGATTTTGCCAAGCAGGTTTATTTATATTTTCTTAAATTTTCAACTATTTTTAAATGAATGTCACAACATTTTTTCTCTCGTTCTGTTCAAAAAATTGTTTTGAATTTTTTTTTAACACATTTTTGTAAGAAGAAAAATGAAACGCAATCAAACAGTATATTTCACTGTATAATTTGCGCATGATTGGTACATAAATGATGCATGTGGGACCAAAAAGAATGGGGGAAATTTAAAACCTGTAACAGCTATAAGATTAATGCTGCATAAACATAAATCTGACTCTACAAAGACAGAAAAATGAATTAATCACCAAAAAAAACTTTCCCTAGCTCAAAATTAAAACCTATCTTTTACTGAACTAGCAAATGGATCTGTCTGACACAAAAAGAACAAATGCCCTTTTTGGTTGACAGTGCACCGAATTAAAGAAGCTTCTACTGTATCTTTTGGGCTTGCTTCAGATCGACTTAAGACTTTGTGTTGTGCTTGTTATACTCTTGTCCACTTATGGCTATTGACCTTTGTTGTAAGGTTGTATCTCCCGAGTTCACCTTCTATGATGGCACTAAATCTTTTCTGGATGATTCATCATATGGCGAGAAGCTTATTCGTGCTAAGTTGGACTTGAGTTTCATGTAAGTGCTGTCATTTCTTCTGTTGTCTGTACGTATGGTTACGTTAGACTTTTATATGAACAGATTCATATAATTGTTTCTGAAGTCTGATCATCTTTGGCAAAAAAAAATCTCATCATTGTTAAACTTGTGTAATTTATAGACTACATTTTCTTAGGACAGACTTGTTTCTCATGAAGCTACTTGTATGCAACAATCTTGACGTGAATACACCTATAACTATACCCTTATCTTAAAATGAAAATGAATTTGAAATGGGTCCCAGTTCCCACAGGGTTGCACATTTTTCTGGTCTCCTTCATTTGCTCCCTCTTAATCCATATGTAAATTATGAAAGTCATCAACATCTTGTGACAATTAAACTGGCAATAAATTGAAGTTGCAATGTTATTTTTGTGTATTATTCCATCTGAATTCTGCTACACACACACTAGTGAGATATAGCTAAATCCTTTGATTTTAGGTTCCATATTAAGTTTCTTACCATAAGAGAATTAACTACATAAAATATGTTTATTTTGGAATATATTCAGAACCTCAAGTAGTGCAAATCCATTTTGAACATTATCTCTCTGAGCATATGCATCTTGTGTTTCCTAAGCCATACTGTGGATAGGATCATTTTGAACATTTTGTAACTTTATTTATTTTCTGAATTTATCCTACTTATTGTGGAAAAAGGAGGACTGTTGGTCCTTCCCTCTGAGTTTTTGTCAACCTAATTTTGTAATGCATTACCATTGACAAACCTTACTTCCACTTACTTGGTTTATCTAATTCATTACTTTAATTAAAACAAATAGACATGGGCACCATCTTCCTATATACTTGTAATTTTTCCAGTCAATCTTGACTAACCCTTTTTTTTGTCCTCCCTTTTTTCTCTTGTGATTTGTTAAATGGAAATTTTTTTGTAAATGAGCTTCTGATTTGACTTTCTTCTCTTATATGAGCAGCTATGCCTCCAAAGAAAAAGACACTTGGATAAGAGCCCTGGTGAAGGATTTTACTGTTGAAGCTGGTTCTGGTCTTATCATTCTGGACCCAGTGGATATTTCTGGGGGATACACTTCTGTAAAGGACAAAACCAATATTTCATTAGTATCAACAGATATATGTCTCCATCTTTCACTTAGTGCGATTTCTCTTATACTCAATCTGGGAAGTCAGGCATCTGCAGCGTTAAACTTTGGAAATGCCACTCCCCTGGTTCCATGTACCAACTTTGATCGAATCTGGGTTTCTCAAAAAGGTTTTTTCTCATTATGTTGAATAACATGGTGTAATTTCATTTTCTGCTTTCAGTATTTTAGTCATGGATACAATGTGACATGTAGCCAAGAACAAGTTCTTGATTAATGATCAGCTATTCCATCTTCCACATTTTACAGGAACCAATATTACATTTTGGAGGCCTCGAGCTCCAACAAACTATGTTGTATTAGGTGATTGTGTGACATCAAGGTATCTGCCATCTCGTCCTATTATTTTAGAGTCTCTGTTGTTTTCTTATCTTTATTGCAATTCATAATCCATTCTGTAGAAAATTTATTTTATCTGAATCAGTGCTAAAGTTGCAACAACAACAACAAGAACGGAGAGAATAATTGGACTGAATTAATTGATATATGATTCACACTGGTAGATTACATACATATACAAATGACAGAATCGGACATTAATTAGGTCCCGATATGATACTATACAAATCAGAAATAATTAAGATTAATTATCCTAATCACTCCCTATAATTTTGGATCTAAACTTGCTCCCTAAGTTTCTAATCTGACTCCTTTAGTTTCGGGGTTCTACACTCTTCCTCAAGTTGGACTGTAGATGCAATTAAGTTCAACTTGCCAATCAAGTACTTAAACCTGTCCTTGGGTAGTCCTTTAGTGTGGATGTCTGCGGTCTGCTCTTTAGTAGGTATATACATTAGATCAACGATACCCTCATCAACTTTTTCTCTTATAAAATGTTTGTCTATCTCGACATGCTTGTTTAAGGGTACTTATTACTTTTTTTCTCCTAATAGTTGATAAATTATTTGATGTGTAATGTGTTACTTAATTTCTGTTCTATCATCTTCTCAGGTCAGTTCCTCCTTCACAGGCAGTAATGGCAGTGAGTAACACATATGGAAGAGTAAGAAAGCCGGTTCGTTTTCTTCTTGTTGGCTCATTCATGAGTAATCAAGACCGTGGAGGGGATGAGGGTTGCACTGATGCTAGCAGTGATTGCTCTCTCTGGATGCCTGTTGCACCCCCAGGATACACAGCCCTTGGTTGTGTAGCACATTTAGGGAATCAACCACCGCCAAATCATGTTGTTCACTGCCTGCGTTCTGATCTTGTAACATCAACTTCATATTCAGATTGCTTATTTATTTCTCCAGCTCACGTTGCCTCTTGTTTTAGCATCTGGCGTCTTGATAATGTTATTGGGTCGTTTTTTGCCCATTCTTCAGCTAAATGTCCTCCTAAAGACAGATGTTATGACCTAAGTCGTCTTCTTCTCTGGAATTCAAATCTAGCTCAGCCTTCTCCGCTAGATCCAGTTTCAGATTTTAGTTCTGGTGACATTGAAAATCAGCAAGCATTCCCAAGTGCAAATGCATCTGGATGGGATATTTTGAGGTCCATACCAAAAGCTACCAATTATATGTCTTCACCTAACTTTGAGAGAATTTGGTGGGATAAAGGTGGTGACCTGCGTCGTCCAGTCTCGATATGGCGACCTGTTGCGCGTCTTGGTTATGCTGTCTTGGGTGATTGCATCACTGAAGGGTGAAACTTTTTTATCTTATCAGGCTCTTGTTTGATGAGACATAATGGAGTTTACCTTGTTCAAATTTTTTGCTGACACTAATATCTTGTCCTTTTTCATGCCTTTTCAGCCTTGAACCTCCTGCTCTAGGAATAATCTTAAAAAATGACAATCCTGATATCTCTGCCAAACCTGTTCAGTTTACTAAAGTTGCGCATATTGTGGGAAAAGGAATTGAGGAAATCTTCTTCTGGTACCCTATAGCTCCTCCTGGTTATGTTTCTCTCGGATGTGTTGTCTCCAAGACAGATGAAGCACCATGTGCTGATCTGTTTTGCTGCCCAAGGATGGATCTTGTTAGCCAAGCAAATATCCATGAGGTTCCACTTTCAAGATCTTCAAGTTCAAGGGCACCACATTGCTGGAGCATTTGGAAAGTAGAAAACCAGGTTAATCTTAGCTTGCACTGCTCTTAATTCACTCAAAAAATTCTGTATCTACTGTTTTTGAAGTTTAAATAAAGATTAATGGTTTCATTTTTGTGATCTAAAGTTCTATTTTCCTTGTAGCTAGGTGCATGTTGATCTGATTTACAGGCTCTGAGAGTTTGTTATGCTTTTGTTACATTTACCTCAAGAATGGGAACATAAAAGGTTATGCATTCTACTATCTCTGCAGGCTTGCACCTTTCTGGCTCGATCTGATCTCAAAAAGCCATCAAGCCGATTAGCCTACATAATTGGTAATCCAGTAAAGCCCAAGACTCAAGAAAACATAACTGCTGATCTGAGGCTAAGATTCTTGTCTCTGACAATTTTGGACAGCGTATATGGAATGGGAGTACGTATCTCATGCCTAACCACCTGGAAACAATAATCATTTTTCACAGTTTTATGATACCATTGAAAAGTTGGACTATCATTTCAGATGACACCGCTGTTTGACACAACCATTACAAACATAAAGCTTGCAACACATGGTGGCCTGGAATCCATGAATGCAGTATTGATTTCTTCAATTGCTGCGTCAACTTTCAATGCACAATTAGAGGCATGGGAGCCACTTGTGGAGCCATTTGATGGAATATTCAAGTAAACTATGATTTTTTATTTTTTAATGAAAGTAAAAGTATAAATCTGTCATAATTGTTTGATTCCTCTCCTATATTAATTTTGAGCTGTACTTTTGGGAATCTGGAACTAATTATATGTTCTTTTCAAATTTGTTTAGGTTTGAAACTTACCATTCAAATGTAAACTTGCAATCTGGACTTGCAAAGAGGATTCGTATTGCTGCTACCAATATTCTGAATGTGAATGTTAGTGCTGCAAATCTCGAATCCTTTGTAGGATGCATTCTTTCATGGAGAAGACAGCTAGAGCTTGAAAAGAAAGCATCTAAGCTAAAAGAGGTCAAATACTTGCAATTTATTATCCTTGTACCCTTTGAATTGTGTGTTTGTGTAAAGCCTTACATTCATTATGCAGGTGGTTGGTGGTCGACAAAGAGATGGGGATGATGCAACTTTTTCTGCACTGGATGAGGATGATTTACAGACAGTTGTTGTCGAGAATAAACTTGGGTGTGATATCTATGTGAAAAAAGTTGAGCAAGATGTAGATATGATTGACAAGCTACATCATGGTGATTGTGCTTCTGTGTGGATTCCACCTCCAAGGTTTTCAGATACGTTAAATGTTTTAGATGAATCCAGAGAGGCACGTTGTTATATTGCTGTTAAGATAATTGAAGCCAAGGTGATAAGGATTGAAATGATTATCTAGTATTAAGTATTTTAATCACAATTTCCATCACCTGGAAAACTGAAATCAATTTGTTCAAATTTTGGTAGGGCTTACCTCTCATTGACGATGGAAACAGCCATAACTTCTTCTGTGCTCTGCGCCTTGTGGTAGATAGTCAGGCAACTGAGCAACAAAAGTTGTTTCCCCAGAGTGCAAGAACGAAATGTGTGAAACCTATAGTTTCAAGAATTAATGAACGGGTTGAAGGCATAGTAAAGTGGAATGAACTCTTTATATTTGAAGTTCCTCGAAAGGTATTGGATGGATTATTTGACTATGAAATGATCAATTTTATATGTTTGTCAACTGAAAGAAACTTCAAAGATAATCTTGGCAAAAAGCTGTGTTTTCAAGTCTCAACTTTTGGGACCTGTTTGTTTGAGCTTTTCTCATAAAAAAAGCACCTATATTTTTGAAAAAGAAAAATCACGTTTGAGACATTTCACAATGCTTAAGCTTTTAAAAATAATCAGAATCTAAAAAAAAGAATAACAAAAAAAGATTTCTAATTATTTTGAAAAGTTACTTTGACTGAGTACTTTTGAAAATAATGAGATGTGATAGAAGAGAGAAAATGTTCATACAAATACATAGATTCACGAAGATATTAAAAATTTTAAAGTATTAAATAATAAATCATTTTTATGTGTAATCAAATGCAAAATAATTTCTGCTTTTTATAAAATCTCTGCACGATAAGTCATTTTTCATAAAATTTTCAAACTATCTAAAAGTCACTTATTTTTTTAGCTTAAGCAAACAGTTGATGTGTGATTTTCTTGCAAAAATAGCTGTCATGATTTTTTTTTTGTTAATAATTCACAAGGGAAACATTTTTCTCAGGATTTCCTGAAATCCACATTTCCCGTCTTAAGTCTAAATTTATTGTACGATTTGCTGTTCATGTTGGCATTTGTTAAATAACTGTGGTGTTTGCTACACATGACATTTCATTGACTAATTAACTTGGTCCAGGCACCTGCTAAGATGGAAATAGAGGTCACAAATCTGGCTGCTAAAGCTGGGAAAGGTACATCATGGCTCCCCTCTAGAGCGACTTTTTTATTAATCCAAGTTAAAGACACATGTAGTTTCTCATTGATCAATCTACTTTTTTTCAACTTCCTTGCAATAGCTGTTTGTAAGAAAAATCTAAGTGAGCACATTATTCAAATGATTAAAAAATATTGCTAACCTGTCCCAGCAATGCTGGACAGTGATCTGGAGACAGGAGTTCTGTTGGTTTTATGAATTTTTGTTGAACATTATCCATGAAGAAGACATTGAAAGGACACACTTTACTGCAGACATTATGTAGCAGCATTTTAAATTTAGTTTTGTTATTTAGCAGTTCTTTTAATATTAGGTTTTACTTATTCTAGATATATTTTTTTAATAATTATGATCTCAACTTTTAGGTGATGTCATGAGTTCCCTGTCCTTTCCTGTTGGACATGATGCAAATATTTTAAGGAAGGCCGCTTCTATGAAAATGGTTCATCATCCATATGATGATGTTCAGAATATATCTTATCCTCTCAGGAGAATGGTCAGTCACTATGTTTCACATCATTTTATGGTGTTTGCCCTCTACATAGATAATTAGAATTCCGTTGCTTATTCATGGTTCACTGTTTTAGGTTCAACAAAACAATGTTGAAGACATGCAGAATGGAAGCCTCTTAGTTTCAACATCTTATGTTGAAAGAAATACAATTGCAAATCTTCAAAAAGATGTGAAGAGTGAGGATGATGCTGATAGAGACACAGGATTTTGGGTAGGGCTTGGCCCAGAGGGTGAATGGAAAAGTGTTCGGTCATTGCTTCCACTTTCTGTGGTTCCTAAATCCTTAGAAAATGAATTCTTTGCAATGGAAGTTGTCATGAAAAATGGCAAGAAACATGCAATTTTCCGTAGTCTTGTTACAGTAGTGAATGATTCAGATGTTCGATTGAGCATTTTTACATGCCATTCATCTTTGAGTCTTGGAACTGATTTCTCACATGGAGCAAGAAGTAATATTAATGCTGTCGAAGAGGTCTTTCAGAATCAGTATTATCACCCTATATCTGGTTGGGGTAACAAATGGCCATCTCACCTTGAAAATGTTGGCCACTGGAGTACAAGAGACTTCTCTTACTCATCAAAGGTTGTATGTTCATTCAAATTCTTAAAGTACTTGAATTTCTATAGCTGCTATTATTATGTTTGTAATTTTTTTCATTCATGTCATTTTGAAGGACTTCTTTGAACCGCCACTCCCTCCTGGGTGTAAATGGATGTCAGGATGGACCATAGATAAAAGTCAGTTTGTTGATAGTGATGGATGGGCATATGGGCCTGACCCTGTATCCTTAAAATGGCCCCCTACTTCAAAATTTTCAGCAAAAACAACCTCAGATGTTGTGCGTAGAAGGCGATGGATTCGTTCAAGACAAAATCTTTCTGGACAAGTAGATTCCATGCAGAGTGAGGCCACTATCGTGGATCCTGGTGCTTCTAATGTTTTGTGTTGGAAAAGCACAACCAAGGACTCTGACGAATGTCTACAAGTTCGGCCTAGAATAGATGGTCCTCAGATTTTATATTCATGGGGGCGTACTGTAGCTGTTGCTTCAAGTTCTATGTTTGGTAAAGACCAGTTCCTATTAGATGAAGGTTCTAAACAGAATTCTTTGATGCCCAACTGCTCCTTGAAACTAAATCAGCTTGAAAAAAAGGATGTACTTTTGTGCTGTTCTCCTAGTAGTGGAAATATGTTATTTTGGCTTAGTGTAGGAACAGATGCCTCAGTTCTTAATACTGAACTAAATGCACCAATATATGACTGGAAAATATCCATCAATTCTCCTATGAAGTTGGAAAATCGGCTTCCCAGTCCTGCTGAGTTTACAGTGTGGGAAAAACCAAAGGAAGGAAATTTCATCAAGCGGCATCATGGTGTCATATCCTCTCGCCAGAGTGCACACATCTATTCAGCAGATATTCAGAAACCTTTATATCTTACTTTGTCTGTGCAGGGAGGTTGGCTTATGGAAAAGGTAGTGATGACTCCATATTGATCTGCATGTATTTAAACCATGTGTTTAGGAAATACATATTGAAGTTTACTGTGTTTGTATCTGTAGCTGATCCTCTTTTCTTGTGTGATTCAGGACCCTGTTCTTGTACTGGATCCTTCTTTTACCAATAACGTCACATCGTTCTGGATGATTCACCAGCAAAGTAGAAGGTTTGTGATCAAATTTGAAAATGAAACCCCAAAAAAAATGCCGAATCAAGTTATCGTCAAGTGATTTGTTACATTTTCACTATACTGAATATCTTTCCAAAATAAATATTATATTATTTCTTTATATTGTTCTTGAACAATTCTGAAGAATGAATTCTGACGTTATTCATAGAGGAGTGCAATAAAAAAATAGGGAATGGATAGCAACATTTCTGCTTCTCAATCCCAATTATTAAGTAAGGATAAATGAGAAAATATTGCAAAATGAAAATTTGAACGAATCTGGGACAGAAAGTAAACAAAATATTTGCAAAGATAAAAAATGAAAAATAATAAAGATATATTATAATTATTTTGCCCAGAGTTCTCGCTATCTGGCTGAAGAACATTGGTTCTTATAGGTGTCACACCATTCTGTAATAGACCAATGGTTTCTGAAAGTTCAAGCTATTAAGAGAGAGCTCAATAATGGTTGTATTAGTACCTGTTATCACACCCCCTTGCGTGAAATCCCTTTGAAATTGAAGCTTGAGCCACAATTCCTACTGTTGAATTTTAATTAAATTACATGATTGGGTTTGACATGCATGACTAAATATTCTATTATTCAACATATTGAGGCTAATCTATTACTCACATCCTTATGTTGTGCTGTTAAAACTGATTTCTTATGGCATGTATTATGTGGTAGTGAAATATAATATCCTTTTAAAATGTATTTGATACGTATTTGTGTCTTTTATTGATCAAAAAGTCAGGAGTGAGGTGTGGTATGTTTTGATTCATGCTATTTCTTAGTCTAGTTTTTATTGCTGATGCTCATACCCACTTGACTTTATTTAGGTGGAAATTTTGAGGTATGCTGTAACTTTAACAGACATATAGTCTTTGTTTTATCATCTTTTAACTTCCTGATCATCATATTCACAGGAAATTGCGTGTGAGCATCGAATATGATATGGGTGCGACAAGTGCTGCCCCAAAAACTCTAAGGCTTTTTGTTCCATATTGGATTGTCAATGAGTCATCTTTGGCTTTGGCATATCATGTGGTGGAAGTGGAACCTTTGGAAAATACAGATATGGATTCGGTTTTACTCTCTAGAGCAGTTAAGTCTGCCAAAACAGCCTTGAAAAATCCTTTAAGTTCAATGGATAAGAGGCATTCTATTTCAAGGAGAAACCTTCAAGTACTTGAAGCTATTGAAGACAGCAGCCCATTTCCTAGCATGCTTTCACCTCAAGATTACGCTGTTCGAAGTGGACTTACAGTCTTTCAATCACAAAAAGATACTAGCCTGTCACCACGGGTGGGCATTGCAGTTTCCATGCACCAATCTGAAGTGTATAGCCCTGGGATTTCACTCCTTGAGCTGGAAAACAAGGTGACATAAATGGAGGATGGGATATATGATAACCATTTTTTTATTGGTGTTTCATGTGTTTTTATTTCTCATTCTTTTTTGTTAGAATTCTTTGGAATTTCTCAAGTTCTTTTCATAATGATGTTTCTTGAAACTGAATTTTGATAGGAGCGTATCGATGTCAAGGCTTTTGATTCAGATGGATCTTACTGCAAACTTTCAGCGTTATTGAACATGACTTCTGATAGAACAAAGGTTGGAGAGTCTGTGCTGTTACCTTGGCTGTTTATTTCTTGGAGATTATCAATAATAACATTCCTAAGCCTTTTCTTATGGGTTAAGCTTTTCAAAATAAATTGCTTCAAGACATATCAAAGTCTTAAACAGTGAGCTAATAGTTCAATCCTTGTTATATTTTCGTGGTCAACTGTATCACATGGCTATCAGTGAATTCACTCCCGTCAAATATACCTATCATTTTTCCTTGTTCAATCAGGCTTCTTAAAGCCCACAATTTAATCTGCTTTGTTGTGCAATTGCAAACACTTTTTAAGACCTGATTTGTGAACACTTTATTTTCCTTTTATTATGCTAGGGTTTCTCTGATTTCATCCTTCCTTTAAGTATTTAGTGGGTCTATCTCTTGAGAGACAAATGTCAGGCCTGTTTCCATCTCTTTTTCTTGTAATGATTTCTTTCATTGATGATAAGAAAACATTCCGAGGCTCTACACTCTGAAATTTTTGTGGAAGGAAAAAAAAAGCTGATGTAGTGTGGCAACACATGGTATTTGCTGCGTTATAGTGTATCTTGTTAAGCATGTATAATAGTCTTTAGAGATGATGCTGGAAAAAATGGTGCTTATGCTCTTAATTTGTGGTTCTGCTTACAATTTTAGTTGGAGTGTCATTTTCCTTGATTTGCATAGAGATTGAGCTGCTTTGCTTCTTTTTTCTGTTTTAAGGACTTTTTTGTTTTTATTGTTCTTTGACTTATGTTTTATTCACCTTTTTACTAACTGTCTTCTTCCATCATAAACTTTCTGTCGTTAGAAAATAATAATCAAGATGGTTCTATCATTGCCTTTTTATTCAAATTTCTGGATTGTGGTTAGGATTAGTATATTCTTCAAATATTAGTAAGTTTTTATCTGTATGGCTCTTTTGGTCTATATTAATTTAATTTTCATGATGATAACTAAATAGTTACTTTTTATGAAGAAAGTTGTCTGTGGAGTTGGATTTTCTCTAGAAAGCTAAAAACTGTAAGATTATTTGATGTCCAGGTGATTCATTTCCAGCCACACACACTGTTTATTAATAGGGCTGGATGTAGTTTATGCCTGCGGCAATGTAGTTCTGAGGCATCCATATTGATTCGTCCCACTGATCCTCCAAAGTCCTTTGTGTGGCAGTCATCTGCCAGAGTGGAATTGTTGAAGGTGCGTATTAATTTTTGTTATTGTTTGTTAGCTTGGTATGTATATGGCATGTTATATATACCTTATGAAGGACCATATATTCTTTCAGTTGTGCATGGAGGGATACCAATGGAGTGCACCATTTACTGTGAACAATGAAGGTGAAATGCGCATTAACTTGAAAAACAATACTGGAGATGGTCAAATGCAATTAAGAGTACTAGTAAGAAGTGGTGCTAAGAGATCACGCTTTGAAGTTATATTTCGTCCAAATTCATTATCAAGTCCTTACAGGTTCTTGTTCTCTCAATCCCTTGAAAATTATCACAATTTTCTTTCCAAATTTTTGTTTTATTACCTTGAGATTGGATATGAAAGAAAAGAGGAACATACCATACTTTTTTAATTGAAGCTTGCCAAGTTATTCTTTCTGGAGAGATGTACACCTGCATCAAATTTGTGTCATTTTCGACCCGTCCCCCGTGACGAAAAGCTATTACCTCTCTGGATGTAACTTGTCTGAATGTTTCCTCATTAATCCTCCAAGGAGAGATGCAATATCAGACTCTTTAATTTGTCACATGACTTACTCCCATTCATTTGTAAATATGAAGAAAAGCATGGTGAGGATCTAGTCATGAAAGACAATAATTAAAAAATGTTTAAATCCTGAAGAGTGATAGTTGAGAGAGGATATTTTCTGGCTTTCCAAGTTTAAGGGTGCTGTTATCAATGATTATTCCTTTTATTTGTCTTGTTGGATATTCTGACTACCGGCAACAGGATTCCCTAAATCTTGTGGTTTAATGACTGGATCTCACAGTAATTCAACGTTGGTTATTGCCATTATTGTTTCTTGATTTGATTTTCTTTTAAATGTCGATTTATCTAAAGATGAGCTAAAATCAAGAAACAAGAATGTCCATTTATCTATACTGTCTTGAATTTGTGGGGATCCAGTGGTTGGCCTGTAGCCATGGCCTCTATTTAGATCTGTTCTGCCATTTGCATAAAATTGGAGAAGAATTCAGGCAATTTTTTTCTGTAGTCCTTCATGACTTATTTACTAACTCATACAAATTGAAGCGTTAGAAGCATACCTTTTAACACTGGAAGGACGTATTTGTTTCAACATTACTTCTCTACATATTATCATAATGATCTGTATTTGGCAAGTATTTGTCATCTGTCTTACCATTTATAAATGTTCTTAGACTATACACTTTATATGTTCATTAACTTTTGACCTACAGGATAGAGAACCTTTCAATGTTCTTGCCCATTCGATTTCGTCAAGTTGATGGTACCAGTGATTCTTGGCAGCTGCTTCTTCCAAATGCTGCTGCTTCATTTCTGTGGGAAGATGTTGGAAGAAGACATTTGTTGGAGCTTATAGTAGATGGAACTGACCCACAGAAATCACTGAAGTATGATATTGATCAAATTTCTGATCACCAGCCCATCCATGTAACTGATGAATCAAACAGAGCCTTGTGTGTTACTATCATAAAGGAAGAGAAAATCAATGTTGTTAAGATCAGCGATTGGATGCCAGAAACAGAACCTGCTGGGGTTCAGAGTGGGAAATCTTTGTCATCAATGGCTCAGACCTATAAAAGTGATTCTCAAAAGCAGCAATCATTGTCTGTTACAGATAGTGAATTCCATATATTTTTTGAGCTTGCTGAGCTTGGAATATCTGTTATTGATCATACACCTGAGGAAATATTATACCTATCTATTCAGAATCTTGTTCTGGCTTATTCAACTGGTTTAGGCTCTGGAATCAATAGGTAGGATTTTGCATTTAGTTGACTATTGTACGTCCTCGAGGTTTATGATTTATCTTGCATGGGATATCTGTTGAAGATACTGTTCTACCCACTCATCAATCAATACGACATAGCCTCTTGCTGTGTTATTATAGTTTCAAGATCAAAGAATTATTCATTTTTGTTACGGTTGTCCATGAATATTTAATATTGAAAATACAATTTTTATTGTTCTGTGTTTCAGGTTTAAACTCAGAATGCGTGGGTTACAGGTGGACAACCAGTTGCCATTAACCCCAACGCCAGTTCTTTTCCGTCCACAAAGAGTAGTGGCAGAAACTGACTATATCCTAAAATTTTCCATGACGATGCAATCAAATGGCTCGCTGGATCTCTGTGTCTATCCATATATTGGTCTTCATGTGAGCGCCTTAAAATTCTTAGTATTACTTCATAAAAAGCATGTCAATACTTTGTTTAGGAATGAAGAGACTCTGGTTTGTTTCATATTATGCTTATCTTTTGACTGGTTCCTGGTAAGCAGGGCCCACAGAATTCAGCTTCCTTTTTGATAAACATTCATGAACCTATTATTTGGCGCCTTCACGAAATGATCCAGCAGGTGAAGCTCAGTAGGTTGCATAATTCTCAAACAACTGCCGCATCAGTTGATCCAATCATTCAAATTGGGTATGCAAAAGTTTTTTTTTTTTTTTTTTGGGGGGGGGGGGGGATTTGTGGTTGTGTGGATCTCTTCGAAATCTTACAAGATAGAAATTGAAATTTCAGCGTCCTCAATATCTCAGAAGTTCGGTTAAAGGTGTCTATGGCTATGTCACCCAGTCAGAGGCCAAGGGGTGTGCTTGGGTTCTGGGCATCCTTGATGACTGCATTAGGGAACACAGAAAATATGCCTGTAAGTATTTAATTGCTTTCGATAAGTTTCGTTGATTTGAAGAATTGGCAGCTCTCCTAGTGGTGTAGTAGTATGATGGATTATCATTAGTGTCAAGCCACCTTTTGATGCCCATGAAAAACAGGAGTCGGTTTGTTTTTACCTTCAAAATTTTTCATCATACTTCACTATGAATTATGGTTCACTACAAGGAATTATTTTCTTAATTTGATTAATGTTCCAAAATTCTCATTAATACTACTCCCTCTAGTCCTGAATGTAAGAGGCTAAGAGCAACTAGAGGGGCTTGTTTTGGTCCTAAATGTAAGACCTCAATCCACTTAATCTCCTAAATTTATAATGTTTTTCCTAAACTATCCTTATTGATTATACATATTAAGAGATTTTCCATCAAGTAGTAGTTTCCAATATAAATGATGAAAAAGGTACTTTAGGGAAATCAACATGCATTTTTTACCATTAATTAACTTAACTAATTTCCTTAGTCTTTGCAAATTAGTTATCTAGCTCCTACATTTAGGATCAAGAGGAGTACTTTGTATGGAGAAAACCTAGTTGAGAGGGGTTTACCATTTGCCCTCCATACTCCAAGGGAGATTAGTTTCTGCTACCAACAAAGGAAGCTCCTGTCCTGCCAAAAATAATTAAAACGACTAAATGAACATAATCATTCTATATTTCCATGACTAACAGCTTGTATAATCATTCTATATTTCCATGACTAACAGCTTGTTTGGTCAAGAAACAATGGGAAAATATCAAAATAATTCAATACTCTGATGCCCCTTATCTTCAGTTTAGCATCTGCATATATACTTAGAAATGCTGAGGAATTCAAGAAAACAAATATTGGGATGCTGTATCTTTTTTAAAAAAAAGAAATCATTCTTAGATTTGAGGGAGAGATCAATAAAATAGTGCTAATCCAAACAATATCTGCTCCTTAATTAGGTCAGGATTAATCCAAGGTTTCATGAGAATGTGTGCATGAGGAAGAGTTCTATGATTAGCCTCGCTATTTCAAATATACGGAAGGATCTTCTGGGCCAACCACTTCAGCTACTGTCAGGTGTTGATATCTTGGGTAATGCAAGTAGTGCACTTGGACATATGAGTAAAGGTGTGGCTGCACTATCAATGGACAAGAAGTTTATTCAGAGCCGGCAGAGACAGGTTTGTGTAAAGATTGTCCTTACTCTGCAGTGATATTTCCTGGGTTTTGTCATTAATCTGATAGATATTATTCATAGAACCCTAACCTTTAAATGAAGACATTACACCTATAAGCTAGCTCCCTTTCTTTTTAAAATGCATTTTCAGTGTCAGTGTGGGTATTGATTTGTCACTAATCATTGCAGTTATTGAGTAATTTCTACTTTTAGGAATTGGTTTTCGTAATCTTCTGACTTTTGGTAGTATTATTGTAATTGTTAACTTCTAGGTTTTAGTTCTTTTTTTTCCTGTATTTGGTAGTTTCCCAGTATAGCTGCTCTTTGCGGTATATATACAAGGGTAGTAATCTTAATACAATCCACTTTTTGTTAGGTGGAAATGTGTAGGGCTGTTGAACAATTTGATAAACCCACAATCATTTTGTATAGTAGTTGCTTTTCAATTATATTGATCCTGCCTTATGAAACCCCTTTAAATAGAAACAGACAATGATGGATATCATAATCTATTTTCATTGCTTGGTACTTTTCTGTGTATGTCTGATAGAGAGAAGAGAGCATATTTCAGTCTTCAGATTATAATAACCTCAAATTTGGAGGGAAAATAATAGATATCTAATCTGAACCCCAATGATCACATGAATTAATAATCAAGTTCCCGTACTCAAATGGTGTCCTGTAAAAGAAAATTGTTGAATAATCTGATGGACTCCAGAAAAGGTCTCAGAATGGTTCTTTTAATTTAAAATTGTAATACTTCACCTCATGTTGAAGGGCACCGAGCTGTTCGTTTGTGGCCAACATACTCGCAACTGCTGAGGTTGAAAATGTTACTTTAGCCACTTATCTTAAAAGTTCAAGTTTTTAAGCGTCAGCACAGGAGTGGTTAATAGAGTTACTGCATAAACTGATTCATATTATTTGTTTTCCATAGCCAGTGCTGGCAAGTTTTTTATTACTGATTTTTCATATCACTTGTTGTACTTTGATAGGATGTTGATACATATGTTCTATGTGACAGGATTCCAAAGGTGTGGAGGACTTCCGTGATGTTATCAGAGAGGGAGGTGGAGCATTTGCTAAAGGCTTGTTTAGAGGAGTAACTGGCATATTAACTAAGCCTCTTGAAGGAGCAAAAACTTCTGGTGTTGAAGGTTTTGTTCAAGGCGTTGGGAAGGGAATTATTGGTGCAGCTGCACAGCCAGTGAGTGGAGTATTGGATCTTCTGTCCAAAACAACCGAAGGTGCCAATGCTATGAGAATGAAAATTGCAGCTGCTATCACATCTGATGAACAGCTTCTCCGCAGGAGACTGCCTCGGGTGATTAGTGGTGATAATTTGCTTCAACTATATGATGATTACAAAGCTCAAGGACAGGTACCAGTTGCTTAATTTGGCATAGATCACAGACCTAAAGTGCTTTTATTATGTAGACATGAATTTTCCGATATTGACATGCCAGTGGCATGTGCATATCAATTAAATCCTGACAGTTGTTTGAATCCAACTTAGGATGGCTTTCTTATTTCTTTTGATGAAAGGAATATTTAATTGCATATATTACTTCTAAAATATACAAACTCTTTCACGAATGTTAAGTAAACTGGCTGAAAGTTTAGGTTCTGCCAGATCATGTCATTGAGGATCCAGCTGTTATCCTTAAATCCCAGATATAGATTCCGGAACATGTATCTCAAGCAGCTAGTTAGTGACCTTGCATCTTTTTCAAACTATGTTACTGTTTCTATTTGCATTGATGCAATTATCTTTTGCTTACCTAATTTAATTTCTTCCTGTGGACTCTTGCATGTTTTTGCATTCCTTTTAGTGTTATTCATTTTATAGATGATGACTATTATCATATTTTTGTTTTGAAGGTCATATTGCAGCTTGCAGAATCAGGTTCATTTTTTGGTCAGGTTGATCTTTTCAAAGTTCGTGGAAAGTTTGCACTATCAGATGCCTATGAAGACCACTTTCTGCTCCCAAAAGGGAAAATCCTTATGGTCACTCACCGGAGAGTCATACTATTGCAAGTAAGTCTTAATAATTGAGAATAATGGATGATGAATCATATTCTCCAGTGCGCTGTTACTGAGAAAAACTTTTGTCAATATCAGCAACCTTCCAATATTATTGCTCAAAGGAAGTTCAGCCCTGCAAAGGATCCATGCTCAATATTGTGGGATGTACTCTGGGATGACCTAGGGACAATGGAATTGACAAATGGAAAGAAAGACAGCCCAGAAGCTCCCCCTTCACGGGTCATTTTATATTTGAATTGTAGATCATTGGATTTGAAAGAAAATATTCGCATCATAAAATGTAATAGTGAATCCAAGCAAGCTTTTGAAGTTTATCTTGCAATCGAACATGCAATGAACACTTACGGCCCCAATTCATCAAAGGTACCATCTTGTATTTTGCCTTCATATTCTTTCATATCTAGTTATTAATTGCCCCCAAAAAAATCTGGAAGTTTATTTAGAACTCGCCATGTCATGTGTCTTTCAGTGACGCTAGAGATGCCCCTTTTTTTTTTTAATTTAGAAGGGTAAATACTAACAACCTGAGGTTATAAACAGTATCTAACCAGCAGCTTTCCACTTACATGGAAGCTATCATATCACTAGGTTATAAGGCCATTGGCGGGGATTTCTTTTGTAAAACTCTTCATTAGCATATTTTGAATCTGCTGATTCTAGTTTTACTTCACTATTGTTTTGGCCCCTAGCTGCTAACTGTGACAATGTCATTACCCGCATCATAAATAGAGAAGATGTTAGATTGCTACTTACACCGGTACTTGGTAAATAACGCCTTGTTTAATATATTTTTGAGTCTACTTGGTTGTGGCTCAACGGAATGATCGATTCCTTATTGCAGGGAATGCTGAAAAAAATAGTGGCAAAGCCATATTCCCCTAGAGCTGATAGCCCTATTGGTGATTTTGTACATAAAGAAGGGGTTTACCTCATATCCCCTCAAATGATGCCTGGATCAGTTCCCCTTGCTTCAACTTTTGGACGCTGTACTAAGCAGTTTGAGTGAGTGCGCATTGTACATTATCATTCGCCATTATCAATAATTGATCCGTTTGATCATTAAGGCCTACTTGCCTCCAGTCCTAAGGGTACCATTTTGTCTTACTCTCCTCTCAAGTTCTTCTCGCTTGTTATTTCTTTTTTATTTTGGAGTTGAGGAAACTGGATGGTAGAAACTTGGAACAAATTGTGATTGTGATTTGACCTGCCTCCATTTTTTTATGCATCAATGTTCTTACATTTTTAGTCATCAACCTTTTGCAAGTGTCTGAACCATGTTTTACAATTCTGTTGGGAGGATGATAATTATAATAGTAATGTTTTAATTTCTGGATTGGTGTTATTTCAGGTCGGGCTGAGCAAACTAGTTGGAACTTGCTAATGGGCATATTCGATATCGTGAAACACGCAACTCCATGAGGAGGCGGTTCCTTGGGACCTTCCCTTAGTTCAGACTTCAGTGTGTCCCCATTTTTTCCCGCCGCTGAGATTAAGAAATTTTGCTGTCTAAGCATTCTTTATATGTCCCCAGTTGTTCTTTTGTGTTATATATATATATATAAATATATAGTGACCAAAAAGCCGTTTCACTTTGTACATATACAATATCACATCGGCATGTACCCTGTTTATATAATTGTCCCCTATTGATTTTTATTATTGAGAGGAAAGGCGATGTTGTTATACTCGAATTCTTCGTATTGTTATTGTAGTATACGATTTAAATGGTCACCAGAAGAAAGTTTTCTCCTGTTTCCAACTCATTATTGTCTCATGCTCTGATTTTTCATTGCCAAAAAAAAAAACCTTAAAAACCTATTGACTCTAAAAGTTTAGTAAGTTTACAGTTTTGTGCCTATTAAATATACATGATTTAAAAGTTAATTAACATACACCAACATCTAACAAGGTTTGAAAAGAAGATTAGTGATAGAAAAAATAATGACTTACTCTTGGGGCCGAAAAAAAGAGTTCTAGTACTAGCTATAGGCACTTTCTAAGACCCGAGGAAGTAACTACACCTGGTTCAAAGCTTTTTTCCCATAGTACCCCTTTTTAGGAAACTATTTACCAAAATGCCCTTACTTTGAAACTATTTCTCATTATACCCTCCTCTGGAAACATATTCTCAATTTACCCCCTTTAGTCGACTAAACCAGGGGTTTAGTCGACTAAATTTCGAGGGGTCCAAATTTTTTGAATCCCCTCGAAATTTAGTCGACTAAACCACTTGGTTTAGTCGACTAAACCCATTTAGTCGACTAAACCAAGTGGTTTAGTCAACTAAATTACGGGGGTGGGCGTTAAAAAGCCCACACCCGACATTTAGTCGACTAAACCACTTGGTTTAGTCGACTAAATTTCGACGGTGAGGGTTTTTAAACACCCCAAACGCCGCTAATCGACTAGATCTCCTCCCCAAACCCTTCCCCCATCTCTTTTTCGCCAAAATCTCTCTGAATCCGTTGGTGGGTTGCGAAGAGAACTTCAATCAACTTGCATTTGCTTCAATTTCGGTATGTTTTCGTCCCATTTTCGAAATTCCACCGTCGACATTGTGTTATTGCAAACCCCATTTGTGTACTTAGATTTGATGGTTTTTTTGTGTATATATGATTGATTTGAGTTTTTCATTGATATTTATGGAGGAAAACGATGAATGTATATGTTTATGATAATTTTTTTGCGTTTATGCGAATTTTTTTATTTTTGGACAAATTTATCTTCGTTTTTCATCAAGAATTGGTGGTTTTGTTGTGTATGTATGATTGATTTGAGTTTTTCATTAATATTTATGGAGGAAAATGATGAATGCATATGTTTATGATAATTTTTTTACGTTTATGTGAATTTTTTTTATTTTTGGACGAATTTATCTTTGTTTTTCATCAAGAATTGGTGGTTTTGTTGTGTATGTATGATTGATTTGAGTTTTTCATTGATATTTATAGAGGAAAACGATGAATATACATGTTTATGATAATTTTTTTGCGTTTATGCGAATTTTTTTGCGTTTATGAGTATTTCTTGTTTATGTTGAAAGTGTTTGTTAGTGAAAATGATGAATGTAAATGTGAAATTGAGAATGATGAATGTTTCTTATTTCCTGATTGATTGTAACGTCCCTTTGTAGGTCTTTGTTCTCATCATGCGTCGTAGACAAGCTCCTGCTGACACCGGCAATGTGCGTGGGAGACGGATCAAGCACCGAGCATCGCGCAGGGCATCCTCCTCTAGGCAACAGCATGCACCGGAACCTGAGCCTGAGCCCGTTGTTGACCTCCCGTTTGGATATTTGTTTGAAAATAATGAAGCAGAGCATGAACGATTCATAAGGGATTTTGCTTCCAGACCCATCATTAAGCCGAAGTCATTAGACATGACATTCTTTGCACGTGAGGGCCTTGACATTGTGCCGTTGTTGGGAACTTCGCATTTGGGAGGGCTGGCGGAGATGAGTTGTCCCTATTCGGAGGTTATGGTGAGAGCTTTCTACCATAACATGATTTACATTCATGGTGATCTGCAATCTCGTGTCTGCGGGGTTGACATTCTGGTGACGGCTGCGGGGTTGACATTCTGGTGACGGCTGACATGTGGACGGATCTTCTTGGATTTGATTTTGATGCTGGTGGTAGATACCAGTTTGATGGGGACACCAATTTTGTCATGGAGGGATATGTTCGAGATGAGGCTGTGTATGCATTCAGGAGGCCAGGAAGGCATGGATCTATAGTGACTGTGGGACAACTGACTGTTAGTTCTCGGATCCTCTTCTACGTCATCACCCACATATTGTTTCCTCGGGCCTACAATCATTCACGAGTGTTGGAGGGTGACATCCCCATTATGTGGTCCATTCGGAATGGCATTGAGGTTAATTGGAGACATTATATCTGTTGGCATATGTATAAGGCAAGACATAAAGGTGCACTCCCATGCGCCTACTTAGTTCAGAAGATTTTGGAGAAATTTGGTGTTCCTATGGACGATGAGGTGATGGTGAAAAAGGAAGCATGGAATGTCATCTTTGGACAGCGCCTCCTAGAGCAATGCAAGATCACTAAGGGTGCAGATGGTGGGTGGCACTACATTGGTGAAGAGGATGTTGATGCTACTGCTGGCCAGGGTCCACCCTTTGTACCTGATGTTGGTCAAGGTCCACCTATTGTTCTTCCTAAGGTCGATGATGATGACGGCGTTGATGTTCATCGGGAGGGTGGATTCTCCCTTAGTGATGTCATGCAAGCCATCCAACACCAGGGCAGGATGCAGAAAAAGAGGTGGAAGATAGAGAATGAAAGATGGAGGTGGATGCAGGCTCGGATGAAGTGGGTAGAGGAGACGCTTGGTCAGATGCAGCTTGGAGGAGCACCAAATGCTGCCGAGGGTAATGATGTGGCTGATGAGCACGCGGAGGATGATGGGAATCCAGAGAATGCAGATTAGATTTATGGTGTTCATGTTTTATGTACTTTCATCGACTTTATGTTTTATGTTCGGACATTGAAACTTTATGATTTTTTGTTTAGTAGCTTCAATTTGTGAATTTCGTCACACATTTGATCCGCTAATATCCCAAAATGAGTCAATGATACCATACAACATATCAATTAACTGAATGGTCCAAATTTCGAAGCCATTAACAACACAACTCATAATACCCTAAATACAAAACATTTTACATAGACTTCAAGTTTGTCTATTCCTCGTTGGACATGTGCGCATATTATGACCGACTTGGTGGCAATTCCTACATCTTTGCTGACTGCTTGAGGGCTGAGACTCCACCCAATCCATCTCATTTTGTATCCTTGTAGACTTTGGTCTTCCCTTTATGCGGGCCAAAGTTGCATTTGGGATAACTGTTGGGCCCTCTCCTTGTTGAATTAACAATTCATTGCCTATAGGATACCAGTGTGCTGCATATATCTGACTAATGTATGGGATAGTGAATACCGGATCAACGTAATCATAGTGGTTCAAATTCTCCATCTTGCATACTGCTAATATGTGGCTGCAGGGATATCTTCTTGCTGTGAACTTCCCACATTGACATTTGCGATTTATCAAGTCAACCCTCATTATGTTACCAGCAACATGTGTAGATTGATTATATGCGTCCTCAACCTCATATGTCATAAAGCCGCACACGGTATGTAATTGTCATCTGGTCCATCCTTTATAAGTGTTCTTCAACCTTTTTTGACACTATCCTACCTGCAGCAATATTTTTGTTAATCTCAACACGCCTGATGACAAAATATTCGACCAATCTACTATAGGTCATCTTCACCAAAGCCGTTATCGGCAGATTATGTGCACCCCTAAGGATCTTGTTCACACACTCGGCTAGGTTAGTCGTCCCAAACCTCCGTCCGTCTTCATCGTAGGACCTACACCATTTCTCTTTTAGAAGCCGGTCAAACCAGGACACAACCTGTGGGTTACAATCAATAAATTCCCGAAACTTCCGGTCAAACTGGATCTTTGAACTCATGTACCCTGCATAACATGTTAAAGCAAACTCATAACAATGGGTGCATTACAAACATGTTCAAGTATGTGAAGGCAGTAACTAAAGTGTATACTTTCATACCTAAGTTCATAACTATTTTCTTTAGTTGCACATCCTTGAATCTGGTATTAAAGTTGCTTGCGACATGACGTAGGCAATACACATGATAGGCATACAGAGGCTACCAATTGCGGTGATCTTTAACTGCCTTTATGATACTGGCGTGACGATTAGATATCAAATAAATGCACGTCCTCTGCGTCACATGATCACGTAAGAAACAAATAAACCACCACCAGTCATCATACTTCTCACCAGGAGGAACAACAACAAAGGCAATTGGTAAGACCTTCCCATCTCCATCCTGTGAAGTCGCAATCAAGGGAGTACCTTTGTATTTTCCGTACAAGTGGGTGCCATCAATTTGTAGTATGGGCTTACAGTATTTGAAGGCTTCAACTGTCTGGTTAAATGTCCAAAAAAACTCTATGAAAGACGCATAAGTTGACATAAAACCGACGATGGTCGGAACATTCATCTGTATCAAGCCTGAAAACAGAGCCCACGTTAACCTGCGTCATGTATGTCAACCAATTGGGCAAGAATGCATATGATTCCTCCCAATCACCAAATAACTTCACAATGGCCTTCATTTTCGCCTTCCAAGCCTTCTTGTATGTTATATTATATCCATACATACGCTGCATCCTCTCTTGTATCAGCGCTGGGTTTAAAGCTGGATCTTCTCTTAACATACCTTGTTAAAGCATAAAAAACTTCAGAATATAATGTCAATAAACAAACAGAAGTAGAAAGCAACAAAAATACGAAACATACTGATAATGCCTGCACATATGACATTTGAATCCAGTTGTCCATGATCCCAGGTAAGACTCTGGTTCAGGCAGGTGTGATCGCTAACCCACTTACGGACCACCCAACAATTTCCATTCTTGCCTGTCATTGCCCTCATATACCAGGGACAACCGTCAGCATGATTTCGACACTTCATCACAAACCTCCGTTCATCACTTTTTTCAACTTTGGCTGAACAATGAGTCTTCATGCAATACAATTTCACGGCATGATGCATCTTAGACTTAGAAGGAAACTGCTGATACACATATAATGGATCGCCTAACTGCCATCCACCTTGCCTGTCATCATCACCATACAACATCTCTAATTCATCGTCACAGTCAACCGCACTAATTTGAGAATAGTACGGGCTTTCGGTCCAAAACGGCTCACTATCAGGTCCAACATCTGTCAATTTGAATTTTCTATCAGAACCAGTAAATAAATATTACAAAAACAACCACAAATTCAAGTTTACTAAATTACCACTACTAATTGGGTCAATACGAAGTGGTGGCATTGTTGCAGTCCCTGGATTTACTAGGTTCGGGCAAGAATCAAAATCACCATCCACATCGGTATCTGAGCTGTCACCTAGTGGAATAAACCTCTCAAATTCGTCATCCTCATCGCTGTGCATATTCTCATCTTCCTCATTTTCCATCAATGTTACCTGACTTAATACTTGTGAAGGTGTAGATACACCAACATGTCTATCTTCTTCACCAAAATACCGTGGGGATCTTGGATGCATAGGTATAGATGATGATTCGCCAGATTCAATTTCAACATATATCTCAATAAAATTTTGTACTCTCCGATTAGCAAATGCATCTATGACACAATCTACATCTTCATCATCACATACATCGGTACTAATGTAGTATACATTATCCTTACCCATTATAGTCTCCACTTTGGCAATTAACCGATGAATGCATTGGCTGCCATGTAGCCCCAATTTTTGGTAAATTCTTTCTTTCAGCTCGTTGTATGTAGTATCCCGTTTGATTTTCATCATTTTCATTTTCCCTTCAAATTGAACACCATCGGGACCATCAAAATACCTCCCACTGTGGTAGATTATAGTCATGTAAGTGTTTGAACTTGAACTCATCTTTGACACCAGAATTTTAGCTGCAAAATGGAGGGTTTTAGCTGACCAAATAAAAAAATTTATGAAAAACGAAGTGATATTCTTCAAAAAAAAAAAATCACTCAACCGATGTAAATCTTTTCACTTTCACATGTATATTCATCATTTTCCTTCATAAATAGAAATGAAATACTCAAATCAAGCAAAGACACACAACAAAACAACCTAATCAAAGCACAAAATGCAAAAACACAAATGGGGGTTCGCATAAACACATAAATGACGACGGAAATCTTAAATGGAGATGAAAACATACCGATATCGACACAAATTCCACTAGATTGAAGTTTCCTACGCAACCCACCAACAGATTCAGCAAGGCTTTGACGAAAAAGAGAGGGGGAAGAGGTTTGGATAGGTTTTTACACGATTAGGGTTCATGTTGTTGTGGTTTGGGGTGTTTAAAAACCCTCACCGTCGAAATTTAGTCGACTAAACCAAGTGGTTTAGTCGACTAAATTTGAAGGGATTCAAAAAATTTGAACCCCTCGAAATTTAGTCGACTAAACCCCTGGTTTAATCGACTAAAGGGGGTAGATTGGGAATATGTTTCCAGAGGAGGGCATAATGGGAAATAGTTTCAAAGTAGGGGCATTTTGGTAAATAGTTTCCTAAAAAGGGGCACTATGGGAAAAAAGCCCCTGGTTCAAGATGTAAGTCACATTTTTAAAGAATTCTTTAGTCTATAACATAAGTCAAAGTAATTAATGTTTATTTATTAATTTTATCTTTGTAAGTTGATATTTAAATGTTACTCCACGTAGTTTCCCTTTTCCTTCTAAACATTGGTTTATTACTAGTTAGTATGCTCTCGTTCGTTTAACTGAATCAATTGTTCAAAGGTTAAAATTAGTTGGAGGAAGTAAATATGTAGAAAAATGTAACTATTTTGCGAAAAATGCCCTCATTTATCTCATTTATATCGAGGAAAGACAATGTGCTGTAGAGAGAGAATGTGAGATATAGTTAAAAACATTAAATATGTTGGTTAAATAACTACCGAGTCATGCAAAATGTTAATTAAAATTAATTAAAAACAATAAATGTGTAAGAGATACAATTTTTTTTTTTTCCAAATATAGCATTATTTAAGGAGATGTCAAGTGTGGGAGACAATGAGCAGCAAAAGAGATGGGAGAGAATGAGTAGAAAAAAGATAGGTGAGAGAACACGTAATTAGTTGGAGTAAAAATGAAAAAAAAAATATTGATATTTTTTATAAAAAAAATTGTTGCTTATATTATTTACAAAAAAATATGTTACTCATAAATAGTATCGAAGGGTATATCTTACAAAAAGAGATGAGGGAGTAGAATCCATGCTTAATTAGGCATTCAAAAGTTTTTGTCAATAATTAAAATGAAGTCAGAAAATTTAATGGGATTGTAGACCGAAATATTTGTGATAATGTTAGAGCATCACCCTTTTTTTTCCACTTGACTAGAAACTGAAGGACTCAAGATTTAAGAGTAAATTAACTAGCAAGGAAATAAACTCGGATAAGGAAATTCTCTCCAACATTGTCCCGTAGAAATTTAATTTTTTGGTGGCAAACTTTTGTCATTAGACGAAATAGCTAACATGTCGTCGTCTGAATTGCCTCCTGTGTGAATACCAGAAAAGTTGGTGAAGAGAGTTATTGGCCCAAGAAAAACAAAAACTTGAATAAATAAGTACATAAAAGAAAGGAATGCCACTGTTCCTCAAAGCTTAAACACTGAAGCTTCTAAGCTGGAGCATCTCGCAGCTTAATGGTGAGATTTAGTTGAATGTTTGATCTCAGCAACTTTAAATCTTACGTCCTTGTCTTGATTTCTGTTTGGGTATATTCGGGTGATGTGATTTGTGGTTCTTACTTTATGTGAATTGCTTACTGAAAAGGAATTCATTCCACTCCCCCGAAGAGCAAAGTTTGATCTTGCTTTCAAATATTCGGGACCGAATAAAAAATGCGGACTTTTATGACTAATATTTATCATTGCTAAGGACTCGCATAGAATCGGACTATAATTGATGGGACATCTTCATGCTTTTATAGTCTTCTTGTTTCTTTCTTTTCTGATTTTTCAGCTTGAGAAAAATTCGTATTGCCTGAATCTATGACAATTACAGTTCTGTCATGCTATATGTATTTGTTTACGACTATAAAGAAGTGAAGAGGAGAACAAATTTATTCTGGAGTGCTGTTTGCTTTTTTCCCCCTCAATCAGAGAACTTAGGAATCAGGACCTCTTGCAAAACTATGAATATAGAACTTACTTGCATTTGAATTGTACGACATTAGGTTTAGAAACTCAACTAGAATGGCCTTGCACTTTTTTTATGGATATACTTTTCTAAACTTGTTTGTCAAACCAAGTCACTTGAGGTTGCGTATCCTGGTAGATATACTTTTCTTTTATTCTCTGGCTATACTACTAGGGAACAAAAGAATCAGCATGATAATATGTAATAGCCTCTCTTTTTTTCCATCGAGGAAATAATACAATACTAGGACCAAATTTGTAGTGAAATGCATTCCAAACTACATTTAGGAATGGATGAGTACTTATATGTCATCTGAATATGTTACTCATGTTCTATGTCTTGTTACGATGGTATGGGGGTCAGTCGGCTGTCGAACAAGTTCTAGAATATAGACTAGGCCCTTCCCCCAATTATGTGTAGCAAACTGGATCGTAAGGGAAAAGAAATTATTCACAATGAATTATTCTGGTTACTTGATCTACTGATTGGTTCAAATGACTTAATCTCTATAGAATGAATATTCATTCTTTCTTTCTAGACTAGGTTACTTATGTGGATCTAGTAGCTAAAGTGCAGTACAATTTCTCCATGTGCAGAAACGGCTATATTTAGTTCATGGTTTACTGAACATGAAAAAGTGCTATGGAGGTTTGTTGATCATCGCGTTGGGTATGATGTTTATTCTCCTATACAGTCCATTTAGAATGCTGCCACAGAAGTCAGTAAAACAATCAGCCTACAGTTTCTTTAATAATCATCCACCAAATGATTCTACTGTAAGAAACAATCCTATTGTAAATTCTTCAGACGTGAAAGTAAAAGAAACACCAAAACCAACCAAAAGGCCACATTCTATACATGTTCAAGGGCTTGATGATCTTTGTAACATGAAAAACTTTTCTGAAGGAGAGTTGAAAGCAATGCTTGTGTGGACTCCCTTATGTTCCCTGCTGTCAAGGTCAGATGCTTTACCTGAAACAGCTCAAGGAGTTAAAGAGGCTTCTGTAGCATGGAAAGAGTTGTTGTCCACGATTGAGAAGCAGAAAGCCTCTAGGATTAGCGGGATAGATAGCCCTGAAAATCAGACCTGCCCATTGTCTGTAACCGCATTTGGTAATACGGTGGCAAGCAGTGGAATCATTCTTGAGATTCCTTGTGGTCTTGTCGTAGATTCATCCATTACACTAATTGGCCTTCCTATTGGTCAAAATGGAAGCTTCCAGATTGACCTTTTGGGCCAACAAACAGAAGGGGACCCAAATCCTCCTATAATATTGCATTACAATGTGAGTCTCCCAGGAGAAAATTTGACAGAAGACCCATTCATAGTTCAAAATACATGGACTAATGAACATGGGTGGGGAAAAGAGGAAAAGTGTCCAGCTCATGGCTCTGCAAACATCCAAGAAGGTATGCTTGCCTTTTTAAATGAAGATATTTTAATGTATGTAGCGTGATTAATAGTAGACCTTGTATGTATTGAAGTACATTCTTCATACAAAAAATTGATGTGGTGGGTTCAAAGTGTTGTTAACTAAAAATGAATTCTTTTTCAGGTAGAGAATAAACATTGTAAATTCATAAAATATGACAAGTTCCAATAATTTTGTTAGACATGCATTCTGCAAACACCTTTGCTCCATAGTTGGGCTAATAGTTTTAATAGCACCCACCTGCCTCATAAATAAAAGAACAAGTTGAAAGCAAATTTTATTTCATTTTTTTACTATACTTGAGAGCGTAAATTGAGTTAGATTTGCAGAGAACTCTAAATCATCACTCTACATGGTGCAGTTGATGGACTTGTGCTCTGCAACGTACAAGTTGCCAGAAGCAGCAACGAAGAGAATCCAAGTGTGAGTAAACCTACTAGCAACAGAACTGCTAACATTTCAGATGAAAGTTCACATAGAACTGCTAATTTCCCTTTCACTGAGGGAAACCCTTTCACTGCCACATTGTGGCTAGGTTCAGAGGGATTTCATATGACTGTGAATGGAAGGCATGAAACATCTTTTGCATTTAGGGAGGTAAGGTATGGAAGAAGAAACATTTCTAATCGTTTGGTTAAAATCATAGCATGGCCACCTCCAACTTTGTATGGTTTTTGTGGATGCAGAAACTTGAACCATGGTTAGTTAACAGTGTCAAAGTAGCTGGCAATCTAATTCTCTTATCTGCACTGGCAAAAGGCTTACCTACTACTGAAGATAATGATATTGTTATTGATGTTGACAAGCTTAAAGCTCCTTCTATCCCCAGAAAAAGGCTTGTTTTGCTAATTGGAGTATTCTCTACGGGAAATAACTTTGAAAGACGAATGGCCCTCAGGAGGTCTTGGATGCAATATGAAGCTGTACGTTCAGGGGAAGTGGCAGTCCGATTTTTCATTGGGCTTGTAAGTGATCAAATGCAGACTTGGTAACGTGAATATTTATGCTGACATATTTCCTGATCTGGCCTATGTCTCTTCTTTTCCATGAAAAGTCTTGAAGCTCAAATCCTTCCTTCTTAATGGTCTTTGCTCCCTACTGTCATTGAAAGAAATCAAATTGAATATTGCTTTGCTATATATAGAATCGGTGAAGTAACATTTTCATTTGCTATCATTTATCTACGGTGTCTTTCTTTAAATATATACTGAAAAATTTGCATTGAGCAGGAGTATGCGGAGAGGTTGGGAGATACATGTCATATTTGAACTCAAGAAGTGTACCATTTACTAAGATAGATCATATTGCTTATGATTTAGGACAAACAATGTGTGTAGACTGCAAGCAATGTAGTTAACTGTAAGTGATAAACCCTATTAACTGCAAGTGACTTTGATATTGTATTTGATTGCAGCACAAGAACAATATAGTTAACATTGAGCTGTGGAGAGAAGCACAAGCTTTTGGAGATATCCAGTTCATGCCGTTTGTTGATTATTATGGTTTGATCACATTCAAAACTATTGCAGTATGCATTTTAGGGGTAAGGGGATCAAAATTTCAGGCATTGAAAATAATGATGTTTCTGATTGTTTGTAACCCATATTCTAGTTGTTCTAAAACCGCCAAGACACCATTTTATTTGGAATCTTTAGAAGTATCAGTTATCATACTCTGGAACCAACCTTCCAAAAAAAAATGTGATTAATGACTTTGTGAACATATGGACCCAATGATTTGGCCTCCAAAACCATAGGTTGCCTGATTTTACCCCTCTCTCCTTATTAATAGACAATTTTGTGAGTGTGGTCGCGCAGGATTTTGTTTTTCCTCTGCAAGTCTTGTATATTACTCCTTCCCGTCTTTAATATAAGACATATTTAGGGAATTGTTCTTGGTCCTAAATATAAGACCTATTTCTCATATTTATCAATATTTTCTTAATTTACCCCTATTGATGCTCTCTCAACAATTATCAAAGAGGAGAGGGAATTAAAGAAGATAACTACAATATTTTAGAAATACATGTCATATTAACTAACTTCCTTAATCTAATCAAATTAGGTAAATATGTCCCATATTGAAGACTGGGGAGTATATTCCATCTCCTTTACTTTCATACCAATTACTCAATAAGATCTTTTGTTAAAATTTGCAGACAAAAATCATACCTGCTAAGTACATGATGAAAACAGATGATGATGCTTTTCTTAGGATTGATGAAGTGGTTTCTAACCTTAAAAGAAAGCCATCTGAGGGTCTCTTGTATGGTCTCATATCTTTCAAATCATCGCCTCACAGGGACCAAGATGGAAAATGGTACATCAGTGAGGAGGTATAAATCTTTGGTGAAATGCTCATGCTAAAACTCCACAACTTTATGCCCTGCCTCAACTTCAATGTTTTTTCTTTGTTATTAGGAATGGCCGCATGATTTTTACCCTCCATGGGCACATGGTCCTGGTTATGTCATCTCTCGAGATATAGCAGAATTCATTGTCCATGGCCATGAACAAAGAACACTGAAGGTAAGAATTTCTCCTTTCAATTTGTGTTTGTGATCATTTCACGATTTCTGTCAAGTTTAAAACTTCACCTAAATATTGAGATTCTGAAAAGCATTGTGCTTGTTTGGGATTTCAATTTATAAGCACGTTCACATTAGTTGAGACTAAATTCCTTATATACTTAGCTTGTACACCATAAATTATTATTAAAAAGTTGGTTTTAAAAGATCCGATCATCATTTCAAATAAGCTCATTTTAGGTTTTGCCTTCAAAATAGGCCTGCTAATGATGGTTGGTTCAGCTTAATCTGAAGTTAACTGGCCGTAAAGTTTTCAACTGTCACTAAAACATACCGTTACCCGACGTATTCTTCAAAGTTATCACAACACCTTAGTCTCTTGGTGGTGTTTAACAATCTTTCAATAACATTTAGATACTTGGTAATGCAAACCTGCATAGCGATTCTGTCAATTTATGAGATTAGTCTAGAAGCTATTACTTGAAGATCAATTCAGTTAGAGTCTCTTTAAGTCATTATTTTTTATTTATTTTGTAATTTTCGTTTTTTTTAACAAGGCCATGAGCCAAGAGTCAATAATTAGTGTTTTAGGTGCCATTTAATTATTAATGACATATTAGGATTTTTTATTATTATTATCATTAGGTGATTATTATTTTAATTTAAATGCCCATAATGTTATCTCCATGAATCAGATTGTCTTTCATGATCTGATTGTAAATCCCAATAATCAGATTGTCATCCATAATCTGATTTACCCCATTATAAAATATCTTTCATATCCATTCAGCTTTGTCCATTCAATAATTAGATTATTTTTTTTAAATAATCTAATATCCTTTCATGTCCTTAAATAAATAATATTTCCGAACATCCTTCATTAATTAATCTATTATTTGGTAAACCCTTTCACACCAATCAGATTATTCAAATAATCTAATTGAAATATCCCCAATATATTCATTTATCCTTAATCATATCCCAATGAATATATTAATGAAGGATATTGGCAAATATTATTTATTTAAGGATATTAGATTATTTAAAAAAATAATCTAATTTATGAATGGATAAGGCAAATATTTTATAATGTGGTAAATCAGATCATGGATGACAATCTAATTCAGCAAGATAATATTATGGGCATATTAAAATAATAATCACCTAATAATAATGATAATAACATCCTAATATGCCATTAATAATTAAATGACACCTAAAACACTAATTAATGACTTTTGGCTCATAGCGTTATTAAAAAAACGAAAATTACAAAATAAATAAGAAATAATGACTTAAACATATTCTAGCTGAATGAATTGATCTTCAAGTAATAGCTTCTCGATTAATGTCATGCAAATTGAAAGAATTGCCAGGTAGGTTTGCATCACCTGGCGAAATGGCCTAATGACATAAAAGCTTCCCAGTGAAATGGAAGGTCGTAGGCACCATCCCGTTTATAATCTTAAACCATTAGTACCTACTCCTATAATTCAAAAAAATAAATAAATTTATTTTTTGATGACCAGAATTTAGACAGGATTTATCTTTTAATGACCAGAATATCACTTCGATCTTCATTATTAGCTTTTCAGCATGACAGGGGGAAAAAAAAAAGACAAGATATTCAAACCTTACTTTTGTAAGGTTTTTCTCATTCTCATCTGTCCATAATTTTTCGATCCTCAGCTCTTCAAACTGGAAGATGTAGCCATGGGGATTTGGATCGAAGAATTCAAGAAGAGTGGTAGAGAAGTACATTACGAAACTGATGAGAGGTTTCACAATGTTGGGTGTGAATCAAATTATATACTTGCCCATTACCAAAATCCAAGGATGGTATTATGCCTTTGGGAGAAGCTGCTCAAAGAACACCACCCAGCATGCTGCGAGTAACTTTTTTTCAGCTTTGGTTTGAGCTTATTGTATCAATCCTAGGCTGTATGTTAGCTATCAGATGTCAAATTATTTTATTTATTCATTCATCCTCTCTGTTTCACGAAATATTCTGTTGAAATTGATTCCCTTGAAATGTCAATATATTTGCTTGACCTATACTTATAGGTATTCGTCTTTTTTATAGATTTTATGAAATATATAAATATTTTTTTTTTCTATGTAGCTTCCTGGGAGTGGACAGGAGATTGAAAATTCTTTTTTTTTCCCATACATTTTGTAAAAAGGTTGAAGAAACAGCTTTTTCATGCAAAAATAGCATAATACTGTACTACTATTGAATATCACTTGTATGTAACTTGATAGTCGTTTTTACGAGAGAGGATAAATTAAAAGCTTTCAATCAGAAATTCTTGTTCCAAGTAATATACAAAAACATAAGCAGAAATACGTGTATAAAATAGAACTCAACAAAGAACAGAGGAGGAAGAGATATGCTTGATCGGGTCCTTGGTTTAATAGTGAACTAACCAGATTACAAAGTGGGCTAATTAAGTTTGAATCCCAACTTGTTTAAAAAGATATCTAGGGAGAGACGTTTTAGTTGTAAAGCCTCGATCTGAACTAGTCGGTTGTTCGAGTATATAGTGATAGGATTCTAAAAGGTTATTAAAAAAACAAAGGAGGAAATCACTTGATTTCAACTGTATTTCTCAAGCTCCCATCATGGCATATATACCCTAAGGCTTCTTCAAACTTGAATAATATGGAGCCTTAGTTTTGAATCATCTGGGCACGGCCACAAGAAGATGATACAAGTCTCCACCTTTTTGAAAGATAAAGAATCAAAAAGAGGACTTAGTTATGGCCATTTATTTTATTTATTTATTTGGATGAGATTTGAAGGGCGTCCCATCCATATAACTGATCTGCATGGAACAATTTTGGTCATATGTGATGTGTAGCTTCCTTTGCTTAAAGTAACCTCTTATCCTCTGAGATAGAGACAATTCACAAAAACCTTTTATCTTTGCCTTTTTACCTTTCGTTTTCTTAGTTGAAGGGATAAAAGACATAGATGAGTGGACTGATATTGGCCAAGAGTAATGGGTGGACAACAAACTTGATACGTAGTAAGATAATAATATTGCTTTCATGGCCCCCCCAAAAAAAGCAATAATAAGATTATTTCTTATTAAGAAAATTGTGAGACTTCACTTCAATGTCACGTGGATTCCACCATTTTTATTGTACCTCTTCTCATCAAATGGTATTGGAAAAGAATCTAAAAAGTTATGATGGTAATGTTTAAATGACAATTATTTACATTGAAACATTTTAAATAGGTTAAATTAAGCATTTTTTTTTTTTGGGTGACCTGAAGCATATGTAATTTAAAAAAATTCCACTTGTGAGTTTTGTTGGAAATATTCTGAGGATACCACGTCGTTACCTTGGTGCCCACTCTAATCGGTTATCTAAAATATCTTCCGTTTGAATTTTGAAATTCTATTGTCTAATGTTTATTTATTTTGACTTGATTTTCTCTCTCCATTTTCAAGAACATTATGATTAATGTTAATTGTGTCCTATTTATTTTAGTAGTGGCTTATCATTTTATTATTTAATTTGTAATGTATTTTCCTATTTATAGACTCCCTCTTAATGAATAAAATCATCCGATTTCATTCTCCTATTTTCTTTCTATTATATTATTTTATTTTTGTCAGTGGTATCAAACCTAGTTGGTTTCGAAGAGTGCTAATTTTCTTAAAAAAAAATAGAGTGCAATATTATTTCCTCTAGTAATCTAATGTACGTGTTGTTTATGTTTGCTGAAGCAATATGTCTTCAGATTCTAACTTTCCGCAGCCATATATTCCACGCTTTGACGGTTACCTCAATCACTGGAGCATGCCGATGGAGAACTTCTTGAGATCCAAAGAGTATTGGCAAGAGGTAGAGAAGAGTGTACTAGGACCTGTGAATGCACAACCATTAGAAGCAAAAGCGTTGAAGTGGAAAGATCTGAAGAAGAAGAACTATTTGTTTTAGGCAATTGATCGTCCCATCTTAGAAACTATTCTTTGCAAAGATGCTTCCAAAGACATATGAAATTCTATGAAAAGGAAATATTAAGGCACTAAAAGAGTAAAGCATGCACAATTTCAAGTTTTGAGAAGAGATTTTGAGACTTTGTAGATGAAAGATGATGAATCTATCATCGGCTATTGTAGCAAAGCTTTACAGATAAGTGGAAAAAAAATGTGTTTGTACCGTGAAAAAATGCAAGATGTTACTATTATTGAGAAAATATTGTGTTCTTTTACTCCAAGATTTGATGATGTTGTATATTCAATTAAAGAGTCAAAATATATAGATGCAATCTCACTTTATGAATTACAGATCTCTTTGTTAGTTCATGAGTTAAAATGAATCGTAATTCAATGGTAGAGATGCAGACTTTAAAAGCTTCCACTGTTACTCATTCCTTAAATTCCAAAGGAAGAGGTGGAGGTAGAGGTTGTGGTAGAGCCATAGAGATGTCAAGGAGGAAGAGGATGAATTTCATAGAAAACATGAATAACAATGCAATTTGAGAAATCTAAGGTATAATGCTTTAGATGTCATAAATTTGGTCATTACTATTATGAGTGTTATCTTAGGCTGCCTAACAATAAGGAAGAAGGAGAGAAGTCAAATTTTGCATAAAATAAGGTGGCAGATACTTTATTCATAGCTTACCAAATTACCGAAGGGTCACAATCAAATATTTGGTACGTGGATACTGGCTACAGCAACCACATGTGTGGAAGGAAATCTTTATTTTCTTCCTTAGATGAAGGTTTTAATTCCATGTAAGTTTTAGTGATTGATCTATTGTCAAAGTGTTAGGAAAAGGTAACATCAAAATAAAAATGTTTATTGAAATAATTTCTGATGTTTATTATGTCCTTGATTTGAAAAGCAACTTGTTGAGTGGTGGTTAATTGCAAGAAAAAGGTTATATAATTACTACTCAAAAAGGGACTTGTGAGATATATGATTCTTCACGAGATGTTTTTGATGTTATTCCAATGACTTCGAACAGGTTATTCCCATAGGAGATTATAATTGTTCAATCTTGCTTGATGGCTACTAAAAAGGATGTCTCATGACTTTGAAATTATCACTACCACCACTTGAATATTGGTGGATTAAAAACTCTTCATCAGAAAATTATGGTTACAGGTCTTCCTCAAATTTCTTCTTCTTCCCAAGTTTGTGAAGAGTGTGTTGTTGACAAACAATCATATTCTCAATTTCCTCAAGGAAAATCATGGAGAGCAAAGAAGTCTTGGAACTCACTCATTCACCTTGACATATGTAGACCAATCACTCTAACTTCTAATGGTGGTTCAAAATATTTTTATTACATTTATTGATGATTTTACTAGAAAAATTTGGGTTTACTTTTTACAAGAGAAAAATGAAGCTTTTAGTTTATTTAAAAGTTTTAAAGCTCAAGTTGAAGATGAAGCGAGAAAGAAGATTAAAACTCTCTGCGCAAATCGTGGTGGACAATGTTGCTCAAAAGAATTTGTAAATTTTTGTGAGCAATATAGTATTCAAAGAGCACTTTCAGCTGATTATACACCACAACAATGTATCGGAGAGGAAGAACATAACCATCCTCAACATGATGAGAAGCTTGCTAGCAAAAGGAAATTTTCCAAAGAATTTTTTGCCAAAAGCAGTGAATTGTAGTGGTCATATCTCGAATAGAAGTCATACTTTTGTTGTTTAAAACATGATTTCACAAGAGGCTTGGAGTAGATGAAAGCCAATTGTTCCATCACCTCAGAATTTTTAGTTGCATTGCATATGCTCGTGTTCCAAATAAGAAAAGAAAGAAGCTTGATTTTAAGAGTGAAAATGTGTTTTTTTCTTTGGTGTAATTGAGTAATATAAAGATTATAAATTATTTATGTAATACCCCAGATTATTATTATTATTCTTAATATAATATATATATATATATATATATATATATATATATATATATATAAAATTGATAATATAGTAATAATTAAAAAAAAATAGAATTTAATAAATGATTTGTTATTATTTTTATTCCTTAATTAACAATAGATAAAAAGCTCAACCCATAGCTAAACCCTAATTTCAATTATAAGTTAGGTCTAGCCACATAACTCTAGCCATCGCTCATTAGTTCTCTCCCTAAAAATTCCTTGCGGCAGAACTTCTCTTCTAGGAGCTTAGCAAACACAGAGACCAGGTAATCCTAATCCCTAAAACAACATGATTTGACTCATACATATATTCCTACATCTTCAATTTGCAATTACTCCACGCATGATTTGATAGGATGATTGTCTTATAGGGTTATATATATAAAGATTACCTTTTTGTTTTGTTTGAATTTGTTGCAATCTATACAAAACTATTTAGAATATATATTCATTAAACCTCTTTGAATCGCGTGCATGAATACCTTCCGTTTTGCTGCTGGGCATTTCTTTCATGTCTCTAAAGGTTTAGACTTTATATATATATATATATATATATATTATTCTTTGCTTTGCCTTTTCTCTGTACCACGTACATGAATTGATGTGAATGAATGTCTCTTGTGTCATTAATACATATATATTTGGTTTGTGTGTGTGTGTCTATATATATATATATATATATATATATATATATATAGGGATTAAATGAGGGAGAGGATTTTCTCATGATCTTCTTTCTTATTTTCCCTCATTGTCCCCATCTAGGCCATTGATTGAGAAGAAGAGAGAGAAATTAAAATAGTATTGTGATTGATTGGATGGATGTGATTTAAAGATGATGAGGGATAATAAGAAAAAGATAAGGAGAAAAAATCAACCCATTAAATGATAGTCCTGAGAATTTCCCATGAAAACCCATGAGCATTTATTTTATAGTTCAAAAAGAGATGATGAGTAGAAGTTGAGATTAAATGATAGTCCTGGGAATTTCCCATGAAAACTCATGAGTATTTACTTTATAGTTTCAAATTGGGAAATCTTATAATAAAATAGAGACAGCATTTTAATGATTTATTTGAGAAAACTCACGAGCTCCCATAAAGAGTTATAACTGTGAAATTAAGATCAACCCTTTCTTGTAGAAGTAAAGGATTTTGTTATTATTTTGTTACAAATATTTGAATACATCTAATAAGAATAATTTAGGAATTTTATGAATCTAAACTACCTATAATAAATTAACAAGTGGGAGGATAGCTTTGGGATGGTACCTCCTAAAGTGATGAACACACTTTTAAGGCTTTATGCCTTCGAGAATTTATTTGATGTGAACCGATATATCCGTTCTTCCCAAAGTGGTGTCTAGCAGGGTTTCCCGGGACACTAGTAACAACTTTGGGAAGAGGTGTGCACACTAGGAAGAAAATTATGATATGGTCAATTTTGATGATTTGTGACTGGCAGGGTTTTCCGGGTCACAAGGTAGACTGGCAGGGTTTCCCGGATCTACCATGGTTCTCTTCCCACCAAACAAACTGGCAGGGTTTCCCGGGTCTAAATAAATTTAAAAAGATATTGACTGATTTGGTTGAAATCATCGCATGATTATATATATTTTATAATTATTTCAATTTATTTAAATTCATTCATTCATTCATTTACTTATTTATTTTATTTTATTTTATTTTATATTACCTTTACCTAATTAGGATTACCAACGTTTGCTGATGTGTGTATTCTTGGGCTGCGATGATCCTTCGGGGGAGCAGAGTTTCAGTGAAACAGGTGCCAAGGGGTGGGGCTAGCAGTGAGAAGTGAAGAAGACGTCAAATTTTAATTTCGATTTCATTTAGTCATTTTATTTTCTTATCTTATTTTATTTTGTTTTGGTGTTGCATAAAACTATTTAAATTTAGATTTATTTAATATAGTTTGTAACCTTGCACTTATCCCAGTACAAGTGCAGCGGTGACACCTCCGGAAGTTGATTATTTTGGATTTCTATTATTATTTATGAAAATTATTGAAATTTTTATGTGATTTAAACATTTAGAAATCTGGGGTGTTACAATTTAATACCCTAACCAATAAAATTGTTAATAACAGGGATGTTATTTTTATTAAGAAAGCACTTTGGAATTGGAATGGGTAGCAATATTATCCAATTTATTATGATTATTAAAATGAAGAAGGAAAGGAGCAATTGTCACACCTAGAAAATACTACCGCTCCACTCTTGAAAATTCAACAAACGATGTAGAAGCACCTACCACTACAATAGAGGAGGAACCTCGGGCTAGTCAATCTCGAAAGTATCTTGGATGATAGATTATGTAAATGGAGATGACTTATTTGATGATGATTTTGTAGATCACTTTGCTTTGTTTGCAGATTGTGATCCCCTCACATTTGAAGAAGCGGATAAAGAAAGAAAATGGAAAATAGCTATAGATGAGGATATCAAATCTATAGAGAAAAATAATATATGGGGATTGGTGGAGCTCCCAAAAGGGCAAAAATCCATTAGATTCAAATGGATTTATAGAACAAAGCTAAACAAAAATGGTGGAGTTGATAAATATAAAGCACACCTTGTTGTAAAAGGCTATAGGCAAGAACTTCGGGTTGATTAAAAATAATTTTTTACTCCAGTTGCTAAGCTTGACACTATTAGATTAGTGTTAGCTATGGCTGCCCAAAATTCCTAGCAGGTTTATTAATTAAATGTCAAATCTTTCTTTTTACATGGTGAGCTGGAAGAAGTTTATATTATATGCCATTTGGATACGTGAAGAAAGGAATTGAAGAAAAGGTATATAAATTGAAAAAGACTTTATATGAACTTAAAAGCCTGGTATAATCACATATATGCTTATTTTTCTAAAGAAGGTTATAAAAATGCCCTCATGAACATACAATAAAATTTGAAAAAGATAGAAAAATTATTAGTTGTACCTCTCTATGTTGAAGATTTGATTTATGTTAGAAATAATATAGGCATGCTTGATGCCTCTAAGGAGAACATGATGAAAGAATATGATATCTGATTTGGGATCAATACAATATTTTCTTGGTATTGAAGTTATACAATCACTATTGGAATTTCTTTTTAACAGAAGAAATATGTTCTTGAGATTTGACAGGTTTTATGATGAGGGATTGCAATCATATTCGTACTCCAATAGATTGTGGTTCCGAATTGGTGAAGGATGACGGAGAAAAGAAAATGAATTTTACTTTCTTCAAGCAAATAGTTGGAAGTTTAATGTATCTCACTTCTACAAGGCTTGACAACATGCATGGTGTTAGTTTTATAAGTCGATACATGGAAAATCCAAGTAAGACTCATCTCATAGTTGGAAAGAGAATTTTTCACTATTTGAAAGGATTGATTTTGGATATTTTTTTTTTATAATGCTAATCCAAAAGGAAAATTTTATGGGTTTTTTGATAATGACTATGTTGGAGATGTAGATGATACAAAAGGCACATTAGGCTTTGTTTTTATGATGAGTGATAAAGCTATTTCTTGGTCTTCAAAGAAACAATCAATTGTTACTACAAAAGCTGAATTTGTAGCTACTGCAACCTCCTTTTGTCAAGCTATATGATTAAGAAAATTGCTTGAAGCACTTCAAAGTCAAGAAAAAGGTGCAACAACAATTTAATGTGACAATGTTTAAGCAATTAAAATTTCCAAAAATCACCCTTTGCATGGGTGAAGTAAATATATTGATGTGAAATATCATTTTTTGCGCAACCTTTATAATGTTGGTGTTATTGTGATTTGGTATTTTGCAAAAGCGAAAATCACATAGCTGACATTATGACTACATCGCTCAAGCAAGCTCTATAAAACTTAGACAAATACTTGGAGTATGTTTAATGGAAGATTTTATTCAAGAGAGGTTCTAACTCAAATCCATATACTTTTAATTAATGTTTGGAAACATTAATTTAATAGAGGGATTGTTGGTAAAATTCTGATGATGCCACATGGTTGCCTTGGTGTCCGCTTTAATAAGTTACCTAAAATATCTCTAACTTAAATTTTGAAGTTTCATTATCCGATGTTAATATATTTTGTCTTAATTATTACTTGATTTTGTCTTCCCACTTTCAAAAACATTATGTAATTTGGTTGATTAATGTTAATCATGCCCTATCTATTTTAATAGTGAGGTATTATTTTATTTGTAATGTATTTACCTAAAATCATCTAATTTCATTATCCTATTTTTTTCTCTATTATATTATTTTATATTTAAGCTTTCCATGTAAATAGTGGCTGTCTATTCAGTGTTTCAAATTCAGACGTCGGCCACCAACAAGTCAACAACAAACTTAGTTAAAAGTTAAAACAACGATATTGGGCCACGTGTTAACGCCATCGGATTATGACTCAGCCTAGCACTAATGAAACTATAATTTAATCTAAAGATTTATACTATTATTTATTATTACAATTTAATCAACTTTTATTTTTAGTCCCTGCTGCTTCAAATCATGATTTTTGTTTTCTATGTTTTTATAAAAATTAGTGTGAATTTAACGATTGTTGAATATAAAAATAAAAACTGAAACTCATAAAAAATATAGGAATAAAAACCAGAACTTGTTAGAGTAGGGGATTAGAAATTTTTTATTTTGATCATGTACTATTAGCATTAACAAGCATAATCTTTATAAAATATAAGTACAAAAAAATGAAAATTCGATTGAATTTGAATTGTAAGAACTAATAATAAAATTAATCCTAATTTAAAAGAAAGAATAAAAGGTTCTTAGTGCATACAAAATTTCTTTAAAAATACTAAGATGAAGCAATGATTAACACATGGAATAAATATAATAGTTGGGAGGGTAATTAAAAAATGAATAGAAATTGGAGTATTCATTGAACTAAACCACGGCAATAAAACATATGTGAACGTGGGAAATGATTGTTTATTATTTTCAAGTTTAAGGTAAATCATGCCAACCCAAAAATTGATTAAAAAAAAAATTGTTTTCTTATTCTTCAACCTTTGGAAATTACTCAATTAGGCTTAAAAAACTGGTACTCGTTTTGTTTTAAATTAAAATAATGGTTGACCATGAATCTTAATTGAGTGCTCTGTAGAAATGAGTTTGACTTTTTTTTGAAGACATTTCCTCTCCAAATAATGCATTTGCACAATAACTTGTATTAATGATTACTCACTGGTTCAACATTCGATTAATTATTCTTATCTGTGAGCAAAAAAAGATTAATTATTCTTATCTATTTATGATAGTTCATTCCAATCATTTTCTGATTTTTGAAAGGATTGAAACTCTCTTAACGGTACGAAAGGTTCTTTTATTTTATTTTATTTTTTTTGTGAAAAGTAAAAAAGGGTAAATAGGCACATGATAATTAATAGTATAACTGAATATAGAATGGATATGAAAGCTGAATAAAGTTTCTTCTTTATCACATAGAAAAAGCATCTCCTCGTACGTAGGTGCATTTCCCCAATCACAAGCATCCAAGTGGATAACAATTGATCCAAATAAAAAGTTCCATTTTAATATTTTATCTGTCGTTTTTAAACAAAAAGTTAAAAAAAAGGAAATAAATATATTTGTTAATAATTGCTTGAACAATACACATACTAGGGTGTGCATGATAACGCTTCTAGAATGAGTTTTTTTTTTTTTCTGTTTCCTGGAATAAAAATGGATGAGAATTGTGTTTGAAAAATCTGGTTTTTTTTTTTTTCTGTTCCCTGATTGGACCGGTTTACTTTTTTGTGCTGGGAAGAGAAAAAAGAAGCTAAAATTTTCGGGAGAGGATTTTCTCATGATCTTGTTTCTCATTTTCCCTCATTATCCCCATCTAGGCCATTGATTAAGAAGAGAAGAGAGAAATTAAAGTAATATTGTAATTGATTGGATGGATATAATTTAAAGATGATGAGAGATAATGAGAAAAAGATAGGGCGAGAAACCCTACCCAAAATTTTCTACTTCTCTGTTCAGAATCATTTTTCTATCTCTTCTGCCTCTCTAACGTTCTCTCCTTCATCTTCACAGTGACGAATCAAACCTCCCCTAAAACTACCGCTGCCAGTAACTCTCCTTCTTCCTTCGTCGGAACTATCAAACCCCACTTCCGATTCTCAGAGCAATTGCAGAGCCAAGAGAGCCACAGACTGCAATTCTTGCGAGCACCCATCCTACCACGAAGTCCGAATGCGAAGTTGGGGCAAATGGGTCTCTGAAATTCGAGAGCCTCACAAGAAATCACGAATCTGGCTCGACACTTTCGCCTCTCCAGAAATGGCGGCTCGAGCCCACGACGTCGCCGCCCTGAGCATTTAGGATGAATCCGCTGTCCTCAGCCTCCCCCCTTATCATCTCTGCTTCCTAGACCCGTTACACTCGAACCACGTGACATCCAAGCCGCCGCCGCTGGAGCAGCCGCCATGGTGATATTCGACCCCGCTCAGCCTTCGTCTTCGCTACTACCGGAAGAAGCAGAGTCTTCGGAGTTGAGTGAGATAGTGGAATTGCCCAACATTGAATTCGATTCAGTGGAGTCGTCGTCCTCGAGCCGCGACTTTGTGTGAGTAGATTAAAATATTGTTGGTTGTATGATCCTCCATTAATGGGGTTACGGAAAAAAACTTAATTCAGTGTAGTCGTCGTCCTCGAGCCGCGACTTCGTGCTTGATTTTCATTCCTATTGGTGTTCTGTTATTATTTTTTTGTTTGCTTTTTTTTTTTTTGCATCTATACGCTAAATCAGTTGTTGTGCTTGCTGTCTTTGTCAATGATGATTGATAATGGATATTATATTGTGCTTGAATTTCTTTTTTCATGTTTCATGAAGTCTGCTGCTCCCAAAATTTTTATACCTTCCTGATAATTTGTCGGGGTTATGAATTTTTTTCAAATGAACAGGATGCAGTATGTTTTTGTGTTCTTCCTGTTTTATTGTGCTCATAACTGGAATGAAATGCGACAATTTATATGTTTATCTTTCCCTATTGCAATCACCTAGCTGCTGAAATTTATTCTGGCCCCTTACCGAGTGGGATTGCTGCTACTGCTGTATATACCTGTGTTTGTGTGTGTCCTTCCTGTTTTATTGTGCTCATAACTGGAATGAAATTCGACAATTTATATGTTTATCTTTGCCTATTGCAATCACCTAGCTGCTGAAATTTGTTCTGGCCCCTTACCAAGTGGGATTGCTGCTGCTACTGTATGTATCTGTGTTTGTGTGTGAGCTTGGGTCTCATGGATGGAAAAGCCAGTGGTATGCCAAAAAAAGACTTGGCAACCAGTTGAAGCTATGGCATATTGAATCTTCTAGATTAATTAACTTTCTTTTTATTTATTCTTATTTATAGGTTTTTATATTGGTTCCTATTACATGTAAAGGAGTATAATTTGGTGCAGCGCTTCAGCTTTTATCTGCAGACTTACCATTTTGAAGTCTGGCAAAACAGCAAGATGTCAAGTGGACCAACACATTGGTGTTATGAGTGTCGACTTCCAGTTGCACTTGAAGGCGGAGAGGTCATCTGCCCTTACTGTGTCATGAAGCCTTTGTGCAAGATCTCAATGAGAGGCATGAGTTTCAACCATATAATGCCCTTGAAGAGTTTCATCATATGCTTGGTTTTTTTTATGCTGTACATGCCTTTAGGGCGCTGAGAGCTTCTGAACCAAGCTTTGGGCTCATAGGTGTTTTTGACAATTTCTTGAGGCAGAGAATAGCTGGGCAAGACTCCAACATTGGTGCTAGACAAAGGTCTGTCAACGCCCAATTTCCTGAATGGAGTCAAGATTTTTTCTTGTGGCAAGAGCCCTAACCTTGTAAACTCCAAAAAGTCTATATCTTCTCTATGTTATTTTAGATTTCATCTATCTTTGCTAAAAAGTCTAGATTTCTTGTGGCAGAGAAAGTGTATGCTTTTTGTTCATAACCACCTCAGGCGTAAATGATTAATGAGAAAAAAGATTATGTTTGTGGTGAGTGGGACAAAACCATCGGATACTTGCAAGCATAGAGAAATCACAGAATCAGAAAAAACTTATTACAAAATATGAAATCCTTTTAGATATTTCTTTAAAATATGAAATGTTGGCATTTTGGTTAAAATTTATTATTTTACATAGTTGATGAAATCTGTACACAAAAAATAAAGAAATAGATTTGTATTGTATTACGTAATTTTAATTCTCGGGATAATGAGTTAACAAACATAATTCTGATTCTTAGAATGAAAAAAAAAATGTGTTAACAAACGTAATTCTGATTTTCAGAACTCTTCCAAGGCATAGAATCAAAAAAAATTGTTTCATCTCAGAAATAGTGCTGGGGAACAGAATGGTTACCATGTACCTACTCCTTCAAGGAAATGGTGCTTGATTTATAATCCTAAAAATACTCGGATTCTGCCTTCATACGACGATTACGCTGCGTCAGCAGCCTTTTTCAAAAAACTATATTCATAATATTAATTACTAAATAATATCAACAAAGACAAAGACAAAGTGGTTAATAATTAATCAAGCTTTGTTTGATCGGTTGGCCTCATTTTTTGGGGGATTTTTTTTAGATATAATTGATTTTTTTCGCCAGTTGATTGATTTATCGTAATTTTTCATTTGAGATATTTGCATATTTGAAGGGTATTATTGTCTTTCTGTTTGCACAGTGGGTTAATAATTCATGCGTTGATACCCACACTAATCAGTTAACTAAAATATCTCTAACTTGAATTTTAAAATTTCAGTATCCCATGTTTATTTATTTTGTCTTAATTGTTATTTATTTTTCTCTCCCCAGTCCCCACATTAAAAACCGTCATACAGTTCCGTTAATTAATGTTAATCGTGTCCTATTTATTTTAATAATGAATTATTATTTTATTATTTCATTTGTAATGTATTTATCTAAAATCATCATAGTGTTTCATTATCTCATTTTCTCTCTATTATATTATTTTATATGGTTAAGGTGCAAAAATACATATGAGTTTTTTCTTAAGGAGCGTCCAGCATCACGACCTTTTTTTTTTAGTAAAAATACACATGTAGTTACCATTTTAAAGCAAAAGCCACATCCTACCATTAAGTCACTGTTCACCGCCGTTAAATTAATGTTCATTTTATCTCTTTCCCTCTCATTACGGTGAACAATGACTTAACGTGGAATGTGAATTTTATTCTAAAATAATAACCACATATGTATTTTTACTTTCAAAAAAAAATAAATAGTCAAATGTGTTTTACTATTTTTTCACCTCAACCCTATTTTATATTATATTGAAACTTTCCATACAACTAGTAGCTGTCTATTCGGATTTCGGTGTTTCAGTCAGCCACCAACAATAAGCTACGATAAAAGTTAAAACAACGATATTGGGCCACGTGTTAACGCCATCGGATTATGACTCAGCCTAGCACTAATGAAACTATAATTTAATCTAAAGATTTATACTATTATTTATTATTACAATTTAATCAAATTTTAATTTTAGTCCCGTAACTTCAAATCATGATTTTTGTTTTCTCTGTTTTTATAAAAATTAGTGAGTTTAACAGTTGTTGAGTATAAAAATCAAAACTGATACTCATTAAAAATATAAGAATTAAAATCAGAACTTGTTAGAATAGGGGACTAGCAAGTTTTTATTTTGATCCATGTACTATTAACATTAACAAACCTAATCGTTATAAAATATAAGTAAAAAAATAATCAAAATTCGATTGAATTTGAATTGTACGAACTAATAATAAAATCAATCCTAATTTTTTTAAAAAAAAAGAATAAAAGGTTCTTATTGCATACAAAATTTCTTTAAAAATGCTAAGATGAATGAATGATTAACACATGGAATAAATATAATATTTGGGAGGGTAATTAAAAAATGAATAGAGATTGGAGTATTCATTGAACTAAACCACGGCAATAAAACAGCATGCGAACATGGGGAATGATTGTTTATTATTTTCATGTTTAAGGTATAACATGCCAAACCAAAAATTGATTAAAAAAAATTGTTTTTTTTTTATTCTTCAGCCTTTGGAAACTACTCAATTAGGCTTAAAAACTGGTACTCGTTTTGTTTTAAATTAAAATAATGGTTGACCATGAATCTTAATTGAGTGCTCTGTAGAAATGAGTTTGACTTTTCCTTGAAGCCATTTCCTCTCCAAATAATTCATTTGCACACTAACTTGTATTAATGATTACACACCAGTTCAACATTTGATTAATTATTCTTATCTGTGGGCAAAAAAAGATTAATTATTCTTCTCTATTTCTGATTGTTCATTCCAATCATTTTCTGACTTTTGAAAGGATTGAAACTCTCTAAACGGTACGAAAGGTTCTTTTTTTAATTGTAGTTTTTTTTTTTCTAAAAGAAAAACACTATAAATGGTACGATATAGTTTATTTGTTTACATGTATGGAAAAAGTCTTTTTTAATTGTAGTTATGTCTCTTTATTGTGCAGATGAAATTATTTTAATAAGAAACTTAATGATATGTTATATGGAAAAGTCACCAGTTCAATAAAATGATTGGAATTTAATTATTTTTCTGAAAATGATAGCCATTATTAACACAGACTTTTACAATGACAAGCCCTTGGTTATTAATATACTTTATGCATTTGTGAATCACAGTCCCAAGGTTTTCAGAGCCAGATGAAACGAGTCCAAGGTCCTTCTCTTTAAATCTTTATTACATCCTTTTCTATTGTATGATAAGCATTAATTTCTTTTTCAAACAAAAGAAAAAAAAAAACATAAATTTCTCACTGAATTTTAAGAAAAAAGATGTAAAAAGGACATAAAAAGAAGGACCTAATGTGAACTCAAATCCAACCAGATGGTCGAACAAATTAAATTGTCAACGGTTCACAAAAACCAGCTCAAATTTTACCTTTAGGCTACTTTAGTAGTTTTTCCAAGTTGGGCCATTATTTACTCATCATTGTGTTGAAAGCCGCTATTAAATCGGGACCTGAATGGTTTTATAAAAACCAGACTTGCTAATAAAAAATGATTTGAAAATTAAAAAAATGTATAAAATAATTTAGTTGTGTTTTTTACTCAATTTTTACCTTTATAATTTTCTAATAAATAAATTAATCTCTCACCACGTCTTTTGAAATATTAAATACTTTAACCGTACTCATTTTTATATTTTTATATTACGTATGTTATAATATAATTAAATTTTAATTTTGTTTAACTTTAACAGTACCAACCAATATAATTCAAAATGTATTTTTGATATTTAAATTTTATTCATAATAAGTGATATATAATTAAGATATATATTTTTATTTCATCTTGTTGGGTATATTTTGTGATTTGATTAAATTTTTTATTAAATTGGATTAAGTCCCCCCTGTGTGCTTAATTATGTGGTTAATCTTTCTTTCTATTTTGCTATAACTATTATTTTTTAATGTTTGCATTTTATTATTAATATTGGTTTTCCTTATTATTAAAAAATATTAAATTAGATTAAGTAGTAATTATATTTTAATTTAATTATTAAGTCACCAGCTCAACCGGACAGCGTAATCGATATAATGTTTGAACTATGACTTGTTGATCTTTTTAGCTCAATGTCTGATCTAGCTTTTAAAATATGGTACTATACAATCAATTAGCGTAAGGTTTAAATTTGTCTCAACTTTTTACTTAAGAGCAATATTGACCTATAATTTTTTTTAGTTGAAAGTTATTTTGAAAGTATTAAAATGGAACAACATTACCCTTTACTATAAAAAATATTAATGATCAACATTAATCTTTTAACTTAAGACAATATTACTACGTTTTAAAATTTTTAGGAGTAAATTTGCAACTTAACCATAATCAATTATTGGCGCAATTGATATATTCAAGTCCCAAGTACTCCTAGATGATAATGGTGAAATGATTGATAATATATAAAATGAAAATACATATACTGTTTTCCTTAATATACAACATATTTATCTAATTTGATTAGACTAATGAAGTTAGTTAATTTAGTTAATATAACACATATTTCTAAAACACTCTAATCATTTTCTTTAATTCTCTTCTTTCATCTCTTATTTGAAAGATTATTAATAGAAATAAATTAAGAAAATATTGACAAATATGAAAAGTTATGTCTTATAATCAAAAATCAATATCAACTTCTCACATATGTCTTATATTAAGTATAAGAGGAGTGCTTTTTTTTTCATGATTCATACGCTTAATATAGTTATAGAGAGTCAAACTTGTAGCATCATATTTAAAAAAGCTTTAAAAGAAATGATTAGTGTCAGTAGAATATAACATCTCAACAAAAGATATTTTTAAGATTCAGAAATCAAACATCACATGGGTAAAAAAAAGATAAAAATAAATTAACATCACGCTTTATATATATATATATATATATATATATATATATATATATATATATATATATATAATTATAGGCACATGATAATTAAAAGTATAACAGAATAATATAGATTGATATGAAAGCTGAATAAAGTTTCTTGTTTGTCGCAAATCACAAGCGTCCGAGCGGATAACAATTGATCCAAATAAAAAGCTCCATTTTAATATTTTATTTTTATCTGTCGTTTTTAAACAAAAAGTGAAAAAAAGAAAATAAATATATTTTTGTTATAAATATACTTATTATGTGGATGTTCATTAATTATAAGATGACATGGGACCCACGCATAATACCATGCATAGTGATTTACTATTTGGTGGGACCCACACACAATTATGCAATCGCTCACGGGATGCTTCACGGATTGAATAGTCTTGATATTTGGGGAATATTACACCAAATGACCCAGAGGTGGAAATTACATTAAAGGTCCATTTTCCTTCTATAAATAGAGGTCTTCTGTAACTATTCGAAATGAGAATTTCTCTCTCTATAATCTCTTCTATTATTATTATTAGTTTTATTACACGTTATCAGCACGATTGCTTCTCGATCATATGTTGCTCTTCTCATTTTAACTTGTTTTCATTCTTTCTCACCATGTCGTAGTTGATGCCAGCACCAGTCTGAATCCACCATAACCATCATCTCCACCTGTCACGTTTAGTCTCTTGCCTTGTGTCTTTGTCTCTGCTACCTCAATCTAGCCATCTCGTTCTCACTTCAATTGCTTTGGCCGTTCGGGTGTTCTCTGCTTCTTTCTTCGTCCATAATAAAAAAAAAAAGACCATTTCCTTTGTTTTCATCCATTCAATAGATGGGCCCATTTCCAATTAAATCATTCTCCACTCTAGCCTAATTCTTGCCGACAGTAAGAGATGAGCAAGAGAGAGAAGAAAAAGGAAAAGGAAAAGGAAGAATGAAAAACGAAGGTGATAGGAGGAAGGGAGAGAGTGAAATTATAATATATTTTTAAAAAATGATGATGGAGCTTTTGGAATGGAGAGAGTCACGGGGCTTGTTCACAAAATATATTGGTGGACCTATATGTTTTAGATTATTATAATAATATATTATAAAATATAAATAGGATGCTTCTGCCAAAAATTATATTATTTTTATTGTTTTAATTTAAAATTTCATTATTATTGTTAATTTGACTCTAGATTGAAAGTCTAGATTTAATCTTTTATTTTAAATTTTTTTAATTTGATATTTTATTATTGTTATTAACATTTAATTTTGTGTATTTATTTTTATGTTACTAACATTTAATTTTATTGTTACTAACATTTATTTATATTTTATGGAGGCAACACTATATATTAGTGGGCTCCATTTGTTTAATTTTATTCTTTACTGGTTTATTTATTTTTCATGGAGACACATTAATATATATTAGTAGGCTACATTTATTTATTTTATTTAGCGTTTATTTATCTTTTATGGTGGTGACACTTTGTGGGCCCCATTTATTTTATTCTTTACTGTTTTATTTATTTTTCATGGTAGCAACATTAGTATAGTGGGCACCATTTATTTTATTATTTACTGCTTTATTTTTCATGGTGACAACACTAGTATAGTGGGCACCATTTATTTTATTATTTACTGTTTTATTTTTCATGGTGGTAACACGAGTATAGTGGGCTCCATTTATTTATAATTCATTTACTGCTTCATATCCTCTTCCCTTTTATCTTTTATCTTTTATTTTATTTATCGCTTTATATATATCCTCCTCCCTTTTATTATTTATGGCAACGACACTAATATATACATATTAGTGGGTTCCATCTATTTATTTTATTATGCTTATATTTTATTTATCCTTAAGATAAACTGTTAAAAGGCCATATGTATCATGAGATCAAAATGCCATGGAGATATGAGGCATAAATTAGCCTGAGAGATAAGGCATAAATTGGCTTGAGACCAAGAGGCAAGTTAGCCTTAATCTAAGAGACAAGATAGCCTGAAGCCAAGAGGCAAGTTAGCCTGAAGACAAGAGATAAATTATGAAACAATATTTGATCCATAAATTTTGTATGTCATCAGTTGTATAAGGCCTCAATATTGTATATTTGACATTAAATACTCCCTTAAATTATGAGACAAGGGATTGTATGATCATGATTGATATTATAAATAAATATATCCAATTTGCTATTGCAGTAGCAATATTGTGATAAAGTCAGGAAATTTTGTGGATTAATTTCTTGTCATGATCAAATAGATTTGTGATTATGGAAATATGGTTGTTTATTATTATTGTTTTGTGTTTTTTTTAATAATTATCGTAAATATAAGAGAGGTATATTCATAAACAAAAAGATTAAACAAAAGATAATATTATTTCAACAAAGATCAACAACACGAGGTACAACTCCATTACAAAGCTCCACCATCTCTCCTTTAAGAGATTCTATTTCATCTTCTTTTTCTGCTCTTAAGTTGAGATCTAGATGAGGCAACATATTTTTCAACTGAACAATTCGCCTCATACGTTTTTGAAGCTTTTTGTATGGCCATTCAGTTAACCCTCTTTTTTGATAAATCCTTTGTATTGTGTGAGTACTCATATTTAAATGTTTACTCGCTTCCTCGAGGGTTAAATGAAAATAATTACCTAAATCATGGAGCTTTGTTTTCTTTATTCTTTCTCGTTGCTCCATAATTATTCTATACTGTTCACTTTGTTTGACAAATGAATTATCATAAGGTATACTAACCGCGGGTTGTTTTCCTTTATCTAATGGATTTTCAATATTGATTTGAAATGAACTCCCGTGGGGTTCATTTGGATTTTTCGTCCATTTCGAACCAACACAAAGGATCTCATAATAGGCTAATACAGGATCACGCATCAAGTTATATCCTGATGCTTGTAAATCTATACAATACTGTGTCAAAAAATGCTTGATTTCTCCAAAATTTTTATTACTAAAATCAAACATTGGAAGCCTGTCAGTATTGTAAGATTTATCCTGTACATTTTCAAATAAAACAGCGTGAGAAATCATACCTGTTCTTCTTCTGTGAACTTCAAGTTTATGACACTGAAGTCCGTTGGTATGAATGATCTCCCATAAAACATCACAACAACTACATTCCAATAAGCTAGTAGTTGTTAACTGGCTGGTAGTTGCTGGCTGACTAGTGGTTATTGTTGCTTGCTAGCTAGTGGTTGCTGTTAGACTGATAGTTGTTTGTTGGCTGATTGTTGATGGCTGGCTGATGATTGTTTGCTGGTTTGTGATTGCTGGCTGATTGATTGTCGTTACTATTGGTTGAACTGAATTGGTAGACTCCATCAGTTCTACCATAGTTCTACACCTCTTAACAGGCCTCCTTGATGAACCTGCTTCAGTTGTACCTTCAATCCTTGTAGATTGAGGAAGAACACTTGTTCTTGGAGGAGAAGTAGGTACATTTGATGCAGAATGAGGAATAGTAAAAGGAGGAATAAACGCGTCTAAAGGATCAGAAAATAGTAAAGAAGAAAATGACATGTTTGTCTGATCATCATACAACAAAGCATAAAGTAATGCTGTGTCGGATGTATCAGAAACTGGGATAAAATTGCTTGGACCTGCCATGACAATAAAATTTAGTGAAAAATGTGAGTATCTGGTAGTTGATATTATCATATGCTTGAGTGTTTTGTGAGGCATGTTCGTTTGTCTTTCTCAATTTATAGCCGCATGTATTCCTATTGTATCTCTGCAGATCTGTGCAGTCCTATTGAATCTCTAAAGACCTGCTTCCTATAAAGCTCTTGCGTAAAGCCTTTTTGACTTTATATGCATACGACAACTCGAGTTGTTGCGCCTATGATCACACAATAATGCATGTTGCGCCTGTGATTCCACAATGTTGTACTCGTGATGAGATCGATGATTTTGTATTTCATAATAATATATATTTGATTGCCATTTTTGGAAAATGGAAATTTTGTTATCAGAAGTAACAAAATTGTGCATTGATAATGCATCTGTGGACTTTTAATGATATCTGTAGAAATAGATATCATATATAGAATATTGTATGAAAGTTCCATGAATTAATTTTTACAGACTCATACTTGAGGGGGAGAATGATATATATATCAAGTGTGAGTGTTTGTGTTAATTATCTATGAAAGTTTGTTTGTTAATTTGTGAATATTTGTGTGTTGATTCCCCTGGAATGGATATTAGATTTGATGATAAATCATATGGAAAGTTCGCATGACTTGTTTGATCATCCGAGTCGTATAGCTGCATGTTCTAAAAAAGAAGTGATTATGAAATTTTTATTGGTTATGATTGGAAATTGATCTTTGGAAATATATCAAATTGAAAGTTTACATATGAGATTATAAATCTGCAAAGTTTGCAGTGATGTTTGCAACCAGAAGTTTGTAATATATTATGCGCGCAATTTCCATATTGAATGATCCAGAAATCATATATGAGTAAATCAATGATTATGAGAACATTGTTTATATATATATCTGCAACAATTATATAAGCCAACAGAATTCTCCCCGTAAAATTGGCTTTTGGTCAGGAGCCAGATTAATTCCATCTTGAAATGTTTTAAATGTGCAATGATTATTAATCCACTACAATGCACACAAATGGATATATACTGCATGATCAGATGAGGGGAAGAAAAAATAAGCAGATTGGGTAAAGAGATAAAATGGAATGAATTATCATTGGCTCATATTGATCCTCGTATAAAAAAATGTGCACTAAAAGTTCAAAATGATAATTCAGTTGCAGAATTTAGTTAATCAAATGCCAAAAGCATTTACTGACCTAAAGAAAGTGACAAAGTCACATGTCCCAACTGCAAATGCTCCTATATGAATTGTTATAAAGCATGCATGAAGCGTTGCAGGTCCATCGGTTTTAAAGATAAAAATCCTCGAATAAGAAAAAGGAGCTATAAAAATATATAGATGATCAAGTCGATGATAATTAAGAAAAGCTCCAGAAGAGTGTGTTGTGGTCCAAAAAGAGACTTAGTTACCTAATATATGTGAATATAATAAGATCTTAACAAATTATGAATGAAATCCGATGGGACCGAAAAATAAACTCAACGTTGACGACATTTATGTTGATATGATAGTATATGCTGTAATAAATGATAATGAGGATCATGAGCCACAATATATTAGTTTGTGCCAGAAGCACATGTCCTAAAGGACATAAGGCGCCAGAAGTATAAGTCCCGGAAGGACTCAAGATACTAGAAGCATCAAATTCTCGAGAATAATCAATTAAATAAATTCATATATTGCATGAAGCAATCATAGTGCATATAGCATCATTATCTGAATAAACATTTATTAAAGTTTTATATGCACATGTATATTTATGGAAAGATTATTATGATTTTACTTGAAAGATCTAAATCTTGCAGGTATATAATGAACAATCAGATCGGGCGTTTCTATTATTCCACAACAAATAACAGAATACTTGATGATAGAAAAGATGATATGCTCAGAATGATATTGAAGCAATGTGGTCATCAGGGGGAGCAAGTCTAATGTAATCAAGAGGGGGAGATGATACATGTTGTACTCTTTTTCCTTTATCTAGGTTTTGTCCCACTGGGTTTTTCTAAAAAGGTTTTTAATGAGGCAGCATTGAATAGTGTATCAATGAATGATGTACTCTTTTCTTTGGCTAGGTTTTTATCCCACTGGGTTTTTCCTAGTTAAAGTTTTTAACGAGACACATTCATAAATGAACATCCAAGGGGGAATGTTATAAATATACTTATTATGTGGATGTCCATTGACTCACAGTCTCCAAATATTACAAGATGACATGGGACCCACGCATAGTACCACGCATAGTGATTTACTATTTGGTGGAACCCACACACAATTATACAATCGCTCACGGGATGCTTCACGGATTGAACAGTCTTGATATTTGGGGAATATTACACCAAATGACCAAGAGGTGGAAATTACACTAAAGACTCATTTTCCTTCTATAAATAGAGGTCTTCTGTAACTATTCAACATACAATGAAATAAGAATTTCTCTCTCTATAATTTCTTCTCTTATTATCATCAGTTTTATTACTATTTTATAATAATTGCTTGAACAATACGCAAACTAAACAATCCTACTCCTTCAAGGAAAAGGTGCGTGATTCCTAATCCTAACATTACTTGGATTCTATTTCTGCCTGCGTACGATTATTCTACGTCAGCACCCTTTTTCACAAAACTATATTCATAATATTAATTACTAAATAATATCACCAAAGAAAAATACAAAGTGGTTAATAATTGATCGGGCTTTTTTTGATTGGTTGGGCTCATTTTTTGGGGGATTTTTTTTGAGATTTTTTTAGATGTAACTTGATTGATTTATTGTAATTTTTCATTTGAGATATTTGTATATTTAAAGGGTATTATTGTCTTTCCGTTTATACAATGGGTTAATATGCGCGTGGATGAAAGTCAGCTTATATTATATATATATATATATAAGGTTTAATATCATCTTCTTGTAGCACAAGAACACAACGTCAAGTCGGAGGTTTCGCCGAGATCTTCTGTTCCGATCTTTGGCCAAGTTCGGGTTTCTTCTGAAACAATTTATACTGGAACGTGCCGCTTTGAAACGGTATGTTTCTTTTCCTGGATTCGTTGTTTTCTTTTTTACTTTAGTTTCATGTTTGAATTTCGATTCTTGCCCAAAACTGCTCTCCCGGTTGGTTTCTGGCGGAAAAGGTACTCGTCGTAATTTATTTTCGATTTTTGTATCCATAACTCTGGAGGTACCTGGGTATTTGTCTTAGCTAAATATTGAATATAAATTCTATGTTATTATTTTCTTGAAAGATTTGTGGAAGATCTGATGCCCCCTAGGGTTTGTTAGGACTCTCAATGCTCTATGGTTTGGCCACTAGAGTTTTCGATTTAGTGTTCGCAGCTCTAGCTTAGAATTATAGCATATATTTAAAATCCCTCCTCTCCGGCCAGAAAAAGGAAAAAAAGGAGAAGAAATTTGTTGAATCAGCTTGAAATAGCTGGCAGGACTTCGTAAAAGTTCCAATTGCTTCTTGTTGGCAGGCCTTCTCATTAATCGGAACTTAGTGGTTGGGCTTCTTGTCGCTGTTTGCCACGTTATATCTGTCTCGTTTGGTGGAATTTGTTTTAAGTCAATGTGCTGATTTACTTCTTTCCTTCAATTTGTCCCCTGATCTAATACATCATCTTACCTTTTCAAATTTATTGTAGGCTGAGAGTTGTTCTGAGATAATTAAGGATCCTGTCATGGAGTTCATCCCAAATGTTCGATCTGGTAGCCATGCTGATATTGGACCACGGCCATCTATGGAGGATGAACACATTCGAATGGATGATCTCGCTTCCCATCTTGGACTGGTGTTCAAATCCCCAATACCGTGTGCATTTTATGCAGTTTTTGACGGCCATGGAGGGCCTGAGGCAGCCTATTTTGTCAAGAGGAATGTTATGAGACTATTGTTTGAAGATGCTAATCTGCTGCTGTCATATGATACTGATGCATTATTTCTAGAGAGATTGGAGGATTCCCATCGGAACGCTTTCTTACTTGCAGATCTTGCCTTGGCTAACGAAGCCACTGTTAGTAGTTCCTGTGGGACAACAGCATTGACTGCACTTATACTTGGAAGTCATTTACTGATTGCAAATGCTGGTGATTGTCGGGCAGTTCTTTGCAGAAGAGGAGTTGCTGTTAACTTGTCTCATGATCATAGAATGGGTTATTTCCCAGAAAAGAGAAGAGTGGAAGAGTTGGGCGGCTTCTTTGATGGTTTTGGCTATCTCAATGGTTATCTGGCTGTGACCCGAGCCCTTGGGGATTGGTATTTAAAACTTCCACTTGGTTCTCCTTCACCTCTTATTGCTGACCCAGATGTTCGACAGGTTTCATTGACTGAGGGTGATGAGTTTTTGATCATTGGGTGTGATGGGATTTGGGATGTGATGACTAGTCAGGAAGCAGTTAGTTTTGTTCGCCGTAGGTTGAGGTGGCATGGTGATCCGCAGCAATGTGCTACAGAGCTGGTCAATCAAGCACTGTGCAGGAATCCAACAGATAATCTCACTGTGATTGTTATATGCTTGTCCTCCATTGGAAGCATCGCTGAATCACTTCCACCCCATAGGCGAAGATTCAGAGCTCGTTCTCTTTCTGAAGAGGCTCGTAAAAATTGAAGAGCTTACCGCAGGGCAATCGAGTGTTAATACAATTCTCTCGGTTTTACATGTAATTTTTCCATTGAAAGATCGATATCTGTTTTGAGGCTGCTTCAGAGGGATAGAGAAAAAGCAACCGGCAAGTTTTGCAGGGGTAGAGACGACTGTGATGAGTCTTGGAGGCATTTGATTAGGAGGCCTTTTCTAGGTATACATGGGGGCAATTGTAGCTAGGTGTAATTGATTGGTCTCTGCTATATGTGGATTTGATTCTTCATTGTTGCTTCTGTGAATAAGAGACCAGATTTATACTCGTGTCTTGTGAATACTTACATTCTTGTAGAGCCTTAAGCTTTTTACTTTTTTGAAAACGTCTTATGGTTTTTAAATTTATCCCAACGAACGGGACTATGATGTGTTAAATTTCAGATCAACTGGATGTTTGAGACAGGTTGTTTTACTTTTTATTCCACAAGAAATGACGGAGACGAGGAAGCTGAAGATGATGATGCATCGCCTATACATTACAATTTCATCACCAGAAATGTTTATTGTCATTTGACTCTTATCAATTACAAAACTTAATATAAAACTAGGGAGTGTGAGAAAATTTTAGGAAACTGAAATGGCGTTAATGCTTCATACATGTTTTCACGATCATCCTCTTTTTTATTTGAGATTTTTGTAATCATAGAAGCGAATTTCTTTTTCGGTTTCTCAATTGGTATGTACAATAATATGAAAATACATTTAATTTTCAAGAATAAAAATTAATCCTCCATTGTACCATAAAATAATGCACAAATCAGAAAAAATTTAAATTCAAGAATTAAGTGATACTAATTAGAATATACAATAGAACAGAAAAAGCGATGTTACTATCTTCTTCACACCAAATGTGTTGGCTGAACTTACTCTCGCAACCATCATGGAACTAACTGTTTGAAATCGAAAGAAGAGTCCTCCCCTTTTTAATTTTCTCTTTTCTTTTCTCATTTACGCTCTGAAATATTTTTTTTTTAGTAAAGATAAAAAGGATTAAAGAGAATTGGGAGGGAAACTACAAGATGATAAGTTATTGACCAAAAACCAAAATGATTGACCAATGTGGGTTGGATCTAATCCTTCACAACGTGGCAAACTAAGATTTAAATCTCTGTTGGGAGAAGTGCCCACATTTAACTCTTATCTTAACAGTATCTCAAATAAGATTATCTTGTTTAGAAAAGGAAAAAAAAAAAAAACCAAATTGGTTGGATTGAAAAACCAAGGAAGGTTCTGCCCAAAAACAAAACGAATGCGGTCATGTTTGAAATGGAAGAAAAATGAGGACAAAAAGGGCCCGAAAACCAGCAACTTGGTTTATATATATATATATATATTAGGAAAAAAAAACTTGCCAAACACGCAAAAAAAAAAAAGAAAAAGGCCGCTTCTAGAAGATCAAGAAAGAACCACCAAATAGTTGAAAAAAGAGGTCCATGGACAGTTGGCGGGGAGGGAGGGGAGGGAGAGATCCATAAACAATTAGAAAAATAATAATCCAACCCACACTCCTCTATAATCTCATTTCAATCCTTCAATATTTTTATTTATTTATTAAAAGCTCTATGAAGCATGTCTCTCTTCCATCCCTTGTTCTAAAATGTCTTATCCATCTCCACTATTATAAACATACAATTGTAAAATGCTAATTGCTCAAAATCAAGGCAGGGAAAATCAGTTATTTCTGCAGTTAATAACTATTTTCTCGGGGGAAAAAAACTAAGAAAGACTTTAAAAAAAAAAAAAGGCAGAGAAAAGCCATTGTTATTTTTCAAAAAGTGCAATGTATTGAAACGTCTTTGTGGATTTTTTCATTATATCTGCTGAAAATACAATAATTTTCTTCACTGAGGTGGTGCCCTATTCTTAGAGGCAATCCCAGAAGCCTCCCAATGGAATATTTTTTCTTAGATGTTTTTGTAATTCATAAATAACAATAATCAAAAGTTTGTATTACTGTTATTTTTTAAATGAACAATTAACTTGTTTTTCATCGTTAGTGTTTTTTCCCCATGTTCATGAATACTGAATGCGTAGATGACATCTAAATTAAAAATCATATTAAACTACCAATAGGGTTGTGTAGAAGAAACTGCTTTATTTAAGCAAATTTCAAATCTTTTAAGTAGAAAAATTATATTTGGCAATCTCAATTGAACAAATATTTATATCTTTGCTAAATTATAAATAGTTCTCTTGAACTTTATATCATCCAAAAACAAGTTTTTTAACCCTTCAAATTTTACCATGAACCCTCTATACTTTAATATTTATGCAAATAATTTTTCTATGATTAGATTTTTTTAGATATGTTTCTATACTTTTTTTTACTCATTATCTATTTAGATATATGCACACACATCGTTTTTTTTTTTTTTTGAATTAAACGGCAGCACTAAATATGCACACAAATCTTGAAAATGGGGTAAGAACTAAGAAGCACTACCGATTAAAAACAATATTATTTCTTAATATAAAATCTAATTAATTGATTTGGGTAGATTTAAAAAATTATTTAAATTAGTTGTTTATGAAATATAAATATTAATTTTTAATCATTTGTATTGAAACTTACTCTTGATAAATATTAACGTGGAATCAATATAAATGATTTTAAGAAATATAAATACAGGAGAACATTTGTGACAAAATAAAATATTAGAAACTGTAGGTAGTTTCAGTTTAAAAAAAACAGAAGTGTTATACTCCCTCCAGTCCTAATTATAAGACATAGTTGACTTTTTAGAGAAATTAAAGAAACTAATTAAATTACTTTAGAGTATTTTTATTTTTATTTTTTCTTCAAACTAATTAGTTTAACTCATAAACTAATATATAATCTAAAAATATACAATATATATGAAATGATTAAATAATTTATTTAGCTTCTTTAATTCCTAAAAAAAAAGTTAATTTTATCTTATAATTATAATTAAGACTAGAGGTAATACTAAATACAACAGCATATGCAGTAACAACAACAATATCATTATTAATATAATAATATATTGGAGAGAGCAATTTTTTTTTTTAAAAAAATAATAATAAAAGGAAGGATGGCATGTGGCATGGCCACACTGTTCGTCTTAAAAAAAGAGGGTTAGAATAGGTAAGCCGTGGAATCGAATACTCGAAGGTTTCGATCGAAGAAGCAGAGGTGCAATGGCTATGGCTAGCTTGGCGAGACGGAAGGGCTTCCTTTTGTCGAGGAATCTCTCCTCCGAGACCCTCAGGTATACTCTCTCACTCGCCTCCTTTTCCAGGGGCTTTGCTTCGGGATCTGACGATAACGACGTCGTCGTTGTTGGTGGTGGTCCTGGAGGCTATGTCGCCGCCATTAAAGCCGCTCAATTGGGTCTTAAGACCACTTGCATAGAGAAGCGTGGGGCTCTTGGTGGCACCTGCCTCAACGTGGGATGCATCCCCTCCAAGGTAATTCTTCGTTGGATTTTTCAGGAACTTTTTGATTTGGATTCATCTTTCATTTAGTTACAGAGCAGGAGGTAGATTGGAGTTTCCAATCTCTTTGGAACGATCTCCGCGGTTGTCTGAATTGTTCTTTGTTTGACCATGGTCATTTCCGATTTCTTTGGCATAATCTCCATGGTTGTCTGAGATGTTTTTTTGTTTGACCATAGACGATCATTGAATTCCATGGGGAACTCCATCTCTTCGCCTTCCGATCCTTTTGGGTATCGTTGGCTCCAACATGCCCTCTGGCCTCTGGGTTAGGAGTAGTAAACTTTCATTCATTTGTGGCTTTGATTTGGTTCTGCCAAATGATGGTAGTGGTTTCAGTTGTGAATCCGGGTAAATCAGAGGTTTAGGACCTATTGGGAAATAAAGCAATGATCATGTTTTGCTTCCACCTTTTGAAACTTACAGATACTCAGATGAGTTTCTTTAAATTTTGTGCGCGCGAAAGGACAGTATATAGCAGATAGAGATCATTTATTGAACTGAACAAGTTCTTAAGCCTTAATTTCTCCCTGTTTCTTTTTCTTGTTTCAAACTTTCGATTTACCTCTCCCTTTTCCTGACTCAGAACTAAATGCAAATTAATCTTCATATCACGAAATTTGATGTAACTACTGCATCGCTCTTGTTGACTGTCATTTACTAAGTTGCAATTTTTCTTCCGTCCCTCCCTTATTGGGAAAGGGGGGGACTGTTGACCTAAATTTATCATGCAAATCATTCTTCATGCAATAGATTGTAGTGTTAGTTTCAGCATTTGTCTTACAATTCTAAGCCTGTGTAGTAACTTTTCTATATTTTCTTTATTTCATGATTGTCAATGTAGGCGCATCAAGTTGCTAAGAATAATGAATGCAGTCTTCTCTTTAGTCCATGGGCTTATTTATTAAATATATCTGTGTTCTGGTTCAGGCACTCTTACATTCTTCACATATGTACCATGAGGCCAAACATTCATTCGCTAACCATGGAGTCAAATTTTCATCTGTTGAGGTTGATTTGCCAGCCATGATGGCACAAAAAGATAAAGCGGTTTCTAATCTCACTCGAGGTATTGAGGGCTTATTCAAGAAAAACAAGGTAAACTATGTCAAAGGATATGGCAAATTTGTTTCTCCTTCTGAAGTTTCTGTGGACACCATTGACGGTGGAAATACTGTGGTAAAAGGAAAGAATATCATAATTGCCACTGGTTCAGATGTGAAATCTCTACCCGGTGTCACCATTGATGAAAAGAAAATCGTATCGTCAACAGGTGCTCTTGCTTTGTCAGAAATCCCCAAGAGACTTGTGGTCATTGGAGCAGGCTATATTGGGCTTGAAATGGGTTCAGTATGGGGCCGACTTGGCTCTGAGGTAACTGTTGTTGAGTTTGCACCAGATATTGTTCCCACAATGGATGGGGAGGTTCGGAAGCAGTTTCAGCGTACTCTTGAAAAGCAAGGCATGAGATTCATGCTTAAGACTAAAGTGGTCGGAGTTGACACTTCAGGTGATGGAGTGAAACTGACCCTTGAACCAGCAGCTGGCGGTGATCAGACTTCATTGGAAGCAGATGTTGTTCTTGTATCTGCTGGTAGGACTCCATTCACAGCCGGACTGGGGTTGGACAAGATAGGAGTTGAAACTGACAAGGTAGGAAGAATTCTAGTGAATGAAAGATTTGCCACCAATGTGTCTGGTGTTTATGCAATTGGAGATGTAATTCCAGGTCCAATGTTGGCACACAAGGCAGAAGAAGATGGAGTTGCTTGTGTAGAGTACATAGCTGGTAAGGTGGGTCATGTGGACTATGACAAAGTCCCAGGGGTTGTCTACACACACCCTGAGGTTGCCTCTGTTGGAAAGACAGAGGCGCAAGTGAAAGAACTTGGCGTCCCATACCGTGTTGGGAAGTTCCCGTTCCTGGCAAATAGCAGGGCTAAGGCAATTGATAATGCCGAAGGATTGGTAAAGATATTGGCTGAAAAGGAAACAGACAAGATATTGGGGGTGCATATTATGGCACCCAATGCAGGAGAGCTTATTCATGAAGCAGTGGTAGCATTGCAGTATGATGCTGCTAGTGAGGACATAGCACGGGTTTGCCATGCTCATCCAACATTGAGCGAGGCGGTGAAAGAAGCTGCGATGGCCACTTTTGACAAGCCCATTCACATTTGAAGAGCTGGTTTCCACTTCATTATTCTTGTTTTCAATTTTGTGAATGAATTTCACAATTAGATGGAGGAGATTCCATTGTGTGTATGTGTGTGTTCTCAACAAATAGGTGTTTGAATACGAATTAGCTCCAACCTCAATGCATACTTGAGAGAATGGTTGTGTTGCTTCTTACTATATTCATGCTTGAATAAATTCTCTCAATTTTCTGTCTATCTTGCCTAACTTCTTTACCTTTCCCGCTATTATTATCCATCGGTTTAGAATCCGCAGTTCAAAATCCCGTCAAAATTCTCTAATTTTGTTCTCAAGTTTCAATAATTTGAAATTAGAATGGAGGGAAGGACCAACAGCTTGCTGGTGCTGGTGGTTTTTGAAGACTGAAGCTGCTACATCCGTAGACAGATGAGCTAATGTTTCGATGTTGAAATTATAGGATTTGTTGGCATTTGGCATAGAATGTTCAAAAACTAATGTCAAGAGTAGCTCAAATAATTGTATAGACTGAAAACAATGGAGTTACAGCATTCTACAAGTCACTGGAAACAACTAGATTCCTACCTATGGCGCGGCTGCCGTCATCAAGAGATCAGCATTTTCTTACCAGAGGCCAAATTTGCTTGTACTACTTTAAGCTTAGACTTGGTCATAAATTACAAAATTGATGGGAGAAAGAAGAAACAGAGATAGGTTTTGATGGCATTCGGCATAATTTTTTGTTCTAGTTATTGCCTTTTTCAGCATTTGGTTTCTTCCGAGGCTATTTCCATGGAAAAATGTTTAATAGGACGAATAGTGGCACACTGGCACCAACACATTAATGGGTATGAGTTAAGAAAAATGTTTAATTTTATTATTTGGCTTTCATCTATAAATTATTGGTCATCTTAATTATTTGGGATAAAGAATAATCAAAAGTGTAATTTGAGGCAAGGTTTCTAAAATATATGCAAGATGTCCAATTCAGCAAAACTAACGAATGCCTTTGACAATTTTGGGATGAAATGTTAAGAGAATAAAAAAAAGGGCTAATTTCCCAAAATAATGCTTATTTTAAAAAAATTTCTCAAATCGGGGTACTGTTCAAACATTTTTCTAAAATATGACAGTTTGTGACGCCTCATCAGATGGCGCCATATGGCGTGGCGCCACTGACAACATGGCGCCACTAGTGGCACCAAAATATTTGATGCCACTAAAGTGGCGCCACTTTTGGTGCTTCAATATATATATATATATATATATATTGAAAAAATAATAATATATTATATTAATATATTAGATATTAAATTATATAATATTATATTATATAATTTGATATTATATTATATAATGTAATATTAAATTTAATATAAATCATATAAAATATAATATATATTATTAATATAATATTATATTATGACTTGTAACTAGTTACCAGGGAGAGAAACATTGTCTAAATTTTGGCAACCACTGGCAATATACAGTACCCAAGGATGCCCCAGATTGAAGACGACGTTGGATTGTTGAGGAAGACGACGTTGCTGCAGTACCATGCTGGTTTCTTATTCCTTCATTTTGCTCATCCCTATCATTGCTACATGCAACATCATCTTTCTCAACGATCCAACGTCGTCTTCAATCTGGGGCATCCTTGGGTACTGTATGTTGCCAGTGGTTGCCAAAACTTAGACAAAGCTTCTCTCTCTGGTAACTAGTTACAAGTCATAATATAATAATATATTATATTATGTAATTTAATATGTAATATATTAATATAATATATTAACTTTTTTTTTAAAAAAAATATTATATATATATATATTATTTCACGCCCCAATTGTTAAGTGGCACTAAATATTTTGGTGCCACTAGTGGCGCCACGTTGTCAGTGGTGGCATCTGACGTGGCGCCACAAACTGTCCTATTTTGGGAAAATGTTTGAACAGTACCCCGATTTGATAAATTTTTTTAAAATAAGCATTATTTGGGGAAATTTCTCTAAAAAAAAAGGTGTTTTGAACTATTTCTTTTAAAAATAACCATCTCTATTAATTTATCCACAAACTTTAGATAATTAATTTATAGAAGATACTCCCTCCGATCCTAAATATAGGGTGTAATTGGTTTTTTTGGAAAAATTAAGGATGCTAATTAGATTACTTTAGAATATTTATGTTTATATTTTTCTCTCTAAACTAATTAGTTTAAATAATAAACTGAGATATAATCTAAAAATACATAACATAAGTAACTTACTGCCTTCGGTTTTAACTATAAGATATAGGTGACTTTTTTTTTAAAAGATTAAGGAAGCTAAATAAATTATCTAATCATATTATATGTTGTGTATCCTTAAATTATCTATTAGTTTATAAGTTACACAAAATAGTTTGGACAAAAAATGAAAAATATAAATACTTTGAAATAATTTAATTAATTTTCTTAGTATCTCAAAAAAAAAAGTTAGCTTTGTTTTATATTGAAGGTTAGGTAGAGTATTTAACTTCCTTAATCTCTTTAAAAAAAATCAATTTTGTCTTATATTTTCCACATGGACTACTTTTCCAATTATTGGCAAAGTAATCAACAACCTCAAGATGCCTAGCTATTAACTTTTGTTAGTTTTTTTTGCTAATTGAGCCATGGATTAACACCACACATAAAAAAAAAAGACCAGCAGAGAGTGTTTCTCCATATAAATTGTAGATTTTTCCCAAGCTATAGCAAGCAAAGGAATAATAATAATAATAATAATAATAATAATAATAATAATAATAAGAAGAAGAAGAAGAAGGGAGAAGAAAAGGACAAACCAGAAAGAAAGAAAGAAAGAAATGGCTAACAATTATTCTCCCTTGGTGACCTCCATTGTTGTGGTGCTATTCCTTTGCATCGCTCCTTGTGCTTATTCAGACGCATCATCCATATCAGATATTTGCTCCAAACACAACAACCCTGTATTTTGCCATGAGATTATCAAGAAGAAGCAAGGATCGGAACTTTCTGATGTAGCCGAGTACGTGATCGAGCAGATTCAAGTTCGCGTCGGAAGCACCAAGACGGCTCTAGATTCGATGATCCAACAGGCTAAGGCGCCTCGCCTGGTTGAGCATTACAAATCCTGCGCGTGGCATTACACCGATCGACGCGATGAATGGCGTGAACAAGACTAAACAAATGCTGGAGAATCGCTACTACTTTGGAATGGACGTCGCCGCCTCCGCCGTGATGACTCACATCGACGATTGTGCGTCGTCGGAAGCACCAGGATATGATCCCTCCGTTTTTCTGGTGAAGACCAATCAGGATTTGGAGAATCTCTGCGTCATCGTCATGATCATCGTAAATCGTCTCTCAGGGAATTGAAATGTTAGTTAGCTTAAAATGATTCATCACAATTGTTCGATTTAGTTAAATCATGTGCCATGTACGTCTTGCTGCATGATCATCATTTTTTGTTGTTGGTTGATTGATATTTTTAGGAGCTTAATTATATATGTTCGATCGATCGAGGAATGTTATTGGATTGAACGTGTTTCAAGAGACTATTATGACATTTTCAAATGTTATGTTTTTACAATTGTTTTTTTTTTAAAAAAGAAAGAACCCTCGCTGGTGGCGCACCGATGGCTAGAGCTATGGTGACAATTTGAGTAATCGGATTAACTACTTTAGTATGCGGGGTTTGAATGATTTGAGTTCCATAAACCATATTCAACATCATTGACAAGTTGAATAAAGACAATAACAATTTAAGTATAGTGATTAATAAATTGTGTTTTTGTGGTTATTAATGGCTATACTCAAGTTGTCATTACCTTTGTCTAATTTATCAACTGCGCTTGATAGAACTTAAGGAGCTCAAGTAGTCAATCCCTATACTCAAGTTGTAATCAGAGCTCCAGCTTTGGCACTGACAGCCAAAGGCCCACCGATGGGTGGTTTGGGCGCAACTTTGATGCAAATGAGGGTTTTTTTTCTTTTTTTCTTTTTAAAAAATTTAAGGGGAATTTTAGTAAAAACACAACATTTCAAAAATCACATATTAGTCCCTTAAAATATATTTGTCCTTTCTATGTGTCAACAAACTTTTTAGGATTTTCAAATTCAAATTATATTTATATGAAATTTTCCCTTAACTTAATAAGTAATGAATGACACACGTGCATATACACACCTAAAAATTTATATTTCTCCTTGTTTAATTTAAGACCTAATTAATTAATTTATCATATTAAATTAGTTAGTTAGTATGACACTATTATTATGAAAATAAAAGAAATCTAGGATTAGAGAACAAGGGATAATGGAAGAGAAAATTCAAGAGATAAAAGGGGAAGCAATTCTCATTCAGTTTCTTATGTGTTATGTATGACTACAATGCTTTGTGCAAGTCCTTTATTCATAGGCCTCTAAGAGTCACCGCCAAGAACCACCACTAAAATACAACGAATGGAACAATTAATACAAATGAGCGCACACTATATGACTCTTTGTATCATTCATGTATTTGAATGTACATTAAATAGTCTTTTAGTTTCCTAACTACTATTCATGAATGATGAATAGAATATGAAAGGTTAAGAGTCAATAAACATTCACATAATTAATATCTTCATAACCAGTTAGAAAATGTTTTAAAAGCTAGATGTGATGTTGAGCCAAAAAGATCAACAGGTTATGATTCAAACGGTTAGTTGGGCTGTTCAGTCGAGTCGCTGAAGTAAGAATTATATTAAAATCATATTATATAAATATATAAGGGTTAAGGTGCAAAAATACATATAAGCTTTTTCCCTAAGAGCAAAAATGCACATAAGCTTTTTTTTAGAGCAAATTATACATACGTGGTTACCATTATGTTTTTTAGAGCAAACACACACGTGTTTACCGCTGTTATGTTACTGTTCACTTCATCTCTTTCTCTTTCATCACGGTGAACAGTGACTTAATGGTGGGATGTGACTTTTGCTCTAAAATGGTAACTACGTGTATATTTTTTCTCCAAAAAAAGCTCATGTATAGTTTTGCTCCTGACGAAAAAATTTATGTGTATTTTTACACCTTAACCCAATATATAATGATTACAATATAATTACTCCTTAATCTAATTTAATAATAAGGAAAACCGATATTAATAATTGTAATACCCCAAATTATTATTATTGTTATTGTTAATAATAATAATAATAAAATAATGGTAGTAGTAGTAGTAGTAATAAAAATAAAATAATGATAATAATGATAATGATAATGATAATAATAATAATAATTGTATAGTACTATCTAATTTTATTAGTTTAGATTAATTTGATTAGTTTAGTTAGTTTAGATATATTTGATTCTATTAAATTTATATTGATTGATAGAATTTAATAATATTGTTTTATGATTTTTTTTTTTTTATAAAACAAACAAATACTTATCTTTATCTACAATAGAATTTTCCTTTTTTTTAAAAAAAAAAACTGTACTATCCATCAAATAAAATTATTCAAATTTGTATCCTATATGATCGTAACCGCAAGGATATTTTATGAATATAAGAACATATCTTATGTGCGATATAATTTTTTTAAAATAACTGTACTATTTATCGATATAAAAATATTTAAATTTGTATATATCTTGTATAATAATAACAAATATTTTTGTTCAACCAAGCTATTATATAAATATAAGAATATAATGGGCAGATTCATTTTTCTATTCCGTGAAAAAAAAAACCTTTCCACGTTATGAGTTTACCTATTTCATCTTTGAATAACATATTAAATCATAGAGTAAATGTTATTGGTTTTTATTTATTTATTAATTGTCAATAGCTAAAGAGCCTAGAGCCCAGCCCATAGCTAAAACCCTAGAAGTCTAATTATAAGTTAGGTTTAGCCGCCTAACTTTAGTCATCGCTCATTAGCTCTCTCTCTCTGAAAAATTCTTTGCGGCAGAATTTCTCTTCTAGGAGCCTAGCAAACACGGAGACCAGGTAATCCTAATCCCTAAGATAATAGAAATTAATTGATGGTAGTGTTAGATTGATTGTGATTGATCCTCTTATCTGTCTAGTTCTAAAGGTACGCTTGAATGAAATAGGCAGTCAATATTCTTTTGTAATTCGTATAATTCTTGTAAACAAAATTGTATGATGACAAAAAGGATTGAATATTGTGCCGGAAGAATAAATTGGATAATAACGTGGCAAGGGTGTGTATGTATGTCTTGTCCTTATTATCATTTAATAACATAAATATACATATACAATATGCAAGTCACGATTTTGGATGAATCTCACCGAGTCGCAGATGGAACGTAACGTCGTCCTTCTCGCTGAACCAAACCATCATCATTTGACCATTTATGCTAGATAAATCATTAGATGGATTTCATTTGCGTCATAGTTGCCATAGAACTTTATTTTACCTCACTGTGTATATTTAGTAGATAATCTAAAGATTTAACTTGGATATTGAATTGTTTGTTACCCATTCTTAAAACCCATTGAACTCCATGGAAATAAAACTATCACAATACAATGTACATATATATTATTCATCATTTATTAATAAAGTAAGCACATTAATTTAATGTTTATGCTAGCTGTGTGTGTCTGATGCCGTATTATTGGATATTTTTCCTTCTTTATATAATATCCCCTTGAAATAGGACATGATTAGATTTTATATCAAAATATCCTTGTATCTGATATTTAATTAAATAATAGAAAACTATATAAAAGATAATTAAATAATAGAAGTAATTTAGGAATTTATTATGAGCATAATTAAAATAATTTAGCAGTGGGGGGATGGCTTTGGGATGGTACCTCCTAAAGTGATGAACACACTTTTAAGGCTTTATGCCTTCGAGAATTTATTTGATGTGAACCGATATATCCGTTCTTCCCAAAGTGGTGTCTGGCAGGGTTTCCCGGGACACTAGTAGAAACTCTGGGAAGAGGTGTGCACACTAGGAAGAATGATGATATGACCAATTTTGATGATTTGTGACTGGCAGGGTTTCCCGGGTCACGGGTAGACTGGCAGGGTTTCCTGGGTCTAAATAAATTTAAGAAGATAATGATTAATGTTTGATGCAAATACCACATGATTATATATATATATATATATATATATATATATATATATATATATATATTTGCTTTGATTAATATGTTTGTGCTATTTAAAATTATACATAAATATGTCATTTTATTTTAAAATTATTTGTGATTATTTTATTTTATTTCAAATCATTCCAAATTTAATTATTTATTTATTTTATATTATCTTTCCCTAATTAGGATTACCAGCGTTTGCTGATGTCTGTGTTTCTTGGGCTGCGATGATCCTTCGGGGAGCAGAATTTCAGTAAACAGGTTTTAAAGACTGGTGCTGGCAATGAGAAGTGAGGATGACGGACAATAAATTCGCGTTATTTACTTTCTTTTCATTTATTTTCTTTTATTTTATTTTTCAAAATAAACATTCTGCTTAAGTTTAGATTTACTTCCTGTAAAAAGAAGCTTTGCACTTGTTCCATACAAGTGCGGCGGTGACACCCTCCCAAATTTTGCTATTTCTAAATTTTAGTATTATTTATAAAAACTATCGCTATTTTATGTCATTATAACTCTTAGAAATTCGGGGGTGTTACAATAATAAAATAGAAACATTACAAAGTATTAGTTATAGCAGAAAAAAAAGAAACATTAACCACATCATAAAGTAGATAGGGGGACTTAATCCAATTTCATAAATAAGTTGACCAAATCACAAAATATATTGAACAAGATGAAATAAAATATATATTTTAATTATATATCACTTTTTATGAATAAAATTTAAATACAAAAATAAATTTTGAATTATATTAGTTGACACTATTGAAATTAAACAAAATTAAATTCGTTAAATTATAATTATATTATGACAATAAAAAAGTGAGTGTTGTAAAAAATATAAAAAATGAGTACCGTTAAAATATTTAACATTTCAAAAGATGTTGAAAAATAAATTATAAGGGTGAAAATTAAGTTTAAAAAAAAGGTAAAAAGCACAGCTAAAATATTTTATACAATTTTTTTGTTTTTTCAATTTTCATATCCTTTTTTGTTGCCCTGTTTGGTTTTTATAAAACTGTTCCGGGTCCCAGCTCAATAGTGACTTCCGGCCCCCGGTCCAAAGACAAGTGAATAACGGCCCAAAGTGACCTAACTGCTTAAATGGTCTACAGGCAAAATATGAGTCAGTTTGCAATTAGGTCTTAAATTAAAAATTGGACTCTTTTGGGACTCCTTTGGTAGGCAATCTCGTAAATCCTCAATAAATGTTCATAGAGCCCGGGGCCGTGTCCTGGCCTTGGTAGAAGACTGGTATGTGGTGTTGAACCCTTCCAAAACTTTTTAATAGCAAAAAAAAAAAAAAAGGATAACTCCATGCATATTCCATAGGTGGCATCCTATGGGTTTATTATTAAAATGTTAAATTATGAAAATAAAAATAATTAATTAAATTCAGATTGCTAAACCCTAATATAATAATAATATTCTGTGCAAAACTAAATTTGAACCATTTAAATATTGATGTTATGTTTAGAAGAAGATTAATGAACATAATTGGGGGGGGGGGGGGGGGGGGTGTCCCAAACCAGCGTGCCATAGGCGTTGAGCCATATATTGTTTATCTTTAGTAGGGAAAAAAAGGAACCATATATTGTTTATCTGGAATTTTGAATAAAAGCACCGAATATAGCTTGATACATTTTTACATTAGTAATACAAATATATAAATAAACGCATTAATTAATATGAATAAACTTATCAGATAAAATCAAAAATCAAATGAGTAAAATATTCAATCCTTTTATCAATTACTTCTCCCTCTGAAAAAAATAGCATGATAAAAACTTTTGTGTGATTAAAAAAAACTATAGCAAACCAAAATTTCAGACCTAATACACTTGTGATAATTGATTCAATTCTACTATTTATCAAGACATCTTTGATTCAAAACATTGAAGAAATTATGTGACCGAAGAGGAATAAATGAAAAAGAAAAGGGCAATAATAAGAGAAATGAATCATGGCTAAAACCAGAAGGATGCATGCTTTCTAGTTTCAATTTTCAACAGTATTCTCTCCCTAAGGTTAACATAACCAATTTGCGTTCATTAAGAAAACAATTAAAATTAGTTAAAGGTAATAAATATGTATTATTTTTCTAACTATACCCTTATGTGTGTAAAGAGGATAAGTGAGACGCCATAAGTGCAATAAATACTATCAACAGGGGTAAAGTTGGAAAAAATACAATAAATGTTTAGGCAAACAGTTTATATTTAGAGAAATGACCATTGACAAATTTAAAGTTTATATTTTGGGACGGAGATAGTATTGAAAAAAAAATTGTGGATGAGGATCACCAGCAATTCCACAAGCGGAGAAAAAGAGTCTATAAAACCAACACTCAGATTCTCAAATAAGTAGAGAATTGCCACCAACAGAACACACTCAATTAAACGCAGATATGATAACAAGGTGAGTGTATCAAAATGGTGTTCATGTTCATCCAGAAAACCTTATTCATGTTTTACACAATACAAGCAAATCTCACAAATTATCAACTCAAAGGTGAACAATGGTAGGCTTATAGTCAACGATAATCACTTTGTCCAGGTGGGAAAGGAACAAGTTTACAAATTCAACATGGGCAGGATGAGCTATATACTCTGCAACCGCTTCTGTACTCTCAAACGTTGATTCAAATACGTGAGTGAAGCCTTGATGCAGATTCTCAGCACTCACATCTGTTCCCCTGTTTACACGCCAAAAGAAACACAAGATACAAATGGCTTTCACCAAATTGACACATGGAAATTTTATAAAGGGACCTGGTTTAGAAATATGGGTAGATCAAGTGAATCATCAATATACAAGTAAATTAAGTACACTATTTAAGTAGACCAGCATTTTACATGCTTAGATATATTCATCATTAGCTTGGTTTACATAGCATTTTCTCAAAGCATTGGAAGCGGTTCCTTCATTCCAATTCAATGTTCACATCAATTTTGAAGCACCCGCTAGCTTATGAGAAAAAGGTAGCTAACAAGAGTATAATAAATATTTATTATCATAGGGTCAAGGTGAAAATTTCCCAAGAAGTTTTGAACGGAGCAGCAATGTTATCCTAGATGTTTGTTTTTTGGTTCAATGATATCAAAATATAGCCGTGTTCCCCAACAGTAAAAGAACTGACCTAACCGTTACATTTTTAAGGGCACTATTTAAAAAAAAAAAAAAAAAACTTCCCAGTAACATTGCTTACCGGCAAATTTGCACCTTAAGCTTTTGTTATATACACCATAAGCACAACAGTACAGAGCAAACTCTTACAGTTTGGAGATCATCCGCTAAACCTTGCGGTGCTACTGATTCATTTTTTGTAAGGGTCCTATTTATTTTCCTCTTGGTTGTCTCTATTTTTTCTCTTAACTAACTCTATTAGACTTTATTTCCTGCCCTGAGTTTTGCAAAATTCGAAGCCTTCTGGTTTCACAGGTTTCAATCCTCTTCGCAGTCCTCCTTTGTAGTTTTCTTTGAATAACCCTAAAGATTTTGATTAACCATTTTTCTCAGTCTTGATTTAATTGCGATCTGAAAGTGCAAATTTTCTTTCGCATAATGGATCGTATTCCATGATCTAAAAGTGATTTCAAAACGCAATACATTTGAATTCGGAAGATCTCTTAAAAGGGACACAACCTTCCCTAGACATGCATAAAAAGGGAAAAGAGGAATTAAAAAGGAAGGAAGGGGCATACCAATGGAAGGACTTCATGGGTGGAACGAGACTGACGAGATTGGCATAGCCTTTGATGAGCTCCTCAGTCTTCTGAGGCGAAACATCGTCTTTGAACTTGGCGAGCACCACGTGTTTCACTAACCCTTTTGCTTCCTCCATTTCTGCTGTTTTTGAGATCTTCGCTTCTCCTTCGTCACAGTGAAGTGTGTTCCGAGAGATAAGGGGCTAGCAGCTCCTTGTGTGGCCTTTGGACGCGTGTCTTCACTTTCTAATCAGGAGGAGAGAAACTAATAATGAGTTGAGCTGTCAAGTGAGATTCCGATGATGACAATAAAATAAGCCAATTATTTTTGTTGTCATCGTTTTAAACCTTATTTTTTCATGCGACATCACAACTCTGTCTTCATATCTTTATTTCTATTACCACACCTTTATGCTTTTTTGTACAATTTATTATCATATAACATTATTCATCTTATAGCAATTTGATAGAATATTCCTTTAAGCTTCTGAAATATACTTTCTGATCACATATAATTTTAATAGTTTTTCTCCACATGAGCCCCAGCCTTTCTATGTGAACATGGATCAACAAATCAACAACCCTAAAAAAAAAAGTATCCATGTCACTAAACTCTAAGATATGACATATCAGCTCATAAGAATTTTAAGACAATAAGAGAATAAGGTTGTATCGGTCTTAATTATAAAACTAAGTTTGTAGTTTGCCCTATAAATCTAGTCCTATAATTAGGATCAGAAAGAGTATATACTATATAGTTAATTTATGAATTTTTGAGGGGTATGATATAAAAAAGATTTATAAATTTTTTATTTAAAGTACTTTAACATCATATACTTTTTCAGAGATGTAAATATATCCATAAACATTCAAAATGAAAGTAAAAATATCACAGTCATTAAATATAACTGAACACTAGTAATTTTTTTTTTTTTTATAGAGGGCTCATGCTATTTCTGAATATGTATATATAATGGAATTATATTATATTCAACAGTTCTGATATTTTTAATCATATTTTGAATGTTTATAGGTATTTTTACACATTAACCTAATACTTAATTATCAAAATAATAATAATACTCTCTCTGTTATTTATTATAAGAAACACTTTGTAAGTATGACAAACTTTCTTTTATAAGAGATCCTTAAAAGGCTGTCTAGAAATTTATTTTGGATGTTTGACCCATTTTACTCCTATAACTCATACTCTATCACCCGTTCGATTCCCATCTCCTCTTCCTATCACATATTCTCTTCTTACCATGAATTCTCCCCACACATAAATGAGGATTTTTCTCTTTTTTTTTAAAAAAACATTTTCTGTAAATTTATTGTATCCAACTAATTTTAACCAACATTTGGAGTAACATAATTATTTGTTACTTATTGTAAGGGAGGAGGGATTAATAATTTTTCATTCTCAACTTAGGAAGTGTTTGGGTCCTGGAAGTCTCCAGAGACCATGGAACGAAAGCAACAACATGGTATTTAAAATCACTTTTTAGTTTTTAGATTAGGGATAAGATATTTTTACTACCATTTTTTGTTACGACCACTTTTTCACCGTTAGATCATAATTGTATCTATCTTTATTATTTCTCTCTCCTATTGAGATTCTGATTGAAAAAGTGGTAGTAACATTAGTAGTAATAAAAAATGGTAGGAAGAATATCTTATCCTTTTAGATTAAGGGAAAACATTTTCTCATGTTGTAGGAAAATCATTTTCTCATGTCATACATACATGAAATGGTGGGATCCACATATATATATATTAATTAATATATGTATATGTGGATCCTATCATTTCATGTGTGTGTGAGAAACTTTTTTTTTTCTCATTAACATGAGAAAACCAAAACCTTTAGATTAATGTCTAAAACTTTAATTTCAATGAGAAAACCAAAACCTTTAGATTAATGTCTAAAACTTTAATTTCAATTCAAAATTTACCACCTGATAAATTGTTACACATCAGCAGGGCGAAAATGTAATTTCGGTTTACGGTGGCGTTGAGACGAATAGCATAGAGGAAGGCTTATCTGAGAGAGTGACGAAGCACTATCCGAAGCAAGCAAGGAGAGACGTGAGACATGGCTATGTCTCTGGCTCAGCAATTCACCGGCCTCCGCTGCTGTTCTCCTCTCTCTTCTTCTCCTCTCTCTACACCCTTCTCTGCTCCCAACAACCATAAGCGTAATCCCCTTCCCATTGTCGCCTCCGTCGCAATCTCTAATGCGCAGACCAAAGAGAGGCAAAATCTCAAACAGCTATTCGAAGATGCCTACGAGCGTTGCCGCACTGTTCCCATGGAAGGCGTTTCCTTCACTCTCGAAGAGTTTGATTCTGCTCTCGATAAGTATGACTTCGATTCTGAAATTGGCACCAAGGTCAGTTGGTCATGGAGTCCGGTCTCTTATTGAATTTCTTATTCTCTCTCTCCCTCAATTGCTACCGGGCTCCTTTGAGCCTAGTGGATTCATAAACCATTGCGAATGTATGATTGTTTCTTGATTGTGTCGAACTGAGAATGGAGCGTATGCTGTTTGTCTTGTCTAGACGCAAACATGTTTAGAATTTGTTAGAAGCTGGAAATTCAGCACGAAGGCGGTAATGGTATGCTTTTTAAGGAGTAAGGAATGCAAATTTTGCGTTGGTGGTATGAATTTAAGGAAATGATAAATATATGCTCTACAATTCCTCCATCTTTTGTATGGATTATCTTCCCTTCTTATTTACTTGAATCTGAAAGTGTAAATATTACTTTCTTTCCCATTAGTTGGATGATCAATACCCCCACCAGTATTAAAAAAACGTCCTTATTTGTCTATCCAAATTATCGACAGTGCATAATGAAAAATGTGGTTCTTGTAACTAAGTACTTTTTGTCAATCTTCTATATGTACTCTTAAGTCAATTGCTAATTCAAACAGCTTTCTATGGTGCTGGTTTATCTTTCAGGTTAAAGGCACTGTTTTCAATGTAGATGCTAATGGAGCTCACGTTGACATAACTGCAAAGTCGTCAGCATACTTGCCCGTCGAAGAGGCATGCATCCACAGAATTAAACATGTACAAGAAGCAGGCATAGTTCTTGGCTTGAGAGACGAGTTTGTAATCATTGATGAAAACGAAGCTGATGATAGCTTGATCTTGAGTTTAAGGCGTATGCAGTATGACCTTGCTTGGGAACGCTGTAGACAACTTCAAGCAGAAGATGTTGTTGTCAAGTGTAAGGCAAGTTTTAGCATACCAACAACCTCCTCTACGTCCATAAATTTGAGTTTTCATATTGCTTATGGGTTTCGTTTCTTGTTATCCCTATCAAATAAAAATTCCCAAGGGAAGCATGAAAATACTATATGAATAATTATATCATTCGGAAATAGGTTTTGGTTTATCTTTTTACCTATACCCCTCCTTTCTTTTTCTCTTATTCTCTCATATGCACTTTTGAGTGACAGATTCTCGGTGCTAATAAAGGTGGGGTTGTGGCATTGGTTGAAGGCCTTAAAGGGTTTGTTCCGTTCTCACAAATATCATCGGTTAGTTCTTGATCCTTTTCAGCATTTAAGGATTTGTATCAGATTCAGACTTGTGGTCTGTAAACTCAAATTATGACCTAAAACTGGAAGTGCATTTGGTGAGAATACTAATCTAAGGACCATAGTCAATTTTGTGTTGGACCAAAAAGCACAAGTATCAAAAGCAATACTGTGCCATACTGTACAACAATATGGAGAACAACTAAGGTTTAGGAGTTTTGACAAGTGCTGGTAACATGGATTTGTAAAGTTTAGCAATGTCTTCTATTCTTATCAGTGTAGCAGTTGAGTCAAGCAAAGTAGAACTTTTATGCTTAAGCATGTGTCGAATTAGATTATTCTGGTTAGATACTATATTTATTTTCATCTTGACTAATGGCTTCCATTGAGCTTCATAATACAGAGAAGTTAAAATTTTATAATTCTAGTAGCCAACTATAACTCTATCTGTTTTGTGTATTTTTCATTTTAGAAATCAACTGCAGAAGAGCTTCTAGAAACGGAGCTTCCTCTGAAGTTTGTGGAGGTGGATGAGGAGCAGTCTAGACTTATTCTCAGTAATCGCAAGGCCATGGCTGACAGCCAGGCACAGCTGGGCATTGGATCAGTGGTCACTGGCTCTGTTCAAAGTTTGAAGCCATATGGTGCCTTCATTGACATTGGTGGAATTAATGGCCTTCTTCATGTCAGTCAGATCAGTCACGATCGGGTAACTGATATCTCAACTGTTCTTCAACCTGGTGATACTCTCAAGGTAAACCCTTTGTATGCCATGTGAATATTCACTTGGTATTACAGCCATGTTTTGAACATCACTTTTCTCTAATATATTCTTCTTTTAGGTGATGATCTTAAGTCATGATCGGGAGAGAGGCCGAGTAAGTCTTTCCACAAAGAAGTTAGAACCCACACCAGGAGACATGATTCGCAATCCTAAGCTTGTCTTTGAGAAGGTATAAGGATCCGAAGTCCGTCTCTTTGTACATATGTAAACTACAAGAGTAGAATATCAATGGCCCTGTTAGTCATGGCTTGTTTTTACTTCTTGCCTCTTCTAGTTATTACTTATCAGTCTTTTATTTGGGTCATCATCTACACTCTAGGTTTCGTATCCTCGAGGATGTAAAAAGAAAAAGTTCTCTTTTGGTTCCATGATATATTTTTACCCTATCTTTCCACTTATATAGATCTCCTACTCCAATCTTTCTAATTAGCATCAGTATTTTTGAAATATGATTTATGCTTATAGTTCTGATTATGTTTTGATAGGCTGAGGAGATGGCCCAAACATTCAGACAGAGAATTGCCCAAGCTGAAGCTATGGCTCGTGCGGACATGCTTAGGTTCCAGCCTGAGGTACTAACTCATTGATCATTTACATGGAAATTCTGAATTTTTGAAACAAATCCAAACGTGGGATGCATCCCTGACCTGAGTATTCGCTTGCACACTGTATTTATTATTCATAATATGCATGCATGCGCACATGTATATTACACTCGGTTTTAATTTGCTAGAAATATTTTACAAACAAGGCATAGTCAAATTTGGTTTATTAAACTAAATTAAATAACTATTTACTTTGGTCAACTTACAGCGTTTGCTCATGTTGTCTTATTGAGAGAGGATGTTATTAGTTGTTGTTTGATGGAATTATTTGACCATTAACCTTAATTTGCAGAGTGGATTAACTCTCAGCAGTGATGGGATATTGGGACCATTTTCTTCAGACTTGCCTGCAGAGGGACTGGATTTGAGTGAAGTGCCCCCCGCCGAAGAATTAGAATTAGAAGCAGACGCAGAAGAAGAAGAAGAATAATAAGAATTAATTTTCTTTTTCATTCTATCTTGTGGTTTGTAAGTTGTAACTATTGTTGCAGATGAGTATTGTAATTTCATAATATATAGAACTATAATTATGAACTTCATATCAATCACTTTTATTCTTTCTTTGCATGTATTCCTTCCCCTGTAAATCACTCGTAAAGACCTGCACCTGACTTATTCACTATTTCACTCGCTTCTCGACTAATTTCTTATTTTCATCTCTGTATTTATAGCCATGCCAAATCCACTGTTAAATTCTCATCATCTGGAAGAGTTCTAAATATACCAAATAAATAAGACGAACTACAAGATTCTACATCACTTTAAGTTATCCAAAACCTCACCCAGTTTCAGTTTCACCAACGTAGTTCCATAAATTATGACCGAGTATCTGGTGGGGATGAAGAAAACATTAAATGGCTGATAGTTATTTATGCATTAACATCATCTACAATATTCCAGAGAAATAGACAGCTATTCAAGAACATTAACTAGAAATTCTCACAAAACAGATCTCCAGGCAGCAAAACTTTTTTCTCTCGTGCCATGCATAACATACAAATGTGTCAGCACTTGAAGATAAGTGATTAGGCTTTTGACAGACGTAAATCTTGCTCAAGATTAGTTAACTTCCCTGCTTGTTACTTTTCTTGCCTTTCTTTTGCTTCTGCTTCAATTGAGTAAGGCCAGCAGCTGCTATCTTCACATTACCAATAATTGCGGCCACAAGCTCAGGATCAGTACATGCTTTCATCAACTCCTTCTCTCGGCTTGTCGATTCTGGCATGTGGCTGAACAAATTCATTGCAGTTTTTGCAGCTATTCAAAAAGAAGAAAAACATCATTTTAGGATGATTCACTTATAATTTTTTAGCATATACTGTAGCCAAATACAAAATTAAGCATAAAAATGCAGAAGCCTAATAATGTCAGAATGAGTAAAAATACTACTCACCATTAAAGAGCTAGAAGGCTAGAAAATTAGTTTAAAATATTTCAGTTCACAGTAATGACCATAATAAACTAGTTGAGAAATATGATAATACTATATCGAGAATGAAAATAATAGAACCTTTTCCTTTCTTTGCCGTTCCAGGAATTATCTTCACGCGATATTTGTAGGACTGAACTGCAGTGTATGGACCACAGACAGGCACAGCATACAAGAGAATGTCATTAGGAAGTGGATTTCCTGTCAAGTAATCCACGTCAGTCAATTTCTCTTTTTCTTCTTCACCTATCTCATTAATGTCATCCTCTTCCATTGCCACCCTGTCTGCTTCAGAAGTGTTACTAACATTCATGTTCAAATTCTCTTCAGTTCTGGCAGTTGCTTGATGATGTAATGAATCATCTGGCTGCTCCTTACAATCCCGAGATAGATGTCCTGCCTTCTTACATTTGTAACATATTTTTGGGGCTTCTGCAAGACCTTCCAGAATTGAAATTTAATTCAGTAAAATAATAAATGAATTAAACTGCTTACTATGTTAATGGATTTCACATTTCAGAGTGAAACGTCGAATCAAGCATCACACTTCCACCATTACATAGAAAAATATAAAGACTTACCACCACTGGGTTTTCTATCCATGTCCGGTGCTTCATTTTTATCTTGTGCATCTCCATTCTTGCTCGTCCTTCCAGCAGACTACAGGTATACACATTAAATCAGTGCTAATCTTACGGAAATTAAACGGGATGATCAAAATAGCAATGCAAAGAACGTAATTTCATATCTGATTTTTCCTTTTCTGCTTCAACCAAAGCTTTCTGAGGGAATATTTTAACTTAGGAGTCTGGGCTATGTCTTCACCCTAGCATGTTTCACATATTTAACGCAGTACATTTTGAAAACAGAATCATGCATGCATATATGTGAGCTTATGGACAAGACTAAATAACAAAGAAAATATATCCATTTTACTCAGGATAAAAATGAGTTAAACAAAGTTACTGTAACATACAGCCAACAAAGCCATTCGTATGCTCCTTTCTTCCTCATCTTGGTTAGCATATTTCTCTTTAATCTTCTTGAGTTTTCCCCTTTGCCCACGGCTGACTTTTTGACCACTTGTCTTTGAATTTTGAGCTTCTCTTGAAGGTTTTGTACCAGAAATATCAATCAATTTTGATTCGCCCTTTTCATGTTCAACATTTGAATGTGAAAAACCTTGTTTCTGTTCTTTCTTATGCTTTCTCCTCTCAGCTTTTGATATATATGGCTTGTCCTTTGCTGCAACTTTGATTTCTTCAAGGTGTTGTTCACCACTTAAATCATCCTTAGAGCTTTCAACTTCAAAACTTTTACCCGGTTTAGCAACAGATCCAAGTCCTAGAGTTCGATCAAGAAGTTCCTCAAGTAGTGGATTGACAGATGCATTGTCATTTCCACCATTATCAGGCGAATTCTCCCTAGCAGCCTTGTTCAACATACCCTTTTCTTCTGCGGGTAAATCATGTGAAGCAGTAGCTTCACTATTGATGCTAGCCCCACTATTCTGAGATAATAATGTAGCAGGAAAGTCTTCTGGCAATGGTTTGGGCGAATCCGCAGATATATCATCATTTTTTTCCAATTCTCTGGCAGATTTTTCATTCATGACATCATTGTCAGACTCAGAATCAGATCTTTCCTCAGTAGGACCAGTTTCTTCTTCTTCGTCATCTATTGCTTCCTCCTCTCCTCTCACCCTCCTTTCATTTAAATGTGATCCCAAGGAACTCTCATCTAAGCGAAATAGTAGGCCGAAGCCCATAATAAGAGGGTGTGGTGGAAGAAAATTCTTCTTCCCTCGAATCATGAAACTCCCAACAGTTAGATATTCACCCGTAGGCGCTGTTTTACTGACCTGATGGGGATAAACCCACCAGGCACTCGTAACAATTTTTGAATCCCATGCTTGGCTGTGGCAGACCTGTATCACAAACACAATGTGAAGGTACTGGGGAGCTAAATACTTGGTTTAAGTCATTAGTACACAACAAATCAAATTAAGTAAATTCGATTAAAAAAATATAGCATGGGAGAATGATAACATACCGTGAAACATCCAGCTTGGTTGAGGGTTAGAGGAGGAACTGGTAGCCCAGGCTTGTGGTTCTTGATAACAGTACTGGAAGCTCCATGCAGATCAGCATGCACATAACTATTACAAAATGAAATCAACAGAATCAGATATCACATCACACTTCTGAATAAATTCAATGATTTCAAAATATTGCAGTTATTTTGATTACATATGTTCTATGCACTTTAAAATGCATCTTAAAATTGATAATTTAGTTTCACGATGAGAAATCAATTAGTAAAATAATTTCCCTTACACAGTTCAAGGGGCTTTCAAAAACAAAGTACAATAACACAAGAGTGTATGTAACATAGATGGAGCGCAAAAGAAACCAATTGAAGAAAAGGCACAGGGAAGGCAATGCAGTAGGTGCAATTGAAGAAGCCAGCATATCATATTGGCCATAAGTGGAGACAGCCCCTCTAAGGAAAAATAGGCGGAAAAGACCATTATATACGCAAGAAGAATGTTGCACATTTCTCAAACCCTAAAGCAGTTTTACACTTCAAAATTGATGGATAAATTCTCAAGACCCATGTACACAACAATTATTGATGACTGCATTTATTTTTCAGAAATATAAAGTATATGCTTTGAATGATCATGATATGGGAGGCATGAATACGTTCAAATATTGTTCATAAGATGGCTTTACGACCCAATTGCTGTTGCTATTTTTCAAGATAATTTATTCTTTTTTCAATCAATCCACACATAAGCTTGGGACTAGAGAAAGACCAAAAGGCATGTCAAGAAACAAGAAATACTCACAGATCTCCTTTAGACATATATCGCTTGACTATCATCTCATTCTGTTGGGCGTCACGCCCACTGATAACTAAATAGTTCTCACTGCTAATGAACCAATTAAATTTCTCAAACCAATGAACCTTGCGGATATGAGAAATTGTGGCAACTGTTTTTTCCTGAAAATAGAATTATGACAAGAAAGTGAATGAATAAATTTCACCCAAAAAATGAATGAATAAAATGAAAAATCATATTGCTAGAACAGAAAGACACAGAGTGGGGGCAACTGATCACCAAATATCATCTAAATAGTTTCTGATTATATTGCTGTATATCAGTTTTTTTCTTTTTTTAATAAGAAAAATGGTATCATTGTGAGGATCCTTGATGATGGTTTGCAACTAAAACCATAAAACCAGGAAAATCACAAAAGGTGAAGAAAGAGAGGCATGCCAAGAAAATTGCTTTGCACCGGCAATGGATTAATTCTATAGTCAGTATGCATTTAAACTTAACCATCCTGACACAGCTAAAATAGACCATTCAAGTTAGAGATCTGTTAGGCACATGATCTCCCTTAGACAACAATATGAGCATATATGTTTTTCTGCCACCAGTTTAGTATCATGTTTCCTATCCTTAAGAGGATATCTTATCCTCCTCTTTTGTGTGTCTCTCTCATATTTTCAAATAAAGTTCTTTTCCTTTCATAATAGTAGCTAAATAGTAGCAATAATGATAAGGCGCTTTATCTCAACAGTCCAAATGTGATGAGCTTGTATTGAACCCAATAAAATTAGAAGTTGCAGGTAAGTTAACCTCGCCATAATAAGCTTTTTTCTTCCCATCCACAAAGACCATGAAGCAGAAGAGCTGTAAGTAATGTCTTTTAACTACCTGAGAAAGCTGTAGACGAGTCTTTCTTTCTGCAGCTTTAAAAGCCTTTTCATGCGCAGTTATGGTCTTTTCCTGTTTATTTTCCTGCTTTTTCTTCAGTTCATACCACCTTCGAGCATTGGCATGAGCCGAGAGGGCTAAATCAACTTCAACCTAGAAATAAAAACATTTTAGGTTACACATTTGGGGAAAATGTTAAAGTTCACATAATTATTCATAAAAAAAAGATTACTAGTGACTTCTGAGATCCATTTCACTCCATAGCTTCAACAATTGGTTGAAGGCCCAAGAATGATCTAATTAATATCTCTAAAATACTCCCTCATATGAATGCCCTTCGGGCTTTAATTATGAAAAAAGCACAGGTCCACCATCACTTGTGCTGAAATTTAATTTATTTAGAAGAATGAGTAGGCCCAGAATTCAACTTCAAACCACTAGACCATTAGAGGCTCAAATGTCGTGCTACAGACTATAACAACCCAAAATCTCAAACTACTTAGAGAATGTCCAAGAAAGATTTAGTTAGTATCCCCGACAGATTTCGTTGATTTTGACTCCAAGTGGGTTTCAAACTCAAATCCTTTAGCCTTGAAGATTGACTTGGTGGTACTCCTATAGCAAAAGTGGAATCACAATTTTGTACACAGTTAGTGAAATGCTAAGCTATACAGAATTCTTGACTAACACGAGCTTATAGGAGACAAGGTAATAAAGGCATATCAATGAGAGGATCCACCAGTTAAATGTTTTGTTGTCTTGTCATTTCATGCTGTTGAAAACATTAGATAATGGTCGATGGTTTTAGAAACTCAGAACTATATTCAGGCTTCATTATATCAATCACCAATACTTTAAAAATTAATTAATTACTAAAATGCATTCAAAGACAAAAAATAGAAAAAATATATAGAACAGGACACTTTAAACGTCTCTTATGTCACATAATGAAAGAACGAAAGCAAATTGTAAACTTAAACCTTATCCACTGGGCATGTCTTCTCATCATCATCCATTTCATCAAGATTGTTGCTCAGTAGTAAAGTCATGCAGTTTCTCTCAAGCTGGAGCTTGTCAATAAGACCAGCCACTGGGTTTCCAGCTTTCTTTTCTTCCTTAACCATCCGAGCAAGATCATCCCAGCTCATACCCTTGGCAAGAGCTACACGAACAGCCATTATAGCAGCATCAACATCATCCAAGTTATATTCTATCAATTCTGCCATTTTAATAGAGTGATCAACTTCTTTCCTCAAATTATGCACTCGGTTTTCCTACGTCACATAAATGAGTTACATCAATTTAGACACCATGCCAGAACCATTCCCAGAAGTTTATTTTCTGATATCAAGAATATGGGAAACAACAAATTGTTAGCTAACCAATATCCTCCTACAAATTCTAAAGGAGTACATGTGTACATGCACTTGTAGATCCTAGTAACCACTATTATTAACCATTCATACAAAATGGAAGAATTATAACAAAAAATAAAATAAAATAAGGAGGATTGATTTCACTTTTTACAGAATAAATGTTTAAGATTGATCTCTATTCTGCAATGGAAATAACAAGACAATTTTTCTGTTCATGGTAACAAGAAAACTTGAGAAAGATAATCCAAATGTAGCCGTTTACCAAGATGGAAGGCCATACAACATGGACGCATCATATACAACTGTTTAGCCATAAAATTGGAACACTAAACTCTCCTAGAACTCAGCTTTTCGTATAATTATATCTGCAAGTTATGTATTCATTCTAGAACTCAGTTATGTATTCATTCTAGAATTCAACATATATCTAATTCAATGCAAAACAGTGGCAGACATCTGGTTAAACCAATTCGACTGCTTGGGAATTTGATCCAAGTTTTCTACGACTTCAACAGAAACTCATTTATTCAATATATCTTTGCTTCCCTAGAAGTAACCTAATAATAATGTGCATCCCTCATGGGAAATACTTTATTCATTTATGCTACTCTATTCAGCTCAAACTACCAAATCACATTCTGCTGAGTGTGACAATGAATACAAGAACAATTCTATCGCATAGCTCAACTAGAGACACTTTGTATATGGCATGCATTTAAGAGTACACAAAAAAGGCAATTGAAGTACATACAAATTTGAATATTAGAAATCAGATCCCTACTGCAACCTGATCTTATGACAAATTTAAAGCACCAAATTTGAAGTAAATGATTAATAGATAAATCAGCATTTCAAATTAAACAACTCTATTATAACTTGATAATGAAGAATATAATACATGCATCTTTTGGTTGATATATATAAACACACACACACACACACACACACACACACATATATATTCAAATCATTACAACATCAATGAGTCCTTTAGCCTGGGCACCAACCTGATCCTGACGTATTTTGTCAAGTTTCTGAAAAGATGAATTTTCCTTGGATTTTTGCTGCTGTTCAGCTCTTTGACTCTCAATTTTGCTGTAGAACTCATCTAAAGCCGCATCAAATGTCTCAAATTTTGTGTGATCCCTCGACTTAAATTGGTTCAGTAGGAGTGGACAGAACTCATCATACAACTGCAGGGAAAGAGATAGGTGAGTGATAAAAAATGAGTAAGATTTTATTGTAAAAGAACAATGTGAATAACCATCCCCCCTAGCCCCTTTTGTTTCATCAAAGTATCAAGCACAAACAGGAAATTCTAGTCAAGCAGTCAACCCAATATAACCACTAAATTGTAGATCTAGGATAGTAACCTGGCTTAAACTTCCTGGTTCAGATCGTGAAGAATCCTTCCCCAAATTTTTGTTTTGCATCAAAATGTATCCTTCAGGAATTCTATCACCTGAAATAATCTCTTGCATCCAGTCTTCAAACTTTCCTACAGCTTCAAGCAGAGCCTTGATGATAGCATCATCCCACTTGCCATCTTTTGGAACCTTGGTACTGGGGATTAAGCCAGCATCTAATATAATATGTTCAGAAAGGGCAGGTCCATAGCCCAATGCCTCCCCAAGTACAACTTTAAATGTCATAGATGACTTCCCACCCTTGCGTTTTCCCTGCTTCTCATTTGCCACATTAGCAATATCATTTCCATGTCCATTGACTGTAACTGCCTTGTCATCATCAGCATCCTTAGAAGACCTCAGTGCTGTCTGCAACTTTGTAGCAGTAGTTTGTTCAAAAATTCGACAAATTTCAGTAGGATAGCGATGGCGTGACATGATTGCAACCCCTTTATCATCATCCCTATCATTCAAAAATTGCTGTCACCTTACTAATCACAGAATGCTTTGAAAATTTCAATAGTTTAATCAAGTCACCAAATGGCTCAAGTCCCAAGTATATAAATGAGTAAAAAGTAAATTGCATCTGCAGTAATATAGCTTCCTCTCATGCATACAGGGCAAAAAAAAAAAAAACAGAGAAAATTTTCCATGAGAAGCATAGTTGCCTTTCATTAAGATTAAGAGTTCAAACAGATGCACAACAAGGGTGGACAGAAACCATACAAAAGCACCCAAAGGGGGGAAAACGTAGGAAAGAAAAGAAAAGAAGAAAATCAAAGAACTTATTAATCCCTCTTTAGATACAGGGTTTCTGACTACCCATCTTTCTTTCACCTCCAGTGCAATATTCAGATTTTAAAAAAAGGACACCAAGAAAAATATTCAACACAGTCTAACTGTGTCAGGCTGGATAAAAATAGTAGACGTGATAAAATTAGGATCAAAAGCTTGTCTGCTATGATATAACAGCAAACCGCCAAATGTCATAAAATGTGTGCTTTAGAAGCCAATAGGAAAAATTATATCCAACATTGTATGTGCAAGTTTTTATTGAAATTTGAAAGAAAAACACACACGTTTCATCCCATTTTTTCAAGAACGACATCTGGCTTGACACACAACATAAAATGTCAATTTGCTAAAATGGACACAATATGGGAACATCTATCAAAATCTACATAAAAACTTTGGAAAAATAAATACCTCACCACATCTGAACCAGTGAAATATATCCATGATACTTTTCTTTTCAATTTTTGCAATTAATATTAACATTAACGATGTTTTGATAATTTAGTGATGCCCTCACTTGAGTCACAAGCTAGTGTCACCCAGCACAGCATCTAAATTAGAAAGCAAAAACAAATCACCTACCTGTGTGATCTCAGTAGAGTCAAGACAGTAAAATTAGAATCTGTGAGGAGAATGTTCCCCTGGGCATATAGCTCCAATATAATATAATATGCGTTCTCACCCATCCCAAATTGAAAGAGAATAATCTGAAACACATTTGGGAAAAAAAAAACATGAAAGATTGAAATAAGCTGGAAACCTTAGAGAAAAGCGTCTGGATAAGAAATATGCTTGAAAAACTATACCCGATCATACCCAAGTTGCCGCACATCCTCAAGCCTTCTAGTCCGAATATGCTTCCTCAGTTTAAGAGTAAAGCCAGAAGGAGTGTTGCTTTTATCACTACAAACATAAAAAAAAAAAGTTCGAGCTATAGCCTAAGCACCGGCATTTCATGAACCAATACAACATATACATTGAAATTATCCTCTTACCGCATATAGACAGTAGTATGCAACCTGACACCACTTTCCACCAATAACAACACCTTCTCGCTCTCCCCAGACTCCGTAATTCCACTGCTATTCATAAGCTTGAATACGTATGTCTGCACGCATAAATATAAGCACGCATATATAAGAAGGACAGTTTGATTCACCTCATGATTGAGTTAGCTCAATTCAATCTTAATCAGAACAAATGAGTAGGGAAGTAACAAACCTTAGGAGAGAGATCATATACATTTGAACATCGCATACCGATCAACCTCCGCAAACATTTCACCTCGGCGGCCACATCGGCCGTATTCATGCGCACCTTCACCATATTTTTCTGCCTCTATGCCGCTTGGGAAGAGTTCTTCTTTTTGGAATTTCTGAGGCTGAATCGTGAGCTGAAAGAATACTTTCAGTCTACAGCCTGGCTCCACAGAAAACGAAGTCGAAGACATAGCGCAGAAGAACGGGTAATGAAGACGGATACGACCCGGGGTAACATTATGGGCCTATATAAACCCGACCATCCCATTATAATAATTTTGGTTTCTTTCTTTCTTTCTTTTTTTCCCCTTATTACATAATTTTGGTTTCTAGGAGATAAGGGTTAATTTAAGATTTGAATGATTTTTTTCCAGAAATTTTTGAATAATTTATTCCGAAGGATTAATATTTTATGAATTTATTTATTAGTATTATCCTTTCTAAATTATTTTAGATTTATTCACCCTCAATAAAATAAGACATTTAGAACCATAGAAGTTGGTTAAGCACTAAATTTCAAGTTCAAAATTTTATGAATGCATAAAAGGTTTTTGGGAATGATAGTTTAAATTAGGCTTAATAACGCTCAAACTTGGCCCTATCATATAGTCATATCGACAAAAAACTTGTAGACTAGTTAAATTATCTTATATACGCAACATAACTTCCCTCCTCTCTCTTATTCCACCCTCCATCTTTATATATAAGATCATTTTAATTGAATCATGAGATTATAAAAAATAGTTAAATGTAATAATCATATAGGAAATTTGATTTTTTTTTCTCCAAAATTGCCCTTATTTATAAATAGGGGAGAAAGAGAGTTATAAAGAGAAAAGAATGAAAGAGAACATATGTAATATAATAATTAATTGACAACAAAATGAGAAAAAAATTATTTATTATTGAAACAAACTTAAAAGAAATGTTCCATTTAAGGACAAGCTTACTAAAAAAAGCTATTATGTATAGAGACGGAGGGAGTATTAAAGTGATATTAAAATAAATACTTCATTTTGTATTAAAATTTAAAAGCATGCGCAAACACATATATACACACATTTAGTTCATTGAGCCTTGAGGCATGTCAGGCCCTTAATTAGCTATGCAATCCAACCGATCTAAACTTTTTTGTCCAAGAAAATATACTGCATGTTGTTCTTATATACCCCTCGCGCGCGCTGTTTTACTGCATTATTCTAAGGGTTTTAGTTTTCTCATATACTTCCTACACACACATGAAATAATGGTGGGACCCACATGTATATATATGAATTAATATATGTATATGTGGATCCCACTATTTCATATGTGTGTGACATGAAATAATTTTTTTCCTACACCATGAAAAACATTAATCCCTTATTCTAAATGTATGTTTTTTTTTCCAGTAATATATATTTGTCACATGGTTTTTAAAGTAATGTTCTTTTTGGTGATTATTGGATCAATGTGAAAATTACAAGGCCAAGTAATGAAATTGCAAGCAAGCTTGACATAGCAATGGAAAAGATTTGATACTTGCATTGGCTCCATAACCCCCACAAATGAGTGTGTGTGAGTGGATACACACACACACATATTATAATCTGTGCTTGGCTAAGGAGCACTATGAATCCTCAATCCAAGGGCTCTTGGTGGGTTTGGCAGGGGTTCTTAGAGCCTTCCAAACAACACTGTTGCACTTAAAGCCAGAGCCATAACCAATCTGGCAAATCCTATCACCTTTCTTCACCTTCAAGTTAGCTTCAAGGTGAGCCAATTCATACCACACACTGCTACTTGAAATGTTCCCAAACCTCTCCAGCGTCTTCCTCGACGCCTCCATGTACTCCTCCGTGAGGCCCAGGTTGTTCTGGATCTCATCCACGACCTTCTTGCTCGTCGCCGTCACGCACACGTGCTCGAACGCTAGCTTGTAGTCCGGAATATATGGCTTCGTCGTCGTCTTCTTGAAAATGAGATTGGTGAAGAAGTGAACTTGCTCTGACACTGGAAGAACCAGAGGTCCTAGTGTGGTCATGTTTGCTTTTAGAGCATGACCTCCTGCTTCAATGGCGTCTTTGCTTATCGATAGCCCTCTCCTTCCTTCACTGTCTTCCCTCATATGTATGCTCTTGAAGCTCTTATTGTCCATTCCTTTGTGAGTTCGAACTAGCTGCATATATATGGTACTCGTCACACATTTATCACAAACTGTTAATATAATTAATTCAGTGTAATATGTATACAGTTTCCGTGCTCCCTTCTAATCAAGTCATGTACGTAGATACTGGTCTTTGCCCTCCTTGGAGTTAGTGCCTACAACGCCTTGGTTTGTTGTCATGGTCTTGCACGTGTTGCTGAAATTAAAGTTGACTATAGTTTTTTTTTTTGGTTTGGATAATTTTAATAATTGTATTAAAAGTTGTTTTGTTGTTTTTTCTTGTAAGTTTTCTTGCAATTAAGTAGGTGTATGGTGTGTTTCATGTTTTGTGTGTCCTTACTTTCATGTATTTAGTTATCTTGTTACATGTAGCATAATATAATTTAGCTATAAATTCATCAAAACAAATACTAAAAGATATTTAACTAATTTTGGTAGATTAAGGAAATGTAATAAATCAGTTAATTATAACAAATGTAATTTGATCTCCCTCCTCAATGCAAAGGTAGAACATTAGATTATACTAACTTGGGTTGTTAATAAAAGAAGTTATTTAGTTGACATATATTGGAAGATGGATTGAGATCTTTGTATACACATACCTGTTTAAGTTGATACTTGGCGCGCCATCGATGAAGGCGAAAATTGGAGAGCATAACAGCAGAAGCTCCCATTCTGAAGAAGCAATTGGGAAGAAGCATGTCAATGTCATTACCTCCATACCAAGAGTAGGTTACAGACTCAGTACTGACAACTAGGGCATAAGAACCAGGGTAAGCATCTAGAAGGTCTCTGGCGAGGTCCACGGCGATGATTCCAGCGGAGCAACCCATGCCGCCGAGGTTGAAGCTTTGTATGTCGTGGCGGAGCTTGAAGTGGTTGATGATCAAGGAGGAAAGTGAAGGGGTCGTGTTGAGAATCCCACAGTTGACGACAAGGATTCTGATGTCGTTGGGCTTCACCTTGGTGGATTCAAGGACATCCTTAATTGCTCCGAACATGACCATGGAGGCTTCTTCTCGACCTTCATTCAGTGAGGCTCTGAACTCGGGACGAAACACCGACCTCGGCATGTAGGTCTCGTCACCTATTCCAGATTTCTTCAGAGCTCTTTCCTGGAAATCTATGGCTTCCTTGTTGAAATTCCCAGATCTTCTAGCCAGCTCTATGAACTCCGCCTTCGATATCTGCATCATATGTTTATATATTTATTAGTATCGGTTGTCTCTCATGTGAATCGTTCTAATGCCCATCAACTTCTCAAATGTTTTTCCCTGTTCCTTCATATCTAAACACAACGAGTGAGATGTTGTAAGTTCAATTATGCTTATAACATCAAACAGTTACAGTGTCTTCCCTTTTAATCTTATAGTGATAAAATAGTGCATTTTTGAATTTTTTTACCAATTTTTTAAGAAAAATACTCTAAAAGTATATATGCAGTTTTGATTTATTTTTTTGAAAAAATATAGAAAATTCAAAACTACATTATTTCATCATCTTAAGATGCCAGAATGTAGGTCATTTTATATAGAATATGATGATTAAATCAAATAAGGAAAACATATATTTGAGAGGTTGAAGCATTATAAAAGTTTTTAGAGGGAGTCACAATATATTCCAGTATCAATCTACCATTAATTACAATAAGCACTGCATTGAGATTTAAAGCATGAACAGCATGATAAATTCAAAGCTCACGATAATTAATACCTTGAAGTGATTGGGAGGGAGAAAGCAAGCAAAATCAAGGAGATAGGTAGAACGGGAAGTGAGAATATCAGAGTAAAAATAAAGGAAGAACAAGAGTGGCAAAACAAAGAGGAGGACGTCGTGAGTGAAATATTCCCAAGTGAAGAACTGATTATTATGACGAGAAGCCATGAATGAGAGTAGCGAAACAAGAAGTGGTACGAGGAAGAAGAAGAAGAAATAAGAAGGGTGGGCTATGAGGTAGCCATAGCCAAGCTTCACATATTTCATGTTAACAGAACTCAGGAAATCTGGCAGCTTTGGCTTCACTCTAATGGAGAACGAAACATAACCATCATCACCATTATTAGCATCACCGCTATTGTTCTCTATCTCTCTCCTCACAATCTCTGTGCTAAACTCCTTACTTTCTCTACTTGACATGCTTTCTTAATTCTCAAAAAAAGCAACACAAACAACAAAGAAGAAAACTGCGTACTCAATCAAACATAATCAAAGTTAAGAATATAATAGTAGCAATGGAGCATTTATACAGGTTTTCCTAGCACTTTCACCGCTATATATATAACAAGAAAAGATGTGCGTCTAGTTTTGTACATCTTCTTCGACTAAAACAGTATATAGTTTTTTTAGTACCAATAATTATATACGTTGTGTGTGTAATTTTTGGAGAAACAGAAGAGGCATAGAGAGTGCGTGAATGCGAATGAACGGCAGGTTTGAAGTACCATTGAAATTGCATGCTAACTACTAATCTATTTATTATGTAAAAAAATCAACAAAAAAAACTATTATATACATAGATGAATTGATTAAAGTCGGAAAGAGAAGAAAAACGAACTATTACTGTGATCAAATAAACTGGATTGGGCCAGGACTCGTCATTCAAAAATACTCAAAAATTTGGGCCTCCATAGTTGATATCAATGTCCAAGAACAAAAGAAGAGAAAAAGCAATGTGAGTGGACATCTAATTCGTTGAGTTAATAAAACTTTGACTTTTTTTAGAGAGGTAGAGAAAGTAAAATATATTATTAATTATATTATATTTTATATATCATTAGATTATATATTAGTTTATAAACCAAGCTAATTTATGGTGGAAAAAATGATAGATATAAATACTTTAAAATAAATTATTTAGGTTCTTTAATCTCTAAAAAAAAATTTAACTGATGTTGTATTCAGGAACAGGGTAGTATGAGACAACCAAAAATTATAGCATCCATCAGTTCAATCATAATTATATTGTTCATCTAGCTTGCTTACAATTAGGTCTGTGTGTTTGGATTTTTTTTATAGATAGAAATTTTTTTTTAAAAAAAACCAACGCTTTACGTACTAAGAACTGAATGATTGAAAGAATAAATGACAATGATCTCAGTTGTCTTTTTGTTTACCGAGAAATCATCGTAATTATTCTAGTTTATGTCATCTTGCAGCATAATGAAATGTAATTTCTCATTCCATATTATGCCCCGAGTGCTTTTTGAATTTCCACCACGTTAAATGCATTTTTCTTGGAATTTAGCGTATATTGAATTAGAAATTTTTTGTTGGTTCTATATCGAATTTACCTTAACAATGTATTAAGAGACAAAAAGAGACAACGGTGTGTAAGTTCTTCAAAAAATGAGGCACATATCTTTCTCTATATTTTCAGGCTGAGCACCCTACATATCAGTTGTAAATGTTATGTGTGACTATGTTAAAGGAAGAAGTCTTATATAACTTAAGATTGGGAACGCTTTAGAATACGTATGACTTGAGTTAGTAAAAAGACTGATAAGAGGAGTCTCTGAACTGACCGTTGGAGTATTAATTGACCGATTTTAATGACATTAAAAGGTTTTATTATACTAGATCATTATTAATACTTGTTTTACAAGTGTCATTTTAATTGTCATTAAACGTCTTTAATGGTGACTATTGCTACTCAATGATCACATGATTTCTGCCTATAAAAGGCAATACACGGAGTGAGGTCAGTAGGACTGACCATAGGTCAAAGCACCAAGGTCTGGTCTGATGATGTCGAGCTCTATCCCAAGTGCCTCTCCTCTCTCTTCTTCGGAGCTACATTGTTATCTACTGTTATTTTTTTGCTATTGTGTCACTTTGCTTTTTGCAGGAATGGTTTGTTTTATTTTGGATAGTGCCTTTTCTTAATTTGCTGGGGTTGCAGAATATCTCCAAAGGACAATGTTATTGGACGTTATTCAAACTATACTTTTATTGTGTTTCTACATGTTCTATTGTCTACAATTTGTAGTGTACAGGGCTGACACCAACAATCTTAGGAAATATCCCTTGCTAACTTTGGAAGCGCATCATGATGGGTGTTTCTAATTTATTTGGTTGATTACAAAGGAAATGAGACGAGTTTACTTTCATCAAAAGTATACTTTTCAATTTGTATCTTTAGAACCTTTTGATGAAATCCTTACCCATATACAGTTTGCTATCTTCTGTGTATGTTTCTGTTAAACACTCTTTTGAAAACATCAATAGGGTCTTCATTGTTGTGTTTTGTTCTGGATTTCAAAATGGAATTTTCTGATGCACCACAAAGTAGAAAAGAAGGAAACAAGATGAAAAATAGTTTGTTCTGGTCTCTGTTTGTCAAATGTTTGCTCCAATATTCTGTGCTTATCATCGCCATGTTCGTGGAAAATCAGAGCTCGGGTAACTTGTTTCAATCTTGTTCTCTAAATTATATCTTACTAACCTTGTGAGTGAGTCTGATGAATATTCAATAATACCGGAAAAGTATGTAACCGTTGCTGCGATGAACATGTCTGCAAGATTGTCTTCAATAAATCCGGTACAACGGCACGAGGAGTTTTTAACGAGATCAAAGTGTCGAATATAATATATTGATTTTAATAATTTGTTTATGAGGAAACAAAATTGAGTGTTGGGATTTTATGAGTCTATCAGTAAAATTCAGATTACTAAGAAGTATGTTTATTACTCAAAGCATTTTATTATGAGTACTGCCTATATCTATCGAAAAGAGAATTGTATGTTACCCAATTGTGGGATTGCGATGAAAAATAATTTAGTGTTTGCTGCAGTTTATTGATGATTCCTTTTATGAACTTTGATCAAATTGGTTTTTTGTAAAAAGGCCGGATGGTTTGATATATATAAGTTTGCATATTAATAATGGATGGCTCATGAATTGTTGAGAGTTGAATGCTTTATTATTTGAAACATGAATTGATGAAAATTCATCTTGTTTATAATCACTTCCATATGATCAGTTGTGTCAAAATGCAAATTTGAAGATTGTATATTAAATTTAAATTAAGGCTTGTTTGCATTAATATGCAAAATCTGCAGTAATATATTGAGTTGGAGGTTTTGTGTATTTTTTTATAATTGATTAGTTGTTTTTCAGTTATGTAGACATTCATGGGTTAGAAAATATCCCATTGTGGGGTGCGTGACATTTAAGAAAATAGTCGTGAATGGATATTGACCTTCAATTCGGAGCATGAAACTGCTTGTGTTTAATTCATGGGCAGTAATATTCCTTTTGAAGATTATATTCCTTGGACCAATTTATGATCCACATGTACTCCATCTTTACGTGGTGATTTTAATTGTTGGGTTTGAGAAACAAACTTCATATTTTAAAATTTTGTGGTATTCTGTGAAATTAGAATGACAATATTTAGGAATATTCTAATTTAATTAGAATGGAAGGGGATATATATGTGGTGAGATTCTAATTTAATTAGCATTATTATTGTAAAGCCGTGAAATATTTTTGAGATATTTAAAAGTGTAGGGTGCCTAATATATGGGGTACCTTATATATTTTAAATTTGTAAAATTATTACTAGCCTCATAGTTTTATAAATGTCAAGTTGTGTGTAGAGGCTTTATTATTTGTCAATGAGAACAAATTTTAAGATAAGGAGAAAATTTTATGAATCATGGAAATTTTGGTGCGGCTTGAAACAAGTTAATGACAGTGATACAAAAATTTAATCATTTTCATGATTTGCAGGTATATATTAATAGTGGTATCAATTTGCATGACTGTACTGTAACACCCTGAATTCCGTGCTTGAAAATCGTGTCAGTCGATACTTAGTTTTAGGAAAATCAACAGAGTTTGAGGTGCTACAGCTTAGAGTAATGCGGAAACGGATAGCGTGCGCTAATATTCGGACAATGAGTATCTGATATAAAATGTCCAGACATATGCTGATGTTCGACATAAGCTGGTATATTAAAAATTTCCCGAAGGAATATTCATGTGATACAATATACAGAGCTTTGTATAATTACAATTCTTACATGTAACTATACAATATTCAGCCAAGCCGTAGCTAGACTTGGGGCAATGAACCTAACTCAGTTAATCAAACAATTTGGTCAGGTAGGTGTCTATCATGGGAGTTTCACCGAGTTCACGGCAACTTATTGACTGATCCACATAGATTAGCCCTGCCTTCGGCGCCAAAACATTTGAAATAACCTCGTTAAATCATGCCATAATGAATAGCTCTATGGACGCTCTTCCGGCTTTTGCTTTGATTGGTGACTCTTCCTAGCTCCGTCCACCGGTGCCTCTCTCACGGCTCCATCTACGGGTACCTTCTTTACCCCGGTTCCTTTCCTGAATCTTAGACAGATTTGAGGTCCAATACCCATTGGACCTCAGATAATAGTTAACCTCATGTGAAAAGTATAAACAATATATATGACAGTTATTCAATACGTTCAGTGGACAATACATAGCATAAAGTAAATGCATGTCAAAAACACCACACATAGCACACAACTCATGCATGTACGACCATGTCTGCACATAACCAGTGACACGACGGCCCATCGTGTCCTCAGCACTAGGAAAACATATAAACGGTGTTATCAAGACTATAACCCGTGTCAAGCTGAATCCACAGCTACCATGAATGTATGCAAACGACTGAATCCAAAGTCTTGCTCATAACACGTGAATCAAACAATCATATATAGGCATACAAGACACACAAGTGTTAAAGTTACAAGTATGCGAACGTACCTTTGTTGACGATATTTGGTACGTTTGACGGCTGGTACCCTTCACTGTGTAATGGCCAACTGTCTGGCCTTTTTAACCCAAATCCGGACCTCCCGGATATTCGTAGAGAGTAATACGAGATCTATTAACTCATAAACATCATAACGGACATTTTAGTCAAAAATGCCCATTTTGCCCCTGACTTCGCCAATCGGCGAAATTTCGCCAGAGCTTTGCTACTTTGACTCTAATCTTCCAAAATTTTGCCATATCTCTTTCTCCATCATATTTTCGAAATGAATACCATATTTAAACATAAACATGATATCAACAACATATTGGAAGACTAAAAGATCAAACTAGCATTTCTACCATAACTACCGAACGAAACTAGAATCTTAAGACTAGGGACCGAAGAACTTACCCATAACCTTGCTACTCCTTCCTCCGAGCTCCTCCCTCTCTCTAACATCTCTCTAGATTTCGAACTAGGCAAGTGAATTGGTGAGAAAATGAAGGAGAATGGAAGGGCTATTTATAGAAAAATTTTGGTTACTATTCAAGCTTTATCAGACGGATTTTGAACCGTAGGATCGCACTTCATTGAAATGGAAAGATCTTGGCCATACACCTCTCAAAAGATGATGTCGCCCTTATGACATCATTCTTGCCTTTTGGTCTTGTACCGATAAAGTCCCCTGTTCGGTGTCCTAATCGCGTAATCTTGGGAAATCTCAAAATTCCAGGAACATAGCCCCAAAGATCTCTTCTTCCTCTTTCAAGATACCTAATTAAATTTTTGATCCTATTCAGGACATTCCGTTGACTACTGAACATTTCTGGACAAACGCCGTCGGTTATAGAAATGACTTTTGGTAACACCGGCTTCTAGATAAAAAATCACTGGTTCATAATATGTCTAGTTATTAGAAACTTAGTTCATGATTTTTGAGTTATGATTTAATTTCCATTGGTTTTCATTTATACCATCTGCTCTTTTTCCCAAAATATCTTTTTCGTCTTATCTCATAATCATTCCGCCAGTTACAGAATTGACTTCGGAGATAGCCCACTACGGGACAAAAATATACTTATTTATAATAAGCCCTTATGTTAGATACTTAGTTCACATATTTTGATATAGGATTTATTTTCTATCGGTTCTCCTTTATCCTATCTACTTTTTTACAAAATATCCCATTTTATATTACTATTATAATCATAAATATCTAGATATTATTTTGCTTAATTCTTATCTCTCCTCTTGATTTTTTTACTACACACACACACATGCACAACACTTAGGTACACACACACTCACAACTCATACACACATGTTTACACCTCTTTTCCCCTTCTATTTCTTTCTTATTCATGTCTAAAAATTAGCCATTAACTATTTAATTAATCACTTACCAATTGTTGACAATTTTATTAATTGAGATTAATTATTATCTCATAATTATTTTACTGACATTGATAATTTATGCATCATGCAAAATATTAAAAATCATGGGGCAATTTATGTTCCCCAAAATGATATTTAGTTTTGCCTCATTATTTCCCAAGGAAAATAATCTCATAAATTACCTAAATTAAAGACAACATACTTTCTAATTTTTAATAAATATTTAGTTGCCTCTTAGGATTTATCATAATATTCTCAAGATATTTTATAACCCACAAATTCACTTAGGGATTTTTAGCTTTTTATTTCTCCTAATTTCATGAGAAATCACCTTAGGAAATAAGGTAATTATTATACTAGTTTTGAGACCACAAATTCACCTATTTCCAATAAGTATTATTTGTCAATATAATATTCCAGATAAATAATTATCCGGGTATTACATGTACTATTGTGAATATGACATGTATATTATCTATGATGTGTTGCTTCAAAATTTAAGATAAAAATATGGGTGAATCAAAAATGATTTTGAGTCTTCAAGGGAATAGTGATGATTTATAATATTGAGAAATGTTTCTAAATTTTAATTTTTGAAAACCATTGTAAATATCCTTATGATGCTAACATAGTTTTTGAAAAGACTTTGTAGCTCAATCTGGGTATACACAAATTGGTGAGAATTTGTTGCATTAGAGGATGTTAATCCTTGTGGCATAGCTTATGCTATTTGGAGATTGAGCATATATAAATAAGCAACTCTATGAGCTAGGGAAATGAAATATCTGGGGTACTATAAATTTTGGTATCATATATGGTGGATTCCCATTGTATAGAGATACACATACACGGATGTTAATTAAATCTTGTTTTGTGTCAGAAAATCCACCTTTAGCCAGAATAAATTATTATGCGAGTCAAAGTTTATTATTCTGAATAGGTTGAAATTGGAGGCTAAGTTGTTGAAAACTTCTTAGTAGATATTTTGGTGGAAAACCGACATTTAGTGTCAATGAGTTGTGATTGCCAAATGTCAATAACCATTATAGAAAGAATAATGGTGTAAGTGAAAATCGTTTGAGATATGATATGAATAAGCTAGCTTAAGAATTGTGGAGTTATCTCAATTGATCTTGTAAGGTCAAAATTAAGAGTTGACCTACGGATCTGTTAACAAAATCCCAGGAAGAATTAAAATAGCCGTGGAGAAAGGGACTAAAGCCAATTCGATCAAAATTAACAACGATGACAACCCAATCTTTATAATTGGTGATCCCATAAAGGAGGTTAATTCAATGGATAAGAACAAGTCACTTGTTAATTCTACTAGCATTAAATAAATTATCAGTCCCTTCCTATGGCATGAGAAGGTGCTATAATGCATTTTGATGAGGTTGAGCAAAAACTCTATTTTATAATCTTATTGGATAATGTGCTTATTGTAAGTACATTTCATGAAATCACTATACCAATGAGGAGTGAGATCACTCCTTTGAGATTTTATGGCAAAATCTCTAGAGCATTCGTTATACCAAAACATGCACATGGTCGTTTTAACATGCAAAAATACATTAACAAAAGAAAATGTGGGGGGTATAATCTGGCTCTTAATGCCTCTAGTATATGCCCAAGAGGTGTTGATTTTAAGTTCATAGGATTACCAACATCTCTGTGTACTAAGTGTTATCAGTATATAGTTTTAAGTCCAAAGGACCAACATATATATATATATAATGGTTATATCTATGAGTGTAACCCAACTAATGGGGTTATGAGCTTCCTTTGACACATGTCGGAGGTTGTTGTAAATATTGTGTGTGAGTATGTAAAAGGAAGAAGTCTCATATAATTCAAGATTGTGAACACCCTAGTAAAAATGATGATAAGAGAAGTTTCCAAACTGACAATTAGAGATGACCGTTGGAGTATTAATTGACCGGTTTTAATGACATTTACATGTTTTATTACATTAAATTGTCATTAGCACTTGTTTTGTAACTGTTATTTTAATTGTCATTAAACGTCTTTAGTGGTCATTATTGCTGCTCAACGGTCACATGATTTCTACTTATAAAAGGCAATGTACGAAGTGAGGCCAATAGGATTGTTTAGAGGTCAAAGTACCAAGGTCTAGTGACACCGAGCTCTATTCCAAAATTCATCTTCTCTCTCTTCTTCTGAGTTACACTATTATCTTTTTGCTATTCTGTCACCCTATTTTTTACAAGAATAATTCGTTTTATTTGAGAAATGCCACTTCTTAATTTACTTAGGAGGTTGCGGAATATTTTTTAAGGACATTGTTTTTAGACACGACTCAAACTATACTTTTATTATATTTCAATAGATGCTGCTGCCTACCATTTGTACAGTGTATGGGGGACACCAACAATATCTGTGTGTGTTTTTTATTGGTGCGAATTATGAAGTAATTTAATGGAAAAGAAATAAAGAATATCACTAGATTCATAGGCTCAAAAGTACATTGGGCTGCTTTGAAACACGAAACCGAACCCAGCTTAAAATTTGAATATATGTCTCCTCAAGAATGAAACACCGGCCAGATGATAAAGCAGAAAACTGTTCTCCGTTAGTTACTTTGCCAAAGGATTGTGCATATTTTAATTTGACTAATTAACATCTTTAATTTCTTTAATTTGGGATATAATAATGTTAGAATAACTTAATTGGAGGCTTTTCTTTGTTGACAAGCACTCATATCGAGCAAAGTGCACAAAAGGGTTGTGTTTTAATTTATTAAAGGCTTCATATTATAGGCTTTTGTATACCAAATGGTGTGAAAACAGCGCCAAAGTCCAGAGATGGCGGGGACTTACTTAGTTTGAAGTAATTGTCTTCTAGTGTTTAAAATAATAACCCTAAGACATAATTAATTAAGTAGAAAAGGCTTCTTGTGTACTCCAAAAAGCAAAGCACCATTTCATATAAAACAGATTATATATGAACCACACAAGAACTTCACTGATACAAAAATATTATTATATTCAACGCGTGAGGAAGACTTTTATTATTAGTAAACACGATTTGTAACATGTTAATTAAAATTATACATATTATGGAGTTTGAGAAGCAACTTGTCTTGCTCTCATAATCTGCAATTTTCTATACATATATATTTTTTTATAAATATGTTGATATTGTGTGGCAATGTTACATAAAAATGAACCGTCTCTAAGGGATCGATCAAAACAAGCCTTCTTGGTCAATAAAGAAACAGCAGAAAGAAAAAAAAAAAACAAACAATACGTGTGGCAACACATGATAATCAAGTTTTTGATTCGACTTAAGGAATAGTAATGTTGGGTTTTAACCAAACCTCATGTTTTCCAAAAAGAGATGATTCGATAATATATATGTGGTGGTCTCGCAAGTAGGATATATTAGTGCCTTTTAATTTGGCCTTTTACTTTGGTATGGGGTATTTGCTTGTGGAGTTCAAACTCTCTTTTTAATGTCTAAATTCTGAGCATGGTTCTTTGTTCCTTATTTCTTTACTTTTTTTTATTAATTTCTATCAACTCAAGGAAATTATATTTTTTGGACTCATTTCATGAATTATATAACAAACGAGATATCTTTTTAATTTTTATCGTTATGCAATCATACATTTATTAAGATATATATAGTAAACACGCAGAAGCAGAATTATGGAAATTTACCATTTTTCCTCTTTATTTATTATACTATATGTGGTTATTTTTATGGTTTCAAAAAATAAATAAATAGATTATAATCCAAGGTCTGACTCCAGTTAAGTTCTTAATTTGTTCAACTCATACTTCATATATATTAGCTTACCCTGTCAGAGTATTAATTAAGATAAAATATTTTTTTATCTATCCTAAATTAATTAATATTAATCATACAAACCTTCTTTAACACCTTTTATATTTTAAAAATATCTTCTCATTAGTAAAATGACTATCATAACTAGGGTCCGTTTGAACAAATAGAGAAGTGTCTTAAAGCTATATGAATCATTTTGGCATACAAAATAGAGATACATTCAGACAAATTAAACGAGATTTAATATATTAAAATATATTTAAAGCATCACATGCTTCTAGAATGTTACACCAAGTATATGCATCCTAAATTTATGCTAATTAATTTACTTGGTGCTCAATATAATTTTATCCATATTCACATGCTTTTGAAAACATGTAGGCCGACAAGGCAAATTTACATGAATTATATATTGGAGGCACTATGTAAAGTCTCTTAAATCTGCACATGAGTTCAAATTCTTAAACAAGAAGATCAATAATAAGGATGAATGAAAGAACAAGTTAAAAGACACGTGCAACAAAAATAAATTAAAAATCCTCTTATGAAAATATCAAATTTTGTTAATTGCAAAATCAAAAATCAACCCCAATCCTCTTCAACAACCACTTATATGCAACTTGTATAGTTAAACAAGAGATAAATATACCTCCAGTATTATATATAGGGCACCTTTTACTCTTTTAGAATGTGTTCTTGACTCTTTTGGTAAAGTATTTGATAGTTTTATTAAGAGAGAATTGAATATTTTTATCTATATATACGCCCATATTTAATAAGAGGGCAGTGAGAAATAGACTATAAATTAATATTCACCCTCCTTCCAAATACAAGTTACTAGTACTTCAAACTAATTCATACATACTTATAAAAACAGTTAAAAACATTCAATTTATTATAAAACTTAAATGATTTTTAATATATTATCTGTATTAATTAAGTGCATCAAACTCTAATACCATATTATTTTTTAATCTATCGCTTTAACAATCCCACTATCCTTATTAAATATAAACATGTGTATGAATGTAACAAAAACATTTTAACATTCCTTAAATCTGGCAAATGTCTTATAAAATGAACTAAAAACACTTTCTAGAAGACGACCTACAATAGGGAACTTGAAGAAGTATGATATTGAATTTTTGTGTAGTTAATAAAGATAATGTTATAAATCACTTTAATTAATTCTATGAGAAAAAGTATATATGCTTTTAATTATTTTTCTTAGTGCACATCAATTAGTTAAGAAATAAAAAGAATGACTTATATAGTGGTAGGTACTGTTTAATAGGTGAGACTAACTACAATGTCAAGCTATTTCTCGCTATTTAATTTGTAGTTGGAGAAATCTTAAATAAGCCAAAAACTGAGAAAAAGGGTGGGTAATGATGGCAATAAAATGGAGTAATATATGGATGAGCATAAAGAAAGAAATGCAAGTGATCGATGAATTGAATAAACCCTGAAGTGGAAAAATTGGGGGCAAAAATCCAAAAAGACGAGTCGTTTTACATGGTGGACTTGGTATTTAAAGAGATAGAAAGCTATCGGTAGCACTGAATCTGGACAAAATGAAAAGTAAATTAACTTTTCTTCAAATCTTAGTTTTATTTCTCACCATGAAATATTTTAAACCTGATATATGTATGATACATCGCTTTCTCACATCACTTACTTTAAATTTTGTGGTTAAATAGTATAATATAAGCCAATATAAATTCGTGATCATCTTTGTCATCTTCATGGCCTATCTTTCGTTGTCATTTCGATAATGGTCGAAACTCCATTATCTTTTCGTGTTTCTCAAATCTTGTCTCAAAAGCCACCATGGCTAATATAAAGTGGTATGAAAACGGAATGAAATTAACAAGAAGATTCACGAGAGAATGAGTAGTCAATAGACACATAATCAGTGCTTGATGAAAGGGAAGGGGAAAACTAATTAAAGAAAAAGTACTCAAGCTACAATTGTGTCTTAATTTGTTGATTATTATATTTTTTTCCTTAATTTCAAATATGTATTTTTTTTATATATATTTCGGACGATATATATAACATCTGAGGAGCGGTGGGATCAAACTCCAAACCTAGCCTCAAAAGGGCACATCTTTGTGCTACTAGATTCAAGAGGGTTCTTGGCAATTTTTGATTTTTGTACACATGTTATGAGTTTCGTAAGAAAAGTGGGGTTTATAAGTTTAAAGTATTTTCACACCCAATAGGCTAGCCTTATTGTAGGATGGGTTCTTTATTTAGACTTGTGCTCATAACATTGATGCTTTTACTCAGAAACCGATCTTCAAATAGAGGACCTCATATGGAGCCTAGAGGGTCTTGCCTAGCAAGAGGATGAATGAAGTGCCCTAGAGTCGAGTCATGCAGAGCCTCTGTCACACAAGAAAAGTGGGGTTTATATGTTCAAAGAGTTCTCCCATCCAAAAGACTAATCTTTATAAATGAACTCTTTCTTTAAATTTGTACTTTCATTGGGAGGCCGTTGGCACAAAAAATTATATGTATCTTATGATGAGTCGATTTTGAGGAATCTTGCCAAAAAAGTGGGGTTGAATGTTCAAAAGATTATCTCATCCAATAGGATATTCTTTGGGAGTGGTTTTTTCTTTAGACTTGTGCTCATAACACACAACATTTCATAATTAGTTACTTGATGAGGATTTAAAAACCAAGTCAAATTGATATAGGGAAATAATTAATTTGATCGAGTGAGTCATATTTTGCTCCTATAATCCCTACCACAACAAAAGCACACAATGCGAAAATACTTGGTATTGAGAAAACCCTTCCTTCAAGTTCAAAACTAAAGTTAATAAGGCCACTAATTTGGAATTTAAAAATTTTGACAAATATAAATTTGGGGTGATGTTAATATTGTAATAAATTAAGATCCCTCTTCATACAAGCAGTCAGCCAGAACAATTTAAGAATGATAAGTACATAGGGCTCAGCCCATAATACTAAATAAATGAGACTTATTATCATGGTGATGACCATTAACATTCTCTAATTGTGTAGACTGCATTGAGTATCTCGTTATGTTAATGGTGATAATAAAATATTAATTGTTTTATGATAGATTTTGCAAAATGACTCATAAGCCTATACAGGTGCATGCAAGTAAGATATACGAGCTGAGTAGTTTATTACAGACCAACTAGTGATCCTTAATTACTAAAATGAATTCCTTGCATTACAATGAACAGCTGCAATGGGATGTCCTTTAATTACGAGGATTTATTTTAATATTAAGGAAATCCTCTACTATGTAACTTGTAAGCCCACATTCAGATTAAACCTATTCTAATTTATGGTAAAGTGGCAATGTTGTGCTGGCCGTGGATCGATTCACATTACATGAGAAAGTTGATATATATACGGTCACTGTGGTCAAAATTCTACATATCTAGCAACCTAACCATAATTATTACGATAAACCACTCAACATTATCGTATCGCACTGGTCAGATTCTCTCATCTTTGACCCCAACCTATGAATCTATCAAAAACATTACACGTACTCATTGTCTCTGCCTACGTGAATCAAACCACATCTTGACATTTCAAGACTTAATCAAGTCGCAGTTTCATAAAAGGTGATACACAAATTTATTCTGCTTCTACTTCTCATTTTTATTATATGATCTGTCGATTTAAGCTAGATTTGGTTAATAAAAACCATATCCAGTTATCCAGTTAAAGACCACTCGAAACTTGAATGATACGTATCATTGTGGTCCTCAAGATCAATTTGTCCTTTAACCAAATGTTACCTGCCCTAAAGGGGGATCTGATCAATTCAGCTAAAAAGGGTTTTGAAGTTGACAATATATATGGCCCAAACCAAAAGCCCTAACAGGTCACGTATATAGATATATAGCTGCCACATCCGATCTTTAATAAAATTGATTTTTTAAAGAGTTTAAGAAAGTTAAATAAATTATTTTAAAGTATTTTTATTTATCTTTTTTTTTTTTTACAAAACCAATTTGTGTAATTTATAAATAGATATACAATCAAATAATATACAAAAGTATTTATTATGATTAACAAATTTAATTAAATCCTTTAATTTCTCTAAAAAAGTAAACTAGGTCTTATATGAAAAAGCGGAGGGAGTATATTTATATTTCCACATGTCACAAAACCGACCAAGCCACTTGAGACCTATGTGGTTGCCCCGTCATCATCAAACCCGACCCTGTCTTCTGACCCAACAGCTAGTCTTTTGAACCACGATTATCAAGCAATTTCAGGATGATCATGATGGGGCGTATCTTTAATTAATCTAGATCGTTTATATCAGATTTAGAAAAAAAATACATAAAAAAAGAGAATTGTATATTGTTGTCTCATAGCAACTCAGACCCTACTATTGGATGTATAATAAACTACCGCTTGTTTTCACATAGAAAATGATGCGATAAAATGTCGTGTCTGTGTGTGCAGTGATCGGTTGGAAAGTGAAGACCAATTAACAAGGTTACGTATGCTTTATGGAGATGGGAATTATAGTGAAATGACTTAATGAAGGGGACACAGAGTCACGCTTGGGGCTTTGTACGTTAATATTAAGATATTGCAATTTTTTACATTATAATATTAATTAAGATTATTATTCTAATTAAACTTAGCTATCTAGGCGTGCGTCTATGGGACAAGACAGTGATAGTGTTCGTCTTTGTCTGAAATGCTAATTTGGCGGCGTCTTCTTCTTCTTCCACCTCATTGCTTTCTTTAAAATAAGGATTAGATTTATCATAATAGTTAAAGCCAAGTTTGGAATATATGTTGTGAGAAAAGTACTTTGAGCTCTTGTGTGTATCTATATATAGAATAAGCCTTTCTTTTTAATTACTTTACATCAGATATACACTACCGTAATTTACATTTCATTTTTCAAAATATGTCTATCTTATTAATTATTATATTTGTTGTTAATTTTATATAAAATTTTGGCTAAAATATACGTTTGGTAGTTTGTGTTTGAATTAGGGTTCATCTTTGTCTCTTATATTTAAAAAGTGCATTTTTAGTCTTTCAAACTTGACGCCGTTAATAGAACTTGTTGACTCATTTGTTGATCATCAATAGTGTATATAAAAGAAGAAAGACTTACAGAATTCACCGATGGTTACGTTATAGGGATGAGTTGCACGAATAAAACCTATAGGATACCGTTTCTATTCTGATTTTTGTTAAAAAAATTTACATGATTTAAAATATAAAAATGTTATATAAAGAAAGATTGATATGTAAACATGCTTCATCAGCGTTTTTTATTTTTTGATATGCACAATCATCAACTAAGTTTAATGAGTCAACAATCTCTATTAACGGCATTAAGTTTGAAGGACTAAAAATGTTGTTATTAAACATAAAAGATTAAAATGAACCTTGATCCAAACATAAAAAAGCAAACATATACTTTTGCTTAAAATTTTTGTCTTGTCACTGATAGTGGAAATGTGAAATAGTTATATATATTCTCCGTTCGCTCTTTCCTGTAGAAATAATTAAGAGAATCCAAAGGGGGGAAGAAGCTGAGAAATTATACTTTCACTAATTTTCAGAGAATATATAGAAATTGAACACTGTTCACACTGCTTTATAGTTAAATATGTTCACTTCATTAAGCTAGCTATTTTTTGGGAAAAAAAGGAGGAAAAAGAAACAAAAGTAGCTAGTTGAGGATGAGTAGAGAAAGCAATTTTGAGAGGCACATGTTAAAGGCATATTCATGTGGACGAAGAAGATAGCTAGAAGAGTGCTTTTTATCTTTAAAAATATAGTTTTTCTTCAAGTGGTTTTTTTTTTTAATAGGAGAATCTAGAAACACTGGCTTTGTTTATACATTATATATAGTCGGCAAGGCAACAAAAAAGAAAGAGAAAAAACTAAGGTGAAAACGAAGCTGCCCTTCAATTTCGGAATTGTCTGCACCCAAGTCAGCATTTGCATGCAAATGATATATATATTTGATTGATATATAATGAATACTCTCTTATTAGGTCTTTCTTATTAAGAACTCATTAACTACTTTGTGTAGATTGACTGATCGATTTAAAACTTTAGATTTATTGCCAATAAAAATTTTATTAATTAGAACAGGTTGTTTAATTTAGTTATATGCATTTTGTTTAATTAGCGTTGGTATTAATGAATATTGAAGGAAAGGGTGTGTGTGTGTGATATAAAAATAATGTTTTAAACAAAAAGGCATTGAGAACCATATGGTGGGAAGCATCTTATAATAAGAAGAGAGTGAATTGAATCAAATATTGCAAACTCTGTGGGATGTCATAATTTGAGAAAGATTGAGGCAAAAAAGATTTAAGGATTTCAAGCACAAAAATAACAATTATTAATTATTTCAACGTGATTTTACTAATATAAGACAGTTGAGACATATGAGCAAAGCCAGAAAATGAGAAGGAAACTACAAACAGGGCGCGCGATAGGTAAAGGAAGGAAGCCACATCAATTAATTCAAAATCTTAAGACTTAAAATACACATCCCTTCAATTTAATTGTCATAATAATTTTTATGAAACACGATTCTATCTGATGTGGAACTTCGCCCACACATCGAATGATCCTAATAATAATATAATATGTTTAGATTAGAAGTTAGGAAATAAATTGAATGTGTGATTATTATATATTATTCCATACCATAATCATATAACTTGAGGCCCAATCAATAGTATAATCCTATAATCCCATCCCAATAAGCATAATTTCTTGGTGACTCCTCACTGCCTTGAACCTAACCATTTCATGACACACGGGCAGTACTAACTTCCAGCCTCATAAAATACTTGTCAAGCAAGAAACGAAGCATATGTGGACACACACATATTGTGAGGAGGTATATATATTATTATACTTAGGTATAAAAAGTTTTAGGAAGGGTGTGCCACGAGTTGATGAACCAATCCATTGTATTCGCTTTCAACTCGTATATTTTAATTCCTTGATGAATAAATTAAAGCATTATTTTAGCATTATGGATCCAGAGCAATGTCGTTTACTTATACCTGTATCACATGCAGGCTATTTTCGAAACTCTCCAATCCATGCTTTGAGTTCATCGGACAATCCTTAATTAATTATTTTGGTTCGAGAGATTTGGGTGAGAGGGGAGAGGGACTCGTTTGGTTAAACAAAATAGAGAAAATTTGTCCCATTAATTTTCTTGTTTTGTTAAGGGAAATAAATAATGAAGGAAAGAAAAAGATAAGGGAATTAGGGAAGGAAAATTCATTGGAATTTTCTCTTCCATTTCATGCCCTTATTTAATTTATGAGAATGTGGGCAATTTGGGTCAAACACGCTTCAGATTAAGCTTTAATTCAACTTATGAGAATGACACTTGGTGTTTTTTTGTTTTCAATCTTAAATTAATGTATACACGCGGAGATATAGATCGTAGCACATTTGATGGAGAAGGATGTTGAAACTTGAAACACAGAACCGTCAACGCCTTAAATCCTGAAAACACGGCCATATCTTTTGACAATGAGTCCAATTAATTAACTAAGAGAAATTATAAATTCTAACTTCAATCTCATTTTGAGTCCAAAATATTCCAAAAACTGACATGGATCCCAATAATCAACTCACCAAATAATTATGAGTTGCATTTTGACCTATCGTTGGTGTCATGCCATCCGATATTTGAGTACTACATTGGACTATAACAACAACAACTGGGGTCGGCTACATGCATTAAACCTCATTACTGAGTTCTATCAAAAACTAAATTTTGGGATCCATTATTAATTGAAAGATCACACTCAATAACCTCATTAAACTTTCTCTCCGGTCTTCCTTAGCCCCTCTTTACTGGGCTCCAAATAACTTGATCTATCCTTCATATTCATCCTCTGTATGTATCCAAACCATCTCAAATGAACTTCTAACATTTTATCCTCAATTAGTGCCCCTCCAAATCTTCTCCATATAAGTTCATTCCGAATATTTTTTTTAGATTATACATATATCTCAACATCCTTATTTTAACTATCCTTACTTTATGTTCAAGAAGCTCCTTCACATCTCAACACTCACTACCATAAATCATTTTTAGTCGAACAACAATACAATAAAATTTTTCTTTTACTTTATTAGGTATTTTTTCAATCACAAATAACTCCAATAGTTTTTATCCATTATTTAAATCACCCATTTTAAATTCTATGATTAACATCTCTATCAAGTTTTCTAGCTAAAAGTTACTGGTTAAATCATTATAATTCTTTGGGCTTGTTTGGATTAATACGACAAAATCAACTATTTGTAATTAATATGCGTGGCTTGAATTTCGATGGGGATCTACTGCGATTAGATATTGATTCCAATCCAATTCAACTGTGTTATAATTCGAATTTCAGAATACATGCCTTCAATTTTAATCATGTTTTATGAAATTTTATTATTATTGTTTTTCAAATTTTGTTCTTTTTAATGACTGATAAAGTGACATATTCAGTGCGACATATGCTTTGTTCCCCTCACAGATTAAGGAGGGGTTCATTACTTCATTTTCCATCGAAATTATCCCTCCAATCAAGTTTCTTAGTAAATATATCTGCTACATGACAAGCAAATTGACCCCCATACTAAAAGATACTGTAATAAGACAAAAACAATTTGTAATAAACACAAATCCTCTGTAATGAGAAAACCATACCCCAAAAGTTAATGGTTAAAGTTGGGGAAAACAAAAAATTTATAAGGCTCCTCTTATAAGGTAACCCTCCCGATATGAGATTAATGACACAATTAAACCGCTTTTTATTAATATGTGTGCGTTGTGTGTGTGTGTAGCGAGAGATACGTGTAGTAGAAGTGTTGGTGTAATCACTTTTCAATTTCATCCCTCTAGTTCTGAGTAATTTTTTTAATTTAAAATTAAAATGAGGGGGACAGGTGCATGTTCTGAGACAGAAATTAGGAGAAGAAAGTACGAGAAACATTACATAAATAAATTCAAGTCAATCATCATCAGTAATCAGTTTGATAATATGTCATAGTTGAATTAACTGCTTAATATTAATTAAAGCCTCTTAGCTAATTATTGCTAATTTGATCTGACTTTTTTCTTCTTTTTTACTATTTAATTTCGTTTGTAATTAATCTTAAACTTTTTGTTACAAAACTCCTCTCCGCGTTGCATCCTTCTTATTATTCCTAATCGCTTGCCTCAGTATAATGGCCATATAACTAATTAATTGCATTACAAGATGGTTATAAAAGAAAATCAAAACACGTTTTATATAAAGCCTGTTTGCTTTCATGTTAAAAACCATCAAAATTATTATTTTCAAGTCAAACACAAAAATTTAGCCTCACAAAAATCAAATTTTCTAAAGATATGAAACACTACTTAACCATGATTTCAAAATTTGCCCTTGTTCGTTAGAGTGTCTACTACAGTACTACTTAAACACATTGGATAATTAAATTAGCAATAAATAATAATTCACCTTTTTTATTTTTAAAAAGAACTAGTGTGTAGATTGGCCAAATTAAATGTAATGAAGTATATATATTAGTGCAAAGCGAAAGAGAGTGGATATAGTACAAAAAAAGTAAGACCCATTGCTCCCTTTTAACTTCTCCTTCTCTCACCCAGAAGGGACAATTTCTCCTTCTCTCTATTCACTTATTAATTGTATATTAGTTAACTCAACAATTTATTTTAGTGGAAATTATATTAATCCACATACTTTAATTAGAGTGCATTTTTTGGGTTAGTGAGACTAGGAAAACAAAAATATTAATTCTTCTAGAATATCTCAACTTTTGCAAAATCCCTTTCACACAGCATCCCAATCTCTATACAAGAGTTATTTATTATCGAGTCCCTTGATCATCAGTGCAAATTGAACAAATTGTGTGTGTGTGTGTGTGTCACCACTTATATGTGAACACAAGACAAAATCATTGCCCCCCTCTTGCTATCCATATTAACTATAAATAAGATCAATTGCCCACATATAATGGAGCTCTTAACAATATAATAATACCATCAAACAAGCATATAATTGGCAATAATAATGATTGAGATTGATAATGGGCTATCCATATTGTTTTTTTTTCACCTCAAAACAAATAATATAATTGAGTGTATCACGACAGCTATATATGTTACCTCAGCTTCAGTGTGGACACAAATATGTGCTTATGTTTTCATAATTAGCACTTTTAAATTCAATTATATCATATATATCTCAAGCACACTTTTTTAAATCAAATTTTTTAAAAACGCCCTCTAGGGCACTCTTAATATTGCTAAATGGTTAAAAAAAAATCTTCCTAAGGTTCAAATACAACTTAATCGGAGCCATTTGGTTTAATTAACACTTAACATGTCAATAAGTACTCCTCTAGTTCTAAATATAAAATATAGTACAAATTACACTATAAACCATGTCTCATGTTTAAGAACGGAGGTAGTATTACTTAGGCATGGGGTTACTTGTTCAACCATCCATGGATGTGCGTGAGCTTCGTCTGCCAGGTGAAGGATGGTGGAATACATATAATTATTTTTCCATGAAATATTAGAGAATCCATCTACAAAAAGCGCGCACACATTAATAAAGCTACAAGTTAAATGAAATCGTGAAAGCTGCTTTTGAATCTACTAATTAAATACCTAGATTATAATATACTAAATTCATATACTTGAGTGATAAGCAGCATTATCATTCTTTTGATTCGCTTAACACGATGTATATATATAGGTTTCATGTATTATATAAATACCACATGGAAAGCATGGATTTATAAAGAGGGCTCCTAATAATTGATTTGTTTTCATTAATTTAAAACTGTGACTTATGACTTATCCAAGGGTAGCGTCACGCATCGTCATCCTAATATCCCAAATTAAATAATTAGCTTTTTTTATATCCCAGAATATGAGACATATAAATCATTGCATATCATGATATAAAATAATCCTTGTGGCCCTGTGGGAATCGTATTAATTAATAAATGAGATATCAATTCTTGGATAGATTTTCATATTTAAGATATCAAGTATCGACAATGAATCAAACGTATTAAAATTAAGGTTTTTGTGTATATTTTTTGCCTTCTCTCTCATATTGTTATATATGCAACAGAGACGGCACCTTCGCTTCTTTTTTTTTTTTTTTCCTCTTTTTGGTCGGTGTCATGTGACGAAATGCTCCTTGATATATCTATATGTGTGTGGGTAATGATATATCAAATATATCCAACAAAATCAAACGTAGATATAGTGATATACACATAATTAAGTATTAGTGACTAGTGAGTATATTTATAATAAAAATTAATGAAGCACTGATAGTTAATGAAAGAACAAGCCTGCTAACCCAAAGTTTTAGGCTTTTCAATTTTTTATATTAATTGTTGCTGTACGTCGCTGAGAAAGGCATTGAGAGAATCATAGGTATATATAATATCGTTCTTTTCCCCAAACTTATATATATAGAATATATCAATCATAAGTTTGTTTTGTGTGTGCGCGTGCGTGAATGTTTGGGGGTTATATATTCAGATTCTATATGTTTATATATTAGGATAATTAATTCACAAAATTTTTTAGAGATTTTTTTTTTTCCATTTTACCTTCAGGTGGGTATATAAGTGATTCCTTAAAAACTATCTATCATTAGATTAGTGGGGATCTCACCCCACACACACATATATTTCTATTTAAGGGATAAACGAATAATTATGATTGGGATAAAAGAGTTTACCATTCAGAGAGACACACACACAATAATTCTCAAAATTAGTTTTTTGCAAATATTTGTTTTCGATTAAAATGAAGATAAGATTGGTGGTGCCTTATCTACCCACCGACCAATTTGTCCCAGAAAATAAAAACATCCTTTCGTTTCTATTTTTAAAGTAACATCTAAGACCATAGGGGAAAAAAGGTTGTTCATGTATTTTACGAAATCAATTTTAAGATAGGGAGCCAGGTTATGGTCTTCAAAATAGATAATCATGGAAGCCATATAAAGCCATATAAACTTGTTCCCTTTGTTAACCTTAATAAAAGATGTAAATAAGAGTTAATGAATTAATAATCTCATTTATTGCATAAAAATATTTTCCAAAAATATAAAATTACTCCTCTGATCCTAATAAATGTATAAATTAATTATTTAGGGAGTTTTCTTTAGTGCTAAATGTAATTCAATATTTTTATTAATTATTTGATATTTAAAAAAATCATTTTATTGACGACACAATAAAAAAGTTTTCATCAAAGAGGAAACCCAATTCAAGTGACTATTTTACAAAAATCAACAAGCATTTTTTAAAAATAATTAATTTAACTAATTTTTTTTAATATTTACCACTCATATCCTATTTATAAGTCCCTTTTGACAAAAAATTTGGTTCTTATTATAAGTCTAGTTTCAAAATAATAAATGTGTCTTTTATTTTTTTTGCCCATATTAATTGCAATAAACAAAAATAATTTATTTGTGTTGAATTTTGAAACCAATCATAGATAAGAGCAAAATTGAAAATTTAGCCTATAATTAATTATTTAACTAACTCTACTTAGTATGTGATAGTTAATTAATTTGTATTTATAAATAGAATCAGAATAGTGTAAATTATTATAATACAACACACACATATGCTAAACTGCCCAATGTTTCTTTGCACCTCATTGACCTTACAATTTAGACTTCCAATGAAGACTTTATACTACCAATTACGTTCATCTTTGGCACATCAGTACTGAATGGCCACAATACAGTGAACAACTTTTGTATAATTTAAAACTCTTCATTAATAGTTTGAATAATTGCACAGATGGAAATCTAGAGTTATCCTATATTTCACTTAGTATTGTTCTCAATAAATCATTCATTCCTTATTCCCGCAAATGGTACAAAAGGCCCCGAGCAATGGAATTTGATCCGGTTATCATCACCCGTATTGATTCCAAGAAATCCCACTACAAGAAAAAGGGTAAATACCGACCGACTATTAGAGGCGGTTTTCAGTAAACCGCCTCTAAATAACATTTAACGGCGGTTCTAGCGGCGTATATCCTAACCGCCTCTATATTATCAAAATACTGCGGCGGTTTTGTTACTCCGCCTCCAAATGAATAAAAAAGAGGCGGTTATTGAGACGTTTACCGTTTTCATGTATCCATCTATTTCGAGGCGGTTTACATAGACCGCCTTTGTTGAATATTTAGAGGCGGTTTTTGAGGCGGTTTCGCACTATATTTTATTTAGAGGCGGTTGAAGAGGCGGTTTTGCAATTTTTTATTTTAAAAATATAAATATATCAAACTTGTGTCGTATAACCACGACCTTGCTTTCCTGATCTTAAAAGGAGAATATAATTTCAATAGTCTATTTGCATAAAGCCTAGACTCCAGCCCAAGTTTCATTTGTTTTTCCCTCCTTCATCTTGGTCCCTCTGTTCGCGCCTTACCCCCCACTCCCTCAGTCGGTCCCTCTGTTCGTGCCCTACCCGCCACCGTCGATCCTCAGTCAATCTCACTCGTCATCTCCAGTAGGCGTGGCCATCTCTTTGAAGCTCGCTCGTCATCTCCGGTAAGCCTCTTTTGTCTATCAAGTTTTTGATCTTTTGTAGCATTGTAATCCCTCTCTTAGCCTTCTATGAACATCAACCCGTGATTCCCCACAAAAACATGTATATTTCCATTGGTTAACATAACAGAGTGAGAGAATCTCCAAATCGTTGCGCGTGCGTGCCCTAGCTTCTTCGTGCTCAGTCCGTGCGTGCCCTAACTTCTTCGTGTTCAGTCTAAATCTCCAAATCTCCTCGTGCCCTAGCTTCTTCGTGCTCAGTCCATACGTGCCTTAGCTTCTTCGTGCTCTATCCGAATCTCCAAATCTCCTCGTGCTTCCTCAGCAGCGGTGCGCTATTCCGCCATTTGACTGATTTTTCTTCAGGTACCTTAATTGCCCTCCTTGATAATCACTTAACATCAGTGTGTGCTCTATCTCAATTTAGGAAAGTAGTTTTGTTGTTTTGGTATGACATTGGTTAATATAAACTCTAAGATTATGACTGAGCACGATTATGAAACCAGTTTGACAATAAATGCTGAATACTTTATGGCTATTGTGGCCCCTTCTACAGTCTTTTTTTGGGCATATTGTTCATGGGTTCTCATTTTGCGGGACTGTGTGTATGCGCAGAGTATGTGGCATGATCTGATTAACCCCTCTTTTATCCCACAATTTTTTTTTTCTGGCTCCCTGCGAAACTGGTATAGTTTTAACTTCAGGAATGAAGTTGTAGGTAACTGGGATCAAATATGGGGAGTGGCAATTTGAAAGTTGTGGTTATGAAGGAATAAATGATGTTTTGAGGAAGACTTTTCTAAAAGCCCATCACACTCACATGCTCCAAATTAAAGTTGTTGGCCTTTCCAATTCACTTCTTGGTGCTCAACTCACCTGTATTTTCTTATCAGAAGCACAGGAACGTGCTGATTGTGATATTGCATTGTGGAGGAATATTTTATAAGTTGTGTTCTTTATAGGCATTCACATTGAAGTATACTTTGGACAATGTTGTATTTGATTGGACAATGTTGTGATTACAGGTTATCAGTTTGATTATGTATTTGATTGGACAATATTAAAATATCCACAAATTGGATCAAGTTCCAGATCACGGGTTAGTACTTTATAGTTCCAGAAATACAGTTTCACTGTATCTCTCCTAAATTATTCTTATTAAGTAGAACTTTTTTTCCATTTTCAGCAGTCAAGTGGGAAGCAATTTATAAACCAAGGACCTCCTGCAGAAAGAATAGAAAGGCCCTTAGGTTAGCATTACTTTAGCAAAGTTCTGTTTTAGTTTCCCATTAATTTCAAGAAAGGTTATCAACTGCTAAACAAAGTTCTGTTACAATTATATTTCTGTTTCAGCACCCTGATTTTGAGAGAGCTCGTTTTTGCTTCAGTTGGTGTGGCTATTGGGATCTGTGTGGTATGCAACTCTTCAAGAACATTACTTCCAATCCTGAAGTCAGGTATATTTGCACTTTCCTCTTATGTGTTTTGAATTCAGGTGAATGTTTTTTTGGTCAACAAATAATGCTACATTTATTCACTTTCCATTTTAACAGAAAACTTGACATAGGCCACGTTTTTACATGAAATTTGGAAAATGAGCAATACTCTTTCCTTCTCAATAATGTGGCATCTTATGAATAACTAATATTGATTATATGACAACATCTAGAAAGGAAAAGACAAATAGTTAGTATGACACCCAAACACATCAGCCTCTAGTCAACGAGCAAAAAATAATTGTGATTTGAAATATATGTATTATATGTTATATAACTATAGTGGAAGATCCACTTTGAAATTTTACAACACTTTCATCAGAGTCATATGTAAATTGAATAATAGCATTTGATGTTTATTTTCAATTTTGTTTCAATGTATCAGAATGCAAATTTGGGGTCTCCAGGGCTCAAAAGATCTTCTTATGCTAGTCATGACCCGTATTGTGACGGACTGGATTCATCACCTCATATTCCATCTCCAACACCACAACCACAACCTTGAATATTTTATTTAGATATTGCTTTTGGATAGTATTGTTGTCATTATCAAGGGAATTTATCCAATGTTTAGCAGTTGATACTTTGTTTATAGTTGTTAAACATATTTTGTTCTATGATTTTGGATAATGTATGCAAACATATTTAGCTTGTTTAGTAGTTATGACTTTGTTTATGGTTGTTACACATATTTAGCGGTTGAGACTTTTGTGGTTGTGGTGAATTTATATATCTTATGCTTTTAATTAAGGGCTTTTAACATTGTATGGATATGTATATTGAAATGTAATAATTTTTTTCTTGATACATCAAATGCAACAAGTTATGATTTCATTATTAGAAAAAAAAATTATTAAATTGAAATTGTAAAAAATCACCTATTAACTACCTTTAGTTGTTAAAATTTAAAAAAAAATAAAAAAAGTAAAAAAAAATATTTTTATATACCCGTCTTTTAAAATCTTTAATCCTATGTAAAACCGCCTCAAAATGACATGTTGAGACACTTACTAAACCGCCTCTGAATAATATTTTGAGGCGGTTACTATAACCGCCTCCAAATACAAATCTGAGGTGGTTAAGACTAACCGCCTCTATAATCCATTTTGCGGCGGTTCAGATAACTGCCTCCAAATAACATTCAGAGGCGGTTCATGGAACCGCCTCTATATTATATTGGGAGGCGGTTATACCAGCGGTTTGTTTAAACCGCCTTAGTTCAACTCGCGACGGTGGTAACTTCGACGGTTTTTGAACCGCCTGCAGTGGAATATAGAGGCGGTTTGAACCGCCTCTAAATGCCAATATAACCGCCTCCATTTACCAGTTTTCTTGTAGTGTCCCAAGGACTTCAGTTATTCCCTATTGATTCCTAGTGTATGTCAATTTAGCTCGCATGATTCATGGCAAAAACCACTATCTCCATTCTCTCAAAACCCATGGGAAAGACCTTTCTCCCAAGACCCGTATTCACAATACCTAGAATACTATTCTTAAGAGGTGTTGGCACAAGAGGACAACACTTTCATAGATGAGAATGTAGATAGTCCTACCTATGACACAAGACATGATGAAGACTACTTTTAATTGTCACCAAACGATGATCACGAACCCATATGCAAGTCATGATGGTGATCTGATAGGATTCACGTCTGTGTCGGCTTTTACTATAGCAAAGAGAGCTTTTGCTTTTTCTTTAATTATTTTACTATCAATCACAGGTGCGCTTAGTTGTCTTGCCTCTGTAATAATTTACTTTATTATGTTATAAGCTTAAGTTTCTATATTGTTGATGCTCCTAGCCACAAAGGGATCATCAAAGGTTGTAACCTCTCTCATCAATAGAAGAGTATTATATTTTCCAATGACTTCCTCATAAGTTTTTTATCTTCTGACAGCCCTGTCTTTCTATAACTTCTCTCTTATCTTTCTAGAAATTCTAGTATGTTGTACACTTGGCTCTTGAAGAGGATCCTGAGTACAAGTACGGAATGAATTTGACATTATCCTTAAGATCAAGTTTCTTTATGAATAATGTGGCTTAGTTTGGTATCTACATATTGAAATCCTAATATGGTCTTTATAGCTAAGGAATGCCTTGAAATGACATTGACATAGTAAGACCTGTAGTTATTTTGGACTGGGCCTTAGAGTTTGCAAGGAGACTCACCCCTCTGGTATCAGAACTACATGATGTAAGAAGATAGAGAAAGTTATACTTAGAAAAAGTAAATAAGAAGAATTTACAAATATGAGTGAAGCCTCTAACTCTTTCGAACCTATTCGTTTTTCATATGCTCTTTCTCTTGATAGAATTCCATCTTCACCTCCAAGAGGATTGCCCATACTAATTCAACAAAATTACCCTTAGTTAGTCCTACTCTCTTTACCACTGACAAAGATCTCTAACTAGATCCATTCACAATATCATCAGCAGATTTTCCCCACCTGTAAAAGAAATTATCTAGAGTTGTTCCCTGAACTAATGTGGTTTACCTACAACTACTATAGAACAATATGTTACTGTAAGATTCCACAGCTTTTGATTGACCATTATTTTAGTCAAGGCTATACTAATCTTCATATTGGTGTAATTCGTCTTATATTGACCTTACATGGACGGAAAGATATCCCTACTATAGCCATGGTAGCCCTCCTTAATACTACCTACAAAAAATGCTTTGATTTGTGCTCTCCTTACCACTCCAAGTAATGGTAGTGTTATTATGACCATAACCCATGATTATAATATTTCATTAGGCACTAAAATAAACTCATGACAGTTATTATGCTATAGCTAACGACTTAAATCGTAGAAAAGGGAGTGAGTTGGCATTGTCATCTCAAGCGGGATGAATAATTGATACGAAAGTAAGGATTGAGTGTCATGATGATGTGATATGAAACTTAGAATTACGGTTAAGTTGGTAAATTATAAATAAGTTATAAAATTTTTTAAATGATATTATATATAATTATATAATAAAATAAGTTAAGAAAAGTTAAAGAGGTCAGGCCTTTAGGTTTATAGGCTAGGTCTTATAAAAATAAGTCTAGCCTATTTATCTAAATAAGTCTGACAATAGGTTAGATTTTCTATAGACTAGGTCATAAACCACCGTTAGGGGTTTAACCTATTTCCATCTCTACTTACAGAACATAGTTATATTTTTTTAGGGGCAAAGATAGAAGTGCCTTTTTTTATATATAAAGAACAGTTACTCGTAATATAGATGGGTACATTCCATGTGGATCACATGGGCGAATCATTCTCTATTCGTTAATAATCACAAGTTGTCTCTTAAGACGCCATTATTCTTCATTCCCTCATTTCACAACTCCTTGATACTCTTTCAATATTCCATTTTAATTAAAGTGAAGATGCATAGATGTATAAAAAAGTAAAACGGAATCATCACCCTTTTTTTGTGTAATTTTTTTTGTCTCATTATCAGTGTGGTCCAATTCTAATGGCCGCGCACTGAAAATGTTGTGGGCGATAAATAATTGACAGTATTAATTATTTAATTGTGACGGAACAAGCTAAGCTTGACAATATATATATATATATATATATATATATATATATATATATATATATAATTTAACATGCAGTAAGATCTAGATGTGAATTAATAATAAATTCAAATATTAAAATTTAGAAACTTATTAATTAATCCTTTATATATGAATAAGCTGCAACAAGATTAGTGTCATGTTTTGATCGTCATATATGTGTAATTAATACATCTCACTGCTGAGCTGAATCCATCAAACCTGGGAAATTTTATATCAGCAAGGTAATTAAAATCATTTGTGCTCATCATGCAAGTTACATCCTAATTAAAAAATTTGTATAAAAGACAAGATTTATGTCACGTTAATGAACAAGGAAAATAATAATTTATTTTTAAAAATAGTTAGATATCGTCAGAGAATTAACAGGTTTCGTGATGCAAAGGAAGCGATAAGACCCGGTGTCTGGCACGCCCACACAACCCAACCTGACAGCTAAGAAGAGTCCTTAAGTCAAACTTCGTACTCCCTCTTTCTTTTTCTAAGTCATAATCATTATCCCACTTTATTTTTTATTATTGCCCAAAATATCTCACACGAAGTAAAATTTTAGACTTAATAGCAAAATTATAATAATTATAAGTGCATTCAATTGATGTGAAGAAATTCACCCTCTCAAAATTTAAAAGTAAAATGAGATAATTTTATATTTTCTGTGTCGTCCTGACTCTTTAATTCATCTAAATCAATAATTATAATTGATAACTAACAAAATGTTGGTTAAAGTGATAAGTACTTATTTTTTTTCTCTCATAGAAAGAAGAATAAAAATTTGAATCACCAAAGAACATATTTATTAGAAGAGATAAAAATTTTACACCTTGAAAAGGGAAACTTTTGTATCTTTAAAAAAAATATATATAATTTGCACCTTGCAGTGTAGTTGGCTTCATTATATTATTTTTTTTCCTTAAAAAACTATTCAATATTTAGATCATATTGAAACATTATCAAATTCATAAAGGCCAATCTTTACATATGATTTTATCCCTTCTTTTTATTACAACAAGAAGGATTGAACTTTAAACATTTTAACTAAGTGCACACCCCAATTTTATTAAATCTAAATTAGTTTCTTACATTACTTTGAGTATAAATTATTTTATATAACAATGCATGTTATTAGGACAAAAGCAATACGCATTAGACTTACTAAAAACCAATTCTTTTAATTTGATTTTGTTTTTGCCATGATTCTTCTCATATCATGTTCCTACTCGATAATCTCACCCTTAAAAAACACTCAAAGAAAGTTCTTATTAATGTGTCTTTAGGTTAAAAGACCAGCGAAGTGCTTATTTGAAATGGTGATTGAAATCTTCATCAAAAATAGTTTTTAAATATTGTCTGGTTCTTAATAAAAGATCCAATCGATAAATAAGTTAAATAAGTAAATTATAGCATGTGTTATATATTAGTTTATAGAGAAAATTAGAATCAAGGACATAGAGAAAAAAAAAATTATCAAGAAAAACCATAAAAATTGTAATCCTTTAGAAGAACAAAATATAAAATTAAAAGCGCTAAAATGTCTCTAACAAATTTTTTTGCATTCCCTTTTGTATTCTCTTCCACATTCTATTTTTAAAACTAATACAAAATTCTAAGATTCATTAAATTAAATAATAGTTTTCTTAGTTTTCATTTTACACAACTTGAATATATATATCTATGGCAAAAAGTATGCATTCTTCAATTTTTAAAAATTATAAGTTTTTAAAATCAAAAAATTTTAATTAAAAATGAAATCATATAATTTTAATAAAATTCAAGGTATTTTATAATTTATCATATATTTTAAACAAAGAAATTTTGTATGATTTCTTTTTGTTTTAGAAGAAATTTAGTGGGCTAAAAAATTCATGTAATGTTTATAAAATTTTAAAAGTATAATTAACCTATTATATCCTGAAAAATATGAAATAATTTTATTTTTTATTTTTATAAAAAGAGCTTAATTGATATCAATGTTGATAATATAACTTAGGCAACTTGATAATATAAATTAGTGAAAAAAATTAATACAAATGGGTTTATATGTTGTTAATTAAATAATAATTAAAAAAACATGAGAATATCATGATGGGCAGTTTTAATTTTAATTTTTGTTATTTTTTAATTATAGATACAAGAGATAATACATGAGATTTGATTAAGAGTACTTAGTAATTTTAAATTTATAATATGATATTCAGTCCTTCCAAGTAATTATAATATTTATGGCTCTTTATAATAAATATTATTTTCTCTTGTTCCTTTCTTTTAATTTCCCTTAATTTAAAAGTTGGACAAATTACTTTGATATAAAAAGGATAGGCATAAATACTTTAAAGTAATTTATTTAGCTTTTTTAATATTCCTTTAAAAGTTAAATGAATCTTATATTAAAAGGTGGAGATAATAATAATTTACTAGGTGTGAGATAAGTATCTAAAACTTTCTTAGGTGAACACCAAACTGTCACTAATTTGATTTCTTTTTATGAACAATATAAAACTTTGTATTAATTAAAAGAATGGAATCCGAAACCAAAATAGCACAACTCTAATAATAAGTGTATTTTTATTTGGCGGGGCGAAAATCAAAAGTAGATATCTCACCATCTATAAAAGGAGCCGTGCTTTGAGTATCCTGGCGACCTGGCCCTGTAATAATCCAAATCTCTCTATCATCCACATCCATCGTCTCTTTTCTCTCTCTCTCTCTTTCTCCCCCTCCCTCCCCCAAAGTAATTAAAAAGCAGAGATCGAAGCTCCAATAATCCAATCAAACAGTGAGGCTGGTGGGACAGATTCATGAATATGGATATGGAAACTTCAGAAATCATCGGAGGAAGCTGCAAACTCCAAAACGACGACGAATTGGACCTCCGGCGAGGTCCTTGGACCGTCGACGAAGACCTCACTCTCATCAATTACATTGCCACTCACGGCGAAGGTCGCTGGAACTCCCTCGCTCGATCCGCTGGTACCTAATCCATTCCCTCTCTCTCTCTCTAGAAACATCAAACAAGTATGAGAATGATAGTGATCTTATGTGTTCTCTTTTCAATTTCTCGATCACACAAGTCTCTCTCTCTCTATATATATATAACATAACTTTCCTTGAAACGGATAAAAGAATCGGAAAGCGAACAATGCTCTTTCTTTTTTTCTCTCTGATAGTTTTGTTTTTTGTGTTCTTTTTGCTAACTTTACCGATACCAGAAAATCAAGTGATCGATCGATATCTCCTTTTAATTGGATTCGTCGCGAATTTTGCAGGGCTCAAACGAACTGGTAAGAGCTGCAGATTGAGATGGCTCAACTATCTCCGGCCCGATGTCCGACGTGGCAACATCACCCTCGAAGAACAGCTCCTGATTCTCGAGCTTCATTCTCGCTATGGAAACAGGTGATTCCCACAGCTTAATTAATTAATATCTGATCACAATTGACTATACATACATGAGATGTGTATAAATATATGAGATGTATATAATTAATCATTTCCGGTCCGTTTTTTGTTTCAACCTGGATCCATTTCTGAGGAAGCCTGTTTTATGATGATCAGATGGTCGAAAATCGCGCAGTACTTGCCGGGAAGGACAGACAACGAGATCAAGAACTACTGGAGAACACGAGTTCAAAAACACGCGAAGCAGCTCAAATGTGACGTGAACAGCAAGCAATTCAAGGACACCATGCGTTATCTCTGGATGCCCAGGCTCGTCGAGCGTATTCAAGCCTCCTCCTCCTCCTCCTCCTCCGCCACCGTGGCCGCCGCCGCCGTCTCCGTTTCTCCCCCTTTATCTACCATCGCCGCGGCTGCCCCCAATCACGCCCCATACAATTACAACAATTTTGAGTTTGGACCGGGCGTCGCCTCTCAGGTCACCGGAAGCAACTACACAACGACTGAGAATAGCAGCGCGGCGGCTTCATCTGAGTCGTTCGGGTCGACTCAGGTGTCGGACTTGACGGAGTATTACTACGTTGGGGTTCCGGTTGGGAATAGGGGTAACCCTAATACGGATTACGGTCAAACTGGGGAATTGAGCTACTCGGATAGCATGAGCTTCTTGGATATGCAAACCGTGAAGCCAAACAACGGCGGCAGTAACTACCAGTATTGGGTAGGGGACACGTCGGACAATTTTTGGAATGTTGAGAACATGATGTTTTTACAGCAACAGCTCAGTGACAACATGTAGAACGAGAAAATGGATTCACTCATCATCATCACCATCACAAAGACGGTGTGAATCTTCACTGTTCATCCTCTTCACGCCTCATACGCCTTCGTCACCTGGTCTTTCTTATTCTTTTAGCAGGAAAGAAACAATATACTTTACAGTTGTTCTGAAATATATCTTCTTAATTAGGACAGTTGGTTATAATTAACTTGGGATTTGATTTGGGGTTTATTTTTCCTGTACAACTTTAAGTATTAATTCTAATATCTTTTGTTTTTAAGCCCATACGAAAAAAAAAATGCTGAAAGAGTGTGGCCGCATGGATGCATATAAGGTTAGAAATTAAGGAAGATGAATTGGGAAGTTCAGGAAAAAAAATTACTTTGGGTTGGCGGCGGAGGGAGTGTGGATCATATTCCCTGTAAAAAATTAAGGGAAAATTAAAAAGGAGGGATTATTTTGGAATTTCAGCTAAATGAGATGCAATAAAACCATATCTTATTGACTTATTATAGGTATCAGGAGTACCAACTGTGGGTTTTAACTTTCACGTCAATTGCTCCTTAGGTAAAAAACAAAAAAAAAAGGAAAAATCTCTCTCAAAGCCCAAATAACTAAAATATTATCTAAAAAATTTAAAGAAAAGTCACATATTAAAAATGTCTTTTTTGATATTATTTCAAGAAATGTTAAAAACTATATCAATACATCACTAACAATTATTTCTTAACAACTACTCAATACAACACTAACAACTATTTTTTAACAACTAAATCAGTATCAATTAACAATTATCAGTGTCCATTAACAATTATATATATACAATATTTTCTGAAAATAATATCAAGGGTTTTTCTAATGTATGAGTTTTCTTTGAATCCTTTTTGATAATATTTTGATACCTTGAGCTCTGAGGAAGATTTTGCCAAAAAAAAAATTGCTGCTTCTTTTACTTCCATTTTTTTCCCTTTATTTCACATAGGGTGGCAATATTTGAAATTGAATAATAATTAGGGAATATCTCTTTAAGTGTCAAGGGACAAAAAAATATTAAAAAAATTCTGATGTCACAAAATTTATATTAACAATTCTATTAGCATGGCGTTAACCAATCTATCTGTAAATTTTAACAACCCTTACAATTTAAGAGACCTTTTTTATATATTTTTTAAATTTTTTTGAGACTTTTCCCAATCAATAATGCTATGAACTAAATGAAGCCTTGATACTTTTTCTTATATTTCAATTTCCAACGTTATAGCCATAGGTGGGTATATAGGTAGCTATGTAGCTAGGAAGTACCTTAACGGAGCATGATGGGAACAGCAAAAAGAAAAAAGAAGGAAAGGTATTAAAAATAGATGAGAATAATTGATGCCACGCCACCCATTTTATTGAAAATAACGGTTAAGATGTGAGCAATAATACCACTTTTGAAACATCGTCCATGTGACATGAACCATGCCCTTGTCACTCTTCCTATATATCCCCCAACTCTTTTCTAGATGCTTAAAACAATACACAAATTAAAGTTACACTCCAACAAAAAATATTCATGACAAAAAATATACCTATGAAATTAAACTAAAGATATTTTTATGCATATAGCACAAATTTTAGAATAAATTATATTATGTATAACTCACAAATAAGAATAAGAATAACTCAATTGTTATGTAATATAAGTAATTTATTCTGTATAATTTTTTTAAAAAAAAAACTAGTAATTTCTTGCCCCTTTTGTACGGTTCATGGATTATCCCTAGTTTTCATTTTCCACCACTATGATTATTCCGTACAAAAGTTATTATTTTTTAAAATGGGAGGTTTTAAAAATTTTCAATGGAGTCCATAATTGTGGGGGCAATTGCGTAATTGCGGGTGGTGGTGGGATTCCATACTGGAGAAAGGGAGGCGTCACACGTGCCGAAGAAGGAACAGACACACAAGTTGCTTCAGAGAAATTGTATGGCGGCGCGGAATCTTTTGTAGGCGCGTGTCTTTAAGCGAACCCCCACCTAGGGGGTCCAAAGCCGGAGAGATGTTCAGGTGCTGCCACGTGTAGTCTCACTCTCCTTAAATTGAGCATGTCTAAACAGCGGGAATATTGTTCGCTCCTCCTTCGGTCCTAATTATAAGATATAGTTAATTTTTTTTAGAAAAATTAAGGAAGCTAATTAAATTAATTTAGAGTATTTTTATTTTTTTCTTCAAATTAATTAGTTTGACTAATAAACTAACATATAATCAAGAATACACAACATATGAAATGATTAAGTAACTTATTTAACTTCTTTAATCCTTCCAAAAAAAATTAACTTTATCTTATAATTATCTTATAATTAGAACCGTAGTACCCGCTTCCGTCTCGTCAGGTTTAGTTTTTTACTAATCCAATTAAGTAATCACTATTCGTGTCAGATTTTTAATTCAGTGGAAAATAAATAACGTGCCTCTCATGCTTCATCTAATCTTTAAATATTCCCATTTTTTTTTAAAAAAAAAACTTAATATATTTTAACGCCAAAAAAAAAAAGTATTAGTACTGAGACGAAATGTGGTTTTCAGATTTTTCTGATAAATAAAATTTTTAAATAGCCTATTCACTTATTTTCTCAATTGTTTTATTTTTTAATATATATTATATTAAAAACTAAGTGAATTACAATGTTACTATTATTAATCTGAACTCTCTTGTATATTTAAACATAACATAGCATCATCGTACATTCACAAAGTTTAACCACCCCAATCACCAATTAAAGGTTTATATTTTAAATTTTTAGTCACTTGCAACTTATTTTTTGTTGCAAATATCAATTGGCTAAATTAAAGGGATACTAAAATCCTTTCACCTAATTAAGCCACACACACACAAATTTTAGATATTTAATCATTTTCATGACTAGTAACGTCAAGTAATTAAGGCTAAGATAACAGGGGTTAAAAAATAAATTATTATTTTTATAGAAGTATTTATATATATGGGTAAATATGTTAATCATTTAAGTAACACTAGCATATTCCCCCTTTGTTCCCATGAGAGCGAGTGCATGCATACAAAAAACATTTAAGAAAAATTAGAAAATAAAGAAAAATGAGAAGTATTATTGGACTTTTTCTCGACTCTAATTAAGCACTAACAGCTGCAAATGTTGAAACAACAATGAAGCAGCCATAAACTAGGCCACGACGTAACCTCCATTTCTATAAGCATCCTCAAAATTTATTATTTTTTATTATTAAATTAAGACCAATATAATGAAAAGATACTCCATAATTCAATGTTCAACTTTTCTGTTTTTCATCTTTTTATATGAGAATTTTTTGAGCATAGCAGCGCAAATGAAACGACGTTTTCCACGAAATTGATAGAAAACTTGACGTTTGATTGACTACCGATGTACTTTAAATTTGAACTTGATTTACAATGGAAAATCCAATTTTTTTTTTTTTTAAAAAGTAAAATATAGGGGAAAAGAGAGGATCAGCCATGGAGGAAGAAGAATTTTAAATAATGGAGCTTTCATGAAATTTTATAAATGCATAGGTAAAGTAGACTAGGGAGAGAGAAAACTAAGTCCCTTCTATCACATAGAATTTATTATTATGTTTCATAGTTACGATTAAATCTAATATAATTATATTAAAAAGAAAGAAAAAACTCATAAAATTGGTCTAATAATATAAGGATCTATTAATGAAGATAAAATATCACCTAGAAAGGGGTGAATAGATAATTTTGAAATTCTTTTAGAAATCGCTAAAAAACTCAAAATGAAGAGGATAAATATAGACACAAGAAATTATCCTGATTCAGTCTAATTATTCTATTTACATTCAGTCCCCAAAATGCCTGAGATTTCCACTATTTTTCTGTCAATTACAATTACTCTGTACTCGGATGATCCTCTCACTGATCACTCCCCCTTACAAGCTATAATTGTTTATCCAATATACTTGAGATCCCAACCTCAAGAATTCACAAACAAGTAATCAAATAAAAGTTTTTGACTCCTCACGAGTAGATAGAATGTTAAAAATTGAAATGTAGAAAATATCTAAAGATATTGATGAAGTTACAGAAACAATAGAATACAATGAATGCTAATTAAGTGCAAAGTGTTTCTGGTAGGTGGCGATATTTAATGTTTGGTCCTTCTATACTCTTCGTCATAAATGTCGTTGTGGAGAGTTTGAATGTAATCGTTGTTTTTGTTTGAGTCCGTTAGTCTTGGTGTTAAAACAAAACGACCGTTGCTTCATTAAATGCGCCGTTTTCATTAAATGTCTTGGCCGTTAGTGTACTTGTACAGAGAAGTCTTGAAAGGATATATTCTTCTGTCACAGAGTTTAATTCCAATTGTTACTCTGTTTTTACTCTCTTTTGGTATATACAGGCGATGGCATTTATGACTTTGAAGATTATCCGTTGAAGCTCTTGAATTAGCCGTTGAGTGAAATAAATATTTTCATTGAAGAATGTTTTCTTGACTCGTAGTTTCTCCTGATCAATTCATTTGACATTCCTCATTCAAATTGTCCGTTGAGACTCAACAGCAAATGTGAGGGAAGTAGATTAGCTTTATTGTTGCCCAGAAAGTTAACTTGCTGAAATGGTGAATGTCTGCTTTTGCATTAAATGCATCTGACATCATCATTATTGCTTTATTGTAGATCAGTGATAATTAATAACCTTCTGAAACTCATTAACAAACTCATCAAACAAGTTAAGAATAATAATGAGAGAAGATATAAGCCAAATAAATCATAATTATCATAGGTTTCAGTGCTTAAGAAGAGATTTTTCAAAACTGGTGCATTCTGGCTCGAGTCAATATCTTTGTATAAAGCCAAATTGTTTTGTCATAACGCTCTAGGCTCGAGTCAAGTTATTCAGACTCAAGTTTTGACATAAACTCGAGCCACACTTTATTGGCTAGAGGCAAAACAAATGTTTTTTAAGATAATGGTCAAAACCTTGGCTAGAGCCAATCTTTTTTACTAAAGTCAATTAAGCAAGATATTCAAACTGTGTGTAGTACAGTAGGCTCAAGTTAAATGGTCTTGGCTCGAGTTTGGTCATGAACTCGAGCCATACTTTGTAGGTTGGAGTCAATATTATTTATTTTGATAACTTTACCCAGAACCTTGGCTCAAGTCAGATAAATTGGCTAGAGCCAATTTGACAGATAAAAACGCAGAGATAATTTTCACAAAATAAAACACTTTATTGACTAAGTTCTTTTCATAAAGGTTAGTTATCATTAAAACAAATATTGGGAGCTAATAATAAAGTCTTTTAGGTGTTTACAAGAGTAACAATATGAATCTTGAACCAGATAATAAATATAATATTAAAAAAATGAAAAGTAATAAATCATTAATAAAATATTAGATTGGGTGGGTAGAAACGCGGAGAGAATAAGATGGGGTTCACAGGTGAGGTCATAATTCATAATTAGTTACTGATAACTTGGACGGAAGGGCCTTGTAATGCTCCATAACGCGGAACCAGTTTCCGTATGTATTCTTCTCATTATTTCTCATTTAGACTGTTTAAATTTGAATTTTTAACTTTTTTTTTAATAACATTTTAGTAGTAGATAATATAAATGTAAGTTAATCTTTTAGTTAATATTTTTTAAAAAAATTTAAATAAAAATCACCATTTTAAAAAATCAAATTTATATTGTTCGGATCTCATCTAAATAATCCGAATGAGATGAACGCGTGGTGTCTATTCAAACTGATTCCTTATAACGCCCACACTGCATTTTAATTTCTTCCCAATTAATTTGCTCATATTTTTGTAAATATCTTGTATAAATAAAAAATTTCTTATTCACGTGCTCTAAAAAAAATCAATTTTTTTATTCATTGGTCTATATTATATTATTGTTCACCACATCAAATAACACAGTATATATTATTTAATACTGTTAGTACTGCAGCGTGCAGACATAAATGATACGGAAATTTACCAAAAAAAAAAAACAGATGAGAGACAAATAACATAATGTTCGTAGTCTGCAGAGACTTTCAGAGTTATGTATACCAACGGAAGCGGATTCAGTCCTCTACCCTTTTGGTCCACTGCTGTCCACTTCCCCAGAGCGGCGTCCCTTTCGACGCAAACAGTGCAGTTCAGCCCTTTTTCTTTTTTCTTTTTTTTTTTTTATAAAAAAGTTTGAAAGTAACGGAGGATGCTAAAAAAATACTTCAAGATACTTAATAGTACTGAAAAAATACTTCATGAGCTTAAAAAAATAATTCATGGTACTGACTGCTAAAAATATATATATTTTATGATACTGACTGGTACTGAAAAAATATTTCATCATCTTAAAAAATTATTTGAAGACCTTGGAAAAATAATTCAAGGTACTCACTACTACTAAAAATATACATGCGGATATTAATTGGTACTGAAAAATATTTCATGATCTTGAAAAAATATTTTATGATACTAAGAAATTATTTTAGGGTATTGACTGATATTAAAAAGATATTTTAGGATACTGACAAGTACTAAAATATATATTTTTTTAGCATTCAGTACCATGAATTATTTTTTTAAGCTCATGAAGTATTTTTTCAGTACCGCTCAGTATCTTGAAGTATTTTTTTAGCACCCTCCATTACTTTCAAACTTTTTTATAAATAAAAAAAAGGGTTAAGCTACACTGTTTGCGTAAAAAACGACGTCGTTCTGAGGAAGTGGACGGCAGTGAACTGGAAGGGCAGAGGACTGAATCCGCTTCCGTATACGAACAACTTACTTGATCTAAAACTATCGTAGTATTTATTTGTATATCATATTTAATTTATAACTTCTTTTTTTTTTTTTTTTTTGAATTAGTTAGTCTCAATGTTGACCATAATGAAGAGCACCAACCAACATGTGGTTGGTCTAGCGGATGTGACGCTGGATTCCCTTAAGAGGTCTAAGGTTCGAGCTGCGGTAAAACCACTCGTAATTCGCCTTATATAGAGCTATCACTGTTGGGAGAGCCGTCCTTGCCACTGCAGCATCCGGAGTGGTTGCACACTTGCCACCATTTTATATATATAAAAAAAATTATATCAAAAAATTAATGAAGATCACCATGGTACTTGACTATTGCTGCCATAACATGTACGCTTTCAAAATACCGTTTTAACGGTCGAGATTTAAAATTTTTAATAGATGATATTTAAATTTAAAATACTCCTTCCGATCCTTAATAGATGATATATTTGGGGAGTAATTGTTAGTTTATCTTAAATATAAGAGCGTAAAACATAATATGAGTTTCATATTTGTAAATTTTACTAATTTATCTTTATTAATTCTCATTCAACAATAATCAAAGAAAAAAGAAAAGGAAAAAAAAATTAAAGAATGAGGACTGCAATGTTTTAGAAAATACACATTATATTAACTAATTTAACTTACTTCTTTAATATAATCAAATTTAATAAATATATATGTCTTATATTAAGGATTGTACTGGAGGGAGTATTATTATTTTAAAAAGGAAAAATTTTAGAAAAAGACTTCACAACTCATTTTAGTAGGAAATCACTCATTTGAGATTTTGAAACTTTTTACAGTTTTTTTTTTTTGGATTTTAGCCTTTAAAAATCTGACAATGAAGAGATTATATATTTTTTCCCCAAATTTTGTATATATTCAAATGACTTTTGTTAAAAGATAAAAGTGAAAATATTAAATATGGAGGAGGGTTCATATTAATTTTGACGCTCATCACCCTTCATATAGTGATATTGATTTTTGATTCATGATACCAATATTATTCTTTAATAGCATTTGTTTGTGCATGTGGGGTGGATATATAATTGTATACGTTAAAAATTGATGTATAAACAGTGTGTGTGTGAATATGAGTAATTATTAAAAAAAAAAAAGATTAAACATGGTTATAAGTTTGGCGGCAGCTTCCAGAGAAAAAAAGGAAGAAAAGAGTACAATAGGAGAGGACAAGTAGTCATTAATGATCTAACAAGATTCATGAAAATGGTCAAAAAAATAGAAAAATGCAATGCGTTCACATAAAAAGAGATTCAATTTGTGGACTCTAATTAGCTAGCTAACTAAACATGATTGATTTTTCCCCCCCTCAAAGTGATTGAGGTTATATTCTATTAATTTTTATTCATTATTATCACTTTAATTTGTAGTTGCGTGAAGGCTTTCTCATGAAAACGACACACCTGTGAGTCCCTGGCCTCCAAGATAATTAAGCTTTTTTCTCTCTCAATCCCACCATCTTTAACTTAATTTCCTCATGCCAAAAAATCACGTCCAGACATCCAACTTTAGGAGGGATTGTCTCCCCACATTTTTTTTCCATATTATTTATTAGTCTTGTCTGAGCCGTTGATTGAGAATAGAAGAAAAAAATTAGAGTAACAACGTGTCTTTTTAGATTAGTTGGACGAAAATGATCTAGAGATTATGAGGAACCATGAAAGAAATTAATCCTATCCTAAATTTGACAAATCTTCTAATATATCACTTTACAAATATATAGTCTAATTGTTCCTAGAAACCTAATTAGGGACATGAACATTAATTCTTTTCTTCTTCTTTTTTTTCTTTTTTGAGAGGGTGAGAATTTATTACAGTAACAAAAAAAGGTCTAAAATTAATTGTTTGAACGTAACTATGAAGTTTAAAAAATAAATTATGCTATTCAAATATCATTAATAGTGCGACTTGTAAAAAAAAAATTATATTTTATATTGATGATTAATTTTTTCTTTTTTTGTTCATTTAAGATCAATCTACCAAAGTCAACACTGGATGCAAATTTTTAATGCTAATTATAATTGTAAACCAATATGTAAGAGGCATAACTTTATGCCAGAAAAATACAGTCATTAACTTAAATTTGTAGCCTAGGAAAGCTTAATATGTGGCAAATTTAAGCAAACTCATGAAAAGAATGTAAATTCATATAATGAACATGTAAGAGTTTACTTTTTATTAATAAACTAGCCAAGGCCCGCATTATGCGCGGGTAGATATTTATTATTATGTTGTTATATAAAAAATCAGTTAGATTTTTAAGAGAATAATAAAAAAATAAAATAAATATTTACTAAATATTTTGCATCCACCATCCCTATTATTAGTATACAAAATACTATATAAATATTTTTCTTATTATCCCTCTTCAATGACCACTTTGCTTTTTATTTAGATTTCTAAAAGAATAATCAGAATATTAAATTAAATATTTATTAAATATTTTGTACTTATAAGCACCATTATTAATTGATAAAATAATAGAAATACTTTCATAACGTAATCTTTAAATATTATATAACTATTTTCTTCATTATCCATCTTCCTTATTTTCCGTCTTTCATAACCGCCTTGTTTTTTTATTATTAATTTATAAAATATTGTATAACTACCTTCTCTATTATTCATCTTTCATAACCACTTTGTTTTTTATTTCATTAATCTCCATTATTAATTGATAAAATAATAGAACTACTTTTATAGAACAATTTTAAAATATTATATAACTACCTTTCTCATTATACATCTTCCTCATCTTCCGTATTTCATAACCGCCTTGCTTTCTATTATTAATTAACAAAATATTGTGTAACTGCCTTATCCATTGTCCATATTCTATAACTGTTTTTTTTTTAAAATTTTATTTTTATCTTAATATTTTAAAACTGTTATTTTGCTGATGTGTTAGTCAGATAAATGCTTACTGCTCTACTTTTATATAGTTAAGACTTAAGATTGATAAAATAATAGAACTACTTTTATAGAACAATTTTAAAATATTATATAACTACCTTTCTCATTATCAATCTTCCTCATTTTCCATATTTCATAAACGTCTTGCTTTCTATTATTAATTAACAAAATATTGTGTAACTACCTTATCTATTATCCATATTTCATAACCACTTTGTTTTTTATTTTATTTTTATCTTAATATTTTAAAACTGTTATTTTGCTGATGTGTCAGTCAGATAGATGCATACTGCTATACTTTTATATAGTTAAGATATGTATTAAAAGTATATAATAAAATAACAAAAAATATGATAATGACAATAATTAATTTAAATATATTTTAAATATGAATAATTGAAATTAAATTCATCAATATGTATAATTTATTGCATGAAAAATAGAAAATTTTATAAATAAAATCATTAAACATGATCAAAATGAATAAACTAATTAACACGAGTTTAAAAGTTAGTTAGTACAATTTTATAAGGTAAAAACAATAAATTCAATATATAAATTCACGAGTTTTACTAAATTTATGGCTAGCATGAGTTTAATAAGAAAGAGATACGATTTTATATGTTAGAAATATAAAACCGATAAATTTAAAGAGTTAAATAGTGAGTTTGACAATAATAAATACATGTGTCTGAAAGCATCATGTATTAATATTATAATAATATATCATCAGTTGGAAAATAAAATTAAAAGCAACGCGGCGAGAAACTAAACCTTTTACGTCTGAAAAGTTTCTTCTAAATGAGAGAAAGACTAAATGGTAACTCTCTAATTATTAGAGTTATGAAGCCAAGCAATTAAACTAAAATTCTGATAAATTAATAATAATGATGATGATGATGTCTTTTTAAAATCAAAGAAGCCTAAACACAGTGACTTTCTCATTAAAAAAAAAATTAATAGAAGGTAAATTTTTTTATGCAAAAAAATAGGATAATTTATTCCTTGAAAATATAGTGGAATGTGCATGAGCACTACTACCCGATAGCCAGATATTTTAAGAAATATCTACTTGTAATAATGTATTGTTAATAAAATAATTGATATACCAAATTAAGCAACTTAATATGAGTGGTCTGTTTAGAAACTCAAGTTGCTTAGGTCATTTAGTTAAAAATGCACAGAATATATTCCCAACCCGTAATAAACAATATGCATGTGCTTCTCTTCAACCTCCACTTCGAGCAAATTAAAATAATTTAATTTTTGCAATTAGCTATCTTTTTTTCATTCCTTAATATATATCTATCCACGATGATATCACCATTAATAATCAATTAATATCAATAGTATTCCACTTTAATTTGTTTATTACTAATTTGATATCTTAAGGATGGGATTAGTGGGTGGGATTAGGGCTTGAGGTCCATAATTGGAAGTGTTTTATATCTTTTATGTTAAACCAAATTGAAATCATAACCACACATTATTATACTTATAATTGGGGGTTTCCTTGTTAATTATTCCACACGTTTGATTATTTGGCAATTGTAGTAATCACAATATTTAATTTTCGTATTAAAAAGAGTATTAAATATTAGAATAATTTTCGAACAACTTAAATATCAACATCAATGTTAATCATAAGCTAATATCAACATAAACTAATTTTTCAGGATGTATGGATCCATGGGTCTATTTGTTTATATAGATATTGTGCATAGATTAACGAAAATGTGCAAAAGTTTTATTTGTCTCTTGCCATTCTTTGAGTCTCTTCCTTTTTGTGTATTACATCGTCACTCCTTTTGGCAACATCCTCTTTGAGATAGTGATAATATAAGTGGCTTTTTTTTAGATGAGATTTTACAAACGGGAGATAAGATAAAAGTCAGATTGTATATGTGATTTGTAGTTAAAATAGCAGTAATAGAAGTGATTTTTTTCAAATGAACTTTTGTTTGAATGATCATTTCAGATGGAAAATGACTTAAAATAACATGAATCTTATTGAATACCCCCCACACATATATTAGTTGTATATATTGTGATAATTGAATAAAAAAATTAAATTTAAATTGGATAAAAAATTAAATTATTATTAAAAAATTACAAAAATCTTAAGTATTTAATTAACTACATTCTAATAGATAAATTATAATGCATACAAAGATATATTTAATAGTACATTGCTTATTGAATAATTTATTTCTAACATTTTTCTCTAAAAGCTGAACAGTTACACCAAAAGTGGAAAAGTCACACTAGAAGTTGAAAAAGTGACTTCTAGTGACATCCGAAAGAAGTTTATTTTTTTTAGACAAACCCATTCCCCACAAAAACTACTCTAAATACCTATTTTCCTTGTTAGGATTTTACTCACTCCCACTTTTGTGTGATGCCGCTATGCCAAACACATTGGTAATAGCCAAGTTATTTATTATACAAGTTGTAAATGGTATTATTTGTTTTAGACTTCAAGATCGCATCACATCTAGTTATTATGATAATTTACACAGCTATTTTTTTCCTTCAAATTTACGCAGCCAATTGAAAAATAGAGTTTATACTTTTAAAGTTTTAATGTTTATAGTTTCACTAAATTTCTAATTTAGTTCCCAAATTTTAAATATTTGTAACTTAATCACTACACAGCTTGCAAAGTTTTTAATTAGAAACCCTTTTAGTTTGTTTTATGTTTTCAATTGTTAAATTATCTTTTTTATTACATATAATTATTAATTTCATTGTTATAGTATATATTTAAATTATCAAAATATAAGAGTAAAATACCCTAACCTCCCTTATATTTTATCTTTATTACCCGTATCTCCTACTCTATTTTGAAAATATACACTTAAGTATAATTAAACCGTTAATTACATTAAAAATATTTTAATTAAAATTTATATTAAAATAAATTTTATTTACTAAAATGCCTTTTATCATTACTAATTCCATAATCTTGGCTAAAACCGTTTAAGTAATTTAAGAGTTTATTTTTTTTTAACTTTTGCAAATAGTTATCTGATTTGTGATTTTTTTTTATATTGAGATAAAGACTTAATTAATTTAATTAATAGATACATAAAAAAATTAATTAAAAATATTATTAATTCTATTAATATATGCATACTAAAATAAACATGTTTATAAATGTTTGTGCAAAAAATGTATTTAAAATATAAGTCATGTAATGTCTCAAATTTACATTATTAATAAAAAATTTTAAATAAAAATATGTCTTTCAAATATATTTTCAATCATAGTGTCATGACAAAAAGAAAAAGAAAGAAATATGTTTTTAGTCATCTAAAAGAATGCTAAATAAATAAGTTTCAATAAATATGATAAAAACATTTAAAATTTAAAATTTTATAATATAATAAAATTAATAAATTTTATAATACATTGGAAATTTTGGACATACATGTATTAGAATTTTATTTTTTATAAAATTTTTTAGACAAATATAAATGATTATTCATTTGTTGAAAATGGGTATTTAGGTCAGAACAAATGTTTAATAGTCAAACTTAACAGCTCACTAACTATTAGGTGGATGGAAATAAAATATCAAAGGGATGTCTTTGTAATATGCGTTTTAATTTTAAAAGAAGTCTATATACATTTTCAAAATAGAGAAGATGTTTGTGTAATTTAGATAAAACAAAGAGATAGTCAATGTATTTTACTCAAAATATAATTGTTATGAGATGTTACTATAGTTGAATAAATATTCAAAAATTTTGAACCACATCGAGTTCTAATTATTACTTATGTGGACTTCATGCAATCATTATTGAGAAACACATCTAGCTGAGCCTAAAACATAAACTTATTAGTTTGAATAGTTAAGAAACTCGTTTCCTTAACCGCTAATCCAGTTTATTAGGACTACAGAAAAAAGCTTGTTTATTGAAGTCATTATTAGCAATTAGATTGTCTGCTAAGTGCTTTGAGTTTGACTATAAACATGGACGACGCAATTTAAAACTTAAGAAATAAAATATAAATTTCATAATTAATGAACCATAGTTAAGTATAGCACACAAAACACGGTTCAAGCATTACATATATATTAAACCACAAGTCAAATATAGACGTATTATATCGTTGCTTACACCTTATACTCTCTTTTATCTATATAAAAGTTAAATAATTAGTTTGTGGATGTTAAAAAAAATTAGTTAAATTAATTTTTAGTAATGTACATTGCACTACCCTTGATGACAATCCCGCTACTACTACGTACAATCAGTAAGGATATTTTAAAAAAAAAAAGTTAATGACAAAGTAAATTGAAGTTTCATATTTTGGCTCCTATATAATTTTTTTTTTTTAGGATATTTAGAATAATTTTCTTAACTCAAACGATTAATTATTACCATATCACCTTAATTGCATGTTCCTTTATCTCATATTACTGTAAGACTAATAATACTATATGTCATATTGGGTTTTAAAGGGAAAAAAAGACATAAAGTGAGGGCGACTGAGATGATGATATTGATATGGATTTGTGACCATACAAGAAAATATAAGATTCTAAATAAATATATGTAATGGAGATTTGGGTGGCATCTATTAAAGAGAAAATGTTAGGAAACTATTTGAGGTGGTGCAGATATGTACAAAGACGGCATTGGATGTGCCAATAAAGGTGGTAGATCAAGCAATATGTAGAGTCATATGTAAAGAGAGATAGAGGAAGGTGAGAACGAATATTTGATAAAGTTATTAAAAGGGATTTCTTGATTAACAATTTAATTGGTTATTAGTAGAGTATAACGACATTAATCCATGTATCTAATCCGGCTTAATGGGATAATGTTTATTGTTGTTTACTTTAACCTCTGAGCCTCTAACTTTTTCGCTCTTTCTAACATTGATTTTGTTGTTATATCAATGATAACACAAGCAGCAAGTGTTTTTAGTAAATGTGACAGAAGCATTTAAATTCAACGAAGATAAAAACGTGTCAAGTTTGAAACTCGTGGAAACTGATGATTACTTTTCACACATGGATCTGTAGACTATAAGACTAAGCAATCAAAGAAAGTGTCTTGGAGTGACTAATTTATACATTTAAAACAAATTTGTAACTTTCATTATTTTTGCTTCTTGTTTAACGCTGCGTGATTTGCTATAAACTAAATAACTTAATGAGCCTATATATAGTTGGTGTGCGCTCGTTGACTTGGAGGCTCACATGACTCTTCTAGATGCTATCCCATTGACTCCTTTTTTAAAAAAGTAAATAAATAAATGTCGAATTAAATCAAACAACCTCATTAGTAATATTTGGCATGTGGGGGCAATTGTAAACCAAGTCTTACTCGTATAGTTGAAAAGAGTGAAAACTAAACTAAAAAAGTAAATAAAATACAACTCAAATATATGTGTGATGTGAAATGTGTATGACCACTTGAGGACTGAAGCCACTAATTTAGCTTCAATCATGCCATTAACTTCTCTCCCTCGTATACAAAATTGCGTGTGTCCCTTTTTTCTTATTACGTAGAATAGATTAGTGTGATGCTGAAATTTTGATTTTAAATATTTTAATTTGATCAATAAATTAAATCATCTTTTATTGAGAGAGACTGAATTACGTACATGCATTTCCCTTATTAACAAGCTAATGTTTATGCTGCTGCGAAATTGGCGTTGCCTATTTAGCAGTCTGAATAGCGATTTTACAATATAATTTTCTTATATTTTAAAGTGTCGATTTTAAAATATAACAAATGTAGAGTGAAAGTAACATCTATAACTTTCCACTGTTGAAAAAAATTAACTATGATAAAAACCAAATCGGACCATCCAAATAGAATATTAAAGGAGTGATAATTTGATGGCATGATTATTTTTTTTTCCTTTCAAATTTAATTGAACGGATATGATTTAAATATTATGAGAGATGATGAGAAAATTGACAATAAGAAAAACCTAACTCACAGACGACTTGAGTCTCAATTTATGCGTACACTCCCTTACTTGCGCATCAGATTATGTTTTACCTCGGACGTTGTCTCGCAAATAATTGTTACAAAACTCAGGAAATTTCCTCCATTAGAAACTGTTATTGGTTAGAAATAGAAGCTCATAAATTTTTATACTGGCAAGAAGTATGGGTACTCTATAAATTATGTACATACAGAGTACTCACTGATAAAATTGTCAACAGAGGCCTTTTTCTCAATCTCTCATAATTTTTTATTTCCAGGTTTTAATTAAAAAAGATTAAGACCAGATGAAGACTCCCCCTGATTACATCAAATTCAGTTGATAAAAAAAAAGATTACATCAAATTCAATGTAGCTCATAATGGTTCCCATTGGCCACATTAATTCAACCGGGAAATTCGTAGATATAAACCAAAAAAAAAAAAATTATTAAAATAGACTACCGTACAAACAATTTTCAGATCTAACCTAGTTGGTGGCGCCACGTCAGCGGGCGCCACACGTGGCGCCAACTTGTGTGTGGCGTGCTATGTGGGCACGCCACAAAGTGGCGCCTCCACGTGGGACGCTACTTGTGGCGTGCTCACGTGGCATGCCATACAAGAGTGCTGGCGCCTCTTTAAAAAAAATAAATAAAAAATAAAAAAATGTTATAGGGCGCGTCAGCGCCATGCAAAAGCTACCTCGGTGGCAGCTTTTCTAAAAGTTGCCATCGAGGCAGCTGTAAAATGGGTGGGTGGGGGGCGTGAATAATTCATGCCCCCCACAGTAATTTTTTTTTCTTAAAAAAAAATTTAAATTCTTCTTCCTCTTCTGTTTAAACAACCACACACACATATATTCACACACATTCACACATTGCATCTGTGGGAGAGGGAGAGACGTTGGGAGCTTGCTTGAAGAAAGAAGAAGAGGAGAATACATCGGTTGAAAGTTATTTTAAGGTATGTTATTTATTATATAAGATTATTTAGGTAGCTAAATTAGAATCTTTTGATAAATGTTTCTTCATAAACTGTTTTATATCTCTATTTGTCTCTGCAATGATGGTAGTCTTATGTTGGTTAGGAAAAATGTTAGAATTAGAATTTTTTAGAAGTTGTAAGTTTTGACACTAGAAGACTATATTTGTGTAGTGATTATTAATAATAAATTTTAATCGGTTTAGATGCATTTTTTGTTATTTCAGAGATGTAAAACTAATTTTTACATTTAGAAAGTTTAACATCATTGTATTATAGGATATTTTTACCGATTAAATGTTATGTAAATAATATATTTGGGTTAATAGAGATATTATGGAAATTTTAATCGGGTTAGTTTTAAAATTATTTAGTAGTACATTAAAGAAAATACCAAAATATGATGAGAAACTTAAATTAAAAATAATTATTCAATGTATTATGAATTTTATTTTTTTGTTTAATTTTTTTTCTTATTTGTTGATTTTGATTTATTTTACTTAAATAAATTTGTATTTGTTGAATAATTTTCATTATTATAATATAATATTTGTTATTTTTGTTATTATTAGATGTTATGAATTTTAATATTTAAATTAATTTTTTGTTCTTAGCATTATATTATTTTCGGTATTAATAAATAACTTTGAATAATTTTACTAATTATGAAATTTGATTTTTTTTAATTAATTTTCATGTTTTGTATATAAATTTCGTTATTTTTATTTTTATTATTAAATATAATGAATTTTAATTCTTTGATTATTTTTCGTTAGATTATATTAAATATCTTATTTTGATTATTATTATTACATATTAGTAGTTTCATTTGCTTATTAATTTTTGTTATTATTAAATAATTTTTAATAATCTTACATATTATGAATTTTTATTTTTTTTATGAAGTTTAATTTTTATTATTATATAAAATTTTTTATTTTTAATAAAATATACTATGAATTGTAATGTTTAGATTAATTTTTGTTAGATTATATTATATATGTTATTTTCATTAAAATTGATATATATTATGAGTTTTCAATTTTTTATTATTTTTCATGGATATTAAATAATTTTTAATAATCTTACATATTATGAATTTTTAATTTTTTATGAAGTTTTATTATGATTAATTCAACTTTGTTATCTCTATTATTAAAATATACTATGAATTGCAATGTTTAGATTAGTTTTTGTTAGATTATATAATTTTGAATAATTGTACTTATGAAGAATTTTGAATTTTTTCAATTTGTTTTCATTATTGTTACATAAATTTTTTGAATGTTATTATTATTATTAAATATTAAGATTTTTATGTCGTGACCATATTTTCGTTACATTATATTTTCATAAATACTATCATTAAATATTATTATCATTACATAATTTTGTGACCATATTTCCGTTACATTATCTTATATATTTTGATTATTATTATTATTATTATTATTATTATATATTACGAATTTTCATTGCTTGATTAAAGTATTTACGTAATAAATAATTAGTAACTTAATAATAATGTGTTACGTGAGCGTAAATTTGTGTTAGTCAAATGGCTTATCAACTCGACCCCACAATTCATTCCGGCCCCAAAGAGTGGGGAGTTCTTGATGAGAAGGTGCAGCGGTCATACCGATCACAAGTTGTGTAGAACGAAGGAGATTGTGCTCCCTTGAGGGTGAGTTCTTCTTCCTCATCCTCGTTGTCAGACTCATCTACCAGATAGTCGTTATCTTCTCCGTGCGCATTGGTAGAATGTGTTGGATGACGTGTACTAGAATAAGTCATGTCATATGACTCATTACCGAGGTGAAGTCTATCAAACAGTATTGGTACATCTTGTTCCTTTGACGTTTTGATATCCACATAGAACTCAACAAATTTATTTGTAGGACTTTCCTTAAATGTTTCACAAAACATGTCCAAGTCCTCATCATCGCCAATCTCAACACCGATATATTTGCCATCCTCAATGACAACTCTAACTGTCACACAAGATATTACCTGCTCTTGTTGCAGTTTTAACTTCTGACGGAACTTTTCAGTTAAATGTTCAAATGACATACCTCAAATAATATATATTGCTCGTTTTTTACCTCCAAAGGTCAACCCGTTTGCGCCAGTATTTTGTGAACCATTATAATATACAATTGCACGAATCTTATTCATTTTTTTCTTATATTCTAGAATGAAAAAGAAGAAAAATTACAGATAAATCAAAACACACCATGAATTGCAACTAATCAGAAGAAGAAGGAACTCAATGTATATAAGCAATGAGACAAAGAAATGAAGAAACGAAATGTGATTAAAAAGACCAAATGAAAGTGCAAGAAGTGGATGGAGATGAAAATTATGAAAATTAATCTCCTCTCGTTTCTCCGTCTGCTTCAACTGATGAATAATTATGTATTCTCTACAAAATACATGAATAAGAACAAATCAAACTTGTGTAATCATAACGGAAATTAATGGAAAGTGCAAATTCATAATATATAATAATGATAATAATAAATACAGAAATTAATCAAAAAATTAAAATTCATAATAAATACTAATAATAAAAATAACATATATCATATAATGTGAAAAAAATTAATGACAAAATCAAAATTCGTAATCTTTAGTAATAATAATTATATTAATGATATTTATATAATAACAATGAAAATAAATTAAAAAAATTCAAAATTATTCATAAGTTCAATTATTCAGAATTTTATAATAGTAAAGAAAATTAATAAGAAAAAATGAAAACTCATAATATGAAAAAATAATAAGAAAAATATATTTTATATATAATATTACAAAAATTAATCTAAAAATTAAAATATATAATATATTATACTCATCAAATTTAACGAAATGTATATAATAAGAAATAAAATTAAAAAAACTCAAAATTCATAATATGTAAAGAAAAAATTTAAATGAAAATTATTTAATATGAATGAAAATTAAAGAAAACATTTGAAAACTCATAATATATAATAATTTTAATCAAAATAACATACATAATATAGTATATTTTAGTAATAAAAATAACAAAGTTTATATAATAATAATAAAAAAACGAAATTTATTAAACTTTCTATAATACAATGATGTTAAACTTTCTAAATATAAAAATTAGTTGTACATCTCTGAAATAACAAAAAATGCATCTAAACCGATTAAAATTTATTATTAATCAATCACTACACAAATACAGTATTCTAGTATCAAAACTTACAACTTCTAAAAAATTCTAACTCTAACATTTTTTCTAACCGACACAAGACTACCATCATTGCAGAGACAAATAGAGATATAAAACATTTTATGAAGAACATTTATCAAAAGATTCTAATTTAGCTACCTAAATAATCTTATACAATAAATAACATACCTTAAAATAACTTTCAACCGATGTATTCTCCTCTTCTTCTTTCTTCAAGTAAGCTCCCAACGTCTCTCCCTCTCCCGCAAATGCAATGCGTGAATGTGTGTGAATATATGTGTGTGTGGTTGTTTAAATAGAAGAGGAAGAAGAATTTAATTTTTTTTTTTAAATTACTGTGGGGGGCGTGAATTACCCATTTTACAGCTGCCTCGGTGGCAGCTTTTAGAAAAGCTGCCATCGAGGTAGCTTTTGCAGGGCGCGCCTACAACATTTATTTTATTTTTTTTATAAAGAGGCGCCAGCACTCTTGTGTGGCGTGCCTACGAGTGGCGTTCCACGTGGAGGCGCCACTTTGTGGCATGCCCACGTGGCACGCTACACACAAGGTGGCGCCATGTGTGGCGCCCGCTGACGTGACGCCATCAACTGGGTTAGATTTAAACGTCATTGTAATCATATGGAGGTATACGGGAAATTCCCTCGTAATCAGTGGCTTTAACTGATTATGTCTTCGACAAAACTATGCTACCTCCTCTCACTTTAATTTAGGTAATCAGAATTTAAAAAAAAAATGGTAGTTACCTCATTCAATTCATTTTAAACTGATAATCACCTTTACCCATGTTATATGAGGTATTAGAGGGGAGGCAAAAAAACAAAGAGTGATGTTTAAACATTAATTATAGAGGAAAATTAACAAATAAGTAATAATTGTTATCTAAGTGATTTATATATTGTAGATCAAGTTATTCTACTAGAAGTGACTTATATTATGAAATAGATGAAGTAGTAACAAGATAATTACCAAGAGCTATTAATTGTATAATTTTGTTAGCGATCAATATATCAACCGCGTAAACATAAATATCAGACATACCCTCCACTTTTTATAAAGGTGATAATAATTTTGTTTTGGGCGGGTGGGGTTTAACATATTTGTTAACCTTTCAAATTCTCTGTATATTACTTACTGAAACTCAAATAAAATAAAACAAATCAAACTAATAATTAAATCCCGTTGGGATTTTTACTCATGTTTAGTGATTTAAACAAGATTGCCACGATTGTTTGGGGGTTTTGGGGGGGGGGGGGGGCGGATCAAAACGTCTCAAAACAAAAATCAAAAGCTGATTTTTTTTTTTTTTTTAAAAAAACAACCAGAATGGCAGACTAATAAACACAAAAATTAACAAATTATTCCTTCACCCTCATGGAAGTCAGCAGTGGACGGAGAACAACACACTCACCACAATGGTTATAATTAAGAAATCACAAAATTATTATTATTTTTTAAATAAAAGACTCTAAGATAATTACGTTGGTTTATATTCAAGAACGAGTATATATATTTATAATGCACGATTCCTCTTTCTGACTTTAATATGTTAAATAAAATATTTTGACTTGTCTCACACTAAGCGTGTTGAACTTTATTTCCCTAGTTTTGAAAAATATTTTGATAATTATATTACCAATGTGCGAGTAGGTGTCGTCTAGTAGTTGTGAGAGGAACACGTAACAAGTAGTTAAATACAAATGTGTTATTAAAAGAGATCGTCAAAAGAGAAAATTGGATGGTTATATACCTAAAACACTCATGCTGAGATCTCTTGATTAACTTCGTAACTTGGTTTTCAATCATTACTTGTCTTAATTCCTTCCAGAAGGTTGACATTATATTCTTAAACAAAATATTGATGTATCTCTCATGAAAAGAAGAATTAACTAGTAACTAAATTCATGTTTTTAATATAAGACATATTTAAAGAATTAATCTTGATGCTAAATATAAAACATATCTTTTATATTTGTTAATCTTTTCTTAATTTACCTCCTTTTAATGTTCTCTAAATAATAATTAAAGAATTATAGAAAATACATGCAATATTAATTAATTTAACCAACTTCATTCATATAATCAAATTTTATATATATATATATATATATATATATATATATATATATATATGCAGTTTGTGGATCAAGTATTAGTTGTAACAGGGATGGGTTTAATTTCCCTGCCGTCATGCATCTCCCTTGCTCCATGAAAAATTAACTACCAAGAAATTAGTATATAATAATTAAGTTGTTTGGTTGATCCTATTACTTTTGAGAAATTATAATTTTCTTTTTTTTTTTTTATTGTGAACAAAAAACTATTAGGGAAGTAGAACTTACAATTGGGTCGTGTAATTCAAAAGTTACTTCGAAGTATGAGACTTAAAGTCCCGAGAATTAAGTTGAACCTTTTAATTAATTAGCGAACCAAACAAGATATTTCATTAGTATTTCGCAGAAAATCTAATCAATACTTTGAGGGGGAAAACTAAAAGCAATAGAGAAATAGTTATACTCATTTCATGCATGCAAGTAGTTTGTGGTGCAACAAGAGCACAAATTACCAAGGTTGCGAATGCACTATAACAAATAAATTATGTTTTGATATTTAATTAAATGTGTACGAGTGTGTGTTAAAGATATATTTTTCTTAGAAAAATGTCTGGTTTCTGACTAATAACAGTGACGAATGATATATTTCGAGTGCTAAATAAAACAACAACAACAAAAAAACCGAACACAATGCAGATGGTACCTGTATTATCAAGCTTTCGTTCGTGTATTTTGGGATTCAATTCCATCAAAGTGAAAGAGACATGGTCCTTCTAATTGTATAGACCCAAGTTTAAGTTTTTATTTTTTAACCAAACCCAAGTTTAAGTCTCATAACTTCACAGACCCTCTACCATCAAAAACAGTTTTTTTAAAAAATAAAAAAGTTAAAGAAAGCCAGAAACTTATGCCTAGCTAACAAATATTGGTCCAGATGATAAAAATGTTGGCTCTTACCATAAATTTGCAAGTTTAAAACTTACCAATGAGAGGACCATATTTATAGAGAATTTGTAAACATCTTTACAAGTTCTCTTTGATTTTACACACATGTCATGGCCTAAACCCTAATATCCAACTCCCGTAAACATTACTTTACTTGTACAAAAAATTTTTTTTTAAAAAAAAGAAACTCATGCATAAGGATAACTTTCATTTGGGACTTGGACATACCAATTAATCGAAACCTCCTGGGCCACAATAGAAAACTTGTTATAGGTTCCATGACATGAGATGTTGTGAGCATTAACTATTTAATGGGTTTAAAAAGCCCACATTTTCATAGACAGAATCCAAAATAGGACCATGGTTTTCTGGGCTTTAACATAGTTTCCCAAAGGCTTCATTGTTACTCAGTGGACCCTTCCTATTAGGAATTGCCTTTGCTGTTTCTGAAGAGTGCAAAGAACATTGATGGGCGTTTCAGACATCAGATCATGGATTAGTTGTGAAAGTGGGTTTCACTTTCTGATGGCCACCCTGTTGGACCTTACCACCACCATATGTTCAGGTAAGTCTAATCCAATCTTATAAAAAAAAAAGTCTAATCCAAATCCAAAAATAATAACATCTCAACATATCGTATTTGATATTGTTTGTTTTGGAGACCCATAACCCCTCATGTTTTTAACATGCATCAAGATGAGAGATATCTAGACTCTTATAAGACGTATTTCATTTTCCTCTCTAACTTAACCGATATGGGACATAACATTGTTCATCTTGTGAAATTTGGTGAGAGAGATCATATTTGGAGGTTCTTTTGGTGAAATTTGGTGAGAGAGATCATATTTGGAGGTTCTTTTGTTCCTTTACCAGAGAGAATGAATGCTGCCGGAACAGCTCCCTTTTATCCACATGCCTTCTCTCTCATAAAAATTAAAAAGCCCACACTTACGGCTCCCTATCTTTACTTTCCTGATTTGCTCCTCCTTCCCTCTTCTTTTAATTGCTTATATATGTGTGTTGGGATGTTAAGTAGTATATGCCCTTAAACTTGTTATCTTAAATTTTGGATTAATCAGTAAATGTTATTTCTCTCTTAATTGGATAAAGCTTCTCTTGCACAATCCAATCCCCAACAACATGCACATTGTGTGTGTGTGTGAATGCCCACCTACTGTTTGATATTATTATCCAACTAGACTCTGTGTCTCACCTCTCGGTCACATCACATCAATAACCTTACATATGTTCATCCCAAAGCACATCAATTGGCTGCTGCAACCTACTTCTATAATTATTCTTGTCTTTATGGAAGTAGCAATCAGCAACCAACAACACTTGAATCATTATAATAGGTCCAACACTCTGTCATTCACACAAAATTTACGATCTGTCAAATCAAATTTCACCCCTATCAGTACATTTTTACGTAGTGTCATGTTTGTTTGTTCATGTATTTTTGTGGTAAATATATAACTACACTTGGAATGTTATATAAAGGGCATACTCAAATATGCTCACAAAGGGTCCACACGTTTGCACTTCATTAATGGGGGAACTGAAACTGAAGTGGCCATTTGTATACCCAAAATAAACAAATAAGAAAGAACGTGAACTTCCCTAAATACACCATTCTTATCTTTGTTGTTAAGAAAGTGCTGTCAAAAGCTGTCTCATATGGGAAGCTTTCTGATGTGATGAATTTGACTGCGTGTGAACAGAGTGAAAACCAAAGACTCCTCTAAACTAACCCACTAGGATAAAAAGGTGAAAAATATTATTGCAGGTCAATAAATATATATGAGTGTGCGCGCGCGCCGCGTTGCAACCCCACAAAATAATGAAAATATATGACATTTGTGGGCATTCTTCAACTTTGGCTTTTGCATTGTTTTTCTGGCTAATGTTTTTTGGGGCATTCAATGAGAAGAGAATCAAAAGGACCAAATGGTGAGGAAGGAGTGGTCCAAACAGGTCAGATATACAGCCAAACCTTTGCAACTAGCAACACTTTGCTGCCATATATAAGGCAATAGATAGACTAATTATTATATGAGGGCTCAGCAACTCAATATTCATTCTTGAATATACTTGTTAATAAACAATTATCGGCCAAAAAGGAACTCGAAGACTTCTTAATCCATGCAGCTCAATTATCCTTACCTATTGTGTAACGTTTTTATACATCTTTCTTTCTTTCTTTTGGTTCATGTAGCCAAATGGGATCAAACCCTTGTTCCCAAGCTTAGTTGCTCAAGTTTTGAAACTTCACACACACACACACACACACACACTCACGGATGTTTGGTGTAAGAATGACATTTCCAATGTGGTCCTGTTGCTGCAGAATTATTCTGATATGTTTGACCTTTAACCCAAACTTACAGGATACGTGCACTGATATCTATGGTTGGATAAATCAGAAGAATGAAAAAAGAAAAAAACTATTTGGAGGTCACGGAATGGAATAAAAAGGCCCCCTGATGAGATGATATCAGAAGGTACTTATTATTCTTCTGATGCTTAAGAATTAACAGTGACACATGACCTTTTTTTTTTTTTTTTTTTCCTCTGCTATATTATTCACTGCCCTCATATGAGAATCATGGAGTGGACCTGCTTAAGCGTGTAATGATGCCAAAAGGTCTTTGGAAAAATTGAGAACCCCAAGGGAATAATAGAGAGAACAAAAGAAAAAGGGTACGTTTATGGGTGGGGACACTTGGCCCCTACCATGAGGTACAGAGAGAGACTCCCATTGATCAAAGTCTCTGAATTTTAATTTCCAGTCCTCTGAAATCTCATTATTCAATGGAAAAAAAAAAATTAATCTTTTGAGTTTTTATAGTTTTGATATAGTACAACTTAGTTTTTATAGTTTTCACTCTCTTAAAATTCGGTCTCTGAACTCACTGCAATCCAATCCCTATAATTTTAGTCATTTAAAACTTTAGTCCCTAAGATTAATGAAATATTTTACCTTCGGTCTTAAATTATATGGTTTTGTTGATTTTTTTAAAAGACTAAGAAAATTAATTAAAATAATTTAAAGTATATCTATTTATCATTTTTCTCTAACTTAATTTGTTTTACTTATAAACTAGTGTATAATATAATGAATGATACATGGCATATGATATACTCAAATAATTTATTTAGTTTTCTGAATTTCTTTAAAAAAAATTAAATGGGTATTATGTTTAGGACCGTAGGAAGTATGATTTTGTTATCTAAAATATAAGGACTAATATTTTAAATGGCTAAAACTATAAAGACGGTAATGTATTGAATTAGAAATTAAAGTTTAAGAGGACTTAATTTGACCTAGTCAAAGTTTACGGATTGAATTGTAACAAATGGTATCTCTCTTATGTCAATATCATTAGAACACATAACCATGTTGGAGGAAGCTATTCCTCATAATCATCCAACATAACATTCAAATATCAACGAATTACAATATAACTAAGTCAAAAGATTAATTTCCCCAAAATCAAGGATGTTGCTGCAAAAATTACTCCAAAAAGTGTGAAGAGAGGTTGTGAGAGTGAGGGTTCCTAGTCAAACAACAATATATTTATATTATAGAGAACGCAGGCCAATGAATTGGGGAAGGTGAGGACTTTGTAACTTGCTTGACCATGTTTTTGTGTGTGTGTGTGTGGTGACTGTCCCCATAACAACAAGACCCCTAGTTTATTGAGCATTTAGAGGTGATAATTATAACTAAGCAAAGCATATATAATTTTCTTTGGGGTAACCCTAGATTCCTTGTTCCCTCTTCATTTCATTCAATGGTTTACAATGTTATTTTATTCTCTGTTTGTCTCCTCTTTACTGGGTAACTACTAGGCACAGCTTTGAGTTTCAACCAGTTTTTAAGACTTGACCAAATCCGACTGAATCATTAAATTTGAAATATTATATGACTATAAACAATTCAATGTAGAGAGTGATGATATACCCAAGATAAAAATGCGAGTGTTAAAAAGTTATTTATTTATTTTTTTCCCACTTTAGCGAAATAATGCCAACTTGACCCACCGTGTTAATTTTCCACGGGCATTGTCTTCCCACATGGGTCAGTTTGAGACAACAAGTTGGCGATTCAACGGAGTTAAAATAATTAAGATTTGACACCGGTGGGTCCCACCCCCAATTTTCACTTTATCCGCCAAAATCGGAACCGGTTCTGGTCCGTTACCCCTATCGGCTTACCCTCTTTTATCTCAACTTTAGCGTAAAAGAAGGCAGTTGAATCCTTTTTTATTTTTTTTAAAATATTTTAGGTATTGATTGATATTGAAAAAAAAAAAAATATTTTAAGCTACTGAATAATATTAAAAAAGTAATATATGATTTTGAAAATATATACTAAAGTAATTTTTAGTATCAATCAATACCTGAAATATTTCTCAAGATTCTTAAATAATTTTCAAAATTATGAGGATTTTTATAATATCATTAAGTATCCTTTTAGTACTAATCAATACACTAAAATATTTTTTCAAAATTTGAAAATAATTTTTTAAGATCATGACTATTTTTTTAGTATTAGTTAATATTTTTAAGTATCTTTTTAGTACTATTTAATACTTTGAAATATTTTTCAGGATCATAAAATAATTTTTCAAGATCATAAAGTATTTTTTTACCACTGTTCAATAGTTTAAAGTATTTTTTTAGTATTAGTCAGTAACTTAAAATATTTTTTCAAAAAAAAAGGCACAACTACCCTCCTTTACATCCAAATGGCGACGTTTTGACACAAAAAAGGGCAGTGAATGGAAATGGTAAAGTGGTAAAGGACCAAAGCCGATACCGTGAAAATCAACCCTTCATTCATTTTTTTTTCTAGGTTAAGTTAATTATTATTATTATTATTATTATTATTATTTTGGTCGCAGAAGGTCAATTCAATAAGCTATGCTTATTAATTACATGATTCGGCTCATTTTTGTATTTATTGGATAGATTTGGGTTTGAAGGGTTAAAAACATCTTTCACTAGGACCAATGTTTACTGATGAAAGGATTTCTGTTTCATTATATGTGAAGGATTCTATACACACATATACACCTAGAAACTTCCCTTGCACGTGTATGTTTTCTACTGGGATAAATAATAATAGGGTAAAAGAGTAAAAATACATATGTGTTTTACCCCCGAGAGCGCTCAGCACCATATGCTTTTTCTAAGAGCAAAAATACACATGTGGGGAAACAGTAACATAACAGTAGGATGTGACTTTTGCTCCAAAATGGTAACCACGTGTATATTTTTACTCCAAAAAAAAAATATATGGTGCTGAGCATCCGGGGGTAAAGCACATGTGCATTTTTGCTCCTTTGCCCATAATAATAATAATAATAATAGTATTTTTAAAATTAATTGAAGTTATTAGGCTAAATAGCAAAATGGTGGTTATTGATGTGATATTCTGCGGACAGTCTTCACTTTGTGGGTGATCATCATGTTCCTTGATTTTTATTTTCTTTTTTTAGATCATATTAACTCCTATTACTGATTTAATTCATTTCATTTTTTAGCCAGAAAAATCATTTCTTTTAACTCCATATTATTAATTAAAATACCTACAAAACACTTATTAAAACATTTTCTTTATTTTTTCAGAGACAAAATGGCCAATTCTGTACAAATGTTATAGGAGATAAGCTCCACATACCCCTTCCTCCAAATAAAAAATATAGGATCATGGCATCAACCAAAGACACTACAAATCAATAAAAAAAATAGTTGAGAAGTTAAATTTTTTTTTTTTTTTTTTGCATAATTACATACATATGAATCTCTAATTCATATTAAGTATCCGCCAAAAAGATTTTAGAGTTAAGGTGCGAAAATATACATGAGCTTTTTCCCAGGAGTGCATAGCACCACATGCTTTTTTTTGGAGCAAAAATGCATACGTGGTTACCATTTTAGAGCAAAAGTCGCATCTCATTGTTATGTTACCGTTCACCGCCATTATGTTACTGTTACTTCATCTCTTTTTTTCTTATCACAGTGAATAGTAACTTAACGGTGAGATATGACTTTTACTCCAAAATAGTAACCACGTGTGTATTTTTGCTAGAAAAAAAAGCACCTAGTGCTGGACGCTCCTGGAGAAAAAATCATGTGTATTTTTACACCTTAACCCAAGATTTTAAAATAAATTGATTATCGTCAAAAAGTGATTTTTTAACTAGACTTCCATGCTTTATTTTTTTAGCATAATGTATGTAATATTATTTTCTACAAAAGTAATATTTAAATGAAATTCTCGATATGAATAATGCAATGTAAATTTATTTGATTTGATGGGCACCACGGGTCCACGGTACTTTTCTAGTGAAAAGGTAACTCCGAATGAAAACGTATACTTGTCACTTAAATTGATTTATTAGCTATAACAAAACGGGTAGACCCGATCGGATAACCGAAAATGTAATCAGGTCGGGTTTTAATTCTTTAAGTGGGCCTTGGAGCTGTCACTTTCAGGTCCATGATGAAAGCCCACTGGCCGCCTCACCCACCATAAAAGCTTCCTCCTTCTTCCTCCGCATCTCCCCTCTTCTTGCTGCATCCCCATAACGCTATCTTCCTCTTCACTGCTCTCTCTCTCTCTCAACACTCTCAAAGCATGAAACCAAAAGACATATTCTTTCATAAAGGTATCATTTCTTAATCCATCTTCCATATAAACAAAAAAATGCCATTCTTCTTCTTCTTCTTGACTTCTTATTCATATTTACTAGTTCCTCTTATGATCAGCATGCTTAAGCTTGTACTGAGATTATGATGGTGATCTTATCTTGTATTGCAGGTCCCGATAAGGCCTCCTTCACCATGCATGTGTCTGGCTCTTTGAGAATTGTGAACATTTGCCATGGCCAGAAGGAAGCTTTCCTTGGAGCTGATGCTGACGATGATGCTTCTTCTTCTTCCTCTGGAATTTTAGTTCTGGAAGATACTTCATTGCTCTTCTGATCCGGTGCTATCCTACCTGAGCTTTTTACTTACTCATTAAGTATTATCTTCTTCCTCTAAGTTCTACCCTCCATTGTGTTTCTTATTTGAGTCTTCTTGACCTTGTAAGACCTTTTCTTGACCTTGTAAGACCCCGTATGGAGTCTATGGTCTCTGTTCTCACTTCTGTGAAAGACTCTATATCAGAACCTGCTGATATAGTGTTTGATCACTCTGTTTCCCCTTTCCCGCCCAACTCTTCTTCTCCTTCCTTGTCTATCCCTCCTGAGCTGTTTCAGTTTTTGGCCAAGCATGCAACAATTCCTATATTAACATGATGTGACACCAAAGAAAAAAAAGATTGAAGAAGGGCCCTTAATAAAAACCCCTAAAAAATGGGCTTCTTGAAACGTGGAAGCAAAACGCAGATAGATGAAGCTTGACTTGAAGAAGTAGACTTTAGGGGCTGGTTTTTGCTTTTATGTAAGAGGAAAGCCAGATTCGAGAGAGTAATAATAGTTAAGAAAGATGGGAATGTTGTGCTATATTCAGAGTTGAAAAGCCAAGTGTGTGTGTGTGTGAGTGTGTGTGTGTTTGTATCAAGTTATTCTGTTGTGGCAATCAATTTTCGCTTTTGTATCATAGTGTGTGCAGAATATTTATGCTGCTTCTGCTGTAGTTGCAGGCATCTCAGTTTCGTTTTTTTATATGTTGTTTAATTTGCCTGAGAAAAGTGTCTCCATATTCTCTTTGATCTCTCTCTTTCTCTCTCGTGACTGCTCTATTTCTGTACAAATATCCACTGTATTATTGGAGCCACCTCTCTCTCTCCCCTTCTCTAACCTCATATTTCACAAGAAAAGTAACTATAAATACATATACGGTTCATGTATGAGAAATAAAGCTGAGGCAACTCTGAGAGCAAAAAACAAAAACTCAGAATAAGGGAGAGAAAGAGGAGGTGGTGGTGGTGGTGGAGATACAGATAATTCTGTGATACTTGCCAGTCTTATACATTGATTTTGTTTTTCTTGTTTCCTACAAGACAAGAGATGAGGAATAAGTCATGATGAGACTCTATTTGGAATTTGCCTCTGTGTGGTCCTATGCTTTTTCAAGTATTTTTCTGGGAAAACTCTAACCAGCATCTATAAAACTCAAACTTAAAGCTGTAATTTTATTTTTTTTTAAACGAAATCGAGTCTCATTTACTTTGCCCAACTACGGTCGGAAAAATTCCTCAAAAGGGTACCTCAAAGTCAAGTATTCTTCTTAAAAGAGACTGCATAAATGTACGAGGTGTATTTGTATATACATGTGTGTGTGTGTGTGTTATGGGTATATGTCAGCATCAGAAAACAAAAGAGGGATGGGGAAAGGTTGTTTGATTTTGAACAAAGCATGAAATGTGAATAATAATTCATTGTTTCAATCAGTGATGCCTACAAATGGTAGCCCTTCTTATGGAGATGACCTGTACAGACAATGATCTTTCTCTCTGCTATTTTCTCAAATGGGCTGCCTATGATTCTGTGTAAAAATATTAACTTCAACATTATTCAATCCCCATTTATTACATCGAACAACAAAGGCTTTTTGCCGTCGCAACAAGCTCCTAGTGTTCATTTAACTCTCATCCCAAAAGTCTACCACGTTCGATTGGGAAAATCTCTTGAACTTATTATGAAGCTCACTATTCTTTTCCCTCATGACACTTCATGCCAATTTGAACCCTTTGTGGGTAGCCTAAGCTTTTCTTTTCCCCACATCACTTTACTTGGTCTCTTGCATGTCAAAATCTTCAATAAGTAGCCTTCTTTGTGAATGTTGTCCTCTCCACGAAAACATCAATGTCCTCTCCTCCATGTAGGATTCACAACACATATTTCCACATTCTTTAGTAGTTTCTCTCCTGTATAATGATCTTTGAAACGTGGTCTTGCAAGTTTAAAAACATAAACTCAAAAAAAAAAAAAAAAAGAAGCTCGGATATAGCTTGCTTTTGTGGGATTGAAATCTTTGAACTCTTGCCATTGTGTTTGACTGAGTACACTTTCTACTCAAAAGCAAGAAAAAAGGGATCAACTTGGTCACAGTTTTCAGGCTAATTTGCCCCCAAAGATGAAAACTTTGGATATCTTTGGTCATATGTGGATCAGATCAAAGGGATTAATATAATTTCCCACTCTGAAAGATGAACAAGAGAGGAGTGTGAACTTTAAGCTCATGGATATAAGAATTCTGCAGAATACCATGCAGACAGACAGACAACAGTGTGATTGTGTGGGTAAATATGATGTTGCTATAAAGGGAAGGCCAAATGAAAAATGCAAGTTAGAAGATATGTCATTATGAGATGGAGAAATTTACCCATATTTTTTTTTTCTGGTTCCCAAAACGAGTCAGAGTAAGATGATTTGATGCACAAAAATAATGATGATGATGTCTAAAATTGGAACCTTGAAAAGTTACATGCCTTTAATCTTTATGGGTGACTCAAATCATTATTCATCCTTCTTCTTCTTTTTTTTCTGACTAAATTTTTTCAAGAAGATCTTCAATGAAAGATAATTATTTTTAATTACCATTAATTTTTTGTTTCAATTGCAGCATTATGAAATTGAGGGTTTTGCAAAATTAATAGAGAGACTGTTTTTTGTTCTGGGGTTGAAAAGAGAGGGGAATATGATGAAATGAAATGAAATGCATGGACATTGGTACGACCAACATTGGGGCCCACCAGAGTCAAAAGCTTTTTCCAGCTTTAGGTTACACGCGAACGTGGCTCTTTCATTACCATTGGGGGCCACCTCCCTCTCTTCTATTCTTATTTTTTTTAAAAAAATTCAGTTAAATTCGGGAATTATGAAATTTATATAACCTTATTTAAAATGTATTATTCCGACCCTAAAAATAGGACTTAATGTGTAGTATCAAATTTTTTCTAATTAATCACTATTTTTACAATTTCTTTATCTCTCATCCCCTTTTATAAAAATTGGAGTAATGTTTTTAACATAATTTTCAAATTCATAAATTTAATGTATAAGAAAAATATTAAGTCTCTTATACTATATCTATTATCTAACTACTACCATTACATGTGCCTATTGCTTTTAATTTGTTATGCCTTTGTATTATTCCCTTCCCACCATACCCTTCTTTTTAACAATGACATATCAATAATGCCCTCATCACTCATTGTCAATGCTTCTTCTTTTCGTGGGATTATTCCCATTTTCATGGGGCCCACTCCAACACATTATCCAATCCAACAAAACCATCACACTTGTTATGCTGGGTATTCCTATTAACCATTAGTATCTTTTATGATTTGATTTTCTTTTTATTTTTTGCACATTTTATTTTTTTATATATAAACAAAAAAAACAAGCATGATGACCAATTGAGTTTCAAAGGGGAAAAAGTGACGAAATATACTCCACCGGTTCTTCTAGACACAGTTGACTTATTATTATTATTTTTTAAATTAAGAATATTAAATAAGTTAGTAATTATAAAATATGTCGTGTATTATTTAATTTTATAATATTTTATAAGTTATAAAAATTAGTTTGATATAAAAAAAGATAAATATAAATAATTTAAAATAATTTATTTATCTTCCTTAATTTTTTTTTTAAAAGTCCACTAACTCTTATGTGAAGATCGAAGGCAGTACTCTCTCCAGTTTTTAATATAACACATATTATTTGGAGAGTTGATGTTGATCCTAAATATAAGACATAATTTTTATATTTGTTAATATTTTTCAAATTTATCTTTATTGATCCTCCCTCAACTATGATCATGGAAGAGAAGGAATTAAGAAAAATGACTAGAATGTTTTAGGAAATATATGTCATGTTAACTAATTTTCTTAATTAAATCAAATAAATATATCTCATATTAAAAAAAAATATATTACTTAAAATGGAACGTGGAAACGTGGTTGACTAAAAATTTAATCCAAAAAATGAAAAAAGAAAGCAAGAAAAAAAAACTTTTGTGTTGGTGTAGTTAAACCCAATAAGCTTCAAAGTTTAAACTTGCCCTTTTTAGGCCCAAAGAACGGCAACTACATTTGGGCTTGTGATTGGGATTAGGCTTTAAATATGCTGGGTGGATTTTAGGCCTTCTATACCCAACATAGAAGTTTAAGGAAGGCCCACCTAAAAATCTGCCTAGGTATCTCGCTTCTCAGCTATCTAGCTAGCCTTGACTCTAACGGAAGTAATTGTAGATTTTGGTGCAACATCAGTAAATATTTTAGTTATATTACTTCCCGTTCTTAATATAAAATTTAGTTTTTACACACACATATGTAACTTTTGATATTATATAACATTACTACGTCCGATTGTTAATATAAAATTGAGTTGGTTAATTTTGGAGATTAAAGAAACTAAATAAATTACTTTAAAGTGATTATATTTATTATTTTTTAAATCAATGTGCTTGACCGATATATAATCTAATAGTGCATATAAGTAATTTAAAGAGATAAGGTAACATATGATATGATTAAGTAATTTATTAAGGAACAGATGTGATACAATAATAATTAGTATAATAAAAAGGATTAAGTACCAATTTTGTCTCGAAAGTACGCACTCAGGAGCAATTTTGCCCCTTAAGTTTTCGGCGTAGCAATGTTGCCCTTGAAGTATCAAAATGTAGCAAATGTTGTCCCTTCGTTAAAAACCGTAGTATTGACCATTAGTTGACCGGTAGGGTTTTTAATGGATTGGCAACATTGCTACATTTTGATACTTCAGGGGCAACATTACTACACTAAAAACTTAAAGGGCAAAATTGTTCCTGGGTGTGCACTTCCAAGATAAAATTGGTACTTAACGCTAATAAAAATAATTGAAAAGTGTCATAAAAAGAATGAGTGGTATTTGTTAAAGGTGCACATTCAAGTACGGTTATTGATAAAGATGCAAGCAAAGTTAATCAACGGCATCAAAATTAAGGGCTAGATTTACCAATGAGCTATTTCATTGACACCCAATACAGTTATCTTTTCTAGGGCATATATAAAAGTAGACATAAACATTAATTAAGGTAGTATATCACTCTGATCTTATTTATAAGTCTAAATTAACTAATTCTCATATACTAAAGATAGTTAATTTACTCATTAATTATCTATTAAACTTTTTATTTTGCCATTATTTATAAATGGTTTCAAGAGTTAACATGAATTTTCTTTTTTGTTTATTGCAATTAACAGGAACAAGATTGTAAAAATCACATTTATTACCCTAAAATTATACTTATAATAAGAATCAAATTTGTTGTCAAAATAAACTTATAAATAAGACCGGAGTGATATTTAACCATAGTTAACTTTCATTACATTTTGTATAGAGGTTTCACTTTTCACTATCTATTATTTTAATGTATTTTTAGAAATATGTGCATTTTTTTAATCTCCCCTTCTTTCACAAGTATCCTTTTGCATTGTGGGTCCCACTTTTTTCCCTCTCCTTAGGAGTGTAAACAAGCTAGGTTATAATAGTTTCACCTTTAACAGTTCAGACTTGTTTTGCAATAAGGTGGCTTCTATGGCCTAATATATGCCTTTTTTTTCTGCTTAAGTTTGGTCTAGCTTGCTTGTGGCCTATTAAAGAGACATATTTTTAAAAACTTTTAAATAAGCTAACAAGCCATAGGTTTCATCACAAAACATGCCTACTTCAAACAAGTTGAAAACAAACTTGCTTTAAATAGGCTGAAAACAAGCCAAATGACATAAATTAAAACTAATGATCTAAAATATATCATAAAATATGAAACCAAATACAACTACATAACAATTTTCATTCCAAGTTCACCAATTTAAACTGAATCAATGCAAAACCACCAGACCTTTATATTAAATCTTCAATATGATTTCTTTTTTTATGTTGAAGACCTTAACAAAAATTAATCAAATGTATAGTAGGCATGGAAAAATTCAAATAAGCAATTAGTCCAACATAAGCAATCACTTAGGCCATGTTTGGTTTGAGGGAGGGAAAGGGGGAGGGAAGAATCCCTAGGGAATATATTGACCAAATGCTACTAATAAAAGGAGTATTCCTTTTTGTTGAGAATATATTTTTGAAATATTGAAAATTTTCCATGGGTAATTTAGTAAAGATGAGAGAGAAAATTTATCTCTCCTCCTTCCCTCCTATTCCCTCCCTTCAAACCAAACACACTTTTAATGTTTAGCAGCAGGGAAGAGTTCAAGTAGTTAGGAAAAATATGAAAGGAAGGGCAAGAGAAACAGAGGTGCAAAGACAGAGATGCCCCTTCAATACATAAATTGAGCAGGCAAGTTTTCTTTTATGAAACAAAGGTGCATGGAAACCAAGGTACATTACTATTACTAGATTTTGGATTGACTCGATCTTACAGTGAGGAAACTTATGTTTTTTCTAAGGGTGAAGGTGCAAAAATACACATAAGTTTTTTCTCAGGAGCAAAAATATACATGTGGTTACCATTTTGGTACAAAAGTCACATCCCTCCATTAAGTCACTGTTCACCGCCGTTATGTTACTGTTCACCTAATCTCTTTCTCCCTCATCATGGTGAACAGTGACTTAAAGGTGAGATGTGACTTTTGCACTAAAATGGTAATCACATATGTATTTTTGTTCCTAAAAAAAGCATATGTGTGTTTTTGCTTCTGGGAAAAAAGTTCATGTGTATTTTTGCACTTTAACCCTTTTTTTAATTGTTTGACATTAGTCCATCAGTAAGTTAGTATAATACTTTCAATTGTTGCATATGAAATTTCAGAACAGATCATCATTGGAGCATTAGTCCAGGCTCATGCATATCACTGAAAATCCACATAAGCTGTTGCATCTAACATTTTATCTTAGTCGTATAAATGATATAAACTACAAAGCTATGAAGATTGTTTAGTGCAAACAACAGTCCTACCTATATTGATGCCTACAAAATCAATTTGTGAATCATAAGACCGTTCAAAATAAATTATGGAATTTTAAAAAAAGAAGAAAATAACTTTTCACTAAGCAAACTGAAATTTTAAGATGTACGCATCAACAAACAGGAAGGCAGATTCACTATAAAGACACTCGTATCCAGCATTATTGAAGTTTCATGCTTTTATAGTCGCAAATATCCCAACAACAAACAAAAGGAAAGAGAAACAGTTGTTGAATCATAAGATGCTCGTTGCATACTAGTGCATATAAGCAAGGAAATGGGATATGGAAAAAATAGAGTCAAAGAAAAGGGTTAGGGTTACAATGGAGGAAGATGGAGAAAGAGAGAAGATAAAAAGCAAACATGGTGAGGGTTACCAAATGTGGTGAGCATGGATCGAACATGCAAGATGTGACCTTCAGATCTGAAGATTTTAAGGAGGGTTTCAAGACTGTTGGACCGTCGACTGTCAGTGAGAGGAGCATGTAGTTGAACATTGAACGAAGCAATGAAGGTTAGGTTTATTTTCAAACTCTCAAGGGAAAGTACATGGAATAATTACAATTTTATCCTTATAACAGGTCAGCCTGATAGGCCTAGGAGACTTATTGGTAGGCCAAGGTCTGACCTATAAAGAAAAATAAGCCTTAATCTGATCTTTTAAACTGACAGGTCAGGCCTGACTATGTTTTGAACAGGTCATCTCGCTTGGTCTATTTCTACCCTTACTTCTCCCCCTCCTCCTCCACAATTATCTTGGGAAATTTTCATTAAGTCTCCATAGAGTAGACTTAATTTCAATCAACACTTGAAAGATTCTGAAACTTCGCTGCACCTCCTTGGTTAATATGAAAATTAAGCTTTGTGGGCAAAAGGATAATAATACCCTTGCTTTATTTTTAGGCTTAAGGTGCAAAAATGCACATGTACTTTATCTCGAGGAGCGTCCAACTCCAAATGCTTTTTTTAGGTGTAAAAGTGCACCTGTGGTTACAACTTTTGTGCAAAAATATCAGTTGACTGTTAAGTTTGACTTTTTTTGCTAACTGGGTGATGACGTGACATTTTTGCACATGTATTGGGCACTCTTTTTGCCAAAACACATATGTATTTTTGCACCTTTGAAATGTCACGTCATCATCAAGTCAGCAAAGAAAAGTCAAACTTAACAGTCAAATGATATTTTTGCACATAATTTGTAATCACATGTATACTTTTGCACCTAAAAAAACACTTGGTATTTGGCGCTTTTAGGGTAAAGTACATGTGCATTTTTACACTTTAACCCATATTTTTAAATAATCATTTAAATGAAAAACAATCATATGGGCCCCAACCAACAAAAAGTGACGGACATCCATCAATCTTAACAATGGTGCAATTTTTTACTCCATTTTCAAAAGTTCAAAAACACTTTTAAATGTGCCTTTTTGGAGAAAAGTATATAGGCATGTTTGCATCTTTATCTTTCTAAGGATATAAAAAAAATAATAGAGAGTGAGAAAACTGATGGAGCCCACATCACAAAAAGTGACGGAAGTTAACCAAAGTTAACAGCGTTGCCATATACACTACCTTAAAAAAATGTTTATATGTATACTTTTAGACCCAACAAAAAATAATTATGTTGGGTGCTAATACAAAAAGGTTCATTGCTAAATTTACATCTTTGCTTCAAAATCAAAAGTAGGTATTAAAATATGACTACTTTCAATTATATATATAACATCCTAGAATCATAAAAACCTTCTCTTATTAAGATATGAAAATGGCCTATTTATGAAGGGGGAAAAGAAAGAAAATGGCGTGTTTATAGAAAGTGGCTTGGAATTGTATTAGACTATTAGTTGTAGTGTATCACCTAAGAGGGGTGGATTATAAAAATTAAAACAATCTTACCAAATAATTAAATCAATAAGGAAGGGTTGGAAAGATTTCTCCGAAGTGCAAACAAATATTTATATTAGTTCAACCTTAATATCTTGATCTATGTCAAGCCCTCAGAACATCTATAAGATTTTCACTATCTTTCAATGATTATACAAGCTCAAAGTAATCTTTACCAGGACTCACCCCCTTACAAATGTAAACGGACAACAACACTCAAGGTTATGCTACTTTAAAATTTTACAACAATCAATTCACTGATAAAGACTCTTTCACATAATAAATATATGAATATTGAAGAATATGAATATTATAAGATATTTCAAACAGTATTAATGAGCAATAACTATGTAATAAATTTTATCATAGTTGGTTGTTAGCTCCAAATTGAATGCTTTTGTATTTATATATGAACTCCATTAATGACCATTGAAGCTTTCCATTGAGTGTGTTCAACATATCTATTAGACTGGAGAAGCTTTATGTTAGATACAAATCGGAGTCATTGAAAGATTTGAGGATATGTTGCTTTCATATTGTTGTTTCAGATCTTTATACGACATGCCTTTAGTCTGTGTAATTGACTAAGGTTGAGTCGCTTTCTCTTTCGCTAGAATGAGTGACTCAAAGTATGATCATTTGACTTGCTCTAATTAGTTTCCGTGTGCGTGTTCTGTTTTCTACCACAACATTTAATGGTCTGATACAAATCTTACTTTTTGAGGATTTTTATGTAATCCTTAAACTAATCATCTAAAACTCATTAATAAACATGTTTAAAAGCATTGAGAATAATAATGAATAGTGATCCTAAGTTGTAAAATGATAATCAGTGAATTTGAATTTACCAAGACGAAGGTTTAATGCAAAACAATTGACACTTGGGTGTCATTCAACCCACACTCGAGTGTCATACTCAAGTGTTGTTCTTTACTAGAGAGTTGATGAATTTCCTTTTTGGAAGAATGTTGTTCAAAACGTAGCTCAATTAAAAACATGTTTTCTTCCAAACACTTGAGTGTGTCATTTTAATCACACTCGAGTGTTGTTTCTCCATATTCAAGTGTTGATACCTTGTGTGTGTGGTATATGTTCAAAAGATAGAGTTTATAGGAAATACATTTATTTTTATCAAACACTCGAGTGTCATTGGATAACACTTCAAGTATGCCACAAAGTTCTAGTTCAACATTGTGTGTTATGCATTGACCTTGTATTTACTTACCTTGGCACTCGAGTGTCAAAGTCTATACTTGAGTGTCAACCTCGTTGTTCCCAGAATGAGTACGAGTGTCAGTCATTGTTTTGCAAGTGTTGGGGCAACACTTGAGTGTTTACTTAAACACTCGAGTGTCTAACACAATACTTCCATAATAAAAGCAAGTGTCAGGCACTTTTCCTGCGAGTATCAAGCCGACACTCGAGTGTTCAGTGTAACAATCGAGTGTGCCTCTACCAGAACATTTTGAAACTACTTTCTGATTCAAGTTTGAGTTTCAATAACAATTGTACACTTGAGTGTTACTTAATACACAATCAAGTGACTCGAATCATCAAACATGCTTTCTTTGCTAGTGTTTGTTATCATCAAAACTTATAATCCGAAAACTAACAAATTGCTCCCGAGTTAATTTCATTAGCATTATTAATGAAGGAAACTTTCTCCGAGTTAATTTCATCAGGCAGGGTTTATGAAAATGACCATTTTTATTGTAATGAAGAGCTTGTTTATCTCAACATCCTATTATTAGTTTGAGATATGATACTCTTCTCAATCCTTGTATAAGATATATTTATTTGATTTGATTAGATTAAAGAAATTAGTTAAGTTGTTCAATATAAAATTTATTTTCTAAAATATCCAATTTATCTTCCTTAATGTTCTATATTTTTTTTAACCTGATTATTATTGAGAGAATATAAATAGGGGTAAATTATAAAAAAATTGATAAATATGATAAATATATCTTACATTTAGTATCAAGATCATCTCGTAAATTAACTTCTACATTAAGAACCAGAGGGAGTATGTAATATCGATCGGTTAGTTAGTTAAGATCAGAATTATTAGAAGGTTAATCATTTTGTGACTATATATACATAAAGAGGGTCTTAATTCATGATTAGGTGTGAAGAGGAATTATTATGGAATATTATTCCCTCCTCTTGTCACCCCACCGTACCCGTAGGTTTAGGAGTTTGCTCATCACCCAGCTTGTTGCTCTTTCATGATTAATAATTATGTATCTAATTTAATTTCTTCATTTTATTCTTGTTATTATATTCCTATGAATATATTGATACTCTCTCTCTCATGGTTAGAAGGATCTGCTTTTGGCATATGCTTTCTGCAATCTGCACTCTCAAATTCATAATAAAGATGGGTCCTCCTCATGCAGTAATATAATGTTACGTCCACACAATTTGTAAATGTTTGATGTGTATACCTCACAATATTATCCGTTATTCCAAATCCCCCCCCCCCCCCAAAAAAAACCCCACTTCACATTATTCAAAAAAACATGTCTTGCTTTAAATTTGATTAGTCATCATAAAACATAATTAGTCAGAGTAAAATGAAAAATGGATATATATGAAGTGGAAAAATTATAAATTTGATCCACATTTATATCATTTTCTAATGTTTAAGAATAACCTAATGCTAGTAATTTAATTTATGATATGCATACATATATGAAGTATATATGACAGCAGTACCAAACCTAATGAATAGTTATTACCCCTCCAGCCTTAAATATAAAACATAATTTATAACACAAATTATATTATAAAGTATGTCTTTTATTTAGAATCAGAGGTCGTAATAATTTCTCATAACAACATAGACAACAAGATATTTGAATATACCAAGATTTTCATATATGACCGAGCTGAGAGAAAGCATGTAAAAGCACATAAAATTAAGATTTATTTTTCAGTAATAGTAGCTTTATCTATGGCCAAAAGGCCGAAAAGATATGTATAATATTGTATATGTTGATTTTGAAAATAGCATTTCTGGGGTCTGCAACAGATGCACTTGTCCCTGGAACAGTAAAGAGAAAGGAGGGGGAGGATGCACCCCACACTAATAATGCAAGAGTCTCTGTGATGACTATCACAAAATTAAAAAATTAAATGCTCCTTCCTCTCTGTTTCTTTTTTCCTTGTTTTAATTATTTATCAATATGATTATGATGTTGACATTCTTCATCAAACACCTAAGTGTTCCTTCCCTGCTTATTTCATTTCTAAAGTATTTAGTATGCATGGTAATTTTTTTAGTGTATTTATCATGTTAAAGTATTTTTTATGCAATTGTACACATAACAATTTAAATAATTTAGGGTGTTAAATACATATCAGAAAAATATACTTCAATGCAGCGGGTTTGATGCATAAAAAAATAATTCAAGATTATAGATGTACTTAAAAAATACTTTATGATGATAGATATAGTTGAAAAAGTACTTAGGTACCATTTTTCCTTTTTTTTAAAAAATACTTTTAAGGTTTCGATGCACTTTAATCCAAATATTGATTGCACTAAACTGGGTTGGTCAAAAAATTCCAAAACCATAAATCACATAAGATAATAAAAAATTGCTTCCACAATATTATTTATAAAAGTATGACATTTATACTGTTTGATTAGTCTATACTACATTATTTATATGCTTTCAAGTAGTACAGTTGATGTTGATCGAAAAAAAAATACTAGTGCAGTTGATCTGGCGAAAATATCCATGATATAATTCTTATTTTTCCCCTTCAATAATTGAACAGTATAGTACATTTGAGACAGATCAGGCTTTGATTTCTCTACATCACTGGCACTCACCATCCCCCCCCCCCCCAAAAAAAAAATGTATATGAATCTTAATATGAATCTATCATTAATATTAACATAAGATATAACACAGGAACCTATTAAAGAAATAAAATATCTAATCGTTTTCTTGTATAACTTTCTTAATCTGTCAAAATAAAAACTGTCAAGTGTCAACCACAAAGATGCCATTGTTTTTTAGTATATAAATAGAAAAGGTATGTGTGTTATAAAATTAATGAAAAATTAAGAAAGGTCATGATCAAACTCAATTCAAATAATTAATATGGGTCATTCTTTGAAGAGTGTGTTCATTTGGAATAGCAATTGGAGTCCTCAAAAGTAATTTTTTAATCAAAATTTAAGATATATAGGGTAATTATATGAGAAAAGTTTTGTCACTTTTGAAAAGTCCAATCAATATATATACTCCTTTTCCAAATGTAGTTTTTTTTTTCTATTTTATCTCTTATATTTATTATTTTTTAAATTAATTTACTTAACTTATAATTAAATTGATAGATAATCAAATATTATATAGAATATTTTAGAGAGATAATCTTACATATATCATATGTAAGTAATTTATTTAGTTTACTTAATCACTTCAAATTAGATAAATAGATATTATATCAAGGATTATAATAGTATTATAAAAAGATGGAATAGTGCGTGTGGGGCATGTTGGAATTGTGTGTGAGCTAGACAAGTTGGTGCCTTGGTGGACAATTATTGAAGAATATATAATAATGGAAAGGCATCGGTGTTAATGTAAAATTAATAATTGAAACCCTAAGCAGTAGTACTCATAAAAACCACTGTTTCATTTATTTCCTATCTAGCTAATTAACTACCTGTTTTTTTCACTACAATAATTATCAAGAAATAAAAATGTAATATATGAATTATATTATTTTATACCTTATAATAATGTAGCTTAATTTGCAAGCATTTTTGTAATATTAAACAGTAAGTCATGCATTTATATATTAATTAGATGTTCTCACAATGATGTTATGTGTCTGTGTGTAAATGTGTAATGACCTCTTAAATCCACTCTTGTTATTTTAGTTCACCCCTTAAAAATTACTAGTCATTCAATTTAATTTACAGCAAATCATATTATTGATAAATCATAAACAGTGTAAAATTTTTTAAGATGTTCAACGTGCGTAATAAGGCCACTTGTAAGTTGTACCATCCATAGAAAATTGAAATATCCATAAATAACGAAAAGTATGAATTATTTTGAAGATTCCTGGTAAAACATTCTATTCCGAAAATAATTGAGCTTTTGACCCAGAAAAAATAATAATAATTGAGCTGCAAAAATAATAGTACAAGTTTGGGTGACAAGATCAACAGTGCATGGGGTTGCATGACAACCCCACCGTCGTGGGAAAATAGTAACCAGGTCGGTCACGTACTTCTCCCATGTTAGATGTAGAAATTCGATAATCAATTTGCTGGTGTAAAAAATTAGTTAAGTTAATTACATTATTAGTAAAACAAGTGTGTGTTTTTGGTTTATTAGCTATTTCTTTGTATCATTTGTATTGGATAATATTTTCCTGATAGAAAATCCCTTAACATATGGAATTGATATGGAGAGTTTGAGAAAAAAAAAATTAATTGGGAGATAAGGTGAATTAAAGTATTACATTTATGATTAAAACAAACCTTTTTAGTAACTCTACCATTTAGGATTATAGGGGTAATTAATTAGTAGCACCTTTTTGTTTCATTCCTAGTACAAAATAAAAGAACAATTATAATGATGATATGAATATAATATTTGTTGATGTCCATATCTCCTATTATTTTCTATTTTTCATAGTTTTCTATTCTCACCCATTAATTCCTATGTTATAGAATCACATTAATTATAGATTAAGTTATACCTATAAATAGAAGTCATATGTTATGTATTTTATACATCATTAAATAATGAATGAGAATTACTCTTTTTTTCTCTCTACTTATTCTTCCTTTTTCTTGTCATCTCTCTCTTTATTTTATAGCAAATGGAAAAAAAGAAATTAAAAAAATAAAAATTTTAGAAATATATATCTTTTTGAATTTTAGAAAATAAATAAAAATAAATAGGCATTTTTTTTTTTTTTGCCAGCAAGAGGCATTTATTATTAAAGATAGAAATAGAAATACAGAATAAATGTCACATGTCAAGAATTTTATTAATTTTTTTGTTTCGCATGTATGTAGCCGACCAGACGTGACGAGGTAACAGCCAACGTTGTTTTTTTTTTTGGTCAAAACATCCAACGTTGTTTTTTTTTTTTTGGTATAACATCCAACGTTGTTAAGAACACTGAATTGTGCCTTTTTGTTTGGGGCACTGGGAGCTTTTTTGACTCTCAAATCTCAATCTCTTACCAAAATGCAAACCTTAAATTAAAAGAGGTTTCGATATTTTTGGTCACACCATTCTGCCTCAGACATTTGTAAAAATATTTCGTGTTTCATTTTATCCCCCCATATATAACTGTGTCCTATATATTTAAAGCATATTGTACGTAATTTTTCTTCAATTGTGTGACTACATAATTCATTTTTTAACAAAGAAAAACAAAAAAAAAACAAGAAGAAAGACATTGCTTTGGTATAGCTCTATTGACCAATTGTATTATAACAATTTATTTATTTTACGTAAACATGCATATTATGATGGTTTTTTATTATAATAAATTCTTTTATTTTAGTAAAGATATATATTGTAAACTAGTGGCTGCGTTATCTTATTATGGGAGAACGTGGTTTTAATGTTTAATATACATAAATTCATACAAGGAAAATCTTGAGCGCGATGTTGAAGCATTAAATACGTTATTTGTAGCTATAAAAAAACGTTATTTGTTTCCCACAGTTGCAATTTCGACTTATAAAATATAATAATAAAAAACCTCTAAATATTTTGTTGTTTTTGGTTTCTTATATATTTTGTTTGTATTATTATAGTTATCTGGGTTTGGTTTTTTGGTCGAGGGAAAAAACAAAAAACGTTTAGCATGTCTGAATCAGTGAAATGTAGTCAAAGAATTTGAGCAGTCAATATTCTTATCTTTTTATTTTCTATATCTTGGTTTTTATTTTCCCAGATTTTGAATATTGTAGTTTATTAAAAAAAATAGTTTCTAATTTGAGGTGAACATACACACCAACGAGGCAACAATTTAATTGTCATTTATAAATACATAATCATATTGTGTATAGGTTTAGTATAATTAAATTTCGGTATAATTAATCAACTATGTGACCTTTTTTGGCCAGAAATTAACTATGTGAGTTTCATTCAAATGATTGATATGATAAAAATAAAAGATAAAAGTTCAGAATTCGTGTATATTAATAATATCGGGGTAAAATTGTGATGTTATTAATTTTTATGAAAAAAATAATGCGATTTAAATTTTTTTTTTCAAATTCTGTTAAAATATGTTGAACAAACAAGTAATTTTTTAAAATGGTAGAATGATGAAAAGTGCCCATAATTTTTTTTAGCAAAAGAAAAGTCGCCATAGTTAATATAAGAAAAAATGAATTGAACCGTACATACCTTTTTTTTTTTAACCTGAAAAGTGTACATACATATTAATGGAAAACACTTGATAATTTTTTTTGTTACACTCATTATGTTGAGTTCTTTAATCAAACAAGGCTATTTGTTCATTTTTTTTTGTGAATTTATAATTAAATGATAGTAATACTAATATTTTAAAAATGGGACATATAGCCATATACGATCAAAGAAATTATAATATAATGAATATAAAAAAAATTACCTAAGTATTGTTCCGTGTTACTTCTCCGGTCCCTCTACTTACATGTAGAAAAGGAGAATTTTTTGGGTCTTTTTTATAAGGATCATCATTGTTAAATTTTTCATATGAATATATAATTTTATTCTTTATTTATTATTACATTGATTTTATATATTCTCAAGCAGTATAATGTATATTAGATGGGAATAATTTAGAAAGTTGTTAGATTTTGTAGTAAAATTATGTTAAGATTTTATGGAAATGTTATGTAAGTTTTTCTTCGTTTATGATAAATATATTGAAATTGATTTGTAAATTGGATGAATTTGAGCTATAATTTTGTTTCCTTTTGTCATTAAATTCAAGATCCATCGGGTTTAGTTTTTCTCATCATTATTTTTTAATTATCCCTCATAATCTTTAAATATTATTAATTTGTTCAATTAATCTAAAAAGTCAAATTATTATTATAATTTTTCTCTCATCTTCTTAATCAACGACATAAATAAGACTAATCAAGGATATGGAGAAAAAAGATGATGAGAAAATCCTAGTCCTGAATCCATCACACCATCAGTCACACAGTAATATCTGGTTTTAAGATATAAAGCGCATTAATTCCCGACCAACTTGTTCTTATGTACCCATCCAACTAATAAGCGCTGGCTCCTCCATTCTCCTTTTTTTCTACAGACACAGGGAGAGAGAGAGAGGGATTCAATGGTGGTGGCATCAGCAAACCCACTTGTTGGTGACGGCGGCGAGAGGGTGGGGGGTTTAGAGCTCCCGAGGGTGGACCTGTCGGGGGAGAGGTGGGCGGTGTCGGAGCAGATAGTGAAAGCGAGCCAAGAGTACGGCTTCTTCAAGGTGGTGAAGCATGGAGTGCCGGAAGACATCATAGCCACCATGGAAGAAGAAGCCGCCACCTTCTTCGCCAAACCGGTGGCTCTGAAGAATGCCGCCGCCGGCTACGGCTCCAACACCATCGGCTTATGTGGTGACGTCGGCCGCCTCGACTACCTTCTCCTCAACGCTTCTCCTTCTTCCTCATCTATCTCCCAACTAAACCCTTCCAACTTCAGGTTCGTTCTTCTTATTTACTTAATCCATATATACTCCCCCCCCCTCTTCCCTCTATATATAAAATTCATTTTACTTTCTCATTTATTGCATGCTTAGCTTGATTTATATATATATTATGCTTTTATTGCGAAAAGATTCCCATAGTTTTGAAAGTGATCTCAGAGCATTCTACCAGAAACTCATGGGCTAGTTTAGTTTTGTGTTTCTATATGTTCGACAAACTCACATATATATGTAAATATATATAAACTCCAAGAAGTCATATTTCTCTGTGTTTTTAGCTGATTAACTCCAATCAATAGCAACGTTATATATCATACGGTAACGGAAATGAAGTGAGATTAAGTTTCGTGCCCTTAATTTTTTTTAAATGCATTTTTCTTAGCCATTGCTCTTTAATATAAAACATAATTAAATAATTTAAGTATATTAAGGATGTTAGTTAAATATTTACTTAATCGATAATATATTTTTCCCTTAATATAAGATCTCAATGTATATTATATTATAGACTAGTTCTTATATGAAGGATCATAGGTATTAATATATTTTTCCTAAAAAAATCTATTTATATTCATCAATCCTCTCATTTCTTCTTTTATTTGATTGAGAATATCAATAGTGCTAATTAGAGGGAGGGGGGGGGGGGATACACATGTGAAATAAGTCTTATATTAGGATCAACAACAACTCCCCAATTACATCTTACCACTGTTTGCTAATTATATTGAGATTTTGCTTATGTGCTGCTGGGATGTTTTGGGACGTCAAGTTTCTCTATCCATATTTTTTAAAATGCTTGTCCCTGCCAAACATTATTCACATATTTATTTTTTTTGAAATATTCTAATTATAATATGTAATAATCTAAGTTCATTTGCATGACAAGAAATTCTCAAAATAATTATGAAGTATATATTTCTCTATATTTATTTAATCACGCTCGATGGCCACTTTACATCAAGATCATAATTAAGGACCAATAAATAGAAAGAACAACATCTTATTATTTTTTTTGTTCAAAATATTTTATGATTAATAATATAATACATTAGATATGTTTAGATATTGGGTGCGCGTGAAATTTGAAATAAGATTTGTCTTCTATGATACGATTACATTAAACAAACAGTCAATTGTTGATTTATAAACAATAATTAAAATATAAGAATCGATTCAAATTATTTAACATTAATAATACAGTATTATATGCCATAAAAAGAATTCTGATGGCATATATTGGGGACCATAGACGAAGGAAAATGTACTAAGAGGTAGGATAGTATTTGTCAGAGACATGTTACCTCCTTTTACTCTTTTCTTTGATTGACATGTCTGTCAATATCAGTCCTCCTTAAAATCCACACCCTAGTCATCCATTATTTTAGTTTATTTATATTCTCCTCAAAATATAACACTTTATTTTTAAAAATCCCCATTTATTATAATTAATCATTATTATTATAATATATTTTCAATTAGCTTTTATTACGATATAATTTCTTAATGATGAAATCTCATGCAATCAAATTTTTCAAGTACATTAGTATGACAAATTCATTTAAATTAGAATAAATTCCAGAAATTAAAAAAAAGAGAATAAAATATGAGAGATGATAGGCTTTTTTCCCAAAGTACCTTTTTTTAAGAAACTATATACCAAAATGCCCCGACTTTGAAACTATTTCCCATTGTGCCCCACTCTGGAAACATATTCCCTCTTTATCCCTATTTAGTAGACTAAAACAGGGCTTTAGTCGACTAAATGTCGAGCCTCTTTTTTTTTTTTTTTGAATTTTGTCAACATTTAGTCAACTAAAGCTTGAGATTTAGTTGCCTAAATGTCGACAGTGAGCTTTTTTAATCTATCACAACCAATTTTCTTTTATTCTTTAATCCCTTTTCTCAATATTATCTTTTTTATTTATCTTCTTTATTTTGTATTATGAGTTAGATAATATAGGAATTAGTTAGTTAGTTTGGATCCTATTATTTAGGAACAATTTAATTCAAATCCTATCTTTCTCATTTTCCCGATATTATATTAGAAGAATAACTTCTTATATATTTATTTAGTTATACCGATATATAGGTAATTTATCCCTACAATCTCTCAATATCTTTTTTGTTCGTATATTTAAATTTGAATGCACTAATTTGTTAAATTTTGGGAAAAAAGCTGGGATTGTTATCTTCAACACAAAATGTAAAATAAATAAATAAATAAACAATTACTAGTTTTTTGTATTTTGTGTTGAAGATAACAATCTCAGCTTTTTCCCAAAGTTTAACAAATTAGTGCATTCAAATTTAAATATACGAACAAAAAAGATATTGAGAGATTGTAGGGATAAATTACCTATATATCAGTATAACTAAATAAATATATAAGAAGTTATTCTTCTAATATAATATCGGGAAAATGAGAAAGATAGGATTTGAATTAAATTGTTCCTAAATAATAGGATCTAAACTAACTAACTAATTCCTATATTATTTAACTCATAATACAAAATAAAGAAGATAAATAAAAAGATAATATTGAGAAAAGGGATTAAAGAATAAAGGAAAATTGATTGTGATATATTAAAAAAGCACACTGTCGACATTTAGTCGACTAAATCCTGGGATTTAGTCGACTAAATGTCGGGGGAATTTAAAAAAATTTGAACCCCACGACATTTAGTCGACTAAATCCCAGGATTTAGTCGACTAAATGTTGACAAAATTTAAAAAAAAAAAGGTTCGACATTTAGTCAACTAAAACCTATTTTAGTCGACTAAATGGGGGCAAAGAGAGAATATATTTCTAGAGAGGGGCACAATAAGAAATAGTTTTAAAGTCGGGGTATTTTGATAAATAATTTTCTAAAAATAAGCACTTTAGTAAAAAAAAACCGAGGTGATAAAGCATAGGAGAAGCCTCTCAAGTACCAAGATGAATTGAATAAGCAGAGAAAGACACGTCATGGATATATTAAGAAGGTCCAATCAAATCAAACATGAAAATACAAAAGTTAATAAATCATTGTTACTAGTATAATATTATTTTCTTCAGATTGTTATTACTGGCAGCCTTAACTTCTAGCTTCTTTCACGTGTAACTTTGATACGCAATAATTATTGAGAAAATTGATTTTAGGGCCCAAGCTAGTAAAATAATTACAAAAAAGGCCTAAAAAACATTTACATGTTAGGGCCTTTTCTGACATTTTTTTCAAAAAAAAGTGTATGGATATAGTTGCTAATTGTTACTGATGTAGTTGTTAATTGCTACAGATGTAGTTGTTAAAATATAGTTGTTAATTAGACTAATTTAGTTGTTAACGGGGACTGATATAGTTGTTAAACGCTACTAATATAGTTGCTAACGCTTTTTGAAAAAATGCTAGATGTTTCTTGGGCTTTTTTTGTAATTATTTTACTAGCTTGGGCCCTGAAATCAATTTTCCCATAATTATTTGCAAAGTACTAAACCATAAAATGAGAATGAAACTCAATTTCCTGAAAATATTTCTGTACACCACGTGATCATCAGGAAGCTTAAATAATGTGATATCAAATAAAAAACCATTCTCAGTACTTCAATTTGAGTATCTCTTCTGAGCAAAAAAAATTTGAGTATCTCTGAAATTAAAATCTATCTATTATGATGTTGGATTCTAATGAGTTGTAGCCTAATGGCATTAATTTTTAGATTTGATCCCGTCTACAACCTCGAATTATTAGTATTTCCATCTTTAATTAAAAAAGGGTTAATAAAATCTTTGATTACTCAAGTTTATTCTCATTTAGATTTTGATTTCTCAGATTTCAAACTAAAGATTTTGATTATTTAAGACATCAAATGGTTCAAGTTGTTATTTATTATAATGATGAATGTTTTAATCAAGGAGAATGAAGTATGAGACTAAAACCTTTAATCTGAAACTAAAATGAGAGAGGGCCACAAAAATTGTATTAACCGTGAAAAAAAAAAAGCCAGAGTACAAATAAATACATAAAGAAAATCTGAAGAAACAGAGTACTAATAAACAAATAAATAAAGGGAATCAAAGTGGGGGTGGGGTATTTTTTGAAGGTTGGAATGAGTATGTACATGTATGTTGATGACAGGCACAGCGTGAGTGAATACGTAGTGGCAGTGAGGGGGCTTGCATGTGAGATATTGGAGCTAATGGCAGAGGGCCTGGGGGTCCCTAATACACAGGCTTTCAGCAACTTCCTCAGGCACCATGACAGTGACTCTCTCCTCAGGCTCAATCACTACCCTCCTCTCCTTCTCAATAATGACATCATCAATGTCGCCTTTGGCGAGCATTCTGACCCTCAGATCTTGAGCCTCCTCAGATCCAACGATGTTCCTGGCCTCCAGATCTCCCTCCCCAATGGCCTCTGGTTCCCTGTCTTCCCTGACCCCTCTGCCTTCTTTGTTAATGTTGGTGATGCTTTACAGGTATCCATCTCTCTATCTATTTCTACCTCATTTCTCATCTCTATTCATATCTCTACCACTGATTTTGTCCGTACATAGCAACCTACAGAACTCTACAAGGTTTTTTTTCCCTATTATGTCACTATGGGTCCCCCCTAAGGCCCAAATAGAGTAAGAATAGTTGGCAGCCAGACAAGTGAAATGAGGTGGCAATCCAATCACTGCCTACCAGTTTGATGCCTTCTGATGAGTTCAACTTTACTGTGTAGGTCCACACACCAGTTCAGATTCCAGAACCAGTCACATCAATGCATATCAGTCACCAAACTGAATACAATAGTGTTTTACTTTAAGTACATGGAGATTGGATTTTGCTTAAACAGTGTAGTTTGCTCAAGAAAGCTGAATTAAAAACATTGTGTTAGCTAGTAGTGACGGTATAGGCTTTTCTGAGATGGACCACTATTATTAATGGGACTGATGTGCGGTATTTTTTCATGTGAAGGTGATGACAAATGGCAGATTTGTAAGTGTAAGGCATAGGGTTATGACAAACTCACACAAGTCCAGAATGTCAATGGCATTTTTTGGGGCTCCACCTCTAAATGCCTGCATAGCTGCTTTGCCGGAGATGGTTACTGCCCAGAGGCCATTGCTTTACAGACCTTTCACCTGGGCTGAATACAAGCAAGCTGCTTACTCTCTCAGGCTTGGTGATCACAGAATTCACCAATTCAGGATGTGCACACAAGTAGACCAACAATAGGCTATTCCTCTAGACCAACACCACAATCAATGTGAGACTTGCTTCCTGCGAATGTTTTTGAGATTAAGTCAGCCCCAGAAAAAGAAAAAAGGGAAAAAATGTTGGGCCTAGTAGGAGATAACTTGATAAAAAAGGGCGGGAGGGGATAGTTAGTGTTTGTGATACCAACTGACGACGTTAGCACTTTTGTTAGCTCACTCATCAATGAGAATTTCTTTAGTTGTTTCAAGTTTTGTATCTACTTCCAGGATTTACAAGGCCAATAGAACAATCACAGAAAGTAAAAGAAAACAAAGAGGGACTCATTTCGGTTTTAAATATTAAATAAAGTTGACTTTTAAAAAAAAAAGTTAAGAAAACTAATTAAATTATTTTAAAATTATTTATATTTGTCATTTTTTCTTCAAATTATTTTATTTAACTTATAAACTAATATATAATATAAGGATGCACAACAACTTTTTTAATCTCTCTAAAAAAAAAGTCTACTATATCTTACATTTAGGACAGAAGGGAGTATTATTCATCAAACTTGAAAGAACTAGCGGGGTTATTGTTTATATCAGGCCAACTGAAGAAACACACTGAACTGAAAACATGATATTACCAACCCACCATGCAATTGCTGCTGGCTATTCGAGAACTGAACGGTCAATAATAAAATAACATGCAGACATGTCATATAACTTTAAGTAAAAATGCACCTCATTTATACGGCTTTTAACAATTGACTGAATTTATATATTTTCTTATTAGTTGGTTTTTTAAGCTTTTCTGATAGTACAAAAACAGTTATACAATGTGTAACACCCCGCTGTTCTATGCCCAGAACAGGGTAGCGTTTTCTAAATTTGACATAAAATACCCATCTTTGCAATAATAGTGAACAACAATCATACACACTTATATCAAGTCCACTTCACACAACCATATATGTATCTAAATATTTATACACCCCAGTAGCCACATACGGCTATTTTAAATTGTTATCTTAATCCAAACAAGTCATAGGAAATATAAATAGAAGGTGAAATAAAAGAAAGTAAGCTGTCCTATCAGCTTCACCATCTTCTTCAACTCACACAGTATCTACCCTTTTTCCGTTTGCACCTTGATTATTAGTTTGCCCAGGTCCTGATTTGATGGAATGTCCTGAGATTCAAATAAATGAATCCCAGAGTAACATATTAATCTCAATTTCTAGTATAATCAATACATGTAAATCAACCAAAACAGAGTAGTCCACATAGCATATAAAGCAAACAGATTTCATATAACAAGTATTACATTTCATATGCAGCACGTAATACAAGTAATCTTTAAAAGATTTCAAAATACTTTAGCGCTAGAAAGTTCAATTCTTTTGATAAAATAATTAACAAAAATTACTGAACGCACTAGGCTCTGCCTAACCACCGCGAAGTTAGCCCCATGGTTGGCCCTTCCGCTCAATCGAGCCACGAGTGGTGCTGGCCCCATATAGGCGGAACATACAAGTAATGGTATACATAAACATATATTGGTATACAAAGAACGTGAGATTAGAGTTACTACCTATTGATCCTACCGACAGAAACACCTTTCGTAAATTTCTTTCAAACTTGCTTGTCCTTCAAGCTTGGGCAAATATTACTTCCTATAATTAACATTTATATGAAGAATAGGTTATTAATTAATTTAGTCTTAATAATATAATTAGGATTTAGTCCTTAAGACCTTCTCCAAAATACTTGTCTTTTAGTATCCTTATGACTTACAGATAATTACTTATTGGGGCTTATTTATTTAGATACAATATTGTAAGGAATAAATATCATCTCAATCACTTAACCTTTCATTTTATCCAAAGATACCTTTTTCTTTGAAGTTAAACATAATTAACAACTTAGGTGACCCTTTTAAGACTTATCAGAAATTGACATTTAATTTTCCACGGATATTTAGAAAATTCATAACTTGGTCTATATAACTCCGAATGGAGTAATTCCAATTTCTTTTTGTTCCTTGATAAGTCTATTTTCATAAATTAAAGTCACCAAATTAATTCATGGCTAAGAGAATTCCCTTTAATTTATTTATACCATCTGTTCCACTATAACAATAATAATTATTATCACTCCAAAAATATTCTTTTGATATTTCCTCATAATTCTCCAAACTAATATACATATATTGGAATAACTAGCTTCACGTGACAATTCCCTTTTAATTTTCCCCACATACTTCTTTAATGTGTGTGTGTATATATATTTCGACATTTCCATCCCCCACCTGTACATGCATGCACTAAATCCATAAATATATAAATTATTCTACCTTCACACATATATAGACACACAAACAGTAACCTTCCATGACAGCAATAAGGGAACAACTGATGCATTTCTTTCCCATAGATGCTATTATATATATCTATATAAAGAGATATGATGACAGCTAAACTAATGGGTGCGGCAAGCTTACCGGGCGTCTGATTTTTCCTTGATTCCAACAGCACAAAACAAAGTCCCTCACTCTCTCTCCCGGCCACGTTTGAGAAATGAGAAATGAAGAAGAAAGTAGGTATATTAAATAATAGAAGAGTGTAAGGCGCATGATTTCATTATGTTGTCTACTGCCTTATCATTATTGTTGAAATGCTTGACCAAAAGTGGATGTAATGGATAATTAAATAGCATATCAGTTGTCCCATATGCCTCTCTATTATGCGCTAAACAATATTAGGGATAAGATATGTGAGTTGGCATGCAATTGGATTTGCATATGAGTATTTCTGTGGAGATGCTTTGCATAAACAAACAAAAATGATAAGGCGCAAATTTCCAATAGATAAGAAATGTTATCCAATATGTTTTTTTTTTCCTCAAATAATATTGAACAGATAAGACGTGAGAGCTATCCAAAAATAATCTGTTCTCAATGTTTCTATTATTGGACTATAATGGAGATTTGAATAGGATATTACACAATGAGCTGCTGTCGCTAAACGGTATAGCAGCTAAGATCAGATTGGAAAAAACAATGTTTTTGATGATATAAAATGGAGTTTTGTCAGAATCAATTCTGCTATTGAAAGAGGTCACCTTCAAATGATTACTTTCATCTAAAGAGTGATTTCAATGCATGCCCATATACGCCACTGAACCACCAGACAGACAGAAAGAAGAGGGTTGGAACCTGGAGATACTCCTCTTTTAATCAAGAATTTGTGATCTTGTAGCAAAACGTGAACACTTCCTTCTAGTTTCTTTGCTAAGCATGCAGATACAAGACTGAAGAAGTTCACTATCCTCCTTTCAAAACAACAAGGATATCAAAGCCTGATGATTGCGCAGCAACATTCCATATAACAAAACCATAATGTCTGCTGATAGGGGCGACTTCGGCAAGTGCACCGGTCGTTACAAGTAATAAAGTAGTGAGAAAGTATCGTCCCACGAGGAATAGTTATTCAATCACTAATTCGCTATTTTCACCTTAGTTGGACAATTTTGAGTAATAAAAGATGAGTTGTAACTAAGAATCAAAGAAAGAAAAGAATTTAAGATGAAGATTCGCAAGAGAATGTTTAGAAAAGATAATCAGTCGAGTAAAACGTAGCTAGGACTTAGAATCCCCCTATGCTCCTTCAAGTATTTGGATTAAAGATCTAATTGATTATGACTCCCAGATTGACGATCGATTCTCTAAGGTTAGACTAAGTTCCAATGTCTTGATGCTACCTTAGCCTATTTTATCTTTAAAAACAACCTAATGTCTTAGTATTGTCTAGAAAGATCAAATCTTGAACCAGAATCCTATGATCGCATAAATTCGTAAGCCTATGTCTAGGTCATGCAATTTTATGATGAATTAACAAGTTCCAGTTAGATGCACCAACATCTCTATTGTCATACATCAACCTATGGACAATCTTAAAGGTGATCAATCTTCAAGAAAGCATTAAGCAAAGAAAATTCATTCAATCAAAGAAACTAAGATTCATACAAGAATTCAACCAAATACTCAAATTGTCATAGGGTTCATCCTAGCCCTAACTACAAAAAGGAAATTAGCCAAGCATGGCTAGATTAACAAAACAAAGAAGAAAAGATGAAGATGGAATGATTCTCTAGATGTTGGGAAAGGTGGATCTCCACAAATGCTTTGATCTCCTCTCCAATGCCGTAGAGTTGTTTCTTGCGTTAGAAGTTCTTCTTTTTTAGTGCTAGGGTTGCCTCTTTTTTGTTTTTTTTGATCCAATTGGGTTTCCAAATCTCTAAAATCCTTGATTTTCCTTCCTTTTTCGTGGCTCAAAAACTTTCCAAAAATTAAAAATCAGGATTATCGCACTTCTGGCGCCCTGGGCGCCACTTTTGGTGCCCTGGGCGCCATTTTCCCCAAATGGATAGAGAGTTGGCGCCATGGGCGCCAGTTTTGGCGCCCTGGGCGCCAACTTTCTGTTTCTCCCTAGAAGTAGCGCCCTGGGCGCCACTTTTGCATAGGATTGGCGCCTTGGGCGCCAACTTACTGTTTCCTCTTTGTGGCTTCACTTTTTGACTTCTGCGGAGTCTCCAAATAGCTTCTTTTTATGGATAAAACCTGCAAAACACACAGGAACACTTGTGAGGGTATGCCTGACATCAAAACCATGATTTTAGCTTATTATCCTTAAGTTTTTTAATTATATTTGATCAATTTCAAGCTCAAATTGTACCTTAACATATGGTACATTTGTGACTCATCATCTGCGCTTCCACCGTAAAATTTAACATGCCAGAATCAACAAGTACAACACGGCCAATAGCTGATTCACCAAAATCAGGATCCAAAACTTCCTCAAATGCTTCATTGCTTCCATCAAGAGGAACAGCCCTAACTTTGAAGCTTGCTGGCATTAGCCCTTGCCCTGAACTGTAGCAGACAATAGTCCTCTCACAAAATGTAACCAATTGATTTTTAATTCAATTGTTAAATAAAGTGAGGACATCAAGAGCCAATTACTGAAGTTCCATAAAAGAAACCAATTGGAGTAGGAGAGGTAATATGGGCTCTCTGGTCCAAGCTGCACATAAAATAAGTTATACAGGTCGTTTCCTATCCTGCAACAATCCTAACTACAAATTAAATACATTGTTTATTTGATAAACACATAAAAAAAAACAGTTAATTATATAAGAAATACAACAGTTAAGGAGAAGTAACATGAGCTCTCTTAAGTTATTTACTCAACCACCATAACCCCCACTACCACGTTGGCAAGTGGAAGCATGACTCCAGGTTCGACTATCAATAGTGGGATAGTGGCCACATATGTCAGGAGTCATGAGATTTATTTAGGATACCGTACGTATTCATATTTGTTATTAAATTAATAGATTTAATTAACATATATAAATTTAAATGTTTTGAATTTGAAAGGTGGAAGTGCTTAGATGTCACACGGAGGGTTTCTGGAACATCTACTTTTATGTAGTAAGTGATATACATTTTTTAATATTTAAAAATTATATAAATATCTGAAAAATACCAAAGAATTAAAAAAAAGTATTGTATACGTAACCTCATGAAATAGTAGAAAAATGTTTAAAAAATTAACCAAAATAATGGATATCATTCATAGGGATCTTTCTCCAAGATTTAATGCAATTTTCTTTGATTAATTTTTGACCAAAAAAAAAAAAAGTCTTTAACTCCTCTGTTGTGGTAAAATTAAAGCAACAATTATGCATACTTGCAACAAGTTGAATTGTAATTACAAACTCAGTCCTCCATCCATCCATCCATCTAAAATGAACTATTACAACAACTCAAAAACTCAAAAAAGCACGATACATGGAATATGCTCAACTAATTTTCTTAGAAATCAAATACTAGTATTAAACTTGTAACATCTCAAACACCAACTTCAATCCATTGTTTTAGAACAACCACACAAACTCCAACAGTAAGAAGCCACAGAATGATATGTTTGCACTATGGTGAGTATAAGAAGCATAATTGCTGCAATAACAGAGATAATAGCCCATGGATTTGTAAAGTAGTCCTGTTTCAAAGTTGCCTTCCATTTATGCCAAGGCATTTTATAGGAATCATTCAGCTCCTTACACCGATCTGAGAAGTAGAAATTGAATCTGATCAGAGTTATTCCCGGAGATAGCTTGTTAAACACAGAAGCCACTTCTTCATCACCTGCTAACTTTGATTTAATAATCCCATTCTGAGCCAGCAAAACGATATCATCAGGCGTGTCGATAAGATAAGGCGATCGAGGATGAAGACCTAGTCATTCACAAAATTGTCCCTCAAGTGGTAATGTTCATGTGCGATAAGATTCCTCAGAAAGTTCTCTATGGCATCATTTATTCTCAATAGTGGAATCTCCAAGATTCCATCTTTGAACTGTATATAAAAAAGATTTCTACTTTGCCTCACCCTGAACTTCACCCCTGCTTGGTGTAACTGTGTAGCAGTAGGTAAAGTTAGAGACTTCAGCTTACTTTTTTGAGTCATCTCTTGTGGCAAGTGACAAATTCTGGAAAAATCAACAAAGCGTTTTATTATTTCAGATTGACCCACTTTTTCCAAGACATTGAAGTTATTAATATCCTTAAGATACATTCTTGTTCTGAAGAACTCATAGGTTAGCTTGATTTTGGGAATGGAAGATCCTGTGAGAGTGTGAGTGAAAGAAGATCCTCAATGATGAAGAAAGGGACTTGATTTTCGAGTAAAACCATGTCATTTTTAATGAACCTTAGTCCTTAGCTTCCATGGTCTGCCAAAAAAATGATCATGTTCATGATTCTTCTGAACTTGTTTATGAGAACTGGTATTACTATTATTTCTCAAGAACACTTCCAACAACGAAAGCTGCATCAATTAGAATGATATCGATGAACTTATCACTGTCAAACTCAATGGGATCAGCATAACAATTGCACAGCTTCACTTATTTTCTCTTCAACGGTCCAACACAGTCATCCAGGCTTACTTGAGCTCGTGAGAGAGGGTCATTTCAGAACCTCAATTTATGTTCTTCCATGTCTTTAAGCTACTCATTGTTGTGATGAAGAGGACCAATTGAAATAACTTGGGGTGTGAAGGATTTTTCATTTCCTTAACGTAATTCTGCAGGAACCCGATATATACAGCATTCAGGTGAAAAAGGAGACAGCTTCCCCAATTTGTCTTTTAAGCGTTTTGCAAGTGAATTTGATAATACTCTTTTATCAATACTGATGTGGTCGAATCCTTCTTTTGTATCAGTTACCTCCTTCATTTTCTTGTGTGTGAATTTGGATTACTACAACCATATTTTAAGCAAACAAAATAATCTTGAATTGAGAGAATTTGTTCTTCACAGCGTTATGACGGTTAATAGGAACATGACATATCAGAAGCAAAATCGATAGACAGGAAACATATATGGTCTGAAAAAAGAAGGAAGAGAAGAACTGAGTGAAGGTGAAGAGCATACATTTTGAGGGGAACCAGAAATGATGACAAATGGCCTTCCTTGTCTTCCTCCTGAGTTTGTTCTTCTCCGATGAACTTTGAAGTCTCCGAGGAGGACAGAGGTCTTGCTTGAATATTTCATTATAAAGTATTTTATTGCTTTCTGGGAAGACGCCAATGATGTTGTTAGCAAGTTGCAAACGGATTTGGGTACTGTTCTCTTCCCATTCTTTTTTTCATTTTAGCTGTTCGATCGAAATTTCAAAGTCCAACTCGTTCACCCAAGGTACCTCTCTTCCTTCTTTGCTGCTAGCACTGGTTGGCCTTAAATTTAAGCGGTAAATGGAAAGTGTGGTTGGTTCCTGCTGGCAACTTGTTTTGGTGTTGCAATTTGGAAATTGTGGGGTTGGAGAAACTCTTTTATTTCTCAAACTGATTTCATTAAGCCCAGAAAACCAGCTGATGTAATTCTGCAAATCTGGAGGAACTACGTTTTGCCTCATCAGATGCAGCCTTTCTCCTCATATCATGTCGGTGCTGATCCTCACACGGACACCAGCTGTTGGCGAAAGCCTTTGGCAGGCTGGTATAAAATTAATGTAGATGGTGCTGTGGTCATCCGTTCTTCACCGGCTGGATGCGAGGGTGTTATCCGTGACAGTAGGGGAGAATGGATATTGGGATTGACGAAACATATAGGGATATGTAATGCAAATTCAGCTGAGGAATGGGCTGTTTTTCAAGGATTGTCTTTGGCTTGGGATCTGGGTTTAAATAAAGTTGTCATTGAATCAGATGCTCAAGAATTCAGTAGAATCTCAGTTCGAAATTTCCACGCTGGAAGTCTACTGATGGATCAGATTAAAGAAATGATGCGTAAAGATTGCCAACTCGTTTTCTCACACATTCCAAGATTCCAAGAGATCTTAACAGAATCGGCTATGCTTTGGCGAAATGGGGTATTTGTTGGGATTCATTCAGAATGAAATTTATTCAATAAATTACGAATCCCAAGAAGATGATTTATCAACAACGTTTAAATTAGGTTAGTAATTAAGAATAATACCTATGTGAACTTGTGTGCGTACTTTGCGAACTCGTAGGTTAACACTTTCTTGATCGATCAATCTTTAAGAGCCGACTCTACGAATCTATTCCGTATCCACACCGAACAACACTCCAACACAAACAACAGCGTGCTAGAGCTTTCAAGCCTTTGTCAAAGGTCTCTCTTCTAAGGTTTCTTTGTGGCTCTTTAATTCTCTTGTGTATGTGCGTCATGGTTATTAAAAACGCGTTTTAAAACGTTAAAAACACGTTTTTACATTTTAAATTAAGCAAAACGAGTTTCATTTGGGAAAAAAACGTATAGGGGGTAAAAACGTAAAAATGTATCCATAAAACGTAAAATCGTAAAAGCGTGCGTTTTTTGGGAAAAAAAGGAAGTCAGGCCCAATGTTGGATATTTTGAAGGGAAAATTACATTTGAGCCCCAAGGACCAGAATTAATTACAAAAAAGTCCCCCAGGGGAGGGGACTTTTTTGTAATTAATTAAAAAATTCTCAATCCGTATTTACAATTAGAAATGTTTATTAACAACTGAAAAATGCTATACTTACAACAAAAATTCTCAATCCGTATTAACAATTGGAAATGTTATATTAACAACTTAAAATATCATATTAACAATTGAGATTATTTGTTGTTAATATAACATTTTCAGTTGTTAATATAACATTTCTAGTTGTAAATATGAATTGAGAATTTTTCAATTAATTGGAACTTTTTTGTAATGGAATTTTGGTAGGGACCTTTTTGTAATTAATTCTGGTCCTTGGAACCAGAATATAATTTTCCCTATTTTGAATTGTATTGATGTTATTTGCCTTTATTTAAATGATATTTGGTGACAATGTCGAGTATTTTGATTGATTTTGCATTGATTAGTATATGTATGGAACTATGGATGATGGCAAGTGCCTTTATTTGAATGATATTTGATGACAATGTTGGATATTTTGATTGATATTGTATGTGTATGGATAATGACAGGTGCCTTATTTTACAATTTTTTTTTTATTTATATATACAGGTAAAAACTACATTTTGTATTACGATTTTACGTTTTATGCCTTTTCATTCCCCTTCCGTTTTTACGTAAAAACCACGTTTTCACAACCTTGGTGTGCGTAATCAAATTACTCACAACCTAAGAATATTTGTAATCCTATGGGTCGCATTAAATATTCAAAATCAATCTTATTAATTTTAAAATTGAATTGGAAATTAAATTTGTCTAACCGATTCAACCCAATATATTAATTTAATGCGAATTAAAAGCCAACTGATTTGATTTATCTTCATAAATTAATATGAGATATGATATCTATCTTCATAAGTTAAATAAGGAAGTTATTTAATGATTAGCCCATAAGGCATAATTTCCAACAGACTCCCACTTGCACTAGGTGCAATCATTATATATATATATATATATATATGGGGTAGAATTTTCTCATGTTGCATGAGAAGAAGATTCCTATACACACATTGTAACATCCCAGCACCTCGCTTTTGATATTGTCCACTTTGGGGCCCATCGCCCCTTACGGCTTTAAAACGCGTCAAGAAGGGGAGGTATCCAGACCCTTATAAGGCGTCTTTCATTCCCCTCCTCGGCCGATGTGGGACATCACACTCCACCCACCTTTAGGCCCAGCGTCCTCGCTGGCACATCAACCCACATCGACCGAGTCTAGCTCTGATACCAACTGTAATATCCCAGCACCTTGCTCTTGATATTGTTCGCTTTGGGGCCCATTGCTAGTGTGATGTCCGACATCGGCCGGGGAGGGGAACGAAAGACGTCTTATAAGGGTCTGGATACCTCCCCCTCTTGACGCGTTTTAAAGCCGTGAGGGACGATGGGCCCCAAAGCGGACAATATCAAGAGTGAGGTGTTGGGATGTTACACACATGAAATGGTGGGATCCATATATATATATGAATTAATTCATATATATATGTGGGTCCCACCATTTCATGTGCGTGTAACATGAGAATACACTTCTCCTACAACATGAGAAGTGTTTTTCCCTATATATATATATCCTCCATAGATAAAACGTTGTATTCATTGAATCTTGACATATATTAAATTCAATGAATCTTGACATTATAGCTCGTATTAAGCTATTCTTGCGTGCGACCTTGTAGGCTTACATGAGATTGACAGTGGGCCATATTGTACTAGCCCACAAGTTGCAAGCGGCCTCTAGCAAGATATTGCGACTACCTAATTCAATGGAGGATTGATGATACAATACATCTTATCATACAACATGTCACGTCCCTTTTGTCACGCAATAATTTGGTCAAGGATGAAGCATGGATAGTGTCAACCTCCCGTCCTTGACCATTATTTTCTTGATTCTTGAGTAGTCTAATAATTGAAATGGAAGCTCTTTTCCATCATAGTATGGCAATACATTTCTTAGACTTACTCATCGAGGGGGCCAGTATTATCTCTTTACATATGTGAGGGACAAATTTCATCTTAACCATTCAGATTCCTCTACATGAAAACCACTAATCTCGATTGAAGCCTTTATCATCACCCGGTCAAAGGTGACTTTTGATTAGGTCAAAGATCAGCGACTCTCATGTAAGAATCCATGATGATCTCAGGTCAAAGGGCATTGTGATATGGTTATACATAAGAAAAGCTTATGACTTAATCCATGCAGCTTTCTCATAGTAGATCGGCCCCGCACCTTGTATTCTTACAAGTGCATAAGTCTTTGATTCGTATCTTTATACCTTATCGAAGTCATACTGGTCTTATTTCATATGTGCTCCCGCATAGATGACTGACCAGCGACATTTAGGACACTCTTTAAGAGACATACAAGGATAAAGTTATCATAATAAACATGTAAATGATATGATAGCAAAGTGAAGAAATACTTTAAATAACAATAATGTTTAAAGTACAATGATTAGCCTTTCCAACAAAAGACTCCCACTTGCACTAGGTACAATCATTAATTTCCCTAATTCCCATTGTCTTCACATGACGTTCATGTATTATCTGTGCAAGCGGCTTACTAAGAGGATAAGCAACATTGTCTTCTTCTGGTACTTTGTATATTTTTATGTCACCTCTATCATTGATTTCTCTGATAAGATGAAACACCTGAGTATATGCTTGGTCCTTTAATGTGACCTAGGCTCCTTGGCTTACGTAATAGCCCCGCTGTTGTCACAGAACAGGTCTATTGGATTTGAGATGGTGGGAGCCACCCCTAATTCAATAATGAACTTTCTGATCCAAACGGCTTCCTTAGCTACATCCGATGCTGCTATATACTCAACTTCCATTGTAGAATCTACTACAGTGCTCTACTTAGAGCTCTTCTATCTTACCGCACCACAATTCAAAAGGAATACATATCCAGATTGCAATTTTATATCATCTTGGTCAGTTTGGAAACTCACATCTGTGTAACCAGTCACACAGAGCTTATCACCCAATCCACCATATATCAAGTACTCCCTCTGGTCCTTATTATAAGGCACCAACTATATTTTCTCACAAACCAAGAAAATGGAAGTTAAGTCATTAATGAGCCTAAAATTAATAAAAGTTTCCAACTTTATCCCTACTTTAATGAGATATATTTTAACAAGTTTGTTAAAGTAAGGGCATAATAGGAAATAGTAATAAATAAGTTAGTTAAATGTAGTTGGTGCCTTATAAAAAAGACCAAAAATTTTGGGTAGTTGGTGCCTTATAATAAGGACCAGAGGGAGTATAAGTCATTTATCCTTCTTAAGTACTTTAGGATATTCTTGATAGCAGTCCATGACCCTCACCGGGATCTTGTTGATATCTGATGGTCATACTTAAGGCAAAATGAGACATCCGGTCGAGTACATAACATAACATACATGATAGATCCAATAGCAGAGGCATATGGAATCTTACTCATGCGATCTCTTTGATCATGTGTACTAGGACACTGATCTTTACTGAGATGGATGTCATGAGACATGGGCATATAACCCCTTTTTGGAATCTTGCATACTGAATCTATGCAATATCTTGTCTATGTATTTGCTCTGACTTAGGTCTATTAGCCTCTTTGATCTATCTCTATAGATCCTGATCTGTAACACCCCGGATTTCTAAAGTTCAAATAACATAAATATTCCAAATGTTTTCATAAATAATAATAGAAATCCAAAATAATCAACATTCGGAAGGTGTCATCGCCGCACTTGTATGGGACAAGTGCAAGGCTTCTTATTACAGGAAATAAGTCTAAACTTAAACAGAATGTTTAATTCAAAAAATAAAATAAAAGAAAATAAATGAAAAGAAAGTAAATAACGCAAATTTATTGTCCGTCATCCTCACTTCTCACTGCTAGCCCCAGTCTTTGAAACATGTTCACTGAAATTCTGTTCCCTCGAATGATCATCGCAGCCCAAGAATACAAACGTCAGCAAACGCTGGTAATCCTAATTAATTAAGGATAAAATGAAATAAAATAAAACAGAAACAAGTAGATAGATAAATAAATTTGATATGAATTGAAATAAAATGAATTAATTATGAAATAAAATGAATTAATTATAAAATATAATAAATTAATTCCAAAATAAAATAATTATAAAATAAGGTAAATTAATTACAAAATTAAATAAATGTAAAATAAATTAATTCCAACATAAAATAAAATGATTATAAATAAAAATATATTAATTGCAAAATAAAATAAATAAAGACATAATATGTGTATATGTATAAACTAAAAAAGGTGTCATTGGTTTTAGAGTTTTCTAGTGGGAAGAGAACCATGGTAGACCTGGATATCCTGCCAGTCTACCTGTGACCCGAAAACCTGCCAATCACAAATCATCGTCAAATTGGCCATGGATCATTTTCTTCCTAGTGTGCACACCTCTTCCCAAAGTTGCTACTAGTACCCCGGATATCCTGCCAGACACCACTTTGGGAAGAACGGATATATCAGTTCACATCAAATAATTTTCTTTTCGAAGGCATAAAGCCTTAAAAGTGTGTGTTCGTCACTTTAGGAGGTACCGTCCCAAAGTTATCCTCCCACTATTATTTTAAGTAGTTTAGACTCATTATAAATTTTTAAAATTTAAGCCCTATATATATATATATATATATATATATGTAAAAGCGAATATCACTTTACTGCACTATTGTACGAGATATAAGGGAGTACTTGCAATGCAAAATGAAAAGTTGTATATTTGGAATAGTATATACATATATACACATGCACAAACCAAATGCTTGTCCATTAATGGAAACCCGTGACATTCATTCTTTTTTTCTTTTGGCCGAAAAGAGGCATTCAAGCACATCCATTTAATAATTATAACATTGCACACAGATTGTACCATTGTTCAGAGAAAAGCAAGGCGGAAAGTAACACATATGTGTGGGTTATTATATATATATATATATATATATATATATATATATATATATAAACCTACAAATTAAAGCAATATCGTACAGTCACGTGTGAAGCCATTCCAAAAACGAAATTCAAGTTAAAACAAAGGAAAGCATTACGGTATGACGCGTGTACCCCTTAGCAAAAAGGAACCCTAGGTATTTCGATGATAAAGCAACATACAAGAAGGAAGTACAAGGAGAACAGGGGCTACCATATTCAATAATTGATGACAATAGAATTATACTATCACAAATTAACCACTTAGGTTCAGTCGCAAAGGGGCAAAATTATTTTCGGGATTAGGATTACCTAGCCTCTGTGGTTGCAGAGCTCCTAGAAGAGAATTTCTGCCGCAAAAATTTTTAGAGAGGGAACTGATAGGTGATGGCTAGGGTTAGATGACTAGTCCTAAGTTTATAGTTGAAATTAGGGTTTGCTATGGGTTGGGCTCTGTGGGTTGGGTTTTAACTATTACTAGTTTAATAAATAATGACAAATCACCTATTAGATTCTAATTTAAATTTTTATCTTTACCTATCCATTTATCATTATTATTATGATATATATATATACACACACACACACACACACACACACATTACTTTATTATAAATTTTAAATTTTAATATTAGATTATTAGTATTTATTATCATTATTATTATTATAAAAAAATAATAAAATCTAGGGTATTACATGATCCCTAGGATATAAGTGACTTTGCCTAAATCTTTCATTGAAAAAGACTTTCCTAACCAAGACTTGACACTTTGCAAGGTAGGGATGTCATTCCCAATGAGTAGGATGTCATCTACATAAAGCACCAGAAATACAACTGTACTCTCACTAACCTTCTTGTAAACACAAGGTTCATCAATGTTTTGAATGATTCCGAACTCTTTGACTACTTCATCAAAACAATGATTCCAACTCCAAAATACTTGCTTCAATCCATAAATGGATCTTTGAAGCTTGCAAACTTTTCTTGATTCTTCTAGACACACAAAGCCTTCAAGTTGTGTCATGTACACATCCTTAAGTAGCTTTCCATTAAGAAAGGTTGTTCTGACGTCCATTTGCTATATTTCATAGTCATAATGTGTTGCTATGGAAAGAAATATTCTGATTGATTTGGCCCTTGCAACTGGGGAAAATGTTTCATCATAGTCCACACTATGTGTTTGAGTGAATCCTTTTGCAACTAGTCGTGCTTTGAAAACACTTACTTTGCTATCCATGTCAGTTTTCTCCTCGAAAATCCACTTACACCTAATGATTTTTACACCTTCAGGTGGATCGACTAAGGTACATACCTTATTGTCATACATGGATTGCATTTTAGATTTCATGGCATCTAGCCATCTTTCGGAGTTTGGTCCCACTATAGCTTCTCGATAGGTAGTTGACTCATTCTGTTCAATGACCAAGATATCAAGACTTCCAGTGGTCAGAAGTACATATCTCTGAGGCTTTTGTCGTGTCCTATCGGACCTTCGTGGGCCTTGTGTTACTAGAGCAGGCTCATCAACTTGTTGCGAGTCTTATCCATTTTTCAATTTGTGATTCTACGTTGTTTTGTGACTGTCAAATTTTTTCAAGGTTCACCTTACTCCCACTGGTTCTTTTAGAGATAAACTCTTTCTCTAGAAAGACACCATTCCGGATAACAAACACTTTGTCATTGGTAGGATTGTAGACATAATATCCTTTAGTTTCCTTAGGATGCCCCACAAAAAGACATTTTGTGTGACGCCCGGCCTTTGGGGCCTTTATTTTATCAGAGTTAATGCTGCGACAAGCATCGAGAAGATTTGGATGAATTTATTGTGGAATAAAAGTTTTTGAAATTAACTTAGTTTGGAAAATACCGACTAATTTTTCGCAATTCGATTTCATCCGATAGTCTGATGTTAATACAATAATCAAAAAACAAGTGAATGATAAACGTTAAGATACAATCTAACTAATCCTATTTTTCCAAGAAGTTCCAATTGTTGTAGTCCTTACAGCTACTTCTTGCCCTTTGATCCCGATCCATTCCCTGTTCCTTTCATGAGGTTTGGAGTCCAAATGAATGGACCCCGAAGTAATAGTTAATCTCATGCACATGTATGAAAATAAAGATGACATAATAGCATATGTTAAACCATGGAAGAAATTACACATAACCGTAACCGCAGTTAACGGCCAAGGACCGCAGCCCTTGTCTAGGACACATAGCCCCATGAGACTGCAGCCTCAAATCCATGGCCAGGAAAACATAAACAAGTAATTCAACCAGCATACATAATCGGCTAATTATTGCATAAACATTTGCATACATGATTATAAGATTAGAGTTACCTACTTCAACCTTGTATCCCTTTCCTCTGTACTGAAGTTGTTGGGATCAGATAATTTGTCAATGCCTACCTAAAAATGTTTATCATTGTTATCAGTCACTTATTTGAATCACAATTAAACTAATTACGCGAATTAGTTTAGAGGATTAATATTAGTAATTAATCCCTTAAAATTCCCTAAAAATTTTTCTTGGTGAACACCATGACGACCTCAGAATTTCAAAATTCCCTTTATTTTCCAAAGTTTTAGTTCAACCAAGTTTGATTCGAAAACATGGAAGTTCCAAAATTTCAAGAGAGAGATTAGGAGCTTACCACTTATTTGATTCTTAGCCTTATAATCACTTGTCCTCTATTTTCCTTCTACTCTTGGGACACACCGAAATGAAGAATGGGAGGGAGGATGTTGGTTGAATATAAGAATGGTTTGTGTGTGTGTGTGTGTATAGAAGACGGATGGAGTAGGGAATGAAATGGTTAATTGTGTTTAGGTGTGTTCGGATGAAATAGAGAATGGAAGAGTGAATTGTTGTTTAAGTGTGTGTGTGTGTGTGTGTGTGTGTGTGTCTGTAATTAATGTGATAAAAGGGAAAGATTATTTGTCATTTGCTTAAGTATGACAAATGGTATTCATGCATGGAGGAGGAGAGACACATAGATGATGAGGTGCTAGATGTGATTAAGTGTCAATTGGAAGAGGGGAAGGAGGTGTCCGTATGAATAAAGGGAGAGGGTGTAAATGGTTACTAAGTGAGCTAATAAAGAATGAGAATTGAAGTGCTTGTACGGATTGGAATTTATGTGTCTGAAAAATGAGAGAAGAGAGGATGTAATCTGCATGATGCACAAGTGTCTAAGGTTTAGAGTTAAGGGGGATTAGGTGACGATTAGGGTGGCAATTGAAACCTACCACAAGCTGACACTTAATCATGCTTAGGTGTCTCTTTCTTAGATCATTTAAATCCTTAGCATGACAAATATTCATTTGGAGAAACACAAAACTAATCCTTCCTTATGTGGGTCGAAATATACCCTTGTTTAGGCTTCCCCAATAAGCAATTTATTCCTCATGGTGACACATGGGCATTTAGAACATAATAAGATCAATAGAATTCGTTTATGAGACATGTGGCAAATTTTAAAATAAAAAGTCGATAAATATCTTTGATTTTGTCTATGATTTTGCTTGGTCACCATGACTCCTTCTTGAACGAATTGAAGAGTCCTCTAAGGCATCTTCATGTGTTTTTGCCACGAAGCCCAAATGTCTTGTTTTCCCAAAAACGCAGGACATACCTATGTGCACTGAAAATGCCATGTGCAACACTATAATGGGATACTTTTCTTAATGAATCGTCCCATTCCTTATAATATAGTTGGGTGGCATCTTTCTACCAACCCAATGACACCATATAAGTGTTATGTACCCTTTTGTATTCGCACTTTAAATTCCATAGCCTATACATACTGGGTTCACTGGCCCGTATAGCCGAATTACTTAGTCCTCCAATAGCTTTCTATTTCTTGCCATTCTTGGGATTCTTCCTGAATTGGGCTTAGTCGTTTGCCTAATTTAGGCTTATATTTAATTCTCAAGGCCCAAAATTTGGGATGTTACATTTTGAGGATCTGGATGATAATTTATCAGAGGCTTGTTGTTTAACGTAAACCTCACATCCCCAAATTTTAAGAAATGACAAATTAGGCTTCTTCCTAGTCCATATCTTATATGGTGTCTTTTCAACTATCTTTGATGGAACTCGATTTAGTGTGAATGCAGCTATTTCTAGGGCATGGCCCTAAAAGGACGACGGAAGATCTGTTTGACTCATCATGGATCGAACCATATCTAATAGAGTCTGATTCCTTTGCTCAAAAACACAATCCCATTGTGGTGTTCCTAGAGGAATTAGTTGTGAGATGATCCCGTAACTCCTCAGATGGTCAATGAATTCTTAGCTCAAATATTCACCACCCTGATCAAATTGAAGTCTTTAATTGTTTTGTCAAGTTGGTTTTGCACTTCATTTTGGAATGTTTTGAACATTTCAAAAAATTCAGACTTATGTTTCATTAGATAGGTATACTCATACCTACTAAAATCATCTATGAATGTAATAAAGTACATATAACCTCCTTTGGCAGATGTATTCATTGGTCCACACACATCAGTAAGTATAAGGCACAATGAATCAGTGGTCCTCTCACTCTGCCCAGTAAAAGGTGTCTTTATCATCTTTCCCAATAAACAAGACTCACATGTATCAAATGATTCAAAATCAAATGAGTGAAGAAATCTATCTTGATGGAGTTTTGAAAACCGTTTCTCATTTATATAGTTTAGACGACAGTACCATAGGTAGGTCGGATTCAAATCATTTAACTTGATCCTTTTGGTAGTTTATGTCATAAATATGTCCATTCAATTTTCTACTGTCCTTGAGATCCTACACATTTATACAAATGCGAGAACCATATGCAGTATCTAATACCCATGTTGAGGAAGTAGAGAAGTGAATATGTATGACATAGAAACCTGAAGCGATAGCCCCGCTATCCTTCTTCTTCTTTCGGATTTTTGATGTAGAGTTTGCAATTCCTCTTTCACTGACCAAGTTCATTGCAGAAGAAGCAGACCCCATCCTTCAGAGGTTTTTGCCTTCTTGGCTGTAGGCTTAAGTTCAGGCCTGTTTGACTCATTGGTCTTACCAGCTGAGCTTTTACCCTTTTGTTTTGCCCTTGCCTTTCTTTTCGTAGTTTTTCCTTTTTGAACCATCAAAATAGTGTTAGGCCTCTTCTTAAGGCTTTGCTGAGCTATTTTGAGCATCCCATGCAATTCAAAAATTGATTTCTCCATGTTGTTCATGATAAACTGGTCATAACTTTCCGGGAGTGAGTTCAAGATCATATTTGTAGCTAACTCCTGGTTTATGGGAAATCAAAGCCTTTCAAGGTAATCAATATAGCCTTTCATTTTCAACACATAAGGACTAACCGATGCACCTTCAACCATCTTGTAGGAATGTAAGGCCTTTGTAGTCTCATACCTCTCTTGCCTTGCATGTTGCAGGAACATTTCCTTAAGATGAACAATCATCTCAGAGGCCTCCACAGGTTCTAGATCTCCATCGAGGTCTGGAATCATAGTGGAGGCATCAGGCATCCTGCATTCATAGAGTCACACAAATGCTTCGTGTAAGCATCTTTCTGAGCTCTTGTCTCATTAGTTGTTGGCTCGTCAGGAATAGGTTGATCGAGGAGATACTCCTTTCTTTCGTGTTTGGGATCAATGCTTAAGTTCCCAAACAAGTTAGGAAAAAAAAAAGGTTTGGCTCATCGAGTTTGTCCTTCTTAAGGACAAATCACATTGATGTTGTGGCAGTATTGATAGACGATATGATTCTACAACTAATATATGCAAAGTTTAAGTAGTAATTTCCCACTGAATTAATAACCCTCATTATAATTAGTGGGCTAAGATCCATATTTGGCTTAAATTTAAGTCCGCTTTAGTAGGACGCTTAAAATCAATTTATTTAGGTAGACAACCTTTTTGCCAATTACATCACATGTAACTTTTAGATCTTTATGGGATTTAATCATCATATGACCTGACATGTTTAATCCCATCTAATGCCTTGAGATCCAAAACCATTTTGATAATCTCAATTAAGTCAAGATAATAATGAATGTTGAGTATCACCATTACCCACTCTTGTCTCACTAAGATAACTCAAGTGCATCCACTTTGGTGGAACATACAAATGGGCGATCTAGGTTTTGACAACTGTTCATTAATTGACGGCATTATAACTTAATATTTTATTTAGAGGGTATATTTGGTATAGTCTAATTAATCATATTAATTATACGTATATGAATGCAATCACGATTGTATCTCATATAAACTCTAAATTAATCATGCAGTGATCAAATCAAAACATAATTAAAACTGTGACACAACATGACTTACTTAACCTAAAATCCTTTCAAGCCAATGAGAGAACTTTTCTAAATAAGTAAAGAAAATTACATCAAGAGAAACCTCATTTAAACATGTGAGGGGAGGGAGATGAGAAGAGAATGTACATAGAGAATATTTAGAGAAAAGGCATGGCTCGTAGGCCATATTTAAATATTACAACCATTGTAAAAACTAAAGCCATGTTGTTCAGTGTTCATCGTACCCAAACAATTTGAAAGTAAATCACAACAAGTAATAATTCATACAATATGAAAGAAATTGCTATGATTATATCGTGCTACAAACAATTAGTAGATGGTCCCATATATAATCATATTATATGTTACGGTGCAACTACGTTGTAATATTATCATGTTACAATATAATATTATCATATAATCATATAATATTATATTACATATATTATCATACTATATAATCTCGTCATATTATAATAGATATAATAATGAATAGATATGATCACACCATGTTATATATATATATACCTCATTATTAAAACCAAATGTCACACACACATAACGCAAAACCATGATAAAAGCAATATATGTTGTACGACTTTATTTATCCATAATTTAATGCATTATTTAAATGTCATGCTTTCAATTAAATTATACATATTGTTAATCGCATTAACAAAAAAGAAAAAAATATATCTAATATATAACCACATCAAGAACATAAACCCAATTTAAATGCACAATTGATTTGGCTCTGATACCACTGTTGGGATTCATACACTTAGCGGAATGAAATTTATCCAATAAATTATGAATCCTGAGAAGAGGATATATTAACAACATTTAAATCAAGTTGGTAATTAAGAACCGTACTTATGCGAACTTGTGGGCAAACACCTTCTTGGTCGATCAATCTCTAGGAGCCGACTCTATGAATCCACTCCCTCTATCGGTATCTACACCGAACAGCATTCCAACACGAACAGCAGCGTGCTAGAGCCTTCAAGCCTTTGTCTCATGTGTCTCTTCTAGGGTTTCATTGTGGCTTTTCAATTCTCTTGTGTGTGTAATCAAATTACTCACAACCTAAAGGTATTTATAATCCTATGGCCGCTATTAAATATTCAAAATTAATCTTATTAATTTTGAAATTGAATTGGAAATTAAATCTGTCTAACCGATTCAATCCAATATATTTATTTAATGCAAATTAAAAGTCAGCTGATTTGATTCATCTTCATAAATCAAATCTAAGATATGATATCTATCTTCATAAATCAAATCTGAAATATGATATCTATATTCATAAATCAAATCAGAAAGTTATTTAATGGTTAGCCCCTATGACATAATTTCCAACAGTATCTCTTAGACTGATATTTTGGGAACATGTCTAAGACATTTGAGAGCTTGGGTGGATAAAGAGTGTTTGTGATTCATTTCCTCTGAAATTATTTTTATTTAGTGTCTTTTAGGACTTCTGCCTCCTCTTGTGTGTGTGTGTGTACACACACACACAAGAGGAGGCAGAAGTCCTAAAAGACACTAAATAAAAATAATTTCCTATATATATATATATATATAAAAACTTTGGACCCAATATATTTTCCTATCATTTTTAAAAGAAAAAATATACCTTGCTTCCTCTCAACTTTACCCAAATTTTCATTTTCCTTTTTAATTATAACATTAGATGGAGGTTAACTATATGGATTGTACAGCTTCATTATACTCTATCAAAAATCAAATTTTTTATAATAGATTATTTACTAAAATATCTTATTCAATAACTTCATTTATTAATTAACTGTTGTTTTAGCCAATTATAAAAATCAATATACTCTTATACATAAATATATTACTGTTTGAAAATTTTAAATGAGTTGGATTTTGGAAGCTTATTAATAGCATCAAGCTTTCAGTGCAATGAAACGGTAAAGGACTTGAGAATAAGGCAATGTTGGCATGAGCCATATTATACAGAACCATCCTGCTAACTGCTTTACTTAATTGTGAGAGCTAATAAAATTTTGAACGATTCAGCTTTGCTTTTTAAAATCTATATTTTTTTAAAAAAATAATTTTAAAGGATATAAAATCTAAAATAAAAATAATCTGTTAGCTATTATTTTTTTAAAAAAAAAACTGAATTTTTATTCAAAAAATCATCATTTAAAAAAAAATTCAAATTTAAGCCATCTAAATCAAATCTGGATGGTTTAAATTCTATTAGCTCTCTTTGCTGTGTGGAAATTGCTTCTATATTCTAACAAGTTACATAAACTTATGTGTGCTTATTTCAACCTTTATTTTTTTGTTTTTTTAATTTAAATAACAGCTCATAATTTTTATAACACATTTTGCACATCGTTTTCCTAATCAGTATGCCACATAAGCCAGTTTAACAGAGTTAATGTCACATAGGATAAATTAATATCGACAAAAACGGCTCTAAGTCCTTTTCAAATTTCAAAGACCAACTGTTACAAAAAGAGTAAACTAGAAAAACCAAAACCATCAATTTCAAACTCAAAAGATCAAAACTAAAGAGTGAAACTTCAAGGATCAAAAGTGACACTAACCCTTGGTTTTATCATAGAGCAAAGAAGCTTACACTTACATGCTACTTAAAATAATAGGACATCACTGCATAATAAGTCTGCAAGATGGTGAGTAGAAGAAGCATCATAGCTGCAATTATAGAGATAACAGCCCAAGGATTCTTAAAATAATCCTCTTTTAAAGCAACCCTCCATTTATGCCAAGACACTCTATAATAATCATCCACATTCTCACACAGATCTGAGAAGTAGAACCTTCTTCTCGCCATTGTTGTTCCCGGTGAAAGCCTATTGATGGTAGAAGCCACTTCTTGAGTTCCTGCTAACTTCGACTCTATAATCCCATAATGCATCAGTAACTCCACATCCCCTGCTGTTTCTATCAGACGATCTAAAATGAAGACATAATCACTCACATAATTATCATGTAGGTGACAACGTTCGTATGCTATGAGATTCCTCAGAAGAATCTCTGTCGCATCTTTGAATCTCAGCCGTGAGATTTCCAACACACCATCTTTGAATCTGATGTCAAATAGATTCCCAGTGTCCATCACCTCGAACTTCACCCCTACTTCACGTAACTTTGTTGCTCTTGGCATGGTCATACTTTTTAGTTTGTTTTTGCATGGAAACTCTCGAGGCACACAACAGATTCTGGCAAAATCAACAAAATGTTGTATTTGCGGTTCACTAACTTTTTCCTCAAAATTAAAGTGGTTAATGCCTAACAGATTCAGTTTCCATTTGAAGAACTCGTAGGTCAGCTTGATTGCTGAACGCCGAACATTGTTTTTTATGGGAATAATGTCTGATTTGGTTAATGAAAGAAGGTCCTCGATGATGAAGAAAGGAACTTGATTCTCAAGTAACATCATATCAGTACTACGGAACCAAAGCTTAGTCGTGCCGCCAAACAAATCAACATACTGATCTTGAAGCGGGGTTTTATCATCTGATGAAATATTTCTGAAGAATAATTCAAGAATGAAAGCTGAATCTACAAGAATGATCTCAATGAACTTGTCACTGTCAAATTCAATGGGATCTGCATAACAATTTTGTAGGTACACTTCTTTCTTCTTCAAAAGTTGGACACAGTCAGGGAGGCTAACCTTAGCTCGTGAAAGGAAGTTCTTTAATAACCTCAGTTTGTGTGGATGCATGTGTTTGAGGTTGTCATTGTTGTGATGAAGTGGACCAATTGAAATTTCTTAAGGAGTGAAGGCTTTCTCATTTCGTTCTCGAAGATGAACAGGAACTCTGCAAATGCTAAATATAGTGGGTGATTGAACCATATTTTTACATGATATTTTATGATTAAATTGGGGTTCTTAATGCATTTTCTTGAGACATTATTGCATGATTAAGCATTAATTTGAGTTAAGGACATTTGTATTGAATTAAGTGAAATTAGGGGTAAAATGGTCAATATTTGTTAATTATTCATACAAATGATTTCTTAGATTTTTGATGCTATTGTGTTTAATCTTGCATTATAGGAATTTTAGAATTAAATGGAAGAATTTGGGAAAAATATCCTTTGGGTCAAAATTAATATTTTTGAAGACAGAGAAAAATTACATAAAATGACCCAGTATTTTTGGAAATGTCAGTTTTACCCCAAACATGTTTCAAACTTTCACACCTTAGTCCCTCTCTGAAACTTTTTTTACTTTGCAAATTGGTCCCTGGTCAAAACTTGCGTTTTGACCAGGAACCAATTAATTAGGTCTGGTTTTTGCTGAACCAGGGGAGAGAGAGCCGAGAGTTGGGAAAAACAGAGAGAGGGCGGCTGGAGTTCTGAAAAAAAGAAAGAACGAAGAGGCTGAAAACGAAGGAGAAAATGAGGGAGGACGGAAGAGGAATTCACGGAGGGAGACGGAGAGAGCTTGGAGTGCCGACCATCTTCTTCATCCTTTTTCACTCACGACAGCCTCCAGACTGCTGCTCCACCGTCGGACTGGACCAACAAGCACCGTGAGTTGGGAGGAATCCAAGGACAGATCCGATTGTGAGAAGGAGAGGAGATTTGAGCACTGAGAAAGGAAACTGGAGCTGAACCTTCAACATTGGCGCATTTCCTCATCTTCTTCCAGTTTCCGGCGAGTTTTTGAATTTTCTGGTGAGATTTTTCCAGTTTCCGGCGAATTCTTGAATTTTCCGGTGAACAATTTCCAGATTCCGGCGAGTATTCTTTTTACCATGAGTGGCTGAGTTTCTCTGATTTTGGTGATGAAGATTTGTTCTTGAGCTCATTGGACTACATTAGGGGAGTTTTATCTATCTTACTATTAGTCTAGGATTATATATTTGAATTGCTAAATTTTGATATATGATTCTGGAACTGAGATTAATGGTAATTATCTCTATTAGTTTGATATTTGTAGTTGAGATTGGATTTTGTAGTGTGATTTTTATATGTAAATGAATTTATTTGTGGTTTCAATGAAGCTATGTTGATTAGCGTGGTATTGTCTAATTAATGTGGTTGATTTGTACCCTTTTGAGGGACTGTTTAGTACTCAAATTTAGAAGTCTCATGTTGCATAATTCTAATTTCAATTACGCATTAAGTGGGCTCAAACAATATCTCAAGGGGTAGTAGTTAGCTATGGTTGTAGGAGCTACTATTAATTGGGAATATTGGACTCAAGTGGTATCTTGAGGTTTTTCTTAAAACTTAATGAATTTTAACTCCCATAATCTTTTAAGAGCAAGGATAGTCATATCTTTATCACCAAGAGCATTCACCATTAAATTTTCTATCCAAAGTATTTTTCCTTATCTCCAAAAAGACCAAAAAAAATATAGGAATAGTTTCTTTATTTTTCCTATGCATTTTAATTAGAGAAAACTTATTTAGGAACCCCAAATTTCTAACCATGTTTATATCACTTAGTTTATCTTAGGAAATTCAAAATAAATTTGGCTCCTTGATTAAGAGAACGATTCCGAGTTAATTACACTGTATTGCATTTAATTCGTGGTAAATAGTGATTCGACCCCGAGGCGACTAAGGGTGAGTCGAATCAGTGGGTAAAGGAGAAAGGTTCTCCAATTTTTCTTCCAAACTTTTTACGAGTGAATCATCTGATAGAATTCTTACATCCACTGTGGTGTGATTGTATCCTTCGTTTATGTCAACATCTTCCCCCATTATCTGTGAATATATATGTATCTTCAAATTTTAGAAAAAGGAGAACAAATTGGATATTTCACCACTATTGCAAATAAAGAAGTAAAGGTGGAAAGAAAAAGGCTAATGCCACTTATTCTGATCTTATATCCCCAATCCATTTTGTGTTTCAAGTTCATCATAATCCCCCCTCAAAAAATATCCCTACTAATAATACATTAAGTTTTCATCAAGTGGTAGCTAGTTACCATGTATAAAGAGTATTTTAGAGTAATTAACATTGCACATTTGTTATAAATACTTAACTAATTTTTTTTAATATATCTGTTTTGTAAATTGATTATCTAATTCTTCTATTAATAATAAGAGGGACACATTTGAGGATGGGACAAGTAAGGAATGTTTGATGGGCATGACAATTTTCTTTATGCTAGTCAAATTGAGAACGATGTAGTGTGCTCTACACAAATACTTCATTTGTTTTAGTGGCCCACAACACAAACATCGATCCTTGTAACTTATCAGCTATTCAAGATCACAGACAACACAAATATCCTTGTTTTCAAAGAACCAAACTTGGCAGCTAGTCTTAGTTAAATCCTCTGCCACAGCAACTAGCTACTACTTTGTTTTATCATGGTCTTGGTTATAAGTTTGCTTTGTGTTTCATTCGTCTTTGATATGACACTTTTTAATTTGAAGTTTTTGGATTGTACTTCAATTTTTTTTCATATTAATTAATGAAACTAAATTATCCTATTGTTTGTATTAATAGCAAAAAAAAAAAAAAAAAAAAAGATCTTTCATCAACTCCATGTGGTCAACTCTATTGGATAAGGTTTTGTTCCTGTGCGTTGCTGTTTCTCTAAAGATATTGTGATCAAAATAACACAATCATGTCTTGGTTGTTTCCCTAGATACAAATCTGGTTTGTGAATGGAGGGAGGCAGGTGGAAGGAGATCCACATACTCCATTGGAAAAATTTGAGTAATGTTAGGTCCGTTTTTGCTCTCTCTCTCTCTCTTTACCCCCCGTTCTCGATTTGACGGTTTGGTTGCTAAGGACGAACTTGGCTGGGCTCCGTCGGTGTCATCGCCGGAGCAAAGAATATACTGACTGGGGGTGAAATATGGGCAGGGACAATTTTTTCAAACAATGTTCAATCCCAGCACTGATTTTTTCAATACCAGAACCAACCTTCTCAGGACAGCGCCCAAATTTTTGTGAAAATAATAAGGACTTGATGAGAGATAATAAAACTTGGTATAAAAGAGGAAACTCGATCGATAGATGTTGGCTTTGGATACAGATATATAACTTTAATTCTTAGCCGGTAATGATGATCAAGAAGAACTGCGAATATAAGTTATGGACTCTAGCATATATATGCAGAGAATAGCAAGTCAACGGCACATATACTATGACCAACAAAAAGGGAAAACAAGGCAGAGAGAAAGTAATTAATTGAATTAAAGGACGAAAGCTTACATTAAATTTTCAGAGATGGAAGAAGCTATGCAGATCGATCGGAAGTTTGCAAAGGCGCATATATTATGAGCAACCAGAGAGGAACGATTCATCATATGATCCACTGAAAAAGAGAAAACAAGGCAGAGAGAAAGTAATTAATTAAAGGACGAAAGCTTACATTATATTTTCAGAGATGGAAGAATCTAAGCTGATCGATCGGAAGTTTGCATAGTTGAGACGGCTCGATGAAGAGCAACTTTTCACCGGAGCTCACCATAGATATTTCTCATCTCAGTTAACTTTTTTTTTTTTTGGCCAAACTCATCTCAGTTAACTTAGTCCACATAAAATACTGGTATTATGTATTTTCTGTAGATTTTAGTATTACATCGCCACTACTTAATATAAAATTCATTTGATTTTTTTAACAGTTTCAGAAATCTAAATAAATTATTTTAAAATATTTACATTTATTATTTTTCTTCAAACTAATTTTTTTTAATTTTAAATTGATATATAATCTAATAATACTCAATATATATTATGATTAAGCAGTTTATTTAACTTTTTTAATTTCTCTAAAAAAAATTAACTGTTTTTTATAATAAAGATGAGAGTGTTATGAATATATTAATTAGATGGATGTCCATTGACTTTTAAACTCTTATATTCTGTCCCTCGGAATATTATAATATAAAGATATGGGACCCACACACAATTATTCATTCATGAGAGGGATTCACGGGAGAAGTAATAATTTGGCCTAGGAAAATTATATCGAATGACTCAGATGTAAATTACACCAAACAACCCATGCATTTTTTATCTATTAGGCCATGTAAACAATGTATATATACCGAGGAATAAGAATGATCACTCCTACTTTCTCTCTTGTGTGTTCTCTTCTCTCCTTTGTTCATATTTTTGTTAGTTTTATAACATGATAGCACGAGGCTCTAACCAACTGAGCCTTCTACGTTGTTCATCATCACCATCGTTCATTTCCATAGAAGAAGAAGAAAATTTGTAAATCCCTTCAAAGAAGGTGTTTTAAATCTAGAAATTGATTTCAGATTGGTGGTTGTGTGATTTCTTCACTCAAGTATGTTTTCTATTAAGTTGTGATTGATGATTTTAATTTTAATGATGCCTGCGAAATTACGAATCAAGAGGAAGAAGAAGGTGAAGTTTCAGAAAGGAAGAGGTAATGGAGGAAGAAGAAGGACGCTCAGGTTCAGGTACGTTTCCTGTGTTAATGAATAGAGAAAGTGTGTGAGATTTGGATTTGTGTGTGTGATAAAAAGTAAATGAATAAATAGTATGTGTGCATGCATGTGACTGCTAGTGAGAAGATAGGAAAAAGTTGGCAACGTTTGGATTATCATTGATGATAAAGCAGTAATGAAATTTTATATATATATATATATATATATATATATATATATATAATTAAATAATAATAATAATAATATACCTCAATCCGTGAATTATATATATATAATTAGTTTATAGTATTTTATTCATATATCATTCAAGAAGAAGTTATAGTTGTCCACAATCCAAAGTGAGTGGGTTTTTCAACTTTCCTATTTGCATCTTATATAATCTTTATTATTTTTAATTCGACTCCATCTTGAAAGTCTAGATTTAATCTTTTCTTTTAATTGTTTTAATTTAATTTGATATTTTATTATTGTTACTAACTTTGCTAAACATAATATTTACTTTTATCTTACTAACATAATATTTATTGTTTATGTTTTATTTATTATTTTATTTATTTGTCATTTTATTATTATTTCTATCATTTTCATTATATGATCAAAAATTATATATAATGGCCTGGAACCTTTGTTTATATTGAATATAAACAGTTGGAAGCCAAATTGATTTAATTTCTCATGAAGAGAAAGTTGGCCAGAAATATGAGATAAAAATTGGCCAGAAGCCAAGAGAAGTCATAATATGGTTTGAAATCAAATGATAATTTGATAATTGATGCTAAGATACAAATTATGAGACAATGATTGATCCATGATTTTTGTATGTGATCATTTGTATGAATGTCTCAAAATTGAATATTTGGCATTACATGATTCTTTTGATCTTTAGAACAAATTAATGGGATTGTATAACCACCAGAAGATGGTTGTTCTTCTAAATGTTTATTATAAATGGGAATATTCAATTTTCCCCTGCAGTGACAATATTGTGAAAGAATCAAGGAATATTTTGAATTAATTTCTTGCCTTGATCAAACAAAACAGTGAGTTTTTCCAATTGACTTGACTTCATTCTCAGAAGTGAATGAAGTAATTAATAAATTTGTGATCATGGAAATATGGTTGTTTAAGTATTATGATTGTTATGTTTTATGTGATTATAATAATTCTATGAATATAAGTGTGGACTATCCATAAGTAAAAATAAATAATTAAATAAGAGACTACTATTTCAAGCAATAAGAGCAGCAATTGGTACAATCCCACCACAAAGCTCGACCATCTCATTTTGTAACTTTCTAATTTCATCTAGAGTGGTTGTTCTTGATGGGATCTTGATGAGGCAATGTCTTTCTCTGTGTAGCGACCTGCCTTATAAGATTTTGAAGCTTTTTGTGTGGCCACTCTTTTAACCCTCCTCTTTGATATATTCCTTCTATGGAATGTTTACTCAAATTTACTCATTTACTCGTTTCGTCGAGGGTTAGATGAAAATAATTACTAAAATCTTTGAGTGTCATCGTCTGTACTCTTTTTCGTTGCTCCATAGTTGCCTTATATGATTCATGCCGTTTGAGGGCCGAATAGTCATCTGGTATATTAACCGCGGGTTCTTTTCCTTTATTGAATATATTTTCTTCATTGATTTCTCCTATATTTTATTAGTAAAATCAAACATTTGAAGCCTATTAGCATTGAAAGATCCTTCTTGTATATCTTGGTAGAAGACAACATGACAAATCATACCTATCCTCTCGTGAACTTTAAGTTTATTATACTGAAGTCCATTTATACGAATGATCTCTTGTAAAATATGACAACAATTACATGATAATATGTTTGTAGTTGTTGGTTGGTTGGAAGTTGTGTCTCTTGGCTAAAGAGGATTGTTAGACTCCATAAGTTCTGTCATATTTCAACACCTCTTAACAGGCCTCCTTGATGGACCTGCTTTTGTTCTATCTTGAATCCTTGTGGATGGTGGAAGAACATTAGTTCTTGGGTGTAACACCCCCGAATTTTTAGAATTAAAATAACATAAAATGTCGATAGTTTTTATAAATAATAATAAAATCCAAAATAATCTACTTCGGGGAGTGTCACCGCCGCACTTGTACTGGGACAAGTGCAAGGCTTACTAATTGCAGTAAATAAATCTAAACTCAACTAGAAATGTTTTTCTCAATTCCAAAATAAAATAACAAAGTAAAATAATGAAATAGAATAGAATAATGAAATAGGTCGCCTTCCTCGCTTCTCACTGCTAGTCCCACCCCTTAGCACCTGTTTCACTGAAATTCTGCTCCCTCGAAGGATCATCGCAGCCCAAGAATACACACATCAGCAAACGCTGGTAATCCTAATTAGGTAAAAGTATTATAAAATAAAATAAAATAAATAAGTAAATAAATAAATTTAAATAAAATAAAATAATTATAAAATATATGTAATCATGCGGTGATTGCAACCAAATTAATCCTTATCTTTTTAAATTTATTTAGACCCGGGAAACCCTGCCAGTCTGTTTAGTGGGAAGAGAACCATGGTAGACCCGGGAAACCCTGCCAGTCTACCCTGTGACCCGGGAAACCCTGCCAGTCACAAATCATCAAAATTGGTCATATCATAATTTTCTTCCTAGTGTGCACACCTCTTCCCAAAGTTGCTACTAATACCCCGGTATCCTGCCAGGCACCACTTTGGGAAGAACGGATATATCGGTTTACATCAAATAATTTTTCGAGGCATAAGCCTTAAAGTGTGTGTTCATCACTTTAGGAGGTACCATCCCAAAACTATCCTCCCACTGCTAAATTAGTTTAAATGCATTCAGAATAAAATTAGTAAATTATTTCTATGCAGTGCCCAAATTGAATTTACTAAAAATCCTATTGATTAAATTAATGTAGTAATATCAAGATCAAACATCATTAATATCCAGATCAACATGCAAAATCAAACATCAATATATATATATATATATATATATATATATATATATATATATATATATAAACGAAGACGCAGCATCAGAATAATGTATATATTCCATCATCAAATTATATATGCCATTCATCAATTTCAAAAAGGAATAAACCGAAGACACAAAACACAAAATCATAGTGTAATGTCATCATTCACGCACGCAAACCGAGGAGGTTAAACCAATATACTTTCTGCATTATGTATATGTATGTACGTGTTGATTGTATTCAATGGCAGAAGGAGACAAATTTTTGGAATAGGACTCGTGGACCCCACCACCAACAAGAACCCTAAAGTGGTTTGGTGAAAAGGCTCCATACCAGATGGATTGTACAAAATGAACAATGACTCACGCAGATCAAGGGGAGATATATGCGAATACAGGAGACCGTATCATAATCAACAGATGTGAATTAATTTTCTTTGGGTTCAGTCGAAAAGGAAAAGGATTTCTAGATTAGGATTACCTGATCTCCGCGTTTGCTAAGCTCCTAGAGGAGAAACTCTGCCGCAAAGAATTTTTTAGAGAGAGCTAATGAGCGATGACTAAAGTTAGGCGGCTAAACCTAACTTATAATTAGACTCTTAGGGTTTAGTTATGGGCCGGGCTCTGGGCTCTTTAGCTATTGACAATTAATAAATAATTATAGATTTTGTCTTGTATATAGATAAACCTTTTAATTCCAAGGTTTTTTCACAAAACAGAAGAATGAATTTGCCCATTATATTCTTATAGTTATATAATATATTGGTTGAACAAAAATATTTGTTATTATTATACAAGATATATATATACAAATTTAAATATTTTATATCGATAAATAGTACAGTTATTTTAAAAAAAAATTTATATCGCACATACAAATATGTTCTTATATTTATAAAATATCCTTACAGGATAAAAAATATTTGTTATGATCATATAGGATATATACAAATTTGAATAATTTTTATTTTGATTAATAGTATAGTTTATTTATTTATTTAAATATATTGTATATAGAGATAAGTATTTGTTTGGTTTATAAAAAAATCATAAAACAATACAAATATTATTAAATTCTATTAAATCAATCAATCAATCTATACTTAATAAAATCAAATCTATCTAAACTAACAAACTAATCAAATTAATCTAAACTAAAAAAATTAAACTAATACTATATTATTACTATTATTACTTTTACGTTTATTATTATTATTATTATTATTATTATTAACAACAACAATAATAATAATCTAGGGTATTACATTAGGGGAGAAGTAGGAACATAAATCATTGAAGCAAAAGGAGGAATGTACATTTCTAAAGGATTGGGAAAAAGTAAATATGAATAAGAAAATGGTACATCAGCAAATAGGTTAAGCTGATCATTATTCAATAAAAGCATCAAGAAATGAAGTGTTGTATGAATTATAAACTGGAATAATATTGTTTGGACCTGTCATAACAATAGAATACAAAGAAATATACGAACAAAGGAAAATATAATAGAATATTTGGTGATTAATATTATCAGAAGTTAGAGAAGGCATATTCATTTGCCTTCTTCAATTTATAGCCAAAAACAGTGCTGTAGAATCTCTGCAACTTTGCACCATAATGCATCCTAAAGAGCCTCTAGCTCAGAGCCTTTTTTAAAAAAAAATTTATGTGTAGACAACAATTTGCAGCATCGTAACCAACTTCACCATGTGAATTTGCAATGCTACACTTGTAAATCTGCAGTATTTGTAACATCCATTTTTTTTTTAATTAATTCCTCATCCACTTTCATTTTATTAATATTATATATACACACACAATCATTCTTCATTTCTCCATTCGGAAAGCATTCAAACGCACACAAACAAATAATTTTCCCACTTTTTCCAAACATTATCCACCTACTCCACCAAATCTTCACCTACTCCCAACCACTCTCCACTTACGTCTCCATTTTTCCGAATGCAACAAAAATGTAAAGGATCATGAATCACTTTTATTTTCCATATGCGCATTGTTTCACGGGCAAAGCAGTATTCTCTGAGGCAAATAAATTCAAGGATACGCCTCTGCACTTATTCACTTTCGTTAAACTGAAGAAAGGACGCAGAGTGTGAGAGAGAGACATATTGTTTTACGCTATTTTGAGAGTGAAGAATGGAAGTTAAGAAGCACAAGGAAGCACACTAGTAGAAAATCCATTTTTTGCGGCGGAATTTTTCCGTTGCAAAACAAGCATTTTCTGTCTCAAAATAATTTTGTAGCGGAAAAGTGTCCATCGCAAAAAAAGCCCTCCCAAATCAGTTTTGCGATGGAAAAAATGCATTTTCCCTCACAAAATTTAAATTTTGCGGCGAAAAAATTTTCCCTTGCAAAATTTCAAATTTTGCGAGGGAAAACAACTTTCCCTCACAAAATGAAAATTTTTGCGAGGGAAAAATTTTCCCTCGAAAATTTGAATTTTGCGGTGGAAAAATTTTCCCTCGCAAAATTCTAAATTATTTTAAAAAATTAAAAAAAATCCGAAAAAACAAAAAAAAATCATAAAAAATGTAAAAAAATTAGAAAATAAAATAAATTGTATATCATAAAAATAAAATATAATGTTCCAAAATATTACGAGTCTACATCGCAAAAAAAAAATATTACAAATATAATGTTCCAAAATAAACTAAAAAAACTCTAAACAGTAGCAGTCTGGTCATCATCACCACTAATATTGTCATCACCATCAAGAGGCAGCCCCGTACCCTTGCCCTTCAATAGGGATTAGAGAAATGCTCGCATCTCACTAAGCATTTGTCTTTGCTCCCTTACCGTCTGTTCTAATGTCTTTACCCTATTATCTTCTGTAAAACCAACATTACAAAATCAATTTATTTGTCATACTTCAATTTATTTGTCCTTCAGGACCACCTCTACTACTGCCGTGTGATATATAAATAGATTTCATTCATTTGTGTTTTCATTTCTTCAACTTTTTTACACATAAACGTTTAATTTTCAATTTATTATCCAACTCATATACATCATACAGCAGAATCCAAAAGAAATCCAATTTCATTCTATAGGTAGGCAAAATAAGAATATCTTGTATAATTAATTCATATAAAATAATATTTGTATTTTTTTATCCCTTTCATTTTGATAATGTTTTCAAGGAATAATATAGCAATTTTTTTTAATTTCTTAACTATTGTATTGTTTTTAATTGAATAAACATGAAATTAAGATAAAATTATTTTTTGGAACAAAATAAATGACGTAATACCATATTTTTATTTCAATTTAGAGAATTTAAAGACAATTAGTTTATATACACTATAATTATTAATTTTTATATCCTATAATAGATTTGTATATTGTTGGGATTGCCCAGAAAATCTTTCATTGCAAAAATAACACTAACTACCTCAAACATGTTTAAGGACCTAAGTATTTTAGAGTAGATTGTCGGCAATTTCTTTAACCATATGCAAAACCTAAGGCATTTATACATAGCCAGAGCAAGAATTTAAAAATTGAAATCATATATTGCACAAATGTGTGACGGAGAAAGAATAAGTTACCCATATTAAGGATTCTCCAAAAAATCATTAAAAATAAAACATACCCGTTGAAGTTCATAGCTTGAGGTGGAGAAAGAAGAGCAAGAAAGGCAGATAAGGGCTCAAGGCGGAGGTGGCTGAGCTCCGTGGGATGGTGGCCGGACTTGGTGAGGAGAGAAAGCTTCGACAAGGATGGATGAAGAAAGCTACAATGAAGAATAAGCTTCAGAAGTGCGAGAAGAAGAAGAAATAGGGGGTTTTAAAAATTGGTTTGCGACAGAACGGCTTGTTCCATCGCAAACCGGCCCGTTTGCGACGGAACATGGCGTTTCGTTGCAAAACTGCACCGACAGTTTGCGACAGAACACCTTGTTCCGTCGCAAACCGCCGCATTTTGCGACGGAACAAGTGGTTCCATCGCAAACTATCGGTGGGAACCGACAGTTTGCAGCGGAACAAATTTATCCATCGCAAATTGCGGTGGAAAAACTTTTTCCGTCGCAAATTGCGACGGCAAAATTTGTTCCATCACAATTTTTTTTGTTGGGAAACTACCAGAGCTGGCGAAAATTGCGGTGGAAAACATTTTCCGTAGCAAATTGCAGCGGAGAAACTTTTTCCCTCGCATTTTGCAGCGGAAAAACTTTTTCCCTCACAATTTGCGGCAGAATAATTTTCCCTCGCAAATTTATTGTTTTCTAGTAGTGGCAGGAGACTTCTTAAGTTTAAAGGATTAGGACAAGTAAGTAAAAGATTTAACTTGTCTTAGGTTAATTTGAAGATAATAAATATCATTTTCTATATATTGTTTTGGTTTAATTAAGAAGTGGTGGAATCAAAAGGATTTTGATGATTTTAAGAATTCTATGGAGTTTAATATGAAAATAGATATATTAAGGGATATTTAGGTCTTGGAAGCACAATATTGGATTTTGTGCAATTAATTATGAATTTTCAAAGTTAGTGAAAATTCTGTTAAATCATAAGTATTGTGCTTAAATAATGAAAAAATGGTATTTATTATAATACCTTATTAAACAAAAGGAAATTGATTCTTATGATGATTCTACTTTAGGATATTGAAGGAAGATCGAGTTCCTACGTTGGAAATTTTATAAATATTTGCAAAAGTTGAGGTTGGTAACTTAATCTCCGATTCCTTGTGTTCTTATATATGTCTTATATGTTCATGTATTTGTGGATTTGTGGCCGGATTTGTATGTCCGTGTCATGCGTTTTATTTATTTGGCTGAGTATTATTGTTTTTATATAATAATGTTGCATGCCTATTTACCAGTACTTTTATGTGCTTTCGCCGTAATGTTACATTTGCTGTTTGCTATATATCCGATTGCGATGCGTTTTATTATTGGTTGTTTATAACTCTCTGCAATATATGAAATATCTGCCATGTATAATTTACACTTTGAATATGAGATTAACCGTTACCCTGGGATTCATCTGATCACTGGATCCCAAAAACACCTAAGGAGCCAAGAAGATGTTCTGGATCAGGAAGTAAGGCGGTACAGCTGCATTAGACGATGAAGACCCCAAAGTTGGGAATTTGAATAAGTGGGCTTTATATATTAGTGTGGTTTGTTTAATGATTATTGAACTATTTTTGGGATAACTGTATTAATTAATACCTTTTACAGAATTATCGGTTGCTAGTTTGTACTATGCGTATACTCTTTAAACCATTGTATATTTGGATTATTGTTATCAGTTACTCATCGTCCATACGCTTATACGTGCTCTCTGTTGTGCATACTCTGATATGTGTTTGTATACATGAATAGTACCATATACATGAATAGTGCCGTATACATGAATAGTGATATTGTAAAATTGGGGTATGCTTTTGAGTACGTATTTATGTATTTAAAAGTATAATCAAAGCGGGTGTTACAGTATTGCACCTAATCAATCCTCTTGCGTATAACCTTGTTGACTTTTATGCATGCGATGCTCTGAAGCAAGTAGGAGATTATTCAATATTTGAAAATCATCGGAGTAATTTTTATAGGATCGATGTTGTTCAGATAAAGAAGAGGTGCAGTAATAACAAAAATTGTTATTTTCAAGTAATTTGTAATTGGCCATGAAAATTAAATGCTCTACTGTTATTATAAATGCAAACTACAAGTTTGCTAATGCAAATAAAATGTTTGCCAGTGATATAATATTATATGATAGTTTTTGAATAACTAACATACATTTTACTTTCGAGGTTTAAAGCATTTGAAAGTAATAACTCAAAATTTGGATTGAAATCCATGAATGTATATAAAGTATTTTTAACAGACTCACACTTGAAGGGGATATTGATATAATACAAGTATGAGTGTAATTCTCCCAAAAGGGATGTCTAATTGAAAAATTTATGATTGAGTAAACTAGAGGTTTATTGATCCAAACAAATTTATTCTTGGCATGACTTGTTTGATTATCCAAGTCATATATAATTCAACAAATTATGTATTGACATCCATTGAAAAATCAGAAAATTCTTCATGAAAAACCAACATATTATTCAAGAATTATTATGTGATGTTTGTTCTCAAATAGAATTGATTATGAAAATATCATTAGTCATGATTGGTAATGGATTTTTGGAAATATATCAAACAGATTTATATGGGCCCATTGAAATAGCATGTAAAACATACAATGGTATGATGACTTTGAAAGATGCATCTATAAGATGGTTATATGTGAGATTATTTGCAACTTGAAGTTTGCAAAAATGATTGCAACATAAAGTTTGCAGTAATGTTTGAATAAATTAAGTGTGCAATTTCCAAATTATATGATCCAAGAATCATGTATTAAAGCCTCCATAAGTAAGCTAAATCAATGCTTATGAGAACAAAATTTTATGTTGATATATTTGATCTTGAATAACAGCATTTATATAAGCCAACAAAATTCTCTCGATAAAATTGGCTTTTGATCAGAAGCTAAATTAATTCTATCTTAAAAGGTTTGAATGTGCAATATTCCACCACAATGCACATAGATAGATATAGAATCAAAAGTTGGGATAAATGTTGTGTAAGGATCTCTTTCTTCTTGTTTGTCTCTAAATGAAACAAATGGATTTAGGAGACTTATACTATATAATTAGTCAATTGTTATTTGACATTGTTTTCCTAACATGAGGGGGAAAATTTGAATCGCTGGAAAAGAGAATATATATGGAATGCATTATTTCTATAAAGTTAATATCCTCGAATAAAGAAGTATGAACCATAAATTCATCAGACTATGCATTTATAAAATATTTGCCACATGAAATTACTGACCTAAATGAGATTTATTGAATCTCATATTCCAACTAATTCTCTAGTTAGTATAAATACAAATTAGACATGTTTGAAGCATGAAAAACTATTCGGTTTCAAATATGAATATTATGGAGCACATTATTAAGATGGTCATATTAAGGAGATATGTACTCCAGAAGAGTATCGAGACATAACTAATTGCAAAAAACTCAATAGAGGTTCAGGTACCTGAATAATATTGATATTGATAAGTTATTTTAAAGTATTTATATTTTTTTATTTTTGTTCAAATTAATTTGTTTGACTTCTAAATTCATATATACTTAAATAATACATAATATATATTATGATTAAATAGTTTATTTAATTTTTTTAATCTCTCTAAAAAAAATTAAATGAATCTTATATTAAATATTAGAGCGAGTAATATTGTGTGTGTTATTTAAATTGCAAGTAGGAGACAGAACCTAAAGTTGGTGGCTCTCTCGGTCTTTAACCTCGCTTTAACTCATGTTAGTAAATTTTTGGGTAATTCCTCAGCTTTTTAATTTCTTTCTCAATTTTTATAATTATATTCTAGATAAAATGAGGGATATTTTGATTATGAGGGTCAGTTTAACTTTCTTTTAATAATTTTTAAAGAAAATAAATAAAAATTGCATAATTTTTTAGTACTTTTCTTTACACAATTATAAAAAATCGAAATTGCATCATTTGATTTGACGACACAGAGATATAATAATGTCACTTATTTTATTTTTATATAGAATTTAATGATTTAAAAAGAAAAAAAATATCTTTTCAAGCTGAAATAGAAATTTTTTTTTTTCTTTGAGAAATTGGGGGGGACACACACATACATTACTAGTAGCCCAGTCTAATTAGTCAATTTGACCAGTTGACTAGTAAGGTCATCTTTAATAATTAACATCATCATATGTAACATGATCTACGAGGTAAAATTGCTACTTAACCCTTATAATATGTAACATGATCTACCGAAAATATTTATATGTAACATTAGATTTTTCTCCCTCCGATCCTTAATATATGATCTATTTAGAAAGTTGATTTTGATTTTGAATATATATAAGACTTTTTTTTCATATTTATAAATATTTATCTAATTTACTCATTTTGATTCTTCTTTAACAATAATCAATGAGAAGAGAAAATTAGGAGATTTAAGGAGGATGATTAGAGTGTTAATACATCTCATAATAACTAATTTATTTGATATAATTGAATTAAGTAAATATGTCTTACTTTAAAGAATGGGAAAAGTATATCAATTTATAAGTTATAAGTTTGAAAAAAAATCATAAATATAAAAGAAAATTTTAAAAATATCTTATAATTAGGACTAAAATTAACACCAAAGTTAGGTTTTGCATTTAGGATTAGGGGAGTACAACTAATTAATCAAATTAAGTAGATGAAATTGTTGATTAAAATAGGATAAAATAAAGCAATATATATGATATACTACACACACACACAATTTTTTTCAAATACATCCTCATTTTTAGAAGGAGTGAGTGAGGGAAAAGAAAGGATGAGATATATCTCAGGTAATTAATTATATTGAGGGTGAATTAACGAAAAATAATATTAAAATTGTAGACAAATAATGTAACTAATATATGTGTGGGTGTTTATAGCTATAGCTCTTCCTAAAGAATATATATAGAGTAACTTATAGATTGGGTCGGAGGAATTACTTTGTAACTAAAATGAAGAAGGCTTTTTCAATATCCATGGTGATGTGTTGTTGATTCTTTCGTTTTTCAGTACAGCGATATTAAAATGGGAGAATTACAATCTGATCCCAAAGACCAAAAATAATTATCAAAAGGTCCCTTGTCAAAATTTCATTATAAAAAAATCCCAAAAAAGTCCTAGGACTTTTTTGTAATTAATTGAATCCGTATTTATAACTGTAAATGTTATATTGACAATAAAAATTATCAATTCGCATTTACAACTGGAAATACTATATTAACATTTCAAAATACATTTTGAGTTGCTAATATAACATTTCCAGTTGTAAATGCAGATCGAGAATATTTGTTGTAAATATAGTATTTTTCAGTTGTAAATATAGCATTTTCAGTTGTAAATATCGATTGAAAAATTTTTCGCTTAAAGGACTTTTTTGTAATGAAATTCTGGCACGGGACCTTTTAGTAATTATTTTTGGTCCTTGGGACTAGATTGTAATTCTCCCTATTAAAATTGTCCATGGGGGTTGGCAGAATAATCCATGATAAAGCTTCAAGTTAATTATTCACACCATCCAAGAACTAGGGGATTCTTTTTTTTATAAAAAAAAAAAATTACTTTTGTTGGATTTTTTTAATTTAGTGATCCGATGTTGGTTGGAGATTATGTAGGATTTTTTAATTGAAAGATTAATTGGATTTTTGCTAAGATTCAGCGGAACTTCAAAATGATTTGTATTTTAGTGAATTACGCCCCACACGATTTAAAATAAAAATAAATAAGAGTTTGCTCATTCAACCCTGCTTATAGCTTTATACCATTAGTATATGCCTTATTTATATTCATACATGTGCACAATTAATTAATATGGGAAAGCCCACAATTCAATTTGTTGTTTTTTTTTTAAAAAAAAAAAACAAACTTCATGTATCAACTGGTTAGAATGAAATTGTGATTGTTTTTTTTTAATATCACAGCATAGGTAATTAAATTACTCCACTTTTGAAAGAAACATATTGTGTATAAAGTTTAATTTAGTAGTAATAATAATAATATCCATATACATACCTATAACTTGTTCTAGCCCAAGTTTTAAATTTGGAAGCTTTCTAAATATATGGAAACAGAGATATATGGGTTATAAATGACATCTCTATATCAATATATTATCCATGACATTAAGCGAGAGAGAGAGAGAGAGAGAGAGAGAGATAGATAACTTTATGTGTCAAATCTGGTTCTTATATTTTAACCAGATGGAGTATAAAAAAAATACAACTTATATATTTTAACTGGGGAAGGTATATCTATCTACGCGGATTTAACACACTCCAATATAAAATTGAATTAAACCCCTTTTTTTCCGCGTTAATCATATAATCAAGGGAATTAGAGACGACTTTGCTATTTAATTAACTACCAAAAAAATAGACGAATGAACTTTCGTTGTTGCTTCTGTTTCCCATTCACTACGTACAACTTACGAGTAAATAACACAATCTTACTAGTATATAGAGTATTATTCAAGGAAGACCGTACCATTTTTTATTTTTATTTTTTTGACCAGAAGGAAGACTTGATGATCAACAATGAGTAATGACTTGACTTGTTCACTAGTTCAAACAAATACTCTTTTAAGTCCTTAACATAAAACGCATTTTCTAATTTAATTAGATTAAAAAAGCTAATTAACACGATTGTTTTTTCAAAAATCAGGACCCTTAATTCTTTTCATCTTTCTTTTATTTGATTATATAAAGATAAATTAGAAAAAATTTGACAAATATATATATGATAAATATGTTTCATATTAAAAATCAAGATTAATTCTACAATTAGATTAGTATTAAGGACCAGATTGTCCGAGAGGATAGCAACTTCTTGGAAAAACAAGGACTGAACTAGGTTTCAAGCGGAACTTGAAGATTAGTCTTTCTTGCCTTTCTACTACCTCAGAAGAAGAAATTTCATTTTGAAAATCAAGCATATATACTGTATATGTGTGTGTGTGTGTGGTGTGAGGGGTGACCATAAGATCCTCATCGGTTGTCTCAAACGCAAACTTCCGAGGAAGAGGAAAGGCCCCCAGTTCATTGATCTCTGCTTCTTTCATCACTCAAAATGTAAGCTTTCGGCTTCGATCTTATTACTTTCTCTTTGCCATTTTTGAAATCCATGAATCGTTCCTCTTTTTAATTTGTTCCTCTTGAATGCTGTTGACTTTCTATTCTGCATGTATAGTAAAGTCCAAATCTTTATTGAGTACTTGAATTGAATTTATCTTTATTCAAGGCCAAAATCCAGTTTTCCACTTTATGCCAAGTTTTAATTTCTTTCAAGTACTGACACTTTCACAAAAATATTAGTTTTTGTTGGAGTCGATGTGAGATACTATGGTTGTCAGTTAGTTGGTTAATCACTAAATTTAATTAACATAAGACCACTTTTCCTTTAGTCCTCATAATTAAGTTTGGGCCTTTGGGGTTTGTTTATCACTCTTAAGTACGAGTAGTAAGGGTTGATTAGTTTAAATCGCATTGAATTTGTTGTAAGTTGTTGTAAAAGAGCTTGTTGCTCTTTCATCGAACACTTCATACACACACACACATTATTAATTTTTATTTGATTCCTTTTGTTAATGACATAATGACCCAATTAGTGGAATGAAGTTTTCTAAAATATTCCCTTTAAGCAAATTTTCTTTTTCAAGCCATTTTTTTTTTTTTATAAGAAAAAGTTTTGGAGGGGTTCGACACCAGTCCCCCATCGAAGGTCAGGGCACAGTCACAGGCTCTATGAGCATTTATTGTGGACTTACGAGATCGCCTACCAAAAGAGTCCCAGCGACGGTAGAAGGGATCGAACCCACGACCCAAGGTCAAGCTATATCTTTTAAACAATTAAAGATTGTTATCATTCAATCTAGAACTAGTAAAAAGGGCTAGGTACGCAAGTTCAGGCTGACTAAATGCTAGCCCGCCAAAGTGTGTGCTTAATCAGCCCATCTCGCTTAGCTTGTAGGTTAGTAGGCCAACCCGCCTTTTGCCCCCTTGAAAGCACATGTTCAAGTTCAAGGAAGCTATAAAAAGAAGAAGAAATTATTGTTAAAAGATTACACCTAAGTGACATCGTACGCAAGCAAAATGGCCATCGCTTCACGGTATTAAGCTGGAAAAGAAAAATTAAATATTTGTGATAGGGCCTTAACGATAATGAGCATCAGTTCTAGATACTTACACAGTTCGTTTCAATTCACAATTGCATATAAGCTTATTTTATATTGATTTATTCAACCTACTTTTTTTTGGATAAAAATTTTGTAGGAAAGGGGTCGGACTCACCCACAGTCTAAAGGCAGGGAGCTTGAAGCCCAGTCTACAAGGGATACTGACCAAAGAGTACACATGCTTCCACCTCTACCAACGTTACTACTACTTCCTAGACTCCTAGGATGTCTCTTCCAGCGTATTGACTAACATAGGGATCGACCCCCCTCCCTAAAGATGAGGAAGACCAACCCTCACACCAATTGAACCCAAAGACGAGGGGTTATTCCACCTACTTATACTTAGGCAAGCTTGGGTTGGGGTTTTGACGGTCCTCTAAACTACAGGCTCCAAAGGCCTGGCCTGCATAGACCATGAGCTATGAGCTAGCCCATATTCTCTAATCCCAGCTCTAAATTTCAATCAAATATAGCCCCCCCTTTTTTTTCCTTTCCACCTTAACTACTTTCTTTGCATTCATGAAATGTTCAACTTGTTCTCCTTTTATAGATATAATTTTGAACAAACTTCCGAGGAAGAGGAAAGGCCTCCAGTTCATTGATCTCTGCTTCTTTCATCACTCAAAATGTAAACTTTCGGCTTCGATTTTATTACTTTCTCTTTGCCACTTTTGAAATCCATGAATCGTTCCTCTTTTTAATATGTTCCTCTTAAATATGCTGTTGACTTTCTATTCTGCATTTTTTAGGGAAGTCCAAATCTTTATTCAGTACTTGAAGAGTTGAAGTTATCTTAATTCAAGGCCAAAATCTAGTTTTCCACTTTATACCAAGTCTTAATTTCTTTCTAGTACTTACACTTCCACAAAAATATTAGTTTTTGTTGGAATAGATGTGAGATATATACTATGGTTGTCAGTTAGTTGGTTAATCACTAAGGTCAATTAACATAAGACCTCTTTTCCTATAGTCCTCATAATTAAGTTTGGGCCTTTGGGGTTTTGTTCACCACTCTTAAGTAAGGGTTGATTAGTTTAAATCCCAATAAATTTATTGTAAGTTGTTGTAAAAGAGCTTATTGCTCTTTCATCATCAATGAACACTTCATTTGATATATGTATATCTTTTGTTGTGATCTTGTGTTGTTAGTTTTTATTTGATCCTTTTGTTAATGACTTAATGACCTATCTAATAAGTGAAATGAAGCTTTTTAAAATATTCCCTTTCAAGATAATTTTTTTCCAAACCGCATCACTTAACTATGGTTCTAATCCAAATCATACAATCAAAGATTGTTATCATTCAATTTAGAATTGGTAAAAACGGCTAGGCACGTAGGCTCGAGCTCGCTTAATGCAAGCCCGCCAAAATGTGTGCTTAATCCACCCAGACCACTTAACTCATAGATTAGTAGGCAAGCCCGCCTATTTTTCCAGTTGAAAACACATGCTAAGGGAAGCTATAAAAGGAGAAGAAATTATTGCCAAAAGATTACACATAAGGGGCATCATACGCAAGCAAAATGGCCATGGCTCCACAGTATTAAGCAGGAAAAGAAAAATTAAATATTTGTGATAGGGTTTTAATGGTAAGGAGCGTCAGTTTTATATACTTACACAGTTCGTTTCAATTCACAATTTCATATAAACTTATTTTATATTGATTTACACCTCCAACTTATACTTAGGCAGGTTTGAGTTGGGGTTTTGGCACTCTCCCAAACTGCAGGTTCCAATGACCTGGCCTGTGTAGCCCATGAGCTCTATATTCCCGAATCCCAGCTCTAAATTTCAATCAAATATGGCTCCTTTTTTTTTTCCCTCATCACCTTAACTACTTCTTTCTTTGCTGTGATGAAATATCCAACTTGTTCTCCTTTTATATATATAATTTTGATATATACAGATAATGGAGGAAGCAGTTTACAAAAACGAAGGATTCAATCACATCGCAATGGATGTACAAATTCTATCAGATTCACTTGTAAAAAGTCTGGTGGAAGACCAATTGGAAAGCCTTTCTCCTTTGTCCTTTCAAACGAGTCTTTTTATTTCCCAGATTAATGATTTTTTAATCCAAGAATAGATAAGTAGATAAACATTAATTGTGCGCATTCTTATCAATTACGAGTACATCATCACTTTTTTAAATATTTATTTTATAAAAATTTCATGCTTCACGTCGCCGTTGGTGATGATATGGCAAAAAAACTTCAAGACAATCGCTTTCTTCTCCAACAATACATCTGAGATTAAATTTTAAAATATGAAATGTGTGTGTAAACATGCATGCAGTAATTGGTGTTCGCGTTGTACAGCGCTAACCAACCAAAATACACAATTAACTTTTCCTCATTTTTTTTGGGCCCATCCTCCAAAACGTAGTGCTTATCTTAATTTAACTCTAAAAAGGTTGATTTTATTTGAATTTGAAATTTTATATATACAAAATTAAATTTTAAAATTTTTCATCTTTTCTGATGTATTATATATAAGTCAACTTTAAATATTTTGACTCCATCGAAAGTCAGCTCCTAATATTTCTATCATTTATAAATTTGTCCTTATCATTAGGAATATACCATTATATATATGAAGGACTGAGTGAGAGATTTTTTGTTAATGGAAAGAAATTAGAACAAACAAACAAAAATAATTGGAAATCAGGTGCAAGACGAATGAAGGGATTGTTGGAGATACTCTGTTTTGTCGGAGAAAAACAGGGGAAGAGCCATCTGTATTAAGCTTATGCAATCCAGGGAGTGGGGGGAGTCAGTTCACAAGACGAAGTTAAGTGTTAATTATATGATGGTGTAATTGATTAAAGACGATGTTGCTAGTTCACCGTCAAATTAAAGACTCGAATAATTACTTAACTTGAGGTGAGAAAAGAAAGAATATGATATATTCTTGACTTGTTCATTAGTGCACTGATGAGATGACAAATGTGTGTGTGTGTGTGTGTGTGTGTGTTGTGTAAGTGGTGACAAGTTCCGAGGAAGAAGAAAGGCCACGCTCTTCACCATTTCTCTGGTTCTTCCATCGATCACTCAAAATCTAGCAAGTATATGAATGATGAGATTTGATAGAGGAACTGGCCATATCCAGCAAAAGCTAACTGTATAGACAAGTGTATTTTGTATAATAGTGGTTACTTCAGCGAGTATGTTCTATATATTTTGGGTTAAAGTGTAAAAATACACATATGCTTTTTTGTTATATGCTTTTTTGTTTTTTTGAGGAGTAAAAATACATATGAGGTTACCATTTTGATGCAAAAGTCATATCTCACCGTTAAGTCATTGTTCACCGTGATGATGAAAGAGAAAGAGGTGAGGTGAACAGTAACTTAACGGCGGTGAATAATGACTTAACGGTGAGATGTAGCTTTTGCATCAAAATGGTAACTACATGTGTATTTTTGCTCCTAAAAAAAGCATATGTGTATTTTCCCTCCTAAGGAAAAAACTTACGTGTATTTTTACACCTTAACCCATATATTTTTATACTCCTGCTATATAAGACTTATTTACCTAATAATTTTCAAGAGATTAAGGATAGTTGTTAAATTAGTTAATTATATCCCCCAAAAAAAAAATTCCTTATTTAAAATTTAAATGGCATCTAATTACTCTGATGTTCTATTCTTTGTCGAAACTCTCATACCTCACATGATTTCTCCAAACTCTTGCACAATCCAATATCATCTATTTCTCTTAACAACTTTCAGTTTGCTCTTAAAGATTGAAAGTATAATTTAATAGTTATGTCATTTTTAAATACAACAAAATTGCTCATAATTACCTTAATAAAAAAACAGCAGAATTGATGTGTACGTGACATTAATGAGTTGCAAGCAAAGTATTACTCACTTTATAAAATATATAGGTTCGTTATTAAATAATTATTTTGTTTAATTATGATTGAAGCAATATCAATATAGGTATTTTAGAAAGGAATTGATAAAAATTAAAATTTTTTCGACAAAAATTAACTTATAAATATTATCCTATAATTATCACTAGAGGGAATAATAGGGCTCATAATCCTAGAATTTATGTACATATGACACGTAGTGATGAATACATAAAGAATAAGAATATTCTTTATAACATCAACTATAAGTAAGCCATTAAGAGTATGGGCCTTCCAGTCTTGCTAGCTACAGATTGGGCTTTATAATCGTTGTTTCTACACTACCTACGTAGTAGTAATCTTATTATACTAACCCCTTGTCTATGAGTTTTGTGGTTAGGGATTTGGAAACTTTTACAAATGGAGAGAATTTAAATCCTGACACCGTCATTGTGTTGGGGGGAGGCATCCCAAAGTTTGGGAAACAGGGGTAACCCAGGCTGAAGTGAAATCTCACTTCTAAATCCCTTTTGAGGAGCGAGCTTAAGCAGCATGCTTTTATACTGTAGGTGAGTCCAACACCTCTTATAAAATATCTATAACAAAAAATAAAGTTATTATATTAAATTTCTTCCCGTTATAGCTTAAAATACTCCCTACTTGCCCTTCCCCTATTTTCCTTACAACAAAATAGAGTACCTCTAACATAACATGTGTGCTTTCATCATCTTCACAAAATCAAAGACCAAAAAATTGATTTTCCCTTTGAGATGACTCAATTTCAGGCCACATATTAATAATTATTTTCCTTGCTTGAGACTTATTTATAATTTTTCCTTAAAGTTATCTTTTTTCTTACTAATGTTTTCCATTTTAGATATTGGCTGGGGGATATGCATAAGAAATAATGCAATACATATATATTTTTAACAACCAACCAGTACAATACTCAACAGCAAATCTAACATTCTCCGTGGAACTGTCTATATAAAGATTAAAATGTGAATCTCTTTCTCTCACTCGCTTATATATATACACATAGAGAGGTGACACAAACAAAGACACATTTGTAAGTGACCGATCTGATGATATATAGGCAAAGAAGCCTATTTGAACATACTCAGCTAGCTTCGATAGTAGGACATGACTGTATAAAAAGTCTGCACGAAGGTGAGTAAAAGAAGTGAAATAGCTGCAATTACAGAGATAACAGCCCATGGATTCTTAAAATAGTCCTCTTTCAAAGTAACCCTCCATTTATGCCAAGGCACTCTATAATAATCATCCACATTCTCACACAAATCTGAGAAGTAGAACCTTCTTCTCGCCATTGTTGTTCCCGGTGAAAGCCTATTGATGGTAGAAGCCACTTCTTGAGTTCCCGCTAACTTCGACTCTATAATCCCATAATGCATCAGTAACTCCACATCCCCTGCTGTTTCTATCAAACGATCTAAAATGAAGACATAATCATTCACATAATTATCATGTAGGTGACAACGTTCGTACGCTATGAGATTCCTCAGAAGAATCTCTGTCGCATCTTTCAATCTCAGCCGTGAGATTTCTAACACACCATCCTTGAATCTGATGTCAAATGGATTTCCTTTGTTCATCACCTTGAACTTCACCCCTGCTTCACGTAACTTTGTTGCTCTTGGCATACTCATACATTTTAGTTTGTTTTTGTGTGGAAACTCTCGAGGCACAAAACATATTCTGGCAAAATCTACAAAATTTTGTATTTGCAGTTCACCAACTTTTTCCTCAATATTAAAGTTGTCTATGTCTAACAGATTCAGTTTCCTTTTGAAGAACTCGTAGGTTAGCATGATTGTTGAACGCCGTACATCGTTCTTTATGGGAATAATGTCTGACTTGGTTAATGAAAGAAGGTCCTCAATGATGAAGAAAGGGACTTGATTCTCAAGTAAAAGCATATCAGTTTTAATGAACCGAAGCTTCCAAGGGCCACCAAAAAAATGATCATACCGATCTTGAAGAAGTTGGTTATTATTATCATCTGATGAGATGTTTCTAAAGAATAGCTCCAGAATGAAAGCTGAATCTACAAGAATGATCTCAATGAACTTGTCACTGGCAAATTCAATGGGATCTGCATAACAGTTTCGCAAGTACACTTCTTTCTTCTTCAAAAGTTGGACACAGTCACGGAGGCTAAGCTTAGCTCGTGAAAGGAAGTGCTTTAGTAACCTCAGTTTGTGTGGATGCATGTGTTTGAGCTTGTCGTTATTGTGATGAAGTGGACCAATTGAAATTTCTCGAGGAGTAAAGGCTTTCTCATTTCGTTCTCGTAGATGAATAGGAACTTTGCAAATGCTACATATAGTAGGTAAAGGCAGAAGGTTCTCCAATTGTTCTCCCAGGCTGGTTACGAGTGAATTATCTGATAGAATTTTTACATCCACTGTGATGTGATCGTATCCTTCGTTTATGTCAACTGCTTCCCCCATTATCCGCGTGTATATATGTATCTTCAAATTTTGAAAAAAAGGAGAACAAGTTGGATATTTCACCACTATTGCAAATAAAGAAGCAAAGGTGGAAAGAAAAAGGCTAATGCCATTTATTCTGATCATATACCCCCAATCCATTTTGTGTTTCAAGTTCATCATAATCCCCCCTCAAAAAATATCCCCATTAATAATATACATACAGTTTTCATCAAGTGGTAGCTAGTTACCATGTACATGATTATAAAGAGTATTTTAGAGAAATCAATATTACACATTTATTATAAATAACTAATTTAAGTAATTTTTATAATATCTAATTTGTAAATTGATTATCTAATTCTTATATTAAAAATAAGAGGACAAAATTGATGATGGGACGAGGATGGAATGTTTGATGGGCATGACGATCCTCTTTATGTTAATATTGGGGATAATGTTTGTAGACCTCAGTGACCTCAAACCTCTCATGCTACAAAAATTGAGAATGATGAATTGTGCTACACAAATATACTTCATTTGTTTTAGTGGCCCACAACACAAACATCGATCTTGTAACTTATCAGCTATTGAAGACCACGGTACCAGGACAACACAAATATCCTTCTAACTTCTCAAAACCACACTCTCGGAGGTGCATTTTCAAAGAAGCAAACTTGGCTGCTAGTCTTAGTTAAAACCTCTGCCACGACAACTTGCCACTACTTTGTTTTATCTTGGTCTTAGTTCTAAGTATGCTTTATGTTTCATTTGTCTTTGATCCGACACTTTTTAATTTGCAGTTTTCGGATTGTCCTTCAACTCTTTTTCATATTAATTAATCAAATTAAATTATACTAATGTTTGAATAATAATAGCCAAAAAAAATATTTTTCATCAATTACATTTAACCAACCCTATCTATATCCAGTAGGATAAGGTTTTGTTATTATTCTTTGTTGTTTCTATAGTTTTTTTTAATCAATAAAAAAAAAAAGATTTTGTAATCAAAATAAGACAAACCATGGCTTGGTTGTTTGCCTGGACACAAATCTGGTTTGCGGTTGGAGGGAGAAAGGTGGAAGGAGATCCGCATACTCCATTGGAAGATTGGTCCGTTTTTGCTCGGGCGGTTCTCGATTTGACGATTTGGTTGGTAAGGACGAACTTGGCTATGGGCTCCGTCGGTGTCGTCGCGGAGCAGCACTGAATTAAAGAATATGCTGACTGGGGGTGAAAAATGGGCAGGCACAATTTGTTCAAGCAATGTTCAATCGCAGCACTGATTTTTTCAATACCAGAACCATCCTTCTCAGTACAGCGCCCAAATTTTTGTGAAAATAATAAGGACTTGATGAGAGATATTAAAACTTGGTATAAAAGAGGAAACTCCATAGATGTTGGCTTTGAATAAAGGTATATAACTTTAATTCTTAGGCGGTAATGATGATCAAGAAGAACTGTGAATATAAGTTATGGACTATAGGATATATATGCAGAGAATAGTAAGTCAACGGCACATATATATTATGAGCAACCAAAGAGGAACGATTCATCATATGATCCATTGAAAAAGGGGAAAAAATAAAAAGGCAGAGGGAAAGGAACTGATTCAAGGACGAAAGCTTACATTATATTTTGAGAGATGGAAGAAGCTAAGCAGATCGATCGGAAGTTTGCGGTTGTGACGGCTTGATGAAGAGCAACTTTTCACCGGAGCTCACCACATATATTTGCCATCTCAGTCAACTTAGTCCACCTATATATGATGCTGGTATTATGTTTTTCTGAAGAGTTTAATATTACATACGCTACTTAATATAACATTCATTTCATTTTTTTTTTAAAGTTTGAGGAATCTAAATAAATTATTTTAAAATATTTATATTTATTATTTTTCTTCAAACTAATTTATGTGACTTTTAAATTGATATATAATCTAATTATACTCAATATATATTATGATTAAACAATTTATTTAACTTTATTAATCTCTCTAAAAAAAATTAACTATCTTTTATAATAAGGGTTGGAGGGAATAATATTCTGCATGTTAGTCAAGTTGCAAGTGGGGAGAAGAATCTAAAATTGGTGTTCTCGTGTTATTCAACCTCCCTTTAACTCATGTTAGTAAACTTCTGGGTAATTCCTCAGCTTTTTAATTTCTTTCCCATTTTTTTATAATTAGATTCTAGATAAAATGAGGGATATTTTGATTATGAGGGTCGGTTTTAACTTTTTGATGATTCATAAAGAAAATAAATAAAAATTGCATAATTTGTTAGTACTTTTCCTTACAGAGTTTTTTTAAATAAATCGAAATTGAATTATTTGATTTCACTAAACAAAGATGATCATGTTACTTATTTTATATAGAATTTAATAATTAAAAATAAAAGGAAATTGAAAAATTGAAAAACACACACACAACACACACATTACTAATTAGTCAATTTCAACAGTTGACTAGCAAAGTCGTCTTTAATAATTAACGTCATCATGTGATGAACACGGAACTTAAAAATTGGGGTTTAATTTATAATCAATTATCAATTGCTCTATCATTGCTGCGTGCGTGCGGGCGTATCTATGTTTGTGTCTATGTATAATATACATACACTCACTCTCCGTGCTATACAAGTTACAATACTCCACTATATATATTTATCAATTTTATAGAGATTAAAGAAGTTAAATATATTATTTAATTATAATATATATGTAACATGATCTTCCTAAATTACTTATATGTAGTGTAAGATTCTTTTCCCTACTATCCTTGATACATGACATATATGGAGAGTTGATATTGTTCTTAAATATATACAAGACTTTTTTTTTTTCATATTTGTCAATATCTTTATAATTTACTCCTTTTTTATACTTTCTTAATAATAATCAAGGAGGAGAGGAAAATATGGAATTAATGAAGATTATTAGAGTGTTTTAGAAAATGCATATTATAATAACTAATTTTTTTAATTTAATCAAATTAGTTAAATATATCTTACATTAAAAAACAAGAGGAATATGCCAATTTATAAGTTAGACATTTGAAAAAAAAATCATAAATATGAAAGATAAAATAAAAAAATATCTTACATTTACGATTAAAGTTAACATCAAAGTTATATTTATATTTAGGACCCGGGGTAGTACAACTAATTAATCAAATTACGTAGATGAAAATGTTGATTAAAATTGGATAAAAGCATATATATATATATATATATATATATATATTAAATACATCCTTATTTTTAGAAGGAGTGAGTGAGAGAGAATGTGTTAGAGAAAAAAAGGGAAGAGATATATCTTAGGTAATTAATTATATTGAGGCTGAATTAATGAAAAAGTATATTAAAATTGTAGACAAATAATATAATTAACTTATATATGTGTGGGTTTGTGGGTGTTGATAGCTGGATTTAGGTTCTCTGCCTATCCTTAGGATAGGCAGGGGGAGCTCGTCTGTACGGACGAATTCTCAATTGTTTAGATCTAGATCTGGACAGCTGAAATATTTTTTTTTGTTTTTATTTTTTTTATACATGAAGAAATCATTTTTTGAAAAAATTTTAGTTCAAAGATTAATTCTATTAGATTTTCTACCCATTAATTTTTTTTTTCAAAAAAAAAAGGGTCGTCCAGATCAAATCTGGACATACTAAAGCAGGAAAATATGGCCCGTTGATAGCTAGCTCTTCCTAAAGAATATAGAGGAACTTATAGATTGGGTCGGAGGAACTACTTTGTAAATTTAAAAGAAGGCTTTTTCAAGATCCATGGTGATGTGTTGTTGATTCCTTCGTTTTTCAGTACAGCGATATTAAAATTGTCCATGAGGGTTAGCAGAATAATTCATGATAAAGCTTCAAGTTAATTATTCACACCATCCAAGAACTATTGGATTTTTTTTATTTAAGAATTAATTTTTTTGGATTTTAAATTTAGTGATCTGATGTTGGTTGGAAATTATTTAGCATTTTTTAATTGAAAAATTAATTGGATTTTTGCTAACTTGATTCAGTGGAACTTCAAAAGGATTTGCATTTTAGTGAATTACGCCCCCACATGCTTTAAAATAAAAATAAATAATGGCCTTAATTACAACTTAATAGCATGGAATCTTCTTTATTTATGTATAAGAATTTACTGATTCAGCCCCGCTAATAACTTCATATCATTAGTATATACCTTATCTATGTTCATACATATGCACGATTAATTAATATGGGAAAGCCCACAATTCAATTTGCTTTATTTTTTATTTTTTTAAAAAAACAAACTTTATGTATCAAATGATTGGAATGAAATTGTGATTTTTTTTTTTTAATATATCATAGCTTAGGTAATTAAATTACTCCACTTTTTAAAGAAACATATTGTGTATAAAGTTTAATTTAGTAGTAATAATAACATTCATATACATACCTATAACTTGTTCTAGCCCAAGTTTTAAATTTTCTAACCCTTTTTTTCCCGCGTTACCTAATCATATGATCAAGGGAATTAGAGACGACTTTACTTGTTAATTAACTACCAAAAAAATAGACGAACTTTCGCTGTTGCTTCTGTTTCCCATTCACTACGCACAACTTACGACTAAATAACAAAATATTATTATTATATAGAGTATTATTCAAGGAAGACCTTTTTTTAATTTTTATTTTTTTGACCAGAAGGAAGACTTGATCAACAATGAGTAATGACTTGACTTGTTCACTAGTTCAAACAAATAATCTTTCAAGTCCTTAACATAAAAGGTATTTATGTAATTTAATTAGATTAAAAAAATTAAATTAACATGATTTTTTTCCCTAAAATCAAAGTCCTTAATTCTCTTAATCTCTTTTTTATTTGATTATATAAAGGTAAATTAAAAAAAAAAATTGACAAATATATGTGATAAATATATTTTATATTAATGACCAAAATTAACTCTACAATTAGATTAATATTAAGGACCGGGTTGTCCAAGAGGATAGCAACTTCTTGGAAAAACAAGGACTGAACTAGTTTTCAAGCGGAGATTAGTCTTAATTTCTTGCCTTTCTGCTACCTCAAGAGGAAATTTCCTTTTGAAAATCAAGCATACACACACACTAGTGTGAGAGGTGACCATAAGATCCTCATCGGTCGTCTCAAACACAAACTTCCGAGGAAGTGGAAAGGCCAACAGTTCATTTCTCTGCTTCTTTCATCACTCAAAATGTAAGCTTTCGGCTTCGATCTTATTACTTTCTCTTTGCCATTTTTGAAATCCATGAATCGTCCCTCTTTTTAATTTGTTCCTCTTAAATATGCTGTTGACTTTCTATTCTGCATGTATAGTGAAGTCAAAATCTTTATTCAGTACATGAATTGAAGTTATCTTTATTCAAGGACAAAATCCAGTTTTCCACCTTATACGAAGTTTTAATTTCTTTCAAGTACTGACACTTTCACAAAAATATGAGTTTTGTTGGAATAGATTTGAAATACTATGGTTGTCAGTTGGTTAATCACCAAGGTTAATTAACATAAGACCTCTTAATTAAGTTTGGGCCTTTAATTGGGGTTTGTTCATCACTAAGGGTTGATTAGTTTAAATCCCAATGAGTTTATTGTAAATTGTTGTAAAAGAGCTTATTGCTCTTTCATCATCGACGAACACTTCATATTTCACACACACACACACACATATTTTGTTGTGACTCAATACAATTAACAGTTTTAATTTGATTACTTTTATTAATGACTTAGTGTTGGTTTAGAATAGCGATTGGAATTTTTAAAAATAACTTTTTAATCATGATTTACGATATATAAAATAAGTATGTAAGAGGTAAGTAAGTTAATGACCCATCCAATAAGTGGAATGAAGCTTTCTGAAATATACCTTTTTTGGCATTTTTGTTTTCAAAGCACATCACTTAACTATAGTTCAATCTAGAATTAGTAAAACAAGCTAAGCATGCAGGCTCGTGTTGGCTAAATGCAAGCCCGCCAAAGTGTGAGCTTAATCAACCCGCCCCGCGTAGTTCGTAATTAAGTTGTCAGGCTAGCCCGCCTTTTCCCCCCTTGAAAGCACATGTTTGGTGAAGCTATAAAAGAAAGGAGAAATTATTGCTAAAAGATTACACATAAGTGACATCTTACACAAGCAAAACGGCATTAAGCAGGAAGAGAAAAATTAAATATTTGTGATAGGGTCTTAATGGTAATGAGCATAAGTACTATATACTTACACACTTCTTTTCAATTCACAATTGCATATAATATTATTTTATATTGATTTAATTATACCATCTACTTATATTTAGGCGGGCTTGGGTTGGGGTTTTGGCAGTCCGCCAAAGTCCTGACCTCCGTAGCCCATGAGTAAGGACGGAACTTCATTGTTATTAAAAATTTTGGTGTTTCAAAAATTTATTTAGAATTATTTTTAAAAAAATTAATATAATGTAAAAATGTACTTTATCTAATACATTTGGCCCCTAAATACTTTTTTAATTTATGGGTATACATTTAGTTAGAAGCGGATCTACATGTAAGATTGGGGGGAGGGGGGCACGAGTACCCACCCTTGAATTGGGGAATTGTTTTTCCTTTTTAAATTAATACATATGTGAATGATTGTCCACTTTTAATATATCAAGACTATACTTCGTAGTCGAATGAAGATGAATGGTTGAATGATTGTTTAGTGTCTTATATTAAAAAAGATGTATTTGATAGCATTGATAATAAGACAATTATGATATAATTCCAAAAAAAAAAGGTTAGAAGAATAACATTGTAATTATTTTTATTTTAATATACTTTTATTATTAAAATATATGTACTATAATTTATTGAGTGCCTACCCTTCATTGTAATTTATGTAACTACATTTCTAACAACACTTAGCCTTACTTTTCTAAATGACATGTTTGTAAAATAATTACCTCTCTTATTCATCAGTATTCACTTGATTTTATGAATATATTTTTTTAAAATTCTTTTCTTTTCTTATTCATGTTCTTTTGTTTTTTTAATGCATTTAAAACTTTCCCTTAAAAAAAATTCGGGGCCACCCTTGAATCCCCCACCATTGGTACCCACCCTTTATAAATTTTTTGGATCCGTCACTGCATTTAGCCCCCCAAATATTTATTGCAAGCTCCGTCCTTGCCCATGAGCCAGCTTGTATTCTTGAATCCCAGCTCTAAATTTCAATCAAATATAGCTCCTTATTTTCCTTTCCACCTCAATTACTTATTTCTTTGCAGTGATGAAATATCCAACTATTCTCCTTTTATATCTATAATTTTGATATATACAGATAATGGGGGAAGCGGTTTACAAAATCGAAGGATTCAATATCATCACAATGGATGTACAAATTCTATCAGATTCACTCGTAAAAAGTTTGGAAGACAAATTGGATAGCCTTCCTCCTTTGTCCACTCAATGTAGCATTTGCAGAGTTCCTGTTCGTATGCGAGAACAAAATGAGAAAGCCTTCACTCCTCGAGAAATTTCGATTGGTCCACTTCATCACAATAATGGCAACCTCAAACACATGCAACCACATAAATTAAGGTTACTAAAGCATTTCCTTTCACGAGCTAAGGTTAGACTCCATGACTGTGTCCAACTTTTGAAGAAGAAAGAAGTTCATTTACGAAACTGTTATGCAGATCCCATTGAATTTGACAGTGACAAGTTCATTGAGATCATTCTTGTAGATTCAGCTTTCATTCTTGAACTATTCTTCAGAAACATCCCATATGATAATAATAACCAGCTGCAAGATCAGTTGTATGATCATTTTTTTGGTGGCCCATGGAAGCTTCGTTTCATTATAAATGATATGCTTTTACTTGAGAATCAAGTTCCTTTCTTCATCATCGAGGACCTTCTTTCATTAACCAAATTAGACGCTATTCCCTTAAAGAACAATGTTCGGCTTTCAGCAATCATGCTGACCTACGAGTTCTTCAAAAGGAAACTGAATCTGTTAGACATGGACAACTTTAATATTGAGGAAAAAGTTGGGGAACTGCAAATACAACATTTTGTTGATTTTGCCAGAATTTGTTATGTGCCTCCAGAGTTTCCATGCAAAAACAAACTAAAATGTATGAGTCTGCCAAAAGCAACAAAGTTGCGTGAAGCAGGGGTGAAGTTCAAGGAGAAGAACAATGGGAATCCTTTTGACATCAAATTCAAAGATGGAGTGTTGGAAATCTCACGGCTGAGATTGAAAGACGTGACAGAGACTCTTTTGAGAAATCTCATAGCATACGAACGTTGTCATCTGCATGATAATTATGTGAATGACTATGTGTTTATCTTGGATCGTTTGATAGAAACAGAAGGTGATGTGGAGTTACTGATGCATTATGGGATTATAGAGTCAAAGTTATCGGGAACTAAAGAAGTGGTTTCTACCATCAAGAGGCTTTCACCGGGAACAACAATGGCGAGGAGAAGGTTCTACTTCTCAGATCTATGTGAGAAAGTGGATGATTATTACAGAGTGCCTTGGCATAAATGGAGGGTTACTCTGAAAGAAGACTATTTTAAGAATCCTTGGACTGTTATCTCTATAATTGCAGCAATTTCACTTCTTTTACTCACCTTTGTGCAGACTCTTTATACTGTGTTTAAATAGGCTTCTTTGCTTAATTAGCAGATCTATCACTTACATCTCTATAAGTAAGAGAGATTGATATTTTAATCTTTATAGACCGATCCACAGTAAAGGTTGGATTTGCTGTGAGTATGGTACTAGTTGGTTGTTCAAAATATGTAATGGGAGTTCGTGGTGTTGTGAAGATACATGTCACAATAAATCTCTATTCAAACTTAATACTACTGTTGCGTTATTCTTAGGCATATCCAAAATGATAACTTTGAGGAAAAAAAATATAATTTACTCTAAAGCAAAGAAAATTAATACGAACAATCTTGAAATTTGAGTTATTGTTAAGGAAATCTTTTGGTCCTCGAGGTTTGTCTTGATATATCATGAATTTTTGGTTCGTTTGTAAGTCAACCCATAATATTTCTATCATTTATAAATTTGTCCTAATCATCCGGAATATGCCATTATATATATGAATGAGTGGATGAGAGATTTTTTGTTAATGGAAAGAAATTAGAACAAACAAACATATAATTTAAAATAAATGGAAATCAGGTGCAAGATGAATGAAGGGATTGTTGGAGGTACTTTGTTCTGTAGTAAAAAAACAAGGGAAGAGCCATCTGGATTAAGCTCATGCCACCCAGGGAGTGGAGGGAGTCAGTTCACAACAAGAAGTTAAGTGTTAATTATATGATGACGTAACTGATTAAAGACGATGTTGCTAGTTAACCGTCAAATTAAAGACCTGAATAATTACTTAACTTGAGGTGAGAAAAGAAAGACTATGATATATTCTTGACTTGTCCACTAGTGCACTGATGAGATGACAAATATACTGATGAGATGACAAATATATATATATATATATATATGGATGTATGTATTGTGGGAGTTGAAAAGTTCCGAGGAAGAAGAAAGGCCATGCCCTTCACCATTTCTCTGGTTTTTCCATCGATGACCCAAAGTCTAGCAAGTATCTGAATGATGAGATCTGGAAAAGGAACTGGCCATCCGGCAACAGCTAACTGTTTAGACATATCTTTCATCTTCATATTTCTTTTCCTGGTACATTGAAAATCAGATTTCAACATGATAATCTTGGGTTTTGTTTGTGCACCAGCATGATGTTTTACAGCCTCCCAAAGTCCAGCAGCAGTAGAAACAACAACCATTATATTTAAGAAGAGACTTCAAGTGTCATGATGTTTAGAAGCCATTCAAACACCAATTAATCAGCAGCTATCCTATCTTCAAAAGCAGGATTGATCTTAGTAACTCCATTTTCAGTTATAAACCGAGGAGGGCAGATTTTTGTGCCATTGAGAAAATCTTCAAGCTTGTGTCCTTTTATGATAGGAAGGACATGTGCTTGCCACACTAAATAATTTGTTCCATCCAACTTGATAGAGTAAATTTGATTCAGATTGTTTCTAGAGGGTGCCTTTGGTAGATAGGCAGCTTGTAATACCCCAATTTTTATAATACATGTAAATATTATATTTTGATAAATAACACCTATTACAATAGGTGAATATGTGGTCTCAGAACAAGTGAAATAATTATCTTATTTTCTAAAGGTAATTTCTTATGAAATTAGAGTAAATGAAGAGCTAAAATCCCTAAGTGAATTTATGGGTCATAAAATACCCTAAGAATGTTATGATAAATCCTAAGAGGCAACTAAATATTTATTAAAATAGAGAGTATGTTGTCTCTAAAGTTTTAATTAATTTATTATTATTTTTAGGAATTACACCATTTTAACAACTTAAAATCATCAGAGGATGATAAAATCAATTAGAGGAAATTAGTAACAATTATTGGACAAGTGAAATTGCAATAATTGAGGTACTCTATTAATTTTTGAAATTAGTTAATGATTAAGTTTTTAAGGTCATAATTTAAGACCAAATGATATTGATTAGCATACAAGGAGTTGTAATTATCAAAATTAAATTAGAAATCTTGTTAAATTTAAGCCTACTAATCCCTAATACACTATATTGGAGATTAAAATTAAGACTTAACTAATTATTCTTAATTAATCTCTATGGGACGAAAATTCTTGTTTAATGGTAAATAAATGGAAGAATTAAATTATATTAACCATGAATCTAGAATCTACATGGACCAATGGGAGAATTACCTTCTTTAGTCATGTGAGAGAATTAAAAATATAATTGCATAATTAAAATTAAGGGGAGGGGGACGAATTTTTCAAGAATTAAGGGAAAATAATAAGTCAAAGAGTATGGAAGAAGATTGGACAAACTTAGGGACCAAGTTTTTAAAACTTGGGGAGCAAGAAGTGATGTAATTAAATACAATTAGATGAGAATCCCTAAGAAATAAATCATAACTTGAAATATTGGAACTAAGTATTTAAGATAAATACATATTTGAGATCAGTGAATTATAAGCTTCAACTTGGCTATTCCCAAAGTCATTTCCGGTTACTGTTAAGATTCATACCTATGTGTTTCGGGAATTAAAAATCACCATAAATCTAATCATAAAATTAGGATTCCAAAAGTGAAATTGGATTATGAATTAAAGCATTTACTTACACCCAAACTAAATTAGAATTTGGGATTAATTAAGATAACTTAGTGAAGAAGGAGGATGCCTTGGGGACAAAGCAAAGAAACTTGAAGGAGAAGGGGGAGGTGGAGGGTGGAGATCATTTCCTCTTCTCCAAGCAAAATCCTATGGTTGTATGCAAAGGAAAGAATTTACAAATATGCCACCCTCTTCAACTATAAATAAGAGACCTCCCACTTCACAAATTCTCACCAATTCATCAAGCTTCAATTCGAAAATTTAGAGAGAAAGGGAGGGTGTGGAAGAGCTGCAAAAAAATAGGAGGCTAGTGGTCTTTAAGAGGTAAGGGAGTTTTTAGTTCATAGTTCAAGTTCTTAGTTTATGAAGTAGAAATGCTAGAAATGTTATTTTGATCTTCAATCTTCCAAATATAGTTTTATTTTCATGTTTTTATGGTTTCCAATGGCTTTGTTTCGAAAATTTGATGAAGAAGAAGCTATAGCAAAAATTTTGGAAGATTATGATCAAAATAGCGAAGCTCTGGCAAAATTTCATTGATTAGTATTTTCTGGAGTCAGGGGTAAAAACGTCAGTATCTTATGATGAAGATGATGTTCTAAAATTCTGAGAAAATTCATGGTGAAAGTAGATGTCTAGGGCTTTCCGAATATATAGAGTTTGTGTCGTTTGAAGCTCTGCGCGAAAAGATAAAAATCTTAGAAGTTAAGCGATGTTTTCTGGGCGAAAATCTGGGCAGCAGTTTGAAATGTTAAAACTGGGAATTATCCATGAATTCTGGGTAAGTTTCAGTATTTTCCCTTGAAAATAGACTTCTCAAGGATTCTGGAACATTTTACGGATCCTAATTTCGATTTTTCTGGAATTAGTTATGATTTTTCAAAGTTAGGCGAAAATCTGCCCAGAAATGCTGAATGAACGTTTTTTTTACGAAAATTATGTGGAAATAATTGAAAATAAATCCTTCAAGGGTAAAAATGTCAAGTATGGCCAATGTGTCTCTTAAAATATTGTTTGAGAATTAATTGAGACAATATTACCCTTTTAGGATAGACTGTGCACGTGTTCCGACAACAAACGTACCCAAAAGTCCTGTCAAACTCAGGTACGGACGCGTATTGTAACATTAACGCTTATGCTTATGGTATGGTTATATATGATAATTGTTTTCACATGTTGATACTCTGTTTTGAAACTTCTCATGGATTTGAGTTGTATACGGGTTATAGTCTTGATAACACCGTTGAGTTTTCCTAGCGCTGAGGACATGATAGGCCATCGTGGCACTGGTTATGTGCAGACTTGGGTAACATACATATTGCAGTGGCTGTGTTATGTTACTTGCTGATACGGTTTTGAAAGTTATAAATGTGATTTTATCATTGTGATATCTGTCATATACTGTTTACATAAGCATGAGATTAACCGTTACCTGAGGTCCAATGGGTATTGGACCTCAGTCTTAATGAATAGTACAGGAAAGAAACCGGGATAGAGAAGATGCCGGTGGGTAGAGCCGTGAAGAGGCAGCAGTCAAAGGCAAAGGTCGATAGAAGTTATTAGGACTTAGCTTCTGGCTCGAATTTAACAAAGTTACTTTGAACAGTTTGGTGTCTAAGGCTGGGTTCATCTATGTGGGAAGCCAATCAGTCGCTGTATAAGTCGGTGAGGCCCCCATGATAGACCCCTACCTGGCCAATCTGTTTAATTAACTGATGTTAGGTTCCAAGTCATGGGTTTAGTTTAAAACTTTCTTTATCAGAGGATTGTATTTAACCTCTGTAAATTGTATCACATGAATATTCCTTCGGGATATTTAATATATCAGCTTATGTCGGGCATCATCATATGTCTGGGCATTTTTATATCAGATACTCGTTGTCCGGATCTTAGCGCACGCTATCAATTTCCGCAGTACTCTAAGCTGTAGCATCTCAAACTTTGTTATTTTTCTTAAAACTAAGTGTCGACCGACACGAATTTCGAACCTGGAATTTGGAATGTTACACAGCTGAGATGAGAGATGATGCTTTAGAGGAAGAGTTAGAAATAAAATGTATTTGATATATTCTTTATTGTATTATTCTTTAGAACAATATTGTAATCTCATAAGGACACTTGTCATTGTAACATTGGTTACACATGGATATATATAGAATTATGGAGGCTCAAGTTATTCATTGAGCTTGACCTAATTTTCCTAAAACCCTTTCTTGGTATCAGAGGAAAAAGTCAGAAATGGCATCATTTGGGAATCCTTCTTTGTCTGAAAAACCCTAATTCTACATCCTCCATTGGCCACACCTCACAGTCTTCAAGAGAGTCTACTGTCACTACAGTTCTTCCTCTAATCATCCCACCGACCAGTCAGCATTTGTCTCCACATGGTCAATCCTCCCCTCTTTCATTTCAACCTCCGCCTTCCTTCCCAACTTTCCCATTCCCAACATATCCACCACCCCTTCCTTCGATCCAAGGCATTCTTTCGATCCCAGCCTTCTTCGCCATCCATCCTCAACCAGCATCTCTTTTTTCCTCCACTATTATTCCACCGCTCTCAACTTACCCCCACCCCATACACTGTCTCCATCAGCCTTTCCTTACTTCAATCCCACTCAATTGTCCAATTTTCCTTTCCTTTCCCAGTCCCAATTTCCCATCCATTATCCTAGTGCGTCGATGCTCACACATGGTCTTCAAGCTCCCATTCGCTCTATGTAACATCCCAAATTCCAGATTCGAAAATCGTGTCGGTCGACACTTAGTTTTAAGAAAAACAACAGAGTTTGAGATGCTACAACTTAGAGTATTGCGGAAGTGGTTAGCGTGCGCTAAGATCCGGACAACGAGTAACCGATATAAAATGCCTAGACATATGATGATGCCTGACATAAGCTGATATATGAAATATCCTGAAGGAAAAATTCATGTGATACAGTTTACAAAGTTTGAATCCAAGTCTCTGATAAAGAAAGCCTTGTACTAGACCTATGGCTTAAGAATCCAACATCAGTTATTCAAACAGATTGGCCAGGTAGGGGTCTATCATGGGGGCCTCACCGACTTATACGGCGACTGTTTGGCTTCCCGGATAGATTAACCCAGACTTAGACACCAAACTGTTCAAGGTAACTTTGTTAAATTCGGGCCAGAAGCTAAATTCTTATAACTTCTACCGCTACCGACCTTTGACTTTGACCGCTGCCTCTTTACGGCTCTATCTGCCGGTACCTTCTTTATTCCGGTTTCTTTCCTGTACTGTTCATTTAGTCTGAGGTCCAATGTCCATTGGACTTCAGGTAACGGTTAACCTCATGCTTATGTAAACAGTATATGACAGTTATCACAGATATACAACATAATCATAGTTTCAAAACATATATCCACATGTAAGGCAATAACATAACACAGCCACTGCAATATGTATGTTACCCAAGTTTGCACATAACCAGTGCCACGACGGCCCATCGTGTCCTCAGCGCTAGGAAAACTCGACGGTGTTATCAAGACTATAACCCGTATACAATTCAACAATCATGAGCAAATTTTCAAAACAGAGTATCATCATGTGAAACAACTACCATATATAACCATACCATAAGCATAAGAGTTAAAGTTACAATACGCGTCCGTACCTGAGTTTAACGGGTTGTTGGGTACGTTTCGTTGACGGTACGCGAGCACAAACTATCCTAAAATAGTAATATTGTCTCAATTAATTCTCAAACAACATTTCAAGAGACATCTTGGCCACATTTGACATTTTTACCCTTGAAGGATTTATTTCTAATTATTTACACTTAATTTTCGGAAAAAAACGTTAATTCAGCATTTCTGGGCAGAATTTCGCCTAACTTCGAAAAATCATAATTAATTCCACAAAAATCGAAATGAGGATTCGTAAAATTTCCCGGAATCCTTGAGATATCTACTTTCAAGGAAAAATACTATAACTTACCCAGAACTCCTGGATAATTCCCAGTTTCCAGAATTCAAACCATTGCCCAGATTTTCGCCCAGAAAATGTAACTTAACTTCTAAGATTTTTATCTTTTTGCACAGAGCTTCAAATGACACACTCTTTATAGATTTAGAAAGCCCTATATGTCTACTTTCATCATGAATTTTCCCAGAATTTTAGAACATCATCTTCATCATAAAATACTAGCATCTTTATTACTTACTCAGATTTTACTGATTTTGCCAGAGCTTCGCTATTTTGATCCTAATCTTCCAAAAATTTTGATATAACTCCTTCTTCATCAATTTTTCGAAATAGAGACAATGGAAACCTCAAAAACATGAAATTAAAACTGTATATGGAAGATTGAAGATTAAAACAACTTTTTCTAGCATTTCTACTTATAAACTAAGAACTTAAACTTAGAAGCTAAGAACTCTTATACCTCTTGAAGACTTCTTGTATCTCTTTCTCCAGCAGCTCCTCCCTCTCTTACTCTCCCTAAATTGCAGCCAAGGCTAGAAGGATTGGTGTGAGGAATGTGTTTAGCCAAGGCTCTCTATTTATAGGCAAGGAGAGGTTAAACATCTTGCAACTCTTGCTTGATCTTGGCTCTTGGATCATTACTTGGAGAGAAAGAAATGATCTTGGTCTTCCTCTCCCTCCTTGACCGAAATTTCCCCCTCCCCCTTCTAGAAATTTGTTTGCTTGGTCCTCAAGAAAAGCCTCTTCTTCATTAAGTTAATCCTAATTAATCCCAAATCCTAATTTAGTTAGGTGTAAATTGGTATTTAAATTCAAAATCCAATCTCACTTTTGAAATCCTAATTTTATTGTTAGATTTATGATGATTTTTATTTCCCGAAACACTTAGGTATAAATCTTATAAGTACCCGAAAATATCTTTGGGAATAGCTAATTTGAAGTTCATAATTCCCTGATTCCAAATATGTATTTATTTTCAATACTTAGTTCCCATATTTCAAGTTATGATTTAATTTCTATAGGTTCTCATTTAATTCTTTTTGAATAAACCATTTCTTGTTCTCAAAGAAATACTTGCTTACCAAGTCTTGAAGCTTCTTCTATACACCTTTGACTTATTAATTAATCTTTTCCTTCTCCTTTTCCTCCTAAAATTTCGTCCCTCTCCCCTTAATTTTAGTTATGCAATTATATTTTTAATGACTAAAGAAGGTAATTCTCCCATTGGTCTACTTAGATTCTGGATTCATGGTTAATATAATTTAATTCTTTCATTTATTTAACATTAAACAAGAATTTTTGTCCCATAGAAATAAATTAGGAATATTTATTTTAAATCCCAATTTTCATTTCTAACATCATGTTTTAGGGGTTACTAGGCTTAACTACCAAAATTGACAAGGTTTCTAATTTAATTTTGGTGATCAATAACTTCTTGTGTGCTAATTTTAGCTTCTAACTATCATTTGGTCTTGGTATTATGATCTTTATAAATTAGTTACTAGCTAATTTCAAAAATTACTAGAGCATCTCAATTATTGCAATTTCAATTGCCCAATAATTGTTACTAATTTTCTCTAATTAATTTTGTCATCCTCTGATGTTTTAAATTTCTTAGAAAATGGTATAATTCCTAAAAATGATAATAAATCAATTAAAACTTTAGAGACAACATACTCTCTATTTTAATAAATATTTAGTTGCCTCTTAGGATTTATCATAACATTCTTAGGGTATTTTATGACCCATAAATTTACTTAGGGATTTTAGCTCTTCCTTTACTCTAATTTCATAAGAAATTACCTTCAGAAAATAAGATAATTATTTCACTTGTTCTGAGACCACATATTCATCTATTGTAATAGGTGTTATTTATCAAAATATAATATTTACATGTATTATGAAAATTGAGGTATTACACTCTACCCCTCTACTTAGCTCCTTAAACCAGGGGAGTCCCGTCAAGTTGGATGGTGACAACTATCTTACCTAGGAATCTACTGTCATGCCGATAATCAGGGGCTATCGTCTCGAAGGGCATGTTCTAGGCACACAATCGATTCCTCTGGAATATGTGTTTGATTCTGCTGATTAAGTCTGCCCGAACCCTGCTTATGAAGATTGGGTTGCCACTTATCAGATTCTCCTCGATTGGCTTTTTGGCACGATGACCATCAACATTGCAAGCCAAATGACGGGTTGCAAGACTTCATCCTCTCTCTAGAAATCGATCACAGAACTTGTGGGTGCTATAATACAAAATCCCGAATCACCTTTTTGAAGGGTGAATTTCAGCAATTAAAGAAAGGTTCTATGAAGATGAAGGACTACTTAGCAAAGGTCAAGTCCATTTCAAACAATTTAACTCTCGCTGGTTGTCGGTTGTCTCTCACCGATCTCATTACTCAAACTCTTGCTGGTTTGGATTCGGAATACACCCCTATTGTAGTTCTTTTGTCTGATAAAGATAGTTTATCTTGATATGACATCCAATCCAAATTGCTTACTTATGAATCTCGTTTAGAGCATATACATACCATTGCTACTTCCACTTTGTCTCAATTGTTTGCTGGTCTCACCTTGTCGCCCTCTGGCATCAGTCCAACCGAGACAGAGGACATGGTGGAAGGAGAGGAAGAGGTCGCTCTAATAAAAGAGGCAGAGGCTCTGTATCTCAATCCAAACATGATCGGCCCTGGTGCTACTTGTGTGACAAACCAGGACATGACGTGGCAAATTGCTTTAAACGGTTTGACAAGAATTTCAAGCCTCCATCACGCAAGCCTGAATCTCCAACTGCTTATGTGACCACTGCTGAGACAATTGCTAACCCAGCTTGGTATTTGGATACAGGAGCCACCCATCATATCACTAATGCTTTCGATGATGTTGTCCCAACTGAGAATTCAGGTATTCACTCTCTTTCTGTCAGTAATGGATCTCTAGTTCATGTCCTAGGTTCTGGTAATGCAAAACTCTTATGTGATAAATCTGCTAGTCTAAAATGTCTGGATTTGAACGATATTCTTATTGCTCCTAATATGTCAAAGAAATTGATTAGTGGCTATTGATTGACAAAAGATAATAGCCATGTTTTTGTTGAAATTAATTCTCATGGTTGTCTTGTGAAGGACAAGAGTCAACCTAGTGTCTTGCTGAGTGGAAGCATCACCAAAGGATCCACCCCAGGACTTTATCGAATTGATAATCCTGGTGTTCCAGTGAAGAAAAGTGCTACTGTTAGTTATGTTTCTGTTGGTAATAGTTTAGTTCAGTCAAGTAGAAAATTGTCTTTCTTTGAATCTTGGCATAGGAGGCTAGGACACCCTAGTAAAGTTGTTTTACAAAGAGTTTTGTTGGATTGTAATCTGTCTCTTCCATCTAATGAACAATTTCAGTTTTGTGACTCTTGTCTATTGGGCAAATCTCATTGTCTTCCTTTTTCTACTAGTCATTCTTGAGCTTCTTGTGCTCTAGATTTAATTCACACGGACTTATGGGGACCTTCCCCAATTAAATCTATTAATGGATATCGATTTTACATTAGCTTCCTCGATGACTATAGTAGATACACTTGGATTTATCCACTCAAAACTAAAGGAGAAGCCTTGACTGCTTTCAAGATTTTTAAAAATATGGCTAAGAATGTTTTTGAAAAGAAAATCAAAGTTCTTCACAGTGATTAGGGTGGTGAATTCAGAAATTTTCAGAGTTTTCTTGATGATCATGGCATTATTTTTAGACACTCTTGTCCTCACACTTCAGCACAAAATGGAAGAGTTGAGAGGAAGCATCGCCATATTATTGAGACAGGTTTGACTCTCTTGGCCGATGCCTCTATGCTAACTGTTTATTGGTGGGATACCTTTTCTACTGCTGTCTATTTGATAAACAAATTACCTACAACTGTTTTACAGAATATCTCCCCTTTTGAGGTTCTCTTTCATAAGAAACCAGATTACAAGACTTTCAAGATATTCGGATGTGCCTGTTTTCCTTGCCTTCGTCCTTATAACCAGAATAAGCTTCAATATCATAACATTAAATGTACTTTTTGGGTTACAGTGGATCTCATAAAGGCTTCAAATGTTTAAGCTCAACTGGTCGAATATATATTTCCCGCCATGTGGTGTTCAATGAGGCTGATTTTCCATTTACTAACAGTTTCTTGTGTTTTCAGAAGACATCAGTTGCTGAAACAGTCAATTTTTCAAGCATTTCTCCTTTCATCGATGAGGACTTTGCTCCATCCCCATTTGCCCTTATGCCTGCTTCTTCTCCTCTTGTTCCTGTACAAAGCCCACCTCATTCTCAGCCTTACTCCACTTCCTCTGTCCCTACATCAGCCTCCACTCCTTCTTGGCCTTCCCCAATTCCTTTCCTTGCCTCATCTGCTCCTTTATATCCCTGCACCTCACCCACCTCCTCTCCTTCTAACTCTATATCTCCTCCAATCAGTCCCGTTTCTCCATCCCTTCCCACCACTACCTCTCCCCCTTCCTCTTCTCAAAAATTGCTCAAAATTATTTTATTAAAAAAATCAACAGAATTGACGTGTACGTGGCATTAATGAGCTATAAGCAAAGCATTACTCACTTTTTAGAATATATAAATTCATATTAAATTATTATTTTGTTTAATTAATTATGATTGAGAAAGTATTAATAGAGGTATTTAGAAAGAAATGGACAAAAATTAGAACTTTGTCCTATAATTAGGACCAAAATTAACTATTAAATGTTATCCTATAAAGAGAATTATAAGGCTCACAATATAATCCTAGAAGGTATGTACATATGGCATGTAGCGAAGAATACATAAAGAATAAGAATATTCTATATAACATCAACTATAAGTTAGCCCCAAGAGTATGGGCCTTCCGGTCTTTGCTAGCTCTTGATTTCTTTATAAGTTTTGTTTCAACCCTACCTATGTAGTAGTAATGTTATCAACAGTTATGGATTTAGAAACTCTCAGAAATGGAAATGGCTCAAATCCTGACATCGTCACGGTGTTGGGGGAGACATCCCAAAGCTTAGAAAGCAGTGCTAACCTAGGCTAAAATGGAGACATGTATATTATCTATCTTAAATTCTCCTATGGAATAGGCTCATGTGGCCTGCCATTAGATTATGAGTGAATCCAAACCCCCCTCCTAAAATTTCTATGACAAAAAAAAAAAGTTATTATATTAGATTTCTTCCCTTTATATCTTAAAATACTCTGCACCTACCCTTCCCCTATTTTTCTTACAACAAAATAGAGTACCTCTAACATGTGTGCATTCATAGGATTAAAAGAGTGATAACTCAATTTCAAGCCACATATTTATAATTATTTTCCTTGCTTGAGACTTATTTATAATTTTTCCTTAATTTATTTTTTTTTTTTGGGAAAATGTATGTCAGGGCCCAAGGTAGCAAAATAATTTCAAAAAGGCCCAATAAACATTCACATGCTAGAAAAGGCCCTATTTCAAAAAAAAAATTGTACGGATATAGTTGTTAATGGCTACTGATATAGTTGTTAATGAGACTGATTTAGTTGTTAATATGTAGTTGTTAATTAGACTGATTTAATTGTTAACGGGGACTGATATAGTTGTTAACTGCTACTGATATAGTTGCTAACGCTTTTTGAAATAATACCATAAAAGACCCTAGCATGTGAATTTATTGGGTCTTTTTTGAAATTATTTTGCTACCTTGGGCCTTGACATACATTTTCCCTTTTTTTTTTCTTACTAATGTTTTTCATTTTAGATATTGGCTGGCGGATATGCATAAGAAATAATGCAATAAATATATATTTTTAACAACCAACTAGTACAATACTCACAGCAAATCTAACCTTCTCCGTGGAATTGTCTATATAAAGATTGAAATGTGAATCTCTCTCTCTCACTCGCTTATATATATATACACATAGAGAGGTGACACAAACATAGACATATTTGTAAGTGATCGATCTGATATGGCAAAGAAGCCTATTTAAACATACATAGCTAGCTTCAATAGTAGGACATGACTCCATAAAAAGTTTGCACGAAGGTGAGTAAAAGAAGTGAAATAGCAGCAATTACAGAGATAACGGCCCATAGATTCTTAAAATAGTCCCCTTTCAAAGTAACCCTCCATTTAAGCCAAGGCACTCTGTAATAATCATCCACATTCTCACATAGATGTGAGAAGTAGAACCTTCTTCTCGCCATTGTTGTTCCTGGTGAGAGCCTATTGATGGCCACTTCTTGAGTTCTTGATAACTTTGACTCTACAATCCCTTAATGCATCAGTAACTCCACATCCCCTGCTGTTTCTATCAAACGATCTAAAATGAAGACATAATCATTCACATAATTATCATGTAGGTGACAATGTTCGTATGCTATGAGATTCCTCAGAAGAATCTCTGTCGCATCTTTTAATCTCAGCCGTGAGATTTCCAACTTACCATCTTTGAATCTAATGTCAAATGGATTCCCTTTGTTCATCACCTTGAACTTCACCCCTGCTTCACGTAACTTTGTTGCTCTTGGCATACTCATACATTTTAGTTTGTTTTTGTGTGGAAACTCTCGAGGCACAAAACATATTCTGGCAAAATCTACAAAATTTTGTATTTGAAGTTCACCAACTTTTTCCTCAATATTAAAGTTGTCTATGTCTAACAGATTCAGTTTCCTTTTGAAGAACTCGTAGGTTAGCATGATTGCTGAACGCCGTACATCGTTCTTTATGGGAATAATGTCTGACTTGGTTAATGAAAGAAGGTCCTCAATGATGAAGAAAGGGACTTGATTCTCAAGTAAAAGCATATCAGTTTTAATGAACCGAAGCTTCCAAGGGCCACCAAAAAAATGATCATACCGATCTTGAAGAAGTTGGTTATTATTATCATCCGATGAGATGTTTCTAAAAAATAGCTCAAGAATGGAAGCTGAATCTACAAGAATGATCTCAATGAACTTGTCACTGGAAAATTCAATGGGATCTGCATAACAGTTTCACAAGTACACTTCTTTCTTCTTCAAAAGTTGGACACAGCCATGGATGCTAAGCTTATCTCGTGAAAGGAAGTGCTTTAGTAACCTCAGTTTTTGTGGATGCATGAGTTTGAGCTTGTCGTTATTGTGATGAAGTGGACCAATTGAAATTTCTCGAGGAGTGAAGGCTTTCTCATTTCGTTCTTGTAGATGAATACGAACTCTGCAAATGCTACATACAGTGGGTAAAGGTGGAAGGTTCTCCAATTTGTCTCCCAGACTTGTTACGAGTGAATCATCTGATAGAATTTTTACATCCACTGGGATGTGATCGTATCCTTCATTTATGTCAACTGCTTCCCCCATTATCCGCGTGTATATATGTATCTTCAAATTTTGAAAAAAGAGAACAAGTTGGATATTTCACCACTATTGTAAATAAAGAAGTAAAGGTGGAAAGAAAAAGGCTAATGCCATTTATTCTTATCTTATACCCCCAATCCATTTTGTTTTTCAAGTTCATCATAATCCCCCCTCAAAAAATATCCCTATTAATAATATATAGAGTTTTCATGAAGTGGTAGCTAGTTACCATGTATATGATTATAAAGAGTATTTTAGAGAAATTAACATTACACATTTATTATAAATAACTAATTTAAGTAATTTTTATAATATCTAATTTGTAAATTGATTATCTAATTCTTATAATGTTTTTAGACCTCCATGGGGTCACTCAAGCAGATCATAACTCTAATATGCTAGTCAAATTGAGAACGACGTTGTGTGCTACACAAATACTTCATTTGTTTTAGAGGCCCACAACACAAACATCGATCGTTGTAACTTATCAGCTATTCAAGACCACGCGCGGTACCAGGACAACACAAGTATCCTTGAAAATTGTCAAATCCACACTCTTGGAGGTGCATTTTTTAAGAAGCAAACTTGGCTGCTAGTCTTAGTTAAAACTTCTACCACGGCAACTTGCTACTACTTTGTTTTATCTTGGTCTTAGTTGTAAGTTTGCTTTGTGTTTCATTTGTCTTTGATCTGACACTTTTTAATTTGCAGTTTTTGGATTGTACTTCAACTTTTTTTCATATTAATTAATGAAATTAAATTATCCTAATGTTTGTATTAATAGCCAATATATATATATATATGATTTTTCATCAAATACATGTAGCCAACCCTTTTGTTATTGTACTTTGTTGCCTCTATAGTTTTTTTTAATAAATAAAAAAAAGATATTGTAATCAAAATAACACAAACCATGACTTGGTTGTTTGCCTGGATACAAATCTGGTTCGTGAATAGGGAGGAAGGGGAAGGAGATCCACATACTCCATTGGAAGATTTGAGCGATGTTACGTCCGTTTGTGCCCCCCCGCGGGGTTCCCGATTTGACGGTTTGGTTGCTAAGGACGAACTTGGCTGGGCACCCTCGGTGTTGATGTCGTCGCCGGAGCAAAGAATATGCTGACTGGGGGTGAAAAATGGGCAGCGACAATTTGTTCAAACAATAATATTCAATCGCAGCACTGATTTTTTTCAATACCAGAACCAACCTTCTCAGGACAGCGCCCAAATTTTTGTGAAAATAATAAGGACTTGATGAGAGATATTAAAACTTGGTATAAAAGAGGAAACTCCATGGATGTTGGCTTTGAATAAAGATATATATAACTTTAATTCTTAGCCGGCCGGTAATGATGATCAAGAAGAACTGTGAATATAAGTTATGGACTCTAGCATATATAAGCAGAGAATAGTAAGTCAACGGCACATATATATTATGAGCAACCAAAGAGGAACGATTCATCACATGATCCATTGAAAAAAAAAAAAGGCAGAGAGTAGAAAGGAACTAATTCAAGGACGAAAGCTTACATTATATTTTGAGAGATGGAAGAAGCTAAGCAGATCGATAGGAAGTTTGCATAGTTGAGACGGCTTGATGAAGAGCAACTTTTCGCCGGAGCTGATCACCCCATATATTTTTCATCTCAGTCAACTTAGTCCACATATAATACTGGTATTATGCATTTTATGTAGAGTTTAATATTACATACCATACTTAACATAAGATTCATTTGATTTTTTTTAAGAGTTTGAGGAATCTAAATAGATTATTTTAAAATATTTATATTTATTATTTTTCTTTTAATTAATCTGTCTGAATTCTAAAATGATATATAATTTAATAATATTCAATATATATTATGATTAAGAAATTTATTTAACAATTTCTTAATCTTTCTAAAAAATAGTTAACTATTTTTTTATAATAAGGAATGCGGGGAATAATATTCTGCGTGTAATTCAAGTTGCAAGTGGGAGACAGAACCTAAAGTTGGTCGTTAATTCTCTTGGTCTTTGATCTCCCTTTAACTCATGTTGGTTAACTTCTGGGTAATTCCTCAGCTTTTTAATTTCTTTCCCATTTTTTATAATTATATTTTAGATAAAATGAGGGATAATTTGATTATGAGGGCCAGTTTTAACTTTTTGATGATTTTTAAATAAAATAAATAAAAATTGCATAATTTTTTGGTACTTTTATTTACAAAATCATAAAAAAAATTGAAATTTAATTATTTTATTTCACTACACAAAGATATAATCATGTTACTTATTTTATATAGAATTTAATGATTAAAAAGAAAAAAATATTTGAGGAATTTTTTTTTTTTTTTTTGGGGGGAGGGGGAGACATTACTAATTAGTCAATTTCAACAGTTGACTAGCAAAGTCGTCTTTAATAATTAACGTCATCATGTGATGAACACGACATAAAAATTGGGGTTTAATTCATTCCATATTGGAGTGCGACAAATATTTATGTGTAACATTATATTTTTCTCTCTCCAATCCTTAATATATGGACTATTTAGAAAGTTGATTTTGGTTTTGAATATATATAATTTTTTTTCATATTTATAAATATTTTTCTAATTTACTTATTTTGATGTTTCCTTAATAATAATCAATGAGGAGATGAAATGAGGGAATTAAAGAAGACGATTAGAGTGTTAATACATCTCATAATAACTAACTTATTTGATACAATCGAATTAAGTAAATATGTCTTACTTTAAAGAATGAGAAAAATATATCAATTTATAAGTTTGAAGTTTGAAAAAAAATCATAAATATAAAAGAAAATTTTAAATAAATCTTATAATTAGGACTAAAATTAACACCAAAGTTAGGTTTTTGCATTTAGGATTAGGGGAGTACAACTAATTAATCAAATTAAGTAGATGAAATTGTTGATTAAAATAGGATAAAATAAAGCAATACATATGATATACTACACACACACACAATTTTTTTCAAATACATCCTTATTTTTAGAAGGAGTGAGTGAGGGAAAAGAAAGGATGAGATATATCTCAGGTAATTAATTATATTGAGGGTGAATTAACGAAAAATAATATTAAAATTGTAGACAAATAATATAACTAATATATGCAGTGTGGGTGTTTATGGCTAGCTCTTCCTAAAGAATATAGAGTAACTTATAGATTGGGTCGGAGGAATTACTTTGTAACTTAAAAGGAGAAGGCTTTTTCAATATCCATGGTGATGTGTTGTTGATTCCTTCGTTTTTCAGTACAGCGATATTAAAATTGTCCATGAGGGTTGGCAGAATAATCTATGATAAAGCTTCAGGTTAATTATGCACACCATCCAAGAAGGCAAGAACTATTGGATTTTTTTCTTATTAAAAAAAAAATTACTTTTGTTGGACCGCAAACTATGGGTATAGTTTGAATTTAGTGATCCGATGTTGTTGGTTATGGATTATGTAGGAATTTTAATGGGAAGATTATTTGGAATTTTGCTTACTTGATTCGGCGGAACTTCAAAAGGATTTGTATTTTAGTGAATTACTCCCCACACGCTTTATATATATATATATATATATATATATATATATATATATATATATATATATATATAATGACCTTATAATTTAATAGCATGAAAGTTTCTTTATTTGTAATTAAGAGTTTGTTGTTTCATTCATTTATTTATGTTCACATGTGTGCATGATTAATTAACATGGGAAAGCTCACCATTCAGTTTGTTTGTTTTTGTTTGTTAAAAAAAAAACAAAAATAAGGTCATTATTGTTTAAAAAAAAAACAAACTTTAATGTATCAAATGATTAGAATGAAATTGTGACTTTTTCAATACTATAGCATAGGTAATTAAATTACTTCACTTTAATTTTGAAAGGAACATATAGTCTATAAAGTTTAATTTTGTAGTAATAATAATATCCATATACATACATATAATTATTATTATCAAATTCATGAGTTGACTCTTTGAATTAAAAGTTTGCACATTTTTACCTTGCAAAATTAGGTCGAGTCATTAGTAAACTTGTTATTATTGTAAACTCAGTTAAACGTTCAAGAATTTATATATTGGGGTAATTGTTTTTACATTTCCAACTAATAAAATTATATTAATTCATCCTTAAACTCGTATTAATTTTTTTGATTTAATTGTGTTTAAGGGCTTTAAATATAAATTTTATAGAAATTTATTTTTTAGATATAATAAATTATGAATATTAATGGATTTAATTTCAATTATTTGGATTAAGAAAATATTTAAATCAAATTTTTATTATTTTTTATATTTTTATTTATACATTATTAATATCTATTTAAAGGCAAAAGTAAATTCTTATAAGTTTTCTATTCAAATTCACGATACAAATTTGCCTTATTGTCATAAATTTATTTAAACTTACAAATTTAACAACTTTACATATAACTTGTTCTAGTCTAAGTTTTAAATTTGGAAGCATTCTAAATATATGGAAATAGAAATATATGGGTTTTTTTTTTCCTTTTTTTTTGGCTCAGAGAAATATATGCGTTAGAAATGACATATCTATATCAACATATTATCCATGATATTAAAAAAAAAAAAGAAGAAGAGGAGGAGATAATTTGAACGAATATAATTAGTATGTTCCAATGAAGCAAGACGTACGGAACAAGGCCTCTACCGAGTAGTTGTATTTTATTATGTACTCATTAAGCTATATATGCTTGAAGACGTACTATTCATATTTAATGTTTAATTTACGGTAATAATTAATTTTCTCTCAAACATATTGATCTTGAGGATTATTTTAAATCTTTTTATTGGAAAAGCAAAGTCCATATATAAAAATGATTAGAGTTACAATTTTAAAAAAGAATCCTTTAAAAACCATGAACTTGTTAAAAGATACTACACTAATACAAGCGTGCGCACATGATTTATTAATTGAGATGATGAAGTTATGAATAGTAAAATTATAGAAAGTAATTAAAGGTGATATGTATCCATACAATTATACATTGGACCTTTTCTTTATAAAACAATTACATTGAACTATTTGTTCTATAAGCAGACATATGTAAATACCAAATTAACGATCTTATTAAAAATATATATATAAAGTACTAAATTATGGATGATGTGATGTAAAATATCCTTATTATCTATGAAGATAAAGCAACAAGTTGAAATATTAAACATGGGCTTTGTTAGGTATAAGATTCAGATTCATATTATATTGTGCTCTCAAATTGAAAATTTTTATACAATAACTTTTATCCTTGTTTGTGGTCTAAAATAGAGTCACTTAAGTGAATGATGTGGCAGATAGTTGACCGACTCACTAGCATCTTATTTTAGACTAAAAATTCTAAATTAAGTCGGATTAGACTGAAGTTGACTTGCTTTATATTGAGCTAAAACCCATAATTAAGCCGAGAATTGCAACGACTTTTAGAAAACCAATTAAATTTTAGGTCTAATTATAGCAAAAATGCTGGAAAAAAAGGGTTAAGGACTAAGGTGAAAAATTAAACGTGTTTTTTTTTCGATGAGTGTCCAACACCAAATGTCTTTTTAAGATGTAAAAGTACGTGGTTATATATTAATTATGTGCAAAAATACTATTTGACTGTTAAGTTTGACTTTTTTACTAACTACACGATGACGTGGTTTTCAAATGTGCAAAAATAAATATGTGGTTTGACCAAAAGAGTGCTTAAACACTAAGTGCTTTTTTTGTTGATTGACTGTGACATAGTTTTCAAAGTGTGTGGGAAAAAAAATGCCAACTAAATCTAAGTTGGGAAGAATTAATATAACCATCTCTATCCCTCTGTTTGTTCTTGTAACAGCATTATATCTGAAAATCACAAAATGTCCAATGTGAATATATTTTTCATCCATATGTCACTTTAGCTATATGAGTTTTATATGGCTATTTCTGAGGCAACAACGGGTACAAATTGTCTGATGTGTATGCACTCCAGTTGACGCAGTGACGGTTCAATTTTAATGGTTTTTTTCACACAGTTGTTTTGAAAGCCACGTTATCATTTAGTTAGTAAAAAAAAGTCAAACTAACGGTCAAACAATATTTTTAGCCAAACCACATTTATATTTTTGCACTTAAAAAAAATACTTGGTGTTAGATGCTTTTTTAATCAAACTACATGTATATATTTGTATCTTTGAAAGTCATGTCATCATCCAGTCAACAAAAAAAAAGTCAAACTTAACAGTTAAACGATATTTTTGCACCTAATTTGTAACAACGTAGTCACTTTTGTAGCTAAAAAAAGCACTTAGTGTTAAGATCTCATCGGGAAAAAACACATGTACATTTTTGTACCTTAATCCAAAAAATAAAAACTTGTAAAATGTGCACTATATCAAAAAGTTTAATATATTTTTAGACCATGCATATCTATATAGAGCCTGTTTGGAGAGCCTAGTTCCAAACATTTGAAGAGCGTTGAAAGGTTGTTCGCGTAAAAGCCTAGTGGAGTTAAAATTTATATGTTTTTGGTCTTTTTTTTTTTCAACCCACTTTTCCCTAAAAAATCCACTCCCCAAGCTTTTATCCTCCTGAATGTGTGTGAAGTAGAGCAGCGAAATCGAGTCAGCCCTTTTAAGCCCTAACCATTCAAGGGCCAGTTTGAAAATTAGATAAGTTAAATTAAATAAGCCCCGCAGGGGCCGGTTTTGTAGGGCCTCGGGCTTAAAAGGGTCAGCTCTGCAAGGCCTCGGGTTCACCCTGCAGGCCCTTTTAATAGATGTGTATATTCATGATGCGATAGAAGAAATTCATGATATTTTTACTCATAAAATAGAGCCTACTACTCAAAATTAAAGTGTAATTAAATGTCTTTGAAATTGATGATAATGGCGAAGAAGATAACAATGATAGTCATCGTATTAATGTTGTTTATGGTATGTTTCTTATGTTTTATGTGAATTATTTATGAACAATAGTTTGTTTTTTATTACAAATTAGTGAATGTAATTATTTGTTAGATGATTCGTATTGTTTCGATATTCATATTAACAATATTTATTTGATAAATTAGAACTTTAATTGTAGTAATTTACTAATTATTTTCTTTGAAAAACTGGAGGAAAAATAGTTAGATTTGGAATAGTAACTTTTGGACTCTGTAAGGCTGACTTTGGCCCTAGTGCTCTTGGGTCGGACTTTGAAAAAAAGATATTTTTCTTACTCTAGACCTTGTAAGGTCGGCCCTGACCCGTCAAGGGCTAGCCCTGTAGGGTCGGGCCGACCCTGATTCCTAGCTCTAGTGTGAACCAAGGAGCCCATTATTCTTTTTTTTCTTCCCTGTTTGTGTACCACAGTGCCACCACCATAATTAATAAGGGTGATATCATCCAATCACAGTTGCCCATATTTAATGTTATTATTTCATTATCACAGCATTATTTTTTCTTTATAACCATATACATTTTTTAATTTAAATTTAAATTTTTATCTTTAAGTATCTCAATATATACAACTAATATGTGTATGTAGTATTAATATGATTTATGCATTTTTTAGTCATTTTTCATTTCAATTGACTTTTGAAATAATAATTCAAACACTTATCAGTTTAGAAAAAAGTCACTTCTGTAAAAGTTAATCCAAACACAAATCATATTTACGATATAATCTTTTTTCTACCGAGTTTCTGTAAAAGTTAGATAAAAAATAAGCCACCACTCCCACCACTAACCCAAATAGATGGTCCACTTTCATTAAAAACTGTATATACCATGTTAATCATTGGACAGACTTATTACGATTTTTTTTTTCAAATATATTATATGAGAATAATTAAATTTTTATTTAATTATTGCAACATTGATTATATTTGACTACCAGTTTAACCAATTGAACTAAAAGAAACGAGACCGGCTAGCCTTTCTGTTTTGACGTTGGGACCGACTTTCAAAATACTCATCCGACGAGATGGTAGAGAGATCGATTGGACTAAAAAGCTCACAAACTAAATTGATTTCCAAAAATAAAACCATCAATCATGCCAAAATTATTTCTTTAATTGATTTGATAGTTCTTCTCATCAAGAGGCTAAGTTCAAAGATATGATCAAACAATTAAATTATTTAATCAAGTAATTATTTCCTGGTTTCCTATTTTACTTGTAGCTAGGTTGAAATCACATACAAACTACATAAAAGCCGTGATGCACTAACACCAAACCTTCATGCTCTGCTTTATAAAAGATTTGATTTTGACTATCACGATAATTAGCATTAATTATTATTTATACATAATTATGGAATGGTGTGTTTAAATTTGAGGAAGCTTGGTTATATCAAATCAATCACTCGTTACTAGTAATGAGAATCGCATAACCTCAAAATTAAAAATGAGATTTCTTTCCAAATATTTGAAGATTGTTGCATTTAATATAGGTTGTCTCTAATTGAATATAAATAAACACGCCCTTCTTCTTTCTTCTTGATTAATTTGAATCTCACTCTCACAGACTCAAAAAGTTAGTTCTTCTTTGTGTTTCTCTGTTGGGTTTTGTGTTTTCTTCTTCCATGGCTGCAAACAATGGCAGTACGGATCTCTCTCCCTCAGAAGCCTCTAGCATCTCAGGAGGGTCCAAAGGAGAAGGATCCAGAGAAGAAGTGATCGAAAACCAGAAGATGAAGATGGTTCAAGTGAGTAAATTTATATATCTATACAGAACTTTGTTTTCTTTTCTTTTGTTTTTCTTTTTTAATTTCTTTTGTTAGTTGTTTTGTTTTGTTTTTTAATTGCTATTTTTAAGCTCGTGGTAGGGAAACTTGTCGATATCACTTATTTTCTCACCAAATGGATTCCAAATCACTTTTATAATTTTATCTCACTGTCACAAAGGTTCGACTCAGATAACAAATACAATCCAATTGGAATCCTCGTTTTGAATCACTATTTATTTTTTCAAAGTTAGAGATCACATTTTTTATGGTCATATGTATTAATATATAGAAAGATAGAAGGAAAACCCATTTACAGGTATCTATACTTCCACTCAATTTTTGATTTAGTACATGTGTTTTTTTTCTTCTTCATTAGATCACTAATTTTGCTCGGTTACCATTGTTGGTTCCTGTAACTTTGTTCTATGAATAATGTTATTCCTTGAATAGGAGTTAACACTACTGACAAAGCAAAATCAAAGCACTTAATTATATGGGAAAAAATGCACAAGTAACAAATTAAAAATTGAGTGAAAGTATATATACTTGTAAATGAGTTTTCTCTGAGCACCAATAGTCTTATAATCTAGTGATATGTAAACTCTCTTATAAGTGAAAGGTTATGGGTAGCTGTTGAAAAAAATTAAACACACACAGAAAAAAGTAATCTAATTTTAAATTATCGCAGATATTCACTATTTGACCAAACTGATTTAATTTCTCTTAATTGTATGAAGATTACCAGCAGCAACGACGAGTCTCTTCCTAAATCGAAGATGGAGCTGGATTTCTTCAAATCTAAAGGGAACATTATAGGTTCTTCATCTTCATCCAAAACAAACGTTATTAACAACAACAATGGAAAAGACCATGAATATGAAAATCTTGATGATGATCATGAGAAGAACAGTACAACAGAAAGGACTTTTTGTTGCAACTTTTGCAAAAGAGAGTTTTCTTCTTCACAAGCCCTAGGAGGCCATCAAAACGCACATAAACAAGAGCGTGCAATTGCAAAACGACGACAAGCTGGGATCGTTTCGGATCATCATTTTGGTTACTTTGGGAATCACTATTATTCTCCACACTATCCTAGTTATTATGGTGGTAATTACCCTAATTATCACTCTAATCCTCTGGTTAATAGCCCTTCGATCAATTGTAATAGGCCACTTGGGGTTAGAATAGACTCCATGATTCATAAGCCTGTTGCTTCTTATAACCCTAATTTTAGGTTTAGGCATGATCATCAAACCCTAGATAGGTTTGGGATTAGGGCAAGTTCTGGAACTTTGAGGGTTAATGAAGAAACTAGTGATACTAGTCCTCCAACTCGTTATCAACAGTTTATGCATAATCCTTCTTCTTCTTCAACTGCTGCTACTAATGATGATCAACATATCAAGTTTATTCCAGAAGAAGCTCCCATAAAAGATGGAGACGACGGCGATCTTGATCCTTCAGGTCTTGATTTGTCCCTTAAGCTTTAAGTTGTGTTTAAAATTTGTGGTAGTCGTTTAATTTACTGTCCAAAGAATGTCTTTAATTTGTTATAGTTAACTATATTTTTCAATTTATTTTTGTTGTTGAAGAACATTGGCAATAACAACAAATTTTTTAGTCATTGATTTTATTCATGCTGTCATGTTTGGATTTAAATGGAACCAATTTCAGTGCTCATCATTTTGATGAGCAATACTAAGAGCTAATCGTTTCAATGAGATCTATATATTTCAAATAAAAATTTAATGGTTCAGATTTTAAGATTTTCAGTTAATGATTTTTAAATAAAAAAATAATTTTACTAACAGTAAAAATATTTTCTTTATTTTGGATTCTATATACATCAAAATATTTTTTTTTATAAAAGTAAAAGTAAAATAAATTCAATTTGAACCATTCAAGTTATATCTAACTATCTACAGGGATAATTAGTTCTTGGTGTTCATCATTGCAATGACCATCGAAACTGGTTTCAATTTGAATTTTATTATACAATTTGATCTGATCTAATAAAGTAAATAAGAACTAACCAGGTAGCATAACAATAGGTTACTGGGGCTCCGATCAGTGGTTTGTTCCCTGACCACCTTCAATAATATTTTAACTTCAAGTTATATATGATTGAAGAAAAATATATCATATCGTTTAAAATAATTTTATTACAACTATATGAAACTGCACACAGCCGAACTTGACTTAGACTAGCCAGGACTCAGTAAAGCTCTCAGAGTGCACAATATTCACTGAAGAGGGAAAAACTACAAGTGTTGTTTTTCTAATTATTTATTTGCATTATTTTTCATTAGCATGTATAGATTTTTATTGTTTTTGTGATGATGTTCATGTTGGATGCGCTCTCATATATTCATAAAAACTATCCTAATACCCTTTTTAATTAAAAAATAAAATAAACCATAATCGAAGTTACAGTAAACCAAGCTTAGGGTTCAAAAACCATATATAATATTTAAATACTAACTCCGGTTCATAATATAATATCCACTTTAACCAAAAAAAAAAAAAAAAAAAAGAGCTACAAAGTTTATATTATATTTAGAATTGGAGAGGGTATTTTAACTCTCTTTTTTTTAGGAGTCTGCCTTCCAAGCTGTTTTAAGAGAACATTAAAGAAAACATACACTTAAAAAAATTATCCCAGTACCATCGTCATTTAAAAAAGGTTCGACGACGTATTACAACTTATCGATCAAGATCATAGTAGACCTCATGGTTCGAAAAGTACATATAATATCCAAATATTTTGATTTCTTGTGTATATCAGTATATGGAGAGTCAACATTTTAAGTTATTCTATATATAGGGATGGCAAAAAAACAAACAAACAAACAAACATATGAACTTGTCTTATCTCTTAATATTTTGATCATCTTCTTTCAAGGTTATTTTTAATGAGAATTTTTAAAAACATTATCTACATAATGAACATGTTTCCTGATATAAGGAGCTATTTGGCTCGTTGGTGCATTGTTTAATATTTGGTACTAAGAAGAAGGATTAGAAAAATTTTAAATGAATTATGCTTGCTCTCAGAATTTGAGCTATATATGTTCCTCCTTCAAAGGTGTTTAATTTATAAGAATGTGAGTTATATTACTAACATAACTACATTATTGTCTTTTTTATCATGATTAATTACTGTTACTCATCTCGTTCATGTGTTGTCTTCCATAGGATATAATAAAAATGAAATTTAAAAATGATGCATAAACCTCGGATTTCTTTAATGTCCTCTCGTGTATATAATTTTTTTTTTTAAAAAAAGGTTTGTATCATACCCGTTTATGCATTGTTTAATTTGGTAATTAAGAAGAATTAGCAAGGAAAGGGTGAAATAGTGAATGCATTATGCGTATATCACCTTATCTTTTCTCTAAGTGATTTAAAAGGTTTTTTTTTTCCTTACATTTGCCACATTTTTCCTTTCAAAGTGTTACTCTCAGTTCGTTCATGAATCGTATAGTCGGAAAGATTACAATTAAAAGGAAAAAAAATATGCACGAACTTACATTCCCCCTAAATATCTAAAGTACTCGTTTGGGTATGTACTTTTTTTTTTGGTAAAAATGGGTATGTACTTTATATATATATATATATATATATATATATATATATATATATATATATATAAAAGAGTTGATATTAGTAATAAATATAAGATATAATTTTATATTTATCAATCATTTTCTAATTTATATCTATTTATAATCCCTCCCTCAACAATAATCAAAGATAGTAGGGAAAGAATAAATTAAGGAAAATGATGGTTAGGTTATTTTAAAAAATATATGTCATATAAACTAACTTAGCTAATTTTTTAAATTTAATCAAAATAGTTACAAATGTTTTATATTAAGGATCAAAGGAATATAGTTTTCAAAAAATCTTAAAAGATTATATATATATATATATATATATATATATATATATATATATATATATATATAAGGATTTCATGTATATATGGTTTCAGTCAAAGTTCTATCTCCTTGTTCATGCATCATGTTGTAATTTGAATTTGACACGGTCATATAGTCATGTAAACAATAAAATATGCCCAAATTATTGCTTAAATAAATGTTTGCAATATTCACTTTAACTCTTTCTAGCTGAATAAACCCTTAGTGTGAAAAATTTACCAGATATACATGTCCCTTTTGTTGAGATGCATGATGATTACCTAATAGAAAATTACAAAGAGCAAAAGCATACTCCATCCTGTCTTTTTTAATGTGTACGTTTTGAAGAGCTCGTTTCCAAGTGTTTTTTTTTTTTTTTTTTTTTGCTCGAAAAGTTTCCAAGTGTTTGACTAGCATTAAAAGCCTATTTGCGCAGAAACCACGTGGATAAAAATTTGTTTGTTTAGGATTTTTTTTTAAAAAAAAATCCTACTTTTCCTTAAAATGTGGCTTTTCATTAAAAATTATTCCCCCAATATTTTTTGTCCAAGATGGAAAAGCTACTCCACCATTTTCTCCTACTTTTCTCTAAAAAGTGTCTTTTTATTTTAGGATTAAAATGCAAAAATACCCATGAACTTTCACTTAAAGTACATCCAGCACCATATGCTTTTTTTGGGGGCAAAAATACCCATGAACTTTCAAAAAGAGTGCAAAAATACCAAATCCGTTAAAAGGACCTAACTGCCGTTTCTTTTATGTTGTGGACCCCAGTTATTGTCAAGAAAGTTATCAAAATGCTCCTAACTCCAAAAAACCCTCTTCCACCCACCCCTTGTTCATTGTCGGCTCAGATATGTACGATGAGATAGTAGCCCCCTCTTCCTCCCACCCCTTGTTCATCGTTGGCCTCGAGATTACGGTGGCGGCATTCTCCACTAAGGATGGCGGAGAAACAAACATAGTGACGACTTGTCTTCTTCCTCGTCTTCACTGATCGGTGGATGAGGGTGGATCGATTTTCAGTGGCTTGGCTATGGAGGCAAGATTCAGAGATGAAGATGTTGAGGGACTTGACTGGTATTCAAAGACTGGAGGTCACGATTACTTCAATGGAAGACACACAACAAACTATCATCATGGGTCTTCATCGCCGCCAACGGCTTCTTGATCTGGGTCAGCTAAAAACCTAGATCCCCTTTCATCTGTTCCCTCTTCTCCTTTGGTTTGGCCGAAGCTTATCATAGATAAAGTTTTTAGTTTGCTGATTATTTTCTGATTTGCGATTTGTGCTTTTGTGAAAGATTTATTGGTTGATTTATGTTCTATATTCTTCATGCCCTGATTTTTGCCTTCAATTTGTGGCCTGTAATCAGCCTTGTTCTGAGTTTGATTTAATTCTTCATCTGCATTTTTTTTACGTCTTTTGAGATTGATTTATCCTTCTATGAATCCAATCCGTGATTTATGCTTTGTTATGTCGCAAAATGCTTCTAAGATTGATATTCTATCATGTATGTCTTGTCTGATGCTTGGGCAAGGAATTCTAGGGTTGTCGTTTTTTTCATTGAGGGTATTTTGGAACCTTCACAATGATAATGTGGGCCCCAGCATAGAAATTGACGATAGTTAGGTCATTTTAACGGATTTGGTTTTTTTGCACTTTTTTGGAAAGTTCATGGGTAAATTTACCCCAAAAAAAAGTATATGGTGCTAGATGCACTTTGGGTGAAAGTTCATGGGTATTTTTGTACCTTAACCCTTTATTTTATGAACAATTTTATCCATTAAATATATTTAATTAAAAACTTTATTATTTATTAATTTTTTAATAATCATTTAATTTTTTTTTCAAATTAAAATTAAAATTTTTATCTTCAATTATCTCAATATATACAACTAATATGTATATATAGTATTTAATATGATTAATACTTTTTTCAGTTATTTTTCATCTCAACTGACTATTTAAATAATATTTAAAACACTCACAGTTTATAAAAAAGTTACTTCTCCAAAAGGCAATCTACATATAAATCACATTAACAACTTGAATTTTTTTCCTACCAAATTTCTGTAAAAGTCAGATAAAAAATAAGTCACCGCTTTTATAACTAACCCAAACAAACTCAATATAAGATATAATTGGAGAGTTGTAATCTTGGTCCTAAATATAGAAACTACTTAACATATTTTTTTTCTAATTTAATTTTATTGATATTCCTTCAACAATAATCAAAGAAGGAGGGAATGAGGGAATTATAGAAGATAATTAGATTTTTTAGAAAATAAATGTTATATTGACCAATTTCTTTAATATAATTAAATTATATAAATATATTTTATATCAAAAAAATATAGGGGTATTATATATGTACTGCTTGCCACAAGTAAGACATCCTTATGTCCTTACCATAGCGAATTCATTAGTTCGTAACCCTCTTCATTGTGTGTTATTGTCACATAAAATTTAATTGATTAGGTATACTGGAGGGACCCAACTACTCCAATGACGTTCAACACTTATAATTATCACCTGAATTAAATCAGGTATTTTATCATCACCTCACTTGTTTAATATTCTCTCTCTCATAGAGAAGAAAGCATATTATTAAATTAATACATAAATACCATCTTTTTCCATTTTTTTTGGGGACCCCACTCAATTCTTGTTTTACATTCACCAATTGTTTTGTTTATTAGATTTTTTTTTTTTTTTGGGTTGAGGTATAAAAAATATATACCCCACCCACACACATACATGATCTAATTTTCTTGAGGTGGTGGGAAAAAATGGTATACAATATTCTACTTTCAACTATATTGTCATATACCCCTGTCCTTAGATTTAACTGGAGTGAGTGTTGGTCTTCCTCACCTTTAGATTGAGGTTCGATCCCTGCCTTGGTTAAGGCGTTGGGAGAGACATCCTAATGATCTAGAAAATGTGGGTGAACCCGACCCCTTTTTTAAAATTTTTATATATATAAAAAAACTATATCGTTATATACACACAGGGTAGATTTATAGATCGTTTACTAATAAAGCCCTTGCATACCAAATCTCCTCACTTTTGAGGTGATGATTGACGGGTTGAGTTTCTCTCATTATCATTTTCTCATTATTCTTCATAATCTCTAAATCATATCTGTCCAATCAATATAATACTACTTTTATTTTTTTCTCATTTTTTCAGTCAACGACTCAGATTTAATCGATGAAAGAAAAAGAGATGAAAGATAAGAAGAAGATGTTCTCCTTCCTCCGATTGACACTTACCCAACTGTACCACCCCGGCAACTTAGCTCCGTGAGGAACTGAGCTTCATTTTGGATTGGGTTGTGATTGATGTTAACAGAACTAAGCTCTCCACGCCCACCACATGAACATTGCTTGCTTCACGTGGTAAAGCACCAGAAAACGCCGATGGTGGTTGCCGTATTCCGCTCAGCCACCGTGAAGTAGAGGTTACGTGTACTTAATATTCTCGGTGGGTCCCTTGAAGCTATCTCTCTCTCTCTCTGTGAGTTCGTTATCCCTCTGATACACATGGATATCCGCTCCTCACTTGTGTTGCGTTTCAGTGAGTGGGCGTGACTCCGGAGGCCGCACGACATGACGTTTGTAGCTCTCTTCGTTACCGCCACGAAGCTCGCCGGAGCAGTTGTCACGATCACCGTCGCTGCTAATGCCTTCTCATTCTCCTGTTTCAAGCGAAAGAATCTCCGCCCATTCCGCTCGCCTATTGACGAGTCCTCTGATGTACTCGCTGACTTCAATGCTGATGGTGAGCAACCAGAAATGAGCACTTCCGTTTTCAGACTGTGTGAGCAGCTAGGTTTTGTTAGTAAAGGCTAAATGATTATTGAGAAATTAATTGTTGATGTCCTACTTCTGGTCGTATGCTTGGGGTCAGGGGAATACTCTTTAAGCTTAAGTACGTAGTAGATGGGATAACTCGTATATAGTGCAATTGCGAGGGCTTATTCTGGCATGTCTGAAGCTCGAACCTGATTTTGAATGGGAGGAGATGTAGTTTAAGTTCCTACTTTAGCTGAAATTGGTTTCGGGCTACATGCTCAGGGTTAGAAGTTAGAATTACGCACTTATTGGGAAAGCTATGGAGTCATTGTTTGGCAAGAAATTTTTCTCGAGAAATGCATTTTGCAAATCGAGAGGTTGGCTACCCATCCCCAAGTGTCGGGGCCCTGTTTCTTGATTATATTTGAGGGTTCTTCTTCCCAGGATTGTGACTACTTTTAAGTTTCTGGGCTTTGTACCTATACCAAATATTTAAGAAAGACCTGCAGAGCTGCCAAAAGAGAAGTTATCGTATTATAATTGCCTGTACGAACTATAATCGCCAAACTAAGTAACTCTTTTTAACTTTTGGCTTATCATTGGTAATATAAGATTTTCATATATATGGTGATCCTACTCAGCTTTTTCAATCATGTGTAGTTGTGTTTATCTGAAAGAGGCTCATTCAGTTTTTTCCCCCTTCATGACTACTTGCAGAAGAGACAAATGGTTTTTTCTTTGGCCTGGCTACTGCACCAGCACATGTTGAGGATAGGCTTAATGATGCTTGGATTCAGTTTGCAGAGGAACAAAAGCCTGACGGTGACTCACAAGAGGTCAAACAGCAAGCTGATGCTTTGATGGGCTCTGCTACTGGTGATGGTGGGTCTCACCAAGCTGCTTCATCTCGACAACATGATTCCACTGTCAAAAAGAGGAAAAAGCCTTTAAAGGTTGCTATGGAGGCCATGATTAGAGGATTTGAGAAGTATTCAGAAGAAGATGAAGAAGAAGCACCAGCTGCTGTGCCAAAAGAAGAACAGCAACACAATATAACTGCTTGGCATAATGTTCCACACCCGTAAGCCCAGATTTTAATGTTGATATCATGTAGTTTTTTAAGCGTTAATTACTAAAAGAGATGGGTATTGTGCACTTTTGGAGTATCTTAATTGTATCACAGTGGATATGTTCGTGCTAAATGGAAAATGATGCCTGATTCTCAGGGAGGAGAGATTAAGGTTTTGGTCTGATCCTGATACAGAACTGAAGTTGGCCAAAGATACTGGTATTACTGTCTTTCGCATGGGTATAGATTGGTCAAGAATAATGCCAAAGGAACCTGTAAATGGGCTAACAGAATCTGTAAGTGTCATAATGGTTTTCCATGCTGATTAAGTATTACAATTATGCCATCTTTCACTACTTGGCAAGTGTCATAACAGATAAATTATACTGTTAAACAGCTTCTTAAGGAGCCAGCTGAAGTGTTTTCTAATATTGTTTTATGAAAAACCAGTTCAATGGATTCAACTGGTGTCAATGTTTTACTTTTATGAGTAAGTCACTGGATCTTCTTAGGTTAATTATGCTGCTTTGGAGCGTTACAAATGGATTATCAATAGGGTTCGGTCATATGGAATGAAGGTCACGCTCACTCTTTTTCATCACTCACTTCCGCCCTGGGCTGGTGAGTATGGAGGTTGGAAGCTGGAAAAGACTGTTGATTATTTCATGGACTTTACCAGGTTAGTCTTTCCTTGTGTTAGTTGTCCGTACATGCTATTTCCTCTAACCGCTTCTGAGGATATTTTCATCAGCACAACCACTGCACCGTGCCAACCTATCCTTGGTTGTAAGTGAGACTAGTGCATACATACCCATATTAGAATATAATGTGATATTAGAAGGAAAAACTTAGGTACTTAAACTTAGATACTGAAGGTACTTTATTCCAATCAAATCAGGACATGTGCATTTTTCCGGGCTTTTTTATTCTATAACTTTATTATATTAATATCAACTATGATTTTTCCCAATATATATAGCAATTGTGGTTTCAAACATGATTGCACAGTCTATTTGGATCTTTGATTTTCGTTGTATACTTTTTCTAAATGAGCTCTCCATTATGCTAAGAGAGCAATTTATGGCAGAATCCCATCATTTTCTTGTTTCTGGGCCTTTGTTCTCCATCTCATTGAGGTGTATGCATATGATAAGGAAAAATAAAATTTAAGGGGAAAAATATTACAAAAGAAAGTGGAGGACAAGATTTTCCCTTTAACTGAAGCCCAAAAATTGAAACAATATAGAGATGAAGATATGGGGTCAAAACCATTTTTGGACCTTCTTCTAAAAGCTTAAGCTTTCAGTAATTTATGGTCATGATATGCCTTATTGACTGGAAGGTCAGGGTTTTGATCATTGTCACTAGTCACTACCATTATCTTTTCATGATGAGTTATATTGAGCCTATGCTATAAGGATGTCATGCATTTTTTCTGCATAGTTAACTCTGATAGATTCAATATCTCAGGCATATTGACGCAATCATATATATTATAATACTGATGGTTTTGATGGTAGTAGCTGGTCAAATGAATCACTTTCTTAGCTTTTTCCTCTGAGAGGTTCAATCTTCTGTCACTGAATTTTCATGTGTTGGTATCAGCATGTAGTTTTTACTTTTGAGACTTTATTGAGCAGCTTGGAACTTGTCCTCGTATTCCTTTTTTTCCCTACATGATCATGTCTTTATTCAATGTGAATGAGTCATTCATCTTATGGTGGTATATGAAATGATGCTTTTCCTCATCGCTCACATTCCATGGTGCAGGCTTGTTGTAAACAGTGTATTTGACCTGGTAGAATATTGGGTTACGTTTAATGAACCTCATGTCTTCTGTATGCTTACTTATTGTGCTGGAGCTTGGCCTGGTGGTAATCCTGATATGCTGGAGGTTGCTACTTCTGCTCTTCCAACTGGTGTTTTCCAGCAGGCCATGCATTGGATGGCCATTGCACACTCAAAAGCATATGATTATATCCACGAACAAAGGTTTGCCTTTCTCAAAGAAGCTGCAGAATGTGTAACTTTCTTATAGAATATCGAACAATACTTTATTACTTTTTCCTTTTCATTCCATCTCAATTAATTTCATAGTTGATGTTCATGGTTGATCTCTTTGCTGATTTTGGAATTATAATTTTCTGATTCATGAAAATCTTTTGACAGTGACTCATTAAAACCCATAGTTGGTGTAGCTCACCATGTGTCATTCATGCGACCCTATGGTCTGTTTGATGTTGCTGCCGTTTCACTGGCTAATTCCTTGACTATCTTCCCGTACGTTGATAGTATTTCTGACAAGCTGGATTTTATAGGCATAAACTACTATGGGCAGGTTTGTTTTATTAACCTTGATGATTGCACTATATGCATCAGGCTCATGCTTATATAACTATTCTGGCATTTAGGAAGTTGTTTCTGGTGCGGGACTGAAACTTGTGGAAACAGATGAGTACAGTGAATCTGGTCGTGGGGTATATCCTGATGGCCTGTATCGCATGTTGCTTCAGTTTCATGAAAGATACAAACATCTAAATGTTCCCTTCATCATTACTGAAAACGGTGTATCAGATAAAACAGATGTAATCCGACGGCCATATCTGTTGGAACATTTGCTTGCTGTATATGCAGCCATGATAATGGTTTGGACTGTGAATTTAACATTGATCAGCTTTAAATCATGCGATTCTTTGTAATCACTGATAACACGTCAGGCCTTCCTTTTCTGGTTTTATAGGGTGTTCCTGTGCTTGGTTACCTGTTTTGGACTATTTCTGATAACTGGGAGTGGGCTGATGGATATGGTCCCAAGTTTGGACTTGTCGCAGTTGACCGAGCTAATAATCTTGCACGCAACCCCCGCCCTTCGTACTATCTATTTTCTAAAGTTAGAATTCTGTTTCTATAGTTGTTTTACGTGACACTATTCTTGCTCTGAACGGACACGCCTTTAATGTACCCCTAATTCCAGATTGTGAACACGGGTAAAGTCACACGTGAAGATCGCCACAGAGAATGGAATGAACTACAGAGAGCTGCCAATGAGAAGAAAACAAGACCATTTTATCGGGCTGTAGACAAGCACGGTTTGATGTATGCAGGTATATGAGTAAAATGGTCAATGTTAAATTCATAATCCATAAATTCATAAGCACGGTTCAATTCATAATTCATTACCATGACTTGTTGCATAGCAAAATTAAAAATTGTATCAATTAGTGATTCAATTTATGAGCTACGTGGAATCTGACCAGTCAGAATGTCAGATAAACAAATTACATTGATAGCATGTAACTGTAGTTTGACATGTCTAGAATCCCATGTGACTCTGGAACGATGGCTGCATTATTCTACATTAGTGGTAAACTTTGGATAAAAATTAACCTCAGTTCTTGTTCCTCATTGAAGGTGGACTCGATGAACCTATTCAGCGACCTTATATTGAGAGAGATTGGCGGTTTGGTCACTATGAGATGGATGGTCTACAGGATCCTTTGAGCCGCTTCTCAAGATTCATTATCCGGCCATTCTCCCTGAAAAGGAAAAGGAAACCTCAGAAGAAGAGTGACACATTGGTTCTTCAGCCTCTTGAAGGTAGATTTTAACATTCTTCCACATGTCCAGAACTCTTATATAGATTCTCACAATGAGCACTTTATATAAGGCAAGACACATCAAGTCTTTAGTCCATTACTCCATCTGTTTGTTGTTGCTTTCAATCGAAAGCTTCGATTATTATGATTTAACGCCAAATAATACACACATGCACAACAAAGCAGTCATTTTCTGCATATAATAAGTATAGAATTGTCTACTTTACCTTACAAACCAATGCAGAACCCGAGTTTCTCTTTGCTTTGTAGCCAGATATCAGGTCCTAAGCATTCCCAATACCCGTTCATCATCATTGGCAGAATATCTGTTCTTAAAATGCTTAATACATAGAGAATCTCATTTAAGTACTGCTCAAGTCATGGTCAAGCTCATTTTAATGTATTCCAATTTGTGCAGCCATATGAATCAACTTTATTGGGAGGCAACCAGGGCAAGGGAATCGCTTCTAGTTTGGTTTCATCATCCAACTATATCATACATAAATGTACATCCCCAAGGAACCTCTTAATGCCTTTTGACAGTTCATATATGCTCTCTGCCATGGCTTATTAAATGCCATAACTTGCTATAATGTTTGATGAAATGCTTTGCATCAATTGTGATTAATCTTCTTGTTTTTCTTTTTTCCTTTGTCTATTTGAATAGTATTCTGTGGCAGCACCAAATCATCTATAATATTGAAAAATGCTTGCTTTCTTATCTTGAACTGGAATCTCAGCTGAGTAATCTCTGATCTATAGATAAAGTCAATTATATTAAATTTGACATTCTTCATAATATTTAATATTAAAAAATTAATGGAGACTACGTGTGTACTTGTATCATGTATGTGCCTATTATTAATTTTCTTTAATTTTATTATGTTAAATGCTGCAATTGTCATTAGCAACATTTGCGAGTGACATCTTAAGAAGATCGATCGCCATAAATACATCCACTAAGAGTTGTAATGGAATTATTAAAATGAAGATACTCTCCTTTTGGTGTTTTGATCTCCCACTTATATTATAAACCACTTTTAATTATATCACTATTAAATTTGTTTGAAAATGTATCATTTTTATAACTTATATTTATGAGTATAGACATATATATTATATTAGATTTCAAATTCTTTCATTGTAAATTGTTAAATGATTAATATTTAATATTTAAGAAATTCATTAATAGTTAACCAAATAACTTATCTTAGACTACGGGAAAAAAAATTCTCTCTGAGGCGTTCTATATTTGGGGCTAAAATGAGTAATTTATAAAGTTTGTTATTGGAAAAGAAGTCTATCAAAGCTCTTTTTTTTTTTTGGGGGGGGGGGGGGGGGGGGGATGGGATTTGGGGCTAAAATGAGTAACTTATAAGGTTTTGTTATTGGAGAAGAAGTCTATCAAAGCTCTTTTTTTTTGGGGGATCCTTTATTTATAAATTGAAAATTAAAAAGGTTAAAGTGTAAAAACACAAATGAGTTTTTTCCTCAAGAACAAAAATACACATGAGCTTTTTTAAGGAGCAAAAATACACACGACATTATGTTTTGGGAGCAAAAATACCATGAGCCGTTAGTTGATCGACGTTGAACGTTAACTTGGACGGAAATGAATAGTAATTCTGCTGAAATTACTATTTTGCCCTTAGTTTTAAGCTGAAATTACCATTTTGCCCTTAGTTTTATTTTTTTAAAAAAAAATACTAAAATAAACCCTTCCCTGTCGGTGGGCCACACCACCGTCAACAGTCGCCCTACCCACTGCCGCCGACTTTTTTTAAAAAAAATTAAGGTTTTTTTTTAAAAAAAAAGAACTAAGGAGAGGCCAGTGGGCCCTACCGCCGGCCACCCCCATGCCGACAGCCGTCTCCAGCGCCCAGCCAATGCCGGAGACTGCCGTCACCGCCCCACCACCGGCGACCACCTCCGGCGACTTTTTTTTAAGAAAAAAATCTTAGTTTTTTTATTAAGAAAAAAAGTCGTTAAAAGAGGTCGCCGAAGGCGGCCGCCGGTAGGGCCCACCGGCCTCCCCTTGGTTTTTTGTAAAAAAAACCTTAGTTTTTTTTTTAAAAAAAAAAAGCCGTTGGAAGAGGTTGCCGGCAATGGAGAGAGTGGCCACCGGCGGTGGTGTGGCCAACCAGCCTCCCCTTAGTTTTTTTGTAAAAAAAAAACCTTAGTTTAAAAAAAAAAAGTCAGAGGAGGAGGTCAACGGCGGCAGATGGCGATGGGGAGGGTGGCTGTCGTGGTGGTGAAGCTAGTAGTGGGACCCACCAGTGGGGAATGGTTTATTTTAGTTTTTTTTTCTTTAAAAAAATTAAAATTAGGAGCAAAATGGTAATTTCAGCGAAGTTACTGTTCATTTCCGTCCAAGTTAACGGTCAACATCGACGACCCATGTATTTTTGCTCCCAAAACATAACATTGTGTGTATTGATAGGCGATTTTGGCAAGTGCATTGGTCGTTACAAGTAATAAAGTAGTGAGAAAAGATCGTCCCACGAGGAATAGTATTTCAATCACTGTTTCGCTATTTTTGCTTTAGTTGGATAAATTAAGAAATAAAAGATGAGTTGTAACCAATCACGAGTTTAAAGATTTAAAGAAAGACTCAAGAACCCAAGATCAAGAATCTCAAGAACATGTTTAGAAAAAATCAACAATCAAGAAAAGCGCAGTTAGGGCTTAGAATCCGCCTATGCTCCTTCAAGTATTTGAATTAAAAATCTAATTGATTATGATTCCCAAATTGACGATCGATTTTCTAAGGTTAGACTAAGTCTCAATGTCTTGATGCTACCTTAGTCTATTTATCTGTAAAAACAACCTAATGTCTTAGTATTGTCTAGAAAGATCAGATTTTGAACCAGAATCATATGATTGCACAAACTCGTAAGCCTATGTCTAGGTCATGCAACTTTATGATGAATTAACAAGTTCTAGTTAGATGCACCAACATCTCTATTGTCATACATCAACCTATGGACAATCTAAAAGGTGATCAATCTTTCAAGAAAGCTTTAAGTGCAGGAAATTCATTCAATCAAAGAAATTAAGATTTATACAAGAATTCAATCAAATACTCAAATTTGCATAGGGTTCATCCTAGCCCTAACTATAAAAAGGAAATTAGCGAAGCATGGCTAGATTAACAAATTAAAGAAGAAAAGATGAAGATAGATGAATGGTTCTCCAAAGATTTTTGGGAAGGTTGATCTTTACAATTGCTTTGATCTCCTTTCTCCAAGGCCGTCGAATTGTTTCTTGTGCCAAAAGTTATTCCTTTCTTTGCTAAAGTTTCCTCTTTTTATGTTCCAGGTTCAAATGGGTTTTAAATCTCCAAAATTCTTAATTTTTCTTCCTTTTTCGGGCCCTGAAAACTTTTTTAAAATTAAAAATAAAATTTTTTCACATTTCTGGCGCCCTGGGCGCCAAAACCTTCCAAAGGGACAGAAAGTTGGCGCCCTGGGCGCCAACTTCACTTTGCCCATACTGAGAGTTGGCACCCTGGACGCCAACTTTTGTTTCCTTCTTGGCTTCTCTTCTCGTCTTTCTTTGGCTCTTCAATTTGGCTTCTCTTGTAAATAAAAACCTGCAAAACACACGAAAATACTTGTAAAGGTATTTCTGACATCAAATTCATATTTTTACTTATTATTTTTAAGTTTTTTAATTATATTAGATCAAATTTACGCTCAATTTGTACCTTAAAAACATGGTAAATTTATGATTTATCATGTATTTTTCTCCTAAAAAAAGCTTATGTAGAAAAAAAACTTATGTATATTTTTGTATCCGTACCCAAATTATAAGGTTGAAAAAAGGTCCTTCTTCTTTGAGCAACAAACCGCCGCGCCGTTCGTAGGCGCCAACCATTCTTTGGATCTCCCACTTATTCACTATGGCTTATACGGCCACGAGTTGGAAACTGCAGCATGTTTCTGTCCAGGTCGTGAAGTAAAAAAAATTCTTCATGGACTCTTTGTGGAGAATTTTGGGCATTATGGTGGTTCGGTTCCATGAGACAAGAGTAACCAATATCACGATATTTTCATCTTCCAAGTGACGAAATTCCTTCGTTTGTGATCCTGTATATTGTGGTTCCGGGAACGAAGAATTTTTTATTCTGAATTTTGGTGGCGAGCAAGAGGGCCGGGCTACCTCAAAGTTTTCCTTTTAACGGATTTCTTAGTCTGTTTTATCTTGGGTTGTCAGAATCTTGAATCTCAAGCTGAAAGCTTCGATTCGATTACATAATACTATGTATCTGAAAGATGGGTATTCTTTAGTGTTAAAAGTGCGCAAGCCTTCAATTCCATTTGTACTCAACACAAAACCAATTTTTGATGTTGATAAACCGGAAGTCCAATCCACAAATGTGTCCGTTCTTAAGGAATCCAAAGTTGTGGAAAGATTGAGGCATGAACAAGATATTGTGTTGGCACTTGAATACTTCAAGTCCTTGGCCAACTCTAGAGCTTTCAAACACACCCATATGACATACCAAGCTATGATCGAGAAACTGGGGAGAAATTGCAATAATGATGGTGTTCAGTATCTTTTGCAACACATGAAATTGGAAGGAATAGATTGCTCTGAAGATTTATTCATCCGTGTTATACATTCTTATCGGCGAGCTGGGTCAGCTGATCAAGCTTTGAAGATGTTATATAGGATAAGGGAATTCGGGTGCAAACCCACGGTCAGGATATACAACCACCTCTTGGATTCGTTGCTGGATGAAAATAGGTTTCAGATGATTAATCCTGTATATAGCAACATGAAGGGAGAAGGGTTGGAGCCAAATATTTTCACCTATAATATTCTTATCAAGGCTCTCTGTCAAAATGGAAAGGTGGATGGCGCTTGCAAGCTGCTTGTTGAAATGTCAAGTAAGGGTTGCGCTCCAGATGCAGTGAGCTACACGACTATTGTATCTTCTATGTGTAAGATTGGTCAGGTAGAGGAAGCAAAGAAGCTAGCTTCAACATTCGCACCTGTGGTGCCTGTTTATAATTCTTTGATACATGGATTATGCAAGGAATATAAATTTAAAGAGGCGTTTGATTTGATCATTGAAATGCTGGATAAGGGCATTGATCCAAATGTTGTGACTTACTCTACTGTTATCAGTTGTCTTTGTGATATGGGAAATGTTGACTTGTCTCTTGCTGTACTTGGCCAGATGTTTATGAGAGGATGCAGCCCCAATATTCATACATTTGCTTCCTTGATGAAAGGCTATTTTTTGTGTGGTCAATTGCGTGAGGTTCTTAGCTTGTGGAGTTGTATGATTCGAGAGGGAGTTAAGCCCAATGTTGTTGCATATAACACTTTAATATATGGTCTCTGCGCCAATGGTTATATAGAAGATGCTATATCTGTCTTTAACCGTATGGAAAATAATCGGTGCCGTCCTAATGTTACCACATACAGCTCTCTTATTTATGGTTTTGCAAGGGCTGGAAATTTGCAAGGTGCTACTGAGACATGGAACAAAATGATAACTTGTGGTTGCCATCCTAATGTTGTGGTATATACCTGCATACTGGATGTCCTTTGTCAGAACTCTATGTTTAATCGAGCCCGTCATCTTATTGAAATTATGAACAATGAGGGCTGTCCTCCAACTGTTGTTACGTTCAATACATTTATTAAGGGTCTGTGTGCCAGTGGACGAGTAGAATGGGCAATGGGTGTGCTTGATATGATGGAGAAATATAAGTGCTCGCCAAATATCATAACATATAATGAGTTATTGGATGGTTTATTTAGGGTCAACAGATTTAAAGAAGCTTGCGGGCTTATTAAAGAGCTGGAAGAACTGGAGCTGGAATTAAATTCTGTTACTTACAATACTATAATGTATGGATTCTCTCGTGTTGGAATGCAAGAACAAGTTTTCCATATTCTCGGGAAAATGTTGGTGAATGGAGCAAAGCCAGATGCCACTACCATTAATATAATTATTTATGCCTACTGCAAGTGGGGTAAGGTTAAAACTGCCATGCAACTTTTTGATAAGCTTACGGATGAGAAGGAATGGCGTCCAGACATAGTTGCATATACTAGTCTTCTGTGTGGCATTTGTAATTCGTTAGGCATTGAAGAGGCTGATGTGTATCTTCATAAAATGACAACTGAGGGAATCTTTCCCAATATCGCTACTTGGGATGTCTTGGTCCGCTGCTTCTTTAACAACTTAGGTCATGTGGGACCGATTCGCATTCTGGATGATATATTGGGGAATGGATAGCGCTCTAGTTTTTGCTCTGTCTTAAATGATTAAGACTCTCATCCACAGAGTGCAATACATTCTTATTTTTCCTGATACTTGCAAACAGGTGAAAGTGTTGGCGAATGAATTTGAAATAGATGAAAACCTGTTGGACCGGCAAACACTGACTGTGTTCTGGAATGAAAATAGAAAGTGAAGGGAATAATTATGATAGGAAATGAAGGACCTGAAAATTGTTCTCCCAAACATTATGTTGGTGTTGACAAAGAAAATGATTGAAAGGAGAAGTCTTCGCCTTGGTCGTGTGCATAAACATGATGACAGAATAAGAGATTGGAGCCTATTTTCCCTATTTTGGTTGGACAATCAAAGGGAATGGAAATTTTAGGTTGTTTGGAGCCCCCACAGGATCCTGTGGGGAATGGATTTGCTTCTGTCGGTGGATTAATGAGGGGGATTGAAACTCCCTTTTCCTTCTTCTGTCACTAGAAAAAGCAATTCAAACAAGACTTGAGTGTCCCTTTTCTTCCCTGACTTTATCCACGTTCAGTAACACCATAAAAGAGAGTGAGGAGGAAGTCGTTGTGACAGGTGCAAGATGTTTTGATGTTTAAGCCCTTCTCTGCTGAATTAATGGCTAGAAAACATTGAAGGTCAATGGTCTCTATAAAAACTTCTACAGCGAAATCCGAGATGCGACTCTTCTTCTAGGATGGAAGATGTAATGCTTGCCTTGAGGTCCACTCAGAGGTCAGGAATCAGGATCAGAGCTCTGTTTCATAACATAGCCCAGCTTTAACTCTCATCATCAAGTTACCAATGAATGCATCTTTAATATTGAAGGAAAAAAAGATCAAGTCCAAGAGTCTATTGAGTATGGATTGTCCAACTGTAGTGAAATTCGAAAAATCTGATGTTAGAAAATGCGGTTAAGTATAGCAAGGTCTTTGAAAGGATGGAGGATGAGGACGTTATTTACTACAATTTCTTCACTGAAAAGTGGTCAGAATGGAAATTAGAGATTCTGTGTTGCTTTCTGCTTTACATCCCACCAACAAGTTCATGGAGAATTTAAGGTTGGTCCTCTGCTTGTATTCAATTCCTTGTGTCTACATCATCATTGTTGTTGAATTGGTTTCATCATATCAAATCCTCAGTTACTACGAACTTGCATCTCATCTCATTATTCTTTTCACTTTATTTTATACAATTTGCCTCGTCGTAGTGATCTTTTTCTTTTTTCTTTTTTAAATTTTTAAGCAGGAATTATACCATCAGCTGTATTCTGGATGATGACACTGCTGACATTAACTTTGAAAATATCCAATAACACCATGATGAATCTTCAGTTGTCGTTGTCCAACATGACACCGTGACAATATTGACAGGCCTAATTCCTTCCAGCTGTATCGTTTTTCCATGTGCTTTCTTCCTTATTATATTTTATATCCTTCCTATAAAAAATTTCCTCCTAAACAGTTGACAATGTCCTAAGAAACCTTTGAACTGCAACTACTCCCTCCGGTCCTAAGCTAAAGTTGGTTTTTTCAGAAAATTAAAGAAACTAATTAAATTACTAAAATATTTATATTTTTTTCTCTAAATTAATTAGTTTGACTAATAAATTGATATGGATATGGAGTATAATCTGAGGATACGATATGATTGAATAACTTATTTACCTTTTTTAATTTCTTAAAAGAAAAGTCAAACTCTGTCTTATATTTAGGATTTGAGGGAGTACTATGTTATTCAATCCCTTAATCCTGAAGCTTCCAAATCAAATTTCTTGAAGTTCATGCATCTCCGCTCTCTTCAAAAGTTTACCTTACCTATATTGTCAATGTTGAGCACAAGCACTAATCCATGTGTGTGTGTCCATTGTGGTTCCTATCTCTCGTGAGTTGTGATGAAAAATCGCTTGAGAACCCAGAACCCCATTCTGTCAAATCAAGTGACAATCTTTTTTTTCCTTCAAAATAATAGTCCAAGATAGAAATAATCCTGGAGGATGCCACGTGGCACGTTTCGTACTTCCAGAAAACTGTGCGTGTTTCAACTTTCAACTAATTTTAGTATTTGTTCGTTGTATACATTTTTGGCCTGGAGATTATGTCATTATAATAGACTGTCTACTTAGTGGAGAGAACAGAGAAGCCAAGTCTGTCAAACCAATCGCCTGGCTAGAATTCTGCCATGGAATTTGATAATCACATTTGACATTGTGGTTTGCGTATTTCAAATCCTATCAGGTAAAATTATCACCAGAAAAGTTCTAAACTGTGCGTTGAAAAGTCAAATAAAAAAAGTCAACACTATGTTATATATATATATATGAGGCATGTTCTCATCTCTGCATATATGAGTTAGTGATCTGCAAGTATGGGAACTCAACCACCAAGCGACGACTCTTATGCTGCCCCTACTGCCAACACTGTAACATGCCTTCCCACCCTTTAATTTGTCTTTCCATTTCATTTATCTCCCTTTTTCTTTGGTTTGCTTCTATTCTACTTTTCTGCAATTTTCCTTGACTTCTATGCCAAAAAATAAAACGAAGTAATATATACGGTGAGAATCTCTATTAATGTGTGTGTGTTTACTCAATGGTTCCTGACAAACCTTTTGCCTTTCGCTTCATGAGTCTTCTAGTAATAATCATGATGTGAGGTAAACAAGTAATCTGAAGTGAGCAAGGAGACATAATCAGACTTTTTTTTATTTGATTAATTATACTTTTAAGATACTTTAGACTTGATATTAATCCTTTAAAGTCTATAGCGTATAGAGTTTTCACTTTTCATAACACATGCGTAATTGGGGAAAAAAAATTAGTGGGAACATAAGCTTATTAATAAATTTTGGAGTTATTATTACTTGATGTATTTATTAAGATAATGTAATAATAAATTCAAAATAAATATTTATTTATTCTCAAAATAAATATAATTAATTTAACATTGAAAAAGTATATATATTTATAATTTTTTTTTAGTCAAAAGGTTTATTTTCTCTCATTCATAATTAAATAAAAAACTATCTGTATTTTTTTTCCTAATTAACATCATTATAATTCATTCGTGATGCAAGTAGTTAAATTATTGAAACAATCATCTTCCATTTGAATAATGTTTAACCAATGCAAACCAAGTGCGCTGTTTGCTTCTGGTAAGACTAAAGCGATGGAATGCAAAACAGCCTCACTCACATTCAACCAAAATTGCTTTTTTTTTCCCCCTGATTCATTGCATATCTTTTCTTACGTTACTTACCTCTGCTCTTCTGAGTTCTGAATAAGATGAATTGTGCGTTCATTTATGCCAATATATCGAACAGGCTGATGAAAGATCAGCGACTCAGAGGAAACTTGCTGACTGGCTTCCAGTTACTTCTTCAAGGGATGCAAAATGGTACTACTCAGTTTTCCACAACGTTACGGTCATTGTTGGAGCTGGTGTACTCAGTTTCCCTTACGACATGTCCGCCCTAGGATGGTAAGAATATTATTCAAACCCAAATTGCATTAATTTCAGCTACATATTTCCCTGCAATTTTTCCAACCTGATCTCATCCCATCATCACCCAACAAAAAAGTTCGTGCATATATTCAAGCAACACTTGTGAATACCAAGAGTTTGGGGATTTGCTGATTACAAAATTGTTTCTATGCAGGGGTCCTGGTGTGACTGTACTGGTCCTCTCGTGGATCATTACACTGTACACTCTTTGGCAAATGGTGGAGATGCATGAAATGGTTCCGGGGAGGCGTTTTGACAGATACCACGAACTGGGACAATATGCTTTTGGTGATAAGCTGGGCCTCTACATTGTGGTGCCTCAGCAACTTCTTGTTGAAGTTGGTGTGAGCATTGTCTACATGGTCGTTGGAGGACAGTCATTGCAGAAGTTCCACGACACCGTCTGTCCCGGCTGCGATAAGATCAGATTGCCTTTTTTCATTATGATTTTCGCCTCTGCTCAATGTGTACTTTCCCATCTCCCCAACTTCAATGCTATTTCTGGTGTATCTTTGGCAGCAGCAATCATGTCCTTTAGGTATATGCTTCTATGTCCCTTCTTTTATCTTTGCAGCTTCCATTGATTAGATATATAGAGCTACACAATCAGTAATTTTGGTTTGTTCTTTTCTTTTTTGTCGCGCAGTTATTGTACAATTGCCTGGGCAGCAAGCTTAAAACAAGATATTGTAGAGTCAGATCATAGTACTGCAGGGAATGTTTTAGACTTTTTTAATTCCCTCGGCAATGTGGCTTTTGCCTATGCTGGGCACAATGTGGTGCTGGAAATCCAAGCAACACTCCCATGCTCGCCAGAGAAACCATCCAAGGTTCCTATGTGGAGAGGAGTTGTTGTTGCCTATATAATCGTGGCTCTGTGCTACTTCCCAGTTGCTCTCATTGGTTATTGGATTTTTGGAAATCATGTCTGCGACAATATTCTCATCACATTAGACAAACCAGCATGGCTTGTTGCTATGGCTAATTTATTCGTTGCTATCCATTTAATTGGAAGCTATCAGGTTATGAAGATATGCACACACATTACTTTGCTATTTGTGATTCCTTCTACTTACTGTAAAGCTCTCCATGTTCCATCCTAAAGCAATATATTTCTGGTTGTTCTGTGTTTCTTCATCTAGATTTTTTCAATGGCAGTGTCTGACATGATTGAAACCATGTTGGTCATGAAACTGAAATTCAGACCTACTAAATTTCTTCGTTTTGTCGTGCGTAATGTATATGTGGGTGAGTACAACTCTTAGAGGTTTATACTTTATATCACATCTTCAATGGATTTGCCTTGATTTGTTGCTGTACATTGATATCCTTTCATGTTGCAGCGTACACAATGTTTATTGCCATCACCTTCCCATTCTTCAATGGTCTCTTGGGATTTTTCGGAGGATTTGCTTTTGCCCCAACAACATACTTTGTAAGTCCCAAACGCTTGAAAAAGTTGAATCTAGTAAGATCTCTCTCCTGAGGATTTGCATTTGCTTTAACAATTCATGTTCTTTCAACTCGCAGCTGCCTTGCATGATATGGCTCACAATCTGCAATCCAAAGAGATTTAGCTTGTCTTGGTGGACTAACTGGGTATGTTGGGATTTGTGAATTTTCCTTTTCATTTCATGAACTATTTGTCCTTGTTGATTAATATATGGAATTAAATGGATTAATTTCAGATTTGCATTGTGCTTGGAGTGAGCTTAATGATAGTAGCACCCATTGGAGGATTGAGGGCAATCATAATTAAAGCCAAGGACTATGGTTTTTACTCTAAAGGTAACATTCACTCTGATGAAAGAGTGATGTGTGGCATACGTAAATAGGAAGGAATGAAGCTGGTGATGGTCCTGAAATGGAGCCAGAGGCTTGTTTGTTAGAGTTCACCTGCAAATCTTGTCCACTGAAATAGGTTGCTCATTAATAATTTTTCAACCGGTTGTAGCTTTGTTACACAGATATATCATGTTTGTAGTTGTTTGTTAGAGTTTACCTGCAAATCTTGTCCACTGAAATAGGTTGCTCATTAATAATTTATCAACCGGTTGTAGCTTTGTTACACAGATATTATATCATGTTTGTAGCTTTCTATTATTACGAGAGCATGTTGCGTATGTTTCTTCTGGGAAAACTAGAATTTTTTATTCTTTTGGACCTTGTAAAGAGAATAATCATTTATGTGTACCTCTTTTGACAAGGTAGTGAAACCTATGCCATGATTTGATTCAGACTATAGATTATGTTTGAGATATGGAAACATCCATATCTCCTTAATATTATATACTCCTCTTGTCTTTGAGATTAAACATGTTTACCTAATTTGATTAGATTTAATAAGTTAGTTAAATCAGTTAATATAACATGTATTGTTTAGAATACCTTAGTCATCTTCCTTAATTCTTTAATTCCCTCTCCTCTTTATTTATTGGTGAGAGAGTATAAATATGGATAAATCAGGAAAAGATTGATAATTATAAAAATTATGTTTTATATTTATGATCGATATCAATCCCCTAAATATATCTTATATTAATGACTGAATGAGTAATTTGGAATGCATGTCAAAATGCAAGCAACTCCCTAAAAATTATTGTATTTGATGTGTCCATTCTTATATTTAAAGTGACATAGGTTTCAACCTCTCAAGTGCTAACTTGTCATTTTCTTTGTGCATTTCACTTGGTTTGTTGCTAACTCGTCTTCTTCCTCTCATCCATATATCAACCATAGTCCTTTAATTTTTCCCCCTTTTCTCCATTTCTTCATGTCTTCATGTTAATTTCTGGATTTAATTCATAGTTTGACACAAAAACCATAAGTGGGTTGTTGTTGTATCACAGTTCTCCCCCAAAATCTCTCATCTTAATCCATTAATTTTACTTATTATATTGAAAATAGAGGAATCGGTTGAGCCATCAATTTTTCCAATTTTTACCAGTTAATACCGATTTTTTTATTGAACCAATAGCCCGATTTTCAAACAATTGGTGGCCTATGGCAAACAGAGTAGTTATAGAAGAAGACTGCTAGCAGGGGAACTGAAAATGGCAACAAGATTGAACGTCGATAAGATCTCCAAGTTGGGTATCTAAAGTATCCCATTTGTTCAGTGTTTAATAATAATAATTTACCGAATTTACAGCTTGGTTTTTCCTTTCCTGTTCATATTTTCTTGTTATGATTTTTTTTAATAGAATAAAAGGCAGATAGTACTCCAATAGTGGTTTTGAGTCTAACAGAAGGAGTTCATCCCTTATAACATGATAACCAAATCCCCACTAGGAGATAGACCCAACATTTAGTATCAAACTATGTCTTGAACAGAATTGTTTTCAACAAAAGGATACATATATTTATTAAAAACAAACAGAGAAAGTGTGTTGTGCTTTTATAAGTAAAGTTAACCTTAAATAAAATATTGTCCCAACCATTCCAAGGAGTCTTTTGTTGAAGTAGGATTGTCAACCAAACACATACAAAATATAATGTAACACAAATGATCAAGTAGAGATATTTTTAATATCATGTTGAGATTTATTAAAATCTGCTATCTCAAATTATGAAAGCTAAAAAATCATGTCATAGTATCCTTCTGTTAAAGATAATTCTATTCAAACCTTGATGAGATTTAGTATCATGGTTTCAGATTACACTATATTTTGTATGTGTTTGGTTTACATTCGTGCTTTAACAAAAGGCCCCATAGAATGATTGGGATGATATTTTAAGGGTTAAGAAGATAATGTCTCAGCATTTTCCCAATAAGTTGCCGATGATCCATCCCATTGCACTATGAGCTGTTTAACCCATATGTTGTCGTCTTGTATAATTCTGGATTTCAAAATCTTTCAGGGAGTAACTATAGGACCTTCTGGCGCCGAAACCAATGGCAAAGGAATCATAGGAGTTGGAGCTTCAGAATCAAAAAAATCATTTTAATAAGGACACATGAAGAATAGGGTGAATTGTTCCATATGTAGGTAGCTCCAATTTGTAAGCTACACGGCAAATGTGCTCTATAATTTTGAAAGGTCCAAAATATCTTTAATGCTAGTTTTTGATATTTGCAAAGTTCCATAGAATGCTATCATTATGGTTGAAGCTTGACCCAAACGAAATCTCCCTAATTGAATTCTACATCAGTGCGTTTCTTATCAGCATAATTCTTCATACGCATCTGAGCCTTTTGAATATTGATCTTTAAAGTTTGTAAGACAACTCTTTGACACAGTTGTTTGTGAACATCAAAAGGGGTATCTACCAACGAAAAGTGTCACAAAACAGGAGGAGCATCTCGACCATAAACCACTTTGAATAAAACCATACCAACTGAGGTTTGGAAAGAAGTATTGTACCAGTACTTTGCCTAAGGTAAATAATTCAACCATTGCCTTGGATGATAAAAAATAAAACATCTAAGATACAACTCTAAACACTTATTAAGAGCCTCTCTTTGTCCATCAGACTGAGGGTGAAATGCTAATGTATAACAAAGTTGTGTGAACCTTTGAGTTTCATCAAATGCCTCCAAAAACCACTAACAAAAACCTTATCACAATATGAGACTATTGTACAGGGAATGTCATGTAACTTCACTATATTATGAACAAGAACCTCAACCACCTTTTGACTTGTAAAATTAGCAGGTAAAGGGAGGAAATGATCATATTTAGATGGTCTATCCACAGCTACAAAGATAACATAGTTCCCGTGTGAATAGAAGGGGGACCATTTTTAAAATCCATTGAAATGTCGTCCCAAATTTGAGCTAGAATTTGTAAAGGTTTTGACAAACCCGCTAGAAGTAATTGGGAAATCTTAGCTTGTTGACACACAACACATTGTCGAATATATGTTCTTACATCAGATCACATATTAGGCCAATAACATAAATGAGCAATTCTATAAAAATTTCTCAAGAACCTCGCATGGCCACCAACCTTAGAGGAATGAAGTTGTGCTAAGATACTATTTATGAGCTCCAAATCGTCATGAGGAATGACTAACCTATGTTGCCAATATGGATCCTAATGCTTTATATGATATTCTCCCCTTATCGAAGCCTCCCCTGAAACCTATTGCTTGAGATCCTTAATTGAAATAGAGGATCGGACCTTCTTATAAACTCTATCCATGAACTCGAGATAGAGCATTCGCATCTTGATTATGGCGACCCGGTTTCTACTCAACGTTGAATCGATACCCTAAAAGCTTGGGTAAACAAGCTTCTTGTTATGGAGTTTGCATCACTTGATTCCCTAAATGCTTGAGGTTGGAATGGTTTGTCCGAACGACAAAATAGTGTCCAAACAAGTAATGGCAGAATTTGGATACGACCTCCATAATCACCATCAGTTCTTGAACATATACCGACTAGTTTTGCATTCTGGATAATAGCTTATTTGAGAAAAACACAATTAGATGCCCATCCTGGCTTAGTATTGCTCCAATTCCAACTCCGGATGCATTCGTCTCCAATATAAACAGCTTAGAGAAATTGGGTAAGGCTACCATTGGTGCTTGGATGATAGCTTGTTTGAGAGTGCCGAAAGTATGCTGAGCTTGCTTCGTCCACACAAATGCATTCTTTGCCAATAATTGAGTAAGCATGCTAGCAATTTGGGCATATTGTCTAACAAACCATCTATAATACCCACTTAGCCCAAGAAAACCTTTCAACTATGTCACTGTTTGTGGGGCCATTGTTTTATGGCTTCAATCTTAGGGTCTTTTTGGTTCGAGGGGAGGAGAGGGAATGAAGGGATTTTGGTCCCCTCCCTTGATCATATGTTTTAGGAGGGGAGGGGAAATTTTTTAAAATTTTCCCCTCTCTCCCCTCAAAATCTTCACCCCCAAATCGGACGGATTTGGAGGGATTATAAAAATTGGTGTGTCAGCAGACTAAAATGCCCCTAAAATTTTGCTAATATTCCTAAAATACCCTTATGTTCCTTTTTAGGTCAATCAATTGATGCAAAGCGCTGGATTCCTGTTCCTATTCGGCAACTCAGATCATCCAATCAAGCGAGAGGGCGAGCACTAACGACGATCCAAGGCAAAGACGATCAAAATTGGTAATACTTTCCCGTGAGTATTTCTCACCTCTGTGTTCTTCTTGTGTTTGAAATATGTTTTCTTACAGGGAAATTGCCAGTGTTATTGTATTTCGCTTGCTTCTATCCACTTCATGATTTCTGTATTTTCACAATAATGCACTATGGATTACAATTGTTAGAGCAAAATGTAGCTAGTCCAATAATTTCCTAGAAGCAAGGGAAATACAATAACACCGGTGTTATTGTGAAAATAATTTTCCTTCCCTCCCCTCCTGAACCAAACAAACTAACATTAAAATTCCTCATATAACATAAGGGTAAAATTGTCAATGTCAAAAAAATTACCCTCCCCTCCCCTCCTAAACCAAACAGGATAACATTAAAATATCTTCCCCCCTTCCTTTTGATCAATCCAAACAAGGTAATATTAAAATCCCTCTTATCCCCTCCCCCCCTCTTCCCTCCATTAAAATCCCTCCCTACCCTTCCCCTCCATCGAACCAAACAAAGCCTTAGAGTCATCCATCTCTGCTTATTTCTCAAACATACTATGGCCCAAATACTCTATTCACCGCCTACCAAATGCACATTTTGAAATATTTGTGAATAAACGTTGATTGGCCAACATGTTCAACACGATCCTGACATGCTCTAGGTGTGCATCCTAAGTGGCCCTATAAATCAATATGCCATCGAAGAAAATCAACACAAGCTTGCAGAGAAACAACTGAAAGATTGCATTCATCAAAGTTTGAAACGTTGCTGGCACATTCGTGAGACCAAATGGCATAACTAGCCATTCATACAATCCTTGGTTGGTCCTGAATATTGTCTTTTCCTTTTTTGTAGCTTTCATCAAGATTTAGTGATAATTGGACCGAAGATTAAGCTTTAAATAAAACACTGATCAAGATATTTCATCTAACAACTTGTTGACTGTGGGCATAGGAAATACATCTTTCATCGTTATAGTGTTAAGAGCTTTGTAATCAACGTAAAAATGCCTTGTGTCGTCCTTATTTTTTGCCAATATAAATGGAGCTAAAAATGGAATAGTACTCGGTTGAACATACCCTCACATAAATAACTCTTTGACAATCATTCAATTTTTGTTTTCTGACTCATCAAATATCGATGGGGTTGGACCATCACTAGTGTAGTGTTGGGTAACAGTTCAATAGCATGCCCATGACCTTGTGGTAGTAGTAAACCATGTGGAGTCTCAAAAATAGAGGAAAATGATTGTATCAATTATACTAAATCCCATGGAAAAGTATCAATTGGGTTGGATATTTGATGTTTCGTTAGTTCCATTAGGAATACTTCGCCTATGCATCAATATGGTGCAATCAGATCAAGTGATGAGTCACCCACTTACCATCCTTAAGAAATTTGATAGTGGACATGTTGTGATCTACCACATAAGGACCGACGTTTCTAGCCATCCAGTGCCAATCACCATATCCACTACAGCTATAGATAAGACTAAGATAGTCAACGATAAAGTGTACCTACAAATTTGGATAAATACATTACTTACTTGCTAATTTGTACGCATAACTTGCCTAATTCCTCCCAAGATACGTACTTCCTTTGTGTATTGTACGATTAGACTCAAGTGTTGGAATATGCAAGGGTAAAGGAAATTATATGAATTTCCCTTATCGAGAAGGATTTGTACTTCTGTTCCCATATTATTGCCCGAGAATCAAATAGTTGTTGTGCCATGTGTGCCTTTAGAAGCGAGTAAAGATAGATGAAGCATCGTGAGATCTATCTGAGTATCCTCTGTTTTTGGTTCAACCATTTCCTCTGGCTCATCATCCTCAACTATCATCATCAACTATTTCTTAATACAATGATGGCTGGGTGAAAATCTCTCATATCAAGTGTAGCATAACCCCTTTTTCTCGTTGTATTTGTATTTCCGCAGGCATCATATGTTTCTAGGGGAGTCATGTCGGGGTGGGTAATAATGGTGTCAAATTAGTCTTGTCGCCACCACTGGGCGTGGGAGATGACCCACTGGTGACTGGTACCGAAGTAGAGTAATTTTTACTCATTGCACTAGCTACACCAAAACTATTGAGCCCACGAGTCTTAGTTAGTTTGTTCCCCTCTACCACTTCTGCAAATAATCTTGCTCGCTAATGTCATGGCTTGCAACACGGAACCAAGTTTCTATACTAAGACATCATGATACAAATATGGTTTTGATCCTTTAATGTAACAATCAAGCAACGTGGATTCAAGGATTTCAACTATCTAATTAGATAATGGCATGAATTGACTATTATACTCTTCTAATTTACCCTGTTGTACCAATTTGAGGAGTTGAGATCTAGCGCAATCGAACTAAGAAGGGCCATATTGTTCTTTAATGATGACCTGAACGAAAACATTCCAATAAGGAAGCCGATGAGCCCTATCAAGCATTTGAAACCACGACAATACATTTTCATCCAAATGAACCAAAGCAATCACCAAACATTGTGCATCAAGAATCTCAAAATATTTGAAATATTACTCTGCTTTGAAAATCCACCGCAGAGCATCAGATACGTCAAAGTGAGGAAAATCCCATTTCACCTCTTTGTTTATTGGAATGAAAGTTGGATTCTATTATATCAAGGGTGAATCCCCTTTCGTGCCTGAGCTAGCACCTTATCATTTTTTTTGTCAAGATTATCAAGTTTCAGCAGCATAGCTCCAATCGAGTGAACGACTCTTAGCATCTTCAACAAACTCATTTGTTTTCTTCTACTCTATTTGTAATTCCTTCAATCTAGTATTTTGAGCCATCAACACTCTCAATGAAAGGACTAGATTGTTATGATCACTCAATAAGATAGGAAATTATAGAAGATAAGACTTATATTGATATCAAAATTGCAGTATGCATTTCAGCTTTTACCGTAATGATTCTGCAATATCTCATACAATGGATAGTGGAAACACAAAAAATAAGAGAATAACAGAATGAGAAATACAGAATGGAGTAAGGTACCACAAAGAGAAAGAAATATTCCCAAAATGATTCCACACCCTCCTCTAACAACTTTTGTCCTCATTTATAGATTCTATTCCTCCAATTTTCTCAACTTCCAGATCCTTCTCTTCATTCATTTTATTTTTCTTATGGATCGTTGCCCATTTATTGATAATGCATGTATTTGGTCCTCTATTGTTTGGCCCATTCTATCTTCATTCATCACAATATCCTTGTCCTCTGTTATGCATCCAAGTTATTTTTTTACAAGTTAATCCCTGCTGTAAATAAATCTACACTTCTTTTTTTAAGGGGGAAGAAAAACAATCTTCCACATACCAAAACTTATTGTCATAGTTTTACAAGAGAAAATAATATGTTTCTTTTGAGGCTTACTGCCTTAGAAGTGGAGCTTTGCGCAGTGGATTAGCTCCAACATAACCAATGAAATCAACATAAGAATAACGTAAGACGCAAGCAAATAGTTTATTTCATTTGGAAAAGGATCAAAAGGAGGTTCTAGACCTCTCCAGATGCACTATTCATCACCTCTCTAAATGCACTGCTTCTCCAAATGCTTCCTTGCTTAAGTTTCAAAACCCTCTCACTATACTTTTTATGGCCCTGCAGTGTGATATTAAACACACCACAATTCTTAAATCTGTCTTGACTCAACATGTTAAGGTATTTTAGCAAATACACTTTAGGTTGACTAATTTAATTAACTTTATAAATCTAATTAAATTAGACAAATATATTTTATATTAAAAAGCGGAGGAAGTAATATCGAGCATAATGTGTTATTTCAAACAGAGGATGAACAACCTTAGGTGACCAACTTCTCGGAATGCAAACTGGAGGATGATGTCTTTGACTAAGAATCCCAGTTTAGCCAATCTGGCACCAACTGTGAGAGGAACACTGGTCTCTGGCCGAGAGCTAATAAACCTCTTCATCTCCATCATTTCCTCCTTCATCAACCTCATATGAGCATCAAACATCTCTTTCAATGCACGTTCTTTGGCCGCTGCCTCCTCATTTAATTGTCTAACCGTTTGGTCCATCTCCTCCCGGGTAACCATACTTTGCCTAAGTCGTTTGGTTTTACCAAAGTATTCTTTTAGGTCTACTCGTCCTCTGATCCCCCTTACCCGCCCCGGGTGATCTAATTTTCCGGTCACAACGGTTAGAACATCATTCCTCCCGCCCGACACAAAAGATCCCTCTGCTTCTTTCTTTTTTAGATCTTCCTATAAGATACAAATAACGAGAAGCTTAGTAATAAAACATGTTTAGTAACTAAAAAATAACAATAACGATACTTACAATTTTCTCAGCAACTAGACGAGTTTGTTCACTCATGTAGGCGCCTTTTTTTGGTCGCCAAATATAGAGCCACAAATCCTCGCGATGTATCGGGGATGCCTGCTGATCAACTACAGCAGAAGGATTGGATTCAGCTTCTTCTTCCAATCTCTTCCGCTTGGCCTCCATCATTTCTTCTTCGGCCTTTGCATATCCCCCGCGAGAAGCCCTATGCGGGCAATCATTCCTTCTCCCTATCTCCCATGCTTGTGCCCTTCTTCTCTATGAATCAAAATTGAAAACAACTATTAATTATGAATTCAAGTCATTTCACTAAAAGAAATTATAGAACTTTTGCTTCATATAAACCTCAAACACTAGTCAAATTCACTTAATCAAGTTTCAACATTTTATTTAAGGAAGATGTAGAATTATATAGAACTAAGATACTAAGTTACTAATAGCAATGTCTAACCACTACCTACTATAACAGAACTAGCTAAGAATATAATAACGGTTAACATATAAAACATGCATACTCACACATTAAACCATCATACTCAAATTCACTTCTGACTTACATGAATATATACTTCTACTCACACATTAAACCATCTAACTAACAGGATTAGACAAATACAATAACATTCACATATCCGCATAGGTTAATAAGCAAACAGAAAGGGTAAACAAAACTAAATATGAACTCACCAAAGCATCAGAAGTGAACAGAAGCTGAACAAATTGATCCCAAATTTGTTGATCAATGAATACGTACTTGTCCCAAGGATTATGATCAGGTTGAACCTCGGCAAAAATATACTTGTTGGCTAGAAAGGTCTTAAATTTCCTCCACCAATCAGCACAATAAGACAAGGTCTTAGCTTTCAACTTGTCAAAGTCAGGGACAATGTATGAAAGCCGGATAGTGTCCCAAATAGGATCATTCACTGTGCGTTGGTCAACATTTTTCCACTCATCTATCAAAATGCTGACCTTGGTGCGTGCCATATAGCCAACATAACTATTATATTCGTGTTTATTCGGACCGACAGATTCCAACCTGTCATTAAATTGAATCTCAATCCTTGGCCCAACGTTCCGTTTTACAGACACGATGCTCATTCGTGTGACACTTCTACCACGGCGTGCAGCGCGGTCACGAGGCTCATTTTGAGAAGAAGAGGGTTGGTTCTTGCTCACATCGGTAACATCAGTAACTGGCGTTGACTAAACAGGGAGAGAATGATTTTCTCTGTTCATTTTTGAGAAAGTAAGAGAGTGGTGGTGCGAAGGAGTAACGCCGGAGAAAGTGAGAGAGTAACAGAGGAAGGTGGTGGTTGGAGAGGAATAGACGTAATGTAACAAGAAATGGGGTTTCGCAAAGAGAACAGGGGTTTCAGAGTTCAGACAGTAAGACGTAAGTCGTAAGTAAGGTTTCGTGCGAAGAAGTATATGTTTCCATTTTTAAGACCAGCCGTTATTAATGTAAAAGTTATGTTCGCTCTTAAAAGTATTAACTTTAAGACCTCATTTATATATGTCCGGTCTTAAAAGTTTTATACGATTATATTTAAATATTTCGTTATTGTTCTTGACCGTAGAAAATATAAGTCGGTGATGTTAGAGTTTTCTCTATAATGTAATCCATATATTTTTTTTAACATTTTTAATAGCGGTTGGTTATTTTAAGCGGCCTGAATATTATATTTAAGAATTTATATGTTAGAATAAGTTCTTTATATTTACAAAATTGCCACTAGTCATATCTTTGAGATCGGTGCCTATAAACTCCGTTGTAAATGAGGTGGTTTTAAAAATTAATGCGGGTGAATAAGTTCTTTATATTTACAAAATTGTCACTGGTCATTTCTTTAAGAGCGGGGCATTGATAATCCACTGTAAATGAGACGGTCTTAAAAATTGATGCAGGTGAAGAAGTTCTTTGTATTTACAAAATTGCCATCGGTCATTTCTTTAAGAGTAGGGCGTCGATACTCCGCTGTAAATAAGGCGGTCTTAAAACACTTTTTTGCACTAGTGAGTACAACTCTTAGGGGTTTATACTTTATATAACATCTTCAATGGATTTGCTTTTATTTGTTGCTGTACATTGATATCCTTTCATGCATGTTGCAGCGTACACAATGTTTATTGCTATCACCTTCCCATTTTTCAATTGTCTCCTCGGATTTTTCGGAGGATTAGCTTTTGCCCCAACAACTTACTTTGTAAGCCTCAAATGCTTGAAAAAGTTGAATCTTGTAAGATCTCTCCCCTGAGGATTAACATTTGGTTTAACAATTCATGTTCTTTCAACTCAGCTACCTTGTATGATATGGCTCACAATCCGCAATCCAAAGAGATTTAGCTTGTCTTGGTGGACTAACTGGGTATGTTGGGATTTGTGAATTTTTCTTTTCATGTTATGAATCATTTGTCCTTGTTGGTTAATATATAGAATTAAATGGATTAATTTCATATTTGCATTGTGCTTGGAGTGAGCTTAATGATAGTAGCACCCATTGGAGGATTGAGGGCAATCATAATTAAAGCCAAGGACTACGGTTTTTACTCCATAGGTAACATTCACTCTGATAAGAGTGACGTGTGGCATATATGTAAATAGGAAGGAATGAAGCTGGTGATGGTCCTGAAATGGAGTCAGAGGCTTGTTTGTTAGAGTTCACCTGCAAATCTTCTCCACTGAAATATGTTGCTCATTAATAATTTATCAACCGGTTGTAGCTTTGTTACACAGATATGTCATGTTTGTAACTTTCTATTATAACGAGAGCATGTTGCGTATGTTTCTCCTGGGAAAACTAGAATTTTTATTTTTTTTGGACCTTGTAAAGAGAATAATCATTTATGTGTACCTCTTTTGACAAGGTAGTGAAACCTATGCCATGATTTGATTCAGACTTTAGATTATGTTTGAGATCTGGAAACATCCATATCTCCTTAATATTAGATACTCATCTTTGCCTTTGAGATTTGAGATGAAACATATTTACCTAATTTGATTAGATTTAATAAGTTAGTTAAATCAGTTAATATAACATGTATTATTTTGAATACCCTAGTCATCTTTCTTAATTCTTTAATTCCCTCTCCTATTTATTTATTGGTGAAAGAGTATCAATATGGATAAATTAGGAAAAAATTGATAATTATAAAAATTATATTTTATATTTAGGATCAATATCAAATCCCTAAATATATCTTATATTAATGACTAAAGTAGTAATTTGGAACGCATGTAAAAATGCAAGCAACTTTATAATGTGGAAGAGATTATCAGTCCAAGCAATTTGAGGGATAGAAATGTAATTTTCATATGCATTCAGAATGCTGCAGAAGAAATAGAGGATTAGAGGTTGGTGTCCCCACCACATATAAATTGAGTCCAATAATTGTGAGGAAGGAAATTGCATCATCGGCACTCAAAATTTTTTTTGGTCCCAATTAACTACTGTTCATTAATAATGTTAACTCATCAATTGTTCATAAACATCATTAATTCAATTTGAAATTGTGAGTGTATTTGAAGTATATTAGGTGAATTTAAAATTTAATTAACTGCATTTGATATATATATAATTTAAAGTTTAATATGTATTTGATGCATACCAGGTCTAATTCATTGCATTTGACGCGCCTATTTGATATATTCAATGAATTAAAGAATTTGGCTTGTATTTCATGCATGTTAGGTCTAATTTATTGTATTTGATGTGTCCATTCTTATATTTAAAGTGACATAAGTTTCAACCTCTCAAGTGCTAACTTGTCATTTTCTTTGTGCATTTCACTTGGTTTGTTGCTAACTCGTCTTCTTCCTCTCATCCATATATCAACCATAGTCCTTTAATTTTTCTCCATTTCTTCATGTCTTCATGTTAATTTCTGGATTTAATTCATAGTTTGACACAAAAACCATAAGTGGGTTGTTGTTGTATCACAGTTCTCCCCCAAAATATCTATCATCTCAATCCATTAATTTTACTTATTATATTGAAAATAGAGGAATCGGTTGAGCCATCAAATTTTCCAATTTTTACGAGTTAATACCGATTTTTTTATTGAACCAATTACCCAATTTTCAAACAATTGGTGGCCACTGGCAAACAAAGTAGTTATAGATGAAGACTGATATCGGGGGAACTGAAAATGGCAGCAAGATTGAACGTTGATAAGATCTCCAAGTTGGGGATCTAAAGTATCGCATGTGTTCAGTGTTTAATAATAATAATTTACTGAATTCACAGCTTGCTTTTTCCTTTCCTGTTCATATTTTCTTGTTAGAATTTTTTTTAATAGAATAAAAGACAGATAGTACTCCAATAGTGGTTTTGAGTCTAACAAAAAGAGTTAATCCCTCATAATTCATAACATGAGAACCAAATCCTCACTAGGAGATATGCCCAAGATTTAGTATTAGACCATGTCTTAAACAGAATTGTCTTCAACAGAAGGATACATATGTTTATTAAAAACAAAAGGAGAAAGTGTGTTGTGCTTTTATAAGTAAAGTTAACCTTAAATAAAATATTATCCCAACCATTCCAAGGAGCCTTTTATTGAAGTAGGATTGTCAACCAAACACATGCAAAGTATAGTGTAACATAAATGATCAAGTAGAGATATTTTTAATATCATGATGAGATTTATTTAAAATCTGTTACCTCAAACTATGAAAGCTAAATAATTATGTCATAGTATCTTTCTAAGGCAATTCTATTCGAGACCTGATGAGATTTAGTATCATGGTTTGATTGGGATACACATATAAAAAATGGAGTATTTCTCTGATTATGACTCGTAACTAGTTACCAGAGAGAGAAGCTTTGTCCAAGCTTTGGCAACCACTGGAAACATACAGTACCCAAGGAAGAAGCAACCCAGATTGAAGACGACGATGACGTACCGAGAGCTAGCTAACCAGCAACTGGTTTGAGAGCAAAAAAAACATAAAAACAACAAGATTGTCGAGGAAAATGATGTTACAAGCAGCAATGATAGGGATGAGCAAAATGAAGGAACATGAAGCCAGCATGGTATTGCAAGGCTTGTAACATCATCTTCCTCGACGACAGTGGCGGATTTAGGGAGGGGCTAGGGTGGCTCCCCGCCCCTCCTAAAATTACAAAAAAGAACCCAACTTTTTTAGTTAATTATCTTTCAACCTATAAAAATTTCATGATTTCCATTTTAGTCCCTCTATGTCAAGTTACATGGAGGGATTAAAATGAAAATATTGAAATGTTTATAGAGCTGAAAAATAATTTCATAAATATCTGGGTCCTATTCTATAATTTTCGTCTCTTGAAATAAAGTTTCATGAACATATCGATCCTATTCTATAATTTTTGCCCCCCTAACTGTAATTCCTGGTTCTGCCCCTGCTCGACAATCCTGTTGTTTATATGCTTTTTTTGCTCTCAAACCAGTTGTTGGTTAGCTAACTCTCAGTACATCATCGTTGTCTTCAATCTAGGTTGCTTCTTCCTTGGGTACTGTATGTTGCCAGTGGTTGCCAAAGCTTGGACAAAGCTTCTCTCTCTGGTAACTAGTTACGAGTCATAATCAGAGAAATACTCCATTTTTTATATGTGTATGCCCGTCAGATGTGTGAATGTGTGTATATATAATATAATATTATTATATTATTAATAATATTATATATTACATATATTAATATATTATATATTAAATTATTGTACTATATAATAATATATTATATTATATAATATATATTGTATAATATAATATATTATATAATAATATATATTAAAAAATAAAATTCAGAGCAGGGGGCATCAACTCCTCTCTGATAAAGCTACCTGCGGCAACTGAAGCACACAGAATTTTTTTTTAATATACAGGTGGCGACGCCACTTACACGGTGGCGCCACCAACTGCCATATTTTGGTAAATATTTTGCACAGTACTTCAGTTTGACAAATTTTTTTAAAATAATAATTATTTTGACAAATTTCCCACTAACACCATAAAAGGGAGTGAGTAGGAAGCCGCTGTGACAGGTGCAAGATGTTTTGATGTTTAAGCCCTTGGCAGCTGAATTAATGGCTAGGAAAACATTGAAGGTCAATGGTCTACAAAAACTTCTTCAGCGAAATCCGATGTGCGACTCTTCTTCTAGGAAGGAAGATGTAATGCTTGACTTGAGGTGCACTCAGAGATCAGGAATCTGGATCAAAGCTCTGTTTCATAACATACCCCAGCCTTAACCCTCATCCATCAAGTTATCAATGAATGCATCTTTAATGTTAAGGGGAAAAAAAGATCAAGTCCAAGAGTCTATTGAGTATGGATAGTCCAAGTAAAGTGAAATTCAACAAATCTGATGTTAGAAAATGCGGTTAAGTATAGCAAGGTCTTTGAAAGGATGGAGGATGAGGATGTTGTTTACCACAATTACTTCATTAAAAAGTGGTCAGAATGGAAAATAGAGATTCTGTGTTGCTTTCTGCTTTACATCCACCAACAAGTTCATGGACAAATTTAAGGTTGGTCCTCTGCTTGTATTAAATTCCTTGTGTCTGCATCATTATTGTTGTTGAATAGGCTTCGTCATATCAAATCCTCAATTACCACGAACTTGCATCTCATGTCAGTATTCTTTTCACTTTATTTTATTGACATAGTCGTGTTGCATATTTTAAATTCTATCAAGTAAAATTATCACCAGAAAAGTTCTAAACTGCGTTGAAAAGTCAAATAAAAAAAAGTCAACACTGTGTTGTATAAGAGGCATGTTTCTCATCTCTGCATATCTGAGTTAGTGATCTGCATATATGGCAACTCAACCACCAAGCGACGACTCTTATGCTGCCCCTGCCGCCAAAACTGTAACAACCCTTTTCTTTTCATTTCATTTGACTCCCTTTTTCTTTGGCTTGCTTCTATTCTACTTTTCTGCAATTTTCCTAAACTTTTATGCTAAAAAATAAAACGAAGGAAAATATATATGTGTATCTATGTGTGTGTTGTGAGAATCTCTATTAACGTGTGTATTTACTTAATGGTTCCTGATGAATCCTTTTACCTTTACCTTTGGCTTCTTTTGTCTTCTGGTAATAATCATGATCTGAGGTAAACAAGTAATTTGAAATAAGCAAGAGACGTAAACTTTTTTCATTTGATTTATATTATTTTCAAGATACTTTTAACTTGAGATTAATCCTTTGAAATTTAAAGTGTATAGGGTTTTTACTGCTCATATTAATAAATAAAAAATAGTGGGAACAAAAGTTTGTTAATAAATTTTAGAGTTAGTATTACTTAAAGTATTTATTAAGATAATGTAATAATAAGTTTACGCATCCTTAAATTAAATAATAGTTTTCTTAATTTTCATTTTTCACAACTTGAATATATATATATATATATATATATATATATATATATATATATATATATATATATATATATATTACGCATCCTTCAATTTGTGAAAATTATGATTTTTTTAAAATCAACAAAAATTTTAATTAAAAATAGAATTATATAATTTTAATAAAAGTCAAGGTATTTTATAATTTATCATATATTTTAAACCAAAATTTTTTTATGATTTATTTTTGTTTTAGAAGCAATTTATATGGGTTAAAAAATTCATGTAATGTTAATAAAATTAAAAAAATCTAATTAAGCTATTATATCCTAAAAAATATGAAATAAGTATAGTTTTTATTTTTATAAAAAAGAGCTTAATTGATATCAACTTTAACATAAATGGAGCAACTTGATAATGAAAATCGGTGAAAAATAAAAATTATAAAAAAAATGAGTTTGACCATTGTTAATTAAATAATATATTGAAAAATAAAAAAAGAAGTGCATGATGGGCAGTTGTAATTTTAGTCTCTTTTTTTAAAAAAAATTATGAATACAAGATCAGAGATAATATAAGAGGTTTGATTATAAATAATTTAGTAATTTTAAAGATGAGCAATTGTAATTTTAGTCATTTTTTTAATTATGAATATAAGAGATAATATAAGAAATTTGATTATAAGTAATTTAGTAATTTTAAATTTATTCGTGATGTAAGTAGGTAAATTGTTGAAACAATAATCTTCCATTTGAATAAGACAAAGCGAGGGAATGTAAAATATCCTCACCCACATTCAACCAAAATTGCTTTTTTTTTTTTCTCCCCTGATTCATTGCATATCTGTTGTTACGTTACGGAACTCTGCTCTTCTGAGTTCCGAATGAGATGAATTGTGCGTTCATTTATGCCAATATATCGAACAGGATGATGAAAGATCAGCGACTCAAAGGGAACTTGCTGACTGGCTTCCAGTTACTTCTTCAAGGAATGCAAAATGGTACTACTCAGTTTTCCACAACGTTACGGTCATTGTTGGAGCTGGTGTACTCAGTTTCCCTTATGACATGTCCGCCCTAGGATGGTAAGAGTTTATTCAAACCCAAATTGCATTAATTTCAGCTCCATTTCTCTGCAATTTTTCCAACCTGATCTCATCCCGACGTCATCCCGCAACCAAAAAAATTCGTGCATATATTCAAGCAACACTTGTGAATACCAAGAGTTTGTCGATTTGCTGATTACAAAATTGTTTCTATGCAGGGGTCCTGGTGTGACTGTACTGGTCCTCTCGTGGATCATTACACTGTACACTCTTTGGCAAATGGTGGAGATGCATGAAATGGTTCCGGGGAGGCGTTTTGACAGATACCACGAACTGGGACAATATGCTTTTGGTGATAAGCTGGGCCTCTACATTGTGGTGCCTCAGCAACTTCTTGTTGAAGTTGGTGTATGCATTGTCTACATGGTCGTTGGAGGACAGTCATTGCGGAAGTTCCACGACACCGTCTGTCCCGGTTGCGATAAGATCAAATTGCCTTTTTTCATTATGATTTTCGCCTCTGCTCAATTTGTACTTTCCCATCTCCCCAACTTCAATGCTATTTCTGGTGTATCTTTGGCAGCAGCAATCATGTCCTTTAGGTATATGCATCTATGTCCCTCCTCTTATCTTTGCAGCTTCCATTGATTATATATACAGAACCACACAATCAGTAATTTTGGTTTGTTCTTTTTTTATTTTTTTATTTTTGCCCTGCAGTTATTGTACACTTGCCTGGGCTGCAAGCTTAAAACAAGATATTGGAGAGTCAGATCATAGTACTGCAGAGAATGTGTTAGACTTTTTTAATTCCCTCGGCCATGTGGCTTTTGCCTATGCTGGGCACAACGTGGTGCTGGAAATCCAAGCAACACTCCCATCCTCACCAGAGAAACCGTCCAAGGTCCCTATGTGGAGAGGAGTTGTTGTTGCCTATATTATCGTGGCTCTGTGCTACTTCCCAGTTGCTCTCATTGGTTATTGGGTTTTTGGAAATCATGTCGGCGAAAATATTCTCATTGCATTAGAGAAGCCACCATGGCTTATTGCTATGGCTAATTTATTTGTCGCTATGCATTTAATTGGAAGCTATCAGGTTATGAACATATGCACACACATTACTTTGCTATTTGTGATTCCTTCTACTTACTATAAAGCTCTCCATGTTTCATCCTAAAGCAATATATTTCTGGTTGTTCTGTGTTTCTTCATCTAGATTTTTTCAATGGCAGTGTCTGACATGATTGAAACCTTGTTGGTAACGAAACTGAAATTCCGACCTACGAAATTTCTTCGTTTTGTCGTGCGTAATGTATATGTGGGTGAGTACAATTCTTAGGGGTTTATACTTTATATGACATCTTCAATGGATTTGCCTTGATTTGTTGATCTACATTGATATCCTTTCATGTTGCAGCGTACACAATGTTTATTGCTATCACCTTCCCATTCTTCAATGGTCTCTTGGGATTTTTCGGAGGATTTGCTTTTGCCCCAACATCATACTTTGTAAGTCTCAAACGCTTGAAAAAGTTGGATCTAGTAAGATCTCTCCCATGAGGATTAACATTTGGTTTAACAATTCATGTTCTTTCAACTTTCAGCTGCCTTGCATGATATGGCTCACAATCTGCAATCCAAAGAGATTTAGCTTGTCTTGGTGGATTAACTGGGTATGTTGGGATTTGTGAATTTTTGTTTTGATATCATGAATCATTTGTCCTTTTTGATTAATATTTGGGATTAAACGGATTAATTTCAGATTTGCATTGTGCTTGGAGTGAGCTTAATGATAGCAGCAACCATAGGAGGATCGAGGGCAATCATAATTAAAGCCAAGCACTACCATTTTTACTCTTAAAGTTAACATTTACTCTGATAAAAGAGTGATGTATAGCATATGTAAATAGAAAGGAATGAAGCTGATGATGGTCCTGTCCTGAAATGGAGCGAGAGACTTGTTTGTTAGAGTTCACCTGTAAATCTTCTCCACTGAATAGGTAGTTATGATGTGTACCTCTTTTGACAAGGTAGTGAAACCTATGCTATAATTTGATTCAAACTTCAGATTATGTTTGAGAAATGGAAACTTCCATATCTGCTTTCTCTTTCCCATTGCAACATTAGGGAACCGGATTTCCTTAGAAGCACAATTCTCAAAATCCGTAGCCTGAATTTTCAGTCATCAGATCAATCTAACATCCCATAGTTTACTACACACTCATGCTTTTTAAATTTAAAAAAATTTAAAAATCTGAACCATGTTTAAATAGTTTTTAAATAAATATTTCTAATATTTTTTCAAAATCGTAAAATAATTTTTTTAAATCATGAAGTATTTTTCAATAGCATTTAGCACCCTGAAGTATTTTTTTAGTACCATTTAGTACCTTGAAATATTTTTTTCAAGATCCTCAAATAATTTTTCAAAATCATGAAGTATTTTTCAATAGGAGTCACTACCCTAGAGTATCTTTTTAGTATGTACCCTGGATTTTTTTTTTTAGGATTTTGAAAAATTATTTCTGAATCCTGATTGATACTAAAAAGATACTTCAAGGTATTGAAAAATTCTTTAGGGTACTAAAAAGATTTTTAAATTTTTTTAAATTTAAAAAGCATGATTGGGTGGCAGACTATGAAATGTTAGATTGATCTGATGGCTGAAAATTAAGGCTACTGAGGGATTATGAGAATATTGCTTCTGAGGAACTCCAGTTCCGCAACATTAGATATTCCTCTTATCCTTAATATTGGATGTATTTATCTAATTTTATTATATTAATAAAGTTAGTTAAATGAGTTAATATGACATGTATTGTCTAGAACACCCTAGTGATCTTCCTTAATTTGTTCTCCTCCTTAATTATTGTTGAAAGAGCATCAATAAGGATAAATTAGGAAAAGATTGACAAATATAAAAATTATGTCTTATATTTGAGATCAATATCAACTTCTTAAATATATTTTATATTAAGGATCAGAAGAGTAATTTGGAACACATGACAAAATGCAAGCAATTTTAGAATGTGGAGGAGATTATCTGTCCAAGTAATTTGAGGGATAGAAATGTAATTTAAAACTTCGGCGAATAGACCATAACAGGGATTGTGCAACTTTCACCCGTTTTAAATTCTTCATTTGTATTTTTGCGAACTAGGCCATTATTTTATGCCTTCAATCTTCGAGTCATCCATCTCCACTTCTTTCTCGAACATAATATGGCCCAAATACTCTATCTGTCACCTACCAAATGCACATTTCGACATCTTCGTGAATAAACATTGATGAGCCGTAAATTTATCATGTTTTAAGGCACAAGATTAGCGTGAAATTGATCTAATATGATTAAAACAGTTAAGAATAATAAGTTAAAAAATGGATTTGATGTCAGACATACCCTCACAAGTATTCTCGTGTGTTTTGTAGGTCTTTATACATGAGAAAAGCTAATTGGAAGAGCTTAAGAAAGTCAAGAAAAAAAGCCACAAAGGAAGCCCAAAGTTGGCGCCCAGGGATCCAACTTGCTGCCTCTTGGTAAGTTTTGGCACCCAGGGCACCAAAAGTGGCGCCCAGGGCGCCAGAAGTGCGAAAACTCTTATTTTTAATTTTTGGAAAGTTTTTAGGCCCGAAAAAGAAAGGAAAATTAAGGATTTTTGAGATTTAGAAATCCAATTGGACCTAATAGATAAAAAGAGGCAACCCTAGCAAGAAAAAGGAAGAACTTTGGGCACAAGAAACTACTCTACGACATTGGAGAGGAGGATCAAAGCAATTGTGGAGCTCAACTTTCCCCAACCTCTGAAGAACCATTCTCTCTTCATCTTTTCTTCTTTATTTTGTTAATCTAGTCATGCTTGGCTAATTTCCTTTTTGTAGTTAGGGCTAGAATGAACCCTATGCAACTTTGAGTATTTGGTTGAATTCTTGTATGAATCTTGATTTCTTTGATTGAATGAATTTCTTTTGCTTAATGCTTTCTTGAAGATTGACCACCTTTAAGATTGACCTTAGGTTGATGTATGACAATAGAGATGTTGGTGCATCTAACTAGAACTTGTTAATTCATCATAAAATTGCATGACCTAGACATAGGGTTACGAATTTATGCGATCATAGGATTCTGGTTCAAGATCTGATCTTTCTAGATAATACTAAGACATTAGGTTGTTTTTAAAGACAAAATAGATTAAGGTAGCATCAAGACATTGAGACTTAGTCTAACCTTAGAGAATCGATCGTCAATTTGGGAATCATAATCAATTAGATCTTTAATTCAAATACTTGAAGGAGCATAGGGGGACTCTAATCCCTAGCTACGTTTTTCTTGACTGATTATCTTTTCTAAACATTCTCTTGCAAATCTTAATCTTGCATTCTTTTCTTTCCTCAATTCTTGAAATTCTTGTTTAACTACAACTCATCATTTGTTACTCAAAATTATCCAACTAAGGCCACAATAGCGAATTAGTGGTTAAAATACTATTTCTCGTGGGACGATACTTTCTCACTACTTTATTACTTGTAATGACCGGTGCACTTTTCGAAGTCGCCCTTATCAAACATCGATTGGCTAATGTGTCCAACATGATCCTGACATGCTTTAGTTGTGCATCCTAGGTGGCACTGTAAATCAATAGGTCATGGAAGAAGATCAGCACAAACTTGCATAGAAAATGTTGAAAGATTGTGTTCATTAGAGCTTAAAACATTGCCGGCGCATTAACTAGCCATTCATACATTCCGTAATAAGTCCTGAACATTGTCTTTTCTTTGTCTGTAGCTTTTATCAGGATGTGGTGATAACCAGGTTAGAGATCAAGCTTCAAATAAAACACTAATCCAAATAATTCATCTAACAACTTGTTGATAGTAGGCATAGGAAATGCATCTTTCACAGTTATAGCATTAAGAGCTTTGCAATTGACACAAATACGCCAGGTGTTGTCCTTCTTTTTTACCAATATAAATGGACCACAAAATGGACTAGTACTCGGTTGAATCACACCCTCATATAATAACTTGTCAACAATCCGTTCAATTTCTATTTTTTGACTCACCGGATATCGATAGGGTCATACCTTCACTGATGTAGTGTTGGGTAATAGTTCAATAGCATGCTCATGGCCTTGTGGTGGTGGTAAACTATGTTGAGTCTCAAAAACAGAGGAAAACGATTGTATCAATTGCAGTAAATCCTAAGGCAAAGAATCAACCGGTTAGATATTTCGTGTTCTATCGGCTCCATCAGGAATAGCTTTTCCCAGGCATCAATTTGGTGCAATCAGATCAGGTGATGAAATTGAGCTTACATCATGGTATTACCTCAGAATCCTTTAAGAGTCATTCACCATTATCAATAACTGTTTCTTAGTGCAATGATGGCTGGGCGAAAATTTCTCACCGTAAGTGTATCATAACCTCTTTTCTCATTGTATTTGCATTTCTGGTGGCATCGTACGTTTTTAGGGGAGTCATGTTGGAGTAGGTAATAATGGTGGCAAATTAGTCTTACAGCCACCATTGGTCGAAGGAGATGACCCATTAGTGACTGGTAGTGAAGCAGAGTAACTTTTACTCGTTGCACTAGCTCCACCAAAACTACTAAGTCCATGAGTCTTAGTTGGTTTGTTCCACTTTGCCGCTTTTGCGAATAATCTTGCTAATGCCATGGCTTGCAACACGGAACCAAGCTTCTATGATAAAACATTTTGACAAAAATCTGGTTTTAATCCTCCAATGTAACAATCAAGCAACGCTGATTCAGGGATTTCAACTGTCCAATTAGATAATGCCATGATTTGACTATTATACTCTTCTAATTTACCCTATTGTACCAATTTAAAGGGTTGAGATCTAGGGTAGTCAAACTGAGAAAGGCCATATTATTTTTCAACGGCCTGAATGAAAATATTCCAATGAGGAACGCGATGAACCCTATCTAACATTTGAAACCACAACAATGCATCTCCATCTAAATGAACTGAAGCAATCACCAAACGTTGTGCACCACTAATCTCAAAATATTTGAAATATTACTCCACCTTGAAAATCCACTATAGAGCATTAGATCCATCAAAGCAAGAAAAATCCAATTTCACCTATCTGTTCATTAGAATAAAAGTCAGATTTTGTTGTATCAAGGGTGCGTCACCTTTCACCCTTGAGCTAGCACCTTCTGGTTTTTTTGTCAAGATTATCAAGTTTCAACAGCACAGCTTCCATAAAACTCTCCAATCGGGTTAAACGACTCTTAACATCATCAACAAACTCATTCATTTTCTTCTGCTCTGTTTGAATTTCTTCAATCTAGTATTTTCAGCCATGAGCTCTCTCAATGAAAGCACCAGATTGTTAGAACCACTCGATAAGATATGAAATTATAGAAGATAAGACTTCTATTGATATCATAATTGCAGTATGCGTTTCAACTTTACCATAATGATTATGCAATATTTCATATAGTGGATAACATAAACACAAAAAATAAGAGAATAACAAAATGAGAAATACAGAATGGAGTAGGGTACCACAAAGAGAAAGAAATTATTCCCAAAATGAATCCACACCCTTCTCTAACAAATTTTGTCCTTGTTTATAGATTTTCTTCCTTTAATTCTCTCAACAACATGTTAGGGTATTTTAGAAAACATTTCAGATTAACTAATTTAATTAACTTTATTAATTTAATTAAATTAGACAAATATTATTTATATTAAGAAGTGGAGCAAGTAATATTGAGCATAATGTGTTATTTCAAACTGTGGAAGAACAGCCTTAAGTGACCAACTTCTTGGAATGCAAACTAGAGGATGATGTTTGTTGTAGAAAATATTTTAACTTGGAATTTTCACAAGGGTCAGAATCTGTGTAGTCAATATGCATAATCTGTAAACATACAATACTTCTACACAAGAAAGAAAAACAGTAAAGACTCAAAAGACTACTGAAATATGGTAATGAGCTTTGAAGAAATTCGAGCCCAATATACGTTGTCTCCTTAAGACAATTTTGCTCCCTCAATATGGATGCTCAAGATTGTTGAGTAATTGTCTCCCATGATAGAATAGATTTTTCATCTCTAGTATGATGGCTCTCTCAATTTAAAACCCACGCGAATACAACGAGTCTGCTTTCAGAATCACACAGAATAGGTTTGTAGAATGCAGTATATGAGAGAAGAGAGTTTTTTAGAATAATTTCGGATCCGATTTTCTGTCACTAACACGCCCTATTTATAGACAAAGGAAACTAATCAGATGGACTTGACTTTTGCTGGTGAACTGACACAAACGTGGTGAACTAACATAATCGGCGGTGACAAACCAGTGGGATTTCTTATTCATAACTCATAGTATTTAGAAATAAAAATCCAAAAGGTTTCTTTGACTAAGAATAATCCCAGTTTAGCCAATCTGGCACCAACGGGAGGGGGCCCACCTTTAGCTAATTCTAGAGCTACTGAATCCAATCCTTGACCTAAAGCTCTGAAGAGAGGGAACTCCATAATATCTTTATCATTATCCATCGTTATGCTAGATTCAAGGGGGTTTTTGAGGTTGGAGTATCACAAAACCCCATGAAATTTTTTCTCCCAAACATTATGTTGCAGAGTTGAAAAAGAAATTATTGAAAGGAGAAAACTTCACCTTGGTTGTGTGTAAAAACATGATAAAAGAATATGAGATTGGAGTCAATTTTACCTATTTAGGTTGGATAATCACAACGAATGGAGATTTGCAGTTGTTTGGAGAATGGATTTTCTTCTGTTGTTGAAGAATGAGGGGGATTGAAACTCCATTTTCCTTCCTCTGTAACTAGAAAAAGTAATTCAAACAAGACTTAAGTGCCCCTTTTCTTCCCAAACGTTATCCACGTTCGGTAACACCTAAAAGGGAGTGAGGAGGAAGTCGTTGTGACAGGTGCAAGATGTTTTGATGTTTAAGCCCTTAGCTGCTCAATTAATGGCTAGGAAAACATTGAAGGTCAATGGTCTACAAAAACTTCTTCAGCGAAATCCGAGGTGCGACTCTTCTTTTAGGATGGAAGATGTAATGCTTGCCTTGAGGTCCACTCAGAGGTCAGGAATCAAGATCAAAGCTCTGTTTCATAACATAGTTCAACTTTAAATCTCATCATCAAGTTATCAATGAATGCATCTTTAATGTTAAAGCAAAAAAAAGATCAAGTCCAAGAGTCCATTGAGTATGGATTGTCCAACTAAGTGAAATTCAACAAATCTAATGTTAGAAAATGTGGTTAAGCATGGCAAGGTCTTTGAAAGGATGGAGGATGAGGATTTTGTTTACCACAATTACTTCATTAAAAAGTGGTCAGAATGGAAAATAGAGATTCTGTGTTGCTTTATGCTTTACATCCACCAAGTTCATGGACAAATTTAAGGTTGGTCCTTTGCTTGTATTAAATTCCTTGTGCCTACATCATTATTGTTGGTGCCTAAGTTTGCCTCATTTGTATATGGTCCGCCTAGGGAGGGGGAAAGAAGAATCGTCTGGGAGGTATTAAGAAGATTATCGAACAATATCAATAAGGCTTGGCTATTAGTGGGGGATTTTAATGACATTTCAACCCAAGATGAGAAAAAGGGAGGAGACCGAGATCACTGAGAAAGATCATGAATTTCCAGCTGTTACTAACGGATTGCCAAGTAATGGATTTAGAGTTTAAAGGCTCCCAGTTCACTTAGTGCAATAAAAGGTTGGGGGACACAGTTAGAGAGAGACTAGACCGAGCTTTGGGGAATGTTGATTTTAGAGAAGAATTTGCCCATGCTATGGTCTTCCATTTAGATCCTATAGGATTCGATCACCATGTGTTAATAGTGGATTGTTGCTATAAAGAATATAAGACACTAAAGGCCTTTAAATTTGAAGCCATATGGGTGCAGCATGAGGAATATTTACAGATTGTAAGAGAAGGATGGTTTGAGGTGGATGGATCTATGCAGAATAATTGGAAGATTTGGTTAGGCAGTTACTGGCCTGTAGGGATAAACTTGTTCAATGGAGTAAACATGTTATTCCCAACTTTAGGAGACTTATTAATCAACTGAGGCAGGCACTGGAAGAGTGTAACATTGGTGTCTTAACAGAGCAGTCAGTTATGCAGACAGAGGAATTGACGAGGCAACTAGAAATGGCTTGGGCACAGGAAGAGGTATACTGGTGGCAGAGGCCAAGAATAGCTTGGCTTAACTATGGACACAGAAATACTAAATTTTTTCATAATAGTGTGTTGCAGAGGAGACAAAGGAATAAAGTTTTAAGGTTGAGAAAGGATGATGGAAGCTGGCTGGAAGAAAAAAGCGACATAAATGAGGCTTTTAGTGAGTTTTATCAAAAGTTGTTTGTTCAAATGGATCTCGACCCATGACCCAGGCAGTTTCCTATGTAAAGAAGGTGGTGACGGATGAAGAGAATGCTAGACTTGCAAGACCAATTACTAACCAGGAAATTGAGGCGGTGGTATTTCATATAGGAGCTAGTAAAGTGCCTGGCCCTGACGGCTATCCTGGATTATTTTTTCAGTCGGCTTGAAAGGAGATTGGAGGCGAGGTATGTGGAATGGTAAGGGATTTTTTTGAAGATAAGGTATGCCTATCTCAAATAAACGCCACAAACTTAGTATTGATCCCAACAATAGATAAACCAGAGGGTGTCCACCACTTTAGACCGCTGGGCCACTGTAATGTCACTTACAAGATCACAGTAAAAATTTTAACTGATAGGATGAAGGCAATTATGAACAAAATCATTTCCTCAAATCAAAGGGCTTTTATTTCAGGAAGAATGATTCAGGATAATCTCATTCTCACAAATGAGGCTTTTCACTACCTAAGACATAAAAAGAAGGGTAAGAAATAGGAGATGGCGATGAAGATATACATGAACAAAGCCTATGACCGTGTGGAGTGGGATTTTTTGGAGGCAGTGATGTTAAAAATGGGCTTTTGTCAAATGTGGGTTGGATGGATTATGGAATGTATCACCAATGCTATGTTTACATTGCAAATGGATGGAAGCAAGGTGTGTGATTTCAAACCAGGGAGAGGAGTTAGACAAGGTGACCCGCTGTCACCATACATGTTTGTAATAGCTTCTGAAGTTCTGTCGCTCATGCTGCAACATCCTGTAGACTGAAAGGAACTAGTAGGAGTGAGATTGGCAAGAGGGGCCCCAGTCCTATCCCATTGTGTTTTTTTTTTTTTTTTGCAGATGACACAATTTTATACTTAAGTGCGAAGGAAGATAACTGCAAAGTAATAAAGATGATTCTGGACACTTATTGCTCAGCTTCTGGTCAGTTGGTGAATCTTGAGAAGTCAAGCCTCTTTTTCTCAACCAACACACCAACGACCATGAGAAATAAAGTCTCTGAATGCCTAGGCATAGCTCATACCGATCAACCTAGGAAGTATCTAGGATTGCCAGTGATTTGGGGCAGATCGAAAGCAGCGGCGGTGGCCTTTGTAAGAGATAGGATCGGTCAAAAGCTTGCTTAAATGGGTTGGAAACAAAAATTGCTCACATTTTCTGGTAGGGAAATACTGATTAAAGTAGTAGCAAATGTGATTCCTACTTACCCATGACATGCTTTCTTTTTCCTAAGAAGGCTTGCTTGGAGATTGATAGTCTCATATCTAAATTTTGATGGGGACAGAAAGAAGGGAAAGATTCCATTCACTGGAAAAACTGGATGTGTTTGACAAGGAAAAAGGTGGATGGAGGATTGGGATTTAGAGACTTATTGTGCTTCAATAAAGCATTACTTGCCAAAATAGCTTGGAGACTTCTAACCCAACCCAATGATCTATGGTGTAAGATACTTAAAGGGATTTATTTCCCTAAGGTGAGTTTTTTAAATGCGAAGAAAGGTCACCATGCTTTATGGGGATGGTCGAGTATTCTGGAAGGGTGTGAGCTACTGCTGAAAGAGTTGTGCTGGAACTTAGGAAATGGAAGGAGCATTAGAGTTTGGGAGGATCATTAGATCAAAGGCCTGCCTGGAACTAGATTAAGCAATCTACAACATGAACTAGGGGATGAAGATCTCAGGGTTGCTGACCTTTTACGGGAAGGTGCCTGGGATTTTAGTGCAATCAGCGAGCGGTATGGAGGGCATGTAAGGATGGTTGTTATACAGTGAAATCAGGATATATGGTGGCTAAAGCCTTAGTGGATGAGGGGCTGATCCGTGATTGTCTTATTCCATTCCTAAACTTTTATGGAAAGGCATATGGAGAGTGAAAGTGCTGCCTAAGGTACAACAATTTTTATGGAGGATTGGTGCAGGAGCTATCCCCACTAAAGAATACCTCTTTAAGCATAAATGTGGTAGAGATCCCTTATGCCCATTGTATTTAGTAGAAACTGAATCCATTGAGCATCTCTTGTTTCTTTGCCCCTGGACTGGCTTGTGTTGGTTTGGGTCTCCTTTGGGGATCAAGTTTAGCAAATGGGGAGTTAGAAGGTGTGAGGAGGTGCTTTGTGACATGTTGATAGGGGAAGGACTGTTGGGGGAGTATGGGAAAGCTATTTTTGCCACAATGTGTTGGTATATATGGAAAAAGAGATGTGAATGGGTGTTTAAAGGGATATGGTCGGAAGCTGCTGAGGTTGTTAATTGGGTAAATTCATCAGTAGAGGAATATTGGAGTTCAAGAACGGTGAACAAAGCTGGCTCTAAGCGCATATTCTGTGCAAATGTCCAGCGAAACCAGAAGTGTGTGGCACCATTATCTGGTACAATTAAAATAAATACTGATGGGGCATATAAGGCTAAGACGGGAGAAGCTGGTATTGTGATTGTTTGCAGGGATTGTTGCGGTGAGTTTGTAGGCGGCTTGGGAAAGATGAAAGAGGTTGACTCTCCTTTTATGGCGGAGTGTAATGCAATGGAGGAGGCCCTACGACTTAGAGGTAATTTTTCTGGCTTTCATATTGTTTATGAAACTGATTGTGAAGGATTGTTTAAATTGATAATGAATAAATCTTTGGTTGGATGTGAATGGTGCTGTTGGGATGTGGTGAGTGAGATCTTGAGCCTGATGGAGTCATTGGAGGAAGTGTCCTTCTCCCTTGTGGTGAGGGGGGCAATAAAACTGCTAATTATCTAGTAGTTAATGCAGCAAAGAAGATGTACCGGCATGATTGGCTGGATTGTCCACCATCTTCTTTAAGCGATATCATGAGAGCGGATTCTGAGAGGGCGAAGGATTTCAGTGAGCTGGAAATATACAAACTGATAGAAAAGGTATAGGATGACTGAATTGCTTTTCTGTGAATAAATACTTAGATACTTAGGAATTCTTGTTTAGATTTTATTTGGTAAGGATGTGATAGGATGAATGTTAGTTTTTTGGAGTGATTTTTTTGGCTTTGGCTATTGATGTTTGTAATTCTTGATTTATGGTAATAAAATTGACTGTTTTTGGACAGAAAAAAAAAACATCATTATTGTTGTTGAATAGGTTTCGTCACATCAAATCCTCAATTACCACGAACTTGCATCTCATGTAAGTATTCTTTTCACTTTATTTTATTGACATGGTCGTGTTGCATATTTTAAATTCTATCAAGTAAAATTATCACCAGAAAAGTTCTAAACTGTGTGTTGAAAAGTCAAATAAAAGAAGTCATCACTGTGTTATATATATAAGAGGCAGGTTTCTCATCTCTGCATATCAGAGTTTGTAATCTGAATATATGGGAACTCAACCACCAAGCGACGACTCTTATGCCACCCCTACCGCCGACAATGTAACTTGCCTTCCCACCCTTTATCTTTTCTTTTCTTTTCATTTAACTCCCTTTTTCATTGGTTTGCTTCTATTATACTTTTCTGCAATTGTCCTAAACATTTTATGTCCAAAAAACAAAACGAATGAAAATATATATTGTGAGAATCTCTATTAATATGTGGGCGTTTGCTCAATAGTTCCTGATGAATCTTTTTACTTCGGAAGTAAATCCTTCCATTATATTTTTATTTTTATTTTTATCATCATCCTCATGAGTCCATTTGGACTATTAATTGAGAAGATGAGAGAACAATAAAAGTAATATTTTAACTGTGCAGATTGATTGGACAGACATAATTTAAATTCAGAGATTGAGAGAGATAATGAGATAAACATGACCCTTTTGTCTTTCGCTTCTTGAGTCTTCAGGTAATAATCATGATGTAAAGTAAACAAGTAATTTGAAGTAAGCAAGGAAACTTTTTTCATTTGATTAATGATATTTTTAAGATATTTTAAATTTGAGATTAAATCTTCAAAATTTAGAACGTGTAGGGTTTTTACTTCTCATATTAACTTAAAAAAAATAGTGGGAACAAAAGTTTATTAATAAATTTTAGAATTATTATTAATTAAAAGTAATTATTAAGATATTGTAATAATAAATTTAAAATAAATATTTATTTATTATCAAAATAAATATGATTCATTTAACATTGAAAAAGTATACATTATATTTATAAATTTTTTTAGTCACAAGATTTATTTTCTCTAGTTCATAATGAAATAAAAAAAACTGTCTGCATTTTATTTTTTTCTAATAAACATCATTATAATTTATTCATGATGTAAGTAGTTAAATTATTGAAACAATCATCTTCCATTTGAATAATGTTTAACCTATATAGACAAGGAAATATCAATTATGCTTTTAAGGTAGAAAAAGTTTTCTATCTTAAATCAAAACTACGTCGTTTTGGCTCTTTTTCAAATAAAGAGATGAAAAGATGAAGGGAAAAGAAGAGAAAAAAAAAACAAAAAAAGAGTAAAGAAAAAAAAAAGAGCCAAAAATGGGGTAGTTTTGACTTAAAACATAAAACTTTTTCTTTCTTATCCCCTATAAACAAAGTGCTCTATTTGCGAAACTTTCAAAAAAAAAAAAACTGAAAAAACGTGGCGTCATAAAAAGTGAATGCCGTGGTCGATAATTAGCCAGCAAAGGGAAAAAAATCGGAAAATTGATATTATGGGTCAACTACTTGCGCCCAAAAGTTTGTGAGACCCAGTGCACAAAAGTTTAAGATTACGCAATGGAATGGGAAACACCCCCACTCACATTCAACGAAAATTGTTTCTTTTTTTTTTCCTGATTCATTGCATATATTATGTGCCTCTGCTCCTCTGAGTTCTGAATAAGATGGATTTTGCGCTCATTTATGCCAATATATCGAACAGTTTGATGAAAGATCAGCGACTCAGAGGGAACTTGTTGACTGGCTTCCAGTTACTTCTTCAAGGGATGCGAAATGGTACTACTCAGTTTTCCACAACGTTACGGTCATTGTTGGAGCTGGTGTACTCAGTTTCCCTTATGACATGTCCGCCCTAGGACGGTAAGAGTATTATTCAAACCCAAATTGCATTAATTTCAGCTCCATTTCTCTGCAATTTTTCCAACCTGATATCACCTCGTCACCACGCAACCAAAACATTTCGGGCATATATTCAAGCAACACTTGTGAATACCAAGTGTTTGTCGATTTGCTGATTGCAATATTGTTTCTATGCAGGGGTCCAGGTGTGACTGTACTGGTCCTCTCGTGGATCATTACACTGTATACTCTTTGGCAAATGGTGGAGATGCATGAAATGGTTCCGGGGAGGCGTTTTGACAGATACCACGAACTGGGACAATATGCTTTTGGTGATAAGCTGGGCCTCTTCATTGTGGTGCCTCAGCAACTTCTTGTTGAAGTTGGTGTATGCATTGTCTACATGGTCGTTGGAGGACAGTCATTGCGGAAGTTCCACGACACCGTCTGTCCCGGCTGCGATAAGATCAAATTGCCTTTTTTCATTATGATTTTCGCCTCTGCTCAATTTGTACTTTCCCATCTCCCCAACTTCAATGCTATTTCTGGTGTATTTTTGGCAGCAGCAATCATGTCCTTTAGGTATATGCATCTATGTCCCTTCTCTTATCTTTGCAGCTTCCATTGATTATATATACAGAACCACACAATCAGTAATTTTGGTTTGTTCTTTTTTTATTTTTTTATTTTTGCCCTGCAGTTATTGTACACTTGCCTAGGCAGCAAGCTTAAAACAAGATATTGGAGAGTCAGATCATAGTACTGCAGAGAATGTGTTAGACTTTTTTAATTCCCTCGGCCATGTGGCTTTTGCCTATGCTGGGCACAACGTGGTGCTGGAAATCCAAGCAACACTCCCATCCTCACCAGAGAAACCGTCCAAGGTCCCTATGTGGAGAGGAGTTGTTGTTGCCTATATTATCGTGGCTCTGTGCTACTTCCCAGTTGCTCTCATTGGTTATTGGGTTTTTGGAAATCATGTCGGCGAAAATATTCTCATTGCATTAGAGAAGCCACCATGGCTTATTGCTATGGCTAATTTATTTGTCGCTATGCATTTAATTGGAAGCTATCAGGTTATGAACATATGCACACACATTACTTTGCTATTTGTGATTCCTTCTAATTACTATAAAGCTCTCCATGTTTCATCCTAAAGCAATATATTTCTGGTTGTTCTGTGTTTCTTCATCTAGATTTTTTCAATGGCAGTGTCTGACATGATTGAAACCATGTTGGTAACGAAACTGAAATTCAGGCCTACAAAATTTCTTCGTTTTGTCGTGCGTAATGTATATGTGGGTGAGTACAACTCTTAGTGGTTTATACTTTATATAACATCTTCAATGGATTTGCCTTGATATGTTGATGTACGTTGATATCCTTTAATATTGCAGCATACACAATGTTTACTGCTATCACCTTCTCATTCTTCAATAGTCTCCTGGGATTATTTGGAGGATTTGCTTTTGCCCCAACAACATACTTTGTAAGTCTCAAACGCTTGAAAAAGTTGAATCTAGTGAGATCTCTCTCCTGAGGATTAACATTTGGTTTTACAATTCATGTTTATTCAACTTTTAGCTGCCTTGCATGATATGGCTCACAATCTGCAATCCAAAGAGATTTAGCTTGTCTTGGTGGATTAACTGAGTATGTTGGGATTTGTGAATTTTTCTTTTCATGTTATAGATCATTTGTCCTTGTTGATTAATATATGGAATTAAATGGATTAATTTCAGATTTGCATTGTGATTGGAGTGAGCTTAATGATAGTAGGAACCATTGGAGGATTGAGGGTAATCATAATTAAAGCCAAGGACTACAGTTTTTACTTTTAAAGTTAACAATCACTCTGATGAAAGAGTGATGCGTAGCATATGTAAATAGAAAGAGGAATGAAGCTGGTGATGGTCCTGAAATGGAGCCAGAGACTTGTTTGTTAGAGTTCACCTGCAAATCTTCGCCACTGTAATAGGTTGCTCATTTACGTGTACCTCTTTTGACAAGTTAGTGAAACATATGCCATGATTTGATTCAAACTTCAGATTATGCTTGAGATATGGAAACATCCATATCTGCTTTCTCTCTCATTGCAATATTAGATACTCCTCTTGTCCTTAATATTAGACATATTTACCTAATTTGATTAGATTAAATAAGTTAATTAAACTAATTAATATGACATATATTATATAAAACATCTTAATTAGCTTCCTTAATTCCTTCATTCTCCTTCCTCTTTAATTATTGTTGAGAGAGCATTAATAGAAATAAATTAGGAAAGAATTGATAAATATAAAAAATATGTTTTATATTTAGGACAAAGATTAACTCCTAAAAAATGCTTTATGGAGTAATTTGGATCACATATCAAAATGCAAGCAACTTTAGAACGTGGAAGAGATTATCTGCCAAGCAATTTGAGGGATAGAAATGTAATTTTCGCATATATTCAGAATGCTGCAGAAGAAATAGAGGATTGGAAGAGGTAGTGGGGGTCGCCACCACATATAATTAAGTACAATTGAATGTAGAACTGTGTTAAGGAGGGAAATTGCATCATGGCACTCATAAAAGTTTGGGAAAATCCATCTTAGGCCATTATAACAAAAAAAAAAATAAATTGAAAAAAGACCCCAAGATTCTGAAAATACCAGAAAATGCCCTGGGATATAAATTCATTAAAACTTTAGTTGTTAACGGGGCTGATATAGTTATTAACGTTTTAATAAATTTATACCTAGTATTTTCATAATTTTGAAGCCTTTTTTGAATTTTTTTTTTCTGTTATAAAGACCCTAAGGTGGATTTTCCCTAAAAGCTTTTTCCCCTGCTACCGTTCATTAATAATGTTAACTCATCAATTCTTCATAAATATCATTACTTGAATTTGAAATTGTGAGTGTATTTGAAGTATATAAAATGAATTTAAAACTTAATTCACTACATCTGATATATCCTTTTTGCTCGAATACTACATCTGATATATCCATTCGATACACTTAGTTAAATTTAATGTGTATTTGATGCATATCAAGTTTAATACATTGCATTTGACGTGCCTATTTAATATATTAATGATTTTAAAATTTGGCTTGTATTTCATGCGTGCTAGATCTAATTCGTTGTATTTGATGTATCAATTCTTATATTTAAAGTGCATAGATCTCAACCTCTAAGCGTTAACTTGTCATTTTCTTTGTGCATGTCACTCATTTTGGTCGTAATTCATCTTCTTCCTCTCATCAATATATCACCTGTAGTCCTTTAAATTTTTTTCCCCATTTTCCCATTTCTTTTTATGTCTTCATGTTAATTTCTGGATTTAATTCATAGTTTGACACAACAACCATAAGTGGGTGGTTGTTGTATCACAGCTCTCTCCTAAAATCTATATCATCATAATCCATTATTTAACCATTAATTTTTACTTATTATATTGCAAATAGAGGAATCGGTTGAGCCATCCTTTTTTCCAATTTTTACCAGTTAATACCCTTTTTTTATTGAACCACTTGCCCAATTTTCAAACAATTGGTGACCAATGGCAAACAGAGTAGTTATAGAAGAAGACTGCTAGTAGGGGAACTGAAAATGGCTGCATGATTGAATGTTGATAAAATCTTCAAGTTGGGGATCTAAAGTATGGCATTTGTTCAGTGTTTAATAATAATAATTTAGTGAACTTACAACATGCTTTTTCCTTTCCTGTTATAATTTTTTTAACAGAATAAAAGACATAGAGTACACCAACAAAGGTTTTCAGTCTAACAGAAGGAGTTAATCTCTCATAATATAAGAACCAAATCCTTACTAAGAGACACGCCCAACATTTAGTATTAGACTAAGTCTTAAACTAAATTGCCTTCAACAGAAGGATACATACGCTTATTATAAAAGAAAGCAAAAAGTGTGTTGTATTTTTATAAGCTAAGTTATCCCTAAACAAAATATTATCCCAACCATTCCAAGGGGCCTTTTGTTGAAGTAGGATTGTAAAACAAACACATACAAAGTATAGTGTAACATAAATGATCAAGGTGGAGATCTTTTTATCATCATGATGAGATTTATTAAGATCTACTACCTCAAACTATGAAAGATAAATAATTATTAGGAAGACTAATTATTTGATATGTAGGATTTGGCAATACGACCATCAGCACCATGTGGATAGAAGCCACCAGGGCGATGTTCATCACCATCTCCATAAACAATCCTCAACACTTCTTTTGGGGACCTTCCATATGCAAGTGAGTACTTATCACCAGCAAGTACATTCCCTTCAATTCTTCCCTCCGCTCCAAGGCTTTTTGGCACTACAAGCCCTTCATCTTTTAGCCCTTTCTTCCCCAACTTGTTCCTTAATGCCGATATCCGATCTGTAAACTCCACCACACTCACTCCGTATGGCGCCACTGACACCTGCCCTCGTTCGTATAACAATGTTCTGATCACTGCATCTTGTCCTGATTCCACTCCCAGAAGCCCCGCCACAAGCTGCAGAATTCATGCACACTTAGTTAGCCACGGAAAACACTTTTCCATGTAACAAATATTGTCTTAGTTATCTAACTAGAGTCAAACCCGCCCAACTTCCTATATTTTTAAGAAATTTTGTTTTTAGTACATATGCTTTCTTTTCATTGTTTTTTGTCCTTTTACCTTATACTATCCAAAATGTTGATTCTTATAGTTTTCATAATCACTTGGATCTGAGCTTAATGGTGTTAACACCATTAAGTAAATTAACATAGACTACTAAACTAAGACTTGATGTGGATTTAACCCAACAAAAAAACAACTTAAATGTGACAGAAGACAAAAAAAGTTGATTTCATTGTTAAAAAATGATTTCTCCACTCAAAATCGATATTCCTCTCTTATGCGTTCAAGGTTTTTTTATAGGGTTAATCCCCTGCTGTAAAATAAATGTACACTTTTTTTTTCAAGAAAAAAAAAAACTATTTTCAACATACAAAAACTTATATGTCATGGTTTTATGAGAGAAAATAATTCAGTTATTTTGAAGCTTACCGCCTTAGAGGTGGAGTTTTGTAGCAGTGGATTAGCTCCTACATAACCAGTGAGCCCAACATAAGGAATAATGTAACACGCCAGCAAGTAGTTGATTTCATTTGCATAAGGATCAAAAGGAGGGTCTAGACTTCTCCCAAATGCACTGTTCATCACTTCCCCAAATGCTTCCTTGCTTAAGTTCAACAATGGCCTCGGAAACCCTCTCACTGTACTTTTTATAGCCCTGCAATATAATATTGAACACGCCACAACTCTTAACTCTGTCTCCGTGACTCAACAATGTTAGGGTATCTTAAAAATAATTAATTTAACCAACTTCATGAATCAAATTAAATTAGATAAATATATCTTATATTAAAAAACAGACAAAATAATATCGAGCATGCATAATGGGTTATTTCAAACAGTGGAAGAACAACCTTAGGTGACCAACTTCTTGTAATGCAAACTGGAGGATGATGTCTCTGACTAAGAATCCCAGTTCAGCCAATCTGGCACCAACTGGTGGGGATCCAGCTTCAGCTAGTTCTGGAGCTACTGAATCCAATCCTCTACCCAAAGCTCCGAAGAGAAAGAACTCAGCTTCCAAGTACTCCAGATTCAGAGGGAACTCCAGAAGATCTTTATCATTATTCATCGTTATGCTTGCATTATTAGCTCTTACAAGCAACAGCAGAAAGCTCAGAAAAGCCACATTCATGTAGGTTTTTGAGGTTGAAGTATCATGAAACCCCATGTTTCTTTGCCTGCTTTTCTCTGTTTATGAGACTATATATAGGGACACCCACAGAAGTAAGTGGCTGGTTTGTTTGACTTTTCACAAACACTTTAGGTTGGTTGTTGCTACGTGTTGTTTTTGTGAAGGTAGGAGTTGGGATTATATTTCGCGCTGAGGATTTGTGCTTGTGGGACAGGGTGAATATTGCAGACCAGCGGATCTGGTGGTCGACAATCGTTCGGACTTGGTAAAGGTTGTTGTGGCACCTGACAGAGGACTTATCGCGATGCCTGCGGACCAATATAATTTACCATGTCTCCGATGCAAATGGAATTATTATGTAATAAAGCAATAATATAGTTTTAACTTTCAGGTTTTATCTTTGGGGTTCAATATTCAAATGAGGGTAAAAATCCACATGTGTTATAAGGAATCATATGGGTTTGTAGGTGTAAGTTTTCTTGATACACCGATAGAAACCTTTTTAAAATTACTCTGTTTTGTTCTCTTCTATTGGATGATGTATCTGTCATATAAACGTGATCAGACTCTATAATGGTGCTCCAATCTCACTTGGAGAATCAAACTGATTACAGGTAGACGAAAAATCCTTCAGTTCCAAAGAATGCCTTCTGGGCCAAGTGGCATACAAAGATTACTCCTAGTTTTTTTATGTATCTATCTAAGTTACATTTGGGTATTCTCGCGTAGACTTTTTCAGTATTCATACGAATTCAAATTTGAAACTTTGAGCATAAACCGGCAAAACCACTTCATCATCTCTGATCAATGCCGGCTATATGGATCGTTGCATTTCAGCCAAATGGAATGCCGTTACGTTTGAACTGAACAAAAATAGCGTCCTTATATGTATATTAATTTCTTTGAAGACAAGAAACAGGGCCAAAAAGAAATAGATGGAGAGATGACCAAAAAGACTGAAACGTATAAAATTAAGAAATTGGGGATCTGGGCATGACTATTTGAAAACTTGCAGCAAAACAAATCGTTGGATCCATTTGCTGCACAAGGAATATGCCCCACGGCAATGTCACTTAACAAGTGGGGTTTCAAAAAAAAAAAAAATGCAAGGTGAGAAGTTCTAGTTTTCTTTAATTTAATGAGGGGTGAAAGAGATCAGCTTTGTCTCATCTTGACGAATCTCTTTCACTCACAATTAATAATTGAATAATTAAATGTATGTGAGTTTGACATTTTCACGGGGTATTCATTCATATTATTTAATTTTGGCTCTGTCCTGAGCTTATGTTAGCCTATTTGGCAATCAAGATTGTTAAATCATGTTTGAGACTCTTAAAAGTACTTATTTAAATAAAGTGAGATAAAATTATTCTTATGTACTTATTTTATATGCCATAAATCATCATTAAAAAATCTATTTTTAAAGGTTTCAATTATTATTCCAAACAAACATTTGTTTTTGCAAGTTATCTACCTAATGAATAACTATTCTGACAGTAAGTAAATAACTAATTTATAGAGATTAAAGAAATTAGTTAAATGAGTTATTTGTAAAATAATAAGGGTTAATTTCCTAGAATACTCCTTTAATCATTATACAATGAAAACTTCCCTTTATAAATTAAAAACTCTTCTTTGATTTATACAATAAACAGGAATAATTTAGGAAGAAATTATAAATTTAGAAATAAAGTAGATTAAGACCTTACATTTAACACTAGCAACTTCATTATTGAATGACCACTATTTTTTTTTTTTTGGGGGGGCGGATTATTGAATGTTTTTGTAAGAATTCATGCATAGCTGGAATCTAATTGTCTCACTAAAATGCCCACACGAGACTAAAGCACTCATGCAAACTCCAATTACATGACATATCAAATATAATAAATAGAGAGAGAGAAAAGAACCCTCCTATGAGAGAATTTTTAGAAGGAGGATTTCATGGGTTATATCCAGACTGATTATTCCTTGAATCCCACATCCTTAGCATACGGTCATATTGGAATAGGTGTAACACTTAAAGGTACAATTTTATGACAGTAAATATAACTTTTAAACTATAAAGGAACATCTCTCAATGAACTCATATCTCTCTGTATATGCATAATAGCCCCTATTAATTTGGGCTAGTATCCTAATCCACCAAGGTAGAGTAATATATTCTGACAGTTTGGATACCAAATATTTGGGAAATACAGTGTATCAATCATGAAGCTACTTTTGAAGCAAACAAAGTAGTTATAGTTTAAGACTGTCATTGGGGCTGAAAATGATACCAAAATCCCTGAACCTTTATGACTCAACCCATCAAAACTTTTTAGTATAAAAACAAAGGGTTTTAGTTTTCTCATGTTGCATGAGAAAACTAAACTTCCTACACACACATAAAATTATGGGACCCACATATACATATATGAATTAATATATGTATATGTGGATTCTACCATTTCATGTGTTTGTGACATGAGATGATTTTTTTCCTATAACATGAAAAACATTAATCCCAAAAACAAATGCACCAAGATTGAATGTTAATAAGATCTCCAAGTTGGGGATCTAAAAGATGACATATGTTCAATGTTTAATAATAATAATAATTAACATACTAAGTTGAGCTTGCTTTTTTCTTTCCTATTATAATTTTTTGAACAAAATAAAAGGCAGAAAATATACCAATAAGGATTTAGTCTAACATAAAGGGTTAATCTCTCACAATATGGAGAACTAAATTCTCATAGGGAAATGCACCTAATATTTAATGTCTGACAGTGTTTTGAATATAATTATCTTTAAAAAGAAATATCAACACACATATTAATGGCAGAAGCCAAAAGAGAGGGAAAAAACAATATTAGCAGACAAAAACTAGCTAAAAGTGAAAACATATTCCTAAGAAGCAATAACAGTAAAATACCATCGAATTAGTTTGTTGAAAAGTCAATGAGAATAGCACCTGCGATACTTTCTAAACTGTGTAGAAAAGCCAAATAAAAAAAAAAAGTCAACACTCTGTTATATATACAAGAGACATGTTTCCCATCTCTGCACATCTGAGTTAGTGATCTGCCTATATGGGAACCCAACCACCAAAAGACGACTCTTATGCTGCCCCTACCGTCAACGACGTAACATGCCTTCCCATCCTTTATCCTTTCTTTCGATTTCATTTAACTCCCTTTTTCTTTGGTTTGCTTCTATTCTACTAGCACTTTTCTGCAATTTCCCTAAACTTTTATGCCCAAAAAAAAAAAGAATGAATATATATATTGTGAAAATCTCTATTAATATGGGTGTTTACTTAATGGTTCATGACCTCTTTGCCTTTCGCTTCTTTAGTCTTCTGATAATAATCATGATGTAAGGTAAATAAGTAATATAAAGTAAACAAGGAATATAACCAGACTTTTTTCATTTGATTAATGGTATTTCCAAGATACTTTGGATTTGAAATTAACCTTCGAAATTTAGAGCGCATAGGGTTTTCATTTCTCATAACGTGTGTAATAAAAAAAAAAATAGAGGGAACAAAAGTTTATTGTTAAATTTTAGAGTTATCATTACTTAAAGTATTTATTAAGATAATATAATAATTAATTTAACATTGAAAAACTATTATTTATAAAAAATTTTAGTCACAGTTCATTTTCTCGAATTCATAATGAAATAAAAAAAAACTATCTGAATTTTATTTTTTCTAATTAAAATCATTATATTTCATTTGTAAGAAGTTAAATTATGGGAGAATGATTTTTAGATCCCACTTAAAGGAAATAATATTATAAAAGTTCTCATTGACAATTAAACAAGGGATAAACATATAAATCAATTACCTTTAACAACTTATAAGACAAATCAATGTATTATTTCTCTTGATTAATACCTAAAAGTAAAGCTAGGAATAATGATTGGCTTGGCTCTACAGGGCTAAGGCCTAAAAAGGCTAGCTTTTTTAGGCTCAGGGTAAGAAAAACATATATTTTTCAGAACATAACCTAAGAGGACTAGGTCTAAGGCTGGCCCTACAAGTCCTGAAGTTATTATTTGAAATTTTAACTATTTTTTCTATTTTTATTAAAGAAATATAATTAGTAAATTACAATAATTAAAATTATAATTTATAAAATAAAATGTTGTCAACGTTAATATCCAAACAACATGTATTGCAACAAACAAACACAAGCAATAAACAAGTGTCAGTCAACTTTACTTTCCAGAGTGAGTTGTGATACTAATTTATGAGTAAAAAACTAAGATATTAATAGAATGATAGGAGAGCCAGGGAGGTCATAAAAATGGTGAATGAATTTTTAAGATTCATTCACTTTCCAACACTCTCATTTTCAATCAAGTTAATTTAAAAAATATTAAAAAGCTTAGTAAACCAACCCTTTCAAATCTTCGGCCCAAATGTGCCGGCTCTATAAATACAACTTTATTTTCAATTTCAGACCCTACTCTTAAAGAGAGCTAGGCTTAAACAGATTAGTCCTATAGGTATGGTCCGATTTTGGGCTCAACCTAAAATCATTCTTCCAATTATTGAAACAATCATCCTCCATTAGAATAATGTTTAACCAATATAGACAAAGTGCGCAGTTTGCTTCTGGTAAGACTAAGCGATGGAATGGAAAACACCCTCACTTACATTCAACCAAAATTGCTTTTTTTGTTATGAATATACTTATTATGTGGATGTCCATTGACTCCCGGTTTCCAAATATTAAAAGATGATATGGGACCCACGCATAGTGATTTACTGTTTGCATAGTACCACGCATAGTAGTTTACTATTTGGTGAGACCCGCATACAATTATACAATCACTCACGGGAAGGAAATCCGTGAGTGAATAGTTTAGGTTTTTGGGGAAAACTACACCAAATGACCCAGAGGTAGAAATTACACTAAAGTCCCATTTTTCTTCTATAAATAGAGGTTTTCTGTAACTGTTCATTGATTGAATGAAATGAGAATCTATCTCTCTACTTTATCTCTCTAGAACCTCTGCTCTTCTTCTTATTATTTTTATCAGTTTTATAACACGTTATCAGCACGAAGACTCTACCAAGGTAAGATTTTCTCACCATCTATTTCATATTTCCATTTTATTTATCTGGGATGATCTTAACCATTATATGGAATTAAATATCTATTCTTACCGATTATTTTAACATCGGGTTCCATGGTTAAGATTTGAGATTATTTACTATTTTACTACGGTAAATAGTAATTTACTATTCACAGTAAATTTACCCCTTTTTCAGTAATTTTTACATTTTATTCATTTGACTCCTACATGGAAGTCTAGATTAATCTTTCTGTAATTTTACTTTATTCACTATTTATAGTGAATAGTAATTTTACTATTCACGGTAAATTTATATTTTATTATTTACAGTAATTTATTTATGTTTATATATTCTTCCCACTTCCTATTCATTTATTTCATGGTGGCGTCATTAAGCTCCATTTGTAATTCTTTACTTACTGCTTTATTTATTTATCTCATGGTGGCTATACTAAGCTCCATACTGACTTTACTAATATTTAGTTTTATGTCACTAACATTTATTTTATTGTTACTAACATTTATTTATCTTTTATGATAACACATTAGTATATTTACTAGTGGGTTCTATTTATTTATTTTAACATTTATTTATTTTTTATGGCGGCAACATTATTTATTAGTGGGCTCCATTTATTTATTTTATTTTACATTTATTTATTCTTCATGGAGGCACACTAGTATCTATTAGTGGGCTCTATTTATTTATTTTATTTAAAGTTTATTTATCTTTTATGGTGGTGACATTTTGTGGGCCCCATTTATTTTAATTCTTTACTGCTTTATTTATCTTTCATGGTAGCAACACTAGTATAGTGGGCACCATTTATTATTTTACTGCTTTATTTTTCATGGTGGTAACACTTGTATAGTGGACTCCATTTATTTATTATTTATTTACTGCTTTAAATCCCCTTCCCTTTTTATTTTACCGTTTTCTATATATTATATATATATATTTACATTTGCATATGCATCTTCTTTCTTATCTTTGGATGAGATAGGTCTCGCTGTGAGTTTACTACCATTCCTATCTCATCTTCTTTTTATTTATCTAGCATGTTTATTTTCAGTCATTTATTTTATTTTATTTATTTATTGCTATATATATATATCCCTCTCCCTTCTTATTATTTATGGCAACGACACTAATATATATATATTAGTGGGTTCCATCTATTTATTTTATTATGTTTATATTTTATTTATTCTGAAAATAAACTGTTAAAAGGCCATATATATTATGAGATCAAAACGCCATAGAGAGATGAGGCATAAATTGGCTTGAGACCAAGAGGCAAGATAGCCTTAATTTCAGAGGCAAGATAGCCTGAAGCCAAGAGGCAAGTTAGCCTGATAACAAGTGACAAATTATGAAACAATATTTGATCCATAAATTTTGTATGCCATCAGTTGTATAAAGGTCTCAAAATTATATATTTGGCATTAAATATTCCCTTAAATTATGAGACAAGGGATTGTATGATCATGATTGATATTATAAATAAATATATTCAATTTGCTATTGTAGTAGCAATATTGTGGATTAATTTCTTGCCATGATCAAACAAATCAGTGAGTTATGGATCATGAATTTTTATCCAACTTCATTCCCAGAAGTGAATGAAGCAAATATATTATTATAGTTGTTATGTGATTTCTATGATTATAACAATTTTTATAAATACGAGAAAAGAATATTCATAAACAAAATAATTAAGCAAAAGGAAATATTATTTCAACAAAGTTTAATTGCGAGTGGCTCAACATCATTACAAACTTTAATCATCTCATTCTGAAGATATTTAATGTCTTCTTCTTTTGCTTCTCTTGAGATGGGATCCAGATGAGGCAAAGCTCTTCGTAATATCGAGATTTGCGTCATAAGTTTCTTGAGCTTCTTGTGTGGCCACTCAGTTAACCCTCCTTTTTGATAGATTTTTTGTATGGTGTGAGTAGACATATTTAATTGTTTACTCGCTTCATCAAGGGTTAAGTGAAAATAATTTCTTAAATCATGGAGCGTTGTTTTCTTTATTCTTTCTCTTTGCTCCATAGATAACCTATATAATTCACCCTGGTTAAGGGATGAAGTATCATAGGGTATACTTACTGCAGGTTGTTTTCCTTTGCCTAATGAGTGTTCAATATTGGTTTGAAATGAACTTCCATGGAGGTCATTTGGATTTATAGCCCATTCCGAACCAACACAGAGAACCTCATGATAGGCTAATACAGGATCACGCATCAAGATATATCCTGATGCTTGTAAATCTATACAATACTGTGTCAGAAATTGTTTGATTTCTTCAAAATTTTTCTTTGTGAAATCAAACATTGGAAGCCTGTCAGTATTATAAGATTTATCCTGTACTTTTTCAAATAAAACAGCATGGGTAATCATACCTGTTCTTCTTCCGTGAACTTCAAGTTTATGGTACTGAAGTCCGTTGGTATGAATAATTTCCCGTAAAACATGACAGCAACTACATTCCAATAAGCTAGTAGTTGCTAATTGGCTTGTAGCTGTTGGCTGGCTAATTGTTGCTAGCTGGCTAGTGGTTGTTGGTTGGCTGATTGTTGTTGTCGGGCTGGTTGTTGCTGGCAAACTGATGATAGTTTGCTGGCTAGTGAATGCTGGTTGATTAACTGCCGACACTATTGGCTGAACTGGATTGGTAGACTCCATTAGTTCTGCCATAGTTCTACACCTCTTAACAGGCCTCCTTGATGAACCTGCTTCAGTTGTACCTTCAATCCTTGTAGATTGAGGAAGAACACTTGTTCTAGGGGGAGAAGTAGGTACATTTGAAGCAGAAGGAGGAATAAACATTTCAAAGGGATTAGGAGATAACAAAGAAGTAAATGACATGTTATGCTGATCATCATACAACAAAGCATCCAGTAATGCTGTTTCGGATGTATCAGAAACTGGGATAAAACTGCTTGGTTCTGCCATGGCAATAGAATTTAGAGAAATATGTGTGAGTATCTGGTAGTTGATATTATCAGATGCTTGAGTGTTTGTGAGGCATGTTCGTTTGCCTTCCTCTATTTATAGTTGAATTAAATCCTATTGAATCTCTGCAGATTTGCGTAGTCCTGTTAAATCTCTACAGATTTGCTCCCTATAAAGCACGAGCCTGGAATCTTTTTGACTTTATATGTATACGACAATCTGAGTTGTCGCGCCTGTGATTCCACAGTGATGCGCCTGTGATTACACAGTATTGCGCTCGTGAATCTGCAATTATACACCTGATGATTTTGTATTTAATATATATTTGTTTGTTGATTCTGGAAAATGGAAATTTTATCATGGAATATTGTATGGAAATTTCATGAATTAATTTTTAAGGTCTCACACTTGAGGGGGAGAATAATATATATCAAGTGTGAATATTTATGTGATAATTCTTTGTGAATGTTTCTATATTGATTCCCCCAAAATGAATATTAGATTTGATGATAAATCATATGGAAAGTTGGCATGACTTGTTTGATCATCCGAGTCATATATTATGTGCTGCTTGTTCTCAGATAGACATAATTATTGGAAATGGATCTCTGGAAATATATCAAATTGAAAGTTTACATATGAGATTATAAATCTGCAAAGTTTGCAGTGATGTTTGCAACTAGAAGTTTGCAATATATTATGCGCGCAATTTCCAGATTGAATGATCCAGAAATAATGTATTAAAGTATCCATGAATGGATAGATCAATGATTATGAGAACAAAATTTATATGTTGTGTATATTTGCAGCAATTATATAAGCCAACAGAATTCTCCCCGTATAATTGGTTTTTGGTCAGGAGCCAGATTAATTCCATCTTGAAATGTTTTAAATGTGTAATGATTATTAATCTATTACAATGCACATAGATGGATATACAAAGAAAATTGATGATTTGATGAGGGGGAGAAAAATAAGCAGATTGGGTAAAGATAAAGTGAAATGAATTATCATTGGCTCTTATTGATCCTCGTACAAAGAAATGTGCACTAAAAATTCAAAATGATAATTCAGTTGCTGAGTTTAGTTAATCGAATGCCAGAAGCATTTACTGACCTAAAGAAAGTGACAAAGTCACATGTGCCAACTGCAAATGCTCCTATATGAATTGTTATAAAGCACACCAGAAGTGTTGCAAGTCCATTGATTTTAAAGATAAAAATCCTCAAAAGAGAAAAGGAGCTATAAGAATATAGATGATCATGTTGAGGATAATTAAGAAAAGCTCTAGAAGAGCCATCTCCTGAAGAGATGTTATCTCCAGAAGAGATATTACAAGAAAAGTGTATTGTGGTCCAAGAAGAGACCCAGGTATTTACATTATGAGATCTCAATAAATTATGAATGAAATCCGATGGGACTGAAAATGAAGTCGACATTAATAATATCTATGATAGCATATGCTGCAATGAATGATAATGAGGATCATGAGCCACAATATATTTGTATGTGCTAGAAGCACATAAGGCGCCAAAAACACATATGTCCCAAAAGGACTCAAGATGATAGTGCATATAGCATCATTATCTGAATAAACATTTATTGAATTTCTATATGCACATATATATTTATGAAAAGATTATTATGACTTTACTTGACAGATTTAGATCTTGCAGGTATATAATGAACAATCAGATTGGGTGTTTCTAACAGAATATTTGATGACAGAAAGTATAATATGCTCAGAAAGACATTGAAGCAATATAGTCATCAGGGGGAGCAACACTGATGTAATCAAGAGGGGGAGACGATACACGCTGTACTCTTTTTCCCTTATCTGGGTTTTATCCCACTGGGTTTTTCCTAGAAAGGTTTTTAATGAGGCAGCACTAGAAAGTGTATCAATGGATGATGTACTCTTTTCTTTGGCTAGGTTTTTATCCCACTGGGTTTTTCCTAGTTAAAGTTTTTAACGAGGCACATTCATAAATGGACATCCAAGGGGGAGTGTTATGAATATACTTATTATGTGGATGTCCATTGACTCCCGGTTTCCAAATATTAAAAGATGATATGGGACCCACGCATAGTGATTTACTGTTTGCATAGTACCACGCATAGTAGTTTACTATTTGGTGGGACCCGCATACAATTATACAATCACTCACGGGAAGGAAATCCGTGAGTGAATAGTTTAGGTTTTTGGGGAAAACTACACCAAATGACCCAGAGGTAGAAATTACACTAAAGTCCCATTTTTCTTCTATAAATAGAGGTTTTCTGTAACTGTTCATTGATTGAATGAAATGAGAATCTATCTCTCTACTTTATCTCTCTAGAACCTCTGCTCTTCTTCTTATTATTTTTATCAGTTTTATAACATTTTTCTTTTTCTTTTTCTTTTTCTTTTTCTGATTCATTGCATATCTGTTCTTGCATTACGTACCTCTGCTCTTCCGAGTTCTGAATAAGATAAACTGTGCGGTCATTTATGCAAATGTATCGAACAGGTTGATGAAATATCAGCGACTCAGAGGGAACTTGCTAATTGGCTTCCAGTTACTTCTTCAGGGGATGCGAAATGGTACTACTCAGTTTTCCCCAACGTTACGGTCACTGTTGGAGCTGGTTTACTCAGTTTCCCTTGTGACGTGTCCGCCCTAGGATGGTATAAGAGTATTATTCAAACCCAAATTGCATTAATTTTAGCTCCAATTCTCTGATTTTTCCAACATGATCTCACCCCGTCATCACGCAACCAAAACAATTTTTGCATATATTCAAGCAACACTGGTGAATACCAAGTGTTTGTCGATTTGCTGATTACAATATTGTTTCTATGCAGGGGTCCTGGTGTGACTGTACTGGTCCTCTCGTGGACCATTACACTGTATACTCTTTGGCAAATGGTGGAGATGTATGAAATGGTTCCGGGAAGGCGTTTTGACAGATACCAGGAACTGGGACAGTATGCTTTTGGTGATAAGCTGGGCCTCTACATTGTGGTGCCTCAGCAACTTCTTGTTGAAGTTGGTGTATGCATTGTCTACATGGTCGTCGGAGGACAGTCACTGCAGAAGTTCCACGACACCGTCTGTCCTGGCTGCGATAAGATCAAATTGTCTTATTTCATTATGATTTTCTCCTCTGCTCAATGTGTACTTTCCCATCTCCCCAACTTCAATGCTATTTCTGGTGCATCTTTGGCAGCAGCAATCATGTCCTTTAGGTATATCCATCTATGTCCCTGCTTTTATCTTTGCAGCTTCCATTGATTAGATATATAGAACCACACAATCAGTAAGGTTTGGTTTGTGTTATATACATATATATATATTTTATTATTATTTCTTTTTTTTTTGTCCCTCAGTTAATGTACAATTGCCTGGGCAGCATGCTTAAAACATGGTATTGTAGAGTCAGATCGTAGTACTGCAGGGAATGTGTTTCACACTTTTAATTCTCTCGGCAATGTGGCTTTTGCCTATGCTGGGCACAACGTGGTGCTGGAAATCCAAGCAACAATCCCATCCTCACCAGAGAAAACGTCCAAGGTTCCTATGTGGAGAGGAGTTGTTGTTGCCTGTATAATTGTGGCTCTGTGCTACTTCCCAGTTGCTCTCATTGGTTATTGGGTTCTTGGAAATCATGTCGGCGACAATATTCTCATCGCATTAAAGAAACCAGCATGGCTTTTTGCTATGGCTAATTTATTCGTCGTTATCCATTTAATCGGAGGCTATCAGGTTTTGAAGATATGCACATACATTACTTTGCTATTTGTGATTCCTTCTACTTACTGTAAGCTCTCCACGTTCCATCCTAAAGCAATATATTTCTGGTTGTTTTGTGTTTCTTCATCTAGATTTTTGCAATGGCTGTGTGTGACATGACTGAAACCATTTTGGTCACGAAACAGAAATTCAGACCTACGAAATTTCTTCGTTTTGTCGTGCGTAATGTATATGTGGGTGGGTACAACTCTTAAGGGTTTTTACTTTATATAACATCTTCAATTGATTTGCCTTGATATGTTGATGTACATTGATATCCTTTCATGTTGCTGTGTACACAATGTTTATTGCTATCACCTTCCCATTCTTCAATGGTCTCCTGGGATTTTTTGGAGGATTTGCTTTTGCCCCAACAACATACTTTGTGAGCCTCAAACGCTTGAAAAAGTTGAATCTAGTGAGATCTCTCTCCTGAGCATTAACATTTGGTTTAACAATTCATGTTCTTTTTACTTTCAGCTGCCTTGCATGATATGGCTCACACTCCGCAATCCAAAGAGATTTAGCTTGTCTTTGTGGATTAACTAGGTATGTTGGGATTGTTAATTTTTCTTTTGATGTTATGAATCATTTGTCCTTGTTGATTAATATATGGAATTAAATGGATTAATTTCAGTTTTGCATTGTGATTGGAGTGAGCTTAATGATAGTAGTAACCATTGGAGGATTGAGGGCAAACATAATTAAAGCCAAGCACTACAATTTTTACTCTTAAAGTTAACATTCACTCTGATGAAAGAGTGATGCGTAGCATATGTGAATAGGAAGGAATGAAGCTGTTGATGGTCCTGAAATGGCGCCAGAGGCTTGTTTGTTATATTGAACCTGCAAATTTTCTCCACTGAAATAGGTTGCTCACTAATAATCTATCAACCAGTTGATGGAAAGAAAACCATATCTAGAGGGATTTTGTCACACAGATAAATATCATGTTTTTAGCTTTCCATTATTACGAGATCATGTTGCGTATGTTTCTTCTGGGAAAACTAGAATTTTTATTCTTTTGGACCTTGTAAAGAGAATAATAATTTATTTGTACCTCTTTTTTACAAGGCAGTGAAACCTATGCCATGATTTGATTCAAACTTCAGATTATGTTTGAGATATGGAAACATCCATATATGCTTTCTCTTTCCCATTGCAATATTAGATACTCCTCGTCCTTACTATTAAATATACTTACCTAATTTGATGAAGAGATTGAGAAAGTTAATTAAATTAGTTAATATGACTTATGCATTGTCTAGAACTCCTTAGTCATCTTCTTTAATTCCTTCATTCTCTCTCCTCCTTAATTATAACTGAGTGAGCATCAATAGGGATAAGTTAGATAAAGATTGACATATATAAAAACTATGTCTTATATTTAAGATCAAGATCAACTCCCAAAATATGTCTTAAATTAAAGACAGGAGGAGTCATTTGTAACATGTGTCAAAATGCAGTGGCGGTTCTAGGCGGGCTAGATTGCCTGCGCCACCCTGAAATTTAAAGGAAATGCAGCAAGGCACCTCCGTCTCCCCAACGCTGTCCCACTTGGGAACGATGAGGGTTAGATGACAGTGAGAGGAACGCACGATGTTTAGTACTCTGTTTGACGTTTCATGGTGCCCATGAGCATGCCATGTAGTCCTCTTGTTTGTTTTCTTGCCCCAAATGAAAACTATCTGTTCATTTGCAACAGGTTGAATTCAATAAACTTATTTCACCCTTGAAGTATCAGACGACGTGCCTTGCTGCATTTCCTGATCAACAAGGTTGCTTGGTAAGCTTTTCATACAATGCTGTGGCTCCTTTCAATATCTTGGAAGACTTATTGATTGATTGAGGCTGAACTTGAATATGATGATATGGCCATTGTAGGTTGGATCAATGGAAGGGAGGGTCGGGGTGCATCATTTGGATGTAGCCAACAGAGTAAAAACTTTACTTTCAAATGCTACAGAGAGGGCAATGAGATATACTCAGTTAACATTTTAAATTTCCATCCTGTAAGATTTTGCTTTTCGTTATTTTCTTCATTATACTCCTAAGTTGGTTATCAATTAACAATATGCATGCCGAATTGTCATTTGAGTCATTTAAATGGTGAAATTGCATTACTATCTATCTTCCCATTTTAGTTTGAAACATCCATTTGTGCTCCAAAGGGAAGTGTTGAACACTACTCTATGCTTCAATGAGCAAGGAGGTGTCCTTTGTGCTCCCCCCCCCGGGGGGAAAAACATATACAAGTCATAGTGATAATATTTGTAACCTTGTTGATAAATTTTATAAAACTGGGAAAATTACATTTGAAAATGGGGTTATAACATTTTGAACTTGACATCCTAAACATCTAGATTTGATTAATTTATCAACTATATCTGAATTATGTCAAAGGTTAGCAAGAATTGTAAAATTAATCGTTTACCTTTTTATTTATAGAGTTATTAGACTTATACTCACTCTTTCAGTTTCTAAAAGATTTTTCTATGCTATAAAGATAATCAAGAAAATTCTTCAAAATAAAATGGAAGACCAATTTTTTGATGATGCTTTGATTACATACATTGAAAAAGAAATTTATTTTTAGTTTTAGCATAAATTCAATTATAGATAAGTTTAATAATATGAAAACACGTAAAGTAAGTCAAATAAAGTATAAAGTGATCTAAATTTTTATAATAGATTTCTTTTTATTTTTTGTATATGATGTTTGTGTTATATTTTAAATACTTTTTCTTTATGTTATAGTATTTTTTGTTTTCGCCCCTTATCATTAAAATTCCTGATAGAACCTCCAAAATGTAAGCAACTTTAGAATGTGAAAGGGATTATTTATCCAAACAATTTGAGGGATAGAAATGCAATTTTCATATATATTTAGAATGTTGTGGAAGAAATAGAGGATTAGAAGAAGAGGCTGGTGTCACCACCACCACATATAAATCGAGTACAATTGAATGTAGCATTGTGATAAGGAGGGAAATTGCATCACGGCACTCAAAATTTATTGCACCTATTAACTAACTACTATTCATTAATAATGTGAACTCATCAATTCTTCATAAATATCATTAATTGAATTTGAAATTGTGAGTGTATTTGAAGTATATAAGATGAATTTAAAATTTAATTCACTGTATTTGATACATCCATTCGATACATTTAGATGCATTTAAAATTTAATATGTATTTTTTTAATAAAAAAATTTAATATGTATTTGACACGCCTCCTATTTAATACTACTATATTCAATGAATTTAAAAATATTCATTATATTTGATGCATTATTCATTCTTATATTTAAAGTGACATAGGTATCAACCTCTCAAACGTTAACTTATCATTTTCTTTGTACATTTCACTATTTCAGGTTCTAACTCATCTTCTTCCTCTCATATATCAACCATAGTCCTTTAATTTTTCTCCATTTCTTTATGTCTTCATGTTAATTTCACGATTTAATTCATAGTTTGACACAACAACTATAAGTGGGTAGTTGTTGTATCGCAGCTCTCCCCCAAAATCTCTATCATCTTAATCTATTCTTTATCCATTAATTTTACTTATTATATGAGAAAATTCTATTAAAAGACGATTAAACTACTAAATTTTAATTTTGATTACTAAACTTAATGGATCATTAATTAGGTGATATGGTGTATATAAGAATATAGAAATTGGATAAAATTACATCCATACCTTAGTCCTAGATCTTTCCACATTTTTAATATTTTAACCATTTTAATGAATAAATTACTTTGATTATTGTATGTATATTCAATGAAAAAATTAAGGGGAAAAAGGTGTCAGCACAGTTTTTTTCCCCTTAATTAATCATATCATTATAGGGAGGAAAAAAAAAGGGAAAATTGATTTCAGGGCCCAAGCTAGGAAAATAATTACAAAAAAGGCCCAAGAAACATTCATATACCAGGGCCTTTTCTGGAATTTTTTCAAAAAAAAGTGTACGGATATAGTTGCTAATTGCTACTGATGTAGTTGTTAATTGCTACAGATGTAGTTGTTAAAATGTAGTTGTTAATTAGACTGATTTAGTTGTTAACGGGGACTAATATAGTTGTTAAACGCTACTGATATAGTTGCTAACGATTTTTTAAAAAATGCCAGAAAAGGCCCTAGGGCCTTTTTTGGCATGTGAATGTTTCTTGGGCCTTTTTGTAATTATTTTACTAACTTGGGCCCTGAAATCAATTTTCCCAAAAAAAAATCATCTCCTTTTCCCGCATTTCTCTATCATTCAACATCTTTTGTCTTCAGATGAATTTTTCGCTTCTTTTTTTTAAAAAAAACAAAAGAAGAAAAAAAGAAATCTGCACCTTACTCACCAATTCTGGTCAACTCAAGCATCAGAAATGGTTCTTTCACCTCTTGCAACACTCTAAATATTTAATTAAGAAATACCCACCTCGCCACCTCGAGCAACACACCCTTGATATATTAATATTTAAGAAACACCTATTTTATACATGCTTTCTTTTCATTTGACCTGACACTACTGTACTCTTGAACTTTGATTTTCAAGGAATTTTTTTAGGTACAAAAAATCCAAAAGAAAAACTTCACTACAAAAGATTTAATTGAGCATGATTCATTCAGATTATATTATGCAAACTGATTTCTTTTCTTTTTTAAAAAAAAAACAACGAAAGTTTGGATCCTCAATATCACAAGATATTCTTTTTCCCCCTCAATTTTTATTAAGAACGTGGAAAGATTAGGGACTAAATGTGATCGGAGAAGAACTTAACATAGCGAATATAAAAAAAAAAAAAAAAAATTGATTTAAGTATATTATTCTTTTACGTGTGTAATTTCATAGTATATGATGTGTTCATTCAATATATTCAAATGGACTTGAAATTTGAGGCATGTTATCACATATGGTTGTAATTCATTGCATTTGATGCATCCATTCAATTTATTCATATCTATTTTCCGATTTGTTCAATTTTCAAACAAATAATGGCTTAGGATATATTTCAACAAAGCCTGCGGAAAATTTTACCTATAAAATTTATCACACCACCCACTTGCTTGATGTAGTCTAACTTTTTTTGGTTGAATTTTCATTTATTCTATGAATAATTGGTTGTTCAAACTACACTTAGAATGGAAAAAGATCCAAAGAAAACGCAATGTGTAGAATCTGAGAGAGTTTTTTTTTCCCAGATCAGCCAATCAATGCTTGAACAAGAAGAAAAATGAAGGTCTGATCGGCCTTGTCCTGTACTACACAAGATTCAACGAATGAACTTGAGTATTTTAAGTTTGATGAACTCGTGCTACTGCACCTACTGATGTCGTTTAAATCCTCGATATAACATCTCTACTTGTTTCATATGTTTAGTAAGAGTCTCATGCATTGGGTCGTGTTTTATATGTTGAAAAGAAAACTGCATCATTTTTCTGAATAATCTTTGAAAAATCATAAAAAAATTGAAAACACCACTGTTTTTTTCTTATAAAATATTAAAATGTCACTCGTTTTATCTAAAATCTAATGATAAAAAAAACACACACAAAAAAAATATTGGAAAGTGCCCAAAAAAATGAGGCGCAGCTGACGCCCAGCCCCTTTTTTATCCTTCCGGTACTAGTTTGTTAATCTTTCTCTGCTTTGAGTGCAGTTTGAGCAACCAATCGTTTTGTTACTACAGACAGTGAGAACTTCACCAACAACACAAAAAGCAAAGAAAATTAGACAATATCAAGCGAGATTGAATTGTGATAAATTATAGCTGTTACGCATGGGCTCAAACATGCATACAGATGCAGCAGGGGAATCACTGTCACGACGGCAAATCATAGACTACGAGACTAATGTTTGGATACCAGATTTTTGGGAAACCATTGTATCAATCATGAAGCTACTTTTGAAGCAAACAGGGTAGTTATAGAAGAAGAGTGACAGTAGCGGAACTGTTAATGGCAGCAATAACAAGATTGAATGTTGATAAGATCTCCAAGTTGCGGATCTAAAGTATGGCATTTGTTCAGTGTTTAATAATAATAACTTACTGAATTTATATCTTTCCTTTTATAAATTTTTTTTAACAGAATAAAAGACACATAGTACAACAACAGGGGTATTGAGTCTAACAAAAGTAGTCAATCCCTCACAACATGAGATTCAAATTCGTGTTGGGAGATACACCCAACATTTAGTATCAAACTATACTTGGAATAGTATTACCTTCAACAAAAGGATAGAATGCTTACTAAAAAAGAAAGCATAAAATGTGTTGTGTTTTTATAAGCAAAGTTACCCTTAAATAAAATATTATCCCAACCATTCTAAGGGGCCTTTTGTTGATGTAGGATTGTAAACCAAATACATACAAAGTATAGTGTAACATAAATGATCAAGTAGAGATTTTTTTATTATCATGATAAGATTTATTTAAGATCTGCCACCTCAAACTATGAAAGCTAAATAATTATTAGGAAGACTAATTATTTGATATGTAGGATTTGGCAATACGACCATCAGCACCATGTGGATAGAAACCACCAGGACGATGTTCATCACCATCTCCATAAACAATCCTCAACACTTCTTCTGGGGACCTTGCATACGCAAGTGAGTACTTATCACCAGCAAGTACATTCCCTTCAATTCTTCCCTCTGCTCCAAGGCTTTTCGGCACTATAAGCCCTTCATCTTTTATCCCTTCCTTCCCCAGTTTGTTCCTTAATTCCGATATTCGATTCGTAAACTCTACCACACTCACTCCGTATGGCACTACAGGCACATGCTTTCGTTCATATAACAATGTTCTGATCACTGCATCTTGCCCTGATTCCACCCCCAGAAGCCCCGCCACAAGCTGTAAAATTCATGCACACTTAATTAGTTACCTAAAACACTTTTCCATGTAACAAATATTGTCTTAGTTCTCTAAAGATAGTCCAAACCCACCCAACTTCCTATAGTTTTAAGAAATTTTGTTTTTAGTACTTATGCTTTCTTTTCATTGTTTTTCGTCCATGTACCTTATGCTATCCAAAATGTTGATTCTTATAGTTTTCATAATCACTGGGATCTGAGCTTAAATGGTGTTAACCTTGTTGATGTGGTCTTAGCGCCATTAAGTAAATTAACGTAGACTACTAAATTAAGACTGGTGTGAATTATGTATAGGGAAACCAAAACTATATAGTTTAAAACACATGGATTTGGACTAGGTCTAAACCAATAAAAAACAACTTAAATGTGACAGAAGACAAAGAAAGTCGATTTCATTGTTAAAAAATGATTTCTCCACTGAAAATCGATATCCTTGTCCTCTCTGATGTGTTCAACTTTTTTTTTTAAATGGGGTTAATCCCCTGCTGTAAAATAAATGTACACAGATATTTTTTTTTCAGGAAGAAAAACCAATCTTCCCCATACCAAAACTTATTGTCATGATTTTATGAGAGAAAATAGTTCGGTTCTTTTGAGGCTTACCGCCTTAGAAGTGGAGTTTTGGAGCAGTGGATTAGCTCCAACATAACCAGTGAGACCGACATAGGGAATAACATAAGACGCAAGCAAATAGTTTATTTCATTTGCATAAGGATCAAAAGGAGGCTCTAGACTTCTCCCAAATGCACTGTTCATCACTTCCCCAAATACTTCCTTGCCTAAATTCAACAATGGTCTTGGAAATCCTCTCACTGTACTTTTTATAGCCCTGCAATATAATATTAAACACATCACAATTCTTAAATTTGTGATTACTCAACGGCAAGAAGTAATATCGAGTATAATGTTTTATTTCAAACAGAGGAGGAACAACCTAAGGTGACCAACTTCTTGGAATCCAAACTGGAGGATGATGTCTCTGACTAAGAATCCAAGTTCAGCCAATCTGGCACCAACTGGAGGGGGGCCACCGTCAGCTAGTTCTGGAGCTACTGAATCCAATCCTTGACCCAAAGCTCCGAAGAGAAAGAACTCAGCTTCCAAGTACTCCAGATTCAGAGGGAACTCCAGAAGATCTTTATCATTAATCGTCGTTATGCTTGCATTATTAGCTCTTACAAGCAACAGCAGAAAGCTCAGAAAAGCCACATTCATGGAGGTTTTCGAGGTTGGAGTATCATGAAACCCCATGCTTCTTTGCCTTTTTTTCTCTGTTCGGTGTTTCTGTTTTTCTGCTGTGTGTTTTCCTGATTCATGTATGAGACTATATATAGAGATACCCACACAAGTAAGTGGCTGGTTTGTTCGACTTTTCACAAACAGTTTGGGTCGGTTAATGTGGCTACGTGTTGTTTTTGTGAAGTTAAAGATGTGGGATTATATTTCGCGCCGAGGATTTGTGCTTGTTGGCCAGGGTGAATATTGCAGACCAGCGGATCTGGTGGTCGACAATCGTTCGGACTTGGTAAAGATTGTCACGGCAGCTGCAGTGGGACAGAGGACTTATCCCCGTACCCGCGGACCAATTTAGGACGTCTCAGTTGCTGACAAATCAATAATATTATTATCATATAAATAATTTAAGATATGGCTTAAAAGGGCCCTTGGCTCTACGTCGATCCACTTAAACTCCTGATGCTATCGGGCTGGTCATTTTAAGTTTGCTTTTAATTTTAAGTCAAAAATTTTAAGCCGGTTCTTATAAATTTAAGGGTTAAGGTATAAAAATACACATGAATTTTTTTTCAGGAGCTCCACGTGCCCTTTTTTAGAACAAAAATATACACGTGATTACTATTTTACCCGATCTCATGCGGATACTTCAGAAAATTAAAATTGATTCCAGGTACACCGAAAATCCTTTAATTCCAAAGAATGCCATCTGAGCCAAATGCCATACAAATATTGCTCCCACTTTTTTAATGTATGTATCTAAGTTTGATTTGGGTATTTTTGCAGAGACCGTTTTTATATACACAAGAATTTAAATTTGAGATTTCGTGCTTAAACAGCTAAAACATCTTCCTCTAAGACTAATGCTTGGTTGCATTTCAACCGGGGTTACGTTTTGAACTGAACAAAAATAGCGTCGTTATCTGTGATTCTGTATATTAATTTCTTTGAAAACAACAAGCAAGGCCGAAAAGAAATAGATGGAAAGATGACCAAAAAGACTGAAACGTATAAAATGAAGAAATTGGGGATCTGGGTAGGTAAGTGTCAAAGGATATGACTATTTGAAAACTTGCAGCAAAAGAAATCGTTGGATCCCTGCTGCTGCACAAGGAATATGCCCCATGGCAATGTCACTTAAGTGGTGTTTAAAAAAAAATTGCACTATTGCAATTCAAGAAGTTCAAGTTTTCTTTAATTCAATGAGGGGTGAAAGAAACAAGCTTTGTCTCTTCTTGACGAATCTCTCTCACACACGGACAGAGATTGAATTATTGATTGTATTTGAGTTTGAAATTTTCACAGGTATTCATTCATATTATTTAATTTTGGCTCTGTCCTGAACTTATGTTTCCCTATTTTAGCTTCCTTGTGCATACTTCTCATGCTTTTGCAAGTTATCTACCTACTGAATGACTATTCTAACAGTAACAAAATAACTAATTTATAAAGATTAAAGAAATTAGTTTATTGAGTGATTTGTAAAGTAATATGGGTTGGTTTTCTCGGATACTCCTTTAATCATTATACAATGAAAACTTCCCTGTATAAAAACTATTCTTTGATTTATACAATAAACGGGAATAATTTAGGAAGAAATTTTATATTTGGAAATAAAGTAGATTAAGTCCTTATATTTAGCGATAGCAATAACATTATTGAATGCCCACTATGGAAAAAAGATTATTGAATGTTTTTGTAAGAATTTCGGACATAGCTGGAATCAAATTGACTTGCTAAAATGCCCACATGAAACCAAAGCACTCATGCAAATTCCAATTACAACAAAAAGAGAAAGAAAAGAGAACACTCTTATGAGAGAATATCTTTAGAGGAAGGATTGCGTTTGTTATATTCAGACTAACTACTCCCTCAACCCCATATTCTTAACATACGATCACATAGGAATAGATGTAACCCTTAATAAATGCATAGTTATATGGCAATAGATATAAAGTTTAAACTATAAAGGAATATCTCTCTATATATGCATAACAATCCCTATCAATTTGGGCTAGTGTCCTAATCCACCAGGGGTAGATTAATATATCCCAACAATGTAGATACCACATATTTGGGAAATCCACTCTATCAGTCATGAAGCTACTTTTGAAGCAAACAGAATAGTTATAGTAGAAGCCAACCAATAGGGAAACTGAAAATGGCACCAAGATCGCCAACTCTACTGAGCTCTCATGAGCCAACCCATCAAAACTTTTTCGTATAAAAACATATGCCACCAAGATTGAATGTTGATAAGATCTCCAAGTTGGGGATCTAAAGCATGACATTTGCTTAGTGTTTAATAATAATAATTAACATACTGAGTTTACATCTTGCTTTTTTTTCCTATTCATATTTTCTTGTTATAATTGTTTGAACAAAATAAAAAGAAGAAAATACACCAACAAAGATTTAGTCTAGCATAAGGGGTTAATCTCTCACAATATAGATAACTAAATCCCCGCTGCAAAATGCACCCAATATCTTATGTCTGGTAGTGCCTTGAATATAATTGACTTTAATAGAAAATAAGTGTGCTTATTTATATTTTAAAAAAAGGGCAGAAAGTGTGTTGCTTTATAAGAAAACTTATCCTTAAATAAACATTATCCTAGCTTATTAAAAAAAAAAAAACAAACATTATCCATACTATTTGAACATAATTGTAAATAGTGTATTGGGTTGTAGATAATACCAATAGAATATTCTAGAGAATTGTGTATAGATGTGCCTTTGTATATGCGTGCCTCTACTATTGATTATGCTGAGAATATTCTTACATTAGGGACCACAAAATTGTGTTATATAATGCAAGCAAGGCAGTGGCGCTATTAATCCTACCTTTCATTACCTTTTCTGCCATATTCTTTCTTGGTATTAAAGCAGAAGGATGTCACTCTCGTCCATTGCCTCAAATTCTTCAATTGCTATTATGTTCTCTGGAGTGTTGTCTTCCATGACCTATAAATCATATCCCATGTTTCACTCTTCCTCTTAAACAGCCTCCATCAAGTTGGATCGAGGGAATTACTTGGTATGGGAATCAGTGGTACTCCCATTAATCAAAGGGAATAGGTTAGAGTCTCACATTGATGGTCTTAGTGTTGTCCCTCCTCGCTATATCTTAGATGATGATGCTAGGAAAAGAGTGAATCTCAAGTATGAAGAGTAGTTCTTGATCGATTGTATGCTCGTTGGGTGGCTAAGAAATGCCATGACTCAGGATGTTGAACCTCAGCTGTTGCATTGCCATATTGCCTATGATCTGTGGCTTGGTGCTAAAGATCTTACTTTTGCCTCTACAAATGCTCAAAGTCATGGTCTTTAAAACCGAGCTTCATGCTTCCAGGAAGAACTCAATGAAGATGGAGGAATATCTCTCCAAAAGGAAAAATCTAGCCGATCAGTTGACGCTGGCAAGAGCTCTTATCTCTGGTGAGGATCTAATCATGCACACCTTGAATAGACTCGATTCTGACTACAATGCTATAGTGGTCAAGCTAATCAATCAACACAACATCACTAGGGTTAAGGCACAGTCGCCACTATCGGCTTTTGAAAGCATATTAGAGCAATTAAATCGATTCTCGTCTCTCTCGATCTAAGCTTTGCCCATATTGCAAAGGGATTTTTCAAATGACCCTCGTGGTGCCGAACATACTCTCCGTTTTAATTATTTCTAGCATGGCTTTCGTGGCACACACTCTCGCCATTCCAAAGGGTGTTAGAATTTCTATAATGGTAAATGAAGACCTTATTAGACCTATTATGACCAACATGGTCATACCTATGAGACATGCTACTTTTGTGCTCCTCGTAGCCACTCTAACTTCACCCTTTAAGCTTATTATGTTAGTCCACAAACAGTGAATGACGGATAGTGGATCTAATTTCCATGTCACTGCAAATTCTAATTGCCTTTCACTAGTTCATCCCAAAGGTAACTCTCACTTGATTACATGTACATGTGAATGAAAACGAGTTATTAGTATCGGCTTTGCCTTTGTTCCTTGCTCTAAATCTAAAATTCAACTCAAAGATGTTTTAGTGGTTCCTAATGTTACTAAGAACTTATTAAGTGTAAATAAACTTGCTCAAGACAACTTAGTTGATATATTCTTCACTAATGATGGTTGCACTATGAAGGACGAGGTGACATGCAAGGTATTGATGCACCGGAAACCTTGGGAAGGAATGTACCCAATGGTCAAGCTTGAAGCTCAACCTCATGCACTCTCAGCTATCTCAACTTTTCAATCTACTGATGGTGGAATCAAGTTCTTACAATGGCATTACAAGTTAGGACATTCAAGTAACAAAGTATTGAAACATAGTCTGAATAAATGTAACAGCAAGATTGATATTAGTGACAATTTTGTATGTGAGGCTTGTTAAATAGGAAAATCTACTTATTTACCATTTTAAATCTCGTCTTCTCATGCATCATCACCTTTGGAACTAATTCATATCAAAATTTGGGGACCCTCACCAATTCAATCAATTGGGGGTCACAAATTTTACATTCACTTTGTGGATGATTGCAGTCAATATACCTAGATGTTTCCTCTAAAACATAAAAGTGATGTCATACATGCCTTCATTGTTTTTCAGTTACAAGTGCAAAATTAGTTTAACACTGAGATTAAGACAATACAATGTGACAATGAAACCGAATTTAAGTTGTTTATCCTAATAACACAAGCTGTTGGGATTGCAATGTGATACACTTGTCCTTATACTTCTTCACAAAATGGACGAGCATAACGGAAACATCGTCATATTGTAGAGATGGGGTTAACTATTTTAGCTCAAGCACGAATGCCAATCAATTACTGGTTAGAGGCTCTCTAAACAACTTTTCATCTTATTAATAGATTACCCAAATCATCCTTAACAACTCAACACCTTTGTTCTACCTTCACAAAATAGAGCCCAAGTATGAAGAACTTTATCCTATTGGATATGCATGTTATCCATGCCTCAAACCATACAATGCTTATAAACTTGTTGATGTGTGTTCAAAGTGAAATACAACACTAAGCTCGGCTAGTTGCCAAAGGGTTTCAACAGTCACTGGGGATCAATTATAGAGATAACTTTAGTTTTGTAATTAAAGCCATTATCGTTTGAATTGTCCTATTCATCGCAGTGACATTCGATTGGGAAGTTTGTCACTTAGATGTGAACAACATGTTTCTTAATGGGTTTATGCAAGAAGAGGTATTCATGAGGCAACTTGAAGGACTTGTGGATTCCAAGCATCCTATTCATTTGTGTAAATTAATTAAAGCTATGTATGGTTTAAAACAAGCTCTGAGAGCTTGGTACGAGAGACTAAAATGTTCGCTTCTTCAATAAGGTTTCAGGAATGCACAAAGTGATGTCTCTTTTTTTTTTCCCTCAAGTCAAGAAACTTATTATCTACATTCTTATCTATGTAAACGATATATTAGTTACTGGTAATGATTCAGTTTATATTGATTAGTTCATTCACAAACTAAACATGTTGTTCTCTCTTAAAGATCTTGGTCCACTTTATTACTTTATGGGTTTAGAGCTTTATCGTGACTCTACTAGTTTCTTTATTAATCAAAGAAAAGATATCCTTGATATGTTAAAATGGTTAAACATGCTTGACTGTGCCCCAATTTCAACACCAATGGTAATGAGAGAGTTTTCTCTAGAAACAATAGGAAACCACTCTTTCTGATCCATCCATATATTAGAGAGCCATAGGGTCATTATATAGTACTTGACTTCTACTAGACCATATATTGCTTTTTCCATCAACAAATTGAGTCAATTTTTATCCAACCCAAATGATGTCCATTTTCAGGGTGTTGAGCGAATTTTTCGCTATCTTGAAGGAACTTATCACCTTGGTCCTCATTTAAGGCCTTTTCCTACCCTTCAACTCACTACTTTTACTAAAGTGGATTGGTCAACTAATGTAGATTATCGAAAGTCCATGGCTAGTTGTTGTGTTTATATTGAAGGCACCCTAGTTTCTCGGTCTTTGAGGAACCAAAGATTCATTTATTAGGTTGTTAGAACATAAATATAAATTAGTGTATTGGGTTGTAGATAATACCAATAGAGTATTCTATAAAATTGTGTCTAGTTGTACTCTTGCATACGTGTCCCTCTATTATTGATTACACTAAGAACATTCTCACATTAGGGACCAATAAATTCTGTTATATAATGCAAGTAGGGAAAGGGCACCATTCATCCTGCCATTCATTACCTTTTTTAATTTGCCATATGCTTTCTCCAACCATTTCTAAGGGGCCTTTTGTTAAATTAGGATTGTAAACCAAACACATACAAAGTATAGTGTAACATAGATAATCAAGTAGAAATCTTATTATTATCATGATGAAATTTATTAAGATCTGCTACCTCAAACTATGAATACTTAATGATTATTAGGAGGACTAATTATTTGATGTGTAAGATTTAGCAATACGACCATTAGCACCAACTGGGTAGAATCCACCAGGGCGACGTTCATCACCATCTCCATAAACAATCCTCAACACTTCTTCTGGGCATCTTCCATATGAAAGTGAGTCCTTGTCACTAGCAAGCACATTCCCTCCAATCCTTCCATCTGCTCCAAAGCTTCTTGGCACTATAAGCCCTTCATCTTTCAGCCCTTTCATCCCCAGCTTGTCCCTTAATAACGATATCCGATCCGTAAACTCCGCCACGCTTACTCCATATGGCGCCACTAGCACCTGTCGTCGTTCATATAACAATGTTCTAATCACTGCGTCTTGTCCTGATTCCACCCCCAGAAGCCCCGCCACAAGCTGTAAAAATACATGTATACTTAGTTTTTCAGAGAACACTTTTCAGCTTTTCAAATATTTTGTCAGAGTTTCCCGAGAGGAATTAGAGTTAAATCTGTGTTATATTTTTAATGAGTTTTGTTTTTAGTCCTTGTAATTTCTTTTTGTTGTTTTTCATTTCTACATTTTGTACCGCCCAAAACGTTGATGCCTATAGGTTTTTTTTTTTTTTGGCTAAGCACATAGATATCCTTCTATTGGAAGTAATCTTCATTGAGGCGCTGTCACATACTAAATATGGGCACCTTTTCCAATGGGGATTATAACATTGATTTACTACGTTGTGAGGGACTAGGCCCATCCGCTAGACTCAACCCCGTTGATTGATGCCTATAGTTTTATGAGAACTTAAATATGAGTTCAACGATATTAACTTGGATCTGGCTTGCATCCGCTGCAAGCCAGGTCCGCTGCCCTCCGCTGCAACAAGACTGTGTTGTTTTGACGCAAAAATTGTGCAGTTGGCCCCCTTTTTTTTCTTTTTTAATAAATATTTCAAGGTACTCAAAGGTATTAAAAATATATTTTAAAACACTGACCGCTGTTGGAAAAATACTTCATGATTTTAAAAAAATATTTTAGGATCTTTAAAAAATGTTCTAAAGTATATTTTTAGTACTAGTCAGTATCTGAAACATTTTTTAAGATCCTAAAATATCATAAAATATTTTCTAGTAGTATTATTTTATTAACTTGAAAAAATAATAATACTGACCGGTACTGAAAAAATAATATCATGGAAAATTATTTTACGATCTTATAAAAATATTTCAGGATACTAACTAATACTAAAATGATACTTCTAAAATAATAAAATGATACTTCGAGATACTGATTGGTACTGGAAAATATTTTATGATATTTTAGGATCTTAAAAAATATTTCAGATACTGACTGGTACTAAAAATATACTTTAGAACATTTTTTAAAGATCCTAAAATATTTTTTTAAGATTATGAAATATTTTTCCAGCACCAGTCAGTATCTTAAAATATATTTTTAATACCTTTGACTACCTTAAAATATTTATTTTTAAAAAAAACCCAATTGCACAGTTTTTACGTCAAAACGACGCAGTCTTGTTGCAGCGGAGTGCAGCGGACCTGGCTTGCAGCAGATGCAAGCCAGATCCTATTAACTTTGCTGATGTGGCTAGCGTGGATGGCTAACTAGATTAATATGGATTTTATGTAAGGACTACAACAAAAGCCTGTTAAAAGTGTATAAGCTCGAATAAAAACTTATTAAAAGTATAGGGAATTGGAATGGTTTAACCCAATTAAAAAAAAAGTAACTTAAACGTGTAATATTAGACAAAGAAAAGTTCATTTTATTTTTAAAAATTAATTTCTCCACTCAAAATCAATTCTGTTTGTCAAAGTATCCCTATCACCCGTTCAAACTTATTTTTTTCTTAAACCCAATCAGTAAAATACATGAACACTAAGTAACAAAAGAAAAAAAGTCTTCTATGTACCAATATGTTTTCATAGTTTTCTGAGAGAAAATAATCAAGTTGGAGATGGTTTAATGTATATGTGTGATTAATTTTGAGGCTCACCGCTTTAGAAAGGGAGTTTTGGAGCTGTGCATTAGCTCCAACATAACCAGTGAGACCAACATAAGGAATAACGTAAGACGCAAGCAAATAGTTTATTTCATTTGCATAAGGATCAAAAGGAGGGTATAGCCTTCTCCCAAATGCTTTGTTCATCACTTCCCCAAATACTTCCTTGCTTAAGTTCAACAATGGCCTCGGGAACCCTCTTACTGTAGTTTTTATAGCCCTGCAAAATAATATTAAACACACCACAGTTTTTAACATTGTCTTTATGACCCATGATAATTCTCCCTCCATTCTTTTTTATAAGTAACAACTATCCTCACTGTACAAAACAAGTTCAAAGTTAAAATTATTTTAAAACAATAAATTTGTAAAAAAAAAATATATAATATCTTTTACAAATATGCTCATATTTATGAAAAGAGTATAAGAGAGAGAATAAGTAATAAATAATTAAACTTTAAGAGAGAGAAAGTTGTTGATAAATAGGAGAGGGGGTAGTAATAATAAAACCTTATGTGACCAACTTCTTGTAATGCAAACTGGAGGATGATGTCTCTGACAAAGAATCCCAGTTTAGCTAATCTGGCACCAATTGGAGGCGGCCCACCTTCAGCTAGTTCTGGAGCTACTGAATCCAATCCTCGACCCAAAGCTCCGATGAGAAAGAACTCAGCTTCCAAGAACTCCAGATTCAGAGGGAACTCCAGAAGATCTTTATCATTATTCTTCGTTATGCTTGCATTATTTGCTCTTACCAGCAACAGCAGAAAGCTCAGAAAAGCTACATTCATGGAAGTTTTTGATGTTCGAGTATCATGAAACCCCATGTTTCTTTGCCTGTTTTTCTGTTGATCGGTGTTTCTGTCTCTGTTACGTGTTTTTGTGATCCATATATGAGACTATATATATATAGACACACACACAAGTAAGTGGCTGGTTTTATTTACTTTTCACAAGCACTTTGGATTGGTGGTTGCTACGTGCTCTTTTTGTGAACTTGAGAGTTATTTCCTAAGAATGCCTTCTGGGCAATGTCATACGAAGATTGCTCCCAGTTTTTTTAACTCCAATGTTATTCAACGAGACATATTTATTTAATTTGATTATATCATAGAAATTAGTTAATAAGATATATATTTCCTAAAAGACATTAATCATCTTTCTTAATTCCTCAATCTCTCTTTTATTTAATTATTGTTGAGGGAGATAATTTTAGAAAAGAATAATAAATTTAAGAAATAAGTATTGCATTTAGAATCAAGATAAAGTTCCAAATGAAGTCCTAGAGGAATGCATATATACTATATGCTTTACATTTGAGCATTATCAAATTCAGATCCATAGGGATAACTTTTCTAAAGTATTTTCTGCATTTACATAGATCCGAGTTGCAAATCTCGTAGCAATACCCCCTTCTACTAGACGCACAAGCACAGCTTATTTTTTGTGGTTGCTCCCAGGTTTTCAGTTGATTTGATTGATTAAAAAAATTTCAACCAACTGAAATGGCGTAACGTTTTGAACTGAACATTAAAAAACGTCGTTATTTGTATATATATATATAGTTTCTTTGAAAGACCGAGGCCAAAAAGACAAGACAAAAAAAACAAGAAGGAAATATTATCAGATAACCAAACAGATTAGTTCATCTAGAATGATGAAATGCAAGATTTGCCAAACTTTCCCACAATAATAATGACAAAATTAAGAAACTGAGGATCTGGGTTTTTGTCAAAGAGCATGACCATTTGAAAACTTGCACTAAAAGAAATCGTTGGATCACGCTGCCGCACAAGGAGAATGCCTCTTGGCAATTTAACTTAACAAGTTTAATTTTCATAAATTGGAATGAGAGAAGAAGTGGAAAGAGATAAGCTTTATCTCTTCTTGATGAATCAGATCAGAGAGAGGAAGGTTGAATATTAGTATTAGTAATTAAATAATTAATTGTATGTATTTGGAATTTCCACGTATTCATTCATATTATTTAATTTCGGTTCCAGTCCTGAGGCTCATGTTTGCTCATTTTTGCTGCCTTAAATTGTGTAACTTGCTTTTCGTTTTGCATGGCCAATTTTTGGAAGTAATTTAACCCAATGAAACTAATACTTCCTCCTGTCCAGCTCAATACTGGATGGAGAGAAACCGAGAGAGAAAGCAAGGTAAGGAGGGTTCGGGAGGTCTAGAGAGCGGCGGCAAGGAGGGTTCTGGAGGTGGTGACGGTGAAGGAGATGATGGGATGGATGCAGTTCAGTATGCTGGGAAGAGTTTTTCTTTTGGGCAAAATTCTGGGAAGCAGAAACAGGAGGTCAAAGGACTAAACGGTTCCGCAGCTGGGGCGAAAGGGGGTGCATTCAAGCTATCATACAGAGACAAACTGCTATCACCAAGTTATGCAGGATTCTTGGTGAAACACTCGGAAGATGACGATATTGTGCAGGGATGGAAAGATTATTTCCATAGGATGAATGAGAAAAATTTGCAGGGAACTCAGACTGAGTTAGATGAGGATGAGGATCAAGCAACCCAGTGATTGGAAGGAAAGCCTGGAAAGCTGGAGTTTACAGCGGAAGAGTATTCTACATGGTGTCTTCCCTGGATGAACTCAGTTATTATCAAAGTCCTTGGAGCATCTTTTCCAACTTATGTTATTAGAGATCGTCTGAATCGAATGTGGAGGCCCAAAAACTCACTTAAGATTATCCCATTGAGTAATGGCTATTTTATCATCTCTTTCTCCAACAAGGAAGACAGAGATTACACGTTGCAAGAGGGTCCTTGGATGATAGAAGATCATTACTTGATTGTTCAGAGATGGCCTCCAAATTATAATCCCTGGAAGGCTGATTTACAGTGCAACATTGCAGCCTAGGTTCGATTGCCGAATATTCCATTTGAGTTCTATAATGTGGAATCCCTTCGAAGAATTGGCAACATGATTGGCAGGATGATTAAGGTTGATAGGTTGACATCGATCTATGATAAAGGAGGTTTCACGCAAATATGTGTGGAGATCGATCTAAAACAACCTTTGCTTCCATCTTACATGGTGTCTAGAGAGGAGAGATCTATCATTTACAAAGGACTTCATCAGGTTTGTTTTGAATGTGGCAAATATGGCCACCGAAAAGAAAGTTGCCCAACGTCTAAACCTCATGATATAAAGTCAACGGAAACCCAGGAGGCGATGGAGGATAACACCGGAGCCACTGATGGTAGTAAACCGGAGGAATCACCTGAAGGCACAGGAAGCAGCACTGGCGGCATAGCAGAAGGAGAATCGAAGAAGAGCCCATTTGGGAAAATCAAAATCCTTAGGCGGGATTTCTGGAGCCAGTCACGCATGAATGAGAGTAGAAGAGGAAACTATATGGATTTGGTATCATCGGATAATCAGGGCACTGAAATAAGGCGGGATGTGAGGAGGATTAATGTGAACAATAAAGAGAAGGATTCCATGCATGATATTAAAAAGGAGATAATCAAGGAGAAAGGTCCACCCAAATCTAAGTGGGTCCAGGTAGGAGTAAAACGGAAAAGTGCCAGCAAGGCTAAAGCTAGGGGCAAGGAAAACAAATCTCTGGCGATTAGAAAAGGAAATAGGAAACCTTGAGTGGGCTTGGACATTGGGCATGTTCATAACAATTCTTTCCATTCACTTCAATATCCCGAGGCCTAACCTGCTGTTGTAAAACCGCCCCTCATCGAAAGAGTCAATAATGAGAGTGGGTCGAAAGCACAATTAGGTATTACCCTTTTAAAACGGCCCATCTCAGAGGATATTGCAGAATCAATTGGATTGGAGTTGAGATTTCTAGGGACAGTCTCTCATGCACGACTTGACTCCCACCAACAGTAAGTGGATGATTTAATGGGGGAACAGGATAAAACCGAGGGGGAGGCTGCCATACCCCACCACACCTCTGATTGTTTTTAATGAATTTTTTCATATGGAATGCTAGGGGTACCGGTGTTTGAAGTTTTCCCATGCTGGTACGTAACATTAAATCTTTCTATCATATTAATTTCATGGCTATTTTGGAAACCAGGTGCAGTAAAGATATGTCGAAGAACAGAGCCAGTCAAATGGGCTTCACCAATATGGAGATTATGGATTGTGAAGGCTATAGTGGAGGCATTTGGTGTTTGTGGGATAATAATATCACCGCCATATATGTTATCGAAAGTCATCATCAATTCATTCATTTGCAGGTCACAGATTCAAAAGACAAATTCTGGTTATTCACAGTAGTGTACGCTAGTCCTTCCCCAGTCAATCGGCGGAGTTTATGGGATAATCTTTCCCGCTTATCTCCTCCACCTCAGGTTCCTTAGGCAATAGGAGGAGATTTTAATAGCACACTAATGCTCTGTGAAAGAAAATCTTCAGCCAGATTTAAGAGTTCAGTGGACCGAGAGTTTATTTCTTGGGTAGACATGCAGAACCTGAAGGATGTAGGATATAGCGGACCGCAATTCACGTGGAAGAGAGGTAGTACAGAGGCGCGACTTGACAGGCTCCTTTCAAATGAGCGATGGAATACTGTATTTCCAAATGTGTCAGTTATGCATTTGCCTTTCCTAAAATCTGACCATCGGCCCTTTCTTCTCCGTCTAGACACAACAGATAAATTAACTAGACCCAATTGCCCCTTCAGGTTCATTGTTGCATGGGTCTTGCATGAGAAGTTCGATGGTTTTGTTCAACAATCCTGGCTTCCTGATATGGAATGGAATCAGAATGTTTCACAGTTTTCCATAGCATGTTCAAAGTGGAACAAGGAGGTCTTCAGGCACATAGAAGAAAAGAAAAGGAAAATAATTCGAAGGCTTGAAGGTATTGACAAAGTTGTTTCTCGCTTTGGATTGTCTCCTCAATATGAAACCCTCCAACTAGAGCTATGGAAGGAGCTTGAGGAAGTTTTAATTCAAGACTCACTCATATGGGCCCAAAAAGCGCGAGCAAACTAGAACATATTTGGTGATCGTAACACCCGCTTCTTTCACTCAAGGGCAAACAACCGCCGTAAAACCCAGCGAATTCATGCTATTAAGAACAATGAAGGAACATGGATCTATGACTTGTCAAGCATTAAAAATATGGCCACTAGCTTCTTCTCTAGCTTGCTTACGGAGGATATTAGAGATCGTCCCCCTCTGACCTACAGAATGACTTATCCCTGTATAGAGCAACATCTAATCGAGGGGTGCAGTGGAAAGCTTTTGGACATGGAAATCAAAGGAGCACTATTTAGTATGGCGGCTCTTAAGTCTCCTAGACCTGACGGCTTAAATGCTCTCTTCTACCAAAACCAGTGGAATACGATAGGTACATCTGTTGTGCAATTTGTCCATTATCTTTTTACTAACCCCCAGGATATTAAGGACATTAATAGCACTCTGATAGTGCTCATTCCAAAGAAAAATCACCCGGAGACAATGGGTGATATGTGCTCGATAAGCCTCTGTAATGTCATATACAAAATCATATCCAAGGTGGTAGTGAACCGTTTGAAACCCATTCTTCCTCATGTGATAGCTCCAAATCAATGTAGCTTTGTGCCCGGTAGACATAGCTTGGATAACATCATTGTAGCCCAGGAGGTGATTCATTCCATGAGAAGCATGAAACAGAAGAAAGGCTACTTGGCTATCAAAATCGATTTGGAGAAAGCTTATGATCGAGTTAATTGGGGTTTTTCCATTCAGTGTCTTCAAGAACTAAACCTTCCCAATTGGCTTACAGAGGTAATTAAGCAGTGTATTTCTAGCACTAGCATGCAACTATTATGAAACGGTGACAAAGCAGAGCATTTTATGCCATCTAGAGGGGTGAGGTAGGGTGATCCTTTGTCATCTTATTTATTCGTCATTCGTATGGAGAAATTATCTCACATTATTCAGGAGGCTATACATGATGGATACTGGAAGCCTATCTGTCTTAATAAATCTGGTCCTCCCATATCTCATTTGTTTTTCGCTAATGATGTCATTTTATTTGCGGAAGCCTCAATGGATCAGGTAGTCATGATTAATAGATGTCTCAACAAGTTTTGTGCCAGCTCTGGTCTAAAGATCAATTACCAGAAGACTCGGGTGTTTTTCTCCAATAATGTTAATCATGTTAGGAAAAATGAGACGAGCGCAGAGCTTGGTTTTTCCATTACTAGTGATTTAGGAAAATACCTGGGAGTTCCATTACACCATAAACACGTTACTAAGGAATCATTTCATTACATTGTGGATAGGGTGAAAATAAGGCTATCGAAATGGAAAGCTAAATCATTTTCATCTGCTAGACGTGCTACCCTTATTTCCTTAGTGACCATAGCTATCCCAGGATATGTGATGCAAACGTCTCTCTTGCCAACCAGTACCTATGAAAGTTTAGATCAATGCAATCGTCAATTCCTATGGGGAACCACGGAGGAGCACAAGAAAATTCCATTAGTGGCTTGGAGTAATATATGCAAGCCTAAATCACGTGGAGGTTTGAGCATACGGCATTCTAGAGCTTATAATCAAGCTTTTCTAATGAAGCTTGGATGGAATCTCATGGCCAAAAGGAATGATTTGTGGGTTAAAGTAGTAAGGAGCAAATATAAATGTGGAGAAGATAAGCTGCCTAGGATTGACATGAGGAAATCTGGGTCTAACGTTTGGAGAGGTATAAAAAGCACGTGGAATAAAGTGAGAGAAGACATGGAGGAATTGTCCAATGACAACGTTCGCTGGAAGGTAAGCAAGGATGGTTGTTTCTCTGTCAAGTCCGCTTATAACATGATCAGCAAGGAGGTTGGACACCCAGATCCGTTATGGGGTCACATCTGGAAACTCAAAATTCCAGAAAGGTGCAAAATGTTTTTATGGATTGTTATCCATGATCGATTGTTAACTAATGTATCTCGCTACAAGCGAGGTCTAAGTACAGATGCTCGATATCCGGTGTGTGGAAGAGAGGACAAAACAAGCCAACACATCCTCCGAGATTGTCCTGTTACGATGGAGCTGTGGCGCAAACTGGTCCACCCTAGTTCCTGGCAAAAGTTCATTTCCTCTCAGTTCAGGGAATGGATTAACTGGAACCTCATATCCAATGACACTAAGCAAGAGAAGGAAGACTGGTCGCAAAGGTTCGCTATAACTTGCTGGTGGCTATGGAGGAGACGAAACAACTTTGTCTTTAAGGGAAAGAGGATACTAAACAGTGGTATTGAAGCAAGTGTTTCGGTGATGACGGAAGCTTTAAATGAGGCACAACGTAAGTTCCTTAAAAACTCTGGAAATAGAAGAGATCCTAGTGATACTAGAGGGAAATGGATTCCACCACCAGAAGGGTGGGTGAAATTAAATATTGATGGCGCCTTCATACACTCAGACTAGGGGGTGGCCAGTGGGGGAATCATCAGAAATGCAGACGGGAAGTTTTTAGCAGCATTCATGTTTAAGGGAATGGACGGTGACTGTCTAACAACCAAACTATGGGGCTGCCTTCATGATCTGAAACTAGCATGGGACAAGGGCTTGCGACACATTATCATGGAGTCTGATTTGACAGATGCAGTTAGTCTGATGACAAGCCCATTGATAGAAACTCACGAAGACAGAGGGCTGATTAGGGAGATTCAGAATATGTTGACTCGTGACTGGGAGGTTGAAATCCTTCATATAAGTCGAAGGGCGAATGCAGTAGCCGATGGCCTAGCGAAACTGAGTCTGTCCAGTTTGCCAGGGTTCCACATGATCTCCGCACCCGATTCGATATTAGCTGGTTTTATTGCAGATGATAAGCTATAGGCTCTAATTGGATTCCAGTTTGTATTAAAAAAAAAATACTTCCTCTTGTCCCCCCCCCCCAGTATAAAAGTTAGATAACTAATATACGGACATTAAAATTAGTTTAATTAATTATTTGTAAAATAATATAGGTTGGTTTACTTAAAATATCTCTTTAATCAATAGAATGTAAATTATCACCATATGAAAATTCTTCTTTTATTTATACAATAAATAAGAATAATTTATGAAAACTTATGAATTTGATGAAAACAAAGTAGATTAAAATTTTTCCCTGAAAAATAACTTTAAAATTGCTATAGAGTAAAAAGGTGTTCTGAATATTCATGATATTAGAGAAGTGTGGGGACCTAATTTGTCCTTTTCAAAATTAAATAAACAAAAATGCCTTGCTGAGTTTAATAAGGTTAGATAAGGTTTTAACAAATTCTGCCAAGATTTTCACAAATTTCAATTCAAAAATCACCAATTGTTACAATGGCAAGATATTGATTCCCACTTCTGATAAGGAAGTGAGGCTGGTCATCTCTTTCGGGCGCCAGGTTGACTCCCATTTCTTTCTTTTTTTTCCGATGATATGATGGGCTCGTTCTTCCTAACATAGACCCAGTAGGAATGAATGTCAATTTCACAAGTTTATATAAGGTTTTAATACCCCTCGTCCTTGGGTTCAACTGGCGTGGGGGTCAGTCTTCCTCACTTTTAGGGAGGGGGTTCGATCCCTGTGTTGGTCAAGGCGCTGGGGGAGGCATCATAGGGGTTTATGAAGCAATGATAACGCTGGCAGAGATTGAGGCATGTGTACTCTCTAGTCAGTATCCCCTGTGGATTGGGCTCCAAGCGCCCTACCCTTGGACTGTGGGTGAGCCCGACCCCTTTCCTAAAAAATTTATATATATATAAGGTTTTAATAAGTTCTGACAAGATTTTAATAAATCCCAATCAAGAAATAATCACTTGCTATAGTGGCAATGTATTAATTTCTACTTCTTTCTGTATTCTTTTCATGAGAGCTTTTCAGAGTCAAGCCCCTAAACCCTTAGAAGCAGACTCACTTCACTTTCATATAGGCAGACTTTGTCAAGAGCATCAACATAATAAATGCTCCAGTAAATATATACTTACAGGTCTACTAAGCCAAATTAGGCTCGACCTACCCCCTTCTAGTCTCATAGTTACCAAATATTTTTCCAACTTAGGATGTATTAAAAGTCGAGTGCTTGCAATCACTCTGATAGCGTACTTTCATCGTTGACTTCAGAACTTGATATGATGGTCAAGTGTAAGTTGGGGTTTCACTATTAGTTATCAAGGTTTATAAGGCTTCAATCACATCCCTTTTAATGTTTTTAACACCAAATCCTTTGTCAGATCTTTCCTCAAAGGACCTGCAAGATTCAATTCAAATCTTATATATAACTAATAGAAAATACTCCATTCAAAATTAAATCTATCACATAGCTATGTCTCAGGCTAATATATCATGACTTTCCATTATAAACTTGGCTACGAACCCTTGTAAGAATATATTAACTACCACAATAGATATTGGTTCCAACTTCATATTTGGGTCCAACAATGGATAGTCATAACAACAATCAAAGTCACTAACATATAACCAACCAATCATGACTCATTTTCTATTATTATAATTACCATAGCCAACACATGTAAACAGAATTTTAACTCTATCCTTCCCTCTTTTCTCTAGGGTCTTGTAAAATTGTACTTCCTCCACTACATTTACCTTCTCTTGATATACTTTATCACTAGCATTGGTCCATTTTGTATCATGAATCTTTTGTCATACTTCTATTTTAAAAGAAGATAATCCTCCAATTGCTCGAGAAATATTTACTTTTTATGTTTAACTTAAGACTCTTTTTCAAGTCTTTCCATAAAGGAGGAAGCTTATCTATGATTGATGAGATACGAATAAATTCATTCACATGCATCTTAAATTGTTTGAAATTATTCGAACCATTTTCAATTTTATGCATTTATTCCATAAAAAGTTTTCATCAATTATTCTAATTACATTTAGATTATAATATGACAATTATCAATACATCTAATTGACCATATAATTTCTCATGATATTGTCAATTTCGTAAATTCAAAATAAATCTTGCTTCTTATCACTTTCTAATCATCATTAAAAGTATTTAAAGATAGACATTAATCAATTACTTTCCTTATCTCTCTAATCACGATTCAAAATGAAATGGTTGACTTTTGCGCGCGCACTCATTTATTCGTCGATGTCACATCCCTGGTAATGTTATCATTCTAGAAACCATTCGACTTCCCCGTCATTCTTATCCATTAAAGCAGATGAACTATCGACCAATTAAGTCGTGCACACATAATATTGCTTGGGCAGAGACGTCACAGAACAAAGTGGTCAATTTATTAAGATTATGACAGGGAGTAAGGCATATTTATGTTTGAGCGGAAGAATCAAATAGAATAGCAGTATTTTAATTAAAACCTTTGGCTGCCTTTGTCAATCTCTAGGTTCACGATTCTTGATGTAATATTTGTTTTAGTTTTATCCTTTCAGTTCTATAAACCACATAATTCAGGGGAAAATAATTACATCGCACCGGATTATGAATTAAACATATGAATTTATAATCACATTGATAGGCAAATGAATAATTATCTCCCTCCTTTGCCATTGACTAAATGGATCGAAAATGACTGCCATTCCTGATTCAAACTATCCATTTTTTTCAGCGAGTAAGGTCGGTGCCATCTCAAAAAGTTGCATCCTTCAAATCTTTTTTAACTTGGTAAAGTTTGTGGTCAACTTCTTTAAAGATGTCATTTGTCTTCACGGAATTAAGCCTAGAGATTATTAGAGCGGTCTTTGAGGAGTACAAAAGAAAGTTTTATACAATGTTTTCAAGGTGTGAATAGCACTTTCATTTATGCTTAATTTACCTCTACATATACCTATCTTATAAAGAACGAACGAATTTCCTACAAAATATAATGAAGACCCTTAAGTATGGATCGCATTCCTAACACTCAAGCAAAGACAACAATGACTTTTATAAAGTGATAATTTGACTTTATCTTTGTGTACATTCAAGGACAGAAACAATGAGTTTGATCTCTTTAAGTTGTGTGATTTTGATATTGTATCGTATGTCATAAATGAAAATGAAGTGAAGTGATGATATAAGGTATTTATAGACCATGAAGTGATGTCTTTAAGTAGTGTCTATATGAAGTGGTGTCTTTTGAAGCAATACCTCTTCAATTAAATGTCATAATCATATGTTAGATTCATGAACTAATATAACTTCAATAACCAATGATTATATAAAATAGGGTGAATGTGTAAATTAACAATGAACTTTTGATGGAGGTGCATTCGGCATCATAATGTTTAAAGAATGCAAAATTAACAACTCTGTTAATTATTAGGGTAAATATGTAAATTTAACAATGAACTTTTGATGGAGGTGCATTTGGTATCATAATGTTTAAAGAATGCAAAACTAACAACTCTTTTAATTATGCATAACTGTTGTTAACTTTTTTGTGTGGGGGTCCTAGTAATGTCTAAGCCATTCCAACCTTCTCTCTCTTCAACATCGGTAGTCTCTTACCTCCCTCTCAGAAGGGAACTGGCTTCTCTCCTCTACCATTTCCCTCCGTTCCCCTCCTTTTCTTTGAAATGGTGCCGTTTTGGTGAAAAGGGTACAGCTGGTCTTTTTTAAAAATAAAAAATAAAAAAAAATCAAGTACTGATGGGTACTAAAAAAATATTTCAAGATACTGACCGATATTAAAAAAATACTTCACAATCTTGAAAAATGATTTTAAGATCTTGAAAAAATATTTCAGGGTATTAACTAGTACTAAAAAAATACTTCGGGATACTGAGTAAAGATACTAACTGGTATTGAAAAAATACTTTAAGATCTTGAAAAATTATTTCAGTACTAATTAGTATCATGAAGTATTTTATTTAGTACTCAGTCTTACTATTTCTAACAACACTTAACCTTGTTTTTCTTTTTATATTCTTTTATTTTTTAATGCATTTAAAACTTTGCTTAAAAGAACTTGGCCCAATCCCCCCACCCAATAGTGCCCTTCAATTATTTTCTAAGTCCACCCTGAGCATACATATAGCTTATAGACTAAAACACAGCCAACTCATGCCTCTGAGTTTTGGGTGAACAACACCATAACTCATCTTAGTTACTTTAATCTCTACATATGATAATACATAAAATCGCTCTGCATTCATATTGAAAGTAAGAAATCTAGGATACAAAGATCACACCTACCTCCTACTGCCTACTTGCTTACTTTCTCAGCTCTCGATCTACTTCTTTCAGGCTGTCTTACGTAGTGTAATGTATCATCTTTAGATTCTCTTCCATCAGCATCAACTTCTTCATCTTCATCACCATCTATGTAGATAATATTGTCTTCATCATCACCATCCATCTCTTCTTCCCCGTCCCAATCATCGTCATTTTCTCCTTCATCATCATATTCCGCGTCAATTTCTACTTCGTCATCATCATACTCGTCGATATTTGCACGTAGAGTGTGAAATTCAGGAGGAGGAGGGCAATCTTCAGTTATAGCCTCATCTCTCTTCACGACGAGATGCCGGATGACTCGTTCATCTTTGTCCAACAGACTCTTGAACTCGTTAATGTATTTGGCATCAAACTCAAAGTTCATCAGAATGTAATGTGCTCTGTCAGCTTTCTGTATCTTGTAAGCTAGTTGTCTCATTCCCCAATCACTGAACCTCCACACTCGGCCTTTTTTCTCCCTTATAAAATCTGCAAATTGTGTTTGTACAAGTGTGAGGAAGATGACCAGATCAATCTAAATTTCGTTATTGAGGCAATGTTGATCTCTTAACATAACAAGCAATGGTTTGTAGGTTAAAGTCTAAGGAATTTATGCAACAGTTTTACGACGTTACTCAAAGCCATGTATCTAGGAGTTTTTCTTAGTTTGAGCAAATTATATTACTCCCTCTGGTCCTAGATATAAGAGGCTTACTTTGGTTTTAAAAATAATATCTCAGTCCACTTTGTCTCCCAAATTTATAATTTGTCCTCCTATTGATTGCACATATTAAGGGAGTTTCCATCAAAATTAATTCGCACATGATTAAAGAGGATATTTTAAGGAAATCAATCCACCTTTATTATTAATAACTAACTTAACCAATGTTCTTAATATCTGTAAATTTAGTTATCTAACTCTTATATTAAGAACTCGAGGAAGTAGTAACTAATTTGCCCATATGGTTCAAAATTTGCCATCCAACCCTACCTGGTTTAGTTATTACCTAAGTCTGTGACATTTTTTGTTCTATTTTCAACAGAAACAGTTATGTAAAAATTAATACAATGAAAAATCTAAGCATGTTTCACTTATATACTGAACAATTTCACAGAAAGAGAGGTATGTTAATTCCCAGACCAGAAAATGGATCACTCAAATATCTTGGGAAATTGAGGAATTAATTCTACATAGCATCAGGAAATATGAGCAGCAGGGCCCAAAAAAAAAAAAAAAGATTTAGAGATAGAAATTACTTTCAATTTTTTCATTGACAGCAGCAACTTCTTCTTCATGCTTCTCGTGAATTAAGTAAACAACCTCATAGTGGCGCACTGAAAGATTAAAGAAGAAAAAACCAATCAGTAAACAAAACCTATTATTGTCTGCGACTTCAAAGAGAACACGGTTGATATTTAAGCACTGAAATTTTAAGAATTGACACATATAGATATGTGACTTCATTGTTCAGATACAAGGAATTACAACATAAAACATTACTTTTCTAATCCTTTTTTACAGTCAGAAAGGAAAGGACAAGGAATCCAACAACCTACTACTCACTTTGATCTACATCTAGATCACTTTCCAACTCAAGCATCAGAGATTCGTAGAGCTGTCCTGTGATTAAAACAAACAAACAAACGGCTCAGTACAGTATCCATTATCAGTAAAAATCTTTAAAGAAAAGATGCAATCAACTGGGAGGGATTGAATAAATGAATTATGAACACTCACTCTCTTCAGCATCTGCAAACTCTGGGAGAATCTTCCCATCTTCCTCAACTTTCTTCTGAATAGGAATTAACAAACCTCACTTCATTGTCATACAAAAAAACACAACTCATAATGAACATGGGCCAGACATTAGTGATTAGTGTTAAAGTGGCCAAAAAGTCAAACACTGGAGTGATATAATAATATGATATAAACCAGTCTTGTTCAATTCTAACAAGGAATTGTCAAGAAGCACCAACAGGAACAAGGAGGGGTAAAAAACCAATACCCATACTCTTGTTAGTGAGAGATTCCCCATCAATTGATAGTGCGCAAATATGATTTCACGAGAGAGAACATGGGTTGAATCATGTCATGTCAGCAAATATTTTCTGAGCTAAGAAAATATTTCAAAGGGTTCCATTATTCTCTCAACTAAACCTAAGAATACGTCATCTAATAGCAAAAACTATACTGCGAAACTGGGATACAAGAAGAGCAAAACATGGGCTTGGAATGTGTACGAAACTAACCTCTTTAAGGAGAACAGCTTCAGGGAAAAACCCAGTGACCTCGTCGGGTTTTGGTATAAAGCTGTGGCTATCTTCTTTCTTGTCTTTTTTACGGGCCCCAACAATTACTGATACAGATTTTCTTCGCCCAGAAAATGGCAGGGAAGAAGACGAAGAATATGAAGGATTCCCTTTAGAGAATATCAAACAGGGATTGTAACTTATCACTCTAATTCCATTTCCTATCATCATCTTCGGGGTCTTCAGAGGAAGATAAGCTGTAGATGAAGTCGGTAGGAGTGCCTCCATGAATAAAGTTCAAAAGAGAAGCAAACCCGAACAGGTCGAGGTGGTGATATATCCGCGCTATTTTCTATTGAAGTTTCAATTTTTATTTTTCAATTGTTTTTTACTAATTACCCAAAAAAAAAGGTCATTTACCCATTTTTCTCGCAATTGAGTTAACTCTAATTTGTGAAAACAAAAATTAGTTCAAGTCAATATTTGAGGGCTTCGATTTTCTCAAGTAAAGGTTTTGAGACAGTATCATGGTTCTTCAATTTGTGGATGGGTGATGCTTCTTAGAAAATTAAGCCTCCTCACAACCTTCATAGCTAACGTGAAATTATATCTTCAGAAGAAGAATCTGTAATTATATCTCAATTTAATTGGTTTGACTTTTGAGAGTTATAATACTACCTCCAATCCTAATTATAAGACAAAGTTGATTTTTTTTAGAGGGATTAAAAGGAAACTAAATAAGTTACTTAATTATTTCATATGTTATGTATTCTTATATTATATATTAGTTTATTAGTTAAACTAATTAGTTTGAAAAAAAAATAAAAATACTCTAAAATAATTTAATTAGTTTCTTTAGTCTCTCCAAAAAAGTCAACTATAGGTTATAATTAGAATCGGAGGAGGAGGGAGTAAGATAAAACAAATTAGCTCAGATAACAAGAGGCGATAGCATCCCATCCTTTTTGCATTCGATTTTGACAGTAGCAGATAAGTTAATTTTTTTTCTCATAATAAGTTGATTACATTTAACTACAACCATGACATTGCCCAAATTTCAAATTTTGGGCCCTGTGGGTAACATCTTGTGCAAATACATCATATTTAAGCCATTAGTTTTCTTGTGAGAAACCAAGTCAAGGCAAAATCTAGGGACTTAGTCTTGGCACAAAAAAAAAAAAAAGTCTGTAAATAATATGTTCATCACGCTTGTACCCACTGATTGTCAAAACCACAATTTTGAGAGATCAAGTTTGTGAATATCTTCTGTGCTATTGCTCTTATTCTATTCCAAATGTACTGTGACAAAAATATAAAGTTCTTTTGCTAATATAAGCGCGTCGGTTGGTGATAACACCAACATTTTCTCTGAACATGGGGCAGAAAGAAATTAAATATGATGTTTGGGGTTTCCTATTATCATCCCTTTGTCAGATCCCTCTCTTCAGTGGTTTTTAGCACATAACTGGGAAAAATCAAGAGCAAAAGGATCATTGCCACACCATCTATTCTTAAGGCCATAAATTGCAGCTTACAAAATACCACGGCAGAGGTAATTGGGGATAATAACGAGTTTCCGACCTTCAAGCCTTCATTCAAGCTTCAAGTACCCAAAAATCCTGTCATTGATGATATAGAAGATGACTTTACTCTCATCGTTGCTTCTTTTTCTTTCTCTTGCTTCCACTGCTGCCAGGATTTTTCATCCCATTCCCTGATTTAGACGGACTCTCAGCAGCAGGACTGCCACCAACATTGTCAAAGACGCCTGACTGTGCTGCATTCTGTAACCACTCAAAAAACTCCTCTTCTGTCATGGTTTCCTCCACATTCATAGTCGGCATCCGACCACCTCTTTGACCAGAATGTGATCCTTTACTTGAACCATGCTTTGATGTCAAACTAGTGTTTACGTGAAAACTCGGCTTATGAGTATTTGCCGGACATCTCATACCCTGCAGTAAATATGTTCAGCATTAGTGTCTTGTGAATCTTTAAATCTCATAGCTGCAGCCCAAGTATTCACTTTGCAATTCTAAATAAAATGCAGTCCTAATTCACACACCACAATGCCACATTGCAGAGTTGATGGGCTATTAAGCAAATACACTGAGCAAACTTACAGTCACAAATCTTCAAACGTACCAAAACAAATAAAAAACTTTAGCTGCTATATTCTCACATGATGAAAAAAGTCAGCTTTAAATAGACCCTACCAGTATCCTATGTGAAACTCTTCCAATTACTCAGAAAGCCTTGGGTAAATCAAACAAATATTTTGCAAACCCGTCAGCTCTGCAAAAGTGGTGCTATGATGGAATCTCATGTAGAGTAACCACAAGTAATTCTCGTACTTAAGATGCATGTTTTTTCTCCCCTTACAGCCCAGCGCTTATAACTGGTTTCCCATACTTGCATAGGTCTCCATCAATTGGTATCAGCTGGTCCAACCTCCACAGAAAATATTACACATGAAGGATGCAACCGCCAACCTGCGGCTGGACTTTGGAGTGAGCACTCTGTACTGCAATCAAGGATGCTACAAGGGAGCCCCACGTGGGAAGCCCACAAGTAATTCCTGCCGTGCTTAAGGGCATAGTTCTTTTTCATTACTAGACAGTTTGTTAGGGTCGATTCCTCATGCTTACTTAGGTAGTGTTTGGAAACATGCCAAAACCTAGATTTTGCATAAGTCGAAACAAAACTCTTCTCACATACTAATCTCGTAAATCCCAAAACCTAGGTTTTGAAAGGTTTCCAAACACTACCTTAAACAAAGACATACAACACATACACTTAACATGAGCTGAAGCAAATTAAGCTTTTGACAAGCATGTCAACACAATCACCTCACGCAGAAATGGATCAAATTAACACCACGTCTCTCAAATAATACGATAGAAACCTAGATTTCGTTTAGAATTTCAGGAGAAAACACGGCCACAACAGGGTAAAAATGTTTTAACTCTTCAAGAAGCTAGCCCTCTCCCAAGCTTCCCTAAAATTAGGTCTACTCTCAACTTTCCCTTAGCGCCCTCTTAATCACCTTCAGCCTAAATATCTACACAAACCCCTTAAAAGCCTCAACAAGTCCCACACACAGTTTGGGATTCTTCTTTAAGCCCCTAGAGCCAATTCATGCTGCCCCTGCTGGCAATTCTCAACAGCCAAATATTTCACTCTCTCACAGGCCCTCCTAATTGAGGATATATTATATCAATATAAGATAAAGAGAAATAAAATTTTGGGGGAAGAAAACCACTTCAGTACCTGACAGGTATACCATTCAGTGGCATCATATATCTGGTTATCAGCACATACATAAGAAGAAGGCAAATCCACCTGGAAAAAATAAGGCAAAAAAAATAGTAAGCATATCCTATTCTGATATCATAAGTATTAGTACACGCAATGATGCCTTTAATACTAGTTTTAAAAAAGGTTAAAGGCAGAAAGTAAGACAATAGGTTACAAAATGCTTCCCAATAACAAGACTTTCAATCCAACATGGTTACGTTGATCCTCACCTTCTGCAGCAATCCAAAAAGAAATGGCTGAGACAATTGTTCAACCCATCCATCACCGTCTTTGGCTTGATGAAAATCTTGGCAATCCTTCAAACAAAACAACATGGTGGAACATATCAGTGCTGTGCCAAGGAAAAGAAAAGCTTTCTTGACAAGGAAAACATGTGACAGTACAACGATAAATATTGTGGGAAAATGAGATATGCTTAAATAACAGTCATTCATAAGCTTCACAGAATCCATTAAGAGAAAGAGATGAAGGGAAACCTGGCACCATCTTGCTCGAGACTTTTGTTTTTTTGTGTGTATCCATATATGAAAGCCACCACATTTTTTGCATGATATTCGCCTTGAGTCACCAAAAAGGTCATCATCATCTGCATCTGATCGCTTAAATCCTGAAGGAAAGAATCCATGCCTACCATTCTAGCCAAAACGTCCCAAGTTAAAGTTAGATCAGATATTAGCACAAAAACTAGAGAGATGATTAAGCATTTTAAGTTGTCCGTCAAAGTTCAGGTAGCAAGTGAATGATTAACAAGAATAAAATCAGATGAACCTTCTTTTTTCTTTTTCTTTTTTTTTTTGGGGGGGGGGGGGGGGGGGGGGGGGCGGTGTTGGGTGGGACACAAATGCTTGAATACCCATCACATGTTTCATGCACTAATGTTACAATTCTGGTTCAGTGAACTTTGCACCAATATTGCTGTTAAGACATGATAGCAATTAATCGTGTCTGCTTTTCTCATTTAATCTATTATTACATATCATTTCTATTATGGTTTATAAAAAATGGTTATGAGTACTCCCCTCTAGGGTCTTCTACCATAGCTATTTCCATTGGCCATATTCAAAGACTTGAATGCTGATCACAATATTAAATGCAGACATCATACCTTATGAGATTGCGAAGCAGTCTGAAACCTGCGAAAGATACTAAGAAGCTCCTCCCTCCTCAATTCATCATCATATGCTTTTCGTTTCAAGGAATCCATAAGAACCTGGGCAATTGATTATGATTGCACAAAAGATTTAGGTGGAATAAGCTCTTTTGACTTTTTTCCCAGATAGACTGCTCTTTTGACTTTCTGAGTGAGCAAAAAACTTACCTCATAAGCATTTTGAAGTTTCTTAAAAGCTTCTGCTGCCCTTTCATCACCCATATTTTTATCAGGATGCACCAACATCGCCTAACATTCAATACAAAAATCTAATTCAGAATAAGAAATTATCAAGCAACAGCAGCAAGCTGCAAAATTTTGTAATAAATTTATAGAAGACAAACAATAAGAATAGATAACTGATCAAAGGATCACCAACAGCCATGTAATACCTAAGAGTCCAACATATTAGATAGATCCACTAAGAAAGAAGACATCGTTAAAGCAGTATTAGCATCAGAGAATAGCAATAACCTTCTTCCTATATTCCCGTTTCACTAGTGAGGCATCGATGTTCTGATAGCGGGTCAAGCCCAATACTGAGTAATGATCAGAGCAGTTCAACAGACGGACAACTTCATCCTCAGAAGGTAAATCAGAATCAGCCCCACTAGTTGAAGGTACTCCTGCACTTCGATACGTAGACGATCCCGGCCCATTTTCAGAGTAAGTATGCATTGGCTCATCACTAGAGAAATCTGGCTGACCTTGCATTCCAGCTCTGTATTCAGGAGAATCATTGGATTGACTTTGCTGATTTATCCTTTTCTTGAGAAAGTATATTAGCACATCGCTTGAAATAAATGACAGATTTAAAGCCAATAGCAAGCCAAGCCACCCAGCATACATCCAAGCACAATAGACAGAATATGCAGTGGTGATAAGTAGTGCAACACGTTCATGGCTCAATTTATACGCCAGTCCTGAATTTTAAATATCGATAAGCATTAACAAGTTTTCCAGGAAAATACATGATAACAGCATATATTAATGTGCTGTACAAGAACAAAAATATGTACAATGAAGGTGCAAATGTACTCAGAAAGGCTGAGAGCGACAGAGAAAATTATCCAAACAGAAAAGACCAAAAAATCACCTCCAAGGAAGATGACAGTTGCAGTTGCCCAGAAGCTGCCATAAATCCACAAGAAAACAATTCCAAGGATTGCAACTACCAAAATCGCAAGGGTAAGCCCAAGGAAGAATCCAATTAAGGCTGCCAGGCCCTGATCCATTATAAGAACCAGTCAGAGCATATAGGAAAACATCTATCTCAGCTACACGTGGCGCACAAAACCAATTTCAGAACAGCAAATGATAAGCACACTCAATCAAGAAAGTGGCCCCTTGATAAGCAAAACCAAATACCCAGAAAACCCCAGAAGGGCTGTTAAAATTTCCTATGTCAATAAACATCTCATACATACTTGAAGACAGAAGAGGTTGGAGCTCATGAAAATTTATTAGTTCTATTGTTCTTCACATTGAGCATAAAAGTAAACCATCATTGTTTAAATTACATACAAACTCATGAATAACTCATTCAAATGCGCGAAATTGAATTCTCAAAAGGTGTAATGATGCTTTTGGGATCTTCTAAAATTGAGTTTCATGATTCATAGTTTAAATATTCCAACTTCCAACCATGACAAGAGAATAGAGAATCAAAATAGCAAGATCGTTAACATAAAATAATCATTAGGGCGCCTAAAGAGATGAAGATATATAAATTTTATTAACACAAAGGTTACATATACAGAAGTGAGAAATATAAATGATGGTTAAAAAGATTAAACATAATATATCTGCTCAACAACAACACTCAAAACCTAACTTGAAGGTAACAACAATTATAGGTAGCACTTACCAGGATAACAATAAACTTGAACATCCCAATCATGCCAATCACCGAGAATATGCTACACCATATAACAGAGAAGAAGGATACAGTCCCCATTCGTACAAAGGAATCAATACCCCTAAGCGCACAGTCCAACCAAAACATTGATAAAAGAAGCACTATATTCCCAAATTGTAAAAGCCATTTCAGAACAACAGGATATGCCAGCTGAATTTTCATTTTAAGATGTTTACAAGCTTTAAAAATACCGGACATTAGAGATACAAACAATGGCTTCTGTCTGGTTACCCATGCTACAACTGCTGTGAAGATGGATGATAACCACAACCTTAATCTCCAAAAATATGAATTATTGGCACAATCTACATTTTCTACAACAGTTTGTGTGAGAAACCCATTCAGGAAATGGTTCAACCTACTTTTCATGTTTAGTTGACCTTGAATACTTCTAGGCAATGCCCCATTTTCCTCTTGTATTGGAATTTCCATATTCTGACTACCTTCTCCTGAATTACTACTGAAAGACAATCGTTCCCCCAGGTCATGCTTATTAACTGTTCCTTGCTTCTCTTTCCTTGAAAATTTCTCAGAATTTTGCACATTGTTATTAGCATCTCCAGCATTAGATTCTTTGGCATTCTGTGAAAGACTGCTACTCTGGTTTCTATTATGGAGCCCTTCCCCAGGAAAGGCCTTCACCTTGCCACCTTTGGCATGTCCTTTAACACCTGAAAGCACAGACCCAGAAACTGGTTTTTTGTGGTTCAAACCATGATGGTCTATTCCATTCTTCTGTTGATTACCCTTCCGAGCCATAAATCATCAATATATTGAGGAACAGTACAAAGGAGATCTCAAATTAAGCCATTTTTAACTCCAGAAGTAGCATGCCCCAACAGCTGTAGTAACACAGGTTTCTGGAGCTATAGAATAGAAAGTTTCAGTATGCAATTGCAGGTATCCCAACTCAACTCAAAAATTGCACTTATGAAGGACATGACAACAATTTTATGAGTCTAGTTTCTAATTGTAACAGATTATACAGGTATACAGTTAACCATTAATATATTGATGGAAAATTTCAACCCCAATGCCACCAAGCCTCTTCGCTGATTGCAGTTTACCTATAACAATATACTTGGGCATCAGAAAACTACTAAAAACAACTCGACTACTTGAGGTGCAGGTACGTAGCATAATACTTAATATGAAAGATACAGCAATGATGGCAATATAAAGTTACATATATGTGACTCGCCTTAAAACAGCTAAGAACAAGTCCTTCAATAGGCGAAGCAAACTATTTCATGCCAGTAATGCTCAATGTGAATGCATGTGTGCGGCTGCAAAATTATTCACAACAAGAATCTGACAAATATGAGGTCAATTGCAACTTTAATTATCTATTATGCTGGGTGCTATGCATGCCAATTGCAGGGATAGAAAGCAGGTGAACGCAAAGCTTGTGCTTAGGTATCATTATCAAAAAGAAATTCAAGTCATCCCGTGCTAAACGCTAGTGACGAACACGTTTCAACTCTCTTATTTAACTTGTAACCCCCATAGCTTGCGCACAAAGTATTCAGTATCATCGGTAAGAAAACTGATACTCAAGAACCCATTAGAGTCTTTAAAAAGAAAACCCCCAGAAACCTAGATGTTGCAAAACCCATTATCATTCATACAGCCCCCACATGAAATTCAACGAATATCTCAACAAAAATGTAAACAAAGACTGCGATAAAGAAGTTAAAGAACACTTAGATGATGAAAGATTACATGCAATAAGAGTGCACAACTGGAGATCATCATTAAGAACATACCTTAAGCTACCCCAGGATGATAAAGACAAGACGGCCCCAATGGAGAAAAAATGAAGAAAGAGGCAAATCCCTAACACCAGAGGTTTGTTAGGTACCAAAAACCCCAAAACATCATTGCGGTTTGGCGTATTATCATCTCGTGGGAATTGGATAGAGAAGGCATATAATAAAGCGAAAATGCCAAAACTACAAGGGAGCCACTCACGAAGCTGTAGAATGGACAAGCCTGATTGCTGACCCAGGACTTATTATATCCCTCTCTCTCTCTCTCTCGGGAGTAAATATGCTGCGGAATTTAAGGCTCTGTTTGGCACACTCATTATTCGTGTTCCAAACACGGAAGAGCGGGCCTGCCGATGTTCTTGGCCAAGGCTGAGTGGCTGACCTCATCAGTTTTTTCAATTTTATCACGTTCGTAAATTGAGAGGAAACCCCGAGAAATATTTAATTAATATTTTTATGTAGAGTGGTATTTCTTAGCCTTGTTAAACGTATAATTTTTTTTGGTAAAATTGTTAAATGTATATTTTTATTATGATTTTTTTTTATATTCAGCAATATTTAGATTAATTTTGGCATGAATTATTTTTATTATTCGGTCGAGCAATGAAATTTATTAATTCCAAAAATTTGATACAAATGACGATTGAATATTTAATAATAATGGCACAACAAACACCCTTGTTTGCAAATAAGAAAAATCATTCATCGTTTTTAGGTGTCGTTTGATATGAAGTTTTAAAAGGAGAATTTTTTTTTTTATCATACAAAAATCAAGATATGCATGAGAGCACTTAAGCTCCAAAGAAACCTCGAACTACTAGCTTGATGGAGAGGTTTTGTGAGTTTGATGTTCTATAAATATGGTGGATGTATAAATTGCTTCCATCGGTGAATAATGATAAGAAAAAATTAAGATATGCATAACATTATATATATTATATTCATATATTTCTTCTTATTATTTTAAGTATTTAGACAACACTCTTCATTTATAATCACGTTCAAATATAAGAGTCAAATACCTACTTTATATTTATTAAGAAGTTTATTATAAATAACTAAAATCAATAAATATGCAAGTTATCTATTTTTTTCTCAATATACCTTTATTTATCAGGGGAATAAGTAAGAGAAATCACAAATGGGGAAAATGAAGAAAGAGAATATAGGGGAGAAGAATGATGAGAGAGATTATGGCAAATATATATATATTAAATGCAAAGATAAAAGCAAAGTTGGTCTGATAAAAAATCACACACATTCACAAGTTTGACTTTTATATTCTGATTAAGAGGGAGTTTATTTTATACTCCATTTGGTAAGCAGGGCCGAAACTAGAGGCTAAGGATGGCCCCCTCAAATTCCATAATAGAACTCAGATGTTTAGAAAATTACATTTCAACCTCATAAAAATTTTAATATTTCTCTTTAATTCCCACTAAAAGTTTCATAGAGGGAACAAAATGAAATTTTGAAATTTTCACAGGGCTAAAATGTAGTGCATGTTTGGTATAGCTTATATCAAGCTTATTTATTATTTGAATCGGGCTTATGGACTTTTTTGTAAATTTTATGTTTGGTGGATAAAAAGTAGCAATCAAGCTTATGAACTTTTAACTCTAGCCATAAGTGCTTATTCAAAAGCTAGGATTTGTGGCTTAATTCGTCAGTTGCACTATGCACATATTTTGTAATATTTATTTGATCAAATTATGTATTTTAGTATTGCCAAATTTTGTAATTTAACATTTTTCATATTTTTGGTAATTTTTATTTTAAGTTTTCTCTTATAATTATCTCAAAAGTCACTTATCCATAAGTCATTCCAAATAAGTTTCACAATTTGACTTATACCCAAAAGTTACTTATGCAACTATCAATCCAAACATAAATCACTTTTCATAAGTTACTTATGCAACTATCAATCCAAACATAAATCACTTTTCATAATCTGACTTTTACCCAATCGGACTTTTCCATAAGTCATTTTGCCCACCGATATCCCAAACAAGCCTGTAATTTCATGAATGCCTACATTCCATTCTGTAATTTTCGCCCCCAAATTACAATTTCTGGCTCTACCTCTACTGGTAAGGTTGTCAAACTCATAATAGTGACATAAATTTGTATAGTAAACTCGAATCTTAAACTTATAAAAGTTTATTTTTATCATTTTATTGATATTAATAGTGTATAATTAAATAATTAAACTAAAAAAAATGGTAACAATTTGATTTAAATCATTTAAAATTTAAATAATTGATGTTAAATCTATTGACGTGCATAATCTATCATATTTTTTTAAAAAAAAATCTATAAAATTCATATATATAGCCATTGAATATTACCAAATCAAAAAAGTTAACACGAATTTAAGAATGAATTAACACGGTTTTTGTAGCAAGCGTAAAAAGGCAAAATAGGTGTGTTAACTTGTGAGTTTAACCAAAGTTTAGTTAGCACAAGTTTACTAACGACTCGACTTGATTTAATAAGGTAGAAACGTAAAAATCATAAACTCATAAGTTTGACAATAATATCATTCGGCACTTAATATAACATACATTTATCTAATTCAATTAGATTAAATAAATTAGTTAAGTTAATTAATATGACATGTATTTTTTAAAACATCATAATCATCTTCCTTAATTTTCCCCTCCTCCTTGATTGTTGTTGAGAAAACATCAATAGAGGTAAATTAAAAAAATATTAGTAAATATAAAAAATAGGTCTCAGGTCTTATATTTATGATTAAAATCAACTCCCTAAATTGGTCATATATCATGGACTAAAAGGAGTACTATTTTTCATTTAAGTATAACATGTGTCTAAAATAAAATCCCTCGTTTAAGCCTTGTACTTATTACGATATTTGCACACGTTTCAGCTTTTAATTCTTAGAAATAGCTGAAATGTTACAACATGCATGACCGCCGGGGGGGTTGACTGAAAATGTTATAAAGGTAAGAGAAAAACAATAAGGTTCAAGTTTATATTGGTCATTTGGATTAGTGATGGCAGAAGTGTTTTTTTTTTTTCAATATGACTTTTACAAATTTGAGATGAGATAAAAATCTTATTGTAATTGTGATTTATGTTTTGATTGGTAGTAGTAAAAGTGATTTTTTTTTTTAAATTGAAAGTTATTTGGATGATAATTTGAAAAGTAAGTTTAGATGGAAAATGACATGAATCTTAGTAAATAATGTAAATATATCATAGGAAAAAATTGTGGCAAATATAAAATAAAACTAGTAAATTAATTATTGAAAATATAAAATGCTTAATTAATATATAAAATATTATCAAATCATTTTTACCAATCAAATTTTTAATATGAGATATTTCCTCAATTTTGTTATTTAATTTTTCCCCTTTTAAATACATTTATAAATATCAAATTATTGGGTGTAATACCCTAAAAAAAATTCTACTTAGGATAAGTATCATAATTTAGTAAATAATATCTATTGAAAATAGGTGAATATGAGATCTCAAACACCTTGTATTAAATTTACCTTATTATTAGGACAATTTATCCTAAGATTAAGCAATGTGCGAAAATGGCCCTAAAACATTAGATAATTTACAAATAGGTCCCTGAAATATTTGTGGGTCATAAAATACCCTGATAAAATTATGATAAAATCCTAAGAGGCAACTAAATATTTATTAAAAATTAGAAAGTATGTTGTCTCTAATTTAGGTAATTTATGAGATTATTTTCCTTGGGAAATAATGAGACAAAATTAAATATTATTTTGGGGAACATAAATTACCCCATGGTTTTTAATATTTTGCATAATGCATAAATTATCAATTTCAATAAAATAGTTGTGAGAAAATAATTAATCCTAATTAAGAAAATTGTCAATAATTAGTAGGTGATTAAATAAGTAATTAATTGTTGATTGTTTAAACATGAATAGAAGGGGATATCCAAAGTTAATTATATGAAACTCCTAATTTGATATTAATGACCAATGAAAGGTCAAGGTTGGTATAAAAAGTGTTGCTAATTAATTTAGCATAATTAAGAGGTATATTAAGTGAATTACAATTATCCTTAACAAAATAAGCTTATACTAATTGAGATTAGTTGCATAATTCTTCAAGATGATTAGAGACAAATTAAAAGAGGACTAATTATATTTAAAACTAATTAAGCCAAAGAGAATGAAATAATATCTCAAGAAATTAAGTCTAAATCTTCATATAATTGAGTTAGCTAATGACAAAATATAATTAAAGAGCATGTAAACACTTGATTAACGTGATAATTAAGAATTGCTAATTAGTGTTGAAAAGTCAACAATGACACCTAAGCCTTGATTATGTCATCAAGATGACATCACAAGAGCACATGTGTATGTTGTGAGTGTGTGTGCACCTAAGTGTTGTGCATGTGTGTGTGTGTGTAGTGGAGGAAAGAGAAAAGATGAATCTAGAAAAGGGGGAGGTGGCATTTTTTGTAGGAGGTGTAAGGGCTAGATTTAAACTTCCTAGTTAAGTTTAATCTAAGGGTTAAAATAGAATGAAAGTTGCTAGGAAGTTAACCAAGGATTGCCTATAAATAGAGAGCTCTCCTCTCTTCATTCTTCACACCAAACTCATACCAAAGATTGGAGAGTTTAAGAGGAGAGTGAAACAAAAAGGAGGAAGGAGTTCAAGAGTCTTCAAGAGGTAAGTTCTAACATTTAAATTTATAGTCTTTAGTTTTTATAAGTTTTTAGTATAAATGTTAGTTTAATCTAGAAAATTAGAGAATGAATTCCTATACTTGTTTTTAGGCCTCATTGCATTGAAAAATACCTAAAGAGGTAAAAACATGATAAGAAATAATGTTTGGGAGTCCTTAGATTAAATTCGTAAGAGTTGCAGAATTTTCGGTTCTTAAGTCCTTATCAGGCAGCGAAAAAGATGCTATGATTTTATGAAGCAAATGAAGTTATAAAATCATGAAATTTTCCAGAAATAAAGTAGACATGTAGGGCTTTCCAAATATATAAAATATGTAACATTTTGATCTCTGGTCAAGGAGATATGAATTTTTGAAGTTAAGCCATTTTTGCTGGGATAAAATCTAAGCAACGTTGAGAAAATTTAAAATTGGGAATGATTCATGATGTTCTAGGTTCTGGGAATATTTTTCCTTGAAAATAGACATGCCAAGGGTCATGAGGAATTTTACAGCACCTCAAAATGATTTTTCTAGAATTAGTTATGATTTTTCAAAGTTACCAAAAAATCTGCCCAGAAAATACTGCACTGCGTTTTTGAATAAATGTAAGGGCAGAATTGTAAATAATAAATCCACCAGGGGTAAAATGGTCTTATATAGCCAAAATATCTCTTAAAATAATATTTTTGAATTAATAGAGATGATATTACCCTTATAGGATATCTGTGATCGCTTTCTGTCGAAACGTACCGAAAGTCATCAACGAAGGTACGTTCGCGTACTGTAATACTAACTTTGATGTTTATGTAATGCATATATGTGATATGTGTGTTGTATGTATAGAGTATTTATACTGTGAAATGTATATAAAGGTTAGAGTGTATCTATAATGCTGGGGGCGATATGTCCATATGCTGGGAGCGATATGTCTGAATGCTGGGAGCGATATGTCTATATGCTGGGAGCGATATGGTTGCATGCTGGGAGCGATACATATGCATTGATTGTGATGGATTGTTTGAATATGTTGTTGATGTTGTGAATGTAAGCATGAGGTTAATCGTTACCTGAGGTCCGTATGCATGGGACCTCAGCTCTTAACATAGCATCAGGGTCAGAAGAACCAAGGACGGAGGAGAGGGGAAAGCAGCACGCTTAGAGACCCGGCTAAAGATTTCATTTTGACGTTCCGGTGGGAGCCTTCCTTTTGTTATTTACTTCACTTTTGAGCCACGTGGTTACTATACCGCTATTGTATCCAGACAGACTTATGACATTTTGAAATATAAGTATCAGTTACTCTTCCGCTCAAATGCTCTACTGTGATGATTTGAAATGATTTTAAATGATGAAAAATTTATTCCGCTTTTGGAAATTGGGATGTTACATTGGGCTCATTTGAACAATTTATATTTTCTTATTCAAGGTTATTGATTTTTTAAAATAATATTATCTTTTTTCTATTAAATGGAGATGAGACCCACAATATTGTATAAAATTATCTTATTTTACCATCTTCCGAGGCATCACTTTCCTCGCTCCCCTCTCCTGTTACATTTTCTTTTTCCACGTTGCAAGATACAAAAACTATAAATTCCAGCTTTTCCTCCATCTTAGCTTTTCAACTATAAGCATATCAGACCAATCACCAATCCAAACAGTAGTATGTTGGAGCCTCAATGTGACTTTTTACTGTTCAACTTGGCTTTTTGGCTCCTCACCACTTTCTCAAATAGGTAATTAGCAAGAATATTTAAGGCCAAGAGCCAGTTGTCCCTTCAATTTAAATTTGCATAGAATACGACTTAAATTCAGGGTTTTGAAACTTGGTTTGGACCATCTGATTTAAGCCCAGAAATTGGCAAACTAGTTGATAATCTGGAAACATTCACCCAGTTCGTTATTTTTTTTTTAAAAAAAAAAAAAATTTATCTTCAAAATTCCATATTAATAACCTGAAATCTTTAATTTCTCACACCACTAACCTTTCACCCAACACCCCTGGTATATGAGAGAGGATAATCTCATAATTTCTTTTTTCATAATCCAATCTGGACCATTGATTAGAAAGAGAAGAAGAAAAATCTATGGAGTATAACTTGATAGTGTGACCTTTCAAATTGATTGGATGGATATGATTTAAAGATTATGAGAAATAATAAAAAAATGAATAATGAGAGAAACCTAACCCCGGTCTGTTTAATGACCGGTCTAAATCTAAGAACCTGCTTAAATTAGAGTCACTTTTATGAGATCACCAATTTTTTATTTTTATAAAGTTATAAAACAGATTTAAATTTATTAAAAGCAGTAAAATAGAAAATAAAGTATAAAGAAAAAAATTTTGGAAAAAAACACTAAAATCAGGAAACTATGAACAATAAACTTGATTGTAACTTTGGGAAATATTCCCAACCACGTATTTTATTTTATACTTACCATAATCTCTTAGAATACGACTTAAGCTCTTGTAAACTTTCTTATTAATCATATTAGAAAAAATATATATAATAGTAACATTTTTATTGGTTGGGAATTACTCTGTTGGTCAACCAATCATATTAAAATTTTCAAAACTTGGTGCGTATTGAGAAAAATTGCATTGAGTTGGTCAAAAGGTCCGAATCCGGATAATGAGAAGATTAGGTGGCTTACCAATTACCACCTTTGAAAGGGATCCTCATATCTCTCAACAAATCACAAGGAGTATAACCGAAATAAAGCCTTCAATTTTTTTCCTTCTAAGCGATGATATGCTAAAACCTACCTTAGATTAAAAAAAAAAAAAAGGTTAGGCTTGAGGGCCGAAAATACTTAGGAAGATCCACACCACATCATTTGTTAATAACCACGCGACAAACAGTACTCAGTATAGAGTTACACACAGATGAATCATGCATCAACTTTTAGCTTTGAGACAACAGAATCACATATTGAAACAAAAAACAGGCAATAAAAGGCTGTGATCACTCATTACATACCAGACACTGAATATATCATGAACAAGGATAAAGAAAGATCCTTCACATGTATAATAATCAGTGACTCCTACATATATTGATTTCATTCATGTCAAAAACATTTAAAAAAAGAAAAGAAAAGAAAAGAAAGATCCCGTTTGAAAAGAAAAATACAAACCCATTCAAGCTTCCAACCACAGAAGGAAGGGAAGATTATCTCATGGATAATTCATGTAGAAGATCCATTAAGTGTAATTAATGAGCTCAAGGATTGGATTGAGCTAATTAGACAGAATACATGATTAACCATATTTTTAGTTAACAGGTCATATAGTTATTGTTGGACTCTTGGTGCAGATAAAAATAAGGGGAAGAAATGAGAGGAGTCCAATCCTGTTTCTGTGTTGATGTCCATGCTTCTTAGACTACAAATAAACCCCTAAGAGCATTTAACAAGAACTTCTAAGAATGAGATAATCATTCAGAAACTAGCTAGTCTGAACGATAACGTCCTGGTGAACTACTGCCCAGGGTTGAGTCAAATATTTACTAAGGATTCGTGCGAAAATCAGAAATAGGTGTGGGCACCCTGAAACAAAATGTCCTCTAAAGAAGCTTGACAAGACGGGTGTTATGATTTTTCATGCAAAAAGCTGTTCAATCTGAATTACTAAAATATAGCTACAACATAGTTATGAATAATCACAATAACAAGAAGCCTTATCCCATTTGGCGGACAGCAATGATTCAATTATTCTACTAATAATCTATTGAGAGAGTGGCAGTATCCATATAGCAGCCAAAGGATAAAACCAGAAAAGTGACAGATGGGTGATTGGAAAAACGTAAATCAGGATAAGATATAGCCCAATGAAGATTGCTTTTTTAGACTGCAATTGTCTCAACTTGGGAAGATCATCAGTAGATAGAAGAAAACTACAACTCATTAACACCATGGACATGGCACAAAATAAAAGCTTCCAATATCAAACCAGGAATAAATTATAACAACAACCAGCCTTGCAATATTTATATGATTGAGGATTTTTCATCTCGTCTTCTTTATATTACATGGGAGAAGAAATATCGAAGTTCAATTAGCTGGTGTTCAGATATTAATGTAGCTACTATTGAATGGCTTATCCGAGGCAAAGCAGATATAATAAATCTACAATTGATATAATGTACTGAAACATACAAGATCATTAACATGTGACAAATAACAATCGTCTAATGATTACAATATACTGCAACTAGAAATATGTACAGAAGTTACCAAATTCAAGCACAGCTCAGTTGCATGGGAGCAATGCACTGCGATAGGCATGTGCAGAGAACCATAATGGAAGTGCTGAGCTATGCTTCACAGAGTACATCTCTTTCCAAATTCGGGTCTTGTGATGATAAACCAAAACCTGCTTATGAGTTGCCAGGAGAATATATTCGTTTGTCTGGCTTATCGGAAAGATTCCTGGCACCATCCCTCTGATACACCTCAGACTCACCTTATCCACCGTAGACCACTCTTCTTTCCAGTAATCATTTAGTACCCATATGTTCATCCAAGCTTCTGAAATCTGAATAATGGACAGACAACCATTGAACTCTAGGAGATATATTCTGTGTCCCATTCCATAAATCACATCATATGGCAATTGCATCTTCCTCCAAATGTCACAACTTAGGTCAAGCACGAGTATGTAAGCTGAATTAACAGTCAGCCAATGCAAGGCATTATTGACAAAAACAACTTGGTTCTTATTCATATGAGAGAAATGATCATCTTGGTATGAAATGAACTTTCTCCACTTGTTCAACTCTGAATCAAACAATAAACATATGAAACTTCCATCCGATCGATGACCAAAGGTGCGATGGTAACCTGCTAGGACAACTTTAAACTTCTGACACGTCAAATCACAGGCCAAACCAACCAGTGTTGCTTCACCATCTGGATAAAACCGAGTCACAGGTCTTTCCCTGCTCTTGGGAAGCAACTTAAACTCACGAGTCATTGGATTACAAACATAGTAGACACCTTTATCAGGAATACTGGAGCAACATAATAAGCCACAACAAGACGCCCTAACCTTAACTCTATCATTTAGAAAAGAAAGCGAAAGTTCAGAGCCGCCCCTTAATTTATCAACACAGATCAAACTAGATTTTGACTCTGACGCGTCTGAAATGTCCAAAAGGATCATGGGGTTCTTACTAGATATTTCATTATAGAGTTGAATGAAATACTTGTCCGAGGCCAATCTATTCCAGAGTTTACAGACAGTTTTACTCCTAAAAAGGGACTTGATGGGCAACCTCGCAAGAATCTGGATAACAACATCCTCTGGGAAGACCCCATCCCTTCGCATACTCATGATTGAGACCACAAATGCGCAAACAAATCTGGAATTCCGAAACACAAATTGAAAACGTGTAACTTGACGAGCTTTTCTTACCGTGGCAAAATTCGGGATGGTAGCTGGATGAAACCCCACCTGAAGAAATGGAGACGGAAACAACTTATCTTGAGAATCGTACGGTTCTTAGGCACGAAAGGACAGAATGGGCTTTCATTTTCCCTTCACTTCCAACAATTTAAAAGGAGATAATCGAATCCATTCATCAATTTCACAATATATCGAAACGATTGCATTTAGCTTGGAGCGAAAATACCCCAAGGAAATAAAAAGAAATGCGAATGAGTGTGGATCAAACTTATGAAAGATTACAGAAGCGGAAATATGAACAGTATAACTGAAGAAAAAGAGGGTAACAAAAGCGAGACAGAAGGGGATCGAAGGATCACCGGAGACACGTAGACCGGAGACAACAAATAAGCAAACTGATGATGATCTGACGAGACGACCGAGTGAACATTGGACCAGTTCGTCGCTATTCTAAGTTTCTTGGGCTCAGGGAAAGTATAAACCTTTTGACACAGACCAACAAGCAAAGCAAGGTAAAATGGATTGGGCTGAAACGTAGCTTTTCTGAGTTGCTTTTCTGATACAGCAAGTTAACGGATCAGTTTTTCATCATTTTTGAAATGTGTTCAATCCATTTGGAAGATTATAATTAATTTAATAAGTTTGATTTTGGGATGCAATCATGCATTGACCAAACAATATGAATGCATTTCTAGAAAGAGGTTTACAAACTACCAATACAAAATAAATATGATGTGACTCTTAACAGATAAGCTTGATGGAGGAAATTAGGCAATTTTTTAAATTGTATTAAAACTGAAAAAAAAAATACTCTCACAACAATAGTTGACTTTTTAAAAAATTAAGAAAACTAAATAAATTAGTTAATCATATAAGATAGGAGTACTGTATATCATTTAATTATATATCAGTTTATAAGTAAAAAAAATAGTTTAATATAAAAATAAATAAATATAAATATTTTAAAATAATGTTAGCTTTCTTAATTTTTCCAACAAAGTCAACTAAGTCATATATATATATATCATAGTATTAATATGGTTGAATTATACAAATTTTCCATTAAAATATAAAATAATTTAAATAAACTATATTTAGAGTTTGTTTGGATCCTCTCTTTTTTAAGCTAAAGCTATAAAAAATTAAATAAATAAAATAAAATTTGTTCAATGATTATATAAAATTTTTAGTTTAAAAGTTATTTAAAAGCTCAAATTAAAAATAAGTTGTTTGGCAAGATTTTTGTCATAGGCACTTTTTCTAATAAAAATTATTATAAAAGGTATATTATAAAATAACCTTTAAACCAAAAATATATTCACAAAATAAATATACTATGTGAATAGATTTACCAATTGTAGAGTATAATTAAGAAATCATCAGTAGTCTTATAAATTGTCAACCAGTATTTTATTCACATGAAATTAACTATTTCTATTTTCTATTAACGTTGATGCTATTTGATTTGAAACTCTATCCATATAATCATTATATGCTATTATTCTATGACTATCATAACAAAATGTCATTAAAACTGATTTGGAAAAAAGAAAATCAACATTAAAGAAAATAAAAACCCAAAAAAATTACAAGTTGGTAGAGCTATACTTCACGCATAAAAACCAAAAACCAAAGTGAAGGCAATAAGAGGAATTATATATGAAAAATTGATTACCATGAGTTAAAATCCTAACTAAAAGTGAAGGTTGGAAAACTTCCAAACAACAATGTTTGGAAGGACTGTGAGGAAGGCAAGCAGTAGGAATGAGAACTGAGGGAAAAGAGGCAAAACAATCGACTGAGGGAGAGGGACTAGGCAGCAACAATGATCTTCTTAAATCTTAGATAGCCACAAAAACGACAAGGACAAACAACCATAGTAAAGAGCATGATGATTGACGATAGCAGACAAAGAAGAAGACGACGAACATGGTGAGACAGATCAGTGGGTGGGTTCGAGAGAAATTGATGTAGATGCGAAAGATTACCTCAAAGTTTCATTACAACAAAAGTTAAGAGGAGTTTTTTTTTTTCTAAACCTCTTTTAAGCTTTTGCCTTTTGTCTTTGTTCTTTATTGTTAAAAAAAAAAAAATCTTATTATAATAGCTTCTATAAAAATATGTTTGACCTAACTTCTGCTTATGAGGAGAAGAGAAGCTAAACAACATATCCAAACATATAGTTAAAGTTTGGTACAATTTCATAGATCTTGCATTTTTTTCAGAAAATAATTTTGTATATTTTAAAGATAAAATTAATGATCTATGTGATTTAGCAAATCTTAAAATGTATGTGCAATATTAAATGGGCCCCAATGGCGGATCCACTCTCTGGCCAGCTGGGTGGCCCCAGCTAGCTCGAACTGACCTTCTAAAATTTGTTAGTAGATATATGTATTTCTTATATGATATTTTATTTGGCCCATAATTTAGCCCCAGCTAATTTTTTATCTTCTCTATAAAGATAATGTTTGGTTCATTACTCATTGGGCTGTGAGAGGAAAGTAAAATTCTTGTTTGAGATATTTACCAAAATATTAATATCATCTTATATCTTGTTTTGATTTATAATTGTTGGTTATTATTTATTTTATTTTTAATGTCATGCGATACTATTTAGTAAATGCTCTCTTGGTCCTTATTATAAGGCACCAACTAATAATTCTCACAAGTCAATAAACACAGTTAAAGTCATTAAATATGTCCTAAACTTTAAATAATTTTCAATATTATCTATATTAATTAGATTAATTCTAAGCAAAAAAAATACTAATTAGATTAAACTCTAATATCATATTAATTATTATTCTCACTCACTACCCTTTTTAATCATGGGTATACATAAAAAAAATATTTAATATTTTTTGGAAACAAACAAATACCTTATAAAAAAAACCAAATACACTTATTAATTACAGTCTTATAATAAGAACAAAAAGGGTAGTTTAATATGTTTATCTTTTGGATCGGGCTAAAAAAAATTTCTGGTCCACCACTAATGTGCCCGTTTGTAAATGAGCTTGAATAGAGGTAATGACGTTGTCCTTTTTTGTCCTTTTTAGTTTAAAAAATAAATTTAAATTTGTAAAATAAGGGAATATTCTCAAATTTCTTCCTTTCAATATCTGTCATGGATTTTTTTTTTTTTAAAATAACTTATTTGAACTCCAAAAAAAATCACTTACTTATATCAGCTGTCTAGGTAGCCAAGTTTAACCGTTTGTCCGATCTAATTTGATGACTTTCCTAACTAGAACTTCAAGACCTCATATTCATCAACTGCCTAATTAAAGTCCTTCCCGTTAAGCAACCTCTGTATTTAGTAAAAAAATCGTCATAGCCAAAATAGAATTTTTGTTTTAATCTAAAAAATGAATTATGAATTCAGCCCATATGTAAGCTTAGCTTAATTAAGACCCCACCACGATATATGGGACAAATGCCAAAACATTTTATAAAACCCTCACCATAATTAAGTATCATTACCCACCACAGGATTGGTTCAAAGCTTCAATCTTTTCTTTGCATTATCAGTTTATTATCACCATTCACCACAACCCAGAAACTCTCAAGGCCCCAAAAAGCTATAACCACACCACCATGTCTCTGGTGACGAAGGAGCTGAAGGCCAAAGCTGAGGTGTACTATGGAGGCCAAGTTTGCATAGAGAGATTCTCATTGCTGCTGGCTGAGATGGGCCTACCAGACGGGCTCTTGACGACGACGTTTGAGCAGGAAAAGGAGAACAACATCATTGAAGAATGTGGGTTCGTGAAGGAGATAGGGTTTGTTTGGCTGAAGCTTAAAGAGAAGAAAGCGCACAGGTTCGACAACATCCTCGTATGCTTCGACACCGAGGTTACCGCATTCTTGGAGCCAAACAAGATCAAGAATCTAAGAGGGGTCAAAGCTAGGGACTTTTTCGTTTGGTTCACCTTGATTGAGATCTATGTTAGAGACCCTCCTCATCCTCCAGAAGGTTCTGTTATCACGTTCAAGTCTCTGGTTGGCTTGTCCATGTCTCTCCCTGTTTCTCTCTTCAAATCAGACAATAAGGAAGACGAAGAATTGATCGAAGAAGCATCTCAGACAAGGATGGTGCAGAAGTGGCGGGAGACGACGATCAAACTGTAACAGATCGATTAGGTAATTAAAAAAGAAGGGAAGAAATTAAACTAATAAATGATTATTATTGTTGTTGGATATACAATTGTATTATTGTTTAAGTACGCTCGTTATCTTATAATTAGAATAACATAATTAAGATGATGGGTATCCAGAAAAGAATATGCTTTCTGGGGATTATGATTCGTTTAGGTGATTCAGAATATGCTTTGAAGTTCAAGTGCTTTATTCTCTCTCTCGATCTCTTTCCAAACCCGTCACGTAATATTAGAAATGTGTGCGTGTGTTGTTTTGTTTTATGCATATGCATGGCATCAGAAGGAATATAAAATGGTCATTCTCATCAGGACTGGAGAGAGAGAGTGTGTGTCTCTCATCGCTGTATTGGAAAGCTATGTTTACGATGAATTATACATATTGACGTGCAAGGCTGATTCATGTGGTCCGAATTCAATCAGCTATCGCTTTAAATAATGATAGTGGATTATGAGCATTTGGGTGTTTTTTTTTTTAAGGCGAGGGAGATCAAAAAGGGTCTCCTAAATGGTTTTGCGGATGATGCTTGTTATACTCCTAGTTATCGGTTTTTATTTTATTTTTTGGGTTCAATAATAATGATGGATGCTTTTAATGTTAGGAAAAAATTAGTAAAATTATATTTGGGAATTGTTTATGAAAGACATTCTATGTATATATATGATGATTTGTTTCACTTTGTATATATATTGATTATGGGATTAATATTTCTTAGGAAAAAAATTATCTCATGTTTCACACACATAAAATGGTGAGACCCACATATACATATATTAATTAATATATGTATATATGAGTCTCACCATTTCATGTGTGTGTAAGAAGTTTAGTTTTTTCATGCAACATAAGAAAACTAAAACCCATTGATTATACATATAAATATAGTTGGCAAAAAGATTATACATTTAAATAATTTTATACATACATACATATCCTTATAAGCTTTTTTTTTTTTTTTTGTGTAGACAATCATATTATATACTACTTTTGGTCTTAAATATAATATTTATATGAATTATATTTTTTAGAGATCTTATGAAAGGTGATTAAATTACCTTAAAGTATTTACATTTATAAATTAGTATATAATTTAATAATACACAATATATGGTATAATTAAATAATTTATATAACTTTATTAACTATATTTAGGACCGGAAGAAGTATAATAATATATTAAATACATTTGTCTGTGTATTAATTGGATGACATTTTTACATCATACTCTAAGAGACTAACAGCCTTATCATTTGGTAACATTCTTAATTTATAAAGTCACTTAAAATAATTAATCAGAACAAAAAAAATGATAGTTCACTAATTAAATTTGTCATAAATTGAAAGAAATTTCCAACTTTACCTATATTAGATGGGGTATTAAAGAGGCTAGGAAAGAAAAATACAAGGAGTCATAGCTAAACATTAATTATGGGGGAAATTTGACAAATAAATACTAGTATTAATTATTTTCAAATGACTTATATTGTAAATCAAACAATTTTTTTAGAAGAAACTTATGTAGTGGATGAGAGGGAGTTCATATGTTTGTTTTAGTTTTTTAGAAGTACTTTTGCTACTTTTAATATACCACTCTAATTATATTTATAATCCTCTTTTAACTAAATTACACATGTCAAAGTGAGGTAATTAGTTCGATGATTATGAAGTAAATTTTTAATTTTGTCATCATTTATAAATATTTATCTTTCAACTCTTTTTTCTCTCTTTATTTCTATTTGTATAATTAATATGGACAAAATTATTATAATCTTATTTATTGTCTAAAAGAGAACATATAAATAGGATTAATTTTTTTGCTCAAGAGAAATTTATAAATAGGACTAAAATGATAAGTACTAATGTGAATGTGAGCAAATAAAAGCTATGTGTATGATTCTACTAGCCATTTTAAACATTTAACTTGCTCTTATATTCTATAGAAATAAACCTAAAAGTACCCATGTAACTTTTTGAGAAAATGACGAAAAAACATTATTTAAAATTTAAAAAAATCTTAAAATGTCATGTTGTCATGTATATTAGCAAAATGATAAATATATAGTCAAGTAAGAGTAGACTATAAAATTTTGAAGTTTTGGTATTTTTTAACAAAATGCCCTTCACATTTTTTTTAGAGAAAGGACAAGAACCCTCACTAGTTGGAGTTCCATTGGCTCGCAACACCACACCGACTCTCCCATGCTTTAATGAGATATTTTTTAGAGCTTAAATTGTCAATATGAATACTTAAATCGTTAATATTCTTAAGTAGTTGTCATTCTCTATGTCAAAATATTCAATATTACCTAACATGTGTGGCTTCAAAATATTCCATCGGAGCTCGAGCTTGAGCCAACGGAGGTTCTTTTGTCCCTTTTTTCATTTTGATAAAAACATTAAAACTTTAAAATTTCAAATTCCTACTTGATTATCTATTCATTCTTTTACTAATTTACATGATATTTTGAGATTCTTATAATACAAATAGTACTTTTCCCCAATTTTCCATAACTATTTTTTCACCCACATTTATAATACTATCAAATATGGTTTAATTTTGGGAAAATGATAAAAAAAAATATTACTTAAACTTCAAAATCTTTAATTAATGATTTTATAGTAAAATGAGTTGTTAATTGTTATACTTCTGTAGTAACAAGAGGATTTAAAATTTTAAAGTTCAAGGGCTATTTTTTGTTATTCTCCTTATAATTTAACTATTTTTTTAAAAGGTTTAAAAAACTTCATAAAAATACAACAATTGTTATGAATATACTGATTATGTGGATGTCCATTGACTCCCGGGCTCCAAATATTATAAGATGACATGGGACCCACGCATAGTACCATTGCATAGTAGTTTACTATTTGGTGGGACCCACGCACAAAATTATACAACTCACGGGAATGCATTCCCGTGAGTATACAGTTATGTAATTATGGGAATATTGCATCAAATGACCCAAAGTGGAAATTACACTAAAGACCCATTTTCCTTCTATAAATAGAGGCCTTCTGTAAACATTCTGATTACACTGAAATAGAATCTCTCCTTACTCTCTCTCTCTCTATTTCTATATTCTCTTGTTATTGTTCTCAATTTTCATAAGTTTTATATTAACAATGATATTCGCATTCCTATTATTTACATTTATGACACTCTCCCGCCAAATTGTTGAATTCTCGCGGGCGAAGCAGAACCCAAACTTCCGTCTCAGCGAGTTCCCCGGCCACGACAAGACGTTTGGTAGTACGAAGCATGAAGATTTCCCTGGGAATGCTATTTTCTGGGGGATGGGTTTGCCCCTCTTTCGATTTGCCCTACGTCAATATATACCAAAACGACCTAGACCCTTCCACACACGCCACCGCTCTCGACCATAGCCGGTGCCGGAAGAAGAGATCGTCGACTTAATAGCCAGTGAGTAACCTTGTTCGAGCTTTGACTTGATTTTGTTCTTCTACAGTCTTGTTCTTCGATTAGGTTTTGCTCTTCTTTGTTACATTTGGGTTTTCTGCTTTCTTCTTTTTTATAGGTTAGGTTTCTACTGGTAGTAACATGTGGAACACGTCGGAAAATGAAAGGCTAATATATATGGTTACCACCACACCTTCTTACTTTTCCCTTTATCCTTCTAAATTATTAAGTAACAGAGTAGGTTCTGCGAAGTTTAAACATGTACACACCAGGTAGATGATCCGTTAGTAGGTATGAATACACTGTATATAATATTTGTTGGTAGAAACTAGATAGAAGTGCAGCGGTCAAAGATTTACCATAGATTCTGTTCATCTTTATCAAAGATTTGCTGACATTTAATTTGTTTAATTCTTATTACACAGAGATGGACCCCGTAAGGAGAGAATTGTTTCTTCGCCTGTTGATTTGTTGGCTGGGGACAGTTCATGCTAAGCATGGATGGTTTTTCTCTGTTTTTGTTGCTGCTGCTCTGCGGTTGCGGAGAGATCGTTTAAGTGATGTCTCATTTTCCACCAACTGTCGTTTAAGCTATGTGTTGCCTTCCCTGAGCCGTCGTCGTTTAAGCTCATCAACTTCCATGAACATCTATGTTAGGAGCGCTCGCCTGAAGAAGATGGTTTCTAATAGTGATGTCGCTTGCTGTAAGCTACTTAGAATGCACAGGAGAACATTTGATCGGCTGTGTCAAATGCTTGATAGTATAGGGGGACTAAAGCCTATGGATAATTTGTCTGTTGCTGAACAAGTAGCTATTTGTTTGCATATACTTGCTCATCCTGTGAAGGATAGGGTCATAGCGTTCAATATTGAGAGACCTGGATGTAAGTATTTTAATTTGGTGGTCAAAGCTACAGCAAAACTTTATAGAGAGTTAATAAAGAATCCTGAGGCTATGCCAGAGGATTCAACGGACGAGAAATGGAAGTGGTTCAAGGTAATGTGACACATGGTTATATTTTCATGAATTGCTGCACTATACTATAAGTACTAACTCTTAGTGTTTTTTCCAGAATTGTCTCGGTGCTGTGGATTGTGCTCATATCAAGGTGAAGGTACCTTTGGCTGCCCAAGTCAGGTATCGTAACAGGAAAGGAGAGCTCACTACTAATGTATTGTGGGCTTGCTCTCAAGATGGACAATTTACCTATCTCTTGCCTGGGTGGGAAGGCTCAGCAAGTAATTGGAGGGTGCTGGGTAGCGCTATTTCTAGTGAGCATGGATTGAAAGTTCCTCAAGGTGAGTGTTTCAAACATGGTTTGTGTATCAATCTGTTTGTGACCTTGTTCTTTTAAGTGCACCCATATTCTTGGTTTCATGAAACAGGTCAATATTATTTGGTTGATAGTTGGTTTTGGTCCACAAGTGTTGAAGGTTTCCTTGCACCATATAGAGGCAAAAGATACCGCAAAAACCAAATGAGAGAAGAGCATTACCCTGGAATATTACATGAGTGCTTCAATACCCGACATTCTATGTAATTAAAAGATGCTTTGGCATGTTAAAGCTGAGGTGGCCGATTCTTAGGAACCTACCATTTTACAAATCGGTTCGGATGTACAACCTGATAATAGTTGCATGCTGCTTACTGCAAAACCTGATTCTTCAAGATGGTGCAGACCCCCTTGAGGACGAACTAGTTGACACGGAAGCTGAAATATTCGACCAAGTTATCCACAAAAGGCGAAGTGTACATAGATGAACTTGGTCCGGATAGGTTGACTGTTATCTATGTTAGGTCAACCGTTTTTGTGTTTTTTACTTTTTGGCCACAGGACAAGCCAGTTGATAAGTAACTGTTTCTTAACTTAGTGATACCCAGCACTCGACTGTTTCGCTATTTATTCGGACAAGGGGTTTTCATCCACCAGCCACCATGTGGTCTGTCTATGCATTTTGTAGATCTAATGGAGTGTAATTGCATATATTAGCGCAAAGGTCAAGATTTAAGAGCGAGTCGTTAACAATTCTTTTTGTCTATCTATTGTGTTTGAATTTCCCACTTCACTTTCGCTGTTCGATTTGGTTTCGAATTTACATTTCAACCAAAATAATCCTTCCAGTCTGCTTGCTTATTGCTTGAGCGTTCCAGGAGTAACCTAATTTACTGCCAATCAAAAATCTTTAAACCAAATTCGTGGCAGGACTGTCTTAAACGCATCAGGGTTTAATATCATTAGACAGTGGTGGCCAGTAACCACTTTATCAAAGATGATCATATCCAATCAATTATGAATTGAACATATAGGTATTTACACCTCGTTTACTCATCTGAAACAGTAAATCGATCTAGCCTAGAACCAAACAAAAAAGAAACATGTGCCATCCACCATCCGCCCTCAACCATACAACTTTCTGAATCCAGCTGGAATCCTATCCTATTAGAATGATTCACGTGTAAGCAGTCTCAATAACGGGATGAACACAGGTATCCTTCATTGAAAATTTGGTTTGACAAGCAAATTGTACAGGTTGCACAGAATTCTTCCGTGGGTCCATAGGAAACTGGCAAATAGGCTCGCAGCAATCCGTAATATACATGCTTCAACTCTCAAACCTGTGATTTTTTCATTGGGCAGAAGGATAAAATTAGTAGTGTTATTTAATGTTCAAACTAACTCTGCACAAATTTTCATTCTCAGGGGCACAAATCAAGTACCAACTATACTATAATAGCATATGCCTTCTCAAAATTCCTCAGAAGAATATTTAAGACAACACAAATATAATAAACGGGCGCTCAAAAGATTTCAGACAACGAAATCATTACATAAATTATTTACACTCGATGAATGCAACCAACTTTCTTTGCATAGTATCACTCCTGTGCCAGAAAATTGTGTTTTGACAAGAATGAATGTTGCATGCAGTTGTGTTTATATTCACTGATATGCATGCATGTACTCGTAGTGCGGATGCATATATGAAAGTAATACATCCTTCGATCCTTAATATAAAATCAACTTTGTAGTTCAATTAAGGATTGGAGGTAGTATCAACTAATGGATAACAATGAGTTACGCATATAGATTAAAAACTGACTCAGCCCAAAAAAATTTAGAGCAATTACACGTTAACACTTACCCACATCTGAGGCAACCTTAGGAAGACAAAGGATAAGGAATATAAAACAACTGAGATTGTCGTAGCTGCAACTATGTTGTGTACAAGACGTCTACTGTCTTTGCTTGGCACAAACGCCATTTTCAGTGTATTTGTCAGTTCAAAGAGCCTATAAGAAACCTGCCAGGAAACAGAATGTTCAATCAGAGGGAACATTGTTTATCAAATTTCAATATCTCATTATCATGTACTTACTGCAATATATATTGAAGATACGAGCATAAAATTCAACATTGGGTAGTCTGAGATTAAAGAAAGCAATAATTTGGGTTGACCATCTGGAACGCCAGACCTGAAATCAATCACAGACATGGTATAAGAGAATTTACTTGATGAACAGTACAAAACACACGCATAATTCCTCAAAAAATAAAATAAAACTTGAACACTTGAGCGTCCAAGCATCATGACTAAGAAGTAATTATAACCAAATTTTCTTAGTATACATAGAATACTTGTTTAAAACTGAGAAGCATTATAAAATCCCTTCCGTACATGGAAATCACCCAAAAGCTTAAAAACTCATTCACATAATTTCCTTTCTTTATTGGTGAAATCATTCACATAATTCCTGAAGCGGGTAAACTTCAACTACATTGCATCTGCAACTTCAGGTAATATCATAGTTTTGTAATATCAAAGACAAACACCATGTGGGAAAAATGTATACCTTAACCAGATATGGATCTGGGAGATATAGGTTTCCAAGGTGATCTTTCCAAGCCATCTAGCAGAAAAAAGGAACACACAAATCAGTATTATAAATCAAGAACACAAATTAGTTCAATTATTATTTGACAGCATTCACCAATAAATTCTCATTACAAGGATATGTTAGTTAAAACTGAACTAACATAAAGACCACTTACGCAAAAAGGGTCAAAGAGTAGCCACGCAAACTTTGAGTAACATTTCGTAGGCATATGTATACACTGTCAAAAAAAAAACTATTCATGAATATCTAGAGTAATGTCTTCAATAACTCAGCAAAGCAAAAGAATGACATGGAAATAAACAAGTACGTTATAGGAATCCATGAGGTGTAAGGATGGTATTTGTTGTATGTAAGCTTGTCCAGCTTGTATATATACTCGAACCATAAATAACCAACCTAGAAATTAACTCAATTGGTCAGTGCAGAAAATGATCAAAGAAAATCAAGGGTTTATTGTTTACATGACATCAGAAAATCATTAAAATAAAATACCAGTGAAGACAGTATCACAACAACAGCTTTGATGGATATTCTACACTTGATTTCCAATTCCTCCAATTTCTCCATCCAACTTTCAACCTACCAAATTTTGTGACCTTCCGTAAGGAATTCAACTTTAAAGACAAAAGAAGATAGAGATGTTCCTATTTGATGTTCTTCAATCAATCACAGAAAGGGTGGAGGTGATCTGTAGAGTTTTTTCAACTATTTCAAGGACAGGAATTGAAAACTAACAGTTGGATGATAATAAGCATAAATCATTCCAATTATCCAGATGTAGCGATCAAGCTCCGAGCGGAAATGCCATTCATGCAAGCGAGGTAAGTGAGATTTTGCAGGGTTAGGATCAGTATAACCTGCAAGGAATTCCAGACTCCCAGTCAGAAAGACCGCAGAACTTTTAGATGTAAGCTAAGCATCAGAAAAATTACTAACCAAGCAGCAAAGAAAGCGGGCTCCAGACCCATTCAAATACTCCAGGTATCTCCCATACTAGTATGACCACCAAGAAGCAAGCAATGAATTTTGCTGCAATAACTGACCCAATCTCGTTGTACTTGTTCAGAATACCAAGTGCCCCATAAACCATAAGAGTGAAAAGAGTGTGCATAGGACAGATGTAATATAACATATAACTGTTGTTAAGGACGACACAGCAGAAAAGCACCAAGAAATTAAGCCGCCACATCATCTGCTAAACCAGAAAATCAGAAACTTTACAGATATAGCACAATGGTTACCAAATATTCAAAAGCTTGCTTATAGTTCAAGACATCGGCATACCTGAGCAAACCTTGAAAGACTAAAATCTTTCCGTACATAATAATATGAGAAGTTCCCAAAACCAGTCATCCATACATATGCAGCAATGAACATACGAATTGCATTATAGATCTCAGATGCAGCAAAGTAATGGTACATCAAAAACAAAACCTGCAAGCAGAAATAGTGAGACCACGAGAAAGGCACCATATGTCAAATTGTAGCAGCATCAAAGCAAAGCATCAATATGTTTCAGAAATGCATCAGAAAAAATCTGCTGAAAAGGTCCAAACCAAATTTAAATTGTAACTCCCTGTACTTTTTGTGTTGATTTTGGATTTCTTAATCTAGGAATTTCAAACTAAAGTTTTTCCCATTGCAGAATAAAAGGAGAATTCTTAGATATGGCATCATGAAATAGTGTTCAACCTGCATCCAGCCTTTCCATTCTTCAGTCTGGTGCCTATTCAAATAAAGCATGGATTTTCCAGAGAAAGGAGACTTGTCATGATGTGTCTTAAAAGAAGTCATCGCTGAAACTATGATGAGGAGGAAATAGAGAAACCAGAAAAGATCCCTGTTGTAACTCTGGAAGAAAGACAGTTGTCAGTTTTCTCCAACTATCATATCAAAAATACATTAAATATGTAACAGAGCCAAAGATAATAAGGATACATGTGACATGAAATGTCAGAGACATGCTGATCAGTAATTTGTACATGAAGGTTAAAACATGCCGGACAAGAACATTTTATCCGAACCATGTGAAAATACAAAGCATCAAAAAGAAAAGGTACAGAGACATGATACTCAATTATGAAATGTCAGAGGCATGACAATCAGTTCAAATACATAACAAGGTCGAGTTGGAGTACTCACTTGTGCTAGCCTATGGTCTCTAATGTTGGGCATTTGCAACAGAGGCAGAATAAACATGTATTAACGCAACAAATAATGTTGTTATCCTATATATTTTATGTTATGCTCGGTTCCACTCATTTGTCTGTAAACCCTTTTTACCTTACTAACTTCCACCTTTTAGTAAAACTTGTTTTGTCTTCATTTTGCAAAATTGAAGTGACAAATCATAAAGAACACTAATATCCATGGTTTTCCCCTGCAAAACAGTTATTTCAATATTAAATTGTGAACAAACTGCTAATAAAGGTTTCAATTTTTTTACGGCTGTTTGACAACCTAATAAACGAAACCGTGAAGATTGTCTGCAATGGCTACAAGTATGACAGAACTAGAAATAAAAATCAAAATGAAAACATAATTACTGAAACATGGCAAAATGTTTTGGTAGGTGTCAGCTAAAAAGGTACAGGAAACTTGCTGCAACTTGCATATGTTGAATAGCATGTCCCATAAAAAAACGGAGAGCATTAAGAAATGATATGTTAATCATAGAGATAAAGTAACACAATTTGCTAACCTTTTTTGATGAGTTAAACAGATCTGTGCGATCACACAAATAAAAGTAAGCCAAAAGGAGACCAAATTCAGACCTGGTACAGAGAAGAGCAAATGAAATGAAAGTCGGTATCTTGATCCAATTAACAAGGCATATTTTGAATCACATATCCTACTTACATTGCTCGAAGTGTCAAACGGTTTTCAATCAGAAAACTTTCATCCAGCAAAAGGAATCTGAAGAAATAAATAAGAATGCCAGCATATACAAATTCAGATTAGGCAAAGATAGAGCCAGAATTACAGTAAGCAAGAGAAAAGGGTCCTCTTTTACAAACTGAAAAATTGGTGATGTGGAACTTCGGGCTTTTGGAGGGGCTTTCTGCAAGGCTCCCCCCTCTAATAAAACTGCTGTATCCTCTTCTTTAACAGCATCACTGCTCATTTCAACCAAATTGACATCCGAAGTCCTACTAGTACCGTCCAATAAAAACAAATTTATTAGTAATAATGGTGATAAGTGCTAAATTTCCAAACATCCTAATTGAACTAAATAAAATAACACTTCTGGGATGACCATATAACAATTTTTTCCCCTCTCTAAACCTATAAGGTAAATGAAAACAGATTAAGTAGCACACGATTATGAAATTAAAAATCTCAAATTTTGATATTCTGTCTAAAGAAGAGAAGAGACCATTTGCACAGACACCACAATAATCCATAACAGAAGTCATTGTTAGAGAACCAAAAACTTCAAAATACACACTTGTCAGTCCTACGGAAGCCAAGCGCTTAAATTTCCCGCTTGATATATCAGATAGCTTAGAAATGCAAGATGATAATACAATACATTCTCCTGCAAAATATAACTACTGCACCAGCACGAGCCACTAAAGTGGAATGACCAATCAAACTCACACTTTGGAAGTGAATGAATTTTTCCGATACTCCAATATCTCCGAATATATCCATGCGGCAACGACAGGAATAATTCCAAGCAGGCACGAAACCTGCAGAAAAGAAAAATAAACATAGAACTGAGTTGAAAACCAACAAAGGCAACTGATAACAAATTAGTTCATCACGCTAACCTCGCCATAAACAGTCGAAATTCAAAGTTGCGCCGCATTTCAGTATACGTCATTAAAAAAATCAAAGAAAATAGTGCGAGATCTGAGAGCAGAAGAAGCGGGAAGACGTACCTGACCAGGAGTGACGGGACTAGAGATAATCATATCGGAAAAGAGTGTAAAGGAAGAAGAGTGAGGCCACTGCTGTCACGGTAATTGGAGGAGCAAACGAAAGAGCATTGAATGCGAAGAAGATCTGAGAGCAGATCTGCAGATAAGGAGAAGAAGAATGAGGCGAATTTTCAGGGAAACAATGATGGCTTTGTTCAGTAAGAGAGAAGAAGGAGAGAGTAAAGAAAATGGTAGAAGGTGAGATGAGCCAAAAGCGAGTTTGAACCACGCACCGACGAGTTATTATGACCTCTCCCAATATAAATGTGATGTCCCACTCCGGATAGTCGTTGAGATGCGCCATTCCGCAGAACTAATTCACCCTTCTTCAGGGCCCGTTTCACATCTGCAATCCGTTATCTAAGTGTTTCATTGTCTTTTTTCTTTTTCTTTTTTCCCCTCATAATCATATCTTCAAGGTTTAAATTTAATAGTATTTTATAAAATTATTATTATAATATTTTAAAAATGGACATTTATTTTGGGATTTATCAGATTTGAAGAGTTTAAATTTACTTATTTGTATTTATAAAAATAATTTCATAAAAGATTGAACTAAATTATTTATTGTTTTAATTTAATGATGTATATGAGATTATGAGAAGAAAATTAAAAAAAAAAAAAAGACAATGAAAGAAACACAGCTGGAGAGAAAAAGATTATGTGGAATAATAGAATTAATTAAGGATAAAAATGATTAAAAAAAACACATTAAATACTCAAACTTCCTTAGGTATGATCTTATAAAAAAGGACGAAGACAAATCAAATTTTAAATTCTTATAAAAAGTAAGGCATGCCTTAGAGTAGCAATATTTTGAAAGTTAAATAGTTTATGAATTACTTAATTGAAAGGAATTTTGATCTAAGATAATTTTTTCCTTTAAAAATTATATGTGATGCTATTCATATAAACAAAAGTTACGAATAATCAATGGTTAATGTTGAAAATATCTACCCAGATGAATATTCGCACATAGGCTATATGTTACTCAATGATTTATTTTTGCCGTATCACATTTTAAAATTGTTTTCTACAATTTTCTACAAACATGATTTCCCTTTTTTTTTTTTGTTATATTGTACTAACTCCGGTCCTTTATTGTAAGAGTCATTTGATTTTTTTTTAAGATATATTAAAAATACTAGATAAATCACTTAATCATATATGTTGTGTATTATTAAATTATACTGTATGTGTATTAGTTTAAAATTCAGAAAAATTAATTTTATTATTAACGATAAATATAAATACTTTAATGCAACCTATTTAATTTATTTAATCTCTTTAAAAAAAATCAATAGATTCTTATATTAAATACCAGAGTACATTTGTTTTTCTTTTTTAACTTCTATCAAACCCTGAAAATAGACACGAATTTGTTTTTAACCCTTTTTTTTTAAATGCACGTGATAGTTAATTTTTTTCATCATGCAAGAAATAAAAAATTCATATGATTTCATTCTTTACCAAGTAAAATACATCAACATCCTCGTTATTTACTCTATATTATAGAGATCTTCCCTCTATTTTAAAAATTTATAAAGATCTCTCTTAAAATCAAAATATATGTTACTTAAACCTTTTTTTTATTTATTTAACTTCCAATTCCCAAGTCCAAGGGCATCCCGAGGAGAATGAAGGTGAATAGTGAGCTGCATTTTTTTAAAGCACCTATTCCACCTCATCTAGTCAACTTAGCATGCCTCATAAGTAATAGTAACGGTGTTATTGCCATGTAAGCTCTAATAACCCTATTTTTATACATGTATTATTATATAAGGTTAAGTAATATCTTATTATTGAGATATATGGGATTTCTATTAAATCCATGATAAAAGGTATTTGTTTTAATATAATTAATTGATAAAGGATTATTATGACACCTTAAAAGAAGTGGTGGCATAAGAGAACAAAAGAAATTTTAAGAAGTACACATGGAAAAATTAAGAGAATCGTTACAAAAATATCTTTGCCTTTGAAAATGATGACTCTATTGATGATGTCACTATAAATTGACACATGTGCTTTAATCTAAATATAGATGAAAGAACAACAGTTATTCCTTTTCCATGTGAAAGTGATGCATGGATAGAAAGGAAAGGAAAAGGCATGACAATTTACATGAAGTGGAGATAAGAATTTTATGTAGAAAACCCTAGAAAGACAAATGTCATGATATAAGATTATTAAACTTTATGGACCACAAATTTATCATATAATTAACAAAAAGACATCTAGATCATGACCACATGTCTTCATATAAATTAAAAATTTATTAGAAGGGACACATGTGCACCCTTATCTATTAAGGATTAAAGGATGAGATAACTTTTCAAAGGAATAAAAAATAGTGGCTAGATAAAGGCAAGAAGAAGAAAAATGTCAAAACCACGTGGAAGAATAAGAATTAAAGGAAGTAACACCTAAGCTATTAAGTGTCAACAAGGTATTTAAAAAAAATTAATTGAGGACGGTTGTGCACATTTAATCAAATATGTGAGACACCTAATCACCTTCTTCATTAAACAAGTTTTTTTAACCACAAGTAGACATGTGATGGAAGATATTTTGGAGCCAAAAGAAGGGACATATGGCGTGACATAAGGAGGGAGAAGAGGAAAAAATCAGATTTTTCTAGAAAATCAAGAGGAACCTAGAAAACTTAAGAGACAACAAGTTGGCAAATCACAAGGAGATATTTGTGGATGAAGACCCTTATAAATAGGACTTCATCTCCCTCATTTTAGCAACAAGAGGAACCACATATATACAATAGAAAGGAGAAAGAAGAGGGTTGGGAGAATCATAAGAAAGAAGAGCTTCCAAGGAATAAGAGGTAAGGAAGTTATAAGATTTATTCTACCTCCTTTATATTCATAAAAATATGCTTAATTAAGTTTTTAATTAGTGATCTTGCATGGTATTATTGAAGTTATAGCTATAATCACAAAGGAACCCAAGGAGAAGTAGCAAAAGAAGTTAGAACTTTGAGCAAGTAAGTCCTCTCCTCTAACTTGTAATTTTTCAAAAATATTAAGAAAAGTTTGGCTAATAGCTAGAACATGATGATATGATTTTATTTTGGTAATTTTGATAGTTTAAAAGTGTTTAAAATGGAATTTGGTATAAGAAATAGTATAGGGTGTGAATTTGGAAGTGTTGAAATTAAAGCATAACCATACGCAAATTGAGAAGCCGAAAAAGCATTAGCAGGGGCATTTTCAAAAATTGGGAATGATTTATTTGTTCCCACCCTTGGCAAATATTTTTAGTAAAAAATAGACATGTCAAGGGCCATGTAGTTTTTTGGAACACCCCAATCGGATTTTTTTACAATTAGTTATGAGTTTTTGAAGTTAGGTTGAATTTCTAAAATCTTCAAGGCTTATTGCAAAAATAAAGAATAAATGGCCAATAAAGGAATACTCATTAACAAAGAGGATTAAGGAGTTTCAAATAGTGAAAATGCCCTTTATACAAGTGTATAGTTACATACTCTAAATGAAGAGATTTCATCGGCAATAACGTCGTTGTATTTATTATTTTAGGTTTATCATTCATATTTAGTACCAGGGAGTTTGACCTTACTAATTAGCTAATTGCAGGTAAGTAACCTTAATGTCATATGCTATATATGACTGTGTATGTATACTTTACCATGATTGTGTATGTATTCGGTGTTATTATTTTCCAAGCGCTTTGATACCATAAACTCGCTGTGTGCGATCCTTGGCATTGATGTGTGCCTTATTGAGCAATCTGTGTTATGTGATTGCTTGTTTTGGATCAGGCTTTGTGTCTCGCTGTGTGCAACCTACTGAACCTTGTATTATTTATGTTTGTGGTTTTCTTACATACCTTGCATATACATTGAATATGAGATTAACGGTTACTCTGGGATTCACCTATGAATTTCAGGCTCTTACAAGGATACAAGTAGTTCTTTTAGATTGGAGCAAGAGAAAAGAGGTAAGATGGCAGACTAGGGGTCTTGCAAAGATCGCTGGACGTGATTTTTGTTATTTACTACTTTTACTTAGAACGACTGTAGTATGATATTTTGGTATTTACATTGGATGATTGTATATAAACTCTTAGGGAAAAACATATTCTTTTTTATTACTTACTTAATTTTTCAGACTTATATTGTCCAAATTATTTACATGCTCTATTGCATGAGAATCTATAATATATATCTAACTAAAAAAAAGATTAAAAATCACTCTACCCGCCACATGTAAAAGTGAGACCGGTAGGGGTGTAACTAGGGGTGTAAACAGGCCAGGCCAGGCCTTGCCCTTAACAGGCCAGGCCTGTTCTGTAACATACTGGCCTGAGCCTGGCCTGTGGCCTGTTACAGGCCTACTTTTCGGCCTGGGCCTGGCCTGTATATAGGCCTGGCCTGGCCTGTGGCCTGTTAAGGCTTGTGTTTTTTTTTTTTTTAAATTTTTTTTTTTAAAAAAAAAATTTTAATTTTTTTTATTTAATTAAGCTAACAGGCCACAGCCCGAAAACAGGCCTACTTTAAACAGGCTAACAACAGGCCAAAATTACATAAATTAATACTAATAATATAAATAACAGGCCACAGGCCGAAAACAGGCCTACTTTAAATAGGCTAAAAACAGGCCAAAATTACATAAATTAATATTAATAATATAAACAGGCCGGCTTGACAGGCCTAAAAGGCCTCTTATCAGGCCTGGGCCTGGCCTGTTAAGGGAAAACAGACCTCATAAGAGGCCTTGGCCTGGCCTTTTAGCCTGACAGGCCAGGCCTGACCAAGCTTTTAACAGGCCAGGCCATAGGCCCTTGACAGGCCCCTGGCCTTTTTACATCCCTAGGTGTAACATAAGCAAACTTAACATTGTCAACCCCAACTTTAAATTCTTATTCATCTATAGGGACCAACGTTTTAGATGAAGAGAAACTTTAGTGACCAAAACCTATTATTTGAAGCTATAGTGCCCAAAACCAAAATGAGGATAACCTATAAGGACCAAAAGTTATATTAACCCTACAAATTAAGAGAGCTTTCATCAAGGAATTAGTTCAGATACACATTATTAAAGCAACTAAGTATCTTAGTACATCCCAACAACCACTGGGAAATTAACTAAATTTCTTGCCCTTCTGTTCTTTAATATTCCTCATATTTTTAATATGAGATATATTTAAGAGTTGATATTGGTCATAAATATAAGACATAATTTCTATAGTTGTCAAACTTTTCTTAATTTATCCCTATTAATGCTTCCTCAACCATAATTAAAGAGGAGAGAGAATTAAGGAAGATAACTATGATATTTAAAAAATATATATATCATATTAACTAACTTAACTATCTTCCTCAATCTAATTAAATTAGGGAAATATGTTTTATATTAAGGGCATGAGGGATTATAAAACATATTTAAGGTGTTGATATTAGTTCTAAATTTAAGAAGTAGTTTTCATATTTGTCAGTCTTTTCCTAATTTATTCCTATTGATAATTCCTCAATAATAATCAAGGAGGAGATAGAATGAAGAAATTAAAGAATATAACAAGGATATTTTAGAAAACACATATCAAACTAATTAATTAAACTAATTTTTTTAATTCAATCGAATTAAATACATGTGTCTTGTATTATCTACGGAAAGTAGTATTTATGAGTTAATTATTTATGTGTTTCTTTAAAGGAAAGTTTTTAAATAAATACCATTTAAACTTAAAAAACCCTAAAAATTTTACTCACACATGAAAAAAAAAAAGTGTCAAGAACATATTTCTTTAAATGGGACGGTCTTTAACCAAAGGAATAAGAATAAGTGGTAAAAAGCAGGCAATGAGCTGCTTTCTCCCATTTTTGCATGGCCCACGATGCTGCTACTTCAATATTCACACAATAATGTCTCCTTGAATTTTACCAAATAATAATAATAATAATAATAATAATAATAATAATAATGTCTCCTTGAAAAGGGTTCTCATGCCCTGCTCATCTTATGAATGAAATGTTCATCCACTAATTTTGGATGAGGGATTTTTATTTTTGTATTCTGATTTATTTATATTAAATTTTATGTTGTGCCTTGAGATATTTATAATATCCAGTATCTCAAATTTATAAATTTATAATACTATACTCAAAAATATTTTTCTTATAATATCAATATCCTGAAATATTTTTCTAGTTCACCTAATACCTCAAGAAAAATCTCTTTTATTTGGGGACAACTGGACAAGCATTCTTTTAGATGAGCTGGGAATGCGCATTCCCTTGAAAAATATTCTCTACTTGAAATTTGTCATATTATTCTTTTTGGTTTTAAATATAAAACATAGTTAATTTTTTTAGAAATATTAAAGAAGTTAGATGAGTTACTAAATCATATCATATATTGTGTATTATTAAATTATATATTATTTTATAACTTAAACTGATTAATTTAGAAAAAAATAAAAATAAAAATATTAATGTAATTAACTTTTTTTAATCCCTCTAAAGAGATAGATTTATTTTATTTTTAAGACTAAAGGAGGTGGAATTAGGGGGGCCGAGGGGTGCCCCCAAAAAAAGTGAGAAAATAATCAGAAAGAACGAAATAGAGCTGCTCAGATGGAAGAAGGTGAAGATGTTCAAGCGGGTTGGGAAGCCGATGGGGGAAGGGGTAAAAGTTCTTAGGACCCACAAAAGGGAAATTGGAGTAATTTTATTGGAGAGTATAAATGAAAGAAGTAAAGTAGGACCCATTGAATAAAAAATAACGTACTGTGTCATTTTGTTTATGTATAATTTTGAACCAAATAACTTTTTGTGTGCCAAACGCCCCTTATGTACTATTTATTGGAGTTTTTAAAATTAAACTATTTATTTTTTTAACCTGTTTAGAATTTGGATCATTAAACATTTTTTTTTTCTTAAATATCCCTCGAAAGCATATCATAGAATTCATGTAATTTTTAATATTTTTATTTATTATATTTATTATTAATCAAAAGCAAACTAATACAAAAATAGTTAATTCATTATTAAAATTAGGAACAACATTTTCAAAAAACTACAACAAAAATTTTGAAGTGGCATTTTCACTCTATTTGACTACTTGACATACATGATCCAGGAAATTTTTGTCATCCTCTACGTTTGTTTTCATTTTTTGTGGTAAAAATCAATTAAAATTCTATTTGAAGATAGAATTACAATTTTTTGAGCTTCACATTCCTAAATATTCAGATTTAATTAGTTTATCAACTACATCTGAATTATATCAAAGGCTAACAATAATATAAAAGTTCATCGTTTATTCTCTTATTGATAGATCGATTAGACTTGTACTTACTCTTCCAATTTCTAGAGCAATTATTGAAAGATCTTTCTTTGCTATAAAGAGAATCAAGAACAGGCTTTAAAATAAAATAGAAGATCAATTTTTTGATGATTCTTTAATTACATACATTGAAAAAAAAATTGTTTTGAATTTTTGAACGAATTAAATTATAGATGAGTTTAAGAATATGAAAACATGTAGAATAAAAGTTAAGTGAAGTGATCTTAATTTTTGTAATAGATTTCTTTCAATCTTTTTGCACATTAGGTCTATATTGTATTTTAAAAAATTTTATTTATGATATAGTATTTTTTATTTTCGCCCCCCGTCATTAAAATTCTTGGTTCCGCCATTGACTCCCTCTAGTTCTTATTATAAGGCACTAACCACTATTTTTCACAAACTAAGAAATGGAAGTTAACTCATTAATTAGGTCCAAAATTAATAAATATTTCCAACTTCACCCCTACTTTAATGATGTAAATTTAAATGAGCTAATTAAAAATAAGGGCATAATAGAAAAATAGTAACAAAAGAGTTGGTTAAAATAAGTTAGTGTCTTATAATAAGAACAAAAAAAAATATTAGTAATTAGTGTATTATAATAAAGATTAAAGAGAGTAGCATTTATCAAGAAGGGTCTCTTGTCATCTTGCAATCATCACCGACACCCGAGGCACTTAAAACCAGACAGAGCATGTGTGTCAATTTATTTTTTTCCTTGACGTGGCATCACCTCGCATATCCTAGATAAAACTAGAAACTAAGAGCGACACATTCATTACACATCTATAAATAAGCCAACTAGAGATATTCCTATAGCGCGTGGTGGGGTAACTTGACAAGCTTCATAGAAAACACACTGTCCACGTCATGAATATATCGAACTATTTTTTTTTTTATATGAGAAAGTTTTGGAAGGGTTCGACACCGGTTCCCTACCAAGGCCAGAGCACGGCTCCAGGCTCTATGAATACTTACTGGGGACTTATGAGATTGCCTACCAAAGGAGTTCCAGCGACGGCAGAGGGGATCGAACCTATGACTCCATGGACTAGTCCTGAATCCCTTACCATCTGTGCCAACTCTTATTGGCATATCGAACTATTTGCTTAACATAAAAGATTGAGAATTTTTTTTCTGACCCAATTAACTAAAATATTATCAAAAAAGTCTAAAGAAAAGTCATATATTAAAAAAGACCGTAAAGTCTTTTCTGGTATTATTTCAAAAAGCGTTAACAACTATATCAATACCTATTAACAACTAAATCAGTACAATTAACAATTATAAATTAATAATTATATCAGTACCCGTTAACGTACAACGTTCTCTAAAAAAATACCAGGGTTTTTTTAATATATGGCTTTGCTTTATGTCTTTTTTTTTTATAATATTTGATAATTTGGTTCCTGAGGGGAATTTTTCCTAAAAGATTAGTATGATGATTTCTCTTGAATTATTCATAGGATGTGTTTGGTTTGAGGGAAGGGTGTGGAAAGAAAGAAATTGACCAAATTGTCATTAATGAAAAGAATATTCTTTTTTATTGAGAGTATATTTTAGAAATATTAAAAAGTTTCTATGGGCTTTTTTGTAAAGAAGGGGGTATAATTTTTCTCCCCTCCCCCCCCCTCCCTCAAACCAAACTGCCTCTTAGTGACAAGGGTCATTAGGGCTAAGCCTCCGGCCCAGCCTAATTCGTATCCCACCTGTTCATGATACACAGGAACGACTAACTTTAATTGACCATTTAACCCATAATAATAAATAGGTAGAGACAAACATGGGTGGGTTAGGACAATTGAACCCACTTAAGGGTCATGACCTCCACAAAAAATCACCATAAATTAATAAATATTTTTTTAATCCTAATCATAAAATAAAGTTTATAGCGTAAATTTTTATTCTATAATTATGACTAAGACAATACCATACCTTCTTAATACAAATTATATATTTTTATTCAAGAAAAATTGAGGGGGGAAAAAATCTTCATACTACTTTTGTATTCAAACTTCAAAAAAAAAAAAAAAAACTCACGGCAACCTTGTGATTTTATATGTATAATATGAATAAAAATAAAAAAATCGGTGAGTATATCCCGCGCCAGCTACTGCAGACCCACACGGCTACTCATGCTGCGTCATATACATCTCCTTCATTTATCTGGGCAAGGTGTCTATAAATTATCAAAAGAAAAAGTACATCAGACAGCTACGCTTAATTGCTCCGGCAACATGTGCTCGCTGTGGAGGTGGTGGTACGCGGCGGCCTTCCGATGGCCAGAGTTCGAGTTTTCTCTGCCGTCATCGGTGTTCCGGTGGACGAGCGATTGGAACCTGGCGGGTTTACGACGGCTGAATTTTGATTTCTCCATAGTGGACGACGTCCTCTGGGCTTTCGTGACGGTATTGGAGTCTCTGGCCTTGCTCTCCCTTATTTGCTACTTCTTCCTCTTCTGTGGCTGCACTCTCTGATTCACTCTCTTTTTCTTCTTTCTTTCTCCAATATTTCAAAATAATTATGAATTTGCTTCGTTGGTGCTTAATCTATTATGTATTAACTGATTTTCCGGCATATTTCTGGTCGTTCTTGATCGGAGATTGAAACATTACGTAGCGGCGTTTCCGGATAGTGTTTTGGGATTTCGTTCCTAATTAATTGTTCATCCAAATCATCGATTATTTTTTCGAATCAACAGACTTTGGCAGTTAGCATTTTGTAATTCCTGAACTTGCCATAGAGTTGTCTGGAGGAATTTGGATTGGGTGTGATAATTCTTATCCGAACCCTATACACATCAAGTTTTGTTTCGTTTTCACTGATTTTGCCACCTGAAAATGTGGTTATTTATTTTATAATAATAATAATAATAAAAAAGGTAATGCCCATACTTTGCAACTCTGATAAAATCTCAGGGAAGAATTGAAGAATATTTGAACAGCTATGGCAAAAATGTAATAAAATAATTCTTGTCCTGGACCTGAAGGTTATTTATTTACAGCAATATCTTGTGACATAGCATGTGAATGTGATTGTGATTGTTGCTTCTAGCATTAAAGTATGTTTATTCCAATAGCACATTTATTGGCAACAAACCCAAACTTACATATCTATGACCTAAATGTATAGAAGACGCAATTATTATTATTACTTTTTTTTTTGTATATGAAAAAAAAAAGTAGTAGATCACAAGGATTGAACGGGAGATTAGGGATTAATTGGAAGGTTAGGAGGGAAAGCAATCATGATTTTTTTTTTTGATACGATAGGGGATTGGGGATAAGGGATTGGGATCGAACCCATTGAAAGGTTAGGAGGGAAAACAATCATGATTTTTTTTTTTTTGATACGATAGGGGATTCGGGATAGGAGATCGATCTAGCACAAAAGGATGGGGAGGTTACTCCCAATACCACTGCACTATTAGTAGTGTAGGTAAAACAATCATGATTTGGTAAAGGCATAGGTCATGTAACATAGAGACGTGCTGCTTAAGGCTCAAACCCAAAACAATGATCATTGAGGTGTGCCTGTCTTGAATTTTGGGCCGTTTAAATTAATTTGTAAAAGTAAATGATTGTAATTTTTAATTTGGATTTTCTCCCCCTCGTTTGAGTCGTTTACTTCCCTTTCTACGCACCACATTCTAGATTGTTTGATTATTCCAACCCACAAACTCCCAGTAAATTCTCATTGGATAATTCTGTTCAACCAATTAATTGTCCTAAAAAATGTTAACTAAATCTAAAAAGCATTGCTATAATATATAGTACTGAGTAAAATAATACTATTATTAGAGTTGGGGAAAAATTTTAAGTTAAGAGTCAGGCTTATAAATTGGAGCTTTCAAAAGAAAGCTTGTCCAAGTCATTTACTATTTATCTTTTCTAACTTGCCCTGCTACTCTGCTAGCCTGGTTGCCCTTGACTGTGCGTCTTACTAACCCTAAAATTGCATTATTTTCCTCGGCCATTCAATCTCTCATTCAATCACTCTAATCTTCTTCAGCTTGCAGTCTCTTGATTGCTCAGTGACTTAGTCTAAAACCCACCCACACCGTTGACACCTAAGGTATCGAGTTATCCAACAACCTTCTCTGGCTGGTGACAACCAGAGGCATCGACTCCACTGAATATGCATTAGCCGTTTCATATTTCCTTCCATACCTCTTTCAGTGTTCCTCAAACCCTTCCTCCTTTCCTTCCAGACTTTTGAGCTTTTCCTTCGACTCTCACTCTCACTTCCCTTTGACTGCCTCTATTCGATTGTTCCTCACAGTCTCAAGTCTCGAAGGCCAAAGCTCTTTGAGTCGTTGTTTCTCATGTCACATCGCAGCCCTCCATGTCTCGTACTATCACAATGTTCAAATGAGATTTGAATGATTTGTAGTGTTGATATGTTTTTTAATATAATTCGTTGATCTAGACTTGTTGCTATAATCTGTAGGCTCCAATTAGTTTTGATAATTTCCACTCACCATGCTTTCTTGCAAATTATCATTTGCACTTCTTCCTTTTGATTGTTCTGTTGTGGAAAAATGGCTTCCAACTTTGGCCTATATGCTCATCGCTCGCGTCTTAAAAAACATGTTTTTCTTACTTTGGGCCTGAAAAGGCTAAACCTGTTTTCCATTCTAACTACTAGCGGCAAATTTAGTTAATTTTTTAAAAATAAAAAAGAAACGAAAAGAAAATAGAGAATCATATCCTTAACAAAACAATTTTTTAAAAGAAAAGAAGCTCATTTAGCACAAAATAAGATGACGACGGCAAAACATAAACAAAGAAGGATTGTATCAAAAAATAAATAAATAAATAAACAAAAAAGGGAAGAGCAAGGAGAGAACTCAGATATTATCCATGATTCGCCTAAGTGGAGTTATAATTTAAAATTTTAAAAATTGATTGTAAATGGCTGGGTTAAAGTTAAATGGACTCTTTTGGCAACAACAAAAAAATGACATCATTTGAATATTGTTTTCCAAAAGAAAATCCCAAGATTCAGGGCATGTGCACCGGACCGACCATGGGAAATAAAACGGTTGACAAATTCGGGTCACGTGCCATCTCCAACTGATGTTTTGGATCCTTACAGGTGGCATCAATATTCCACGACACGTGTCTGATGCTGCGTGAGAAAGAGCCCACAGCTCACTAACCTCGAAATGTCGTTCTAACCTTCACATAAATCCCAAGCTGAATGAAAGCATGCAAAGCAGAGAAGTAGGAAGGATACAAAAGAGAGTCTGAGAAAGATAAAGAAAGGCGAGAGCTGTTTTAAACGCAGGTGGCTTGTAAATTCTTATCGGGGGATCATAAAGGAAAGGGGCTCGTGAATTCTTATCGGGGACGATCGTAACGGAAAACAACTAAGTTAATGATCTTTTTGCGGATTCAGGAGTAACTAACGCCGGTTATTGGAATCGGTTCTTTTTTTTTTTTGTGCATCTTCTTGATTTGTTTTCCCCACGCCAGATTTTTCTTTTGGTGGGCTTGCTATTTGTATGGAAGCGCATGCTCATCACCACCCGATTCAAAGTGGCATCGTTTTCCTTCCTGGTTTGCATAACCAGTTCGACTATACTGGAAATGTGAATTGGGACATTCGCTCTCTTCGTCCTCCGTCGACTGACTCTTCTGTGCCGCCGCCGCCCTCCGGGGTGATGATTCGTGATCCAAATTTGCCCGCTCCTGCACTGTGCCCACTCAATCCAGCTATCCTCATCAATGTAGACGAGGAAAGGTCAATGTCTTTGCATCGGGTAATGTTTCTTCTGGAGGCAACTATTTCTTTTTGTTTGTTTTGTGTTTCTTGTTGTTCTTCTTTCTTGTTTCAATATTCTCTTTTCTTGTCGGTTCTTGTGGGTCGTGTGTTTTTTGTTTCTGGCCTTATGATTCTGGGTTCAATTCAATTTGCAGTTGATGGCTGATGAAGGACTTGTTCCGTCGCCAGAAGAGGAGTCAAGAAGGAAATTTGCCATTCGGAAGCTCAAACAGGTTTTCTTGCTCAACATAGCATTTTACTTGGTCTTCTCCTTTTACTCGTTCAACTTTTTGCGCAATGTGTTGTCTTTTGTGCGATGAATATTGTGTTCTTTTACTATGGTGACTTGTATCGTACCTTTGGTGTGAAAGCTAATGTGTAAAATCATGCATTCATGATTCTAATCCCTTCCTTAAAGAAAGGGAGATGCATTGTTCTTCCATCTCTGCGAAATCATATTTTCTTGATTTATTCACATGTTGGAAAGATGTTGGTAATGATAGTTTGACAGCATTTTCATGATTCTACATAATGAAAAATCATGGATTTATGATTACCATACATTTCCTTAACAAATGTTGGATTTCATTGTAATTCTAGTGCCATAAACTTCTGGTGTGTTGTGTGTCACATTATGAAAGGTGTTGATGTGTTGTGATAACATTGTAATGACTCCAACAAGGCTTGTGCGTTATATGTCAGTCTTGTGAGAGGCAAGGGTTATTTATGGGCAATGCTACGCTCCACACTATTTATAGTAAATGTTAGCAATCTTATGCTGCAAGTTTTGAATAAAAAATTCCAACTCTTTCACTTAAAGATGTAATCAATGTCAGTGTATTTGGGGTATTTTCCACAAAACGATTGATGCAAGATCATTCAATTTGGAGTTGTAGAAATTGTGTTGCAGACTTGCAGCTAATGACCTAAATAAAATACCTTGCATTTATTGTGCCTTTTAGTGAAAGAGTAAGGACATTTTGACCAGAATACCTTATGTGAAGATTGCTAGCTGCCACATGATGAATGCAGAGGTTCAATTTAGGATTCCCTTGTTACTTTTGATCATATATTTGTTTCATTTCTGATATGCTTGCACTGGAATAATTGTTTTAAATGTTCTAATGTTTTACTGTCTTGATTATTCTTTGGGTAAATACTATCTCGATGATATTACCAATCAACTACCAATCCTGTACTTCTATTGTATCATCCCATTTCTAGAACTGTTTACTTGACGTTGCACATAACTTTGTAGATTGTTTCATCTTGGATTAAGAAGGTTGCACAAATTCATGGACTTCCCAATCACAAAATTTCTGTCACTTCAGCCACCATATTGACCTATGGGTCTTATGGCCTTGGAGTATGTTCTCTCCATTTCATTTTGTTTCATGCAATTCAAAATATGTTATATGTTACTTGTTTTATGTCTAGGCCCACTGGTGAAAGTTTGGAAATACAACATTTTGAATTAGGCTGATCAAATTGCATTTTCACAGTTTTTTACCTCATTCAAGGGCTCATTTGTAAAAATTTAGGCGTGTTCATAAAATGCTCACTTGCTAGACATGCAAATTCTAAAATTGACATGTGACTGAACTGCAAGCTTCCACTTAAAGCAAACCTAGGCATAAATAAAGTAAGCAAGCTCCCAACTCATTGATTCCCTAGCTTTATTGCAAGTTCCTTGACGAATAAAACATTGTGGATTTTTATTTTGGCGGTATATCCTTAATTATATTACTTGAAAATGAGATGTGACGCCCACCGTTAAATGATGAACTGCTTTGTCTCTGTCTGTTCTAAACTTTTTACTATTAAAACACTGTTACTTGGTTTTACTTGATCTTTTGACTACCTAAGCGCCATTTTTTTTTGGGGGGGGGGGGGTGGTTTGTTATTAATGATCACTAAAGCTGAAAGCTCTATTCCCCACTTCATAATCTTAGCTAACATTTATATTTTAATTTAGTGTGATTTGCCACAAGTTGTTGACATGTCCAAAAACTTGGTCTTCTAAACTTCTGAATATTTTCAGGTTCACAGTCCTGAATCTGATATTGATGCTCTTTGTGTTGCTCCTTTTTTTGCTTCAATGGCTGTAAGTCTATTCTATTGTCCTATTTATCAACAACTTTCTATTTGGCAATGCAATGATTGTCTTGATTTCCATGGCCTATGATTTATGCAGGAGGACTTCTTTGTTTATTTGCATGACATGCTTAGAGAGAGACCCGAAGTATCTGACATACACTGTATTAAGGGTGCAAGAGTGCCTCTAATGCGGTTTAAGTTTGATGGGATTTCCATCGATCTACCATATGCCCGACTTAAAGTATTATATGTTCCTGAGGTGAGCATGTTTAATTGTTATGAAACTTTTTATTCTGGCCTTTCGTTAAGTATGAAACTTTGTTAACATGACTTTTGGAGCAATGACATAAGCAAAGAATTAATTAATTCTTGAATATGTGTGCGCAATATTTTCTACTAAATATGTCATTGACTTTTTAAATTGTTTAGTTTCAGCACCACAACATTGTCTTGACTTTTTCTGACCTCTGTTTAATAAATTCCTTCACCCTTGTTAACTATTTCCTGCATATACTGAGCCTTTGGTTGACAGCATGTAGACATATTAAACCCATTCTTCTTGAGGAGTATTGACGGTACCAGCTGGAAAAGCCTGTCTGGAGTTCGCGCGAATAAGCATATTCTTCAGCTTGTTCCAAATGTGGAGGTAAGATACATGGCGATCTTTTTTTCTCTCATGACATCAAGTTTTTGAACTTTTGTCACATATTTCTTTGTAATGCAAAATATAAAACTAGCGGAATGTCTTGTTGATTAATTTGGTAAACAAGGACTGAAACCTTATTCCTGGTTTTGCGTCATTCCTCTTGGGCCACTGTGGTCTTGTCTCTCATACGTGCAAAAATTGTTTTCAGAATTTCCAATCCATGCTGAGATTTCTTAAATTGTGGGCAAAAAGGCGAGGAGTGTATGGAACTGTAAGTACATAGATACCTGAGTAGCATTCACTTACATTCTTTGCTTCAAGCATGTACACAGCCTTTAAAGCTTATGTGAAAATACATTCTTGTTTACAGTTATTTGGTTATTTGGGAGGAGTTCATTTGGCTGTACTCACAGCTTTTATTTGTCAAAGACATCCAGATGCCTCCTTGAATTCTCTAATTATGCAGTTCTTTCAAACGTTTGCCTTTTGGCCCTGGCCTGAACCAGTAATGGTGTATGGAGGAAAATTCCCAACAGGAACAGATGTTACAAATACACGATCCTTGATGCCTATACAGCTTCCATCTAGTCCTCATGAGTTTTGCCATTCGAATATTACCAAAAGCACATTCTATCGGATTAGGACTGAGTTTCAACAAGGACATAATATGACATGGGTACGTTTGTTCTTTAAAAAAAATTAATATTGATATGCTTGTTTTCATCTTACCTTTGTCAATAATTTTATTGAGAGGCACTTAATTATATTGCTTCATATCATGTGGTGCCTTTGTGGCTTTTGTTTGACGACCACAGTTGAAGTATATTTTATTGTGTTTCTTTCAATAAATTGCATATACATCATGAATTGAAAGCAGGTTTGCTTATGAATATGTCTTGAGTCTCTTTTCTTTCTTTGGCTGCATTGAAGGACCTTTTGAACCCAGACTTTCATTGGGATAGTATTGCTGCACCTTTTCCATATTCAAAAGAGTATTCACTATTTGCCAAGATTTGCCTTTCTTCTCGTAATAAAGATGATCTTGAAGATTGGGTTGGCTGGGTCAAGTCACGGTTTTGTGGTCTTCTTCTCATGGTATGTGCCTTATTAGGATTATGTTATCTAGTTGACTTACTATATAGACCTTTGAAATTAGAATTTCATCGCTTATGAAACTGGCTATGGTGTTGAGTGAATTACAAGAGTGGTCATCGGTAAACAATTGGTGTATGATTTTATCTCACCGTAACTTCAAACTTTTATTGATCATGAGGATACAGAATTTCTTATATTAGAGGAGCAAGAAATAGTGGAGATTGATGTTAGTAGCATTGTCAAAAAACTGGAATGTCTATTTTCTTTCTTGACAGATTTTTTTTGTTTTTTGTATACAAAATCTCTAGTAATTAAAGTGTTCCCTTATAATCATGCTAAAATATTTCATAAATGGACTTGTTATATGATAGAACACAACCACTTATTACTTGGGAGTTCGACATTAGTGATGACATTAATGAATTGTTGTCCATACTATTCTCATTATATGTTATCCTCATTTTGTTTTGTGGTTTCACTGATGCAGTTGGAGGAAATCCAAGTTTTTTGTGACCCCAACCCGACAGAGTACTATGATGCTGAGAAAACTGAACCGAATGTGGTTTTCTATTGGGGCTTAATAAATGGGGTGGAGAGTATAATTGACAAGCTACAGTGGATAGAGGAGGAGTTCATGAATAATCTCAGCACATACTATGATGTTTCTCATGGGAAGATGGAATTGTCCATTCGATTGGCTTCTGAGTTGCCCAACAATGCTCTGTCTGATGATGATACAAGGGTTCTCCCAGCATACTCATAGCAGTGTTTTCCACATCACTTTGCCAACAAAGGCATCTATCTAATAGTGGCAAGTTTGCCAGCTGGGGTTCTATGGGATAGATCCTAATTTTATTATTCAAGTCCTGTATATACTTACCGCAAGTCCTGTATTTTTTTGGCCTCAGTGCTTGCATAGGTTTTAGTGAATAGATGATACAAATCCATGTGAATACGTCTCTTTAGTCACGAAAGAAGAATGGATAGCCTTGAAAGTCATTTTAGGATTTGCTTATGTGAATTGATGCAAGTCCTTGTGAATAAAAACTCACTCTATCCTTCAAATGATTGTGCAAAGCCTAGTTGAAGATAATTGTTCCTTTTTTTTTTCCCTCCCTTATTTCATGAAGCCATATAATATAGTTCTTTGTATGGATCCCATATAATAAAGTGTTTGTTACTAATCATTGGGGTGGAAAGATATTCTCGAATTTGTTTCTTGCATTAATTGAAAACCATTGGCATATCATGTAATTTTTGTTTTATAAATTATGGAATGTAATTTTCTTAACAAAATTTTTGTATGACGTGAGATGTCATTGAATTTAACATCCTATTATATATATCATGTAATTTTTGTTTTATAAATTATGGAATGTAATTTTCTTAACAAAATTTTTGTATGACGTGAGATGTCGTTGAATTTAACATCCTATTATATTTTCTGTTATATATTGAAATTAAAGTGCCGTCCTGTTCTCAAATAATTTTAAAATGATGTTAGAAATTTTGATTAACAATATCTTTTTCTGTTTGCATGTTGATAGTCTTTTTTAAGATGTTTATATGTCAATTAAGACCATTTATTCTTTTTCTTAAAGGACATTAGGATTGGGATTTTCTCATCGCTTCAAGAAAGTGATTCGATCCTCTGACTATTCGATACTTAATGCGAATGAGAAGCAAAAAAAAATCTCTCAAACTTTTTTTAGACCAGGTAGTTGGAGTTTCTGGAGCTAGCAAGCTTTGGAAAATTTAATTGCCTCCGAGACACCTCCTTCTAACTTGGAAATTGACAAAAAATGGCTCTCCCTACAAATGACATCGACTCATATCTTAAATTTAAATCTGAAAGAAATTTAGTACCTCAGTATCTCGAATAAAATTGCCTCAAATAGAGGTATATATATGTGCCAAGTGGAAAAAAAAAACTAAAAATTTATCTTGATAGCCCTCACCTTTAGAACCAGTGGAGAGAGTATATACTATAAATGTTTATGCATGTTAATGCACTAGTATTACATAGTAAAAAGACCTAATAGCCCAGGTAGCCCCATCCAACTTGACTTGGTGAAAAAAATTGCTCGGGGCTGGTCTTCTTGTGCCAGACCAAATTTTGTGCTAGGCCTTAGACCCTTTAGTCTAGCCTAGTCTGACTCAAATATTGTTTTTATTTCTTATTGTTGTTTAATGTTGTTGAAGATTATTATGGATTTATGATTGAGTTGTAATGTTTTGTGATGTGTTTAATAAGATTATGGGTATTGTTACAATCTTTTTAGGTTCAAATATTGCCTCTCAAAGAAGGCAAAAAAAGACACACCAAATATTAGACACTCATTGAACCGGTTTAGTCCAGCTTAAGCTCAGGCTGGTATTGGACCAGACCGGACCTCATAACTGTCTTGTATAACTAGAGTTACTATCTAGATCAAATATCATGTTGCGGCTAAACTCGGTTTGATTCATAATCAACCCTAGTATTACACTAGCCAATCACTCGGACGCATTGAATTGGGATGTTTACAGTCAATTATTAATCACTCGGATAGTATGTGTAAGGGCAAAAAGTGGCAAAAAAAAGGAGGTAATTAATAATATGATGGGTTTCTGTGGCAACTCATAAAAATCTCTGTATTATCACGACACTTCTAAGTTCTAACATAAGAGTGGAAAACACGTTGATAGGACTCAGCTTCGTCACCATCAACCCATATAATTAATGGAGTGCTAATTATTTAAATCATGGGGTACGGCATACGACATACTTTAATTTATATATGAAGTTATATATTTTGCATTGAAGAAGTCATGTAATTAGATTTTTTTTTTTTCTCCTCAAATGCGAAATGGAAATTTCTTGACATATGTTTTCAGAAATATGGGAAATGGCTTATCTATCTCTTTACTATAGAATAACTATCTAAAAGTGGATCCGTGGCGCAATGGTAGCGCGTCTGACTCCAGATCAGAAGGTTGCGTGTTCGATTCACGTCGGGTTCAATCCCCCTCTTTTTTGCTTTCCTCCGTTTTAATAACCAAAATGTCAAAATTAATTTTATTATTGATCGTTCCAATGATTAAAAAGGAAATTAAAAAGCCGTGTCTTTGAGGCAACTAGCCAACTATTGCTAATAATTGAACCTCCAGATTGTTCTTTTGATCTCTAACTCCTTCCTCCTTTTTGCCTAGATTCATCTCTTCAATCATCATACATAACCCTCAAAGGCTCAAACCAACAGCAAAACTAGCCCACTGAAACTCACTCCTTCCCTGCACGCCACAATCTCATTTCACTCACTGTATATAAAACCCACTCATCATCTTTCAATTCTCAATAACACAAATTTTCCAACAACGACAAAAATGACCAACTTTAAGCTCCTAACACCTCTCTTTGTCTTCTTCTTCTTCGTTCTTTCTGCAGCTTCATCTCTCAACGATGCCAACCTCATACAACAAACGTGCAAGCACACTCCAAACCAAGCCCTCTGTCTCCAATACCTCAAATCAGACCCTCGAAGCTCTGATGCTGACATCTCAGGGCTAGCTCTCATCATGGTGGACGCCATAAAAGCCAAATCAAATCAAGCCCTGGCCAAAATTCACCGAGAGCTTCAGCGAAAAAGTCTCAGTGATAGTGAAAAGCAAGCCCTGAGTTCTTGTGCAGAGCAATACAGAGCAGTTCTAGTAGCTGATGTTCCTGAAGCCATTGCAGCTCTGCAAAAAGGGGATCCTAAGTTTGCAGAAGATGGAGCTAATGACGCAGCCTTGGAGGCCACTTCTTGTGAAAGTGGCTTCTCTTATGGGAAATCTCCACTCACACAGGAGAACCATGCTCTGCATGATATTGCTCAAGTTACTGCAGCTATTGTCAGAAATTTGCTTTAGAACTCTGTTCAAGTAATTATAATATATCTATTTATATTCATAACAATAATCGCAATAACTTGATTCTCCAACTGGGTTTCATCCAAAAGTGGTTATAGTTTATGATATAAGTTCAGTTAATGACATTGGTGTGGCAAGTTTTGTGCTTTTCTTTTGTTGATGGAGATTGTTGGGAGGAGATAGGTATTGGTGTGTCTTTTTCCTCTGTTTTTCTCGTTTTCACACTTGAGCAATGAGCATGTCTCATTCAAGATCGATAAATGTATGGGGCTAGATTGATAAGGCTCAGCAGACAAAAAACCACCACTACATGGGCTTGTCTTTTTTGCCACTATGAGGTGCAAATACATTGTTCTAGGTTTTCCCCCCATATAATAATATATGTTGGTTTTTGTTTTTATACATTTTGAAAATGACCTTCACGTATATAAAAAATATTACTGCTTTAAGTAGGAGTATCTTTTAGGTGAAATTGTTAGTTTCAATTTTTTTACATATTAAAACATGATAAAGAAAATTTCGAGAAAGGTAATGCCACTTGAGATTAACTCAAATAGTAAAAATAAAATAGGGTGTGAGTAATACCTTCTAATATAACTTTAAAAATGAAAATAAAGTGATTGTTTCTCATGCCAAGGTTATTAGTTAGTAGTAGTTGATACAATTTTCTTTGTTTTTTTTTTTTTTTAAAATGAACGTAGTTGATAGAGTTTTCATGAGCATGATGATCTAAACCATTGGATCTTGGACCCAAAAGATGAATGACAACCAGTAGATAATATTTATACACCCATCAAACTAGTCCAATAGCCCAAAAACAAAAACCAAGATTCTTGTAATAATTAAATTAAAAAATATATATATACCAAAAAAAAATTAAAAAAAAAACGCACATGTTTGTGTTATAGTTTATTAGATTACTTTAGTGTATGTGTAATCATGAGAGGGATTGGATCTATATGAAATCTCACTATTAGCAAAAGAAAAAAAAGCTTTGTCTTCTCTCTTGAGAAAGGATCTAATGAACAATAATGCAATGATGGAATGCCAACCTGAGGAATTGCAGAGACAAATAGAATTTACAGGGACCACCAACAAAATTTCATACAATCAAATGAGTATTTCTGCATGAATGGCACTTTTTTTTTTTTTTCAAAAATATTGTAAACATGTAACTTTTTATTCTTTTTATATTTATAAAATTCTACTATACCCCTAATAAAGATATTACAATTATTTAACTTCTAAACTCCAACCCTAATTGTGTGCATTGATGAGTCATGTTGTTGTTACTTCCTCTGGTCCTAAATATAAAATCTAATTGATTTTTTTGATAGATTAATAAAAATAAATAAGTTATTTAATCATATCATATATTATATTTGATTAAAGGATATATCAATTTATAAGTCAAACAAAGTAGTTTAGAGGAAAAAATGATAAATATAAATATTTTAAAATAATTTAATTAGCTTATTTAATCTCTTAAAAAAAACTAAGTAGGTCTTATATTTAGGATCGGGGTTAGTATTTTATTTTCTTAGACACATAGAGGCAATCTTGCTTGTTAATTGAGTAATTAAGTGTGTATATAAACAAATGTTAAGTACTTCCAATCGCTGAACCTAAATTGGTAAATAAAACAAACTTAAAATCATTAGTAAGGGGAATGTTCATTTTTTCCCCTAAAGTTTTTGCCTAGGATGGGTGTCTGGAAATTTTTTGAGGATCAATTTTGCCTCAGAAATATGAAAACATAACAATTTTGCCATATCATCATCCATAACTATATCACCATCCACATCAGCACACTCAACACAATCATGTTAGTTTTATTGTTAGTTTGATTTCTATGGCACACTCGACACAACCACATCAACATTGATAGCCACGTCACCATCCACATCACTCCCTCCTCTCTTCCTCGCAGCTCTGTCTTCTTCCCAGGCTACTACCTCCGCCTTTCCTCCTCCACTCCTCTCTCTCTCCTTTTCAAACTCTCTCACTCTCTAACTCACTCTACCCATTTACCTAAATCCTCAAAATCTTTAAACTTCTTTGATAAAGAATCAATGACCAAATATGGATTGAGAGGATACACTTTATAACAAGTTAGTGTCTCACTCTTAATATTATCCGCTTCGTAGGCTCACAGCTTTAAAATAGGTCAAGAGGTGAGGTATCTAGATCCTTATAATGAGTTTTTCGTTCGTTTACAGTTAATGTGGGATCTCATAATCCACTCCTGAGGGCCAGTATCCTCACTGACACAACAACCTGAATTTGATTCTGATACAAAATATGTAATAACCCAGTGCCTCGCTCTCAGTATTGCCCGTTTCACAAGCTCATTATTCTAAAAACACATCAAAAAGTGAAGAAAACGTTTTTTGTTCCTTTCACAGCTGATTTGTGATCTCATGAGACTTCTTGAGGTCTTGATCCCTAAAGCAATTTTCACCATAAACTCATCAGAGTCTTGCTAATCCCTTTTCCCCATCAATTTCGAGAGCTAGGTCAGAAAGAAATTGGTAAAGGTGAGATTTTTAATGTCGGAATAAATCTCAGGGTGGCTTTGAATCAAGAGGTGGAGGTGGAGGTGGGGCATTGGCCGAGGATTGATAATCTAATTATGATTAATCAAACGAGGCACAAATGGAGGAGTAAGAAAGTAGCAATGAGATTATATCTTGAATCCATTTCCATTTTGATGAATTGATTTCATTCCCTCAGCGACGCATGGCTTTATTTTTCTCTGTCTTCGAGCTTCCAACTCCCATTTTCATCTTAATCACTTGAAGAACACTTTTCTATATCACACCCATTAACTAAAATAATCGGACACTATAGGTTCGGAAATTGAACTAGAATAGGCAAAGAAAATGGTGAAGGTGATGTTTTTAATGGCGACATCATTTATGTTGCTGTTTCATTGTGATTGGAAGTTATCTTTTTATAACAATGTGATTTGATGATGGCTACGTTTATGGTGGCATCACATAATGGCTACGTTTTCAATGATAAGTTGTATGTGTTGTGATTTGAAGTTGTTTTTCATTGAACACGGGCTTTGGAATCAGGTTAGATGAACTTGATGTTTTTCCTCTTCGATGGAATTGATTTGAATATCAAGATTCATTACTGCTTGCTTGGTTTGTAAGTGTTGAATCATGGTTAGTTTAAGATGAGATGGCTCTTGTTCTGAGGGATGAAAAAGGTGGCGCTCATTATCGAGATGACATCGCTGTCAAAATGGTCAAATTATTAAGTGCGGTGAGGTTACACTATTAAGTGTGTCGTATAAATCAAACTAATGGTTAAATTTAACATTTCTAGTGGAAATGGCAAAATTGTTACCTTTTTTAGGTCTGTTTGGATCAAAGAAAATTGAAGGAAGAAAAAAGAAAATGAGTATTTTCTATCGCACGCATTTGTTTGGTTTACATTTTCCTGTGAAAATGTTTTCCGATAATGGATGAATTTTCCTTTAAACATGTGAAAATCAGTTCCCACAAAAAATGGTGGGAACCCATTTTCTGGTAGATGGAAAAGATCAACTTACCCCTTTTCGCATCGAGTCCGTCTGTATTTATCCATGGAAAGTTTCGAAGAAGAAGGCGAGATGGTGAAGAGAGAAGGCGAGAGTAAAGAAAAAAGACTTAGTAGCTGCTAAAAAAATATTTTCCCTTCCACTTCTATTCCATTCCTTTTATCGAAAGGTCAGTTGTACAAGGGATGTGAGGAGGAGAAAAAATATTACTGATTATTATTGGGTTTAATGGCTACTGCTCAAGCAGCATTCAGCTGCTGCTCGAGCAGTGTATGTTGCTCGGGCAGCAGCAAAAATTTGCTGCTGCTCGGGCAACAATTGAATGCTGCTTGAGCAGCAACTTGTGTACACTGTGGGCTAAAATTTTTTAGGAATAAAAATGTAATTTTTCTTTATTTTTTTTATTTATTTTCTTCCAACCAAATAACAATTTTCTAATCTAATCATTTTTTTCCCACAGTAACCAAACGCAACAAGGTAAAATATTTTTCCTTCCATTCCTTTCTTTTTATTTCCATTCCTTTCCTTTCTTTCTTTGATTCAAACGGGGCTTAGACTTCCGGATATCCACTTCTCTCCTTTGGGAATGATAATGATCATTATCTGTGTTTGTTAATATAATGCATGTCTCTTTTCACTAGAGCATTGGCTGATGTGTTCTGTCCGTCTCAACTTTAGTTTTTTAAATACTGCAATTGCGAATTAGGTAGTCCTTGGAGAGTGTGAGATTTCATCTTAATTTTTTATTAACATTAATTTAAGAAAAAAATAAAATCTAAAATTTTTAAACAGACAAGTGATAATAAAAATAATATATAAAAACCTGTGTGCACAAAAACCGAACGTGGGGAATAGAAGAATCAGGGGGAAAAGATAAAAAAGTATAATATTTTTTTTGATTAAATATAAAAAAATGACATTTAAGTTTAAAGGCTTAAAATAATGTCAATTAGGTTCTTAAAAAAAGAAAAATTACATTACAATGTCACATAAACAACTTAATCATTACAAAATCCGACAATAAATGAACAATAATACAATAAAAATATCTATAACAGGAAATAACAACATGTTATATCCCTCTGACTTATTATAAGACTTTTCAATACTTATGTGTCATTATATAATAATTTTTCTTATTTATTTTAAAAAATATGTTGAAGATAGTGACTGAAATGAAATTATTGAAAACAAGAATCTCAATTAAGAACTGAGAGTAACATTTTTACAAATAAGTACCTTATTTACAATTGAGATTCCTAGATGAATTTGGAGGTGTTTGAATTGATATTTTTCACTTTTTTTTTAAAAAAAAAATTGTTGGTGACCTAGGCAGCTAAGTGCATCAACTTACTCCTTGACCAAAAAAAAAGTACATTAACTTACTCTCTTGGATCCTATAGGCCATCCTCCCAAGAGAAAAAAAAAAAAGTACATAACCTCGCCAATAATTTCTTACGCGTGTCTCAAACTCTTTTCTCCTAGAATCAATGGTGGGATCAGAACAAACAGAAAAAGAAGAAGGAAGGAGACATCCGTGATACATGGGGCAACCACAATCTCCCCAGAACCTTAAACTTTGTGTACAAAACTTGTTCCTTTTCCTTCTTTCCAGCCCATGGTATCCTCAAAACCTGCAAATTTCAACACCCCTCTCTCTCTGTCTCTCTGTTTCTTTCCCCCTCTCTCACATATGATTAGACTTCAAATAAAGCTTTAAACTTTATCATTATCACATACAATGCTCCAATTATTATTTGACGGTTGCCTAATCGCTTTCCATTTCTTACACTTGGACCCTCAACGGCTTTAATTTAATCATGTTCACTCATATGATATGATTATTATACACCAATCTGTTCTGTAGACAAAATTTGTTTATATAAATTCTTTTTTTTTTAATTTTTAATTTCAAATATATATTTTTTAACCTCTTTCTTTTTCTCCAAATGGCGACAAGCAAACTTCCCAATTTTTAACACACCAAACGGCCAAACTAACCATAAATAGCAGCCCGGCTCAGGCACGAACCTCAGAGACATTCCCTCTCAATCCTCCATCATCATCATCATCATCATCTCCTTCTTCTTCATCCTCCATTTTCTCTCTAAAGGCAGAAGGATGAGAAGCATCAGCTTAGCCTCTGTACTCTGTTATTCTTCTTCTTCCTTTCAACTTCTTCTTCATCTTCTTCTCGTTGCTTCTCTTCTATTCAGACCAACCCACCAATCACCTGACCTTGGTACAAGCAGAAATGGCGATTTCATAGACCAGATATGTAGAAAGACACCTTTTTATGACCTTTGTATGGCCACCCTCCATTCAAATCCTCTCACCCCTAAACCTGATCTCAAAGGGGCTGCTCTTGCAATGGTAAATAACATCCTTGCAAATGCAAGTGACACTCTGAATTACATAGAAGGCCTCATAAAGCAGACCTCAGATCAACAATTAGAGCAAGCTCTTGCTTTCTGTGCAGAGTCTTATATACCTATCGTCAAGTACATTCTCCCACAAGCTGCTGATGCTGTGAGCCAAGGCAGATTTGGATTTGCCAGTTACTGTGTCTCTGATGCTGCCAAGGAAATCAGTAATTGTGATAAGAAATTCTCAGGCTCTGGTCAGAATAAGTCTCTTTTGGAGGATAGAAATGGGATGCTGCAGAAGCTTGTTGGTGTTGCTGCTGCTATAATGAAATTATTACTCAAGGGTTAATTTTTCTCGTTCCCCTTTTTTCGTTTTGGTCTTTTTTCCTCTCTTTTACTCAAATTTGGATGGTTATTTATTGGGTCTGTACAAAATTATAGATATATGTACTTTGAAGCAGCTATTGTTACTGTTCAGTCAATCTGAGTTCCGATCATTTTACCTTGACCCCTGCTTCAGCATTTTAGTCATAAAAGATTATTAGTATTTTGAATATAAAGTGTGCCCTTTTTAGTTTTGAAGTAAAATTCTCCAGAAAACGTTTCAAAATGTGATCTTTTATTAGTTTGTTAATTACATTTTAGTGTGCAAGAAATATAAAAAACCATGAAGAAATTCGAGTCAATGTTGAGAAACTTAGGACATTGGCAAACTTGTCTCAAGTAGCTATCCAAAAGGTTCTATTCTCTGTCACTTACTCAAATTCTCAGATCTCTAGTGGTTATTAAAAGATAAGATAGTGGCCATAGTTGAGTATATGAGAGTGGGATTTGGAGGAAGAAGACGAGTAGAAGTAAATTAATAAATGGAAAACAACAAACATAATTTCAGGGGGGGCAAAGCATCTAGAATTTTCTCATTTGTGTGAACGGGAGCAGATGATCTTACAGGTGTCAAATTCCTATGAGATGGTGAAGGCCTCGTAGGTCAACTTTTCCTTAATATTTTCTTTTCTGGTTGGCAGATGCAGGAGTCACATGTGAGATCACATGTATGTTTTAACTATTCCTCAACATATTCTCCAGGAAAAATTAGTAAGAGTCCAAACTGGCACACCCCATTCGACACTAATAAGATTCAACCATCTCACATGGAAAATTTGAGAGCAATACTGATAATATATACATGAGGCATACCTTTCGGCCTGTGAAAGAAAACTTTTGGTGATTTCGTGCAAACCAGGTTAAGTTTCCCGCAAAATGTGTGTTCCCACCGAGGGATCAAACAATTAGCACATTAAAGAAACACTTCAAAGTGAGAGAAACTTTCTAGCATAGTTAGACACTTAGCTAAGTTTTTTAGACATTTAGTTAGGGATCTAACCCTTGGCAACGTGTATAGAAAGGGTCTCGTCTCTCATAATCAATACTAAAGCCTCTCTAGAATGGTGCATGGAGATTGGTTACTACAATTGATGGTGGATACTCTTGCCCACCTAAAAGAAACTCTCATGTCTTGGTTACTAATAATTTGGTGGATCTCAATTTTAGGTAGGGAAACACATGATCATGATGAATCCTGCTAATTTAGGTGTAATTTAGTTATTACGTTTAAATAGTTCAATGAAATCCTAATTACTATAACAAATCAGATAATCTCCATTTTAGGTTCTGTCACTAATAAGAAGTTACAGCCTACAATTTGGTAGGTGCACAACTTCATGTAGAACTACTTCAAAATTATGGTTCTATTAAGAATATGATTTTTATGGTTTCCAAATGCCAAAAACAAGCATATTTCTTAGTTGATGACAAGACTCTAACACTGTATGTGTATGTAGTTCTTTTAAGTCAGCTATAATAGGAAAATAGTAATAAATGAGTTAGTTAAAAGTAATTGATGTCTTATAATAAAGATAAAAAATTATTGGTAGTTGATGCTTTATAATAAAGACAAAAGGAGTATACTAAAAAGGAAAAAAATAAAATAAACATTGGTGAAGTTCAAATCTAAATTTTATAATCATGTTTTCCCCCCTTTATAATTGCTAGATACATCAGATAAAAAAATGACACAAAAAATGGCTAAACTCGAATTCCTTTTTTAACCTCCACATTCTTGGGTCTGTCTTATTGGGTCTGTCTTAAAAAGGAAGAGATCCAAATCCAATGACTATGAGATATGTGCGGGGTATGGAATATAGATGCACACCAAGAAAACATCATAATGAAATCCTCACCAATCCTCGCCCTCCATTTTTAGGGTTTTTGTGTCTTCATTGGAGGGAATGCTAAAAAAGGAATCAATCATCAATTTTAATATTGGAGTGATTATTGCCTTATGCTTTATTTGGCTCCTCTACCTTTTCTTACTTCAATATTGCTGGGTACTATTCCAATCAAGGTGAACACACAAAAGATATGTAATGATGATTTTCAAAAAAAATAATAAATAAATCAAAACAATAAAAAATAGATATGCAAAAAGAATGCTAAAATAATATATTTGAGGAAAAGAATATGAGTTTAAATATCGAAAAATGCATTTATTGAGGAGAAGACCATATTTCTATACACTCTTAGTCTCAAAAGGGAAAACCTTTGATCAACTTAAAAAAAAATAATAGATTTGATGCTAAGTCCACTGATTAAATCTTTATAAGTGAAAATAGTCCTGTGCTATGAGGATTCTAGAGAGAAAATTTCCTTCAACACTTGAATGTTATGCAACTTACAATCATTGAAACAACTAAGCAACAGGAAATTGCCATTAGCCAAAGGGGCCACCAAAAAAAAAAAGAACAAAAGAATTGGGCAAGCCAATGAAGAACACTACTAGCAACACAGCAAGTAGTGAAACTCACCCCCTAGACATTGATTAATATACATAAAGGGGTAAGTTAGCCACCAAGTCCTGATGCTCAGTTTCATAACAAAAAGAGGATTATTATGTAAAACAGACAAAACAGATATTTAGGGCTCATTGAGAGGAATAATAACACTAAACCCTCTTTTATTGGCCAAATACTGCACCATTTTTAATTCTTGGGGGAAAAACATGTGCATTAAACCGTGCGTCGTCTTATCCTTTGTTGTGACCAATATGAACTTGTGACCTGCTTTACAAAACTGCAATACACCATGGAGTAGCAAAAAATTGACATTAAAAGGCTGCAACATGGTGTTGTGTTGTTATATGAATATGGTTGAAAGATTTAACTTACTTGTGAGATTCTAAACTGGGAGCATTAGGGTTATTTGCTGACGGATTGAGAGGGTATTGAGCTGAGACTAGAGGTGATCCCTGGAAACTTGCCCTTGAACTGCTTCCAGATGACATGCCTGCAAAAGAAAATTTCTTGGACCATAAGAGACATGAAAGCTACAGCTTCATTAAAAAATGGCATGAAAAAATTGGTCCCAAAATTTCCCATCTTGCATTCTAAATAGGTTTAAGCTGAAATTTTGGGTTACAATGCTAAAAGTTCAGTGAGCTTAACACACACAAGGCCCCAAGTATTGCAGGTAAAAAGGAAAAAGTAAACATGGCAGGAAGCTCGGATAAAACCAAATCTAAAAACATAGTCAGGATAGCCATCACCTTCTTTCAAGCAAGCTTTAAGATCTGAAGGATGTTAAAGTATTCGTCAATTTGTAGAAAAGATAATGAGCTCAACATCTCAAAGGAATGGTTTATAATGGAAGGCCTTTGCCTCATTGATCCTTTGAATACGAAAACTTTACCATAGCTTAGCAATCCCGTATCAGGATTAAATAAGAGAACATTGGAAGTAGAATTAGCTCATGATAACTTTAGTTGAAATTTCAAAACATTGCATTTCATTAGAGATTAATCATCGTACATATACTACAGTGGTTCCATTCAAGATGCATCGATCACCAAATAATGACTTCTCATGTAAACAACAGACAAGTTACAAACCTCTTAATCAGGAAATTAAAAAGGTTTAGCTCTGCAGACAATACTAATGATCTAAAACTCAGTTCAACAATTGGCAATGTTCCAATGGTCATATTATGTGTAAGCCTAATTCTAACCAAAATTCAGTTTTCACAGCACAGGGTTTGCAAATACAATTCAATATGCAAGATAAATATTTACTTCAATCACACAAACCTTGGAATATTATCACGATGCAAAAGAAAATAGTAAAAACTGTGGCAAGTATGCTGCTACTACTGCTGGAAGGCGATGATTTAGATGCTCTCATCTTCCTTAAGGCTTTCAAGCGCTCTATTCTTGCACGCTTCAACATGGCCAGTTCTGTTAGCTCCCTGATAAGCTTATGGTCAGCCGCATCCAGTGACGGAGATCGTGGAGGTCTTGGAGGTTTGGGTGCCTTTTTATTACTTCCCTTCTTACGTTTCCCCTTAATTCGGGTTTTCTCCACGTCAACTGAGTCTTGTCCAGAGAATAACTTGTTCGACTCATTACAATATAAACTCGGCTTTTCTTCATCTGTATCAACAAAACCACCAGAAACCTTTGCAAAAAATGACTTCTCTTGTTTTGCAGCACATGGACTAGATTCTTTCTTTGAGTTGTCTTCAGTTTCAGACAACCCTTTTTCTAGATCAAACTCAGCATCCTTATCTTCTGCACTTATGAGACCCATCCCAATGTCACAAACCTAATCCAATCTATGATCTATCTCCTCTTGTCACACTACAAAAAGTACAAGAGCGCAAAAATTTCTTCCAAACGCAGCTCCCAAGAATCCAGAAACCTTCTCTTTTGTACACACGACCACAACTAAGAATCCAGAAAAATTCGAACTGACCACGTTTCAATATATATACGTATGGAAAATTCTCAATATTAACTGCAAGCTGCTCAATTCCTTCTTTTGAAGCCCTTCCGTCAAAATCTCAGATTTCCAGCAATTCAAATGTAATCCCCAGGATGAACAGACTCTGCATTACAAAGGTCAAAATGCAACTGGTTACAATGAAAATCAAGAAACTGCGAGCTAAAAGCACCATTTACAAACTACAATTACACAAAAAGTTAAGAAAAAGAAAAACCAAGAACAGAACAACCAGAAAAATGTGCATGTCCCCCAACAAAAGCACCAAAGTGCATCTCAGACCTGACCCCGGATGAAGGAAATGACTAGAAAAATACACAATCAATCAACCCCACGAAATGTAGCAGAAATAAATCTCTCACCACCCACGTCATATGAAGTTGCATTTCACCTAAAGAAACCCATAAATCCCACATAAAGCAAAAGATTCAAAAACCCAAAAGCATGAAACTAGGGTCTTCTATCATAACAACAACAAGCAAACACGAACAAGAAGAAAGGTTTTAAAAAACAACCTTCAAGAGAAGAAAGGAAAGAGCCCCAGGTCATATGATGGCCGAGAATGGAAGAGTTAACATTCCAGAGGTAAGGAAAGCCAGAGATAATAAACGAACAAGAAGAAGGGTAAAGGAAATTACCGGGAAAGCACTGAACTTGCTATGTTTCCCAGGGAGATCAATCACCTTGATTCCTTCAAAAAGCCATATTTTAAAGCCAAAACCATAACCATAACGTGGTGTGCCGTGCTGTGTACTATGGAATTGCGAGGAAGCCAGAGGATTGTAGAAATGCCGCGCCGACAGTTGCCAGCTTGGCATTGTGGTCCCTGGCCATCAATTTATTTTTTTTCCTTTTTATAATTCCCCCTATTTAGTCATCTTTATTTTACTTTTCCTTCAAAATTAGCTGTTTTTTCCTTAAATTTTCCATCCAAATTTTCTTTTAGAATTTTGATCTTTTTTTAGGTAATAAATTTTTACATTTTTAATCAATCTATTTTGATTTTCAGCTTTTAGGGAGGGTGTGTGGCCAAAACAAAAGGTTTTAGAGAGGTCAGGTAAAAATACTTTTTACTATATATTATACTCCTATCCTATTTGTCACTAATGTATTATTTTTTAAAAATTTACTATCAATATTTAGTCATGTGTACAAAGAACATTTTTCAAAAGTATTATTTTTTAACCCACCATAGTATGGCTTCCTTTTCAAAAGTTAAATAAGAAATATATAAAATATGTCTTGAGTTGGAGATTCATAGAATTTAATTTTTGCATTAGCACACCAATTTACAGGAATATAAGCCTATAATAGGAAACTATTCCACCTTTAAGTAATTATCACGACTACATAACTCATGTTTCAATATAAAATATTGATAAAGTTAGAACAACTTATAACTAATTGATTTATAGTGGCGGACTACTTTAATTTTAGGTCTGTGACTTGTGCCTTCAATACAAATGTCTTATTTAGAACTAAAACTCGAGAGCTAGAGAGATTTAACTGGCCTTTAAACCACCATACTTACTATATATTGCTAGTATTGAAGTCCCCTTTTTGTTTGACAAAAAAAAAAAGTCCCCTTTTTGCATGAATTAAAATTTGGGAAAAAATAGTAGCTTTTGGCATTAATTATGAACTAAGTCAGCATTAACATCTATTAGTATATGAGAAACATGAAACAAACGATATGTAATTTCAATTATTCTATGTTTATTAAATAGGAAAACATTATATATTTATAAAAATATGTTAGATTATAAACTGGTGATATCACTTGAGTGGGAAAAGATTGGGAAGCCTGGGAGGGGTACTCCAAAAGCAAATAACCGAGGAAGTAATTTAAAATAAATATCTTAAATTTATATGGCAAATATAAAAATATTCAATTGTATGATATACCTATCCTTTAATTTATTTTTTATACCCTAAAAAATACTGAATGGATTTTCTTCTATATATTATAGCTATCGATAAAGCATCACACACACACATATTTATATATCATTCATATTTGAAATAAAGTGTAATCAATGAAGAAATCTAAAGATATTTGCAATAGATGCAACTTAATAATTGACAATCATATCCTTTTTTTTTAAATCCTCGGCAATCATACAAAAATCGTGTCCGTTATTTTTAAAAACCTTAGTCTTTTAATGCCGCCTAATAATTATTAATTGCAATGTTATGTGTGTAAACAAAATCGTGTCAAATTTGAAGTTATGTTTAGTTTAACCGGAAAAAAAAAATCTAAATTATCCCTACAATGGAATGAGTATTACTTCTTCCGCTCCTAAATATAAGACATAGTTATCTTTTATAGGAAAATTAAAACAACTAAATAAATTACTTAATTATATCATATATTGTATATATTTAGATTATATATAAGTTCATTATTTAAAGTAATTAGTTTGAAGAAAAAAAATAAAAATAAAAATACTCTAAAATAATTTAATTAACTTTCTTAATCTCTAAAAAAAACCTAATTTTAACTTAAATTTAAGATAGGAGAAGTACTGTTTTATATGAAAATAAAAGGACTCTATTTTGTTTAGAATATGCGTTTGGGAGGCGGAATAATCCTTTAAGCTGAGGATCCAATAATTGAGACCCGTTTTCATGATGACCACGTGAGGCTGTACCCCAATCTAATAATTTAACATCTGAAAACCAATAAATAAGTTACAAGCACAGGTCCACATTTATTGTACAAGAATATCTCAGATCAAGGTCTCAATTTTTAAGGTTTTTTTTTTTGGGTATATGATATGAAATATGTTAGATTTCCCATATATTGAACTAAATATGGAATGAAAGGAATGCTTGTAACAATTGATTGAGAAAATCATCTAAAATGTTAATATTTAAACTCATAATGAGAACAACACTGTTCATTTTGACTACAAGACACTGCTATATGTTGCCCTGTGGGCAAAATTATTATTATTGGCTAAACTTAATTGTTGATCATTAACATGCATAAGGGGTAAAAGGAAGAGGGGAAAAAAAGACCATCTCTAACGTCGTTTCAGCTAGAAGGGTGGGAAAAGCTTCAAAGTCAAAATGGCTCTTAAAGCTTCAAAATGGCAGCACCACTTGAAGGCTTGGAAGCAAACACATAAAGCCCAAGCTCATTCTTGTTGATCACCCCCTTGTCAATCCTAGACTGGAAATATTGTTCCTGCAATTAGATTTCCAGAAACCAGCATTATTAACTAATGTTGATGTTGATGTTACTTCCCAATATAATCAATCAAAAAATCAGAAGACTATCTCAGAAATATCAGCATACCTTCAAGTTTAGGATATATTGTGGGACGAGGCTCTCTTTCACCAAGGAGACAGTACAACCACCCCACCCAGCCCCAGTAAGCCTTGCCCCGAGAGCGCCATTTTTGCGACAGACGTTTACAAGCTCTTCCAATTCCGGACAGCTGATTGCCATAACAAGCAGAGACCCCCAAAAAAAAAAAAAACATTTAACAGTGAGTAAGAAAACCACGTTGCACAGCTTCATGAGATAACTAATAACAGATCATAAAGGAACAAGCAGACTTGTTATCTCAAAAACAGAACAAGCCAACAATACACACCTGCATTCATATAATACACTGCAGCTATAATGGCTCTCATTCATAAGGTCACCAAGCTTTTGGAGTGTTTCATCCTCACTGAAAGAGAAGCAGCATGAGTAAATAAACAAATTTGAACGATTTGATGAAGGCAAAGAAATAAAATGCCAAACTATTTTCGATGTTTGGACATAATCATTTTACACTAAGGACTGCCAAATATTTTATCAATTTTTCATCCCAGAAATATCTATTTGCTTAAGAATTATACAAAAATCAAAGAGCATTCATGAAAAGATAAATTTACGACCAAATCCAAAAGACTTGCCTTAAGTTTGACGAGACAATGTCCTTAAAAGCATGCACCCTCTTGGCCTCTGAGTACACATGGGCAGCTCTCTAGAAGCAAAACGGATCAAAATTATATCACACAAGGGCAGCAAGAAGATAGTAAATCATAAACAATATTTAGGCAGCAGTTGTGATAAAAATCCAAATTTAATATAGACACCAAGCCACTGAAGCAAACTGTTAAAGGTAAAAAAGAAAAGTGATAACATATGTTAATATAAATAAGAAATACCTGATGTAACTTGTAGTGCTTAGCAACTTTGAGAACCTCCAAATAAGCTGCATTGCTGCCCAAAATTGATGTAAGCTTTTCCTCAGTAATTTTCTCAATCTCTTCAACTGTATATGGCTCTTCCTTCAAAAATTCCTGTATCAAGGAAATTGTCTTATAATTTTGTGGTGCATAGACATTATTATAATTATTTAAATAGCACAAGGCATGTAAATAAAAAGAATATAAAAAAAAAAAACTTGAAAGAACAGAGAAAAGATCTCATAATGTCATGTAAAATTAAATACCTTGACAGCAAGGACCGGATCAGATGAATTATGTTTACCAGCATATGTTATGCATAATCCTTCTACATCTGACAATGTTTTCACTTTCGATATTGCCTCTTGTGGCTTCATTCCCAGCTTTATGCCAAGCACAATCTGGAGCAGTATTCAATAGCAAACAATTAGCTTACACACATAAATGAGGCTAATTCGAAACTGAGGAGTAGAGAGAGGAATAACAAAGAAATCCCAAATCCAAGCAGCGGATAGCAGTTAAGAAGGTTGAGTACATCAAACCCTTTATCATAGCCCACTATTTTCAACTTCAAGAGATAAATGAAAATTGAGAAAAATAAAAATAAAATCCATTGGTGACAAAAATACTTACCGAAGCCAAACGACATTCAACAACCCTGTTGTTATAATTAGTAGCAGCAGTGACAGCCTTTTGAGACTCTGCTAAAGAATGGGCAATTACAAAAGTCCCACCCGCTGGAAGCTGCACATCTGTAGCACGAATGGGGTTGAAATCTATAAGCTCGGCAAATCCAATCTTAGCCATTAAAGAGATTGCCTGTAAAAAGAATAAGAAAATCATATGTTTTAGTACCATGTTAGAATGGATTAAGAGCAAGATAAAAAAAATAAAATAAATAACTAACTAACAACTCTGCTTTTTTTTTTTCTCCCTAACCTGATCCATTCCGCCAGATTGTGTTCCAACATGCCTTTCACATTCACATGTAACTTGTGCGATTTCTTTCTGTGAAAGATGTGAGAATGTTAGAGCTCACAAAATATAAATTTTCACAAAAAGAAGAATATCAAATGTAAGCTTCTGCAAAAAGATGCTCTCAAAGTAATCACAGGGTAATTTTGTTCTGATTTGTCTAAACTAACGATGATAAATGATCTCCCAAATAGTTAGCTTAGACAATAAGCCATAAACCCAAACTACATTCCAATAATACAATCATGCCAGAAAACTGATAAGTTTTACATACACTCCAATCATCAAACTGAAAATATTCATTCCTGATCAGCTTGAAATCCAAGACTTACCTTTGGGAAATTCACTCCAAAAGCTGCCATAATGGCAATTGTAGAAGAACAGACAAATGCTGCAGAACTAGATAGTCCAGAACCTGTACAAACAGTTTATATGAGTTCTTGAATTTAACTCCATCTCCAAAGAAAGATTATCTGACAGATAGAGTATTTAAGATGACAAAAACACACCTTGAGGAACTATTCCATCAACAAGAACATCAAGTCCAACTTTCTTACTAACATCCACTCCTTTTGATTTTGAATAATCGTAATAACCTTTGTACCCACAAACAAAATAATGCCCCCATTTATGATTTTTCAGGTCCAGTGCCTACGCGCAACCGCAAATAAATTAACAGATGAATTTGGCCAGAAATCTTAATGATCAGAACAAGCTTGTTTTCGAAAAGCAAAACAATGGGGCAGGATGTTATAATTATTGAACATTGAGGGTAAAAGCAAAAGTGGCCCACAGATGAAGTGAACATGGACGTAAAACCGACCTGGTCGGGATCAGCAGGATAAGTACACATAGCATGTTTCTCATCATTCACATTAGCAATTCTAAGAATATTCTCGGCGTCATTTTTCCGAATTGCTACGATCGTATCTTGCCGAATTGCCATCGGCAAAACAGAATATCCCTCGTAGTCAATATGTTCCCCGATTAAGTTCACTCTACCTACAATAACCCACAAAAGACCAAACTTTCCATAATAATCAAAAAGCAAAAGAGAAGGAGAAGGAGAAGGAGAAGGAGAGAGGAAGAACCAGGCGAACGGGCGAAGACTTCAGGAGGATGACCGAAAACTGTTTGAAACTTAGACTTCAAATTGTCGAAACGAAGTTGTGCCTCTTCGAGTAGAGATCCTCCGCCATACACAGGCTCCAGAGAATCGAAAATTGGAACAGGAAGATCTTCGTGTTTCGCCATCGATGAGTGAGGATTTTCGACCGAAACTTTCTTTGCCAGCTATACACGAACTCTGGAAGTTTTTGCCGAATCCACTGAACTCGTTTTTGTCGAGTGCCCCGAACCCAGCATTATTATAGTCCTGTTTTCCTGCATAATATTGTTCTAAATCGATCCAAATTACAATCCTTTTTTTTTATCATAATATTTTTTAGATTAATTTTAATCTAATCTAAATATAAATATTAATAATTTTAAAGCTAAAATATTAAAATAGCCTTTCTTTTAGGTACCACCAATTATTACTTTACTATATTTTAATAATTGAAGATAAAAATTCTAGCAAAAAAATTTGAGATAACAATTAATATATTTAATTAATGAAAAATGACTTTAAAATTCCAAGATAAATATTATCAAAAAAGCCTCCATTAATAATTTATGGGATTTGTCAGTGTATTATTATTTTTATTGTGAGCTAAAAGTCATTATTCCTTTAATAAATTCACATATCTATATACATCTTATCTTATTTTATCAACAAAATTATATACTAATAACATGTGATATAAAATTTATAAACATATTATAAGCCGGGGCTCCAATTATCATATCTAAATTTTCAGGGCAAAGAAAAATACCATATGTAAATTTTATTTTTTTAAAATGATTGCGAGGATAAGTGATGTGACTTCGGATAAAACATCCACGTGGAACTGACAACGATGATGAGGGAGAGATTCCACTTTAACTCTTTTTTAAAAAAATTTAAAAGTCAGCCTATCCGCGAAATTTTAGGTTAACATGTCTTAGAGCCCGTTTGGATATAACTTCTGGAAAATGATTTTGGGTGAAAATAGCTTTTGGAGAATTGATTTTGAAAAATAGATTTTGGGATTTACGAGGCAAAAATAATTTTTGGGAAATAGCTTTTGGAGAATAGATTTTGGGAAAAAATGGTAGTGTTTGGATAATTTTAAAACCTAGGTTTTGACAAAAGTTTGCTAAACACCCCAAAATTATCTAAAAACTATTATGCATCAAAACCTAAGTTTAAGCAAAAGTTTGTCAAACACCTCTATTTTTTACAAAAGCTATTCTTCATCAAAACCTAAGTTTTCTCATAAACTTACCAAACACCTCTACTTTTTCCAAAAGCTATTCTCATAAACTTACCAAACACCTCTACTTTTTCCAAAAGCTATTCTACATCAAAATCTAAGTTTTGAACCCCAAAACCTAGGTTTTGTCAAAAGCTACTTTTTATCCATTTTCAAAACCTAGGTTTTGTCAAAAATTATTTTTTTAGCTTTTTCTTTCTCTCCTTTGCCATCATCAGTATTTTTTCAGTATTAGTTAGTATCCTTAAGATATTTTTTTAGTCCCTTTCAGTACTATGAAATATTTTTGTAAGAATAATTATCCTGAAATATATTTTTAATACAGTAGAATAATTTTTTAAGATCATGAAATATTTCAAGGTACTAACTTATACTGAAAAAATACTAATGATCTTGAAAATTTATTTTACGATATTGAAAAAATATTTTACGGTAATGACTGATCTTGAAAATGATTTTGGGTAAAAATAGCTTTTGGAGAATTGATTTTGAAAATCTAGATTTTGATGCAGAATAGATTCTGGAAAAAATAAGGGTGTTTGGTAAGCTTATGACAAAACCTAGATTTTGATATAGAATAGCTTTTAAAAAAAATGGGGTGTTTGGCAAACTTAGTACAAAACCTAGATTTTGTCTCCAAAACCTAGATTTTGTATTAGGAGAAGAATCATTATTTTTTGTAGGATCACGCACTTGACTCACCCCAATTTTTTTTTGGAAAAACTGTACCTAAATTCTGAATAAGAGAAAATATTAGTCTCTTAAAATTTTAAATTTTTATAATATATCCAAATGCAAAAAATTCCAAAATAATTAAATAGAGAGAGTGAATGGATGCTTGTATATTTATTAAGGATATTTTTGACTTTACACATTTATAATATATTACACAAATGTCTTAGGAAACTTCACTGTAAATTTGAAATTTTAAAGTACATTCTATTGGATTTTCTCTTATTAAAGACTTAGATATAGTTTTTCTCATGGTTCTCAAACCCGGACTGAACCGGCCGGTTCGGACCGGAAACCGGCGAACCAGCCCTGACACCGGTCCGGAAAACCATAGAAACCGGGTTCATCGTCCAACCTAGTATTTAAAAAAAAAAGAATGGAAGATGGAGAGGAACAACAATCAACAGAGCTCATGATTTGGGTTCTGCGCAAGGCTTCAACCAGTCATAGTCATCTAGTGTCTTCGCACGGTGTCTCATTGCGATCTGATTTAGTGGAGGGAATGGAGGTCGTTGAGGAAGATCGGAGTCACGCTTTCTGATTTACTTTCTCCATCACATCGTCAACGATCGAAGCGTTTTGATTTGTGTTTTTTTTATCTGTGTTTTGATTTGTGTTCACTCTCATGGATTCATTTGATTTCTCATATCTCACTCTTTCTCAGTCTCTCTCTTTCTCTGGTGTAAAAAAGGATGAAGATGAAACGAATTCCAAAGAACCATATTTTATGCTCATGTACACGCATCTGACCTTTGGACATTAGGGGTGATGGCCTAATGTGTCTTGTCAATTAACCCGCATGTGATTTCTGTTTTTTACTTTTGTATATTTTATTAATTATTTAAATTTTAAAATCATTTTAGTAATAAATTATGGTATTAGTTCCAAGAAAATTGAGTTGGGATGATGCATTGGCCCACTAAATTGACTTTTGAAGGTGTGAGTTTTGTCAATCATCAATTTCAAAGTTTCTTGACTCCCATCCGTTTAAAGTTTTAACCTCCTTACTGCATCCTCTTATATTTTTTTAAAAATAATTTTTTATAATTTGATATTAATAACATATCAATAATTCTAAAATTTTTACTTTCTCACCAGTTTTGTTCCGATTTGACTCCAGTCTGACTCACTAACCCTTAACTCAGTACCCCGACCGGTTCAGTGACCAATCCGTTTTTAATAACCTTGGTTGTTCTATTATTTTTTTCCTTCGTTTCAATATATTTCTTATAATTCATATTTGTTTACATATGAATTTGATCCAAAAAGAGTAAAAAGAATTTATATAAAATAATTGAATAATGATTGATGATTTAAATAATTTTTTTTTTAAAAAAAACACTAAAATAAACCTTTTCCCACCACTGGCCACACCACTGCCGGCGACCGCCCTCCCACTGTCGATCACCGCCAGCGACCCGTGGCCACCTCCGGCGACTTTTTTATTTATTAAAAAAACAGGTTTTTTTTAACAAAACTTAGGGGAGGCAGGTGGGCCCCACTGCCGGCCACCCCCAAGCCGGTAGCCGCTTGTAGCGCTAGGCCGATGCCGGAGACTGCCGCCACCAGCGACCACCTCCGACGATTTTTGTTTTTTAAAAAACACTTTAGTTTTTTCATATAAAAAAAAAAATCACTGGAGGAGGACGCCAGTGGGGAGGGCGGCCACCAGCCTCCCCTTAGTTTTTTTTTAAAAAAAAAGATTCGCCGGTCATTGACAGTGGGGAGGGCGGCCGCCAGCGGTGTTTGTGGCTGGTGGTGGGGCCCACTAGCCTCCCCTTAGTTTTTTGTAAAAAAAAATCTTAGCTTTTTTCTTAAAAAAAAAAGTTGCCGACAGTGGGGAGGGCTACCGCTGGTGGTGGTGTGGCCGGTGGTGGGACTCACTGTCGGGGGAGGGTTTATTTTAGTGTTTTTCTTAAAAAAATTATTTAAAACTAAAGGCAAAATAGTAATTTCAGCTTTAAACTAAAGGTAAAATAATAGTTTCAACGGAGTTATTGTTCATTTCTGTCCGAGTTAACGGTCAACTAATAGCCCGTGGTATTTTTGTTCCCACAACATAACGTCATATGTATTTTTGCTAGGGAAAAAGCTTATTTGTATTTTTGCACATTAACCCGAAAGTTTATAAGGTTTGAAGACATATATTTTTTTTATCGGCAACTATAGCCTATGATGTATATGTATCTAGAAGTCACTTTTTTTTTTTGTATGTGTTAGTGGCTTAGTAGATGTATATGAAGTTGTAAATGAAATTTAGATATAATATAAAGGGTTAAGGTGCAAAAATACACATGGGCTTTTTTTCCAGAAGTAAAAATACACATATGTTTTTTTAGGAGCAAAAATACACATGTGGTTATCATTTTGGTGCAAAAGTCACATCCCACCGTTAAGTCACTGTTCACCGTGATGAGGGAGAAAGAGATGGGGTGAACAGTAACTTAACGATAGTGAACAGTGACTTAACGATAAGATGTGACTTTTGCACCAAAATGGTAACCACATGTGTGTTTTTGCTTCTAAAAAAACATATGTGTATTTTTGCTCACGGGGAAAAAATTTATATGTATTTTTGCACCTTAATCTTAATATAAAATTATATTTTGATTGTGATGTAAAGTCACATGTCATTACTCTTAAAAAAAAAAGATCACCTGTCAATTCTTGACCCCTTGTTATTTCTTTCCATATAATTGTCACTTTCACACTGTAAGCATTATTATTTGTATAATTGTATGTTTTGAAGTTCAGTGTTGAAACTTGGAAGGCAAAAAAAAAAGGTTTAATGTTGAAACTCTACTGTACATGAGAGATATCATTTTGATTAACAGATTAGCATGCTGAAATTCACTTTGGATTCAAAATTTTAATCTAAAAAAAAAAAAAAGCTTTAGGCCTTGCTTCATACAAATATTTGGTGAAATGTTTTGAGAAACCACATTGAAGCCCGACCATGAAACCAAAAAATCCACTCAAAAGTGGAAACACCCATGTTGTTTTAGATAAAGGAAATTCCAATGACATCGAAGCAATACAAGAACTACGATAATGAAAGAGAGCTATAAGTAAGACAAGTTGGTGCTAAAACCTGAAATGAAACAAAAATTGAGAGTAAACTTTAATTACTTTAAATTGAATACGACTATGGGTAGACCCAAATGCCAACATATAACAAATTTTCTTCCCTTCGTCTTGGTGGCAATTAGTGAGAATGAGAATTAAGATGCGATAGGCAGAGAGATAGAGGAGAGAGGCACAGTAACGTGAATGAGAGGTGATAGGTAAATGAGAGGTAGACATGTGAAAATTTTTACCAAATTCATAAAGGTGGAATGGTAATTTTACAGATAGAACATTTCATACTTAAGTCCCTTGGGATATGAGAGTAATTTGAAGATTTAAAGGGATTTTGTAATAGTCTCTTATTTGAGACCTACCTGTAATTTTCCCAAAAACAAAAATTTAAGGGAAAATTACAGTTGGGTCCCAAAGATTAAAATTAATTACAAAAAGATTCCACCCCAGATTCCCAGAAAAGTCCCAAAAATGTCCTTGAGACTTTTTTGTTATTAATTGTTTAAGATGAAAGAATCCTTTTAACAACTGGAAATGTTATATTAACAATAAAAATTCTCAATTGTTAATATGGTATTTCAAGTTGTTAATACGGTTTTTCAAGTTGTGATAATTTTTGTTATTAACATAGCATTTTCAGTTATTAATATAGCATTTTCAGTTGTTAAAAACTTTTGTTATCTTGACAATTAATTACAAAAAAGTCTCTTAATGGGATTCTGGTGTGGGATTTTTTTGTAATTAATTGGCAAAAGTATGGAAAAAACCTTAATTAAATAATTAATTACCAAAATGCCACTGAGACAAAACTATTAATCCATCTGCCCCCTGTAATCGATTACAGGGGGTCAGATCTCTTTTTTGTCATTTTTTGCACTATGTAATCGATTACGTCACTGTAGCGTAATCGATTACATAAAACTTTACACTATGTAATATTATTGCTATGTGTCGTAATTAATTATATAGTGTAAAATATCATGCAATCGATTACACCAGTATGGTGTAATCGATTACACTAGATGCAGAAGCACAATGATTTTTGATTTCGAATAGGTGCATGTCCAAACTTATTTCCAACTTCTTTTTACCTGTAAATGTGACTTGGGGAATATCTTTTTTCCAACAATTAACCGTCTACCCTATGCCTAGTTCATCAATGTCCCTATATCCGTTTTTGGTGCCTACAACACGTCATTTGCAAATTCATCACCTTAAATCATATGAACTGAAAGCATAAACATTCATAACTAAATTAACTGCCATAGTCAGTATAAATTCACCATGTCTAAAAAAAAATACAACAACCAAATACAAACATCAAGTCCAACAAAAAACCAAACATAGGTATCTAATCTGCCTCCTCCCCTGAATCCTCCTCCTCCCCCTCCTCGGAGACATCAGGCACCTGGTCCTTATCCCCGGCTGCCTCCTGGTCCTGTCTGACCTGTAACTACCGTAGTCCAGCCTCCAACCCGTGCATCCACTGCCACCGCTCGTTCTCCTTGTCAACGTGGCTCTTCCACCGCTTCTTCTGTCTGAGCTCCATCTTCCTCATCTGGAGCATCACATGATAGACAGAGAATCCACCATCTGGCTCAACCATGTCCTCATCCTCCTCATCGTCGTCGTCATGCACAGGGACCTCAGGCTCAACCACGGGTGCCGCAGCCGGTGCATCATCCTCCTCAGCAGCAGTGCATACTCATACATTATATGCATTCTTCGCGATCTTGTATTGCTCCAGTAGGCGTCTCTCGAAGACAACATTCCAATGCGTCTGGTCTACCATCTCAAACGTTTGCATCGGCACACTGAAATGGAGCAATATACGATGGACTAGATAGGCGAATGGGAGTGCGGCGTTCTCCTTCTGCTTCACCTTGTACATCATCCAACAAATATAATATCTCCAGTTCACTGGTTGGGCGTGACGGATGTCCCACATGAGCGGTATATCAACCTCCAACACCCTGGAATGGTTGTAGGCCCGAGGAAACAAAATATGGGCCAGCATGTAGAAGAGGATCTGTGTATCCACAGTCAGCTGCCCTACAGTGAAAAGAACTCTCTGACCCCATGGCCTCCTGATGTCATGGACAGCGGTGGCTCGGTCAAATCCAGGCAGATTGACATTGGTATCCCCATCATACAGAATGGTGCCCGCCCCATCAAAATCATATCCCAGTATGTGGGCCCATATGGGAGTTGTTATAACTATGTCAATGCCACATACGTATGACTTCAGGTCTCCGTGAATGTAATATGGTAGAAGGCTCTAACCATATCCTCTGAGTAGGGACTGACGAATTCCGCCAAGCCACGTAGATGCGAAGCCTCCAGTAGTGGGACTATATCAAATCCCTCATCTGCAAAAAACTCCATGTCCAGTGACTTGGGCTTAATCATGGTTCTGCCCGCAAAGTGTTGAACGAAGGCTTTGTGGGATGCTGCATTGTAGGATGCTGAACGAAGATAATTTCATGTTTGAATATGCAAAAGAGGCTTAATTGTTGGAAGGGTCTGTTTTTGTACGTAGAAATTCTAAAAATGTAATTATTTCTGCTTATTTTAATATTACTTATTTCTTTCAGAGAGTATTAATTTACTATTGTGAAGTTCGCATACTAGTATTTAGTGACCGTTTAGCTTTGCAGCTGAACTTTTTTTTAACACAGTTTTTATGTTCATTCTATGATTGACATCTTTATGCCATTAGCATGTTTCTTCCCTTGGTTTGGAGGCATTTTTCAGATGTTCTTATTTTATTTGTGTGATGCCAGGATCGTTCTAATTTGCTGAAGCATACAATTGTCTGATGCACTCATCTCTCATATTATTCACATGTTTTCAGGCCTTTGATCCTAACTTCTATGTTTATTATTTCATATCATGTAAACCCAAAAAAGTTTGATTTCATAGTTGTCTGATCACCTTGAAATCTTCTCTCCATGGAATAATGAGAAAAGATATATTATTCTTATTACAAATGCTTATTATTAACGTGAAACAAACAAACCATGGATACACACATGCACAAGTAATTCTTTGTAGTATCTCCACCTCAGTCACAAACATTGTCATTTTCCCCTCCTTCAAGTCATTTTAATCTCCAACATGTGAGAAAAAGGAAGAGAATAAGTGAATGATGCATTTTTTTCCTTTTTAGATTGGTTTGATGGTAGAAGTTCTGTGAAACTTTTTGTTGCATCTGTACCCTGGACAGCTACTGAAAAAGATGTAAGCAACACCTCACCCTTTTTTTTTGTTTTCTCATTTGTTTGGGGAGCTTGCTATAGTTCTTTTTGTGAAATAATTTCGCATTTGTTATCATGAAAGGCCTATATGTTTCTGAAGTATTGATCTATGTTCCCCTCTGCCTTTTCGGGTGGGTTGAAAGGAATTTGTGCAGGCATCTGTTTACAGTCAAGCTATTCATGTATGTTGTGTAGTGCACAGTATTATTACTTTTCCACTGACTTCTGTAAAAAGTTAACTTTCCTGATACATTTAAATACACACCTCATCTATTAGAAAGCTTGTCAAGTTTTTAATGGTTTTCCAAGCACTTTGATTTTGAGCTATCTGATAGTTATTGTTTCACAAGCTATCTTCATTGGTTCTGATGTTAAATGCTTAATCATGTGTTTGAGATGGACTATTATCTTGTTACAATTATTTAATATCAGATTGCCGTTTGTTTGAGAAACATGGGAACATGCTTAAGGTTGCTTTGATCAAAGATGGAAAAACTGGGCAACTACAAGGTATTTGTGATCTTTGATATTCCAAGACTATTGTACTTCTTACGAATCTTATTGCAAGTCCATTGAGAGGCTGATGGAAGAGACTAAGCTTATCTTCATCTCAGTTTGTTTTTGCAACAAGTCCTGGCTTGTTGGTTTTGGTAGCCGTCCTTTTTTGTCCTCATCCTGTCATAGCAGAAGGAGGCAAGCAAACCCCTAGAAGATGAGATATTGGAGGACCAATAGATCCTGCTCTTGGAACTGTGGTCATTGCCCAACAACTGATTGTAATGAGAGTGTCCATAGCCGTAACTGTAGTTTGATCATGTAAAAATTTAGAATTTGGCTTGTATAGAGGAAACAGAGGAAATCTCGGGTTATTACATTTGAATGGTTTAAATCACAATGTAATTTGGGAGATTTAACATCCTATATTTTGCACTATTAACTTTTTGCAGCTTGTGATACTTAGCTTGACTAGAAATGTATCTTGTTTAGTTTTTTAAGTGTTTAGTTGTTCTAGTTGATTTGTCTTCCTAAATTTTCTTGGTGCAGTATTTTAATCTATGAATTTCAATTTTCCCAATTTCCTTTGCATGATTCTTCACTGGTTATTGGAGATTGATATCATGGAAATTTGTGGTGGTTATGGAGTTTGCTTTGGATATGTTGATATTTTGATTGCCTTTTTCTACTTCATGGCTACTTAATTGAAACAAAAAATTTGATGCAAGGAATTGAAGTTGTCTAACAACTCATTATGGTTAGCTGGGTCTCCATGGGATGTATTAGCAGTACAAGCTACTCATGTTTATTTGATGTTAAAGTTGGATTAACAGTTGTGATCAAATACACGAGCTTGTTACAAACTTATTTTGTTTTCAGTGAGAGGAGATTAGGAGTCTGGTTTATATCTTTCAGGGAATTGAAGGTTATGTATATGATGTAATTTGCTCTGTCTATGCAAAGGGATGGTGTCAGTTAAGATTGCACCACTCTTTCTGTTGATACCTGCCAAAATAGTTGTTACAAGTATATATAAGGCATTGATCTCATTTGTTTGTTGAAACCGTGTGAAGAATAACTTTCTAAAGTCACTTGTGTCACTGCTCAAATGGCTCATTAATATTGACATCTATCTGTGGAAAGGGTGACAGAAAATGGATGGACTCAATATATAACTTGTTGCTTGTGCAGGTTTTTGTTTCATTAAGTATGACAAATTAGAAGAAGCTGATGGGGCAATTAGAGCATTGCACAATCAGCATACTCTTCCTGGAGTGAGCTGCATTGCTTTTGATGCTAAATACCACATGGAATTTTTTTTTTTTTTTTTTAAAAAAACTTGATTACCTTTTAGGGTGTAGGTCCAATCCAAGTGAGATATGCTGACCATGGACAGGAACATCTTGGTAAGTTTTTGTGCTGCAGAGTGCAGATTCTTGGAATTGTGTGTTTTTTGAGTTTGTTTGTGTGCATTTAATCTGATGCCAGTTGTAGCAGAAAAACTATTTCCTCCATAGATATCCAGCTCTAGTAAAATTTATTATCAGTTCAAAGTTGGAAAAACTATATAACCTGAACAAATCAAGTGGGCAGTGATGAATTCATCAAAACATACTTTTGTTGTGAGTCTCTCTCTGTGTATTAACTGTTCAATTTTCTGTGAACTTCCTATATAATAGATGCTGCTGAATACGAATTATATGTGGAGTCTTTGAACATAGAGGAATTTGTGAAAATATGTTGCACGCACCAACTGTGTTTGCAATACCAATTATTTGTCTCTACTAGCCAAATGGAAACTTTGGCAATTTGGCCCAAGGGAATTGATGGGTCTTTATCACTTTATGGTATTAAATGTTAATATTGCACGCTTAATTCTGTTTCAAAATAGTGTTACAGTTACTGATAGTTTGAGAGCATGAAACTAACAGATGGTGTCTGTTGCGACAGATTTTCCTAAGATATGGGCTGGTTGAAGATGTATATCTCGTGCAAAGGAAGAACAACTCCCCTAGCATCCTGAGATGTTAGCCTGAAACCTGTGAGTGTCTGCTAGATCTTGAATTAGCCTTTCTTTTCGGGTTGCGCTGGTGTGGTGTTAATAAATAATGGCTTACAGATTGATGCAGTTGTCCCCCCCCCCCCCCCCAAACAACATGAAAGTTTTGGATTTTCCGGTGTTTGGCTGAAATATTGAACAGTAATATATTCCTTCCCTCTTGATTGAAGGATATTCTATTATGTTAAATACTCTCAGAGAGATATGGCACTGGCAGCTATACTTGCACTTAGTGGAAATTATATAATGTGAGTAAGAAAGGTTTAATCTTTATTGTTGCAAAATTGTCCTTTTGGAAACATTATGCTTATCATCTATTTTTCTGGATAGGGTTGTGATAAGCCATTATTTGTCAAGTTTGCTGATCCAGGGAAACCTCGGAAAGGAAACTCAAGGTATGATATCTAAAGATTAAGAAACATTATCCATTTGAATCCTATTGGTTTTGGGATTGGAGGAGATGGAAGAACGGAGAAAGAAGAATGAAAGAGAGAAGGGAAGAAGTCTGGAACTGGTATCTGAAATTCCAGTGGAAAGGGAGTTTCAGGAGACAATATATTTCTTCATTCATTCATAATGTCAATACCACACATAATAGGCTTATATTATATAGCCCTACTACAAATAACTACCAATAACTGCTTATGTCCTAGATAAGATTTAACAATAACTGATTCTTAAAATAACTACTTCATAAAACCACCCCATCATAAAGTAACATTGGATCCTAACAGTTAGTTTGTGCCCACGATATGAGCGCGTTAATTTATGGTTGGTTTGTGGGCTAGCTGGTCCAGTGGTTAAGCAAGCCCTGCCCAAATGTAGGGTATGAGAAATGCAATAAGTCAGAACAAGTCTCATTGGTCATGCAAAGTCACAAATGAGTTGAGATAACAGATTAGATTCTTCTTGATCTCATTCAAGTTTGATCAGATCCAAGATAGGTATAAAACTTTTTATTGATAAACATGAAGGAAAATCTATAGTAGAAGATGAGCAAGGATCTTGAACTCATACAACTAATAAAGCCTAGGAGAATCTCCAATGATAAAAACAAGTACTAATTTTATTTCCAGATCCTTTCTACTCGGGAACATAACTCCTGAACAGACTCCCATTAATCCATTACTCAGATAATGGGGAATAATTAGCTGAATAATAATAATAAATAAATAAATAAAAGAGAAAATAGCATAAAAATACTAACTTGAATCTGCAAGCACCATGACCCGCCACTCCTAAACTTGAGGACCACTCGACAAAACAGAAAAATAACGTAAGTAATGTTATTAAATAGAAAATATCTAAAATAACTTAAAATAATCTGTCTATTTTTGAAATTTCTGTAACTCCCACATCACCCATCATCCCACAATGATTGGTACTCCATCAAATTTGTTGCCAGATAACTACTGGGCTGAGTTTAAATTCTTTGATGTGTGTGGATTAGCGGTGGGAAGAATAAATTCTGGATAAAATTGATTTTATTGAATAATGATTCATAATAATAATTGATTATGATAAACTCTTTGAAAAGCTTATGGTTAAACCAAGGTTTTAGCTCAAAAATATATTTTAGTGTTAAGAGGGGTGTTTGAATATTGTTCTAGAACAATATAGGGCAAAAAAGACGAATATTGTTCTAGAATAAGATATTTATAATTTTTTATAGAACAATATGTTTTAAATTGTACAATGACATTATATATTTTGTTTGGTTATCTATCTTGTATATGTGTCAGTATCCATGCTTTTAAGGTTTGTTGGCACCAGATTCAGTGCTTTTGTGTAGCTTTTATTGTGTCCTGTGTATGTTTTGAATGCATACTATTTCTTGATCTCTATTTTTGGTTTCATATATTATTGTTTGTCTTGCTTTGGCAGTCCTGCTTTTCCCCTCCAGGAGTTGGTCCTAGATTTGAGGCACCAGACGCAAGGTATCATACTTCCATCTTCTATGTTTTTTGATGTCTTCTGAATGGTTCCCTTGTCACCATACCCTTGTGCTGGATTTTAATACCACATATTGTTATGTTGTCAATTTTTGCGGTCCTCCATCCAATTTAAATGAACCTGTGGGGTGATCGTATCCCCCCTCCTAATGCTTGCCGTCCTTTGCATCTGCTGAATATGGGACCTTCCTCTAATTCTGGTCCTCATGGTCTAGGGTGTCCCCTGCTTCCCAGATCTTGCAGGCCTGAAATGCCTATGAATTCCAGTAAGTGTGAACTTCAAGATATGGCAAAGTTTTATCTTCAATGTGTTGTTTCTCGTTATCTTTGACTTTAAAAGCTACTATGATCATAAATGATATGCATCCCTGCTTCTGCTACACCTGAAATAAACCAGAACATGGCCCTTTCAAAATGCATTTGGTCAGAGCATATATCTCCTGAGGGCTTCAAGTATTACTATAATAGTGTCACTCAGAAAAGTCAGGTGACAATGAGTCTTCTTCATGTTTTTTTTTATCATGCTATTTATGTTATTTATCTTTTATTAGATGAACTTGCGGCGGGAGAAACCAGAGGAGTTAGCATTATCTGAAGGGCAAAAGCAACAACAAATGCCAACTTTTCACCAGCATCGATCTCAGTTACAACAACCACCAGCAGCATTATATGCCCTGCCAGTTCCCCAGTTGCAACAGGTGGTGCCTCAAGATCTGGTACTGATTCTCCACCAGCAACAGATACAGCTGCCTTTACCTTCTGTCTCTTTGAATTCTTTTATTGTGGTGTTGAAAGAAGATTCTGTTATGTTGATTATGTCTCTGGATTTCTAGTATCAGGCATATTATGGAGTTGCATGCCATCAAAATGTTCAGGTATCATTTCTGCCTCTGCATGGCATTCAAAGAAAGCATTTGCTTAATGACAATGATATTGCCTCTTTGTTGGTTATACCTTTTATATGGTTTAATAATTAGGTAGTTCTAGTTCTCATCTTGTCCTAGGAGTTTGTGTTTTCTGTGACTTGAGATATGGATATATGCATGCAGTCTGTGTTGTCTCATAATACTGAAATGTTCCAAGGGTTCCATTTGTTGTATATATACTATTTGGTTACATAGTAGGATGTTTATGTCTTGTGATATTTTCTTGTATAAATATCTACAATCTGCTTGACTTTTCAGTTTTCAGGAAGTTGGACATGTCCAATCACAGACATCAGGTGTATCTGTTGGTGATCCGCCGGTATGGAATTAAATTCACTATACTGTTGTCGACTAAAGTACATTCTCCTTGTGTAGTCTAATTTTAGTTCCCTGATTTTGTTACAGGGGTTTCAAGCTTCACAAGAGGGGGATGTTGAAAAATAAGCTAGCAGGTTCCAGTCCTCTGACTTGACTCAATAACAAGATGACTATATAATAATTTGACAATATCTTCCTCTTCCCTTTCTATTTAAGGCACTTAATTTTTCTTGGACTGTGTCTAGATAATGCCTGTGGGGATATTTGACATTTCTGGTAAACAGGGACTATGGCTTTCTATACAAATAAGAGGCCCTTGAGTTGAAAGCACAAAGGTAGGGTTTAGTGAAACATGGTTCTAACCCCCTGAAGTAAACATGGTACAACAGTTGATGTACAGTCATGAGTGTTTTTGTATCCACGTTACTTAGGTTTCAGTTTTATTTGCCGGCTGAGTAGGCAAAGTAAGTGGTGAAGTGCCCTACCAAGTTGTGTAACGTAGAGGTGCCATAATTATAAGCTAACCAACAATCCTAATCATTAAGAACTCTTGCCTCTCATGATTGTGGTTTCAAAACTTATAGTTATATTTCATAATATTTAAAGTCTCGTTTGATGGGTATCTCGTCTCAGCAAGATCTTATGGCTTTAAAAGGGGGAAAAACCTAAGTGGATTTTATATTAAGTATTGGAGGTTGTAATTGAATAGTCATTATATGAAGAACTTGTGATTCATACTTGTCCAATAATTCCGAGTTTGCCACTTTTCACTGGCAAAAGGGATAAAACAATGCAATGTTTAATATGCGGGAAAAGTGTTCTCTAAAAAGAAAATAAGAAATATGTCTATGAAAATGTGATCCATACATTTTTTTTACTATTGTTCTTGGTAACTTTGTGGTGAAAGAGACCTCCCATTGATTATACATTCAAACTATAGAAGCCCATGAATCAACACAAATTGATTGTTTTTAATTAATTCAAATCCAAATTTTCAGTTAGGAAATTTTACAAGAGGAAATTTATAATATGTCTCAAACCTTTCCTTATCAAGATTGGGTTTCCTTGTTTGTCCAATGGACAAACTCCAGACTATCCAGATCTAAATTTGGAAGGCCAATATTTTTTTTAATTAATTTTTTACTATATGAAAAAATCACTTTTTAAAAAATGTTAGTTCAGAGATTAATTTTATTTTAGATTCTCTACTTGTTAAAATTATTTTTGTAAAAAAATAAGATTTGAACCATCTAGATTAGATCTGGACGGTCTGAAGCTTGTTCGTATGGATGATCTCTTTCTATTCGTCCAAAGGACAGCTAGGGAAACCTGCTCCTTCCTTACCCTTGTTCATCAAACCCTTTTACTCATCCAAAGGATGGGTAGGAAAACCAATTCCTTCCTTACCCTTATCCATCAAACCATTTGCAAGGACTAAACATACCTTGATTACTATTAAAAAAATCGTTTCTGAAATCCATATCCACCAACAACACACTCCAAAACCGACTCTCCAATCCCACCACTCTTGAAATTCAACATAAACCAATCCCTCCTCCTCGTATTATGACATCTTCTATTTGAATCAAACCCGCCCAGAGCATTCCAATTTTTCTTAGAGTCCCTCCCATGATCCTCGTCTTTCTTTTGGCGGTTAGTAACCTATCCTAATTAATGGGAGAATAATGGAAATAGACAATAAATGTAGTCCCTCCCATTCCACATTTAATACGTAACTGTGCTTCAAACATGATTGCCCCAATATCAGAATGCCTCTGCCTGGCAAAAGTTAAAACCATAACTAGTTTTTTTTAGGGAAAAAGACAAAAATACCTTTGAAATTACAACATCCTAAATTAGATTTGTTATTAAGAGTTGATAAGAGGGTGACAAGACTTTATAAGCAATTCACAATTTATTTTTTGAGAAATATCTTATCTGAAATTTTACAAATTTTGGGATGTGAAGTTGTGACTGTGAAACATAAAAATAAAGTCGTTAATGTAAGATATGATGTCATTAATATATATACAAATATTATTATTGACCCCTAAAACTTGTGCCTTCAAAATTATCCCTGATTTTTAGAATATGAAGTTGTGAAACATAAAAGTAAATTCGTTAATGTAAAATCTGATATTATTAATATAGATACAGATGTTATTATTGACCCCTGAAACTTATACCCTTAATTCAAGGCATTTTATTCATTTGGTCATAGTTGGAAATCTCATATTCGTATTTTAGTTTTGACATGAAATTTAATAAATTTGTAGTACTAATTTGTCTTTTCCCCATTATAATTGGTTTTTTTATTTTTCCCTTTTTATTTAATCATGGTTAATTTGAATTTTAAAAATTTAACCGTGAATCTTTTTTCCAAAATAAAAATAGTAATAATACAGTGCTTCTTCATGTTATAAGATACAAGGTTAAATATGAATCATAAATTCAAATTTTTTTGGTAAAAATTAGGATGCCAACGCCCATTACACTACTAAAATTAATCATAACCTAGTTGAGGGCAAACAACTCCCATAGTGTCATTAAACAGAAAATATATTACCCATGCTGGAAGAGAATAAAAAATATTAAAGTCTTCATTAAAGTTTAAAATATAATTGGCTAACTAATCCATAATAGAATCACCTTCTCTCAAGATATGAGTAAATCGAATCTACATCTCCTTATTGTTGTCCAGTAGCCATTCATTTGGTGTTCTGTCTCTAGCCTTTCCTTGTATCCAAGCTTCTTGAACCATATGTAAAGTCACAATTGAATCTCCCTTTGTAGTGATCCAGATAAAACCCAACTCTTATGTCATTCTAAGACCCTGCACAGCCCCCAAAGTTTCACAGCCAAAGCCTTGCATTGTCTTAGCTTGCTGCCAAAAACCACAAATCCAACTACAATCACTCTTTTTCAACACCCCTCCACAACTTGCCAAACCTAAACATCTTTTAGAAGCACCATTAAAATTCAATTTCACCCACCATTCCTTTGGAAAAATCTATTTAACTTCCTTTGGTTCCTTTCTTAAACCATAGTCATCAAATTTTTTGATAAATTAACACAACTCTAGCATAACTTTGGATTAAAAACTCAGGACATTCATGCATACTAAAACCTTATTCAAATAATCTTTTGTTCCTCCATCCCCAAATCATCCAGCTATACACTGAAAAACTATGCTAAATTCCTCTTCAATTTGCAAATAATTTAAAAACCAGCAAATTCATGTGTTCCGTAAAAAATTGTGGATGTACCTTTAACACTTTTAGAGCCAACCATATCTGACAAGATTCCGGGAAGCTTCTTAGAACATGGTCAAGATCCTTAACCCCTCCTTCACACTTGCTACAAGTAGGCTCACCTCCTAGAATTCGTGCTCTTCTATTTGCTGTGATAAGTCTATAATGCATTGCCAACCACAAAAATACTTGGATCCTTCTAGTGGTTTTCACCTTCCAAATGACTTCTGACCCCTTATTTACATCCCCTCTCAATTGTTGGTATATTTGAGCTACAGAAAACCTACGCCCATATCCCCCTTTCCACACCACTATGTCATCACCATCCTCAATACACATAGGGGGAATAACTTTAATAATTGAAAGATCTCATATAGGAGTACCCCTCAAGCCATGCCCACTTCCAACTTCCTTCTCCATTTAAAGTTTGACTTACTATCAGAGATAGGTTTAATAGCCCCAACTTCCCTACTTAATTGTTCACGGATATAAATTCTTTTAAAGGTGCCCTCTACTAAAATAATTTCAATTTTTTTAAGGGAAAATTCTATATAAATATCATATGAATTTGCAAAACCCTCAGAAGCCCATTGAATTTATAAAAAGATTGAGAGGTGACAAAGACTTTTGAGGGTTATGCAAATTCAGGGAAAAAAACTAATGTGCCCTTTAGTAACCCTAAAGTCGCCCACTACCGTCGCCGCCACCGCTGTTGCCGTTGCCGTTGCCGTGTACGCTGATTTCGCCTCTGCCATCAGGTTTCGCCACAACATTTTTTATTCTAGAACTTTCCTCGAGCATGCCTCCAGTTCCTTAAGCAATGAGTTATTGGTGCTCAAGCATCATCGACACATGGTGAGGGGGCTGACTTTCAAGGGTAGTGTGGTCTTTGTCCTTGAGTTTGTATAACCCTCAAAAGTCTTTGTTACCTCTCAGTTTTTTTACAAATTTGGTGGGCTTCTGGAGGTTTTGCAAATTCAGAGGGTATTTATATGGAATTTTCTCTTTTTTAATGTGCCCGAGGTTTAATATGAAATATTGTATATTACAGTATGCAAAGAAATACATTCATAATATATTTTTTAGAAAAAGTATAATAGTCGATCGAGAGTTTATCCATCAAGAGGTTTACATCTTTGCATCTAAAATCTGGCACATTTATAACACATGCATGATTGGTCTTGTCAGATATAATCTTAAACTTGCACGGTAAGAAAAGAATAAAGAAAATTAATGAATAATATACACACATATATGTATGTATGTATGTATACTGTATACACACACATATGTGTGTGTAAAAAAAAATTTCATTAAAAATAAATAAATTGATTAAAATGTATCACACGTTGATCAAATATTTGAATCATGAAAAGTGAATATTATTTTCTGCACGCAATTAAGATTTCAGATGCTTCCGAAGAATCATTTGTGGGTTCTCTACAAAATGATTAAATCTCATATCTCTCTCAAGTCTCAATCTCTCTTTGATTGGCTTTTCTTTTCGAAGCATCTTATACATTATTTTCCACTTAGACAGTTGGATAATACAGCAATATATATCCCACTTGTTTCTGAGGATATTGATAATTATTTTTATATATATAGTCTTCTTTTCTTCAATTCAAATTATTATTATTATAAAGTTTAAAGGCTGGAAAGTTAATTTGACAAGACCTGAAAGAAAAATCCCACACTCTAAAATCTAAATGCCTTATTCGTTTTAAATTAATCGGAACTCATCTAGCTAGCTAGCGTAGTAGAACAAAATTGTGTAAATCTTCATCAAATCGAATTTAATGACCTGGAAATTCGTATAAATTTATTTTCTTTTGTTTTTATCTTCATTTTCCTCCAGGGCCTCTCTGGGAATAAATCGCATATCCGATTAATTAAATCTTGCACACAGTCGTTGATGGGATTTAGATTTGCATGGGAATTATTATTATTATTATTATTATTTGCCAACGCTTTGCATGGGAATTATGAAGCAAAGAGAGAGCTGAAATTATTGTTATTGGGTTTTGGATTTTTCATGAAATTAATAAATAAAATGCCTTACTTTTTGAGAAATTACTGTTTGAGTTTTGCTTTAAGATATTTAGAAGAGATCCGTTGTTAGTATGATGAAGGGGCAATAAAGAGAGAGACAAGTTTTGATTAACTTTCCACTTACAAAATCTTATCTCCTTTGTTCACAATTTTCAAACCCTATGTACATCTTTTCCCCCCTCATTTCCAGCTCGTCTTTATACAACATTTCACTTTTTGCCTCACACAATTTTTAAATTTTTTCATGATAAAGCAATGAACCTGAACACATTATTGAATATTTTAGTTCAACAATAAATTTTATTTTGGTAATATAATACATCAATCTAATTTGTCTCTAAATTTTTTTTTAAGAAAATAATTCTCATTGGTGGTATATATTCCTCTTTCGTCATTAATATAAGACATATTTGAGAAGTTGATCTGGGTCCTAAATATAAGATGTAATTTTTATATTTGTCAATTTTTTTTATTTGTCACCATTATTGATGTTACCTTAACAACAATAAAGGACGAGAGTGATGAGGGAATTGAGGAAGATGATTAAGGTGTTTTAGAAAATATATATCATATTAATTAATTCAACTAACTTCATTAATCTTATTATATCAAGGACCCGAGGGAGTAAAGGATATTTTCAATTTGGCAATGAGGATAGTTATTATAGAAGTATTTTAGAAAAACCAACATATATTTATTACATATAACTGATTTAACTAATTTTCTTAATATATATAGTTATTAAACTCCCAAGTTTAAAATCAGAAGATATATATATATATATCTTGAAACTTGAAAGTTCTCATTCCTAATTTATCATAAAGCTAAGACTTTATTTTTATTTTTATTTTACTTTCATCATATTTTTTATTGGAAGCGATCAAAAGATGATTCCCTCTTTTTTTGGGGGGTGGGTCCTTGATAAATTTCTGATTCAATATTCTGATAATATATAAATGCTTAATTCAGACAGTTTAAAAGGACAAAAGGAAACTCAATTTGATAGATTGGGTACGTGGTGAACACTAAACCAAGCTAAATCTATTTTCTTTTCGGCCAACTAATCAAGCTAATTAATTAAATCATCCAAAAAAAGAGTTTCTGTGTTTTGAATATATAGTTATATGAAGAAAATGTATATATAACCGAATGACAGTAACTTGTTTCAACCAAAAATTCGGTGAAGTGATGTCTTCTTTCGTGACAAGAAATATGAACATCTTAAAACAATCAAATATAATAGACACAACATCATATCACTTTCTCTACACAAATTACATAACGTCTCCACAATGAGTTACACAAATTATAATACTTAACTATAAATATGTATGTATAGTATATGTTTGTAGTGTATTAAATTTTTAGTACAATTTAGATATACATAATTTGCATTAAAAATTAAACTCTCCACTCCGATTCCTTAGCTTCCACCACATAAAAGTAATTTTATGTAGTCCCGGATTAACTTTTGTTCTAAATATATATCAATCCATTTTAATTAATTTGTCTCCAAGATTTGCATTTTTGTTTCAAAGTTGATTGCTGGTATTAAAGGTACTCCCTCTAATCCTTATTATAAGGCACCAACTATCAATATTTTTTTGTCATTATTATAAGGCACTAACTTACTTTAACTAACTCATTTATTACTTTTTTCCTATTATGCACTCATTTTTAAATAACTCATTTAAAGCTATATCATTAAAGTAGGGGTGAAATTGGAAACATTTATTAATTTTGAACTTAATTAATGAATTAACTTTTATTTATTAGTTTGTGAGAAAAAATAGTTGATGTCTTATAATAAGGACCCGAGGGAATATAGACATATGATTGAAGAGGGTAAATTTTTTTTTTAAAAAAAAGCAATTAACACTCATTTATCACAATCATACTACTCATCTCTCTCTCCCTCCCTCCCCCTCCCCACAAACACACACACACACACACAAGGCTATTATAAATTATTCAACTTATAGAGTATGATGATGTGCGTCATGGGAAGTCATGATACAAAAAAGTCCCAAGGAGGGAAGCAGAAGAATGAAATGGAGAAATACTTGTGCTAACTCCAAAAATGGGAAATGATGAAATGCCATAAATATATGTAATATCTTTGAGCAATAATATTACTTCTTCTTCTCCACTACACACACGTACGTATGTTTGTGTGTGTACCTCTATTATATCTATCATATCAACCACTCCATGCTGATCTGCATCATCCAATTCATCAAACGCTCTCTTAATTAAAGCCATTTCCTTTAAAGGAATTAGTACGTCGTCCTTCATTGCCTCAAACCCATCACTGCACGAAGCTTTTAGAGCAAGTTATCTTTCTTCCATACCCATGTACTCTTTCAACTTATCACATCTTTCTCTTAGGTTTTACCACAAAAACTTCTCTTTTTAGATTATCATCTTAAGGTTTTAGAGGTGAGTGAAACTGCAGCAGAGTTTACCATTACTACAGGGAAAACCCTAACCCTAAAAAATGAATCCCCCAGCTGATTATTACTCTGCAATAAATATTATATTGTAGCTAGTTTCGAGGAATAATAATCAAGACACACACACACACACAAACCCTGCAAGTGCAAATTAAAGGAGGAATCAAAGAAGAAATTAAAAAAAGAAAAAATGGAAGCCTTCTCCGTAGGGTTTAGCTACAACAAACTACTACTTGTCAGGTTACCATGAACCTCCCAATGGCTCATTCCCAATATGCTACAGCTAATAATAATATAGGACAAAGCTCTAAAAACTCCAAGAGTTCCCCCACAACAAGTGTCATCCATCAGTCAGATCCATCAATATACATCACAAATCATACACGCGCATATGAAAAATTTAATGTTACATAGGAATCCCCAAATGCGTTCTATATATATATATAGTTTTATATTAATCTTCCATGCATATATCACCTATTCTTCTTTTACTTGCTGATCTTTCACCGACTCATTGTTCCTCATCTGCGTTGACACAATAATGTCCTGAAGCAGCCCATTGTCCCTTAACAAATTAGCTTGACATTGTGACGCCGCGTTCGTGGACGATGGCCCAAAACCTAAAACACGATGATGGAAGCCAGAAGACGACGTCAGATCGCTGCAGATACTCAAAGGAACTAGTGGGGGTGACCTAATATTATTATTACTGTTATTATACAACAAAGCATTGTCTTGTGGTTGCACATGCTCTTGTTCCTGAACAAGATGCTGATGCTGTGCTTGTGGCACCACAAACACACCGCCTCCGCCATTAGCCCTCGTGGATCCAAACCCGAGGCTGGCCCGGCTCGTCACTGGACTCGGGTGCGTGTGCTGCCCCTCGTACGTCGTCACCACGATCGACGGGTCCTCCGACGACCGCTCCACCCGCTTCTTCACGCCGCAACTCGGGGTGGTGCAACGATAATAACTCCTTTTATAAAGTAAATATGGGTAAATTAGGAGTCAAAATTCTTGTTCTCTAAATAAAAACAAGACGTACGAACATATAGATTGACTTGAAATATTAATGTGTGGTTGTGAATGTGTATACCTGGGGTAGGGGCTGTTTTTGACAGCCTTTTGGCCGTATTTGCGCCACCTATAGCCATCGTCGAGTTGATCGACTTCACTCTTTGTCATGAACGCAAATCTGGGCTCTCTCTGCTTTTTTTGGTTCTTCTTTTTCGGCTTCAGCCTAATATCCCACACAAATCAATTTTAATTTTCTTAATTTTTCCTAAAAAGCAAAATACACAGAAGGCAAAAGAAGAAACTGATTCAGATGCCACCCTCTATCTTCTCTACACCACTGTAACTGACAGTTGTTATTTTTGAGACGAAAATTAAAGAGCAGTAGGAAGGAGAAAAATGGAAATTCGTACTTTTTCTTGTGAGTCTGGTGTTGATCGAGGTTGTCTCCTTTGGCTATATGATCTGCACGTTCTTCATCATCAGGTTCTTGTTTATTACCACTAGTGTGGGGTTGGTCGTCGACGGTGATGGTGTGATCGGCGGCGAGGGGAGTTTCATTGGAGGACGATGAGATGGAGGAGGAATTGGGGGAGGCCGGGGTAGTGTTCAGGACCTCGGAGGACTCGGGGACGTTGGAGCTCGCCGGCGACGAAAGAGGATGGTGGTGGTGAGTGGCGGAGGAGGAATAAGGGAGGCAATCGAACAAAGAAGGACTGTAATCTTGGAGATTGAGCAAGTCCGTGAAGGCGGAGGAGTAGTAATTACTAGACTTATTATTATTGTAATCGTTCTCCGATAAAGGCATCATCATCATGTCGGAGATGGCTGACGAGAAAGACGGAGGTTGAGGCAAGCTCATCGTCGGAATCTCATCGGGAAATGCCACGAAGTTTGCCATATTCTTCAACTGCTCTCTGCTCTTTTCTCCTTCCCCTCTTTTCTCATCCATTGATTATTATTCATCGCTTCTTCTATATATCATCCCACTTAAAAGCTCTCTCGCTAGCTAGCTAGCACATATTCCTCATTATTTAAAAAATGAAAAAAAAAGACTAAGCTTTTCTTCCTAGAAAAAAAAAAATAAAAATCCCCAAAAGTGCGCCTAATTTTTAATTTTATTTATATTTTCCGTGCTGAGGATTGATATTATATAATTCAGTCTGAAGATATTTTAATTTTAAGTTCAATTGCTTTGGAAATGTGTATTAAATTTCGGTGACAACAATTTTGAAATGACAGGTGTAAGAGTGAAATGAAAATTATAAAAAAAAGGCAGCCAATATACTTGTCCCCCATTAGCTAGGATCTTGAAAGGAATATTTATGCCCCATCTTACTCTATAGTAATTAGAGATATTGTTTTTGAAATTTAAACTTGTAATATTTAGATCAGATGACAACAATTTTACCGTTATGGCAAGACATACCTTAAGAGTAAAAATTATAAATTAACCAAAAAAATTTATTATTTTAAAAGAATTCTCATTCTAGTCCTTTATAAGAATATTATTATTATTAATTTAGGTAGAATTTTGTTAGGGGGGTGTGAAAGGACTTTTGATCGGTAGGGTTGGGACTTTTGGTTAACAGGTTGGCTGGGGGAGGTTTCCCACCTTGGGGCTTACCGACAGATGTCGGTAGGCAAGAGTACGCACGACGGTGAATCCCGACCGCATTAAATAGGAGTAAAAGAAGGACAGGTAGTGGGGTCCACTGTGATTCAACGCGGGGATTTGACCGGCAACCGGATGAGTGTGAACAGAAAATCTCTCATTGCATGTGATGCCTCAGCCTTCTTCATTGGCTTCCATTATCTCTTGCGCGTCACGTCTTTATAACTTTTACCAAATCCAATTTCTTCCTTTCATCAATATATTTCATTTGCACAAAAATATATGGTAATAATTAATAAATCCACCAAAACAATATATATATATATATATATTTTTACCTTCATCTTTCTTCAAACTAAATAATACTCCTTGTCGGAAACTTTATATTTAATGATATCAAATTAAAATTCCTCTTTTAAGTATTTCTTTTATGTGAATTTATAAGTTCAAACTCTTTATAAATATAATGTGTACTTGAATTATAATAAAAAAATTTATCCCTATCTTCCTTCATTTTAAGCTTTATATTACAAAGTGGTCTTTACAAGATTTTTTTTTATTGGTGTTATGTAAGAATATTTAGTGGTTTTTATTTTTATTTTTTTATCCCTTGTAATTTTAATAACTAAAGGTTGGAAGAATCTGTGGGGCCGGGATGTTTTGTCCTTATAATTTGTATTGTAGCTATAATTTGTTTCTTTGGTTTATATGATACTGGAATCTTAGCAATAATATTTGTTGCCACTCCATTATTCAAAAAGACAATCTAATCAAACTAATATTTTGAAATGTTATCCATATTAGATCCATCTTTTAAATTTATTAGTTACAACAAGAATATCAAATTCAAAACAGAATTATATCTGTTACTTAAAAAAAAGACTTCTAAAATTATCATAGTTTCAGTTTAACTTTATATTTTAGAGAGACAAAATTAATAAACCCACATCTTTCTCTCGTTAATTTGACAAATATAAATGTTCTATTTTAACTAAAAAATGTAAAATATTTTTCAAATATATAAATGTGCATGCTACTTTAATATTTTAAATTATGCTCAAAAGTTTAGGCAGACAACATGGGATTTACAATATGCATGATGATTTTTGTTTGTGCAACACAGCTCATTTAATTTGTTTATTTTTTTCATTTATATACATATAATTTGTGTTGAAGTGATATATACATGAACCCGTGTGAGAGGTGGGGCTGGTAAGGACAAGTTAAAATGGTGTTTGAGAGAAAAGAAACAAGAAGGGGAAATTAATTAGGTGAATAAAAATGCCAAAAAAGCGTTCAAATCACCTAATAATCATCATTAATAATATTAATATGGAATAGACCCCAACATGTGCTAGATGTTGCTGGAAAGTTTTTGCATGCACTTGCCTCGATCTTTAGCCTTTCATTTGGTTTCCACTCGTATATGTGGACCCTTCGATTAACTATCCATTCTTTGTCTTCTATGTTTTAATTAATTCTCAATCATCACTATCTATATATCATATCATAATTTCATTAAATTAATAAAAAAAAATCGTCGTACTATTTATTATATAAATACAATTCACTTTTAAACTTCATACTCTTTAATAAGTTTATCTTTTTGAATTTCTTATCTCTTATTTTTCTTAATCATATTCAAATTCTAAAAAGGTGGGTTTCAATTAATTCATCTGTGCATTTGTAGACAATATGAATCAAACACATTATGCAAAATTTGACAAATAAGACACATTATTGGTAATTGAATAACGCCACTTTTTAAAAGTTTTATTTTATAGTATAATGATATTGAAATGTTACCGGTGATTCTTATTTATTATCGGGTTAAAGTGCAAAAATACATATAACCTTTTCCCACAGGAGCGTCCAGCACCATAACTTTTTTTTTTTGGTTGCAAAAGTACTCATGACATTACGTTTTGGGTGCAAAAATACCACGGGCCGTTAGTTGACCGACGTTGACCGTTAACTTGGACAGAAATAAACAATAACTTAGGTGAAATTACCATTTTGTCCTTAGTTTTAAGCTGAAATTACAATTTTTCCTCTAGTTTATTTTTTTAAAAAACAAACAGTAAAATAAACCCTTCTCCACCAGTGGGCCTCACCATCGCTGGCGGCCACCCTCCCCACCGCCGGCCACCTTCTGTGACCGGCGGCGGCGACTTTTTTTTTTTTTTTTTTAAAAAACAAACCTTCATTTAAAAAAAAAAAAAAAAAGTCTCCGCCGCTGGCGGCCGGTAGCGGGGAGGGCGTCCTCCGCCGGTGGTGGAGCCCACCGACCTCCCCTTAGTTTTTTGTAGAAAAAACCTTGGTTTTTTTTAAAAAAAAAAAATTGCCGCCGCCGGTCGCCGGAGGTGGCCGGTGGTGGGGAGGGTGGCCGCCGGCGATGGTGGGGCCCACTGGTGGAGGAGGGTTTATTTTACTGTTTGTTTTTAAAAAAAATAAACTAGAGGAAAAATTGTAATTTCAGCTTAAAACTAAGAATAAAATGGTAATTTCACCTGAGTTACTTTTCATTTCTGTTCAAGTTAACGGTCATCGTTGGTCAACTAACGGCCCGTGGTATTTTTGCACCTAAAACGTAACGTCATAGGTATTTTTGCACAAAAAAAAAGGTTATAGTGCTGGACGCTCCTGAAAAAAAAGGTTATGTGTATTTTTGCACCTTAACCCTTTATTATCTTGTGCGTAACTTGCTCTTAGTGACTTTGATCAAAGAAAACGAGTCATTCACATTAGATTAACGACAAGACGTAAAAGCAGGCGTGATTGAATAAAATAAAGAGAGAAATTATTTCCATGAGTAAACTTGGCTAAACAGAGATAATTAATTAAACCCAACATGGCAAATTAATTACTGTAATCCGACAAGTGACACTATATGATGATCATGGAGTAAAGCCAACAATGGAAACAAACATAAATATCGACGTTAAACATGTTGCCAAATTTTCATCATCATGACCACAATTAACCAAACAAAATCTAAGAAATCTTCAATGGCCGCTACAATATATATCTGTGTTGTTGTTGATGGTGTGGCTAGCTAGGGATAATGTGTGAAACTAATTAAAATTAAAGCATCACACACAAGGATTGAATTCAAATTTTGAGGCTTGCTATATATAGTTCATTTATTTTTTTTTTCTAGATTCATTATCTTCGTTTTAATTAAGTCTTAATATATTGGAGTAATCTGAATTTGGCATATTTGAATATGAAAACATATGCTATTTTGACAAATTCCAAATGAGGCAGGCAAAAAATCTACGCTTGTCGTTTCAAAGCACTCTTGGGCTTAGCAAAAACATTTAAGGAGGTACTTATAAATCGTCTATTAATAAGATTCTTATATCTACAGTAAGATTATGTGAACTTATAATTTCATGAGTTATATATACGAGTCAGGTTGTTAACAATTATTGGATCAACTTTCGCTAGTGAAAACACACTTATTTTAATAAGTGCTCTTCTTAAACCCATGCTTACAGTATAAAACACAAGTTGATTAGATTAATTGGGATGACCTGTTCATTCATGGACTGACTCAAAATGCGAGGTCACAAGTCACAACTCACTATATATATAGTGGCGTTGTGACATGGAAGTGAGTTTAACGAACTAATAAGTACTAACTAACACGAATTGCCTTACGCCTCCGTGGTGCGAATACACACACACCCTCCTCCAATTTATAGGGCACATCTATTTAGTATACATAATAGTAAATGAAAACAAAGTCAACAAAATAATATTTTCCCTAGTTTTTATTATAAGACACTAACTAACAAGTATAGTTGATTTTTTATTTTTTTAATGAGGTATTTACTTATTTTCAAGAAGCATTAATTGATTCTTTCCATATATATCCATAATTAATAGAGGTAGTGGCTAAGAGTATTAATAATAAAATATTATAATTTCGTGCAATTAGTGTGGATAATATTGTAAATTATTTAAATTTTAAAACAACTTATTGACTTTAACTGTTTTTATTGATTTGTGAATATTATTAGTTGGTGCCTCATAATAAAGACCAGAGAGAGTAAGTAGGAAAAGATTAAAGTGGATATTCATGTCAAAATTTTAATAAGGTGACTTATAAATATGACAAAATAGAAAACTTCTCTCTCTGCCTTATACATAACAGTAGAGGAGTAGGATTGAGTTTTGCTTATCATCATTTTCTCATAATCCTTTATAATTTCTAAATTATATTCGTCTAATTAATATAATATTACTTTAATTTTTTTTTTTTTCAATCAACAACTCATATGGTCTAATGAAAAAAGATAAGAAAAATGACTAAAGAGAAGATATCTTTTGGGGTACATATATGTGGATGGTCTGATTCAAGCCTTTATGTGACGTCATCAACCGACAGCTTCATTGGACCGCAATCTCCCTCCCCTGTTCTTGCCGTAGGGACTCCTCCATCTTTTATAATTAACTTTTGTTAAATAAGATTTAAAAATAACGACCCCTTTGGATTATAGCATGAGATTTAATCAATCACAATTCTTTTTTTTTTTTTAATTTATCGTGTCAGAATATTACCAGCACATTTACTTGCAAAACAAGATGCTGTGATTTTTTTTTTTGGTTTAATTTCCGAGGTACTCCCTCCATGCTTATATGTAATAATTATGTAGGAGGTTTAATTGTTTTCCTTACCCCTATTTATTTTTATGAATGGGTGAGAGAGAGAGAGAGAGTGATAATAAGAAAATGATAAATGAGAACGTACATGGTATAATAATTTAGTAAAAATAAAATTAAAAAATGTATTTATGATTAAGACAAAATAAAAAAATCTTACATTTAGGGATAAACACATTAAAAATGCTTTAAGGTACTGGGGGAAATATTTTGATCATGGTAGTTAAAATCTCGTTTTATATTTTACGTTTTAATGGTTTTTTTCATTAAAATGATTTTACTAATTTTTTAAAGGTTTATATGTTCTTATAATTTTGCTATGTTATGATTTTATGTTTTATGATTTCTTATCCCTCTTCTAATTTTACGTTAAAATCTCCTCTAATTTTGATAGTGCGCAATGAAATTTAAATTTGAAAATGAGGGGAGGGGGAACGAAACATGAAGAAGAGTGATTTGCTGGTTGGAATTACAGGTGGATGCATCGGGAAGAGAGAAGGTGGGGGTACGTGGCAGATCCAAAGGCTGGCTTTTTCTGGACGACGACGACCTAAGAAAGCATGCACATGCACTTGACGCGGTTTTGGTATATCCCCTTGTTGCTTTTTTCACACGCTTTCTGCTAATCACCCCTCTTTCTTTCTCTTAATGTAATAGACACCACCACATTAATTACAACACACGCACTACAATCAAATGCTATATATTTAGATTTATCTCTTATAAGATCTAATCAAACATGGCTTGTTAGCTAGCTGTAATTAACTACACATATATCTTAAATAATGTTGTGATTTGCGGGAGGAATATATAATTAATAGGAACATATATATAGCATATCCTAACCCTACTTATAATTAATTGTCTCTTCCAATATGACGTGATTTATATATATTAACGAATCTTTCACTTTTAATCAAAGATATATTGGAGATCAAATCCCACTTCACGTGCCTCACATACATTATAAAAGCTGGACGGGGAAGAATATATAGTCCATGCCGATAATGTTATTATTGTTGTGATAATGTGGCATATATCGTGTGTGAACAGAAATTGAGTGGTGAGGGAGGGAGGAGGGAAAATTCTTAAAATAATTAAGGCAATGGGGGATTATAATATAATAATACTAGCTAGTACTTGTAATATTTTATTAATTCAAAAAAATAGAAGGATAGATTATTATGATATAGAAAGGGCAAGGGTCAAAAGTCAAAGGTATGAATATTATGTCAGAGAGAGAGAGAACAAGAACATGCGTCGTAGAGGCTAAGTTTATAATTGTTCAATAATTCAGTACTCCATGCGAGCTAGGGTCGTGCTTCTCATCTCCTGAAACCTTACATCAATTTCTCCTTCAATCAATGTTCTTTATATATATATATCCCATTTCAAATTACACATGAGTAGGGCAAAACATCAAATTAACATTACTATTCACCTTAAACATAATACTATTTTCAGTTCTAGATATAGGACCGGAGAGATCGAGTACTGCTACTTTACCGGCACAAGGTTATTCTTAACGGTATAAGGTTGGTTCCTTTATATTTCGAGTTCTTCTTTAAGAAGAGACGCCTATATTTAAGGGATAGCAACAAACCTTCGACTGGATTAGTCAGATGATGCTCGGATACTTAGTAATAATAGGATCCAGAAAAAAATCCGGATACCAGATAATAACATAAAATACTACTTTTTCTCAAACTGTCGCTTGTATATGTACGTCCAATTAACAATGTTGGATTTAATCAATGACCATATGTTCCAGTGGCTAGCGTTTTCGCTTTGAGTTGCAGTGATGCCGGATTTGATCGGAGCCCAATATTATTGGTATTGGTTGTGTGCACAGTGTTTACATTGGCTGTTATAAAAAATTAATATTCGATTAAATTATCACAAAATCTAGGTATCCCCATCGAGCAATACTTATGAATGATATAAAATCTTATTTCTTTCACACACAAACCCAATATATATATATATATATATATATATATATATATATATATATATATATATATATATATATATATATAAAAACAACCGCCGTAAAAAACAATCCTGCCGGCAAAACACGGCTCCGTTTTAGAGCTTTTTTAAAAAGGAAAAACAAATTACAGCCATTCTGAAATGATTTTAACCGTTTATCTTAGCATTGGAATTAATATGATATCTTTAGAAACCCGTATTAATATATTGAACATATAGATTCAGAAACCAAATGAAAATTCAAATCAGGACAAATAAATGGGATGAAGGAAAGGTTGAGAATTGAGATTCTTTGGGACCTCATTTGAATAATTTTTTAAAACAGCATTTTTCAAGGCAACTTCCAACTGCCATTAACCCATTGAAGCTGCACCATCTCATCTTTATTCTATTACCGACCATTTTATTTTAATCATAAATGAATTTTCTACAAACCTTTCAATCGTCTCAGAATAACATGGGAATATTATCAGTCATTTAGGTTCAATAAGGTTCACTTCACTTGTCTGTTATACGAGTATTATTTTAGAACCCCGTCAAATATTCATTGAACATCATCATATATTCCCATTTCAGTTGCGCCTATCAATTGAATGATCATTTCTAATCTTATCAGCATCAATTGAATAATCAATTGATGGTATTCTTTATGCATTCCAAGAGCAAACCAGTGATGATGCTAATGTACATGCTTAAAGGATTTGGTGCATTGCACACAGGTTGCAGCAGGGCTTAACTTCACAATCTTCCTCACTAAACAAGGTTCTGTGTACACGTGTGAGACCAACACATATGGTCAACTTGGTCATGGTGACACTCAGGATGTACCAACTCCCAAACTTGTTGAAATGCTTGTGGGGGTTGGTCCTGTTGTATGTTCAGATAGCTACTGGACCAAGCTACTTGTTTATAATATACGTGGGTGGGTCACGTGAGGAACCACATACTCGCAGCACCTCGTCACGTGCAAGGAGCTGCCACTGAGGATGCATAGCGAGGAGGATGGTGGTCCACGTCAGCAGGTTCGACGTGGTGTGTTTCCCTGCGAAGAAGAAGCTCTTACACTCCTCCACCATGTCCTCCACCGTCACCTTCCCGCTCTCCGCCTTCATCATCAGCCCCAACAAATCCCTCGCCGCCCCTTCCTCCTCTTCCGCCTTCTCTCTTGCTCTCCTCTTCTCTATCAGTTTCACCACCGATCTCTTTATCTCCCTTTCTAGCTTCCATGATCTTATATTCCTCCTCGTCGGAACGAATCTACACACACAACCAACAAAAATTTAAGAAATTATGTTCTTGGTATATATTCATCTGTACATGGAGCTAATATAAGATCCTTCCTTTTTCTTCGAAGTATAATCTGTGGATATATTATCTAATAATATACAATATATAATATTATTAAGATATATACTTATTTAATCTCTAAAAAAAAGTCCTATATTGTATCAAGAGAGAGCAAGAGGAGGGAGTGTATAATATGGCTGTTACCTGTAACCTGGGATGAAAACTTTCTGGAAGGCATCGGCGGCGATGACCATTTGCTGAGCTTGGAGTTTGAAGATGGCTTTGCCGTCTTCGTAGCTGCTTCCGAAGGCAGTTCTGGTCCTTTTGATGTGAACCAGCTTACCACCTCACCAGCTCAATATCTTGTTTGTAAGTTTATAATATAGGAGTACTTATTTTGATTTCATTAGAAGAGTATAAATTATTTAACAATCACTCCGTTATATCGGTTTAGTGATGTCACGTCCAACCTATTTTTTCAGAATAAAAAACCATATATACTCCATAAAAACAAAGTCTATACAATAATAAAATTGTGATAAAATTGTATATTCATAAAAAAAAAATTAAAGAATGTGACTTATAAATATAACAAAAAAAACTTTTTTTAACTACCAACAAGTTGTTGGTTGAGGTAATAAAGAGCCTCATCTTTTAAGGAGAAAAATATAAGTTCGAATCCTGAGAAATATATTTGTTGGGAGAGCAAGGTGAAAATCCTTTTTACACTCTAATCCTCGAACGGAAACCTTGATCAAACTAAAAAAAAAAATCTTTATCTACCTTATAAATAGGATAAAAAGAATTGGCAAAAAAAAAAAAAAAAGATTAAAAGAGTGTAAACTGAAAAACACATTAAATTTGTAAGTACAAGGATAAGTAGTTTTTTTTTTTTTTTTTTGCAATAACAAAGTATAGTAACAACAACAAAACCTTATCGTAATAAGTGAGATCAACGACATGCATTGCACGACGTTATTGTGTTCTATCAAAAACTAGATCTTTCAATTAATTATTAATCAAAAGATCTCTATAATCTCATTGAGTGTTAGCATCGGTCTTCCTTGACTTCTTTTTAAAAAAACTCCAAATTGTTTGATCAATCCTCTTCATCATCAGTGCATTTAATGGCTTTCTTTAAACATGTCCCAACCACCTCATAAGATTATTATCATTTTCTCCAACTCGTACATGCCACTCCAACTCGCACATGTCACTCCAACTCGCTTGTGTATTGAATCATTATGAATCTCATCTTTTTTTAATATGATAACATATCCATCTCAACGTTCTCATCTTGGCCACCCCCTATCTTATCTTCTTTTAAAACCCAGCTTTCATTATCATATATCATTTGTTGTTGTTATAGTTATGTGATAAAACTTCTTTTTTAACTTATTATGTACTTTCCAATCACAAATAACTTCAATAACTTTTCTTTATTTATACAATCCCACTTAAATTCTATTATTAACATATCTATAAATTTTTTGTAGTACAATTGATAAAGAAGTACAAGTAGTGAAATTTGTTCGTAAGAAAAACGAAAGCAAGTATACTTGAGCAAAAACGCGTTGACTGGGTAAACGAATTTTCAGGAGGTTCAGGCTATTTGTTTTTTCTTCTTAAAAAAAAAAAAAAAAAGGAACAACGGTGATTGCGGCAGATCTCCCTCCCTCTGTCTCATTTTAAAAAAATATTTAATGATATTTTTTTGAGCCAAACAAATATAGTATAGTAATAAATTGATGTTGGGGAAGTGTGGGTGGGTGGGATGATGGGGACTGGCGACGCATATAGGAAGTCAAAGTCAACATTTTATGCATAATAGTAGTGCGAATAATATTAATATTAGGGATAAGATATTCTTACTACTATTTTTTCTTACTATCATTTTTTTCACTTTTAGATCAGAATCTCAATAAGAGAGATAAATAATAAAGATAAATAAAATTCTTATCTAACGGTGAAATGGTGGTAGTAAGAAAAAATAGTAGTAAGAATATCCTATCCCTTAATATTAATATTAGCATTAACGTAAAATAGGAAAAGGGTAGAAAAGTAAAAAAGGAAAAAAGAAGGAAACGCGTGAAGGGCAGAAAAGGGAGAAGGGAGCTTTCAATATCAATTGGGCAAGCAAGCAAAGCCTACAAATCTGTTTCGGTCTGCGTGCACGTCTTCATAAAATACAACCTGCTACTCTCTCTCCTCCTCTCTTTCCTTTTTTACTTTTTTTTTTTTCCCTTTTTCTAAAAAATATATTTCATCCATTTTTGCTTTCAGATTTTGCAGGCAAGAGACAGAAAAAATTATCCTCAAAATATGTAAATATTAATTTTCAAAATAACGTAATTATCCTGAAGTTTTCAGGTTCTAATGTTTTCAAGTAGTGATTTAGAATTGAATTATAAATCAACTTACCCGCGTGATAACTAAGATCAGCTTCTTAGTGCTTATTAATTATAATCAAGTTCATTCCAGTGAAGTCAATACTCCATTTACTTAATTATTTCATGCACAGTAATTCATGGTTCAAAAACTGTTTTTAAAAGCACTTGTTGCCGTTAATAAAAATCTTAGAGAACTTAAGTCATTTTTAGGGGTCATTTTAAGATTCTCATGTTTCAATGGTCCTAATTCTTTCTCCTTATTATCTACACAGTTTAATTTTATGCTTCAAACCTTTTTTCCCAGAATATTTAATTATTAGAAATATTGAAAATATGATAATGAATTTACACTTAAATGGAAAGAGATATCAATACTCCCTATCTTTATATATAAGAGTCTTTCAATTGAATCTTGAGATTCTAAAAAATAATTAGATATAATAATTATGTCAGATATTTTTTTTCTAAAAATGGCCCTATTTATGAATGGGTGAAATAGAGAAAGTAATAGTAAGAAAAAAGTGAAAGAGAATTCATGTAGTATAATAATTAATTGAGGGCAAAATGAAAAAAAAAATGATGCATTTATTATTGAGTCAAACTTAAAAAGAATCTTATATTTAGGAAGAACCCTATTAAAAAAAAAAGACTCTTATATATAGAAACGGACGTATAAGCTGGATTAACAATGTCACTAAGGGATATATGCCCCCTAATCATATAATCCAATGAGTTAATATATATTAACAAGGCTACGTGGGAGTTGGTGTGCTTATTATTTTCTCCATTTTTATAAATGAAAATATTTTCGGCCCTTCAATTAAACAAACAAAGAAACAACCCCAATTGTAAATCTCTCTCTCTCTCTCTCTCTCTCTATACGCACACAGATTTTCAAGTTGTTTGAGATTATGGAGGTATTGTAAAGGTATATATGTATAATTGTACATGGCATATACCACAAATATACCCATACAACGATATGTTTTATAAAGGCCTAAAGGAATATTTCCACTATTAATAATGTGTATAGATTCTCCAAAAAACATTTCCTGTATTAAACAATTATTCGTATACAAAAAGGGCTGCTTTATACTTCACTATTATTGCGTGCAAGTTAATTAATTCTCCTCCTAAATGTTCCCACACCATATTTATTTAAAAAAAAAAAACTGACCAAAAATTATTGTTCATAATAATTTGAGAATGATTCCAGAGTTATCCATAATTTTCTTTTATATCTAAAAGAATATTATGTCCCTTCATCCTTCATTTATACTAATTGTGATTTGTTTCTTAATTAAGTATACCTTTAGTTCATTTGGACGTGATTCGTTCAAGCATTTTGGACTGATTATAACACGTTTCTCTTTTCTAGAGTGGTATATTGGTATCTAAAGATATAAAGTGGAACATAGTTTATAGTTTATACGGAAGCATTATGTCTTTTAGAAAATAAATTAATAATTATTTCTTTTAATCACAAATATGTAACACTTCAATCATTTTCACTTGACGACTCTCCTCTTATCATCCTCTAAATGAAGCCTCTATTTGCACAGTAATAAAAGCACCAGCTAGCAACTTGTAATTAGTACATCCTTATCATAAATCAGTTTAAGTTGTGAGATTAAATCCAACCGATAAAAAGATCTTGTCAGCGGATCATTTGTAAGCGCTCTTTCTATCCAGAGACATACCCTAACCCTGATAAGCCCTTATAACCCAAGTCACCTAAACTTTTGTTTAAAAAAAAAATAGGGCTCCCTTAATTAATTTTCAATCAAATTTCCCTTTTATAATGAATCAATCATTTCTTCCTTTTCTTTTCCCCCAAGAATGTTAGGGCTTGATGATCTACATAACTCATCTCAGATAGACCCATAATTTACACAACAAAAACATGACATATTTAGATAGAGATCATGTATGGATCCCTGGCAAGTTTTTTTTGAAAGAAATTTGATTTGAATTCTTGAGGGCTACAACCAATGGTGGATCCGCATGCATGAGAAGAGGGGCAAGTGCCCACCTTTGAAATCTGTTACGAAAGGAATTTCTTAGAGCATTGATATCACGACTGATAATAAAATTTTTAGAGTATTTTTTAGAACATTGATAATAAGACAATTATGATGAAATTTTAAAAAATAAGGTCTAGGAAGATGTCATTGTAATTATTTTTATTGTAATGTATTTTTGTTATTAAAATATATGTATTTAAACTTATTGAGTGCCCACCCTTTATTTAAGTACCCACCTTTTACTAATTTCATAGAACTGCCACACTACAACCGTACGAAGTGTTTCTTAAATATGAAAGGTAAATATTAGAGTAGATGCAGTCCCACATAGAAAATGAATTAAAGGCATATTACCTAGCCTCGAGCCTTGAGGTAAGTCAAAACAAACATAATATATTACCTAATTCACTAAAATCACTCCCCCTGAATCTAAACATGGCATGTTTCTATACTTTCAAGAATAGAACTGAAGGAAGCGAGACGAGAGAAGAGAAGAGAACAGAAGGTGTCGTTTATGGTTCAAACTTCAAATAACTGAAAAACTCTGATTACTTTTTTGACTTTTGAGAGGGTTGAGATGCAGACACACTCACCGTCGTTTTATGGGTCCCCCATGTGGCAGAGTTCCATGCCCTTCAAAAACAAACAAATAAATATAAACTTTCATGTCAAGCCATATATGATATATAACAATCTCATTAGTGCAACTCCACCTAACTTTTCGCCCATACCTGTTCAAACAAACACAGCTCAACTACAACAATCCCTTTTCACATCCAATATCAATATCTTCTTCTTCTTTTGTATCTTGGATTTCAAGTAACACTCAAAAGTATTTTGAATTTAGTATCCTAATCCCAAGACCCCCACCACTTTCAAACAAATAACGGCTATTATGGTAACACTGTCCAAGAATGCATCATGTCATCTCAGATAACAAATATAAAATAATAATAATATATAACACTACCTTACAATCACGTGAACTTCTTCTTTGTTATGTCTAATAAATTTGAGTGTTTGGTAAAGCAAGACCTTGACTGTTTCAATTCTTACAGAATAACAATTATAATTCTTCTTCAGACAACCGTCAATTGCTTATTTATGATGCTTTCTATATTAATGTAGCAAGCAATACATGTGATCTGAACATATCAAACCCCTTAACGGCTAAGATTCTTATATAGCCAACTTTTCAATTATTTATAATGATTTCTAGAAACTGTAGGAGTAGACCATTTGACTGGATCATTCATTAGACTAGGCATCATCTCATCTCAGACTAAAAACAATGGGCAAATATTATATTATGTAATATTATATATAACTATCATGAACCATTTACATCTAAAACCCTTTTGAAGAAGGATAAGATGGATCTTGAAGTGCTTGTCGATTTCATCTCGCGTAGTTTTGCCGACAGATTTCATTCGTTAACTGAAGCTTGTGTGGGTCCCCTATGAATAGGGACATTCGTTTAAACATGGTTGCCACTAGCATCCAAATCATAAAATTAGACAGTAAACAATTAGACCAAATTGAGAGAATAAAAATACCCATATGTTCAATCACATGAAACAGCACGCCAATCAAAATGAATACAGTTTTTTTTCTCTTGTCTTGTTTTACATATGACGAAACAGAGCCAGACGTTTTGAAACTAGTATGAAACTGGTTTCTTATCTTTGACAGAATCAACCATGGTAAAACCAGTGGAAAAAGAATCAACCAGAGTTTCCATCTACATCTAGTTTTAGAAAGTGAACCAAGATTAGAATAATACTCTCAAGCGACAACTTTTTGTATAAGTGTTTGTTAATCTCGTTTCTTGTGCCACTTGAGCAGTAAATATATAGCAGTAGCAGCTTGTCAAATTCTTCCTTGACATACATCATCCCAAATAAAAAGACGAGCAGTTGTAACCTGATCAAACTTGCATGAAATGTCAAGAAGGGCAAATAGTTATTATAGAGAACCATATCTGAGGTTTGGATGACAAACATAACTATCAAGAAGTAATCAATAAAATCAGAACAATTTATTATCACAATTCATAAAGTATTTATTAGTATTCTAACCATTCATGCTTTTGGAGTTTAATGGTCTTTGGTACAGTATTTGAATCTATATAAAAAGTGGTTGAGAGCTCGACCTTCGCCATTCTTATACTTCATCATTAAAATGAATTTTCACATAAATGGGCTTGGCCTATTTTTCTTCAGGCCCAGAAAACCATGAGAGGACGTGCTCGCTTTTTCTCCTAACAACTTAAAGGCCTTCTCAAAAATAAATAAACAAATAAACAAAAAAAAAAAATTAGGTTGAGATGCCCTTTGATAATTGGCAATCAGGTATCAACTGGTCCCTCGAGATCAACAAGAACTTCTAAACTGGCTTTAGCATTGTCCAGGTTCTTCTGTAGAAGAGAAGTAGCCTGCGTTAGAACATGAAGTGGTAGGAATGTTGGACTTGGAGGGAAGCATCAAGAAGAAAGAGACAGCAATAACATCTCTTGTCTAGTGAATATTCCAACCTAACATTTTCAACCAACCAAAATGACAGCCACTAGTCTCCTCTGCACATGCACTTGAATATATGGCTTCTGATACTTCAAGATCAGCAACAAGTGCCTGTGTTGAAGTACAACAATATGCATAAACCATCTAATCAGAACGCATTTGACAAGTAAAAAATGACTACTAATTAACAACAGTATACCTAAAGCTCTCTACCAACAAATAAAAATGGGTAGAGGGAAAAAAATAAAGATGCACAGATATGGGTTGCATATTGTTTCCGAAGAAAGTACTATACTGCAATATGATGACTTTTGGAAAAGATGGATAAAGATTTGGCAGGTTTTTATTAATAAAACACTAAAAATTTGATATGACATTTAAAGAGTATCAAATTTCAGAGCCTTAACAACATGTATTAGTATATTCTGTTGAGTTTTAATTCATTCCAAAGACATATTTATTAGAATATTTTATAAGAGCAGTTTTTTGGCTGTAGAATGTTTCACAAAAAGCAAGTACGCATGCTTCTTATATTACAAGAACACAGAAAAGTGACAATAAAAGCTATACGAGTTGCAATTTGGACCTTCATAATGTATCAATTTTGTACCAGCATTATCTCCTAAAGAGGAACCAAATAACAATTAAATACTCCATTAAACATGATATATTTCCAAAATTTGTCCACCCTTTTTTGTTTGTCCATTTTTCCTTTTATTCATCAAGTTGATGGGAACACTGGAGTATACAACTCTGCATTTGGGCTGCACCTCCAAGGTGCTTCTTACAGGGAAAATTTTATTGGTATAACAAAGATCCTTCAGAAACTCATACACAGCACAACTGCTAATAATTCTATTGGAGGTTATAACAAAGGCTATACATGGGCTTTTACCTAGCATCTTAAACTCTCAGGTTAAAATGACCCTTGTCAATTACAGTATAATTTTCCATTTTATATATGACGAAGTAGCCATGCTTTAGAATATATCAACTACAGAACAATCATTGCAAACATTGCCAGGGCAAATTATATGCTTCAACAGTAAATGGAGCGTCAAATTTCAGTGGTCTGGTAAGAACTAATTTGACACTTGCATCCAGTTCAAATATACTGAAAGATACACAGAAAACGAACCTCGCCAATGCCCTTTACCAGTGTGCAATGTAGCATTAATGTCCAAACACATCAATATCTGGAACAAGCATCACTGAATGGTGTACAATAACAACAAAATTTAAATTTAGTTACTTTGATTTTTAAGTAAAAAAAGTAAAAAAGAAAAAGAAGATATTAGATTTTTGTTTCTCTTCAATACTCTGTACTACTACCTATTCTTGAACTATGAAGATAAGTGGGGACAGACAATTCAGTGGCCTTAACGTAGGGAAAGTTTGTTTGATAACTGGGGAGTCTATAGGTACAATTGTTAGGATGCTGCTGCAGGTCTCACTTTGCAGCCTTTATATGTCTTGGAAGAATGAAATGTTCACTCCCTTGATTCATGCTCTTAAATAACAATATACATGATAGTGACATACAATAAAACGAAGAGATTGCAGTGTCCCTATGTGATCCGCTGAAGCAGGAACCTGAACCTCTAGTTTATATCCCAATGATAAATTGAAAATTATAATTATAGCAGTCATGATTTAATCAGTACTGCTTATGAACGCTCCAATCAAGCTCACTTCTTTGCCCCTCAATCAGAAAACTAAAAAAGTGAGTTCACGCAACAGTAAACACTACTATTAAGAGAACAAATGTATTGCATGCTTCGGAGTTCAGGGATAATTGACAATACAATAGATATATAGGCACCTGAAGAAACCTTAGCAGAGCTAGAAGCTTCATTTCAGCCAACTTGTTTTGTTTCAGTATGCAGAAGACATGCCGGGTTCACCAAGAAAGCATCATAAGTAAAAATGATCCCTCTGCATAAAGTAAATGATATAGTATGTGCTTGGTTTAGGAAGTGAATATACTATTTACCAATATGCCAAAAAGTGCCCTTTTTTTCTGGGCGGAGGTCAAACTAGAATTCAGAAGTCAATATTGAAAGAAAGGTAATGGATGAGTTGAAAATAATAGGAAAGGAAAAAGAAAACAATAAAGACTACTACAATTATAAGACATAGTTGATTTTCTTTGGAGAGATTAAGGAAATTAAATAAGTTATTTAATTATTTCATGTATCTTTAGATTATATATTAGTTTATTAATCAAACTAATTAGTTTGAAGAATAAAATAAAAATAAAAATACTCTAAAATAATTTAATTAGCTTCTTTAATCTCTTTAAAAAAATCAACTATGTCTTATAATTAGAACCGGAGAGAGTAAGAGAGAAGACCTTTGCTAAAGGAAGACAGGGTTGGAATTAACATCGAGAGATAAGTCAGGACATGATCTAGAACCAAGGTTCAGGTATTCCTCTTCGTTCCCTCACCCCCGAAGACGAAGGTGAAGCCATTATTCCCTGAGGGTCAAGTCACAGAGACACGCACACTCTCTCAATTCTAATGCCTTCGGGGCAGCGGACTGCTAAGAGCCTAAGACGACAATCTATCTGCTGTCGTTTCCTTGTTTCATGTCCGTTGCCGCAAGAGCTCAGAATTTGGGCCACTTCGTTATATTGAAGAAATGAACCCCAGTAATCCTATTTGGGCCTTTTACTATTTTAAACTGTTCCATGCGTGTGATGGGCTGATGGCCTTTGATTGAGTCTCATAGGTTTCTTTAGAAATGAGAAGATATAGCCTCTCTTTGATGAGCACCAGTCCAAAGGGAGAGTTCAATCCCCAAAAGCTAACCTATAAGGAGAGAGAACCTAATGGACTTATAAATCTCACTCTAAGAACTTAATTCCCCGATGTGGGACTCATTACAGCCTCTTACATGTCAACGAGTGAATCAAGATTGGAATCTCATACCCACATATGCTCTATTTAATGGTATGGAATTAAGAAGGGGGAGTGGAACTCGGATGTTGGGTGCAATGGAATTGGTCCCTGATGGAAGTCACTTTCATCACTCACCCCATTGAAAGTGGGAACTAGTTTCCATGTTCGTCTTTTAGACGAGCATAGAGATGTCGACGTCCTAGATCTATTTTTTTGTAACATCAATTTTTTTTAGTACTAATAAGTATATTAAAATATCTTTTTAATATTAATCAATATTTTAAAATTATTTTTTAATATCATAAAATATTTTTCATTTCTATTTAATATTCTGAAGTATTTTTAAGTTTCAGTCAATATCCTAAATTTTTTTTAAGATTTTTAAAAAATATTTTAAAATGCTTATTGATACTAAAAATCTTTCAAGATAGTTCTGAAATTTTTTTTATCAAAAAACGTAAGAGATCTCAACCATGGATATGAGATTTGGAATGAAGAGGATCTTTTTCTTATCTTTTTTTCTATCAACTCATCTAGGTCATTGATTAAGAAGAGGAGAAAGAGGATACAATATATGAGACGTAACAAAAAAACAAAAGATTATAAGAGAAACCCACTGCTATGACATAGGCAGCCAAATATCTTTTGCAAGGAACGAGCGATTAAAGTCCTTCCATAGAAGTAAGTCTAGTTCTATGGCTCTATTTGCCCCATTGTCCATCTTCTCTTTCTTCTTCCCTTCATCGACAACTGTGATACTCCACCGGCAACGGCGGCGACAGTCCTCCGTCTTCTTCCTCAACCTTTGTTGCTTCCTTCCTCTTCAATCTTTCATCATCGTCTTCCTCACCACTTCTTCCCTAGCAGCCGCCTAAGCCCAATCTCTTCCTGCTCCAAATCAAAAGCTTTTCTACAACATCGAGTCATTCAAACCTTCATTGCCCAGATTTAATCTCTCCGATAAAGATTCAAATCCCGTCACTTAATGGCCATTGCGATTTTCATCGTTCGTTTTGATCTGGGTCTCTAGTTTCTTTTCTTGATCCGTTGATCTTGGGACTCCAGTCTCCGAAAAGGATGGCGTTCACTGTTAGGGAAGATTTATTTCTCCATTCCACGACCACCAAGCGAGGATAGCAAGTTCAAGCTTCCTTTTCATTATATTTTCTTCGATTTCATTTCTCTCTTGTTCTTTGTTTGACTAATAAATGAGCGTTGTTGTTGTTTTTTTTTTAAAGAAAAAAAAGAAAAGAATGAAATTTGGTTTGTAAGACCTGAAGCATGAGTTTAGTTATGGGTTATAGATTTTGTGAAATCTGGTGTGATCTCCGTCGAAGGTGTGTGGACATTCGTGCTTTTGTGGGATCGGGTTCTGATTTTTTGGGTGGGGGCATATTGATAATTTCGTATAATAAATACAACACTTCCATCTACGTACGTATCAAACATATTTTTAAAGCCACTTCCACCTTCACATCCACTTTCAGTTCCGCTACTTTTTCTACTTCCACCTTTGTAAAAAATCTCTTCCGTGATACCAAGTGAGGCATTAGTACATGTGACTTCCAACAAAAAAATGGATAGCCATGTGAATACTTACTTTTTTTTCCCAATCTGTCTGTGAATTCAAATCTGAGTTAAAAAGATATTGTTTGCTACATGGAAATTAAATAAATAAAATTCAAATATGGGAGAGACTTTCATTCAAAATTTTCATGATAGAGTATGTGTGAATGAGAGTGATCATCAACTAAGGGCTTGTTTGGTACACAAAAAGTTTGAAGAGTGAAAGGAAAGTAGATGAACTAAAGGAAAAGAAAGGGAATTTAAAAGGGGTGTTTTGTTTGTTAAACATGAAATGGGGATTGGAGATGATAATTTAAAAAATAAAATAAAATTAAAATATAACATTTGCAGTGTCCAAAATATCCAGTAAAAAAAAAACCCTCCCTCCTTCTTCATCCCTCGATCACATACCTGATCTGACATAGACGCAACAACATAGCACAACGTTCATGGGTTCGAAATGGATCGTGGTCAGGTGGTGACAGTGCGTGATGTCGACAGCTTTCAATTGTGGGTTCAAAACAGATAGCGGGATTTGCAGAAGAAGGGACGACAGGATTTGCAGAAGGATCGCTGCGACAATAGCAAAGAAAGACACATATCAATTGAAGAAGAAGATGAGGGTTATTAGGAAATTTCTTCTTGTGGGAAAATCAGTTCCCATAAAAAATGAAGGAAAGCAGTCTTCTCATAAATGAACGAAGATGGATTGCCAATGACGAATAAGATAAATATTTAAGGGGGCCAAATTTTTGAGATAAACAAATTTAACATGATTATAAAACAAATTTCTTAAGATTCGCCAATCCATCTTCCTTCATTTAATTGAAGTATAATCAAATTTCTTATGATATTTTTCTTTAAAAAATATCAAATGGACTAAACAAAATTTTTAGTTAACCAATAAATATCAAATTTTTATGATTATATAACATGTTAAAAAAATTGGGTGGGGGGGATTTCTTATGCAGCTCATTTTGACTTTGTTCACAACATATTATTTTTTTTAAAAAAAATATATTCTGAACAATTTATTCCCCCCCCCCTCCCTTAGAAGACCCACTAGTGTGGACTAGCATCAAGAGATAGGACCCCAGAAGATGGAGCGTCCAAATAGTTCTTGTGCAAGGAATATGGTGAATCTTCCCTCTCATTCTCGAATCTTCCGTGTAACAAATGGAAGCTGATTATTGTATCTAGCTTTCTCTATTTGTAGGGTTAAGGAAATGAGCGTGCATGTATGATTTGGTTGTTGGTTAATGTGTAAACTTAGAAAATGAATTTATATATGTAGGGTTTGGACATGAAACGAATTCGAATCCACTTTCACTCTTTTGTTCGCAATTTTTACGTTAGGACAATTACGATAATCGATTCATCATTTCTTTAAAATTTTGAACTCGCTTAATAGTGTTTCTACACTCTGGTTTCCACTTTTCTATGTTTTCTCCCCATGGAACGTGAAATGAAAACCAATGTTAAACGAACAATTTTCTTAAAATAATTAAATATGCCCCCAAGAAAAAGAAAAGGAAATTACTCTGCAAAGAGAAAATCCTAAAAATAGTTAGACTTCACACACACACACCAAAGTTCCAAACCTTGGTCGGCTGGCCTTGTTAGTTAATTATTTACTTATGTATATTGTAACTTGATGGCAAAATATACTCCCTTCATCAGTTTTTTTTTTATAAGCAACTTATTTTTTTATAGGACTGATTTTTAATATAAGCAACTTTCTTTTTATGTTTCAAAATTTAACTTTTTTTTTCCTTTTCCACCTTTATTAAATACATAACTTTATATTAATTATTTCGCACTCATCACCAATTTTTTTTTCATTCAATCATTAATTATTCATTATCTCTCATATTTTCTACTCATTCTCTTTCATAATTTTATTTATTCTTTCTCCTATACTCTTTTCATAAATAAAAGAATATTTGGAGGTAAAAAATACTACATTTTTAACACACTTACTATTTTTAACTAATCTTAACCATCAATTTGTTTTGTATAATTTTTTAAAAAAATTGTTTATAAAAAGAATCCGAGGAGGAGTATTATGTGTGCGTGTGTTGTAATGGGCGTGGCAATGAATAATGGGGTTCTTGGTTTAGGTGTATGTTTGATGGTTGGTCCCCTTCTATCTCTAATGGTTTTAAAAATGCCTGAAAAAAAAGTAGCCTTTAATTTGCTTTCCCTATTTCTTAATAAACTCTTCATTAATATTATATGCAAGTGGCTCTAATCAATCCAACACACACAAAGACAGAGATCATATCATTATCCGATATTTGCCTCTTGCCTACTAGCTAGCTCCACACTATCTACTCTATCTCTTTTGATTAACTTTAGTTAACTCTTGTCTTTTCATTTCTTCATATCTTTAATTGTGTCGTGTTGCTAATGAAATCGACACTTTAATTTTAAAACTTGCTGTTGCAATGCAATTACTCGTCTTAATTAAAAGTGACATTTTCTTACCAAGAATCCGTCTAAAAAGTTTATGACTTTATAAATCGTTCTTATCTAAGGCAATTTCAAAACCAATTTTTTGGTGAACAGTTGTGACAAATAGGCACACTAACACGTTAATTAATTATTCGATCTAGATAGGTCCAGATTCTCTTCGTGACGATAGAATATGCTTCGTCTGATTTATAAATATCATTATTTGGTCTAACTTTACTGATATAATAATTATTAAAAACAAAGATTGAAATCGAGAAAGGGTTGGAGCTAACGGAGTAGATAGGGTTAAATAACTCAAGTTAATTGTAAATTTTAATAAAGTTGGGAATTGATGTAATAGAATGTCTTAATCACAAACAATGCCTTTGAAAAATAATCAGAGTTCTTGCACGCTAATTGATTAGTGTTAATAGTTGATTCTTATCCTGAATCTCATATAATAATTAAAGTCATTTAAAAGCTAGCTAGCTAGCACCCTGACCCTACTACTGCTCTTATTTTAAACAAATTACAACTCAGATATACTCAATTTGGCAAATCCAGGAACATAACGACACATTAGACGATTAGGACCGAATTAATTTGCATTAATTTGACCTGACCAATTACAAATACATAATACTATAATTAATTTTTATAAACCATTCATTATTTAATATTAACATATTAATCAACTGGATCAGTCACGACCATTGACTTGAAACCAGTTGCATCATGGCTCAATTTGAAAAATCAAAATCCCATATCTGCGCGTGTTGTTTATGGGCGCGGATTAACTGTAACTTTCATCCCAAATCAGTGGATTAGTTTTTTTTTAAAAAAAAAAAAAATGATACTCCTTTGTTCTTATTTCCTAGGTAGATAAAAGAAATTTTTTATATGAATGTATATTTTCTTAAATAAAAAACGGGATGACATTAAGCTCTAAACATAAAAGAGTATAGCAGGTTATAAGCTCCTTCATCAACATCCACCATGTGGAATGAAGGTGGAGCTTGACCAAGTATATAGAAATTATCTATCATACTCTGCGAAAATTTCACAAGGTATGTAATGAGCTGTGACTAATGTGTCTGTAGGAGCATGTCTCAATATCACTTGCCAATCTCTATGTAAAGCTAACCCCGTGTCATCAATAATGTCCCTAAAGGTGTGTTCTATATCACAACATGCATATATAATTTAATTTTTCATTTATTATTGTATTGATATACTCTCTCTATAGTTCTTATCATATATAAGACGCCAATATTAATTTTCACAAAACCAATAAGAATAGTTAAATGTAACAAGGTCATTGTCTTAAAATTCATGTGATTTTCAATATTACTTCTACCAATTGTACTAAATTCAAATATCATATTAATTAATTATTACTTTCTCCAAATACTCTTATTAATATATGGACAGACAAGAAAAAATAAATTAAATGCTCATTAAAAACTTGCAAATGCCTTATAAAAATGATCGAGAATATTTGTTAGTTGGTGTCTTTATAATAAGAACTAGATAAATAGAGTATAATGTACATTAAATATGGATAGAGTTAGACAGTGAATGAAGTTGTTGATTTTTGGCTTGTCTGTGTAACACACACTGAAAGTGATTTATAAGTAGAAGAATATTAAAAAATATGTATTACATATAATTTATGATGTGAGAAGTGTTCAAAATTATTAACCCAAGTCATATCAATTTTCAGATTCTCAAACCAATAATTTTTATTTAACTTTTCAATTTGAGTAATTAAACTTTTCTAACTTTAATTTCCGGATTAAGTTAGGTTTCAAAGAATTTGAAGTAACTAATTGTTTTGATTTTAAGTTTTTTTTTTTAAGAATTAAATTAGAAAGAAGGGTATCCATCCACAAGAATCTAACCCAAAGGTACTTAATTATTTCTTCCAGTTAATAATAGGAAAATACTTAGATCAACTTCCTTATATCAATTTTGTCAAGTTCTCTAATTATATGTGACAATGTGTGTTTTTTTTTTAATTATAATTATTTAATTATAAAGCCATATAAAAAAAAATAAGACAAGTGGTTACATATAATTTGAGAACTTGATATAATGGATATAAAAAATTTGATATAAGTATATTCTTTAATAACAATGTGCCTGGCCAACCAGAAATCCTATAGTCCAAACAGATAAACATTGACAATATATAATTGGATCCACAATTATTAGAGATGCCATTAATCATTGACTCCTTATATCTAATTTCACATGTTTCATTAAGAAATTAAGGCACAATTCCTATAATTAGGTGAAGTGACACATCAAAAACCATCGCACCAAAATTGAACTAACTAATGGCTTCTCCCATCAATATATATATACTTTCTCTCGTCTAATTATGCAAATTTCTTTCACTTTTTTACCAACCTTTTGGACAAATATATTCTCAAAATGTTCTTTAAATTTCTTTTTGAGCAGTACACCTGCGAAATGAATGGATATTGAGCTGATGTTGAATAATTTTTTAGAATGCATATTGAATTTCATCAAAGCTCTGCGTACCAGTCATCTATTCTCAGACTTACAAGAGCATCTCTTAGCATAAAAAAATAATTAAAGTACACTAACTTCTTGTTTGTTGGATTAATATCATTGTTGATTCTTATAGTTTGATTAAAATTTTAGTTTTGGAATTTATAATTTCAAATACATACTCCTTCAGTCTTTAATACAAGACATAGTAATTTATTTTGATTCCTATGGTTCATAAGGACTTTGTTTAGGATTAAGTAAAGATGAAAACCAAAATTTATTATAAATATATTGATCGACCGTTAAACTTGGACCAATTTTTTTTGAAATTATGAGGATCATAACCAAACATTTGAAATTATATGGATTAAAATTACAATTGAATCAAATTATAATAAATAATAATAATATTAACCCTTCTTGAAATTATTCACATATCCAACAGATTTTTTGCACCAATTTCATTGGAATTCAGGAGAAATATTAAAATTGTAAGTTTCAAAAATTAAAGAAATATAAATGGAGTAATTTAGTAAAAATTAAGAAGACGTCCGTCCTTGTCAGGGGATATCTTCTATAACTTTTAAAATTAATAAAATTTAATAGATATATTTTTCGCAATAATTTGATTTAATTATCAATTGCTCTTATTAACTCTCTATGAATTGACTTAATAAGCAGCGGTCGACATTCGACAATATGTCGACGAACTGTAACTTAAAGCAAAGTCATCCGAAAGTTATTAATATGTTATCATGTTGTGTAACTTGTTTCTCAAATGTCTTTATCATCATTTCATCATATGCATGTTTGATGCCAACATAGATAATAACTAAGCTTCATGGACGCAGAATAAGATTGTGATGATATTATCTTAAAAGAAGACAATGACGCTTGAATTGTAGAAACAAATTAAAGAGATCGAGATGAACAAAAGAAACAGAAAGGAAACCCTGATACAAATTTTTTTCAAACCCTGCAAATTTTGTCGGCAAGAAATAAAACGAAGCAAGTATACACACACACATAAGCTAGTGGGAGCTGACCTATGGGGTTGTCACTATACACTGCACTACACTACACACACACACACACAAATGCCTTTCTTGTTATACTTTATATTCTTTTATTTCTTTCTTTTTTCTTATTTTGGTGAGTTTAGTGGGCAAGCTATGACCCATCCATGTGGGTTTAGACAAAGCTTTTAAACAAATAATGTTGGTTTCGCGAATGCTTGTCCTTTTCTTTCCTCTTAGCTTTTGTTGTACTCTCACATGGAAAAAGCATTCATTCATCATCATCATCAAACAAAAAAAATGGAGAATATATATATAAAGAATAAGTTTTTGGTAATTGCTTACGTCTTGGCTTAAAGGAAGTGGGTGGCAATGAGGTTATGGTGTTGGGGTGAGGCTTGACATAGCACATGTTTGCTAATGATTTTTCTTTGGATATATAGTATCAAATAGTCTCAACTCTCAAGCTTCATTCTCACAAAAGAAATATATAAGTGAAATTTTGTATGAATATCTATTAACGTAAGGAAAATGCAAAAAGTCGTTACGTGGCATGTGTTAAGAATATGATAATTAATCTATCTTTTAATGATCTTGCATTGTAAGTTAATAAAGTTAGAGTCTTTTATTTGTGTTGAAGTAAAGCATTTACTTTACCTGTATATATGTTTCAGGTCATGCTCGATATATCTAAGTACATACTAACCATTATTGATTAATATTATATTTCCTTCACTCATAATGAGGAGTTTCAAAGCCTTATTTGATCATAAATATCAGGCAAAGGGGTGGTAGTTAATATTTTTTAAAATGTTTCTCTTCTTTAATTGTACCAAGTTGTTAATATATGCTTTTCAATTACACACTTTATATTAGTCACTAATTTCAGGGAACGCTAAAATAAAAAGTCTCACATTTTCCCCACATTTTTCCAAGTTAACTATTGTTAACTAGTACGTACTCCTTAAGAATCGTACGTGAAATTGGTTAATACAGTTTTATATTAATATAGGAGAGAGTATGAAAATTTTATAAAAATTAAGTAGCTCCAATCATCATCATTCATCAACAAGCAAAGAAGAAATTGTTATCAAATTAAAATAAAATTTTGGTGAGAAATAAAATTTACGTTAGTTTTAAAATAAGATGTGGGAGAAATTGAAGGAGAGATTGTGGGAATTTTGACTAAGGGTAATTTATTATTATTAAACTTATATTTTAATTTTTTTTATCCAAATAATTTTATTTTCTAAGATTCTTTACAATAAATATTATTTTTTTCTTGGTCCTTCTCCCTAATTTTCTCTACATTTTACTAATAAAACGAGAAATCTACATGATTTTAGAAGACTTAAAAAAAGATCCAAATCATTAGAATTAGAAAAAAAAAAATCTCCATCTAATTTTAAAAATCGCATGGGAAATTTGTGTGATAATTTACCCCCAATATTGTTTACCACTCATTTTCTACAAAATTACAATGGGTAATTAAACTTATTCCTCAAATTACCATCTTTCAATGTGTGGTCACAAACTCAAGACAATAAGGTTTATTCTCTAATCCATGATCTTGAAGGCTATATAATCCTCACCCACTTTGTTTGTTTATAGGCAGCTAGTGTTTGATAAAGGCAGAAACAGTCGCAGATTTGAAGCAAAACCAATTTACTTTGAGGCACACACCATTATTAATGTATTAATTTGGAGTATGCCACATGCTAAGCACTAATGATTTGATGCTTTGTGGAGCCTCCATGTTCCTATTATTTATTTTATTATTATATTTTCAAGAGTTAGTGCTGCTTATCGTCACTTTAAATTAATTACAGCTATTACTAGCCACAAGCATCTTTTTTCTGCCGCTTTTTAATTTCCCAAATCAAGTCCTAATTGGGGAATATTTATATTAATACTTGGCTGTCATGAACTACTGTTATTTGCTTTATTTTTTTTTTTTAATAATAGTGCATATATATCAGCATATTCTATATATGTGCTTTAAATCAGACGACTTCTTGTTTTAAATGTCAAGTGGCATTATTTTATTTATCTTAGTTGGTGTTTACATCTCTGATAGAATAACCACTCTTATTTCTTACCAAGATATTATTGCTTATTATATTTATTAATCTTAACTAATGTATTCCATGATGCTTTCTTTCTTTCCTTCTCTCTAGCTTTTACTTATCTTTGAAGAAAGAAGTTTTGGTGTAAACACACACACACATTTCGCATCTTTGAATAGTATTTTCACGTGAAAAGGGTATTTTCTTAATATTATATCTAAACATGTAAGGTTTTAATTACTTTTTTTATAAAAAAAAACACAATAAATAAACAACCTATTTATAGCGTACTTGTTTAGGAAACCTAATGAAATATGTCTGTTCGTGCATGTATATATTACATGTCAATGAATATGTTGGATGGTAGCTAGTAATATTAGTTAAGATTTTCAAATTAATTAATGACGTTTAATTATATTAAAAACCTAGATTCCTTAACGGGGCTCTTTCCTATTAAATTAAATAACCGTTTATAGATGGTATCCAATTTAATTAAAATTTTCTATAAATAATGAAATGGCTTTTATGTACCATATTTCAATTCGCTTGTCCTTATATATCCGTTGGGCGCAAAACCATCCATTAGATAGCTTGAGAGTATACCCACAGAATTAACGTGAAGACAAAAAGTAAATTAATTAATTATACATTCTTAGATAAATGCTAACTGAGAAGTCAGGAGTAAGTGAGAGTAACTCTTTCTCAGAAGAAAACATGTGTTTGAAATAGGAAATGTGTTTGAGGGGGAAAAAAAAGGAAATGTGTGATCATAAAAGAAGTATAAAACCACACACATGCTGGGAATAATAAATGGTTAGTTTTTCTTATTATATCGACTTATCGTTTTCACGATGAATAATCTTTTTTTTTTTTTTGGGTTTGTTTAGGGTGTGATAGCAACATTTGTGTTAGAGAATTGGTGACACGAGTTTTCAAATCAACCAAAATGCGATGGATCACTAATCACTGTTTATCTGCTTCCTAAGCGACATGAATATTGAATATGAAGCTTTATTAATGACAATTGCCAAACATTTGTTGACTCAAGACACAAGACAACTGTATTTATTTATATTTGCAGGAGATTTTCAAGTAGTTAAGATTAAAAACTTCAATGGCCCACCTCCTAAAAAGAGTGACTTTTACTATTCATCCTTAACTTTAAACCAAAAAAAAACCTAAATTTCCAGAATAAAATAAAAAATTGGAAAAATTACTGAGATCATAAAAAAGAAATCATTCAATGACAAGTTCTGATGATGTAGAAAATGACGAGGTATCCATGTTGCTTGCTTTTGAAACTCTTTAATAATTACAATTTTTTTTTCCCTTTAGACCCCGAAGTGATTTTTCAAATAAATAAATTTCACATCAGAGTTTGAATGGCTAGTGTCAATGTTACTCATGTATCGCCATCAATATAGTTAAATTGGATATGTATATGATTTACTTTTTAAGGGGTTTGAGATGAGAGTGAAGAAATGGGTAACTTTAAGTTTGTAAGAGGAGAGAGTGAGAAATTAAAGAAGAATAAAAGTGCACATGGGGGCGAATCGCTGTTAAAAGTGAAGTGATGACAAATATATGTTTTTTTTTGGAATGAATGCTTCCACTTCTCTATGTTGGGTTTCTAGCAATAGCAGTAATTAAATAAATATGAGATGTGATTTAATTTGTGCCACTAGTATATGTAAGTGGTGAAGTTGGTGCGAGGATTGTGCTAATTTCTTGTGAGAGACAACACCCAAATGGTGTAATCTTTTAGGATTTTGGTTTGATTTTCTCTTTGGGTAGAGACGAGCATGCACAGGGGACAAAGGCACATGGGATGTTAGGTCGGTCAATTGTGTTTGAGTAATGTTAGTTTGTATGGGGTGTTTGGCATGGGGGCACGATAGCGATAAAGGCCAGTGAAATTAAAAACAAGTTTGATGAGGGATGTTTCGGGTGGTTTTTGTGGTTGATGGGTTTATGTAAACAAAAATTACTTATGATAAAAGTAATTTCAATCATTTTTTTTATCTTAATAAAATTTTTAAATAATAATTTAAACAGTCAATTTAAAAAAACAGTCATTTCTCTCACCCTTAATTCAAACACAAATAATGTTTACAATATGATATTTATCATGTCTTATTTTTATGAAAATCAGATTGGGAGTAAATCATTTTTACCACCACTGTCCAAACTGATATTAGATATTAGGCTTGCTTGAGATATCAAGGGACAAAATGACTTATGGAAAAATCTAATTAGGTAAAATTCAAATTGGGTAAAAGTCAGATTGTGAAATGCGATTTATATTTAGATTAATGGTCGTATAAGTAGCTTTTTGATCTAAGTCAGATTGTGAAACTTGTTTGAAATAATTTATGGATAAGTAAATATTGAGATAATTATAAAAGAAAATTTAAAATAAAAATTACTAAAAATATGAAAAATACTAAATTATAAAATTTGGCAATAATAAAATACATAATTTGAATAAATAAATAATATTATATAAGTAGCTAAAAATGTAGGCTCATAAGATCAAATGTATGATAAATTAAAAAAATGGTTTATTCATGAACGGCTTATACACTTACTTTTTTTCATTAACTCAATTGGCAGGATATTTTATCTGAAAAAAACTATAAGTTTGATTTAAATAATAAATAAACCCGATTGACTCTAATAGTGATAGAAGCTTGGAGCTCTCGGCGACTTTTAGGATTTTATTTGTGTGATGTGGAAAGGGTGACTTGTGACTTTTAAATGGTTTTGAGTTTCAGGCACTGATCTGACACACACAGTGACCCATATAATTAATGCGGTGTTCTCAGATCTCATACATACGCCCACATCGTACACCCTCACACATATGAGTATATGGCAGGAGGATCCATATTGTACTGCATAGTATCTCATGAAATGTTGGAAACAAGAGTGGCATTGATGGGTTTTGTCCTTTATAACAGTACAAACTGTGTTCACCTAACATTCATGAATGTTGTAAGTTCAATGCATGTCTTTGACCCAAGGGGGAAAAAAAAGTTCTGTAACCATTTTGATGGTTTTTAACCCCATCATCAAAAGCTGACAACTCCTAATAATATCAGGGTTAACATCCAAATTTACTTGGGATGGTTTACTGGTAAGCACCTAAAAGTCCCCCCCCCCCCCCAAGGTTATTCTGAAAGTGTTAAATTTAAACACTTCTTATTGTTAAATCTAATTTTTTTTTGACACAACATTACTCTTAAATTACAGCTTTCACAGCATCAAACAAGCTATATTGAGATGATAAGCAATCTTATACAGTAGATAGGAAGTAGAATACCAATTCAATCATAAAAACACATTTGTTAGAAAGAATTTAACTTTAACACTATCGGATGATAGAGATTAGATTCAATTCCAAAATGAATAGGGATACTGTGATTATATATATATAAGGGAATTTTTAGGACAAATTTGGACTTAACATATAAAACTATCACATCTTGGTAAAAGTAAAGAATCTATTCATCCTTTTATTATTGATTTCTCTGATCTTATTTACCAGAGGAGTAATATAATTCACCAATTCTAAACCTACCACTTTACCCCACTCATAATGTCCTTAGCTTATCCGGTTCTTCACTACCTCATGAATTATCCTCACTCATGCTTCGCCAAGGAATAAGGTCGGTGAAATGTTGAAAGAACAAAAGTTAAACAAGTATGCTTACATTTATAGTATTAAACAGGACGAAGATCTTTAAAGGAAAATGCAAACGCTCATATCTCACTGCCATAATTTTTTGTCACCTGTCTGTATCAATTTCTGAACGTTTTAAAGCTGCAAGCATATTATATTCATTCACAGTGTGTTACAGAACAAGAAAGAGTGGTGAGTGGGGAATATTGATTCAATCATACAGATATATATAGAGTAAGAATGGAGACACCAAAGTTTGATGGTAAGTATGAAGAAAGAGAATGAATCAGTTGGAGAGAAAAACAGAGGATGAAGGATATGTACTTCAACAGAAAGCTTTACTTGCAAGAGACAGAGCAGAGAAAGGAAGAAGAAGATGGGAGGTAAATAAAAATATTATTTTTTTAAAAAAGGGAAAAAAATGACAACTGGCGCATATACGCCAAAAGTGTCGTCGTGTCATCAGCTGGGTGGTGCTGAGGAACTCGAACCGCCGCCGGAGGCAGTTGACCCAGAAAGAAGGTCAGCGAGCGCGCTCATGGCTCGGACTTGCATTTCAAGCGCCGATATGTAATCAATAGCTTCCTCCAATATCACCGGCACCGGTTGTTTCCGGCAACCGGGGACTAACCGTCCCAGAAACCTCACTTTCCTCTGAACCGCCGGCGAGCTCTTCCCCTTCAGCCGGAGAATGCTCACTCTCGGCTTCTTCGACCGGGCCGGTCCAGCGGCGGCCGCCGTAACTCTCTGTCTCTTGTGCTTCCTGAATTTCAGCTTGAGCCGATTGGTCAGGATGGCTCTGCTCCACCGGGTCTTCCCCTTTGCAGTGACGGCAAGGACTCTATCAGCGGCTTCGCGGACGGCTTTACCGCGACGGGGCGCATCACCGGCGGAGGAAGCAGAAGATCGGAGGTTGACTCTGGCCAAGGCCTGATGGAGCTTAGAGGAGTAGATTTGCTGCTGAGCAGGGGACTTCCATTTGATATGGTTCTGTTCCTCTAGCTGCTGCTTGAGTTGAGCTTTCTTCTTCTTCCTCCTTTTAGTAGGGTCACGTGACCGGTCGGCGTTCATCACCGGGTTTGAAATGAGAGACGACGACATTAAAGTCGGTTTCCTCGCCTGAAAATTCGGGGTGGTGAGAACAAAGAAAAAGGGGAAAAAGCTACGGTTTTTTGTGAGAGGAAGAAGCAGGTGAAGAAGAAGGAATCTGAAACGTGAGATTCAAATGGATGGATAGGATTCAACAATTAATCAGAGAGAGATTCGAGTGATTCGAATACGGGGAAGTTAAAATAAAGAAAAACTGGATGGATTAGGAGAAAGAAGAAATTATCAGTACCTTTGAAGGAGGAGAAGGAGCGATGATTAAATAGGGTGGATGGGCCTCCTCCTCAGATATAATCCGACGGAGAAATTAGAAAGCTTCGGACGGAGATAGTGGAGGAGGTGGTGGTGGGGAACGGAACGGAACGGAGTGGGTGAGGTGTCGCTTCACTTATTGGGAGTTTGGCAGGGAGAGAGAAACGGAGGGAGTTAACGCTTATAAAGGAATCCCAACACTGCAAGCGTCCTTCTCTCTTTCTCTTTACTGCATTCCCCAAATTCAATTCCCAATTTCCCCATGATTCTTTTTCATTAATTCTTGGGATTTTTTTTGGGCTTTGGGCTTCCACTTTCAAGCATTCGTCTTTTCTACTATTCTCTCCTCTATTTCCTTGGATCCACCTCTCCCATCAATATACATCTATTTTTTTTACCAGAGAACTTAAATATATATTTTTATTGCTACAGAAAAATATAACTTCTGGTAGAAAAACACTTAGGTGGGTCAGAGCACCCCTATAGAGATACTTACATGTAAACAACTAGTAACATTTTTACATTTGACAACAAGATTTGAATCCATAACTCATGAAGTTATGACTACCTGAACAACTAGATAAACCTTTAATTATAAAAATAGTATACCTCATCATATAGTAATATCTTCAGTTCTAAGTATAAAATCTCATCAAGCACAAGGGTAGTATTTACAACCGATATGATTGGCCTTGTGCAATTGAAATGGCCTCAGGTGGTCATTACACTCATGTTTTATATTCTACCAAAATACTACATCCTATGTCAAGTTAGATACCAAGAGAGAAAGAAATTTATTCATTTTTTGTTAATCAACAATTTTAACCTCATTAATTTTCAAAATAACGACATTTTTATAAATGTTTTCTTAATTTTCGGTGATTTAATAACTCAATTAAATCTTTCACATGTCAAAAGAGATTCCATAATGTGAATGCCCTAGACCGACCCTACTACTATGCTTTCACCTGTCAACAGCACAGAATTTATACAAGATTTGATATCGAGGTCCTAGTCTTCGCGCAGCAGGTCAAGTAAATAGTGGAACACTTGAAATGGTAAATGATTTTGTGTGGGGACGGTAAAACTGGACCCTTTGATTGCCATTTTCGGCGCCCAAAATTTGACCTCTCTTTTGTTTTTGTGAAACCCTACCGCAGGCACCACTAAATATCTCCCTTGGCATTTACTTCAGGTCTTGTCCGTAAAACATTTTTGTTTTTGGAAATTAATCATTTAATTAAACATAAAATTCGTAACATTCCAGCCAATAATCAAATGAGGAACATGTCGCTTCTGGCTAGCTTATTGAAAATGCACATAGCTTTCTAATAAAAAAATATTTGAGGTTGAAAATCCTTTACAGCACAATTCTTTTAATAAGTTTTGAGTTCGAATTTAGATAACAGTAACATATTTGGAAAATATCTAACATGAGTATTTTCTCTTCTTCAAGGTAAACTTGTTAATTAATAAAAGGGACAGAGGGGCCTCACCAGCAGAACTAGAGAAGGTATAAAACAAGGAAGCTCCACTTCTTTAATTCAGTTCCCGCGCTTCCTCCCAGTTAATTGCCATCAATAATGGAAAAAATACTGTGTCCTTCAATTCACCTACAAATATCTGCTACATCAATCAATTCATATACAAGATCCTATAATTAATATCATAACTGTAGCATATAATTTTGGGAGATAATCATTTTCACTATAAATACATTTCGGTGGTCATCAAAAGATATTTGTGTTCAATATGAATGTCAAAGGAGAAAACGACCAGGAAAGAATTTGAACAAAATAGTTCAACTTCACTATTTCTGTATAAGATTATGTAAGTTGCATCACATTGACCTCTAACACTAGCAAAATGAATGAGCCACCCATCACAATGCAACCTGATATGCAAACATAAATTCCAATTAACTAATTTACAAGAATCAGCCCTACATACCAAAACCACATGCTCCAGGTGATGGCATCGTATAGACTGACTTATAACGTCATTTTCAATAATAAAAGCACTCATCATTATCACTTTAAATTCAAGACCAGCCTGATATGAATAACACTTCGACAGCAGTTGCTTTCACAGCTGCAAACAAAATAATTATTTTTTTTTCTATATCCTAATTTTTCTTTATGATGATATCTTCCAGTAATTTAATGCATCTATCGAGACTAACGCACCTTTTACATTGATAGGGAATATCTAGAGGACCCATTTTTAAGTATTATAATGCATAATTTAAATTTGAATACTCAAGAGTATCTCCACAATGATTAGTTAGTAGTAATTCATAAATTACATGCGCAAGAAAAAATAGTGTCTAATTAGCTCAACAAGCAATGCCCATCAATACGCTGTTAATTGCATTGCAATTTTTTAATGTCTCAAATTAATTCATGTATTCTAGTAATAAGGGAATCTGCCAAGAAACAGAGAGCACCAATGAATTATAATATTTTTAAAAGAATATCTTTGTAGGACAAAAAAAAAATTAAAAAATTCCAATGATCTTTCACTAAACCACACCTAATAATAGGAAATATTCTTCCAGCACAAAAATTACCGCAGGGATATTAAACTCCTAAAATAATAGGAAGAATTCTTCCAGCACAAACAGAACAAAACATACAAGTTACCAACCAAATTATAAACAAAACACATAAGAAGAATTCTGGCAGCACAACCTTTTACCCAAAAAAAACACATAAATTACCAGCAAAGATATTGAATCAAATTGCTAAAGTATATCATCTATGAAGCTTTGAACGTAAACTAAAATTTGAATCCACACTATTCCGATGAGGAAAGTAGATGCTTTTACAGACAAAGTATAACCAAGCCTAACATAGTTCCGACTCCTTTGCATAGGGGGATGAGCCATATTGGATTTGGATCCCCCCCATTGGATGGAGCTATGCTGTTGGCTCCCACTACTTGATTGAATTAAAGGGGGGTCCCACAATTATTTCTTTTCATTCCGTGCAATGATTGTAGGAGGTGATAATCCTCAAAAGAAAAGATAAAACAAAAGGGGATGCATGTGCTGTGAAGGCTATTTCTCTGGCACTTTACTATCCCAACCCTCTTGTATTTTATTGAGTTTTGGAATTTTTCTCCCTTTGTTGAGGTGGGGACGTACAGTTGAATTGAAGCTCCGCGTTTTCTGAAACTGCTCCTCGGTTTCTTGTCCATTAGGTTTTGTTTCTCAATATTTTAATTGAACCTCAATTATTTCATCATTAAACGAATGATAAGCATGACTCCATAAGGCAGGTAATGGTTAGCCGTTTATCCGTTATTTATACCAGGTTCAAAGGATGAAGCTCAAGGCCGATGGCTCATTAGATACAACAGAAGGTGTAGGATATCATATTTTTCAAAAGAAGGTATTTCAAAACGACAATATTGAATTTATTGATGAATAAATGATTCCTAACAATTGTATATTATATATCGGCTAAGGGATTTAACTTCAATCACAATTCGGTTGGAACATTAGTTTGTACCGGTTGGTGCTCTTATTGATTTCGGCTATTGGATTTAATTGTTATCAAATTGATATCATGTAACCTCCCCCATAAACCAATTTTAAGCACCAACGGTCTTGTCTTTAACTCACCAACGTTATTTTCTTATTAACTAGGACCAATGTTCATTGGCCTCGTGGCAATATATACGTGCTCACTTTCATGTGCAAGATATACATTACTCATTCGGTGCTTCTTTTGCTTAATATTTACACTACCATACCATTCTCTTAGTTTTTGGTTGCAAAAATTCTAATTTCCTGCAGTTATGGTATCCTTGATTCTGACTAAGGAAATGTCTGTTTTATCCTAGAAATATCCGAGCAAACAGAATAATCCTCAAAGAGCGCCAATGTCACCATGGTTAGCTCAGTTTATGAATAGAATTGTGACAATCATGAGCCTAATCCCATTCTTCTTAAAATCAAAATAAATGCAAGAGCAGGGTAATTTACGGAGAAAAAACCTCATTTAAAATACTTTATGGAAAGCTAAGTCACTATTAGAGACAATGATGTGCCAGAGACGTTGCCTAGCTCTGTTGTGTTAGACACGATAAGATAATAAACATTAGGGAGGAGCATTTAGGAAAATAATTTTGTTTAACAAAAACAGAAAAGTATGTCACATGCTGCAGATCAGTGGGGAATAATAAGTCAAGAAGATATCGAGACAGGTCCTAGTCCATTTAGATGGATGTCAATCTTGCATATAATGATGATACATATCATACCTTCTTAGGCATTTGGATGTACATATAACATAGGAAAAAGAAAAGCTTGTAATGATGACCTAGCCCAATGATAAATATGCCGTAGTTAATGGATAACACGCAGGATATTAACAAATGGGAAAACATTGCTCCTAAGGTATCAAGAGTTTGGTTGCAAAAAGTTCAATAACTTAGTTTCATATAGATGCATGCATCATCATCTAAACCAGGAAAGGGCTCGTTCTTCTGATAAGTTCCATTTCTTATCATATGCAATATACAGTGAACAAGTGAACCATACGCACATGGGTGAAATAAAATTTAAGCACCGACAGATGTACAAAGTATACCAATAGCAAGAGAATATCGTTAAGAAAGCAATTCTTAAACGGTGACAAAGTCAAATTCCCCGAATTTAGACTGCTCGGTTGACGAAACAGCACTCAGAGTTGGTTCAAAAAAAGTAAGCCTTAGTTATGCCAGTCAATAGAGTTGGTCCAATTTAAATTTGGACAGATAATTTCTGTGAGTTGGGTTTAGACTTCAGACACCTAGAACGGCTTGGAGGAGAAGCCCTCTTGTAAGTAGAATTACAAATGGGCACATTCATTAGCTAAAAATTACAGTTTGAGAGTAATTCACATCAGGGTCACATTTCATATATCAAAATTAGCTACAAATTGATTAGTCCAATTCACATTAGGGTCACATTTCATAGATCAAAATTACACGAAGGGCATACAAAATTGAAAGAGTAATTTATTGGGCACATTGATTAGCTAAAAATTTAAATTATATGACCTCACAGTTTGACTTTAATGAAACCGCCGTTCAGGGGACAGTCTCTTGTTTGGTATCCAGGGCACCGAGGTTTTCAGGGATTGCTAAAACGGCAGCAACCAAATTAATCATTGACCAAAGCAAATTAACAAATAAAAAAAGATGGAGTAGACATATTACTTTCGTAAAGTCCAGCTCTCCCAAATTCCGAGCAAACCAGAAAAAATATCCAGCCGCATGAACCAAGCTGGCAGTATTGCATTATTAATCAGGCAGTGAGATGTCAAGAAAGCGACGGAGATGGCTGCTTTCATCAAGATCAATTGTTCTCGTTTCCGTTGGCCCAATAAAAAAAAAAAAAAAAGTACTCATCTACTAAAGTTTTCTAGAGGTGAACTAGAAGCCAACAATTTTAATTGGTTCAAGCCTTGTATTAAAATTCATTATCATAATAATATAGTAGATTAAAAATAATATAAAAAGGGTATAATGCATTTATTTAATTTGTATGACCTACTGGCAAGGGCCCCGTACCAAATGAGGCGCAATATTTGAGAAATGAGGCCGCAAGAAAGGCAAGTGGAATGAGCACTACTTCAGTCTGGAACATTTTTTTTTTTATATATATATAAATTTTAAGAGAGAGATTATACTCACCCACACTTTAAAAGCAAGGTACTTGAACCTGCTCTGTAAAAAAAATTACGATTGAAAGTACATATGTTTCTATCTCAACTTAGGTTACCCCTGCATCTCAAACTCTAGGACGCCCCCCAATACCGCAACAGCTGAGAGAATCAATCCCTCTCCATTTATAAGAGTGTTGACCTTTTCTACCATTAAACCCATAGGTTTGTTTGTTTTTTTTTTTTTTTGTCAAAATTAAACCCATAGGTGTGGGGTAGTCAGGAACAATTACGTTCATCTGTGAATAAATAGTTATACTTTCATGGATCAATCGTGAAAACCAACTAATCCTCCCGGGCCGCAATTCCAACTGGCGATTTCTTAATATATCATACAGCAAATTAAAATAATGATATAATCAAATACAATACTAGTATTGCATGATATTAATAATACAACTTTTATTTATAATCTAACAACAAACTTATTTAGAAATCATCTTATAAAACCTTTTTAAGTTTGAGTTATTGCAATTTGCATATACTAATTATTAATCAATAGAATGGGAACAACTCATAACAAGGCCCAATCTTGTAGATTGCATATATCATTATTGGGCCTGATCTTTGTTATTCATCCCTTTGCTCGCGCATAAATGGATTTCGGATTTGTCTAAAAAAAATTGGATTTCAGATTGAGTTTCTCCCACTTCCAAGCTTTTTTTACGATTTTGCCATGGCCAGAGCTATGTCTACATAAGATTTACTTGTCTGAGTATAGCTCTAAAATTAACATAGATAGCAGATATTTACATAAAATCTCTTTTGAATAGTGTGCATTTGGGTTGATAAAGAGTTGCATATATGATTTCTAATAAAGGAGTATTTAGAAATGAAACATCTATTCGAGACAAGCCTATTGAAGGTGAGATTAGAGCAATACAGCAATACCGCCCATTGGCGATGGGATTACCAAAATCCGAAACTACTGATTGTTCTCTAGCTACATTTTAAACTAGCAAAATAGCAATTAGCAGAATGTTTTTCGTTATAAGTTTTTAATTAATGTCTATTTGAGACAAGCATGACTATCAGCGGGGACAACACATATGCTGCATGAAACAAGCAAAACCACTATACTAAGCACCATTCCAAGTCAATGTTCTTAACAATTGAAACCACTAGAATCTATAGTTTTGTATGTTGGAGATGCCAGATGAAAGCAATAAACGGTGTAGTGACAGAGAGTATGTCTCTATAATGCAATCTGTAGTAGAAATACAGCACAAACCATACACTATAACTAATCTTTCCAGATGACCTTTAAATTGCAGCAGTTAATAGCTCAATAAGCAATCATAACATTCAAAAAAACCAGTCAAAGTATCTAAGTGCAAACAAGAGTAATGTATCAGCGGGTCCGGCTTAGAATTTTAAACCATCCAATAAAAAAACTTCATATATATTTAGAGTCGTGAAAGAAAGTATTACCTCTTGATCTGAATTAAGTAGGCAATGGTCCACCGAAAGAGCGATGATTATCTGAAGTCAGGAAAATCACCGCTGATACTCCAATGATCCATAACAAGAGAAATATAAACATGATTCGATTTTTCGCAGAAACGACTTCAGCAATGTGATCTCGCTCCTCCGGTACGGTATGAAGCTCTTCTAAGACCAAGTTAATTATCTCATTCATAAGCTTCCTATATTGAGGCGAAGCACTGACTTCAGATTGAGCTTTTCTGAGAAAACTCTCGGCAATCTCTGCCTCCACAGAAGCAAATTTATGAGGACTATCCAACTCAGGGGGACATAAACAGTTCTCCAGACTTTTTTCTTTACCATCGGTTATACTCTCTGATGGTGTCATATCAGAGCGAAGCGAATTCGCAGAGGATACTTGTTCAATCCAGGCCTGAAACGAATACGAAGCATTTGACAAACTTGAGTGAAGTTATTTAACCGATTCGACAATATTAATTGAGATTTAAAGCGCCTTGTACATTTCTGGTAATTTACTTTCTGAATCTAAACAGTATAAGTTGCCTTGTATTTAATTGATTTCCGAAATCTAAGCAAGCACATTACGCCAAAATTTTGGATCAAGGTGGCAGAGAGCCAGAAATACAAGCAAAACAACACTAATTGAAATGGTAAACCGAAAAAGCACGACTGAACCATGCATTTCTGTATATACTCGACGGATAATCAATAAGATACACAAAATTGATCCGTTTAGTGAAGCTTTTGCTAAGTATTGAAACTGATAGGCGTTTTTCGGAAAAACGGAAATAAAATAAGAAGACAAGGAAATGCAACGAAGACGCCATATCAATATCACCTCTGTAAGTTCTCCATCGCCATCCACGTGTGAGATCTCAGAGATCTCAGTGGAACTCCCTGAATCCTTAGGTGCGTCTTCAGAAACGGCAATGAAAGCCGCATTCAAGCTCTTCCTTGTGATCTAACGCACGAAAAGCAATTAAGATGTAAGAAAGCAGGCCTTGAAATGGAAAACGAAAGTAAGAAACTAGGTTTCAGAAATCGTGCTTTGCCTTGTTCAACTTGTTCGACGAGTCTTTCGATCTGCGATTGACATTCTCCGTGGAACGAACAGGGAGCTTTGCGCTCTCTTTCATTGGCGCCTTGGCGGGAGAAATTTTGCAATTTAAAAAAAAAAAATGAGACTCGTATTTATAGCATAAGGCAAGGTAAGAAAGGCATCAGCGGGAGAAGTCGAGTCACTCTTTTTTTTTTTTTGATAAAAAGAAAGTTTTGGAAGGTTTTGACACAAGTCTCTTATCAAGGCCAGGGTACGGCCCCAGGCTCTATGAACATTTATTAGGGATTTACGAGATCGCCTATCAAAGAAATCCCAGCAACGGCAGAGGGGATCGAACCCATGACCCAAGGATCTAATTCTGAATCCTTTACCATCTGTGCCAACTCTAATCGGCGAAGTCGAGTCACTCTTATTCAAAGTGTTAAAGAGTTTTTTTTTTTTTGTTTCTCTGTCAATATTTGCAAAACGGAAACAGTGGACCAGCTCAAGTGATAGTGGGCCGGATTAGTGGGGGCCCAATATAAACCCTCGTGTATATTAACAAATTAAATAATACATAAATGTCATAAACTGAAGTAAAAACTATGTAATTATACAGAGATCACGTACAATTTATACAAAAGAAAACTGGAAACTCAAATCAAAATAAAGTTCACAGGACAATAACGCTATTACCGCACTGTATTTATATGTCTATTTCAATGTTTGATAATTAATCTACCAGTCTTACTCTATTATGGTGTGGATCCAAGGTCAAAATGCGTGACAAATTAAAAGAGTACAGCAAAATAAATTAAAGGTGTAACAGGTAAATAGAGTACTTAATTTAATAATGAAAGATGGAGGACTTTTAAGATATTGGTGTGAAGCGTATGTAGAAGTGTAATGCATGCGTATGTCACTAACTGAAATTCTTATTTGTTATACTGCTCAGCGTGATCGTATATAGTAGCTCCAACTCACTCTACAAAAATCATTACATTCATTAGTCGTACCTTTCAACAATTATATGCCTGTGTGTATGCACGCGAGTATATTACCACCTCCAATCTTTAGCCAATACATTAACTTGGGGAGATTGAAAAAAATTACTCAATTATATTATATGTTACATAATGTCTCAAAAATATTTATTATATATTATATATCAGTCTATAAATTATACAAGTTAGTTTTTTTTTAAAAAAAAAAAACTATACATATAAATACTTTGAAGTTCTTTAAGTAGGCAAAAACTTGATAGGGGTGACTTCGGCAAATGCACCGGTCGTTACAAGTAATAAAGTAGTGAGAAAGTATCGTCCCACGAAAAATAGTTATTCAATCACTAATTCGCTATTTGCGCTTTAGTTGGATAGATGAGTAAAAGAAAATAGTTGTAATTAAATAAGACTTTCAAGAATTAAAGAAAGAGAAGAACTTAAGATCAAGAATCTCAAGAAGATGTTTAGAAAAGACGATTAATCAAGAAAAGCGCAGTTAGGGCTCAAAATCCACCTATGCTCATTTAGGTATTTGAATTGAAATCCTAATTGATTATGATTCCCAAATTGACGATCAATTCTCTAAAATTAGACTAAGTCCCAATTTTTTGATGATACCTTAGTCCGTGTATCTTTGAAAACAATCTAATGTCTTAGTATTGCTTAAAAAGATCAAATCTTTAAACCAAAATTATAAGATCACATAGCTCCGTAAGCCTATGTCTAGGTCATGCAATTCTATGATGAATTAACAGGTTCCAATTAAATGCACCAACATCTCTATTGTCATACATCAACTTATGAACAATCTTAAAGGTGATCAATCTTCAAGAAAACATTAAGTAAAGGAAATTCATTCAATAAGGGAAATCAAGATTCAATCAAGAATTCGAGCAAATACGATAAACTTGCATAGGGTTCATCTTAGCCCTAACTACAAAAAGGAAATTAGCCAAGCATGACTAGATTAACAAAACAAAGAAGAAAAGATGAAGAGAGAATGGTTCTTCAGAGATTGAGGAAGGTTGATCTCCACAATTGCTTTGATCTCTTTCTCCAATGCCGTAGAGCTCCTTCTTGTGCCAAAAGTTCCCCTTTTCTTTCTAAGGTTGCCTCCTTTTATGTTTTTGCTCCAATTGAGTTGTCAAATCTCCAAAATCCTTGATTTTCCTTCCTTTTTCGGGCCTTAAAAACTTTCCAAAAATTAAAAATAGGAGTTCTTCGCACTTCTGGCGCTCTGGACGCCACTTTCTAAAGGAAGACAGAAAGTTGGCGCTCTGGGCGCCAACTCATCCTGGTCAACCAAAAAGTTAATTTTTCTTCTTAACTTTTTCCTGAGCTCTTCTAATTAGCTTCTCCTTGTGGATAAAAACCTACAAAACAACCGAGAATACTCGTGAGGGTATGTTTGACATCAAATCCATGTTTTTAATTTATTATTCTTAACCGTTTTAATCATATTAGTTCAATTTCATGCTAATCTTGTATCTTAAAACACGGTAAATTTACGGCTCATCAGTAGCTGATGAGAATACTAAAATAGATATGTGATTATACACATGATTTATAATGATCATATACGTAAGTGAGTTTGAACGATATACAAAGAGATGGAGGAAAAAATTGTGGAAAATCGCTTAATATGGTTTGTACACGCGTTTAAAGAAGGCCATGAGATGTGTTTGAGAGTAGGGGTGGACCAAGTGGTATGAAGTCCTATAAAAAAATGTAGTGAAAGACAAAAGCGAAAGCTCATGGCCGGGCGAAGTCTTTTTTTTTTTATTCTACTCTATTAAAAAAACTGTTTTTTTTAGAGCACAATTTGCGTCATACGATCTATTTAGCTAACCACATCTAATGGATTAAGAGACTTCGTTGTTATTGTTGTTTTAATTTATTTAGTTTTATTAATTTCTTTAAATTAGTTAATAAGGTTTTATATTAAAGTTTGGAGGTACTATTATCCACCAAAGTCTCATAACTAGGTTCTTTACTTTCCATCCATTTCCGTGGTCAACTAGGTACAGTGAAGTGTTAATTTTCAAATATCCAATATTCTGTGCCTCGAATTGAACGGGCCATATGGAATGATGAAAACCAAGGCCTTTAATGATTCCATAATTGAATACATATAAACTATGAAATTCTCATAGGATTGTTGATCATAATAATCATAACTAATTAAGGTGGGAATAACTGAGAATAATCAATACTCTCGTACTGATAGTGGAAAGCCCACTGAGAAGAATATATAATCTTTCAAGCTATTGTCCTTCAAGATTGCTCTTGCGTCCTCTCAAAACGTAATACTCAAACAGTGATCCTCCACATAATAACTCTATAAATTGCCAAGCCTTTGACATTCCTTTTCATCAAATTTGCCAACATTCCTGGTACAGTAACATATTTCCATATCTAACCCTAGATTTGGCTCACCTTTATACTCTCAAGTTTTCCTTTGTTTGTTTGTGCGTGTAATTGCAATTTTTGTTATTTAAGATATGTAAAACATCGACTTGCTTGCATGCATGCATGGTTTTACTTGTTCTCGGGTTGTTGCAGAATTGGAGACGAGTTTGAGCATGATGAGGAGCTTAATGGTGGTGTTAGCCTTGGTTTTGATACTGATGACTCTGAAAGCTGATGCCGATGCTGATGATGCAATACTGGAGGTTGACAAAGAGCCAAAAGGGCCGCTTCTCAACCAAACAGCTTTTGGTCGAAAGGCCCGCGCAGGTGTTGTTTTTAATTAATCACTCGTTTGCGTCTTTTAACTCCTTAGTTTTAGTATAAGACTTATTTTTTATATTTATTAGATGACTTTAATTTAACTTTGTTGATACCCCTCAACCATAATCAAGAAGAAAATTGAATAAAAGATTTAAGGAAGAAGAACATAGTGTTTTGAAAAATATATATCATATTAATTAATTTAACTAACTTTATCAATTTAATCAAATTAAGTAAATATGTCTTACATCAATGAGTATAACGAGTTTAATATAAATTCTGTCATAAGGGGGTAATTAAGCATAAGTATCCTTTTATTAGAGGCATATCAAACACTAAATGTAAGCACTCCTTTTAGCGGGAATTTGAATATTAATTTGTCACGTTGTAAGGGATTAGCCTCTTTTACTAAACTCCACCCCTGTTGCTAAATTTGTTTTATATATGGGCTTTATATGAGGAAGTCTCACTCACAATTGGAGAGCAATACGTTAATTAAATGTTTTGTTTAGCGTGGTTTTGATGGTTTCTAACATCATGAGCCTAACACATTTTTAATTTTCTGTTTTTCAGAAGATTTTTATACATTCAAGACTTTGTGTGATTAAATTTTGGCGTTCTTTTTTAATAGGTATATTTCTATTAAGAAAATTAGATGGATCGTGACAGTTTTAATTTCCATAATGATTGAAGACTCAATCCAACTTCCTATGATAATAATATCAAATTAAAGATCCAAGTTGAGATAATTCTTTCTTACCCCGTCATTTTCGGTCTTTTGAGAAAAGTACAACAAATTAAAGATGGAGGATTTTAAGAAAAAATACATCATGTCCTCCTTTTAATTCATAAATATAGTCCTCGTTGATGAAATCACTAGAATGTCCCCTCTATCAAAGCCACAAATCCTTCCCTCTCGTCCATCAAAATTCCTAACTATGTATTCGTCTGGAAGTATAGAAAAGTGATGTTTTTAAGTATTTTTCATAAGTTAAAATAAAACTCTACTTCAAATACATACTTATACAGAATAATGTAAATTCATTTCTAAAAAATTAGAACAAACAGGCTTATATGGAAAACACAACCCAACCCCACCCCCCCCCCCCAAAAAAAGGCTATAGATCATCATGTTTCGAAAATAATTGTTAGTGTCTGTTTAGATAGCGGTAGAAGTTACTTTTTTGACATGATTTTATAGTGTCTGAGATAAGAATGTGAGATAGGTTTTGTCTCTACTTACATGAACATGCACTTTAAATTTCAACTCAGACAGGAGAGGCTGTGTATATGCTTTGGAGAGAACATGAATATGCGAATGTTACGTTAATTTTGATGTTCATGTAATTGAAACGAGTTTGGTCAATTTGGAAGAAGAAGAAGAAATGGAATCAGTTTCTGGCATATGCTGCTGATGCTTCCTGCATGAAATATCAATATTATTTAACTAAACAAGCTAATGAAGTGTTAAGAATGGTGCAGAACATAAGATATATATTTAGTTTGATCGAATATTTTTCAATTAACATGTATAGGCAGTCCATTACTGAAGTGACTATTTAATTTGATTTCTGTGTAATTATTTGTTAACTGCAGGTGGTAATAATAATAAAAATGCAGAGGAGGTAGGTGAAAGCAAAAAGAACAGAGTGAGTGGAGGGTACATGACAGATTCAGAAAATGGAGGAAGCGATGCTAATAACATCAACAACGCTGATAATAATTCAGGAAATAACTCTACTTTGCATCTTAACAATCATCACTATTTCACTGATCCTCGCAAATTACCTCCACGCTATTAATTAAAATAATGATCCAATCTACCAGTTATGTGATAAAGAGCTACACACACACATACTTGTTGAAAGATTGGGTTCTTTTAATTATTAGATGATCTTTGAAAGCTAAATTAAGAATTTCAAAGTTCTACTTCTAATTCTAAAAAGACCTCAACCTTGGTATATTGTAGCTCTTCATCATCATATAATTCATTGCCTTAATGTAGATATATATATATGGCTTACGTGTTGCATGCATGCAGCTGCATATATATATGTGTGCAATGATAAATAGAGCTCCTTTCAATTGGGATCGACAATACTCAAATATGACTAAGTCAGATAGCTACAGCAAATGAAGTGGAAGTGCACAACCAGTGGCCTGTTTTGTATTTATGTTTCATAAAAATAATCTATAAGGGAGCTTCAGTGTGATTAAGCTGGTCCCGGCTTTGAAGTGCAGTAATTAATTAAGTGTTTCAGTTAATATCATAATTGGTCAATGGCAACTGGCAAGCCAAGTCAAATTCTCCAGTATAATTATCCATCTCTACACACACACACAGAGTAAGATCGAGCGCACCAAATGTTCACAAGGCTTGCTTGGCCTGTTATGGCTTGCGTACTGTGAACATAGTCTAAAAGAATCTAATTACATCTTCTCAATCATTTTTTCAAACTAATTATGAGTTATGACGGGACGAGAAACTTAAATTAATGATCGGTATAAATTATTAAACTTATATCAATCAAGGCATACTTATAAGTCATAAATAGTGTATTAGTGAATGAGAATAAGAAAATGCATAATCCATATATATATGGTTATAGTCTTCATTTTCAAGTTTACTCATTTTTGTTAGACGCATCTATATTATGAAAAATCATATTGATTGGGTTCCATGATTTATTTTATGATGATGTCATTAAATTTATGTCTAATCTCTAAATCATATATATCCAATCAATATAAAAATTTACATTATTACTTTAACTTTTCTCTCTTCAATTTTTTTCAAATAACAGCCCAAATGAGACTGAGAAAGGATATGAAGAAAAAGAATGGGAAGATAATCATCTCCCTCTTTCTTCATCTATGATTTGGTTTTTTATTTTGCGGGTTCCCCTGGTTCATGCCAGGTCATGTCGGTTCAAGTCTGAGCTGAGTTTAAATGTCAACCGGACCGCACAAGGGTCTAGTTTGTGGTTCAAATTGGCCGGTTCGGTAGGGTCGGTGTTCACGGACATTGCATTTTTGGCCGGCAAAGTGTGTGTGGCTTTTTCATCAATGAAGTGCGTTCTGCAAATAGCCGGCCAATACGGCTTCATAGAAATAACAACACATGTGCGGTTTTTTTTTTAATATTAATAAATGGTAAATTAATAAGGGGGTGCATTTCACAATATAAATGTTCCCTCACTCAGATATCAACTTTATATCTTGAGATCTGCCTGCCACGTCTCTTCAGCTTAAAGTAAATTTAATTAAATAATTAAAAATTGAGCCTCTATTTTATTGATATGAAGATGTTGTTGTGATTGGAATATTCCCAGACTAGCCTTACCTTGCTTTCCGGTGACTGTGTGTTGTCACCGGTGAGGATCAAGTTTCTTCTTTCCCTCTCGCTGTCACCTAAGGAAGAAAAACCATAAGCAACAAAAATGGCGTCTTGAAGGTCCTGGCGTTGCGTTTTTCTTCAGTAAATATCCCCATTCAAAATCTTATCGATGAGTGCCGGACCCATGCCAACAACATCAACAGATTTTTTGTGGGGTTAGGTTAAATTCATTAATCATGACATATTATTAAATCAAATTCAAAATTTAAGATAAACAATAGTACCACCCCATGTTGACATTTTTTAAAAAAGATATTAAAAAAACTAAATGAGTTACTTAATCATATCATACTCTCTTTAATAAGACACCGATAATTAATGAGTGAGAATAATAATAATATAATATTAAAGTTTATCACACTTAATTGAAATAATATTATATTTTACTTAAATTTTAAGATAATTTATTAATTTTAACTGTTTATAATTAGTAACTTATAATAAAAATAAAATAAGACGGAGTACAATAGAAACCCTAACTAAGCTGCTCCTTCTGATTTGATTCCAGTAACACCCAAAATACTTAATACTTGAGAGTTGAATACGAGAGAATAAAAAAGACTTGCCCCTCTCTCTCCCATCTCTCCCAGAAGCTTTTCTGAAGTCAGCTTATCGAAAAGATTTCAATCTGTTCCACTTGCACTCATCTTTCATCAAGTAAAATGTATGTGTTCTCCCCACAGAATATTGATTCACACAAAAACATTCTCCTTTTTGTCTGGTTCCATACAAGTTAAACCAAAACCTTAAAAAAAAAAAAAAAAAACTAAAATCAATTGGCCCCAACTTTCATTTTATAATCCCTGTGAACATGAATTAATGATAGAAACATGATTTAACTTTTGTCGAGTAGTCTTGGATTAATTTTCCTCCCCCAGAAAGGACGCTAAAGTCGTTTTGCAGTTTCCATTACTTAATTCATAAACTCATAATAATCCATCATTGATTATGTGCTTTTTCTTAAATTGTTGCAACAGATTATATGCTTTTAGAAGATATATTGTTACTTTAATTAAAGTTTAATATTAAATAATTGATAATACTTTTCGGGGTTATGAACATTTCGCCGAAGAATCTGACCCCACCACTAGTTATCAGAACAAATTGCCATCCTTCTACTCCATTCATTTGGAATATTCTTGTCCTTAAAAAAAATCCCTGTAATTTGTCTTTGTTCTCAGATGCTCGTCTCCTCAGCATCACGGAACACGTCACATTGTAATATAACTGTATTTTAGCGAAGAAATTTCCAAAAAATTGAACAAATATATAATATAACGAACAAGAAAAAATAAAAATCATAGAGAGAAATATTAAATGGAGAAAAAGCCAAGTTCTCTTTGCGTCTTCACTCTTCCGTGTTACCACAATAATTAATTAAGTAATTATTAGAACAAGGGAGGGCACACAAGCATAGACCAAAAGATTTGGGGAAAACAAGGACGACGACCTGCGAAGTCTCAGTCAACGGGCCATTAATATACCATGCAAGCCTTCGAATGTGACGCCGCCGTTACGATTGCCACCGGCCAAAGTGATCATTGCATCGACGTCTTCGTCGGTAATGGCGAGACCAGCCATTTCCATGAAGCTCTTCATATCCCGGTGGCTGAGCTGGCCGTCTCCGTCCTTGTCCATCACTTTGAACATCTCCTTCAAAAACGACGTCGTCGAACTCATAGATCCGTTCTTCTTGCCACCGCCGCCGCCCAGAACCACCGTCTCGAACTCATCGTACTCCACGAAACCGTCCTTGTTGGTGTCCGCCACCACCATCATCGTCCCAATGAGGTCGTCATCAACGTCGGCGGAACCCCTGCCGGCGTAGAATGTCCGAAGATCGTCGCGGCTAATCTTGCCGTCGCGGTCACAATCAAGGACATCGAATGCTGGTCGGAAAGACGAGTCGACGGCGGAACCAGCAGCAGAAGAGGAGGAGGCGGCGGAGGCGGAGGGAGGAGAGAGGGAGCGGCCGGAAGGACACATGGTGGGAGAGGTAGTCAGGGCTGTGATTTGTGGTGAAGAGAGAAAAGAGGGATTCGCGGGTTGTGGACGCAAAAGAGGCGGGATTTTCCCAAAATATAGGGGAAGGAGTGTGTGGACCCCACAAATTTTGAGCGGCCTCACTTGTCTTGCCGAGCAAGCTGTTGAGGGTGCTGGAATAAGGAATACGCATGCCGTGATGCAATATTCATTGAAAATAAAAAATAGTTGGTGTGCCGCTATGGCCCTATTTACCATATTTTTAATGCCAACATTCTACACAATGAATAAAAAAACATTTTTGATCCGGTGTGGATCACAAGTTGGGTTGAACTTGGTCCGGGGTGAAATCCCGGGGTCCTACGTACCACAGTGTGGATCAAAGTCCACGTAGTTCGAGAGTATATGGCACGCTAATGATAGCAAGAGGGGGTGGTGTATGTGCTCTGTGTGAATAGAAAAGCTAGGGTTTCAGAAGTGTGTACCTTGTAAGGGGTTTACCCTATTTATAAGCGTACCTGGGCCTATCTTAATCAGTTGGATTTATCCTTTATTTTAAGGATATTAAGATATGTTTTTTTGAATAATCTCCTTCTTTCATAGGCAGTTACCATAATGATAGATATTCTTGATAAAACCACTCCTATTTTCAAGGAAGCGGTTATGAGCATAACTAAAGCCATTTTGACTAGGCTCATCGGTTATTGGGCTGGGCCCATTTATGAGATATCCGTAACAGTTACCCCCTAGCCCGATTGTTCAGGGCTCCGAGCAGCCGGGATGTATTTGTCAGGTTACGTCCTGTGTTCTAGTTCATTCCGTCGTTCTGAAGTTTTTGATTTCTAGTTCTTTTTCCGAGGTCGGACATTTTTGGTCCCCGGGCTACCCCATCTGTCATCAATTTGCATTCCGGTTTATTTGGGTGGGACACGGGTGCCCCCCCAGCCCGGTTAACGCGGGTTGCATTCGTTTGCTATCCCGGGAGAACATTAATGTTCTATAATTTTGATTCTAGGCCGAACTCCTCCCATGCCTTCTCGAACTTTCCTTCTTTATTGGTGTCGGGTAGTATTGATATTTCTACCTGGTTTTACTCCTCGTTTACAGGTACTTTGTCCAGTTTTTCGTGGATCGGGACTTGTTGCCCCCAAGTTTGAGATTGCATGGAGAGTTAGGTCGGGCGACCGGGGTGTATTCACGTGGTCAGCCACGTGAGCATTTCAATCCGGGATCATTGTCCGCCTCATCTGTTGATCCAACACTCGTCTTATCTCGAGGCCACGAGTGTCATCATTGCCTCCTGCTGATTTGATGTTTACTAGCCGGCCTCTGAGTAGGGCAACTGCCCCATTATCTTAGTTTTCGTGTTTGCTTATCATCAGCATTAAATGCGCACGCCTTTTAACGTCCACGTCACCATTCGTGTATGGGCCCTTTAGGCCTTTGGCGGTTGAGTTTCCTGACTCTCATCCGCCTGCTTGCTTTGCTTATAAGAGCCTTCGACTTTTCCACTTCTTCTATTTTGAAAACCGTCAAACCTTGAGTTTTCTTTTTGAGAGAAACTTGCAACCAGTCACCTGTTCATCTTTCTCAGATTCCCATTTCTGATCTTCGTGGCTCGCGCATTTCCTCTTCCCTTAACTTATCTCAAACCAGGTATTTTCCTTGTTTCCTTCTCTGGTTATTTGGCTGTGTTTTCTCCTTTCTTTCTCTATCTCTTGGTCTTTCTTTTTTTTGGGTAGGTTATTGTGAGTTCTTTCAAGTTTCTTCCCCTCTGGGTTCTGGCTTCTGCTTTGTTCTTGAACTTCTCTGAACTTCTGGTCTATTCAATCCTTTTTCTCCGTCTTTGGTTGTCGGTATCCTGTTTAAATTCTATCTTCTCAGGATGAGCCATCAAGGTTCTCCTCCGCTTTTTAATCCAAATGCTTTTTCCCCGGAAGAGGCCGAGCTTATTCAGCGCATGCCTCCCCGGACAGCTTGGTGGCTGTACGGGAAACCTCTGACCGAAGAACAAAAGAGGGAAAACGTTCTCCGTGGTTATGGCGGAGAAGGTGGTAGTCAACTAGGACGGTCTGGTCGGGTTAGGGGAAGGGCTCGAGGTCGGTCTGAGTCTGTGGAGCCCGAAAGTCTAGGCCGGGGGATTGCTGCCACTAGGGTTTTTCCTTTAGAGCCGCCCTTAGGAAAGAGTAGGAGGGAAAATCCTCCTCTACCTGTTTCTTCCTTTCCTCAACGCGCGGAGCCCCTCATCTCCCTTGCTCGGCCTATCGGCCCGTGCGAGGAATGTTCCTGGCTGATATCTGAGGCCACGATGGTTGGCCGGTCATGGGAAGCTGAGGAAATAGCTTTGCGATGCCGGCATATCCAACCGCGAGTTGTTGAAGCCGTTTCTACCCGTCCCGCTTTACTACCTTCAGGTATCATCTTCCTCATTTCTAATTTATTTTTGTTTTGCCTTTTCTAAGTAGTATGTCAACTTCTCCCCGTCCTGTCAAGGATTCCGGATCCGTGGAGTCAGCGGCTACCAGTATTCCTCGTCATCTTGCTGAAAAGTATGACTGGGTTGCGATCGGGGTACTATCCAGGCTCTCGAAAGCCACGACCAATCAGATCGTCGAGCTCCCATTAGGGGACCGGGATCATTGTTCTTTATCCCTTCCCGGCCCCTCTGAACCGGTGTGCATTGCCCGGGAAGGGAATGAGCGTTCTTTTTTCTTCTTCTACCTAGATTTCGTTAAAAAAACTCGGCCTTCGTTTTCCATTTTCTAAGTTTCAAGTAGATCTTTTAAACATTCTTCAGCTGGCCCCTACTCAGCTTCACCCTAACTCCTGGGGTTTTATTATTGCATTCGAGCGGCTTTGCCGATTTTTAAATCGTACTCCCACCACCAGAACATTCTTTTTATTTTTTTAATATCCAAAGGGCTCGTCAACCCGGGGAGCCCAAAGAAAAGAGGGGTTGGGTTTCTTTCCGGGGGAAACCGGACAAGAAGCTTTTCCATGTGGCAACCGACACCTGGAAAGGCTTTAAGGTTTTTTTTTTCAAAATTAGTGCTGAACCCGGTCATAAACCGTGGTTTCTTCAGGGTGTCGATTCCAGCTCGGTGGAGCTGCTGTTTCCTCTGTATTGGTCTAAAACTCACTATGACCAAGACCAGAACATTTTTGCATCCTCCGATGATAGCCTAGAGCCAGCCGAGGTTGAGACTGTGATAGCTCTGGTTGATTATGTGGCCGAGAGGGATGACATTGATTCCCGGATTTTTATCCGACAGTCGGTGGAGGAATTGTACCCACCGAGTATGATTTTCTGTTGGTTGTTTGTTCTTTGGATTTTTTTTTATATATGTGTGTCTCTTGTCCTTTCTGATGTTCATTATGTTTTTTGTAGTGCCTGACATGGGGAAGGCTTCTTTCCAAGAACTGGCCGAGAAGCTCCGGGCTAAGGCCAAAAAGAAAGGGGAGTCCTCTTCCCAGAAGAAGGCTGTGGTTGCTCCTCCGCCTGCCAAAACTACTGCTGAGAAGAGGGCTGCGCCCTCTCCGGCCCCTACGGACCTCATTCCGCGCAAGCGATCGAAGTCGGTGGCAGCGTCATCGATCTCTGTCACAGAATAGAGTCCGGCCTTTGTCCCAGACGCCGGTGCTGCCACAAGCGTCCCTCCTCCCCCACTTCCTGGCAAGTCTCGCCTTCACTTGCGGGGTGAGGTATGGACTGATGGGTCCTCAGAGGAGCTCAAATACGCGGTGAAGCCCCCCAGCAAGTATTTCAGTGGTGAGGCCTTTGCCGACTCCGACCTCGATCATCTGCAGGTGCTGCAGGACCATCTAATGGAGATGGCCGGGGTGTTGGACGCTTATGCTGCCGTTAAGCATAAATACGCCAAAGCTGCAGCCGAGATTGCTAAGGCTCAGGTTGAAAAGAAAGAGGCCGAGATAAGGCAGAGGGAGGCTGAGGAGGCGCGCCTGAAAGCGGAAGAGGCGCAGATAAAGGCGGTGGAGGAGCTATCAAAGGCCCTTACTGAAAGGGATCGGTTCTCCGCCGAGCTTGACGCCAGTCAGGCCCGGGAAGACACCCTCAATGCCTCACTGCACACCCTGCAGGGTCAGTATGCGGGGGTGGTGAAGGACCTCAATCTCGCCCACTCCGACCTCGACGCTTCCAAGGCCGAGCTAGTGGCATCTGCTGCCGAGGTAGATAAGCTGGAAGTCTTGGTCATGGAGACGGCTGCTGAAGCTTTCAACCTATGCCTGGCCCAAGTCCGAGCTCTGAATCCTGATATTACGATGAATTTGGACACTGTGGATTTCAGAGCTTCGGTAGAGGACGGGCAATTTATACCAGCGCCGCTTTCTCCGGTCGAAGAGTCCGAGCATCTCGCGGAGAATGACCGTGGTCAATTAGCTGAGGAAGATGCTCCGACGACAGACGCCCCTGGCTCTCCTGTGCCCGGCCAAGCCCAATTTTGATGCTGTCCTTCTATGACCTTTTTATTTTTTCCTTTGTTATGTAGTATTTTCACTTTCATTTTTGTTTTTCTGTAATCTGGGGCCTCTGCCCTCAAAATTAATACCATGACAAGCCGGTGTTCCCGGACATTTCTTAGCATCTTCAGCTCGTCTATCTTGTCAGTTTTTATTTTCATCCTTTAAACCAAACTTGCGTTTTAATTCACCAGTTGATGAGTAAAGGGGAACGTAATCCGTGCACTAAGCTCGGTTCTTTATTTTATGACTTGGCCAAAGTCAAGATATATTGCGCAGAATCTGCTGGATATTCAACCGACGTTTTAACAAACGGGCCACGCTTATTAATGGTCGGGCATTCTAAACAACAGACGATTTTCAAAAATCATCTAAGCACTTTATCTTGTAAAGTACCTTACCGAGATGGTAGCCAACTGCCACATGTTCGGGCCCTAATATCCTTTTTGAATAGGAGCCTAAACATTTCGACCTGATCAGGATCTTTTATGGCAATCTCACACCACCCCAGGGGACAGTTCCGATGCATCGTAACGTTTATAAGACTTGTTGACAAATCTTATCATGACCGGGATCACGAAACCCAAGTCTTTGTTTAATTATCTTGCCTTTGTCACGGCTTATCTTTGCATTGATTTCACAAGTAATAACTTGGTTGGCCCATGAATTGAACCACCTTTTTTATTGATTGAAATAATCAAGATTACACGGAATTTAAAATCAACAGAAAATACTGCCAAAAGCAAAACAATGCGTAATAAAAAACGGTTCTTGGTCACCACCGACATCCGTTGAAACTGAAAAGCGGTTCTCAGCCACCACTGACATCCGCTGTGCGCTTATTCCGAGTGTATCCCAGTCTTTAGCTGTAGTAAGTCCTTAGCTTGTCCACGTTCCATGTTCGTTTAATGGGCGTGCCATCTAATGTCTCAAGGACATAGGCCCTGGGCCCCATTTTGTCTGAAATACGGTAAGGACCCTCCCAGTTTGCTGCAAGTTTTCCGTCCCGGGCATTCTTGTTTCCGATATCCGCTCTGTGTAATACCAAGTCACCTTTATCGAATGCTCGTGATCTAACTTTGCGGTTATACTTAGCCGCCACCAGCTGCTTCGTTGCCAGATCTCGGCAGTGTGCCGTCGTTCTGACTTCATCGATAAGGTCTAGCTCGACTGCTAACTGCTTGCTGTTAGCGTTTTCTCCCTCCTCCATGACTTTGGCTTTCCTCCATGATGTTTGCCCAATTTCAACCGGGATCATGGCCTCGCATCCATATGTCATTCGGAAGGGTGTTTCCTGGGTCGAGGTTTGGACACTAGTTCGGTATCCCCAGAGCACCGGGTATAGTTCCTCGACCCAGTTACTTTCCGCATTGGCCATCCTTTTTTTGAGCCCGTCAACAATGATTTTGTTGGCTGCCTCGACTTGCCCATTAGATTGCGGATGCTCTACCGAAGCGAAATGGTGCTTGATTTCGAGCTCGGACATCAACCTCTGAAAGCCTTGGTCAACGAATTGAGTACCGTTGTCAGTTACGATCTCGGCAGGAATCCCGAATCTTGCAACAATATTTCTTTCGAAGAACTTTTGTATTCGAGCGGCCGAGATGGTCGACAGTGGTTCGGCCTCGATCCACTTAGTGAAATAATCCACCGCCACCACAAGCCATTTTAGTTGCCCCGCGGCCGGTTTGAACGGTCCAAGGAGGTCTATACCTCATTTAAAGAATGGCCATGGAGCCGTGATGGTCTTCAACTCGGTCAGAGGTGGCCAGAGGATCCAAGCATGTTTTTGGCAGCTTTCGCATGTCCGTACATGCTCTCTGGAATCTGCGACCATTGTCGGCCAGTAATATCCAGCCCTTAGGGCTTTCCGGGCTAACGCCTTTGCCCCCATGTGTTGTCCGTTTATCCCTTCGTGTATCTCTGATAGCACGTACTCGGCCTCTGCCTGGTTTAAACATCTCATCATTGGGGATTGGAGGCCTTTTCGGTACAGTTGGTCATCGACCACCGTGTACATTAACGCGGTCCGTGCTATCTACCTCGCTTCCCCGGGATCGTCTGGGCTAACTCCCTTTTCCAGGTAATTTAAGATGGGCTTTCGCTAGTCTTCTGCTGCTGCGATGACCATGATACACGTGGGCTCCTTCAGACTTTGTTGTATTACAGTCCGATTATTTCCCGGGTTCCTGGTGCTTGCTAATTTAGAGAGGATATCTGCCCTCGCATTTTCTCCCCTGGGGATGTAGGTGACTACGACCTCATCGAAGTCAGCCATTACCTCTCTGACTTTCCCCAGATACTTGATTAGCAAGGGTCCCTTAGCCGTGTATGAACCGTTGATTTGGGCCGCGACTAGTTGAGAGTCGATGGAGAGATGAACCCGCCTGGCCCCATTATCTTTTGCCTGCGATAGCTCGGCCAATACAGCCTCATACTCGGCCTGATTATTGGACGTTCTGAAGTGCAATTGCAGGGAGTGTTCCATGGCGACTTCTTCCGGGCTTTCGATTATGATCCCGGCTCCATTTCCTTTGGTGTTTGACGAGCCGTCTACAAATACTTTCCAAATGGTAAGGTTGGCTTTCGGGATTACCTCTGTTGGTACCAGTTCTGCAATGAAGTCGGCTAAAGCCTGGGATTTAATAGCATGCCGAGCTTCATATACTATGTCGAATTCGGACAGTTCGATAGCCCAACTGGTCATTCTTCCTGCCAAGTCAGGCTTATAGAGTATTTGGCATATCAGCTGACTGGTTCACACAATTATTCTATGCCCCTGGAAGTAGGGACGTAATCTCCTCGCGGCAGTGAGGAGCACAAAGGCCACCTTTTCCAACCTTTGATATCTTAGCTCAGAACTTTGCAAAGCCCGGCTTGTAAAGTAAATTGGTTTCTATTCCGTCGAATCTTCTCTCACCAGGGCGGCACTTACTGCCTCTGGGGCCACGGATAGATATAATATCAAATCTTCCCCGGGCTCGGGTTTCGACAGCACAGGTGGTGATGACAGGCATTTTTTGATCTTGTCAAACGCAGCTTCACACTCTGAGTTCCATTCTCCATGTTGTGCTTCCTTCTTCAATAACTTGAACAAAGGAAGAGCATTTTCTGCCGATTTCGGTAAGAACCTTGTTAGCACGGCCAGTCTGCCAGTCAACTGTTGTACCTCTTTTTTGTTTTTTGGGGCAGCCATATTGAGGACGGCCTGACATTTATCCGGATTGGCCTCAATCCCCCTGTTTGTCAACAGGAATCCGAGGAATTTACCCGCTGGTACCCCGAATGCACATTTAGCTGGGTTAAGCCGGATTCTGTGATCCCGGAGCTTATCAAATGTTTCTTGCAAATCCTGGATGTGGTCGGATCGCTTAACTGACTTAGCGATCATATCGTCGATGTAAACTTCGACGTTCCTGCCGAGCTGTGCCTCAAACACTTGATTCATCATCCTCTGGTAAGTAGCTCCTGCGTTCTTCAGCCCGAAAGGCATGACATTATAGCAATAATTAGCTTTTTCCGTGATAAAAGCTGTTTTTTCCTGGTCTTCGGGATGCATAGCTATTTGGTTATAGTCGGAATACGCATCTATGAATGAAAGCAGCTGGAATCCCGAAGAATTGTCCACCAGTTGGTCAATATTTGGCATGGGGTAAGCATCCTTGGGGCATGCTTTGTTGAGATCGGTGTAGTCGGTGCACACCCTCCATTTGCCATTGGGTTTCTTGATCATTACCACATTTGATAACCATGTGGTATACTGGATTTCCCTGATGAATCCCGCATCCAGCAGTTCTCTTACATGCTCAGCTAGGGCTTTCTGTCGGTCCGGTGCAATCTTTCTTTTCTTCTGCGAGACCGGCATATATCGTGGATTTATGGTCAATCTGTGACAACAGAACGCCGGGTCGACACCTGGTAACTCCGAAGGTTTCCATGTGAACACGTCCTTGTTCATCCATAACAGTTTTTTGAGCTCGATTTTTTCTTGCTCGGCAAGCGAACTCCCAATCTTCATTATTTGTCCGGGCTCCTCTCCTAGTTGGTAGTCTGTGAGCTCTCCATCAGGCTCTGTTTTCATCAACTTTGCTTCTTCTCTTACATCCAGCTCTACCACGTTGATCGATCTCGGCGCAATTGGCGCTGAATCGCGGATTCCTTTCTGCTGTGAGCTGGATGTTCCGGGTTCATTGTTTTTAACCGTCGAGAAGTAGCATTGCTGGGATTCCTTCTGATCACCTTTGATGGTGACGACTTCATTCTTCCGACTTACCATTTTCAGCTTCTGATGCTTAGTTGATATGAGCATGTCCCAACTATAAATGGTTGGTCTGCCTAAGATTATATTGTAGGACGAAGGGAAATCCGCTACAATAAACTTGACTCGCTCAGTCTTAAAGGCTTCTTTAGAGCCCAAAGTCATTTTTAGCTCTATACACCCTTTGGGACTTATATCCTCTCCGTTGAACCCGATTAAGGTTGTCCTGCACGGCTTTAGATTTTCTGGGTCGAGGTCCATGCGCTTAAAGGCGTCCCACAGGATGATATCCACCGCACTGCCAGGATCGATGAATATCTTCTTTACACGGCATTTTCCCAGGAGGCCGGTTATAACCAGTCCGTCTTGATGACCCGGGATTACGTCCCTTAGATCTTCCTGAGTAAAGAACAGCTTAGGAGGCTCTTCTGTTTGCTATGGTTCCGGCTTGAAGGTCGGTCGTCCCCTGATGGTTAAGACTTCCCGAAGGTATTTCTTCCGCTGATTGGCGGTATCGCCGCCACCTCCGTAACCTCCACTAATGACATTGCAGTCAAACTCTGCTTCCGGGAACTCGTCCTCATTGTCGTGCTTTCCCCGGCCTTCGTCCGGCTTTCTCCTCTGGGAGACCGGGCTTGTACTCCGATCCGTCTGCTTGCGCTTGGCTTTTTGCCCTTGTGTTTTGATAACGTACTGACGTAATTTTCCATCTCGGATAAACTTTTCAACCGCATCTCTAAGGTCCCAGCACTCATCTGTTGTGTGCCCGGGTCCATTGTGGAATTCGCAAAATCGTGTGCGGTCCAACTTACCCTTGTTATAAAGTGGTTGTGGTCGCTCCACCTTCCTCATCTCAGTCAAGGCTACCTCTCTCCATAGTTGCGAACGAGGGACATTTAGTGGAGTATATCTCTCATACTTCCCCTCATGCCTTTGTCCTCGTGTTTTCTGGTCCGAGTTCCTGGGTCGGTCTCTTACTGCCTGGTCCTTCCCTTTCGAGGGTGGGCTTTTCTGTCTCTCTTTTCCCGACGCGTTGGCTATCTGCATCTGCTCGATGTCCAGATACTTTTTGGCTCGTCTATGGAATTCTTCCAGCGTCTTGATCTCGCCAGATATGACCGATCTCCCCATTCTGGATTCGCTATCTAAGCCCGAGATGAGCAAGTGTACGTGGACGCTTTCCGTTAATCCCTGGATTTGCAATGCGGCAGCCTTGAAACGATCCAAATACTTCTGAAGGGTTTCACCGGGTTGCTGTTTGATTCTATCCAGCGTGTAGATCGACCTGGGTTGCTTTTTGCTTGTCGCGAAATTCAGCAGGAACTTCTCGCTCAAGTTGTTGAAGTCGGTAATGGACTTGGGAGATAGAGTCCGGAACCAAATTTGAGCGGTTCCTCGTAACGTTGAGGTGAACAGCCTGGAAATGATTGGCCCCTTGAATCCTCGGACTAGCATCTCAGTGTCGAAAGTATTCAAGTGTGTCTGGGGATCCTGACTTCCGTCGTACTTAGGGAGGTCGGATGTACTAAATTTCCTTGGGTATTCAGCCTCCGTAATTTCATCTGAGAACGGGCTGTTGTTTTGTCCTCCATCCCCATACCACATCTTGTACCTTCCGGAATCTGGCTGAATTCCCTGATTGTCCGAGGTATGGCTGTCTTTCCTAAGCGCCCAGACTTGATTCTCCTGACTCGCATCCCGGTGATTACTTTGCTGAGAATTTTTGGTTGAAACTATTCGGCCCTGCCCGGGATGGTCCGCCTGTAGGGGATCAACAGTTTGGTGATTGGTTTCTTCGTCCTCATTCTGCTGATCATCCCGGCGTTCCTCCTGAAGAGGGTCTTGTAAGTGTTTAAGGATTTGGTTCATCACCTCGGTCATATGGTCAATCTTTTGGTTCTGAAGATTGTCGCGCTCTTCCACATTCTCGATTCGTTTCAACATTGATTCAGTAATGTTATGTAGGAGCCGTATGTCCGGGCTGCCAATCTGAAACTTTGCTGAGGGACCAGCGTGGTTAATATCTTCCAGCGTTTGGCCTGCTCGTCCATGTTGAGATGGGAGGTTCGAGTCCGGGGGCTCCTCAATTTGTTCCTGATTAATGCCTTGAACGTCATGCTGTTGGGTCTCGCTAAAATTTTGTTCCTGACCTTGCTCGTGTGCATGCGGGTGGCTTTTGCTTCTGGTATTAGCCATCACGGGTCACGGGAATAGGACTTTACAGTCCCCACAGACGGCGCCAATGATCCGGTGTGGATCACAAGTTGGGTTGGACTTGGCCCGGGGTGAAATCCCGGGGTCTTACGTACCACAGTGTGGATCAAAGTCCACGTAGTTCGAGAGTATACGGCAGGCTAATGATAGCCAGAGGGGGTGGTGTGTGTGCTCTGTGTGAATAGAAAAGCTAGGGTTTCAGAAGTGTGTACCTTGTAAGGGGTTTACTCTATTTATAAACGTACCTGGGCCCTATCTTAATCAGTTGGATTTATCCTTTATTTTAGGGATATTAAGATATGTTTTTTTGAATAATCTCCTTCTTTCATAGGCGGTTACCATAATGATAGATATTCTTGATAAAACCACTCCTATTTTCAAGGAAGCGGTTATGAGCATAACTGAAGCCATTTTGACTAGGCTCTTCGGTTATTGGGCTGGGCTCATTTATGAGATATCCGTAACAATTTTAAACCTCACCAACTCTGTGTAAAGTTAAATAACTTTCTAACTTGACGAGAATTATTATTGTTTTGATTTTAGGGTGAAGGTGTAAAAATACACATGAGTTTTTTCTTTCTTTAAGAGCGTTCAGCACCACATGCTTTTCATTGAAGAGAAAAACACACACGTGGTTACCATTTTGGAGCAAAAGTCACATTCCACTGTTATATTACTATTTACCGCCGTTATTTTACCATTCACTTCATCTTTTTCTTTCTCATTATGGTGAACAGTAACATAACAGTGGGATGTATCTTTTGCTCCAAAATGGTAACTACGTGTGTATTTTTCTTCCAAAAAAAAGTACGTGATGTTGGGCGTCCCTGTAAATAAAAACTCATGTATATTTTTGCACTTTAACCCTTGATTTTATATATAAGTGTGTTTTGACAAAAAAATTTAATTCTTATTAAAACTTTGGTTTCAGAATAATAAATATGTTTTTATTTTTGTGCCACTATTAATTGTAAAAAATAAATAAAATTTATTCATGTTAAATTTTATAATTAATCATAGATAAAGGAAAAATTAAAAATTTAGACAATTATTAATGAGTTAACTAACTATTTTTAGTATGATATATTTAATTAAGATCATAATGGTACTTAATTTACATAATACTAAAATGAAGGTAAAGTCTCTGCAATACTAAATAAAATATTAAATTGTACATTAACCTCATGAGGTGCCTTATAAAAGAGCAAACAAAAACTTCTCTTTATGTCTTATAAATATGATTAAAATTAAAAGAGTAGGTTTTCTAAAAAAAAAAAAAGATAAATCAATTTGAGGGTAATACCAAATAAATTGAAACTTTGCTGGTTAAAAAATAAAAAATTGAAGCGTTTAAAATTTTAATTATGGGTATTTTATTTGTTAAAAATGTTAAGAAATTAGTTTTAATTCTTGTGATTGTTTCAATGACTCCGGTCTTTTGTGGGCAAGAAATTAAATGTCTCATGCAGAAGTGTGGAAAGTTTCGCTGATAATTAGCACGTTCGGTAACTTCAGACGTTGACAGCACATGCATTGTGCTTGGCTTTGGCTTTCTGCGCTGACTGTCGGTTTGTGTCACGCGTTTTTAACCACGATTCTCTCCTTTACTCGGTCTGTCCACTCAAAACTACTGCTTTCTTTCTGTGCTGCGTGTCACTTTGCGTGACGCGTTTTTTTTTACCAGATTCTCTCCATTATCAATCTTTCTATCCACTCTCATCTTTTTTTTTCCCCTCAAATCCACTCTCATCTTTTCCTCCTATGAATCACCCAGCACCACGATCTTTTTTCAGGATAAAAAATATACACAACCAATGGTGGATCTTGGGATAAATATTTGAGGGGCCAAATATATATTTATTAACTGATGTAAAAAATATATATATTTGAGCCGGCCAAATGTATAAATTTCTAAGACAAATATATAATTCCTGGACCAAATATATAAAAAAAACTCCAATTTACATTAAAAAAAATTAGGATTTTTTTTTGTGGGGGCCGTGCCCCCCCTTGTGCTCAAGAAGCTCTGCCATTGCACACGACGTTACGTTTTACGGTCAAAAATATCACCAGCCGTTAGTTGACCAACGTTGACCATTAACTTGGACCGAAATGAACAGTAACCCGGGTGAAAATTACCATTTTGCCCTTAGTTTTAAGCTGAAATTATCATTTTACCCTTAGTTTTAAATTTTTTTCTTCTTTTTTTAAAAACACTAAAATAACCCTCCGCCGGTGACCTCCTCCGGCGTCCACCGGTCTCCAGTTGCCGAAGGTGGCTGCCGAGAAGGGGTTATTTTAGTTTTTAGTTTTTTTAAAAAAATCATCTTAAAAAAAAGGCCGCTGGAGGTGGCCTTCGGTCGCCGGCGATGAGGAGGGCGGCGGCCGGAGGTGGTGGGGCCCACCGGCTGGGGAGGGGTATTTTAGTGTGTTTTTTAAAAAATAAAAATAAAACTAGGGACAAAATGGTAATTTCAACTGTAAACTAAGGGCAAAATGGTAATTTCACTCGAGTTACTGTTCATTTCCGTCCAAGTTAACGGTTAACGCTGGTCAACTAACGGCCCGTGGTATTTTTTACCCTAAAACATAACGTCGTATGTATTTTTTATCCTGGAAAAAGGTCATGGTGCTGGGTGATCTTTGGGGAAAAAGTCATATGTATTTTTGACCCTTCACCCTTTGAAGTAAAAACAAGTCATTGAAGACAAAACAAAATTCATCCGTACACACATAATCAAATTAAATTTATTTTTTAAAAAATCAGATATTTATTTATTGGATACTGACAAATATTCAGAAAGTAAAAGAAGAAGAACCTTCAGCACAATTTCGAATGGTGTGACGTACTACAAATGAATTGCTACCTCCATTGGTGTTAATTATAAGCTAAAGTTGACTTTTTTTTTTATAGAAATTAAAGAAATTAAGTAAGTTACTTATGTGTATTCTTAGATTATATATTAATTTATTAGTCAAACTAATTAGTTTAAAGAAAAAAATAAAAATACTCTAAAATAATTTAATTAACTTCTTTAATCTCTCCAACAAAGTCAATTATACCTTATAATTAGGATCCGGGGGGAGTATATGGATTCATGACAGATTTGTGGTAGAAAACCAGAAATGTTTTGTTGCAATGTTCAATCACTACATGTTTTCGTCAATAATTTTGTTTACTCACAAATTACTTCTCTTCTTCAGCGTTCTTCAACACGGTTGCTTCATATCCCAGATGTCTTTCCTGGCTGTTGATACAGGTTGGTGGTGGATATACATACTATCAGCCTCAGGCAACAAGAAATATATAACCCATAAGCTTGTATTCATAAGGGAGTTTTTATGTTTTTTTTTATATATAAAGAAGTCTTAGAAGGATTTGACACCAGTTCCCTACCAAAGCCAGGGCACTGCCCTAGGCTCTATGAGTATTTACTGGGGACTTACGAGATCGCCTACCAAAGGAGTCCCAGTGACGGCAGAGGGGATCGAATCCACGACCTAAGAACCTAGTCCTAAATCCCTTACCATATGTGCCAACTCTCCTTGGTAGTTTTTATGTTATTTGACTGGGTAGGTTAAAAACTCACTAGATTTTTTTTGGAGGTGCAAAAATTTAGCAGGAACTACGGTCTATACCATTCATTTCATGGATGGGGATCATGGAGCCACGTAGCTCCACGCATTTCGCACATCACATTCCATTTCAGCAACACACATTCCACCAATGTCTTCATGAAATTTCAAATCTTTCAGCATCATAAACAGTAAAAATGTAGAAACATTACTTAAATATCACTCTGATCCTATTATCCTATTTATAAGTTCAGATTCAGGATAGTAAATGAGATTGAGATATTTCTACCCACATTAATTGTACTAATAAAAATAAAGAAAGAAGAACGAGTTGAAAAATATATATTCATAAATTAGAGTAAAGTAAAAAATTTACAACACAATCATTAAGTTAACTACTCCTCAATATGTGATTTAGTTAAAAAGATTTATAAATAAGACCGAATTGCAACTCATAACAAAACCTAGAATAGTCTCATTCTGCTTTTTTTTTTGTTGGAACTTTTACTAACAAAATATTCTCTCTACCAATAAATAGGAATGGGGAAGCTAGATGAATCGGAAGAAATGGCGAATCCAACAAAAAGATATATAGCCTATTCAACATTCCCCGCGTTGTGCTCCATCTATCAAAAATTGTTGTGAATGTTAAATGTTGGTTTCAAAATATTTTCAGGTCAGCGGACTGGAGATGAAAAGAAAATTACAACAAAGTACACAAAGAAACCAGCAATTAGTATTCCTCCATAGATGTAAGTTTGAGAAGAATGAACCGGGTACTTGAACTCGATGTTGCAGCATCTCATCTTCTCCCTCTCGCTATCCAAAACATGATCAACATATCTACAAATAACCAAAATCTTGGAGATTTACTAATGTTTTAGTGTAAATAAAAGAACCCAAATAAATCATTTTAGGAACTAACAGTTGTATAAAATTATTTCACAAAGATGTAGAGCACAAGTATTTAGTATTTACTATCTCACACACCACATCCACTTTTGGAAAATTTGGCTACTATATATTATATATAACAAAGGAACACTCGTTGAATAAGCTTTCTCACTTCCACAAAATATAGAAATGAACCGATACTACAGATTAACTTACTGCTGGGTGAAGATGGCACTCTGTAAGATGTCTGAACTGTTCAAAAAGGCATCTTGTAACCGGTGATCATATAATAATGAAGACATATCGACAAGCTGCTCCTCAAGGCCCTGGTGCGTGCATGTACATTGCCAACTATTAAGACACTTGAAATGCCAACAAAGTCAATTCAACAACTGAAATTAAGTACTAACATCGAGATATTTTTCCAAGCGATCAACCAATTCATGTGGAAATGGTTCAGGCAAATTTGTAGTTTTTTTGTAAAACTTCTCTAACCAAAGCTCCGTAGTTGATTTCTCCCTTTTTCCCTTTACTGGTTCACCAAGAGGAGTTTTCAGATATTCTGCAGCAAAAGCTTGGACAGTCTGCATTAAATGGAATAGGATCAGCAATCATTTTAAGGAAAAATATTAACACCAGAAATGAACAAATAACTCACCTCAGATGTTTCACGAATTCTTCTAAGTGCAGAATCCACGCGTGCATATATTGTGTTCCTCTGCCATCAATTAAATTACTAATATAGAAAACCTTACGGGATAATCTCACTCCTACATAATAATAAACGGGTATTTACCAAGGCAACATCATGAAGCATCTGACTGATTTGAGAAGTGTTAGAGAATGGTCCAAATGGATGACAGCCAGTGGCCCAGAGCCAATTCACAATTGGTCTTTCATGTACATGAGATGCCTTCTCATATGGCGCACTTAAACCACCCACAACTGATGCAAGACCTGCTAATATGTGTCGTTGAGCCTGAGAAGGAAAAGCATGCCTTCTCTGTGTTTCAGAAACATAACTGCAAAACAGAACATGAAAGAATGACATGAATTATTTTGTGAAAACACAACAATTAGGCTAAAAGAAATACCAGAGAATAAAGAATGGACTTTAAGCATTTTCTTCCAATCAAGTAAAATAGACAAATGAAATAAGCAAGAAAAGGGTGGTATTTATGAACCAAGGAATAATGAACAGTATTTACAACATCATGACACACTGCATCAGCAATACATCAGAAGAAAGAAGAATAGAATTAAGCTCAATTAAAAGTATCATTAAAATCAATAATAATAATAAATAAATAAATAACAAGTGGCTTGCATGGGCTGAACCAATTTCTTCATTCTGCCATCACGCAATACCAACATCCCTAAAGTCCAATATATAATGCGTCTATAGGTGATGGATAAACACAATTTATTTTCATTCACCTTAAAGGAATCTTGTCATTTTGATGCTGAAGTACAATGACCACATCATTGCTTGTCCACAACAGACTTTCATCTTCCATCATAAGGTTTGGATCCACATCTGCCAATGATAGCACAAAACTGCAATATAAAACTGATTGCATTCAGAAATTTCAATATCACATTACTCTAGAAACATAATATCATCAATAGCAACCAAATCAATATTGGCAAGGTTCAAAAAATGCTTGTCTGCAAAGACTACAACAATAATAAAGCATTACATTTAAGAAAGTCTCAAATAATCTAACAAATACAAATATTCATTCAGATGATCCAAACAAAATTAAGTTAGAGAGCCATAGAAAGAGATCAACAGAGAAATGTGAACTTACAAAACAACAAGGAATAAAGATACACTGATGTGATAATTGTATCAACATGCATTAACAAAAACAATATTTTCATACGTACACAGGAATTACTCTAGTTCCATAAGTGGGTTGCAGATCCCCTTGCTTCTTTATATTCCTCCTCCTTTTCTTGCCCCGTTTTGAGTCATACGAGGCCCAAAGAGGCTTATGTTTAAGAATAGAATCTGTAGATCCCTCAGATCCATCCATCCAACTCTGCCGAAGGAAGAATTTATTTGACAGGGATGGATCTGCTACTTCAAGCAATCCAGCAGCAAGTACATCAGCAGAGCGTTCCATCTCCTGCAAAAACAAGTTTCAACATCAAACAGAGATGGACAAGGAAACTACTTTTCATAGTATTATAGATGTGATATCAGCTATGATGACACCAAAATCGGCTAGTTCCTTGAAAGAGCAGGCTATCTAAATATAAGTAACATGAGCAAAACCTAGTGCTTTGATAAGATCCTATTTGTCAATCACATTACAGTGGATAAAAAGTCATATTCCTTATTCAAAATCTAAAGGTCAGAATGTCTTAACCACTAAACAACAGAAAGAAAGAAGCTATTAGTCATGTGTAATCATATAAAATAGTAAAATGATATTAACAAGGCAGCTACCTCTTTTAAAAGAGCGCCATCCAGATACATCTTTGTATGAACATGGAAACGGCCATCATTCTTGGTTTCTTGCAGGGAATGTCCACGCATTGATTTTGACACAGCAATTGCCAGCTTCTCATGGCGATGCAGTGAATGCACACCCCCAATAATAACTACTTCTTGCCCATCATGAAGCATCCTTTTCACCTAAGAGGAGCAAAAAGGTTCAGTGTCCCACTTGTTCCTATCTTACTACATCTCACCACCAGTCAATAATTGAGTTAAGTAACAGATTTACAAATTCTGAACCAAATTAACAAACCTCTGTCTCAATTTCTTCGACATTTATACTATAGTTATGGCCCTTTTCCATAATATTATATCGATTGTGATTTTGCAAGACAATTATAGGTACAAGCAATCTTGAAGTCAGATCAAGAGTTTCAAACCTGGAAACAAGAGTAAAAACACAATCATATTCTAGAATTGTACATAGTCATGCAATATTCAAGTGTTCTAAACAGTGGCATGCTCAATATTGAACAGAGTCAACCACACAGAAACATCCTTTCAAAATAAAAGTGAGCCATGTTTATGTCTAGGATGATGTCACAATCCACAATTACCTAACATCAGGAGCTATAACATGCTCCACTGTGGTTGATATCAAAGAAGCAAGCTGTCCGAGAAAAATGTCATGGCTGGATTGATCAGCAAATGTTCGCCAACTTTTTGAACGCACCACACTATGTAATCTTGGCAGACTTCTAAAACTGACGCTTCCCTCTTCAGCTTCAATTTTCCCATATGTGCATGGCCCAGCTGAAAGGTCAATCACCACATATCTAAACAGAACAAAAAGAGTCAGGCTTGCATATTTGCAGACACATGCTCAATATATATATGAAAGAACAACCAACCCTTTTTCCTTGATACAGTGAATATGTAAATGTACATTTTGTTATATGAGAAAAATATTACTCATCAGGGGAAAAAAGTTGTGGAAACCAATATAACAATTCTTTTTAATAGATACTGGGTTAAAAATAATCATCAGTTAAAAAATGTTTAGATTAGAATGGCATCATGGCTGGACAAAGAAAATATGAATTTATCAAAGAGTTTCTTCTTATAACCATTGATACAAACTATCAAATTTAATATGTGCATGCGCGCGTTGTAATTTTTTGCAAATATTACACAATAATAATCTCTTAAATATTTCCAAAAGAAGATCATGCACATGTATACTATAGAAAAAAATCACAAGAATGCTCTGAGAAAACTAAAATTCATGCTTAACCCCAGGTTGCGTGTGATTCAGACCATTAGCCCAATCGCTTCCAATGCTTAACCCATAAGTTGCTAGGGCCCAGGAGTATTGTAAACAAGACCCACCGGAAACAGACTTTGGCTAGAAATTGGATTGCATGCAGAAGATAAGTTCAGTACCAAATTATTTCATACCTGCCAGACCCCAGCCAAACTTGGGATGCTCCTCCACCATTGTAGCGATAACGATAAATGTAATCTCCTTCTTGTTTGGTAATATCATCTTCAGTTAGATCAGGAAGTTTCCCATACATCAAACTATCAAGATCAATTTCCTTATTCCTAGGATCCATTCTCACCTGAAATATAATAGTTTTGTAAGGAAAAGAAAAGAAAACCCAATGGCGACAATTGTTTGGGCAAGTAGGAATAGGAAAAAACAATCATTTGTCACTAATTTTTTTCACTTATAGTAATTAGCCAACTAAAACTTCTAAGCCTTGCAGGTAGTTTAAATGAATTTGACATCAACTGACTTCAGTGCAATACAAAGTAAGAAAAGCATTTTACAAAACAAAGGACAGATTATACCTTATCAAAGTTTACTATAAATATTGCAATTGGCTCTGGCCTATCCATCTCGGTGACAGAATTTCCCTCAACACCAGTGTCAAATATGTAAGAGTACAGCCTTTGAAATATGTGCTCCACAGCTGTTGCTTCGACTTCAAACAAGGGTAACTCCCTTCCAAACTCAATCTGTAAATTTTAAAAACAGGACCTTTTCTCAAGACTAAGGTGATATATTTTCTAAAATCAACCAAGCACAAGTGGCAGGTAAAACTAGATTTTACCTCTCTTGCTTTTCCCGCAGGAACCATAGCTTCTTTAAGTGTTTTCTCAAGTGCAACCAGTTCAGGTTGTCCAGACTGATGTGACAATTAAATCGAAAAATGTTACAGCTATGAAAAAATACAAGATAAAGCTGTATACTCCTCTTGGGAGGCAAACAATACACCATGGAGAAAAAAAATAAATAAATAAAGTGAATGTTTGCGAGCTAGAAGTTTGATTGCAGTTCATAAAGTAAATGTCATCATATGGGCTCAATGAGCTAGAAGTTTGTGAACTAGTTTGATTATTATGATGCAGGGCCTGATCCTAACATTTTCATGACTCTCAGAAATAAAAAGCACAAAAAGTACTCGAGTCATGTGATTCAATAGTTGTAACCAGTTGTTTGTAGAATTAATGCTTTAAGAAAGAAACAAATATCTAATCCAGGGGCCGGATTACACAGCCAATCACCAAGCAGTCACATGTCATTTATATATTGTTCCACCAATAGATATGTTCCAGAATTTACAAACTTCAAGCCAAATTCATTAGTGACCATAACTTCAATAATCTAAATGATCATATTCATCCTTGTTCCCACAACAAGTGTAATCAAAGTTTTACTTAAATGCTGGACGCAAGCTAGCTTCACCAGGTCAATCATGAAAGTTTAGTACTATCCCTTTAACCATTCACTCTATATTGCTCTAAACCATAAACTCACATTCTATATGTGAACCTTGCAAAACTATCTGAGTTTGTTGAGAAATCAATAAAAAATTTGGAAGTCCTTGCTACGCAAATTTCTTGCATACAAATATAGAATCTTACACCAGATCGATCAGTAGTATAGAACAGAAAGAACTGCATTCAGAACATGAATAATTAAAAAGCAATCAAATTAGAAAACGAATAGGAATAGCAAGCATTAATATTGATCTTAGATGAAAGATAACACCGCTCTAATGTGAAGGACGGATGGGTATTAGAACTTATACTACAGAAAAAACACGGATGAATCAATACCCAATTTAAGAAACAAATCAAGAAGCTTACCGGAAACACATTGTAGACCATGTGATGCTCAATGTCGAGAGGCTCGCCAGTCTCTAGGCAAGATGGTCTATGCGATGGAAAGCTCATTTTGAGAAACTTTTCCAGTTGATGCGCATCAATAGAGTATCTGTAGCCTCCATCTTTGTTGAAACCAACAAGAACTACATTCACTTCGAGCGAAACTTGAAACGGAACCTACAGAACAAACATCATACATAACCAAATAGCAAATAGACCGAGAAACACATGATTATTAGACTAATACCATAATTGTACAAAGAAGAACAATCAAATTTTAATTTTAAAAGGAATTAAACATTTGCTTACTCTACAGACCGAATTCTGAAGTCAAAACAAAGAACGAAGCCATAACTATATGTCAATATTCGTTTTAGCGTGTTCTGGAAATAAAATTCTACCTCAGCGCGAGAGTGAAGCATGCGGCGAACATCGGATCGGACGCTATCTCGCACGTCGTGGAAAGCTCCGTGGTGCCATTGAGCGTGACTGCGATCTTTTCTGAAGGCTTGAGATGCCGACTCGGAACGAGTCAAGAGAAGGCTCAGTACGATTGCGAGTGAGCATAAAAAGGGGCTAGGCCGTGAGATTCTCATGGCACTTTAATCATGAAAATCCTCTTGAGGAATCAGAAATAGCGATCGATGTACATAGGACGTCAGGCTAAGCGTTAGGCACGACGGAAAAGCTCTCAAGGTGATCGTCAGGTGCCGAGCCCGGGAAAATGCTCTCTGCTAGGTCTTCGTCGAGAAGAAGCTAGTCTACTCGCCGGAACACTGTAAATACCTTATTTGCTCAGGTACCCCTGAAATTTCCATAATGGCCCTGTAGTCCTTTTTTAATTTTATATTCTTCTTACAGGTTCAACATGAGGATAGGGCTGAGGACATCCTCAGTCCTCGCAAGGACTTCAGCTTATACCAGCCTCGACGACTCACAATAACATGTGTTGACAAAGCTGTTTTGCTGATTCTTCAACAAGCAGCAGTCACATCACAAGCTCGATTACAGGGCATGAAATCCTAGCTTTGCTAAAGGATTTTGTAGTTCGGAGGCTTCATGTGTTGTCTCTCCCATTTTATCTTCGGGATCTCAACTCGTTCATTTGAAATACTTGCTTTTGCTTTTTGTGTGTGTGTAAACTCAAGCATTTAAGTAATACTTCCTTGTTCCTAATCAGGAGGTAAAGTTGATTTTTTTAGAGATTAAAGAAACTAAATAAGTTATTTAATTATTTTAATGTTGTGCATTTTTAGATTATATATTAGTTTATTAGTCAAATTAATTAGTTTGAAGAAAAATAAAAATAAAAATACTCTAAAGTAATTTAATTAACTTCTTTAATTTTTCTAAAAAAGTCAACTATATCTTATGATTAGGGTTGAGGGGAGTATCATTTTGTCTTTCATACAAAAAAAAAATACACACCTCACTTCTCTCCTTCTTTTTCCTTTCACCCAGTTCTATTTTTCACCATCTTTATGATCATTGGATCAGAATCCAATGGTTCATATTAAATATTTTATAAAAATATTTATTACCATAAAGAGAAGCTGGAAAGGAAATGAAGAGAAAGATTTGGAGAAAGTATTAAATGTAGACCATTAAATTTTGATCTAATAATCATGAATAAGGTAATGAATAAGTGTTGGAATGTCGGACAAAATCCCATAGTTTATGAATAAGAAGAAGGATGGAAAAGAAGAGGAAAAGTAAAAAGGATTGTGTGTGTGTTAATAAGTCTCACATTGGTTAGTTAAAGGGTATATAAGCCCCAACTTTGCTCTTATTAAATGAGTCCTTAGGCCTACCCACTTTCGTTGAGGGGTGAGAACTTAGACAAACCCTTGGTCCACCACACACGCGCGCGCCGCTGCCTGTCTAGCTGGCTCAGTCGCGTGCTGCCTGCCCGGTCCGGTCCGCGCGTGTGAAATAATTTTTTGAATAAAATAATCCTTTTATTTTTATTTCCGTTGTGCCTCTTTAGGTTTTTCCACCAACGGCTATGTACGATCCGTTTAGCTCCGTCTATTCGTGAGGCGTACCAGTTCGCCGGCAACAGATGCAGGCCACCTCTATTTGTTCTGTTCCAGTGTGTCTTTTCGCACAACATACCAGTTCCCAGTAATAGACAAGTCCATCTGATTGTGTTTTTCCAGAGTTTATACATAGGGGCCTCTAGTCACAGAATTTTTACGTTCTTTTTTTCTGCATACACTCTTTCTGCATAAACATTCTGTGCGTTCCGAAAGTAGACTCGTTGGATTCGCTTGGGCTTCAGACAGACAGAGTCATCTTTTTGGAGACGAACAATCTGCTCTATCTTGGAAGACAATTGCTCAGAAACCTTCAACATCTATAGAGGGAGCAAAATTGTCTTAAGGACATAACAGAAGTTGGGCCCGGATTTCTGCATAGTCATAACCATATTCGGCAGTCTTGTGAGTTCATTTATAATTTTTTCATATGATACAGATTTGTTGTATGCTCTCTATATATTATATTTAGTTAATACAGATTCTTCTTATACTATTTTTGTTTACTATATATTCAATTTCTACATACTCTATACGTTAAAAACAACAATCTTAAGACAATTTTTGTGATTGAAATCATTGTATAGCAAATTTGTATCATTGCTGATTTCGTACATTGATAGTAATATTGAATTGAATCTGTGTTTAGTTTTTGTGAATATTATTATTTTGCTATTTGTAGATTAATTTGTGTAATTAATCGAAGTTTTTGTTTTAACAACAAAATGGCAAGTACAAGTATCAATCTGATTAACCCAAGTGATCCTGCTCCACTGCATGGTGAAAAACCAGAGAAGTTTAACGGAAATGATTTTAAAAGATGGCAGCAAAAAATGTTTTTCTATTTAACCACGTTGAACTTAAATATAAATTAATTTAGCACATCTTTAAAATATTTTTTTTTCATGTATCTATATAATAAATTTACTGTAATCAATTTTTTTTGACAATATTCTAAATTTGGGTAAATGAGCAAAAATACATATTTGCTTTATCCCCGGAAGCGTCCAGCACCATATATTTTTTTTTAAAACAAAAATACACACGTGGTTACCATTTTGGAGCAAAAGTCACATCCCACCGTTATGTTACTGTTCACCGTGTCGCACTTCCGGGGTAAAGCACATGTGTATTTTTGCACCTTTATCTTTTAAATTTTTTAGGATTATCATTACATAAAAACACTATAAAAATAAAACATTTTCAAGAGAGGAAAAAGAAAAAGCCAGGCGTCCAGCGTGGTTTCCCTGAGCCAGCATCAGAGACGGATGAATACGCCAAGTACAGGGAAGGATTAAAAGCACTTGAAATCCTCTAAGAAATAATGACTTAAGATATAAATTACTTCCTCCAATCCTAAATATACAATAAACAATAAAGTTTGCAATGTTAAATTGTATTTTAGAACTGAAGTTAATATGATTTGTAATTATTTACTCTTAAATTTCTTAACAAACAAAAGTTTCAGACACCATCATGTTGCTTCCTCGTGCGGGATCGCTCTATTTCTTACCATATTTATCTTTCTTTAAAATCAAAGACACCGACTTTAACAAGAATTTATGAAAATTTGTATATGAATTTGAAAAGAGGAGGAGATATTCATTACAAGTGGCCTTAAAATTTTGAGAAATTATTTGACAATGAACAAGCATCTCGGGTTATTTTGATGTGCATTATAGCTGGGAGGACATCATCAGCAAACCACATTTCACAACAGTCCACATTAATATACAACCACTGAATAAAAAATTATAAGCCCAAAAGATTTAAGAAATTACTAGTCACTTGAGACAGAACCTCTTTCCTGAGAACCAAACAACTGCAAGGAATGTAGTTTATCAATGACAAACTATGACTGCTGATTTTGTATCTTCCATTAGTAACTGTAAAATCCACCTCCTGGGCACCCAACATCACTCTGAACACAAAATTTACAATTTCGACCGTTTCTTTGAACCTCTACCTGCTATGAATTCCTGCATCATTCTGAATTGCTCCTTCGTCATTCCATTGTAATACTCATGAGCCCTCTCCTGAAACCCACAAATACATGGACAACTTGATGAAAGAGCCTAAATGATGAACGTTGACCAAATGCACGTAAAAATATTAAGGAGGATTACAGGATGATCAAGAGTGCAATGTGTTCAACAGCACATAAGACAGATAAATGAATGGAGGCAAGGTGATGGTGCAATCTCAAGAATTTTCAGCTTAAAATGCAAAAATACTTGACGATTCCTAATGCTTAGGACACTACAATTGTCTATCAACAACCATCGATGCAAAATATTAAGAGAATTTATAAAAACTAACAGGAACATGAGGAAAAAACTTGCAGTTCTCCATAAGAAAGCTGTGGCCAGTGACATATACATCCATTGAATTGATACATCATTAAATTGGTATTAGAGGTTCCTATATCGAGTTTGCCCGTAAGTGCAATTACAAGTTTCAAAACACCTAACAGTACACAAGGAAGTGATATGGCTAAGGGAAAAGATCCAAGAGGATTTCCAGGAAACTAGAGTAAATTAACAAGAGACTGGCTAACAATCAGACAGCTTATGTGCATCTAACTGCACGATCTGTCCTTTCACGCATCCAATCAGGGAATCTCTTGCAATTTTAATTTCCTAGTATTTAACAACAAATCCCAATACCATTTATAGACAAACAAATGATTATACAGTACAAAACCCAATACCATTTATAAACAAAAAAATGATTATACAGTGTGCATGTATCTACCACGAACAAAGCTTTCAGCTCTATAACATGCTCAGCAGTCAGCAGACACTAAAATCCTAGGGACTTTCAAGAAACTTAAAAAACATGGCACAACTAACTAAAATAGTAACATTCTGAGAGCCAAACAAATCTAAACAATAACTGGTTTTCATGGATGTCTCGTTGCATTATTGTGTCACTCTACAGAAGAAAACAAGAAAAATATAAAGACTAAAGGAAAAGGAGGAACAGAACAAGGATAGGTGCCAGAAAATGTGAAAGTGAAGGATAAGGGGATTTGGGTATGGGGAATTCAGTGGGTTCTGCTTCTAGTTTCCATGTCAACTCTACCCATCTCTTTCTATACAAAATTTCACCATTTTATCTTGAAGCCCATAGTTCATTAAAACGGTGTGTATTTAATTTACGGGGCCAAATTATAAATTTAACAATATAAACAATACTGCCTTTTGATTTGAGTGTAACTGCTATAACATGACCATAACATAAAGAAAAATATACTTGCATTTGAACTTCACAACAGTAACAGTGAATTAATCTTCTAGCACTCTCAGAACCAATCGAACATATATTAGAACAAAGACCACTGTATACTTTGATAGGGGCCTTCTTCTTAGAACCAAATCAACTTGAAATGATATAGTTTCAAACTTCGGTCCATCTTATTTTTATTTACATAGACATTATGATAGATATCTAACCTTTTCCAGAGAAAGAGCATGACCAAGGTCCAGCTTGAAGCCATCATTTATGACAGACTTGTACCTCAAAACCATGTCTTGATTATTTTTTAAAATGGCACCCGCAATTTCTTGAGCTTTCTTCAATACTTCCCCTTCTTCAACAACATGGTTCACAAGACCCAGCCTTTCAGCTACTTCTGCAGTCAAAGGAGATGCTGCAAGAGATATTTCACGAGCTTTATTCGGTCCTATAATTCGTGAAAGCTTCTGAGAGAGACCCCATGAAGGAAAAATCCCAAACCTGCAATTTGTAGTCCCACCGGGTCACATGTGCATCAATTTAATAGACTAGAGGGTCGGGTGCAAGAAGGTTTCTCCAACACTTCAAAATAAAAATCAGCACAAACATATATGACTCCGAATCATCTAATCAGAAATCAATCTCCAGTTTATCAAATGAGAAAGAAAAAATTATAAATAAACCTCGCATGGGTATCTATGAACTTAGCCCCTTTAGAAGCAATCAGCATGTCACAAGCCAGCGCAATCTCGAATCCAGCCGTGATGGCAAACCCTCTAATGGCTCCGATAATCGGCTTCCGGCACCGCTCCATTTGCGCGACCACGTCGGACTCGACGTCTTTTACGTCACCCTTGAAGACATCTTCGGCCGCGGTCAGGTCCACACCGGAACAGAAGGCTCGACCGGAGCCAGTCAATATGATTACTCGAACCGAATCATCCCCGTCCAGCCTCTTGAATATTTGAGCCAGGTCAGTCATCATCGACCTGGTCAACGAGTTCAGAGAACCAGGACGATTGATCGTGATCAAAGCGACGCCGTTTGGCTCGCACTGGACGAGGATCAACTTCTTCTCCGATGGCGATGATTCCATTGTTTGGCGATTCGGATGACAGATTCTGCGCGCGGTTGGAGCTTTGTAGGAGATACTGTACCATCCCAATGCGACGTCGTCGTCTCATGATGTTGCGTCTTGAGGTGAGTGAAGGGGATAACTGGATAAGGATGATCCAACAAATTAGCATTGACAGCAGAAAGCTGATCGCTTCCCCCCATTTTTCAAATAAAAAATACAATGAATTTAAATAAATTAAATTCGGATTTTAAAAAATAGCTGCCGTTTCAATTTATGAAAATTTTTAAAACATGTTCTTAATACCAATAAATTTAATTAATTAAATTTTTTTATTTTATTTTCCAAAAAAGTATAAGCTTCCAATAATATCATTTATACAACAATAACCCTAATTTATATATAATTTTTTCCAGCTAATTTATTTATACTTACTTAATGGAAAATACTTTTGAAATACTCCTTCTGGTCCTTATTATAAGGCACCAACTAACAAATCACATAAACCAATAAAAACAGTTAAAGTCAATAAAATTGTTCTATAATTTAAGTAATTATTAATATTACCCCTATTATTTACACTAAACTCTAATATTATATTATTATTACTCTCACTTACTACCCTTTTTAATTATGACATACATAAAAAAAATAATCAATACTCCTTGAAAACAAACAAATGTCTTATAAAAAAGACCAAATATATTTGGTAGTTGGTGGCTTATTAAATATTCAATAAGGAGTACAAGGCGTATTGTTATTAATGATTATAAGTAAAGGGAGTACTCATACATTTTTTTTGTTTTGGGGCCAACACAATTCAACATACTGAATCCTCCAATATGTAATAAAGTATATATACCAAATTATATCAATGTAACTTGATTTTTAAAGCTTATTGATAAAATTTGTATACCTTTTTATATAATTATACCCGTCTACTCTGTTCTACCCGACTGAGACTTTATATTCTGATGATGCTGGGTATATACATGTTCAATAGAGTATCCTTTTAGGTCCTCTGTTCTGTTCTGGTGCGCAAGAACATAGTATAGCTAAAGTCACTTAAAATGGAAGCTTTAGGATGAAGCAATATATGGCCAACCATAATCTTGTTCTAAATCACTGATTAAAACATAATTTCAGTCCTTCAGTGCAATTTCAGATGCAAAGAGGCCAATGACAAGAAACAGAACTAATTGTTCTGTTTTTCTGCGCATAACAATAATGGTACAGTCCATAATGAGATAGCAGCACTAGATTATTAGGAGGTTTATTTACTATGGAGGGTGTATACATATATAGCGTTGACCTCTTGGGAATCACAAAAAAAAAAAAAAAAACACAAGAAGTCAAAGTTGGGAGAGTTTGCGCATATTGATGGGCCATATATCTTTAGCATCACCATCTAAGATACGTTTAGCTACGATCACGTTGGCTGCATCAGAAGGATGAAAAGCGTCCCAGAACACATACTTGGAACGATCCTTGCACACTCTTGATCCAGGAAGGCAAGGTGCCAACCCTCCAAATCTCCCAGCCATTCGACAGCACGACGAATTCGAATTCTCAAAACCTGTTTTTTTTTTTTTCAAAAAGGATTTTCGAGTCAATTAAGAATGTTTTATCAGACAGGCATATATAGATGTAGGCTTAATTACCATATGCCTTGTAGTTGTGGAGAATGTCTTGTACAATGTGGTAAACATCTGCATGAACATAGTTTGACCCTTCCAAGTTCTTGTTCAGTTCCTTAACGAGGCTCTTCAACTGAACGTTAAATGACTGAGCTAGCTTATTGGCCAAACTCGCACACTGTTCTCCCGCACTTGCGTAATTTATATCCCTCTGAAATGGTATGCACCCAATAGGCCCCACATTTACCACTACAAATTTTTTGCCTCCCAGATTGTACAGTTGCTACACATTGATCACAATCATAAGAAACACAACATAATACTATATATGAATATATATGTTATTAAAGGTTAGAAGGTTTTGAGCGAGGGAAATGGTTATGTACAGTGAGCTGTTTTCTGAAGGTTGAGATCATGGAGGCCACAAACACTTGTGGAGGTACCAAAACTCTCTCAGCAGCATCAAATATAGGTGCTATATAGTTGCAGAGGAAATCATTTGATCCCAAGCATACTACAAAAATAGCTTTTTTAAACAGATCTTGTGCTGCAGAAGCACCCTTCATGTAAATAATGTCTTGCCTTGTCTTCTCAAAGTTACCTGTCTGAGCATCCATGTCGATTCGACCAATCTGTACATACAAATGAATCACAGGTAGTACTAGTAGCAAGCATCATATGGAAATAGGGTTAATGTATAAATTTGTCTTAGAAGTTTTTTGTTGAAAAACAATGTTATCTTAGAAGTTTTTTCAAGTTTAATGTTATATCAGAAGTTTTAAGACATAACAATATTGTCATATACCATTAAAAAAATTAAGGTTAATCGTTTTAATGGTAATGAGTAACATTGTTCTATTTAAACAAATTCTAAGCCAATATTGATCTTTTTGTTTTTTGCATGAGCATATGATATCCTGGATCTATCTCTTTTTAAGAGATAATATTTATCGAGGTTCAGACTAATTCAGATTGAGCTATGTAGGACCATAAAGACGGAAAACTTTACCATCAAACAATGTTGAATTCATAGAGGTCGAATTCGACCTCTGATTAAGCTGGAACAACCCTACTTACTAGTTGATCCAATTGCTTGGTGGTGCAATTAATATTGATCTATTTAAACACTTTCAAAGTAACAATATACTAAAAAAAAAAAGCTTTCAGGATAATTAATATTGCTCCTTGGCGAAAATTTTTGAGCAAATTTACACCTTAACCCTTCTTAAATATTGTTCTACATATTCAAGTATACGTAAACTTACCCACATGAAACCAGTATGATTCAAAATGCCACTTCCAGCAGAAGCATAATTGACTCCCTGAAGAATGGCAGATGCTGATTTATTGGGAGCCATATAAGGAGGAGTGAAATTAAGACCCAATTCATTCCCTATATAAAGAGATCAAAACAGAAACATACAGTTATTAATTGTTAGTTTAAAGGGATCAAATACATGCATAGAGGAAATTCTATAAATCTGTGGTTGCTTGCCTACGATATCTGCAACGGTTCTTCCATTAGTGAAACGTCCTGAAGGGCCTCCAAAGTCAATTCCATTGGGGCTAAAGTCAGCCCTGGCGAGAGAAACAATGTAGTTGTTGTTACCAGGATCAATCAGCGAATCTCCAAAGAAAAATAGTGCAGGAACCTTGCTTGATAAGCTAATCCTAAACAAGACACAACAAAAAGCGGTTAAGAAAACAAGGGCCTTTTTCAGATACATGAGCATCATCATCAGAAACGACGTCGTCGTCGTGGTCGTAGAGACTCAATTGAAGTGATATGGCCTGTGTGTTTCTGGTTCTACAAGAAAGGCTAGGGGGATATATTTATATACATGTATTTGTATATATTTGGACATCACAAAGAATAAAAAAGTAAACATTTTTTTGATACATCTAAAAAAGTAAAATTCAATGGTGAACATAAGTGCAAAGTAATAGGTGAAGAATGTTAACGGTGGCCTTTCCTTAATATCTCACACATACTTGCCTAAACCACATAAATGCCACTACTTATGACCGCAAGCAAACGTCAGAATATAACTAAACTCACCTTCATTTGTAGGGTTTTTTTTTTAAAAAAAAAAAAACTGTGTGTGTGGGTGTTAATTAATTAATTACTAGTAGAATATACATGCTGGCTAGTACGTAGCCCCACAAGTTAAGATCTAATTATAAGATATACATATTTCAAAAAAAGTCATTACAATGTACATAAATAAATTATATAGATTCAGGTAAGCGCTTTGTGTGTGTGTGTGTGTGTGAAATTAGAAACAAGACAACATTAATGGTGAAAGTTAACATATCACCAAACCCTATTTGGGAGTATCACAGGGATACCAAGTATAGCAGCAAATAGTCACATGTGAATTGTCGTGTAAGAGGAATGTTTTCTTTGATATCTCTTAATTAAAGTATTTTTATTTATTTTTTTTCTCTAAACCAATTTTTTTATATTTATAAATTGATATATAATCTAATGAAATATAACATATGATATGATTAAATAACTTATTTAGCTATATTATATGATTTCAATAATGGAAAGGTCCACCGACTTTTTTCGGCAGTGAGAATATTAAGACATTTCAATATTCATAATAATATATGATGGGATTATGAGAATCATTAGTTTTACTATATTATGGAATTTCAATACTGGGTAGTTCCTTTCAGAGCAAAAAAATAGTGGGTAGTTCCTTTTTTGCCGTACATTTCAATATGCATAATAATACATTATGTGAATCATCAGTTTTAAATGCATAACATATATGATGGGAGCTGAGTTAGTTTTAATTTTCAGTTATCATTGAAGTCCATGTCTGGTGGCTCTATTATGGCATTCCAATAATGGGAAATTAAGCCTTTTGTGGAGATGAAAAAATTAATCCTTTTGATGAGGAGCAGTTATCTAACACCATTAATCATAATTAGAAGCAATGTTAATTGTGTAGCAGTAGCCACCAAGTCATTCCAACAGACACTATTATTTTTTAAAAGCTCTGTTTCCCCAAGATTTCTAAAGATACAATAGATTGTTTGAATATGGGTGCAAGGTTCTGCATTTTGATCCTACAAAGAATTAGCTAGTATGAATTAGGCAGCTAGAGACATTGCTAAGGACATTTTAAAATTGCAGTTACTAGGGCAAGAGATCATGAGATAGATAAACACAAGTGCAAGGGATCATCTAGAAGATAATACCAGAGATTAAGTAGCATTGAACTTTGATTTGAAGCAGAAAATAGAATTAGATAACGACGAAGTTTCCAACTATAGTTGATAAATACAGTTTTGTATGAAACTATAAACAAATAATGTGGCCAATAAAATAGCAAAACTTCAATGTACCCCGCAAGTCAAAATCAAATTAACAAGTTAGAAATCTTTGATATTAGCCATATTTTGGCCCTGCAAATTTTCTCTAGTTTCTAGAAACTGGCGTTACTTTGAAGCAAGGGTGAAGTCAGGAATTTTAATAATGGAGGATGAAATTAAAAAATATTATATTATAAATAAAAATACTTGAAATACAATATAGATCTAATATATATACAAAAAAATAAAAGAAATCTATCATATAATAGCCCCACTTGCATTGAGCTAGAGCAGCCCTAATCTATTAAGAATGGACTATGTTATATATTCCAACAAACTACTCCCTCTGACTCATAATATAAGACGATTTAAGGAGTTGATATTTATCCTAAATATAAGATAAATTTTTTATACTTGTTAATATACAATAATCAAGGAGAATAGTGAATGTAAGAATTAAGGAATATGATGATTAGGATGTTCTAGAAAATACATATCAAATTAACTTACTCAACCAACTTCCTTAATCTATTTAATTAATTTAGGTAAATATGTCTTATATATATATAGACCCAGAGGAGTATTAACTAGATTTTTAAAATACAAATGATGAATGATAATGGAACCAAAACAAGCTTAATTTATTAAGCTTGTATATATATAAAGATATCTCCTTATATTTTGTTAATGTATGACAATTTCAAACTTAGAAGTTAAGGATTAAACGTAAGTCAAGATTATGCGAAATTACTATATATTGAGATTGAAAGATAAGTAAGTTATACATAATAAATTTCTCTTGTGCGCATAAATGAACAGTGTGCATTTTCTTAGCAAACAAATGAACAGTTTAATTTATTTGTGATATACCGAAAAAGTAAGCTACCAAATGGGAGAAGACATATATAAGTCAAAACAATTGCACATATAAAATAAAATTAGATCCTGAATATGTAGAAAAGCAAATCCTAACAGCAATTTCATGAGTTCCCAAGTTCACATACTCGGATTCATCAGGAGGAACTCAGACAAATGATTTCCTGGAAAAGGTTTCCTATAGTTCCAAGTGTTACAGAACACAAAATAGTAGTTATCCAAAAGGGAAAAAAAAACCACTATTAAGTGCTGAGAAACATTTTCCCAGGCTTGAAGCTGATAAGTCATCGTTGCCGACGATCACCGCCGATGAAAATGCCTAACGATAAAATGATCCTTTCCTAAAAGCACAAACGTCATGAACGGCGACAATCTCAACGGTCAACGCCGTTAATGCTGACGTGTCAGAGAATCCAGGTGTCACTTGTTTATTCGGAAACTGGATGAACTGGTTCGAAACAATTGGAGGTAAGTATTTTTTTCCTTCTGATTATGAACATAACATGCACATCACCGTATGAGAATTCAAAATTTTAATTTTTTTTAAAAAAGCATCAAATTTAATTTGGTCCAATTTTGGCAGCATCAATTGAAATTTAAAAGTGTCAAAGTGATTGTTAAAAAAACATATCCGTTAAAACCAAGTTAGGCACCTAAATCTCCGTGGTGTCCAAGAAAGAAAGAATATCAATATGCGTTGAAATATTTGGTCAAGAAAAACATGGAAACAAATTAATAAAAAGCGGGATAGGATATTCTTACTACCATTATCAATAATCTTAATAGGAGAAAAAAATAATAAAGATAAATAAAATTTTGATCTAACTGTGGAAAAGTGATAGTAACAAAAAATGATAGTAAGGATATCCTATCCCATAAAAAGCACCATATATATATATTTGTACATGAACATTTAATTTTTTATTACAATTTTATTTTGATTTTCAGTTGTAGCCGGCCATCAACTGACCGACCAAAAAATTGATATTCCTAAAAAATTTAAAACATTGTCAAAAAATTTATTAAAATAAATTCATCGTAAGGATATACTAAACCAATTTAGATTTAAATTCATCATATTTTATCAAGAAAAAGAATTAACCATCTTTAATTATATTTTATTTTAAAAAATGAATTAACCCCTTTATATAAAATAAATTAAAATTTATCAATAATTTCGAATCCAATTCAAAAAAATATTATGATATCTTGGAAAATATCTTGCGCAGGTAAAAAGCTCATTAATTAAACAATTTTATCTCTATAAAAAATACCAACTCGTCAATTCAAAAATATAATAGAATAAATAGATAGATTTTGTTTTTGATAAACAGAATAATAAAGTGGATAGATTATTATATTATAATTTATCCTATATATATTCTTCACCACTATTCATCTTTCACCGTTAACCATTTCTCTTACCTCATAACTTTTTTTCTTCCCAAGTCAAGTCACCGTCTCCTTTAACTCCAATCATGGATGCTCTAAGAATCAACAGATCAGCTGCTGCTCACCATATATGGAGAACCAACAGACCACACACTTATCATTATCCTGCTCCTTTCATGGCCATGCCTCCATATCCCTATCATCAATATTCTCACTATCACATTATGATGAATAATTTCATGATTGCTCATCCTTTTTATTATGGCCGACTTCCTCGTCCATACGCAACATCTGCAGGTATTCAAAGACCAGTGCCACCAGAAGATCCTAACTTGTACCCCAATATTGTGAGACAGATTGAGTATTATTTTAGTCAAGAAAATTTGGCCACAGATATATACTTGAAGAACAAGATGGATCAACATGGTTGGGTTGATGTATCGGTAATCGCAGAGTTCAGGAGAATTAAAGCATTGACTGACGATACACGTCATATTTTGGAAGCACTTGTTTCATCTTCTGCAGTGCAAGTACGAGGGTACAAGATGAGATCAAGATATGGTTGGAAAAAATGGGTAGATCCTTCAAATTCTCAAACCCCAAATCGTGGCGGTGATAATATTGTGATTGTTTGATTATATATGAAGCCATGTACAGTTCTTGTAATTGAATGATTCTCCAAGAATGAGCGTTCGTTTCAAATACCTGATGACATTTTTGCGAGTCTTTTATCGATAAAACCACGATGCAGTTTTCAAAGGCGCTGTTTTAGATCATCTGCACTGTATTAGAAGCCCTTCTACTTTATGATTAAGAGTTGCCACTTAATTCAATTTTGTTCCAATTCTTAGTAAGTTAATATATTGTTTCCTATTTATGTAAATCTACGTGGGTTGCAGTTGTTGATTAATTAATGAAGTTTCGTTATTCTTTTATCTCTTTGCTTAACACATTCCACAGCGCGACAATCACTCGACTTAATCCAGCAATCACGTGCCTTTGCTTCACGTTCACGTGCAAGCATAACCCATGCATTCCCTTTCCACCCTTCACAACTTAACGGGCAAACATCTGAATCCGCATGCAAACCCTCGATGAAAGACTTTGCAAATATAATAATAATATTAAAAGATTATAAAGGAAAAATCCGTGTTTTGGTCCTTATAATTTCCAGCAACGGATTTTGAAAAAAGTTATTTGGCTTTTATTTGTTTTTAATCCTTCCCTATACGTTGCATAAGTTATCCCCAACAATTTCAACTCATGGCAAAATCATCTCTATGATATGCTAACACCCGGAAACAGCGTTGGAAAACTCGCGCTTTCTTTCTTTTTTTGGCCTCGTTTTCCCCTGAAAATGTTCTACTTCTATAGTGTTTTTAAAATAAGATAATGCTAAAAAATTGTCAAAAAATTGATTAATGTAAATTTATAATAATAATATACTAAATAAATTTAAATTGATTCTATTTTGTCTGAAAATAATTAATGACCCCCTTAATCATCCTACGTTATCGTGAAAAAAGAATCGACCCTCCGATCAAAAGAAAGAAAGAAAGGAAAAAGAATCGACCCCACCTTTTTCTTTTCTTTTCTTTTTTTTTTTTGCCTTAAAAAAAACCATTAATATTTATCTATAACTTTAAACAATAAAAAATTAAAAATAAATTTAATCTAAAAAATTAAAGATAACTTATCCGTGTGATCCAAAACAAAAATAAAATCTTTTAAAAAATAAAGATAAGTTAGCCATGTTAATAAAACGTAATATAATGATAGGATACACATTAAATTAAACTTAGTTTAATCATAAAAAATTAATATTTTTAAAGAAATATTAGGATATGTGATAAGATTTTAACTCATCCTATTGTAGCTTTAGTACATTTGTTTTTGTCCTATATAAAGAGATTACTAGTTCTTCACTTTTTCACTCATTGTTTACTTCAAAGTACGTCTAGTCACTGCCATAAATTCATCTTTCGTGATTAATATTATTTCTCTCACCCTATTACTTTTTTTTGCCTTCACAAGTCCTCATCTCAGTTAGCTCTAAGCATGGACGCTGCTCGCCATATGCCGAGAACCACCGGTTCACATACTCCTTTGCTTTCATATACTTTTTTTGCTTCCAAATTGTTTTGATTATTGTTGTTGTTGTTATTATGATTTTTGTGATGTTAATCCAAATTTAAGTTATATTTTTACTTAATTTCTTCTATAATCATTCTGCTCCTCTCATCATGCCACCATATTATTATGTTCAATATCCCCGTCATCAAATCAAGAATAATTTGATGATTATTATCCCTCCTTTGTTATTATGATCCTCCTCTATATGTGAGAGCTTCAAGTGTTGCTGTACCTCAACATTATGAGACAGATTGAGTATTATTTTAGTCAAGAAAATTTGATCACATATACATACTTAAGGAACAAGATGGATCAATATGGTTGGGTTGATGTGTCCGTAATCACTGAGTTTAATTAGAAGAATCAAGGCATTGGCTGATGATATACATCATATTTTGGAAGCACTTGTTTCTTGATTTTTAGTGCAAGTGCGGGGTTATAAGATGAGACTACGATATAGTTGGAAAAAATAGATCGATAATTCAAAATTTGAAAGCGCAACTCATAGTAATAATATTGTAATTGTTTGATCATGGGGAGAACAATAATGATGGAGTATATCATAAGAGCATCATGATTGTTCTGAGTCTTGATTCGCTAGGTGGGATTTTTAGATTGTTAGCTATTAAGTTAAAAATGTTTTGTTCGGTGGTGGGAGAATAATATTTAATGTTTGATTTATCTTTGGGTTAAGGTGCAATTTCAACAACGAACTATTAGTTCAGGAGCAATTTCGCCAATAAACTCTCTAATGGACCAAAAATACCAACAAACTTTTCAAAACGTAAAATCTACACAATGCCGTTAATTGAGCCTAACGTCCGTTTTTTTTATGCAAAAATTATAGAATAAGACCCAGATGTTTATGAAACTATATTTAAGCCCCAAAAAATTTAAAAAAATATTTTAGTCCCTCCACGTACTTTATATAGAAGGACTAAAGTGAAGATTATAAAAATTTTATCGGCCAGAAGATAATTTTCTAAAATTTTGGACTTTTTTTGTAATTTTTGTGGAGTCATCTCTATCCCAAAATCCGCCCCTGATTATAGTCTTCTTTTTTTTATACCTTAGCCTGACCTAGCCTGTGTCCTATTAAGGAGGCCTGTAATTTAAAAAATTTCGTAACCAACCTAACAAACCACAAGCCTCACCTCAAAACAAGTCTACTTCAAACATGACAAAAACATAATTACTTTAAATAGGCAAAAAATAGACCTACTTCAAATAAGCTATTAGATATAGGTCTGTTTTCGGCCTGTTCAAAGTCAGTCTGTTTTCACCCTGTTTGAAGTAAACTTGTTTTGAGGTAAGGCCTATGGTTTGTTAGGTTGTCTACAAAATTTTTAAAATTATAGGCCTCTTTAATAGGCCACAGGCCAGGCTAATGCCGAAAAAAAAGGACTATAACCAGCGGCAGATTTTAAAGGGTAGGGATGGTCCCGCAAAAATTACATTAAAAACCCAAAGTTTTAGAAAATTATTTTGATCCCCAAATTTTTTTTATAATTTTCACTTTAGTCCCTCCTTATAAAGTACGTGGAGGGACTAAAGCAAAATTTTAAAATTTTTTGGGGTTTAATTGTAGTTTCATAAACATCTGGATCCTATTCTATAATTTTTGCATGAAGGCAAAAATTAACGATGTTAGCCTCAATTAACAACGTTGTGCAGATTTTACGTTTTTAAAAGTTTGTTGGTATTTTTGGCCCACTAGAGAGTTTATTGGTGAAATTGCTCCTGAGCTAATAGTCCGTTAGCGAAATTACACCTTAACCCTTTATCTTTATATTGTAACAGTTAATTCATCCACCCTTTTAATGGGAGGAGTTGTAATTTACAGAGTCATGCGGAATAAATTTGTATTCATGCATCAAACCCAATTATGCCATAGATATTTCTAGATTATATTGTTTTCAAATGCCTCATTTATTACTAGCATCGTTCACGCTTGCTCATCTACAAAAGCCTCGTCCATCATGCACGCCCATAAATTTTATTTGATTAAAAAACATAACTCATCCACAATAAAGTGGATACGTCTATATATAACGCAACCATCCCTTTCATTTCTGTGTCCTGGATGTCATACCGGCCTACTAGCTTGAGCTTAAGGAAGCATATATGCATTCCAATTTCTTTAATTTAAATCAGACACAAGTTCACTAGTCTTTTACGAATTTGTGTTATACCCCTGATTCTCTTAAAAAGAGATTCATCCTTGAACCTTTCGAAGAGAGTGAAATTAGAACATGTGCTCATCACTTTGATTCCTAACAATAGAAACGAAGCTATAAACATTTTGCCAAAAGTCTAAACTAATATTAGAGGTGTGCCACCATTCTTTTAACCCAAATCACTGTGTGGTCTAAAGATAAATTGCCATATATTAATATGCTCATTGTCTTCTTATTTTTGTTATCTAAATATTCCGTACATGGTTGGTTTTGTAAATGTTAAACAATTGAACTGAGATGATAACGAGAGAGTAATAGGATGAGGATCCAATCCAAACTTGTTTTTGCCAGGATCTAAACTCAACTAATTAATGAAGACTCCATTTGATGGCACGTACACTACGGTGCCACGAGTTAATTCGTTTGGTTGGAGTCCCTTTTGGAATGAAAAATAATTCGCCTTAGCCTGACTAATTTGTCCCTGCATCTTTCTAATGTTCCGACTTTACCCATAGCACTTCACGCTTTGTTTTGCCTTTGTTCTTGTTTCTTCTCCTCCCGTCGTAGTTGCCGCCGCCTGCTGGTCCAACCACCGCTGTTGCCTGGCAGTCCCACGAAGTTCACCGGCTGGGTCCTAATGAAATTGTATAAGATTTTCTCTTTTTTATTGGGTTTGACCACTTGCCACCTTAACTATAGCTCATTAGTGTTCATATATTGGTTTTATTGTTGTTGTGATTGTGATTGTTATTAGTATTATTTAGGGAGTTAAGAAATTTAAGAAAATATATTAAATTTTAAACAAAATAATAAAAATATATTTGTCAAGTTTTGATTAGCTCCCCTCCCCCTTACTCTTGAACCACACAAAAGCCCCCTAGCTCCTCTCCTTTGAACCAAACATATTAATCATTTTTAATCATTATTTTTTTTAAAAAAAAAAACAGTACCTCCATCAATAAAAGAATCACCAAAATTTCTTCTGTTTTCGTACCCTCCATTTAAATTCCTCACCAAAAATCCCAGGTCGATCCATAAAGGAATCACCCAAAACACTACGATAAGATCAATAATGTGTCCTCATTGTCGGCTATCCCAGCCCCTGGCAATAGCTGTGAGGACACCACACTAATATGAGACGAGATCACGTTAATTTGCTGAGTTAGTATTTTTCATTAAATGAGTCTAACAGTATCAAAAATTTGAAATTAAAGACTAATAATATAATATATATCTTATAAAGTCAAGAAGCTAAGTTGAATATAAAATTAAAGAATTAAATGTACGCCTTAGCAAAATCTTGAAAATAGGCATAGCCCCCTCTGGCGTGAGATGGTGTGAGCTGTGTTGGGTAAATTTGTGTCAGAGGGAGTAGGTGATGTATCGTAAATGCTGCAAGGTATTCCCACGTACAATTATCGTTCCCTTCATTTTACTACTTTATAAGTTTATGATTTAATAGCTAGCTAGATGACCTTTTTTAACAAAAAAAAAAAATTATTTTTTAGAAAATTAATAAAGTTAAATAATTTGTATTAAAGTGGTGTATTTATATTTATCTTTTTTTCTCTAAACTAATTTAATGTAATGATACACTCTCCAAACTATAATTAAATAATTTATTTAATTTCCTTAACATTTCTAAATATAGTAAACTAAACATTTTTATAATATGATAGTATAATTTATTTCTTATTGGTATATATTAAGTTTATTGATCCCCGTCATTTCTTGATTTCTTCTTCCCTCTTGAGCCACAAAACGAATTTAGTATCTTCCGACATGCATTCACAAACCTTGCATCTCGTGTGTGTGTGTGTGTGTGTATGGTGCCGGAGTTTTTTTTTTTTTTTGAACAGTTATATGGTGCCGGAGTTCAGTGCGTTGAGATTGAATTATTATATAATGTTAAAAAAAGTTTAATATGCCGGGGATGGGCTTAGTATATTGAACATACAAAGTGGGGATGGGATCGGTCTATTGAACATGCAAAGTGTATAACCGGATCTAGCAGGGCCTTGTCCCCTAATAACATAACGAGCTATAAGTTTAAATTTTAATTTAATTAGATGAGGTACCTACATTTAATGTTTGATAGTACGTAAAATAAGACTATCTTGGGTTGTAATCATTTAATGTCTGATGTGGGCTGTGAGGTAGTATTATTTGGTGCATTGTCAAGTATTAATGTAAGATCATCTTTTAACTAGATTTTTTTTTTTTTATTTAAGACTACCTCAGATAGGCCTAAGAAAAAACATGCATAGTATATACTGTAAAAAATACTAAGACTCCCCCCGTAGAGTGCTTTCATATAATTCACCACCCCAAAACTAATCCCATTAGGTTTTAATTCTACTAATATATGCAGTGAACTAGTTATGTCGTTATAAATATGACAAGGCTAAAGCTCGATATATATCAAATTGAAATACAAGACAATATGCCCCAAATAACCACAAATATCAAATATCTGTGTTTCTATATATAAGCTTTTATACTAAATAAAATATGTTATCTGGCCCAAAATATTCAATCAACCAATTTTCAATAATAAAGGTCAAAATAAATCAAATCAAACTTGAATGAGTTTACGAACATTCATGGGGGAAATGTCATTAGCATCGCCATCGAACAGACGTTTTGCTATCACAGTATTGGTAGCTTCCGATGGATGATAAGCATCCCAGAACACATACTTCGATCGATCCTCGCACACTTTTGATTTTGGAAAACAAGGAATCAACCCTCCAAATCTCCCAGCTATGTGACAGCATGACGAATCTGGATTCTCAAAACCTGTATGTTCCATGAATATGATGATGAAGAAAACAAGTTGATTATATATTAAAGAACCTAAAAGGTTCAAATTAATTAAACACAAGTTCTTACCATATGCCCTGTAACTCTGAAGAATGTCTTCTAAAATGCGGTAAACATCTGCGTAAACAAATAATGAACCTTGCAAGTTCCTGTTCAGTTCCGCAACCAGGCTCTTCACTTGGGCGTTAAATAATTGAGCTATCTGATTAGGAAAAGCCACACAGTTATCTCCAGCATCTGGGTTTGTATCCCTTTCAAATGGGATACACCCAATAGGCCCAACATTTGCCACCACAATTTTTCTTGCTCCCAGATTGAATAGTCTCTACAAATTCACATAAATCAGAAATATTATTAATTAATAGGAAATGGCGAAGAGTTTTCCAAGGTTTTGATGAGAAAGATTATTTATTACAGTGAGCTGAAGTCTGAACTTTGAAGTCATGGAGGAGACAAACATTTCTGCAGAAACCAGCTTCCTTTCAGGAGTTGATATGAAAGGTGCTAAATAGTTGGCGATGAAATCATTTGAGCCCATGGCTACTGAAAAGATTGAATTTTTGAAAAGATCTTCAGCTGCAGGAACACCAATCATGGATATAATGTCTTGTCTTGTGTTTGCAAAGTTATCTAGCTGAGCATCCAAGTTGATTCGATCACCCTATCAATGACAAAATAAAGAAGATTCTTAAGAATCCTACAAATTTCCAAGTTGAAGTTATAATTATCTACATTTTTTTAGGAAGAAAATAAACTTACATAAATTAGTCCAGTGTGGTTCAAAATGCCACCTCCACCAGAAGCATAATTGACTCCTTTAAGAATCACTGATCCTCTTGTGGTTGGAGCCAAGTAAGGAGGGGTGAAATCAAGACCCAATTGATGGCCTGGTGAAAGAGAAAAGATCAGAAACAGTAGTAATTAATTGGCTCCAGTCTCTCAACCTAAAGACCTGAAAGCTAGCAAGCGAAATATTTATTTAAAGAAAAATGAATATATTACAGAGAAATGTGAAAAGTTAGCGAATAATCTTGCCTAAGATGTCCACTATGGTTCTTCCATTCGTGAAACGGCCAGAGGGCCGTCCAAAATCAATTCCATTGGGGACGTAGTTTGCCCTGGAGAGTGAAGCAATGTAGTTGTTGTTACCTGGATCAAGCAGAGAGTCTCCAAACACAAAAGAAGCTGGAACATTCTTTGAAAAGCAAATCCTTGAAAGGAGGAAACTTGTCAAAAATTGCAATGTAACCCCAAGAATATTCACTGGTTTTTTCATGTCACGAAACATCAGAAACCCCTTCATAGAAAATCAAAACTTTTAATGAATATGAAGTAGTATGAGGTAAAGAAGAATGTTGGCTTAGTAAGATGAGAAACAAGCCTTCAATTCAATATAAATAGGAGATGGTACTTTATGTGTAGGAAATACGCCTTATAAAGGTAAGAGGCAATGTTATGAAAAATGAAAAAGATTCTGAAACTTTTTTTTTTCTTTCTTTTTTTTTTGTTTGGGGAGAATTTCATTTAGCCCCAAATGATGTGACCCAATTAATTTCCGTCAATTTCCGTCAACCCATATAAGATTATGAAACTTCATTACATCCCTTTTACATCAAAATAAAATTAAGTTTTGTGAGTGAAAAGATAATAATACCTTAGTTTATTTGTCTTGTGTAGTTTATTTGTCTTGTGAATTGTCTTGCAAATTCCTACATTTGTTTTGTAAATTTTTATATTTGTCTTGTAGATAGCTAAAATATTTTTAAGTCACCAAATTCTTTTAAATCTCTTTATTTATCTTGTAAATACCCTTATTTATCTTGAGAATTTTCATATTAACCTTGTAAATGGCCACAATATTTTTAATTCCTTGGGTTCTTTTGAGTGAATCCCTTCATTTTTCTTTAAATATTTTTATTTGTCTTATAGATATCTTTATTTGTCTTGTAAATGCTCTTATATGTCTCATAAATATGTTGGCATCATTGTCTTTCCACCAATAAAACTTAAATTTCATTTTAATTTAAGGGCTGCAGTGAAATTTCAGAATCCTTTAGAAATTGATTGAAATTAAGTCACATCTTTGGGAGCTAAATGAAATTTTCCCCCTTTTTTTTTAAATTGGCCTTTGGTTTACATTCTCACCTATATAAGGCCGAACCACATAAATGACACCGCGTCTTGTTCATGCAGATTCAAGTAATTAATTTTGGCCCTCTTCTCACTTGACAGAGAGAGAACCGTACGTAGCCTGGCCTGGTAAACATGACCTCCACATTTAGGGATTCTAACATTTATGCAACTGGAACTGGTTCCCTGCCTATCCAAGAGATAGGTAGCAGAGTCTAACGAATCTGGGTTATTCAGATCCAATTTGGACAGTCTTCAATTAATTTTTTTTAATATGGTTATTTTTTGATGAAAAAATTATTTTTTAAAAAAATATTAATTAAGAGATTATCTTTATTTTAGATTCTCTTCCTATTAAAATATTTTTTTTTGAAAAAATAAAAAGTAAAAAAAATTAAATCTGGACCGTCCAGATTGGATTTAAACGGTCCAAATCTAATGGGCTCTCCCTGCCTATCTTTTGGATAGGCAGGGAACCCAGTTCCTATGCAACTTGATCCTTTGCCAGCTTCTTTGCAGGGCTGCTATATTAGTATTACCTCCGGTCTTAATTATAAGATAAAATTGACTTATTTTGGAAGGATTAAGAATAAGTTACTTAATTATTTCATATGTTGGTATTTTTATATTATATATTAGTTTATTAGTCAAACTAATTAGTTTAAAGAAAAAAATAAAAATAAAAATACTCTAAAATAATTTAATTAACTTTCTTAATCTCTTTAAAAAAGTCAACTATGTTTTATAATTATGACTGAAGGGAGTATTAAATTCATTAAAGAAAAATAAATATCTCAACTTCAACATGTGACCATTTTTATTTTTGAATACTTTGATAGCCTCAATTTTATATTTGTCGGTCATACCTAAAATCTGACTTACTCACTAAAGAATCTACACAAAACTAAAACACTAATACATACTCTCATTACAACAAATTCAACATAGATGGAGAAGAAGAGAATAAAGGTATGTTTGTTTATGTTTTTTTTTCACTAAATAGTTTTATTAAATATTTTAAAAATAATTTTTGAAAAAAAATGTTTGAATAGTTTTTTTAAAAAAACATGTTTTTGAAGTGTTCAGACAGCAATCACCATCGATGGTGACGTAGTAGTGCTTGGTGTAGGGGCGGATCCAAGAATTTCAATAACGGGGTGAAAATAAAAAATGTTACATCATAAATAAAAACATATAAAATACGACATAAACATAATATGCAAAAAAATCAAAAGAACTCTATTACATAAATTAAGATTATTTCATTTGACTCTTACTCTACGTGTTTTTATATTATTAAACTCATCTATAATTTAATCCGTGATAAAACTCAAAACAATTTCTTTTTCAAAGTATATAATCAAAATTTAAAAATTTATCCAAAATCTTGACCCTAAAATATTCTCTAATCAATATAAAAGTAATATTGTTAGAAAAATAAAATCATATATAATAAATTTCATGAAAGAAATTTAATGAAAAGAAATGATTTTGAATACCTTATTAATTCTTAAAGTTTTTTATAAGTTAAAAAAAATGGGGATGAGAAACACACGTGCGAAAAGAATTAGAGATGAAAGATTTCAGAAAAGTAACAAAAAAAAATCGGGGCAAGGATAATTAAAGGTAGTGTGCCCCACCTTTCATTATTGTATTATTTATTCTTTTTAAATATATATGAAAACAAACAGAGGCCCAGGGAAGAAAGTAGCCCACAAATTAATACACTATTCGCTCACTTTCTTGATAACTTAATTTCATCAATTCCATCTTAATTATCTGATTTACTTGGATGCAAAAACGAACTAGGCATATGGTCGCATAACTTAGAGGACATGGAACACATTAATAAATTAGTACAGTGACGTTCGTTTGATCTTAGTTTTATTGCGTCAACCTAAACGAACGAGACCATACCATCTTTTAATGCCGTACATCTAACATCACGGCCAGTCGGGACCATAAAAGCAAAGCAGTATGTAAAATTATTTTCTCAAAGTGTGTACCACTGGATTTGTATTAAATTACTCAAATATAAGATATAGTTGATTTTTTTTAGAGATATTAAGAAAGTTAATTAAATTACTTTAAAATATTTATATTTATCATTTTTTCTCGAAACCATTTTACTTAAATCATAAACTAATATATAATATAATAATACACAACGTATTATATGATTAAGTAATTTATTTACTTTTCTTAATTTCTTTAGAAAAGTCAACTATATTTAATTTTAAGACAACAGGAGTATAATTAGTCACATGTGCACCATTCTCATAAACCAAGAAAAAAAATTAAATGAATAAATTTTTTTCATTTTTGTTCTTATTTATATGTAAGGGTAACATTTTTTGTCACATTCTTTTATCTATTTGCATTTACACCTCTATCTCTCTTTCCTCCCTCGCATGTGCCCAATTAATATTCAACAGGGGTAAAATTGAAACTGACTTATATTTTGAGCAAAATATTTTGAATATAAGTGACTTAAACGGTATAGAGTGTCACTCACTGAAGGACTTGTTCAAACTTCAAACACATTCTAGATCTTATAATGTTTCTAGCACATCAACTGAAATTTATAATTATATTCCCTTTCCATTCAGAACTAATAATGGTACAGTGCATAATGAGATAGTAGTACTTGATTATCATCGGGAGTTTTATTTATTATTGTGGGTGTATACATATATAGCGTTGATCTCCTGGGAATCACCCAAAAAAAAAAAAAAAAGAAGTCAAAGTTGGGAGAGTTTGCGCATATTGATGGGCCATATATCTTTAGTATCACCATCTAAGATCCGTTTAGCTATGATCATATTGGCTGCATCAGAAGGATGAAAAGCGTCCCAGAACACATACTTGGAACGATCCTTGCACACTCTTGATCCAGGAAGGCAAGGTGCCAACCCTCCAAATCTCCCAGCCATTCGACAGCACGACGAATTCGAATTCTCAAAACCTGTTTTTTTTTTTTTTTTTCAAAAAGGATTTTCGAGTCAATTAAGAATGTTTTATCAGACAGGCATATATAGATGTAGGCTTAATTACCATATGCCTTGTAGTTGTGGAGAATGTCTTGTACAATGTGGTAAGCATCTGCATGAACATAGTTTGACCCTTCCAAGTTCTTGTTCAGTTCCTTAACGAGGCTCTTCAACTGAACGTTAAATGACTGAGCTAGCTTATTGGCCAAACTCGCACACTGTTCTCCAGCACTTGCGTAATTTATATCCCTCTGATATGGTATGCACCCAATAGGACCCACATTTACCACTATAAATTTTCTGCCTCCCAGATTGTACAGTTGCTACACATTGATCACAATCATAAGAAACACAACATAATACTATATATGAATATATATGTTATTAAAGGTTAGAAGGTTTTGAGCGAGGGAAATGGTTATGTACAGTGAGCTGTTTTCTGAAGGTTGAGATCATGGAGGCCACAAACACTTGTGGAGGTACCAAAACTCTCTCAGCAGCATCAAATATAGGTGCTATATAGTTGCAGAGGAAATCATTTGATCCCAAGCATACTACAAAAATAGCTTTTTTAAACAGATCTTGTGCTGCAGAAGCACCCTTCATGGAAATAATATCTTGCCTTGTCTTCTCAAAGTTACCTATCTGAGCATCCATGTCAATTCGACCAATCTGTACATACAAATGAATCACAAGTAGTAGCAGTAGCAGACATCATTCCAAAATAGGTTTAACGTGTAAATTTGTCTCAAAATTTTTTATTGAGAAGTAATGTTACCACAGAAGTATTTTCAGATTTAGTGTTATATTGAAAGTTTTAAAACATAACAATATTATCATATACTATTAAAAAATTAACGTGGACCATTTTAATGGTAATGAGTAACATTATTCTATTTAAACACTTATGAGGCAATACTAATCTTTTTTTTCTTTCTTTTTTTTTTTTTGCATGAGTATCTAATATCCTGAACCTACCTCTTTTTAAAAGGGAGGATTTGTCCATACTAATTCAGATCGAAGTTGGAAAGTTCTATCAACAAACACTGCTAAATTTTCAAGGCTCGAACTCGAAACTTCTGGTTAAGCTATAACAACCCTACCAATTGATCTAAGTGCTTGGTGGTGCAATATTGATCTATTTAAATACTTTTAGTGTGACATTAAAGTTTTAAAAAAACAACTTTTAGGATAATATTGCTCCTCAGTGAAAACTTCTGGGCAAATTTACACCTTAACCCTTCTTAAATATTGTACTACATATTCAAGTATATGTAAACTTACCCACATGAAACCAGTTTGATTCAAAATGCCACTTCCAGCAGAAGCATAGTTGACTCCCTGAAGAATGGCAGATGCTGATTTATTGGGAGCCATATAAGGAGGAGTCAAATTAAGACCCAATTCATTCCCTATATAAAGAGATCAAAACAGAAACATACAGTTATTCATTGTAGTTTAAAAGGGATCAAATACATACATATAGGGAATTCTATAAATCTGAGGTTGCTTGCCTACGATATCTGCAACGGTTCTTCCATTAGTGAAACGTCCTGAAGGGCCTCCAAAGTCAATTCCATTGGGGCTAAAGTCAGCCCTGGCGATAGAAACAATGTAGTTGTTGTTACCAGGATCAATCAGCGAATCTCCAAAGAAGAATAGTGCAGGAACCTTGCTTGATAAGCTAATCCTAAACAAGACACAACAATAAGCTGTTAAGAAAACAAGGGCCTTTTTCAGATCCATGCGCATCATCATCAGAAACGACGTCGTCGTCCTGGTCGTAGAGACTCAATGGAAAAGATAAGGCCTGTGGGTTTCTGGTTCTACAAGCTAGAAAGGCTAGGGGGATATATTTATATGCATGTATTTGTATATATTTGGATATCACAAAGAATAAAAAAGTAAACTTTTTTTGGATACATCTAAAAAGGTGAAATTCAATGGTGGACAAGTGCAAAGTAATATGAAGCATGTTAACGGTGGCCTTTCGTTAATATCTCACACATACTTGCCTAAACCACATAAATGTCACTACGTGTTGCCGCATGCACACGTCAAAATATAACTAAACTCACCTTCGTTTGTAGGTTTCTTTGTTTGTTTGTTTTTTTTTTTAATCTGTGGGTGTTAGTTAATTACTAGCAGAATATACATGCTGGCTAGTACGTAGTCCCACAAATTAAGATCCTAATTATAAGATATAAATATTTCCAAAAAAAAAAAGTCATTACAATGCACATAAATAAATTATATAGATTCAGGTAAGCTCTTGTGTGATGTATAAAATTAGAAACAAAACAACATTAATGGTGAAAGTTAACATATCACCAAACCTTTATTTGGGAGTATCGTAGGGATACCAAGTATAGCAGCAAATAATCACATGTGAATTGTCGAGATAGAGGAATGTGTTGATATCTCATAAAGTATTTATATTTTTTATTTTTTTCTTCCTAACTAATTTTTTTATTTATAAATTGAGATATAATCTAATGAAACACGATATATAATATGAATAGATAACTTGTTTAACTATATTATACGATTTCAATAATGGAAAGGTCCGTCCTTTTTTGCAGTGATAATATTAAGACATTTCAATATTCATAATAATATATGATGGGATAATGAGAATCATTAGTTTTACTATATTATGGAATTTCAATACTGGATGGGTAGTTCCTTTTTTGCCGTACATTTCAATATGCATAATAATACATGATGTGAATCATCAGTTTTAAATGCATAACATATATGATGGGAGCTCTGAGTTAGTTTTAATTTTCAGATATCATTGAAGTCCACGTCTGGTGGCTCTATTATGGCATTCCATTAATGGGAAATTAAGCCTTTTGGGATATGTAATTAAGCCTTTTGTGGAGAAGAAAAAATTAATCCTTTTGAGGAGCTGTTATCAAACACCGTTAATCATAATTAATTAGAAGCAATGCTAATTGTATAGTAGCAGATAAATCATTCCAACAGACACTCTTGTTAACACGGTTTAAAAGATCAGTTTCCACCAACTTTCTGAAGATGTAATAGATTGTTTGAATATGGGTGCAAGGCTCTGCATTTTGATCCTACAAAGAATTAGTATGAATTAGGCAGCTAGTGACATTGCTAAGGACATTTTAAAATTGCAGTTACTAGGGCAAGGGATCACGCTATAGACAAGGGCAAGGGATCATCTAGAAGAGAAGACCAAAGATTTAAGTAGCATTGAATCTTTGATTTGAAGCAGAAAGGGGAATTAAATAGCGACGAAGTTTCCAACTATGGTTGATAAAAATAGTTTTATTTGAAACTATAAACAAATAATGTGGCCAATAATAAAATAGCAAAACTTCAATGTACTCCGCAAGTTAAAATCAAACAAGGTAGAAATCTTTGATATTAGTCATGTTTTGGCTCTGCAAATTTTCTCTACTTACTAGAAAGTGGTGTACTTTGAAGACCAGTGTGCATTTTTAGTAAACAAATGAACAGTTTAATTTACTTGTGAGATATACCGACAAAGTAAGCTACCAAATGGGAGAAAATATATATAAGTCAAAACAATTGCACATATAAAATAAAATTGGATCCAGATGAATATGTAGAAAAGCAAATACTAACAGCAATTTCATGAGTTTGATCCCACAAACTAGGTTCAAAAAAACAACTAAGTCACAATCGAATGTTAACACTATGGAGTTTTAAACTCATACTCATTCCAAGACAAGACGGTGCATATATATAAGAGTAAGCTTTTAAGCTTTTAATGGTTTCATAATTTGATGTGTTTAGATGATGTATGTTGACTTATATCACAAGGAATCACCTATGTGAGTGTGAAGTGTGGGCCGCTTCTAAGAGAATTTAAAATGGTTGATTCTCTAGAACACTCGCAGAACCAGGAGGTGTTCAGGGCCAAAATGGACACAACATGAGAACCAACGATGCTAGAGGAGCAACTGTGTGACTCCTATTGTCTTGGTATACAATAAAAGGTTTACAGTTCAAGACAGGGCGTTCACTGATTGACCAATATATCCGATAGGTTTTTATTAGAGAAGGTTCAAAGGCAACCCCTACCTTTCTTGATGCAGTTGTTTCTCGTAGAGAAATCGCACTTTGCATACATGATCATTTGCATTTGATTATGATGAACTAACTTCTTATCCATGTGGGGGATTGTTGGATTTTTATGTCTAAATCTCATGGGTTATGAATAAGAAGACATATTGGTTCGCCACCACCGGTCGCGTTAGTTCGCCACGGTCGTGTCGGTTCACCAGTAAGAGACAAATCCATATGATTAAACTTTCTTCATCTATAAATAAAACGCCCTAGAGACAGAATAAAATAAGATTTTTCTACATATACTCTTTTTGCATACTGCATATACATTTTGTGCGTTCCGAAAACAGACTCGCTGGATTCGCTTGGGCTTTAGACAGACAAAGCCATCTTTCTGGAGACGAATAATCCACTCTATTCTGAGAGATAATTGCTTAGAAACTTTCGGCGTCCGTATTGAGGAAGCAAAATTGTTTTAAGGACACAACAAAAGTTGAATCCAGATTTCTCCATTGTTCATTATCATATTTGGTAATCTTGTGAGTTTTACTATTTTTCTTTCTTGTATAGAAGTATTGTATGTTTACTGATTATGCATATTGATTACCCAGATTCTTTTCCTTATGAAAATTCCAATTTGAATGATTTTCTACAACATAATTTGTCAAGAAAATTTGGTCATAGATACATACTTGAAGAACAAGATGAATCAATATGGTTGGGTTGATGTGTCTGTAAATCGCAGAGTTTAGAAGAATTAAGGCATTAATTAACGATATATGTCATATTTTGGAAGCTGTTGTTTCTTCTTCTGCAGTGCAAGTACAGGGTTACAAGATGAGAGTACGATATGGTGTGAAAAAATGGATTGATGAATCAAAATTCGAACGCGCAATTTGTAGTAATAATATTGTAGTTGTTTGATTATGGAGAGAACAATGATGGAGTATATCATATACGAGCGTGATTGTTCGGAGTCTTGATTCGCCAGGTGGGATTTTTAGATTGTCAGCTATTAAGTTAAAAATGTTTTGTTCAGTAGTGGGGGGATAAATTTTTAATGTTTGATTTATCTTTATATTGTAAAAGTTAGTGCATATGCCTTTTTTAATGGCAGTTCTACAGAGTTAAGTGGAATAAATTTGTATTCATCAAATCCAATTATGCCAGAGATATTTCTAGATTGTTTTCAAAGGCCTCATTTATTACTTCACTCACGCTTGCTCATCTACAAAAGTCTCGTCTTAATTGGATGGCATACCCGGGCTATCCTACTACTAGCTTAAGCTTAAGGAAGCATATATGCACTCCAATTCCTTTAAGTCAGACACCAGTTCACTAGTCTTCTACAAGTTTGTGTTATACCAAGCTGAACTTGATTCTCTTAGAAGAGATTCGTCCTCGAACCGGGAGTGTAATTAGAATATGTGCTGGCCTTGATACCTAACATTAGAAACGAAGCTATGAACATTGTGTCAAAAGTTTAAATTAATATTAGAGCCGTTCCACAATTCTTTTAACCCAAATCATTGTGTGGTCTAAAGATAAACTGCCATATATTAATATGCTCATTGTCTTCTTATTTTTGTTATCTAAATATTCCGTATATAGTTGGTTCTGTAAACGTTAAAAAATTGAACTGAGATGATAACGTGAGAGTAATAGGATGAGGATCCAATCCAAACTTTTTTTGCCAGGATCTAAACTCAACTAATGAAGACTCTATTTTGATGGCACAGTGTCTCATGATTATTAAGCATCATTTGAGTTCTATTCTATAATTTTCACCTTTCCTAATTGTAATTTTTGACTCTGCCCCTGCTGGCAGTTTCACCAAGTTCACCCTCCTCATGAAATTGACATATTGGTTTTTTTTTTTTATTTGTTTAAGGGTTGTCAAATTTAGAGTATAAAGGATCTTCGTCTTTTTCAACAAGTGTGATTTCTAGATTTGAACTTGTATTTTTCTTTTTACAAGAGTCTTCGTATATGAGTTGGACTGCTTGTTACCTCAACTAATAACTTGTCGGTTGTTGTTGTTATTGTTATTAGTATTATTTAGGGAGTTAAAAACATTAAGAAAATATATTAACATTTATACAAAATAATAAGTGTGTGTGTATCAAGTTTTAATTAGCTCACCTTCCTCCTTCCTCTTGAACTACACAAAAACCCTCCTTAGCTCCTCCCCATTGAACCAAACACCTTAATCGTTTTTAATTATTTTTGAAAAAAACAAGGTACCTCTCCATCAGTAAAGGAATCACCAAAATTTCTTCTGTTTTCGTCCCTTCCAATAAAATTCCTCGCCAAAAATGTCCTCATTGTCGACCATCCCAGCCCCTGGGATGGCGATAGTTGTGAAGACACCACACTAACATGTAATTATTGAAAAGATCAAAGAGAAGGTGACATGGAAATTAATATGAGGATATCACGCTAATTTGCTTAGTCAGTATTTTTGTTTTGTTGAAAGACTAAAAATATTTTATCTTATAAACTCAATTAAGCTAAGTTTTTATAAACTTAAAGAATTAAATATATAACTTAACAAAATCTTGAAAATAGGCATGGCTCCGGAGCCCCCTTGCCTCGGGCGTGAGATGGTGTGAACTGTGTTGGGTAAATTTGTGTCAGAGGGAGTAGGTGATGTATCATAAATTCTGCAAGTTATTCCCAGAATTCTCGAACCCTTCATTTTACTACTTTATAAGCTCAGAAAATATCAGTGTGGCCTTGAGGTAAGAAAAAACTGTAAAAAAAAAACTTTCAATCCTAAATCCTCTGTCAAAAAAGTTTCTAGGTATTTTTTTTTATATTAATTATAAAAAGTTACGAAAGTTTTCTCGCAAAAAAGTTCCGTTGTCAAAATAGTTTTTATTTTGTTAAAATAGCTTTATTAGTTGTTTAAATGTCCCTATAAAAATCTCTTTATCAAAATGAGTTCTAATTTTGTCATAATAACTTTTTATTTTGTCAAAAATTCTTCAGGTTTCCAAAATTCTACACATCAAAGAAAAATTTAGAGAATTTTTTATAATAGGAAAAGACATTTTGACAATATTAGAAGCTATTTTGATAATAAGATTTTAATAGAGACATTTTAATAATTAATAAAGCCATTTTGACAATATAAAAATCTATTTTGACAACAATAATTTTTTTAATATTGGAATTCCATAACTTATTAACAATTAATATAAAAAAAGTCTCAGGGACTTTTTTGTGAGAGGATTTGAGGTTGAAACTTTTTTTATTTTTTTATTTTCTACCGTGACACTTCACTGATATTTTTCTTTGTAAGTTTATGATTTAAGAGCTAGCTAGATGGCCTTTATTTTTTTAAAAAGAAATTAATGAAGTTAAATAATTTGTATCAAACTATATTTATACTTATCTTTTTTCTCTAAACTAATTTATTTAACTTATAAACTAATATATAATATAATGATACATGCTCTACACTAAAGTTAAATAATTTATTTAGTTTTATTTATCTTTGTTAATAAAGTGAAGTGGCCATTTGTATATGACAAGATAATATAATTTATTTCTTATTGGTATTATTGAGTTTAATGATCTCCATCATTTCTTGATTTCTTCTTCCCTCTGGAGCCACAAAACGAATTTAGTATCTTCCAACATGCATTCATAAACCTTGCATCTTGTATTGACCATTATCACCTACTTTTATTTATATGTATATGTGTGTGTGGTGCCGGAGTTCAGTGGAGATGAATTTATTATTACGATTAGGGTAGGTATATATAAATGTTTTTTTTAAAAAAAAAAAATTAATATGCCGGGGATGGGCTTTGTATATTGAGCATGCAAAGTGGGGATCGGATCGGTATATTGAACATGCAAAATGTATAACCGGATCTAGCAGGGCCTTGTCCCATATAACGTGACCAACTATAAGTTTAAATTTTAGTTAAAAAAGTTACTCACATTTAATGTGTGACCGTGTATCAAATAAGACTATCTTGGGTTACAATTATTTAGTGTCTGATAGTGCATCAAATAAAACTACATATCCCGTACCTCGTGGTCTGCGAGGTAGTCTTACTAAATGTAGAATCATCTTCTAAAGAGACTACCTTGGTATGTACTGTAAAAAATACGGTAGAGTACTTTCATATAATTCACCACCCAAAAACTAATCCCATTAGGTTTTAATTCCACTAACTTATATATATAGTGAACTAGTTATGTCGCTATAAATATGACAATGGTAAATGCTAAAGCTCCATATATATCCAATTGAAATACAAGACAATATGCCCCAAATAACCACAAATATCAAATATCTGTGTTTCTATATAAGCTTTTATACTAAATAAAATATGCTATCTGGCCCAACATATTCAATCAACCAATTTTCAATAATAAAGGTCAAAATAAATCAAATCAAACTTGAATGAGTTTACGAACATTCATGGGGGAAATGTCATTAGCATCGCCATCGAACAGACGTTTTGCTATCACAGTATTGGTAGCTTCCGATGGATGATAAGCATCCCAGAACACATACTTCGATCGATCCTCGCACACTTTTGATTTTGGAAAACAAGGAATCAACCCTCCAAATCTCCCAGCTATGTGACAGCATGACGAATCTGGATTCTCAAAACCTGTATGTTCCATGAATGACGATGAAGAAAACAAGTTGATTATATATTAAAGAACCTAAAAGTTTCAAGTTAATTAAACACAAGTTCTTACCATATGCCCTGTAACTCTGAAGAATGTCTTCTACAATGCGGTAAACATCTGCATAAACAAATAATGAACCTTGCAAGTTCCTGTTCAGTTCCGCAACCAGGCTCTTCACTTGGGCGTTAAATAATTGAGCTATCTGATTAGGAAAAGCCACACAGTTATCTCCAGCATCTGGGTTTGTATCCCTTTGATATGGGATACACCCAATAGGCCCAACATTTGCCACCACAATTTTTCTTGCTCCCAGATTGAATAGTCTCTACAAATTCACATAAATTCAGAAATATTATTAATTAATAGGAAATGGCGAAGAGTTTTCCGAGGTTTTGATGAGAAAGATTATTTATTACAGTGAGCTGAAGTCTGAACTTTGAAGTCATGGAGGAGACAAACATTTCTGGAGAAACCAGCTTCCTTTCAGGAGTTGATAAGACAGGTGTTAAATAGTTGTTGATGAAATCATTGGAGCCCATGGCTACTGAAAAGATTGAATTTTTGAAAAGATCTTCAGCTGCAGGAACACCAATCATGGATATAATGTCTTGTCTTGTGTTTGCAAAGTTATCTAGCTGGGCATCCAAGTTGATTCGACCACCCTATCAATGACAAAATAAAGAAGATTCTTAAGAATCCTACAAAATTTCCAAGTTGAAGTTATAATTATCTCCATTTTTTAGGCAGAAAATAAACTTACAAAAACTAATCCAGTGTGATTCAAAATGCCACCTCCACCAGAAGCATAATTGACTCCTTTAAGAATCACTGATCCTCTTGTGGTTGGAGCCAAGTAAGGAGGGGTGAAATCAAGACCCAATTGATGGCCTGGTGAAAGAGAAAAGATCAGAAACAGTAGTAATTAATTGGCTCCAGTCTCTCAACCTAAAGACTTGAAAGCTAGCAGGCGAAATATATATTTAAAGAAAAATGAATATATTACTGAGAAATGTGAAAAGTGAGCGAATAATCTTGCCTAAGATGTCCATTATGGTTCTTCCATTCGTGAAACGGCCAGAGGGCCATCCAAAATCAATTCCATTGGGGACGTAGTTTGCCCTGGAGAGTGAAGCAATGTAGTTGTTGTTACCTGGATCAAGCAGAGAGTCCCCGAACACAAAAGATGCTGGAACATTCTTTGAAAAGCAAATCCTTGAAAGGAGGAAACTTGTCAAAAATTGCAATGTAACCCCAAGAATATTTACTGGTTTTTTCATATCACTAAACACCAGAAACCCCTTCATAGAAAATCAAAACTTTTAATGAATATGAAGTAGCTAGTATGAGGTAAAGAAGAATGTTGGCTTAGTAAGATGAGAAACAAGCCTTCAATTCAATATAAATAGGAGGTGGTACTTTATGTGTAGGAAATAAGCCTTATATAAATTATATAAATGGGATTAATGTTGTAGGAAAAAAATTATCCCATGTCACACACACATGAAATGGTGGGACCAACATATACATATATTAATTTATATATGTATATGTGGGTCCCACCATTTCATGTGTGTGTAAGAAGTTTAGTTTTCTCATGCAACATGAGAAAACTAAAACCCTATATAAATAGGAGATGGTATTTTATGTGTAGGAAATAAGGCTTATAAAGGTATGAGTCAATGGTACCAAAAATGAAAAAGATTCTGAGACTTTTTTTTTTGGGGGGGGAGAATTTCATTTAGACCCAAATAATGTGGCCTGGCTAATTAATTTCCATCAACCCCTAAAAGATTATGAAACTTCATTACATCCTTTTGGATCAAAATGAAATTAAGTTTTGTTAGTGAAAATATAATAATACCCTTACTTTATTAATCTTATGAATTGTCTTGCAAATTCCTACATTTGTTTTGTAAATTTTCATATTTGTCTTGTAAATAGCCAAAATATTTTTAAGCCATCAAGTTCTTTTAAATCCCTTTATTTATCTTGTAAATATCCTTATTTTTCTTGGGAATTTTCATATTGACCTTGTAAATGGTCAATATATTTTTAATTCTCTAGTTCTTTTGAATCCCTTCATTTTTCTTTAAATATTTTTATTTGTCTTTGTAAATACCTTTTTTTGTCTTGTAAATTTTCTTATATGTCTCATACATATGTTTCTAAAAAGAAAAAGAAAAGGAGGGCATCATTTCTTTCCACCAACAAAACTTAAATTTCATTTTAATTTAAGGGCTGTAGTGAAATTTCAAAATCTTTTAGAGATTGATTGAAATTAAGTCACATCTTTGGAGCTAAATAAAAATTTCCCCTTTTTAAAAAAAATTGGCGTTTGGTTTACATTCTCACCTATATATGGCTGCACCACATAAATGACACCGCGTCTTGTTCATGCAGATTCAAGTAAGTAATTTTGGTCCTCTTCTGACTTGACAGAGAGAGAACCGTAAGTAGCCTGTCCTGGTAAACATGACCTCCACATTTATGGATTCTAACATTTATGGCCTCTGGTTAATTATGCAACTTGATCAAAAAAAATTATGATTCTCTGCAGGGCTGCTATAATAATATTAAATTCATTAAAGAAAAATAAATATCTCAACTTCAACATGTGACCATTTTTATTTTTGAATACTTTGATAGCCTCTATTTCATATCTGTCGGTCATACTCATACCTAAAATCTGACTTACTCATTAAAGAATCCATACAAAACTAAAACACTAATTCGGACTCTGATCACGACAAATTCAACATAGATGGAGAAGAAGAGAATAAGGGTATGGTCGTTTATGTTTTTTCGCCCCACTAAATAGTTTTATTAAATAGTTTTTAAAATTAATTTTTGAAAAAAAAAACGTTTGGATAGTTGTTTTTAAAAAACATGTTTTTAAGTGTTGAGATAGCAGTCATCATCGATATTGGTGACATAGCAGTGTTCGGTGCTGGGGCAGGCTCAAGAATTTCAATCACTAAAAAATGTTACATAATAAATAAAAGTAGTTGAAATACGATACAAACTTAATATATAAAACGTTTGAAAGACCTCTATTACATAAATTAAGATTTTTTCACTAAACTCTTACATGTTTTTATATTATTAAACTCATTTATAATTAAATCCGTAATAAAACTCCAAACAATTTCTTTTTCAAAGTATATAATCAAAATTCAAAACTTGTCCAAAATCTTAACTCCAAAATATTCTCTAATCAATATAAAGTAGTATCCTTAGAAAGATAAAATTATGTATATTAAATTTCATAAAGAGAATTTAATAAAAAGAAGTGATTTTAAATACCTTATTGATTATCAAAATTTGTCATAAACTTAAAAAAAACAAAAAAAAAAAAAAAGCGGACGAGACACGAGCGAAAAGAATTAAAGATGAAAGATTTCGGAGAAGCAAGAAAAAAAATTGGAGCAGGAATAATTAAGGATTGTGGGCCCCACCTTTCATTGTTGTATTCTTTATTTTTTTTAATATATATGAAAACAAATAGAGTCCCAGGGAAGAAAATAGCCCAAATAGGGGTTTTAATTGTGGACCCCAACTTTCATTTGTTTTTGTTTTTTTTTCAATATATATGAAAACAAACAAAGGCTAAATCTGATTATTTTTCAATAGGGTAAAGGTGTAAAAAATGCACATGTGCTTTATCCTCAAAAACGCCCAACACCGTATGTTTTTTTTTGGAGCAAAAGTAACTATGTGGTTATTAAATAGGTGTAAAAGTCACATTTCCTGTTAGTTGACTGTTAAGTAATTAATTTTGACTGTTAAATGCATCTAAACTCTCTCTCTCTGTTTCTCTTTGCATCTTCCACTTGTGTTCGTTCCCTCGTTTCTTATCGCGCTACTCGCCGATTAACCTCTGGACCTTCCTTCTCGGACCATTGCTGGACCTCCAAAATATATTGTGTTGTTGCATTCGTTCCCATTTATTTTCTTTCGCCTCGCAGAAACAAAAACAGAAAACGCAGAGAGAGCTTGAAGGTGAAGAAGCATCAAGTTCATTTAATTCCTTCGGCCATTCTCAGCAGATTCGCAGAGTGAAACATGAAAAAGAAAGCGACTAGAGAAGGAGAGAGACAGGGGGGGAGAGAGAGAGAGAGAGAGTGAGTGAGTGATAACCTCCTTGTTCTGTTTTCCTTACCGTCAAACAGAGGTAATATTGCAAGCTAATTGTTATTGTGTTTTTCACAAGTCTTTGCTGTCGAAGTTTTACTGTCATGATCATCATATGTGCATGCATTTCACACGATGGTAGCTAAACAAAAGAAGAGAATGATAGCAAGAAACCGAAGCAACAGTCCACGGCTTGCATATACGATGAAGTTTTACTGTCATGACGGGGTAATGCATTATTAATGTTTTGTCTAAGATTCCTAATCTAACTATCACCCACGTGTATAGGGAAGGCAATGCTTGTGCCAATGCCCTTGCAAATTTCTCATTTGTTTTAGGTGTTCCATTTGCTATATTTGAAAAACTCCCCGTATGTGTAAATAGCTTGATGTCCAGGGATGCTATGGGTGTTCTACACCCACGTTATATTCTGATGAAATAATACATGGGCATTTGCCCTGATTCTTACCCCCCAAAAAAAACTCAATATGTATTCTTTTACGTTTTTTTGCTATCATACAAAAAAACGTAAGAGAATACAGAGTTTTTTTTTTGTAAGAATCGGGGTAAATGCCCATGTATTATTTCATCAGAATATAACGTGAGTGTAGAACACCCATAGCATCCTTGGACATCAAGCTATTTACACGTACAGGGGGTTGCAAATGGAACGCCTAAAACAAATGAGAAATTTGCAAGGGTTTAGTGCCTTTGCCAACACCTCTCTCAACACATTGTTGCCTCCCTCATTCTCATGTTCACTCCAAAGGTTTAGTGCCTTTATCTTTGAGGGTTCTATGACAGGGTCGATTCCAATCCTTAGCAACAACATCATCCAAGTGCTCCGAAGATTATGGATGGTGGTGGCTCCAAAGATGTGCTTGTGTGCTTCTTTTTGCAATTTGAGACTATGTACATGTTTGACCTCTAGTGACGACGAAGGTCTCACAAGGCACCAACGATAGAGATCTATAAGTTGGACTTCCAGCGATAGAAAAGGTCTCGCAAGGCACTAGCGATAGAGATCTACAGGTTCGACCACCAGTGACGACAAGGGTCTCACAATGCACCAACGACGAAGATCTACAAGTTCAACCATCAACGACGGCGAAGGTCTCCCAAGGCACCAATGGCTGAGATCTACAAGTTCAACCACCAGCGACAACGAAGGTCTTACAAGGCATAAGGGACAGAGATCTACAGGTTTGACTATCAGTAATAACAAAGGACGACAAGGCACCAACGATCTCCATGATTCCTCAACTTTTCCCTTTCCCTTTCCTTCAACCACCACCATCCTTGTTAGATTAGTCAAGACTTAGAACAATAATTCCATATAGATCTGAGACAGAGCAACATATTTATTCCTCCAAACTCTCTTTGTCACGTTCTTCACCAGGGTTCTCTTTCACTGTCAAGCCTCACCTCAAGCGTGATGTTCATGAGATCATTGATAGGCTTCTCGCCGTGACAGTGAAAGGCAGGACTCGATGGAGTACGGTGATATCGGCCTCTCCGCTTAGTTGCTCCTCCCAAACCTGAGGTTTGAGTTTTTTGTTTTTGTGTTTTTTTTAAAAGCAATACAACTGTAATGAAACTGAAGGAATTCTAGAGAGATGAAATGGATTCTCATTCAAGTGTCTTGAATAGTTACAGGAGATCTCTATTTATAGAAGGATGCAAATAGTAGATTACTATGCATATATACCATGTCATCCTGTATTTGGAGATTATAGGTCAATGGACATCCACATAATAAGAATATTCATAACACTCCCCCTTGGATGTCCATTTATGAATGTGCCTCGTTAAAAACTTTAACTAGGAAAAACCCAGTGGGATAAAAACCTAGCCAAAGAAAAGAGTACATCATCCATTAATACACTATCCAGTGCTGCCTCATTAAAAACCTTTCTAGGAAAAACCCAGTGGGATAAAACCTAGATAAGGAAAAAAGAGTACAGCGTGTATCGTCTCCCCCTCTTGATTACATCAGTGTTACTCCCCCTGATGACTGCATTGCTTCAATGTCTTTCTGAACATATTATACTTTCTGTCATCAAATATTCTGTTAGAAACGCCCAATTTGATTGTTCATTATATACCTGCAAGATCTAAATCTGTCAAGTAAAATCATAATAATCTTTTCATAAATATATATGTGCATATAGAAATTCAATAAATGTTTATTCAGATAATGATGCTATATGCACTATCATCTTGAGTCCTTTTGGGACATATGTGTTTCTGGCGCCTTATGTGCTTCTAACACATACAAATATATTGTGGCTCATGATTATCATTCATTGCAGCATATGCTATCATAGATATTATTAACATCGACTTCATTTTCAGTACCATCGGATTTCATTCATAATTTATTGAGATCTCATTATATTCACATATATTAGGTACCTAGGTCTCTCTTAGACCACAATACACTTTTCTTGTAATATCTCTTCTGGAGATAACATCTCATCAAAAGATAACTCTTCTGGAGCTTTACTTAATTATCCTCGACTTGATCATCTATATTTTATAGCTCCTTTTCTCTTTCGAGGATTTTTATCTTTATAACCGATGGACCAGCAACGCTTCAGGCGTGCTTTATAACAATTCATATAGGAGCATTTGCAGTTGGGACATGTGACTTTGTCACTTTAGGTCAGTAAATGCTTTTAGCATTTGATTAGCTAAAATCTGCAAATGAATTATCTTTTAAACTTTTAGTGCACATTTCTTTGTATGAGGACCAATATGAGCCAATGATAATTCATTTCACTTTATCTTTACCCAATCTGCTTATTTTTCTCCCCCTCATCAAATCATCAATTTTCTTTGTATATCCATCTATGTGCATTGTAATAGATTAATAATCATTACACATTTAAAACATTTCAAGATGGAATTAATCTGGCTCCTGACCAAAAGCCAATTATACGGGGAGAATTCTGTTGGCTTATATAATTGCTGCAAATATACACAACATATAAATTTTGTTCTCATAATCATTGATCTATCCATTCATGGATACTTTAATACATTATTTCTGGATCATTCAATCTGGAAATTGCGCGCATAATATATTGCAAACTTCTGGTTGCAAACATCACTGCAAACTTTGCAAATTTATAATCTCATATGTAAACTTTCAATTTGATATATTTCCAGAGATCCATTTCCAATAATTAATTCTATCTGAGAACATGCAGCACATAATATATGACTCGGATGATCAAACAAGTCATGCCAACATTTCATATGATTTATCATCAAACCTAATATTCATTTTGGGGGAATCAACATAGAAACATTCACAAAGAATTATCACATAAATATTCACACTTGATATATATCATTATCATTCTCCCCCTCAAGTGTGAGACCTTAAAAATTAATTTATGGAATTTCCATACAATATTCCATGATAATAGCATATATGATATCTATTTCATTAAAATTCCACAGATTTCTAAATGCATTATCAATGCATAATTTTGTTACTTCTGGTAACAAAATTTCCATTTTCCAGAATCAACAAACAAATATATATTAAATACAAAATCATCAGGTGTATAATTGCAGATTCACGAGCGCAATACTGTGTAATCACAGGCGCATCACTGTGGAATCACAGGCGCGACAACTCAGATTGTCGTATACATATAAAGTCAAAAAGATTCCAGGCTCGTGCTTTATAGGGAGCAAATCTGTAGAGATTTAACAGGACTACGCAAATCTGCAAAGATTCAATAGGATTTAATTCAACTATAAATAGAGGAAGGCAAACGAACATGCCTCACAAACACTCAAGCATCTGATAATATCAACTACCAGATACTCACACATATTTCTCTAAATTCTATTGCCATGGCAGGACCAAGCAGTTTTATCCCAGTTTCTGATACATCCGAAACAGCATTACTTGATGCTTTGTTGTATGATGATCAGCCCAACATGTCATTTACTTCTTTGTTATCTCCTAATCCCTTTGAAATGTTTATTCCTCCTTCTACTATTCCTCCTTCTGCTTCAAATGTACCTACTTCTCCCTCAAGAACAAGTGTTCTTCCACAATCTACAAGGATTGAAGGTACAACTGAAACAGGTTCATCAAGGAGGCCTGTTAAGAGGTGTAGAACTATGGCTGAACTAATGGAGTCTACCAGTCAAATTCAACCAATAGTCACAACAATCAATGAGCCAGCATTCATAAGCCAGCAAACAACCACCGGCCAGCCATCAACCACGATCCAGCTAGCAACAATCAGCCAACCGATAACCATTAGCCAGCCAATAACAATTAGCCAACCAACAACCACTAGCCAGCCATCAACAACAAGTCAATTAGCAACAACTAGCTTATTGGAATGTAGTTGCTGTCATGTTTTACGGGAAATTATTCATACCAACGGACTTCAGTACCATAAACTTGAAGTTCACGGAAGAAGAACAGGTATGATTACTCATGCTGTTTTATTTGAAAAAGTACAGGATAAATCTTATAATACTGACAGGCTTCCAATGTTTGATTTCACAAAGAAAAATTTTGAAGAAATCAAACAATTTCTGACACAGTATTGTATAGATTTACAAGCATCAGGATATATCTTGATGCGTGATCCTGTATTAGCCTACCATGAGGTTCTCTGTGTTGGTTCGGAATGGGCTATAAATCCAAATGACCTCCATGGAAGTTCATTTCAAACCAATATTGAACACTCATTAGGCAAAGGAAAACAACCTGCAGTAAGTATACCCTATGATACTTCATCCCTTAACCAGGGTGAATTATATAGGTTATCTATGGAGCAACGAGAAAGAATAAAGAAAACAACGCTCCATGATTTAAGAAATTATTTTCACTTAACCCTTGATGAAGCGAGTAAACAATTAAATATGTCTACTCACACCATACAAAAAATCTATCAAAAAGGAGGGTTAACTGAGTGGCCACACAAGAAGCTCAAAAAACTTATGACGCAAATCTCGATATTACGAAGAGCTTTGCCTCATCTGGATCCCATCTCAAGAGAAGCAAAAGAAGAAGACATTAAATATCTTCAGAATGAGATGATTAAAGTTTGTAATGATGTTGAGCCACTCGCAATTAAACTTTGTTGAAATAATATTTCCTTTTGCTTAATTATTTTGTTTATGAATATTCGTTTCTCGTATTTATAAAAATTGTTATAATCATAGAAAACACATAACAACCATAATAATATATTTTCTTTATTCACTTCTGGGAATGAAGTTGGATAAAAATTCATGATCCATAACTCACTGATTTGTTTGATCATGGCAAGAAATTAATCCACAATATTGCTACTACAATAGCAATTGAATATATTTATTTATAATATCAATCATGATCATACAATCCCTTGTCTCATAATTTAAGGGAATATTTAATGCCAAATATACAATTTTGAGGCCTTTATACAACTGATAACATACAAAATTTATGGATCAAATATTGTTTCATAATTTGTCTCTTGTTATCAGGCTAACATGCCTCTTGGCTTCAGGCAATCTTGCCTCTGAAATTAAGGCTATCTTGCCTCTCAGGCTCAAGCCAATTTATACCTCATCTCTCAAGCCAATCTATGCCTCATATCTCTATGGCATTTTGATCTCATAATAATATATATGATCTTTTAACAGTTTATCTTCAGGATAAATAAAGTATAAGCATAATAAAACAAATAGATGGAACCCACTAATATGTATATATTAGTGTCGTTGCCATAAATAATAAAAGGGAAGGGGGATTTATATAAAGCAGTAAATAAATAAATAAAAATAAAATAAATGACTGGAAATAAACGTGCTAAATAAATAAAAAGAAGATGAAATAGGAATGGTAGTAAACTCACAGCGAGACCTATTTCATCCAAAGGTAAGAAAGAGGATGCATATGCAAATGCAAATATATATATATAATATATAGAAAGCAGTAAATAAATAAATGGAGCCCACAGTACTAGTGTCGCTACCATGAGAAATAAATAAAGCAGTAAAGAATTAAAATAAATAAATGGAGCCCACTAATATAGTGTTGCAACCATGAGAAATAAGTAAAGCAGTAAATAAATAAATGGAGCCCACTATAGTGTTGCTACCATGAATAAATAAATCATAATAAAATAAATAAATAGAGCCCACTAATAGATACTAGTGTGCCATCATGAAGAATAAATAAATGTAAAATAAAATAAATAAATGGAGCCCACTAATACATACTAGTGTTTCCCCATGAAAGATAAATAAAGTAGTAAAGAATAAAATTAAATATGTAAAAATAAATGTTACTAAAGTTAGTAGCATTAAAAAAAAAATAATAAATGTATAAAAGTAAATGTGAGTTAAGTTGGTAACAATAATAAAATATCAAATTAAAACAATTTATAAGAAAGAATTAAATCTAGACTTTCAATTTGGAGTCAAATTAATAATAATAGTAATAAAGACAAAGTTTGATTTTTTATTTTGTTTTTTTTTTTTTTTTTTTTTTTTGGTTTGGAACTGTCGGCACAAACTTTTTTTTTTTTTTTTTGGATCAAGGGAGGCTGGGCAATTATTGAAAAAAGAGACGAAATTGTGGGGGCGGCTGCATAATTGAAGAAAAAGACGAAAATATGAAGGAAATGAAGAAACGAAAGAAAGAGAGAAAATGAAAGAGAGGGGCGGTTGAAACACATAACACCCACATAAAAAAAAAAAAAAAAAAAAAAAAAAAAAAAAATCTCAACCTTCACATGATTCCCTACGTTTTTCATTCTCTCTTTCTCACTTTTTCTTCTCTCTCTCCCCTCTCAACCCGTGACTTTTATTATTATTTTTTATTTTTTTTTTTATACAGAACAAGCAAGACTACCACTCCCCATGGCGACCCTCCGGCACGGTGCAGCAAGTTTTTTTTTTTTTTTTTTAACGGAAGCAGTTTGAGAAATAAAGATGGTGAGCTAAAAAGGCAGTGAACAAGCGGTAACAAGAACAAAGAAATAAGACACAGACAGATCTTGATCTTTATAATCATGTCCTCGAAACAAGAAGAAGAAAAAGAAATAGAAATGGATTGAGAAGGAAAGAAAAAGGAACCAAAACAAGAAGTGGAAGGAGGAGTCAGATCTGCTGCTGGCTTGTCTGCAGCTCCAACAATGACTACATCACTGGATTTGTCAAAGAAAAGAAGCAAAGACACCGGAAGCTGTGGAAACGGGCGATGGATCACGATGAGGCCGTGGGGAATTGGTGAGGAGCCACCTTCATGTGATAGAGGAAGGGAGAAGGAAGAAGAAAACAGAAGGCTTAAAGCCGATGAAAGATGTTAAAAAGACATGAAAACGAAAGAGGGTGATGATAGTGAAGAGTAAGAGATACAGAACAAAGTTCAGTGAAAGCAGAAGGAGAAAACGTTGAGATTAGAAAAATTTGAAGAAAACATGATGAAGGAGGAATGAATAAGAAGAAGCAATCATGCTTAAATGAATCTATCAGCCGACCGAAGAAGAAGCTATCGTGCTGATAACGTGTAATGAAACTGAAGGAATTCTAGAGAGATGAAATGGATTCTCATTCAAGTGTCTTGAATAGTTACAGGAGATCTCTATTTATAGAAGGATGCAAATAGTAGATTACTATGCATATATACCATGTCATCCTGTATTTGGAGATTATAGGTCAATGGACATCCACATAATAAGAATATTCATAACAACAACGTCTTAAATAAAAAGGGACCTGTAAAACTCAACTTTACTACGTCTCTCACATAAGCATCCCCCAAAAAAAAGACGTTAAAAGGTTTTTTTATGGTGTAAAGGAGTAGACTCTAACAACATGAGGGTACAAGTAGTCCTTGAACCCGGAGAGGATTTTCTCATGATCTTGTTTCTCCTTTTCCCTCATTGGCCCCATTTAGGCCATTGATTGAGAAGAGGAGAGAGAAATTAAAGTAGTGTTGTGATTGATTGGATGGATATGATTTAAAGATGATGAGGGATAATGAGAAAAGGATGGGGAGAGAAACCCAACCACTTGAACCCACTACTTCCTACTCCCTCTGGTTCTTATTATAAGGCATCAACTGCTTTTAACCAACTCATTTATTACTTTTTTCCAATTATACCCTCATTTTTAACTAACTTTTTAAATTCACATCATTAAAGTAGGGGTAAAGTTGGAAATATTTATTACTTTTAGATTAATTTAATGACTTAACTTCCATTCATTGGTTTGTGAAAAATGATGGTTGGTGCCTTATAAATAAGGACCAGAGAAAGTACTTATAAAGGAATATTTATGTCACTAGACTACAAAGCTATTCACTGTTATGGTTATTTATTGCATCAGTAAATTTCCCTTCTTCTATAAGGATGTTAATTAAAGGAAACCATTCCATTCCTAATAAAATAATGTTATGGATAATCAAATAAAGAATTTTACGTGATGCCGTTTCTGGTTGCCAGTTACCCCCACCTCCACCTCAATTAGTTAGCCGTATTAAAATTTTTAATTTTTTACGGGTACGAGTCATTGAATGAAAAGGGGTAACATTATTATGGGTGAACAGTTAATATGCCAAACCTTTTCAAATATTTCTTTCATTAAGAAAATCCAATTGAAAGAGCTCATTTATTTCTGGCTCCTACTGTATGTCAAGTTGCGCAAATCTCCTACTTGAAATTGAATGCTCTCTGTACTGCACCCGCACCCAATACTCAGGAAATTAAATAACATATTTCTACTTATAAAAAGAATTAATAGTCTATTAAAAATTGTTATTATCATTTTCTATGTTTGTCCCCATCAATTATGGGTTAATCTCACATTCTCACTATAGTATTATCCAATCACTCATTTTTTTTTTTCTTGATGAGCAAGGATGTTTTAAAAACAAGTTAGGATTTTTACATCTTTAACATATTAAACCAATTTTAACCATCTTTTTTAATTTAGGTGATTTGGTTATTTGTATATTATAAAAAAATATCAGGAAGTAAAGTTTACAGTGAATTCAGAATTTTCAACACCTCCCATGTACTTCCGTGCGTGAGTTTATATTTATGTCTGTAACTACTAATCAGACGTAATTCTGTCTGCATTGCTTACAAGTTTTAGATTTTAAAGATTTCCCCGAAGTTTTGTTATGGATTATTCACATGTTTAATTATGTCATGCCAATTAAATCCACCAACGATTAATTTTGTCATTATTTCTTTATCTTAACCGACACATCCGTTATACTTTTCACAAAGAGTCCGAAATCATATCTTTACGATTAAGAAAACTTTAAAGAAAGCTATATGGAGGAAAGTGGTGTTCCCGTTAAGGTGGAGCATGTTCTGCCATCTGAACCTTTTAAACTAGTTGTGGAGGAATATAGAGGGCAAGACGGAAGCAAGTAGGAGGTGGGTTTCAAGATTTACGATCTTGTGGTGGATGTGATGACGAAGGAACTTACTTATTTAAAAGAAACGGATCTCAAATTATAGTCTTATCGTTAGTACAAGAGCAATGAGGTGGAATTCATGACACTTACAAATGATTGTCTAGCGGGGACAAAAATTCAAGGGGCTATCCTAGCTCCTAGTTGAAAGTCATGCAACCCCGGAGGTGGACTATGTGAAGGTAAATGTTGATGGTGCATACTCAACTACTACTAAGAGTGCTTATCGTGGGAGACTTTTTTGTGACTCAACAAGTAACTTTCTTAAAGGCTTCACATATCACATTGAGGAAGGAGATGCACTAATTGCAGAAATTTGGGCTTGTCTCCTTCGTCTCAAAATGGCATGGGCTATAGGATTTAGGAAAGTTTAGGTTGAAACAGATTCTGCGGAGTGTCTTGACCTGATTCTGCATGAACATAGCTAGACTCACAGGGATGATGATCTTCTTACGGAAGTGAAAGTGCTATATTGGAAAGGGCTGGACTGGATAACAAAGATCACTAATGTGCCTCGCTTGTGTAATTATGCAACGAACTATTTAGGAAAGACAAGTCTGGAAGGAGGCAGGGGTGCCATGAAATTTATCAACCTTCAGAAATTTATCAGCCTTAAGAAGATCTATAGATATGCTGCTATCTCAGGATTATAATGGGTGTAATGTTTTACTAGCTATTAGATGAGGCATCTCAATTGTTTTTTTTTTAAAAAAAAACTTTATAGAAGATATTTAGTATTATTGGGCCACAATGAATTGATGAGTCCTTGGAGTGGTTTGACTAGTATGAAGTGTGAATAGTATTTTGGACGGATGTAGATCTCTTTAGTGGACAATCTGCAACAATATCAAGCTGTGTTTAATCCAATTTAATTATTAAGCTAGTAATTCGTCATTTCGTCCTATTTGACAATTTTAACAATTATATATGAATTATAAACAAATTCTGTTTCAATAATAAGTCGATGAACATACAGTTGAGTTCATGAGGTTGCCAGAGCAAAATAACTACGAAAAACCAAAAAAAAAAAAAAAGTCCACCAAAACACTACCAAACTTCTCCAGTCGAGGGAGGTCATGGATATGGCCAACCCAACGCGGGGAAGACGAACGAGGACAATGGAGAATGAGGAGAAGATGAGTCAGCGTCGTTGTTGCTGGAGCTCGGAGTTAGATAGAGCGATGGAGAAGGGTTTGCTAGAGTTGGAGGAGATGAAAAGAGAGAGGGGTTGAAGAATTTTATGAAAATTTTCAGAATTCTACAGTTTTTTAATGGAAACCAAATCCATCCAAGACCTTTTCTTTGACTCAAACAAATTTGTGATGGAAATGAATTCCATTTTCATATCCACCTATCCCAATTTTAGTGAACCAAACGGGGCATTACGCTTTCTTTTACACTTTCCTTTTTTCTTTTTCTCCTGAAAATGCTATTCTTCTATAGTGTGTTTTTTTTTTTAAAAAAAAAGGTAATCCTAAAAAAGTTTAAAATATTGTCAAAAATTTGTTAAATTTATTTTATTCTAAAAATATACTAAATCAATGTAGATTTAAATTTAAATTAATCCTATTTCATATTGAAGATATTTATCACCCTTTAATTATCCTATTTTATCTTGAAAAAGAATTGACTCGATCATTTTCATTAAAAAAAAAAATCAAGTACTTCCTTTAGTATTATTTATAAGAGCTTAATAACTGAATTATATAGTTTACTAAAATGGTTAAAATTAGATAGAAAATAATAAGTGTATCTGAAATAAATATTCATTTTCTAATATGCCTTTACTTATAAGGAGCAAGTATGTGAGAGAAATAAAGTAACGATAGGTATCATCAACCTCCTAATTAAATTAATTTATATAATTAATGAGGATAGGAATTGAATGTTCTCTTATTGCACTCTTATAAAAAAGATTTAAAAAATTCAAATTTAGCTCTTATAAAAAGGATAGGAATTTATGAGTAAAAATGCAACTCCAATTCAAAGAATTTAAAATATTGTCGAACAAATTATTAAATTAAATTTATTATAAAGATATACTAAGTCTATTTAGATTTAAATTTAAACTAATCCTATATTATCTTGAAAAAAGAATTAACCACTTGTTTAAATAAAAATCAATTAACATTTATCAAATCCAATTCAAAGATTATTGCGCACGACTTTAAACGATATTAAACCAAAAATAAATTTAATTTTAAAAGATTAAAGATAACTAACTCCTGTGTTATCCAAAACAAAATTCAAAATATTTTAAAAATCTCCTGAATCCCATAAAACTCATTAATTAAACAATTTTATGTCTAGAAAAAATATTAATAAAACGTAACTACTCCATCCTTTTAGGAAAAAACGATGATATGAATGCACCTTAGGTTTAAATTAATTTAAACCTAAATAATACAGATAATATATTTAATGATTTAATAAGGTATCTTCAAAGAAAAAGATATAATAGGATAGATTGATAGAATCTAATTCATCCTATTACAAGTCTAAGTACATGTGCCTCTGTCTACATAAAGAGAAGGTCAGTTCTTCGTCATTCATATTTTTCCCCCTCAGCGTTTAGTTATTACCATAAATATAATTCATCTTCCACATTTAATTATTTCACTCATCTCATTAATTCTCTTTTCCCCTGTAGATTACCGTTAAACACTTGCACAGTCCTCCTCTTGAAGATCCTCTTAGAAGGATCCACCGCTAGAGCTAGAGCGTCTGTACATCTATTGCTAGCACATGGACCCTGCTCGCTTCCTTATTCCTATGCTTTCAAGTGATTATATATATGTTTATGATAACTTTGACCCAAGTTTACGTAGTCTTCCTAATTTTCTCTATAACCATCCTGCTCCTCTCATGGCCATGCCACCATATCCCTATGATCAATATTCTCACCATCACATTATGATGAATAATTTGATGGCTCCTCCTCCTTTTTATTACTTTCCTCCTCCTCCTCCTCCACCTCCTCCTTCAGATATTCAAAGACCACCACCACCAGAAGATCCTGAGCTGTACCCTAAGATTGTGAGACAAATCGAGTATTATTTTAGTCCAGAAAATTTGGCTATGGATACATACTTGAAGAACAAGATGGATCGATGTGGTTGGGTTGATGTGTCTGTAATTGCAGAGTTTAGAAGAATTAAAGCATTGACTGACGATACACGTCATATTTTGGAAGCACTTGCTTCATCTTCTGCAGTGCAAGTACGAGGGTACAAGATGAGGGTACGATATAACTGGAAAAAATGGATCGATCTTTCAAATTCCCAACTCCCAAGCTCCTAGTATAATAATATTGTAATTGTTTGATTATTGATTATGAAGGTACTTGCAAAAAAATTTCCTTGTAATTGAATAATTCCTTTTCTTTTATTATATTTAATATGGCAAAGCTAACCTTCAACCCTTTTTTAAAAATATATATTGCCCAGGTTGAAGAATTTCAATTCTTCATAAGAGCATCATGATTGTTCTTATTCTTAATTTGCTCGTAGGATTTTTAGATTGATAGCAGTTAAGTTAAAAATGTTTTGTTTTGTGCATTCAAAAACATGTTTTGCAGAATTATAAGTGGAATAATTTTGTATATATCAATATTTTTTTCTTAAAGCACGATTTTTTTTTTCGCCCGAAAGTAGCAGATATACAAACCATTATAATACGTTATGCGTTCTATCCCTAGCTAGGACTCAAAGTGTATCACTCACAAAATTGTCCATGGTAGGAGACTATTATTCCTCATGGTTTTATAAAATATAATATTCATTTTTCTGGTGGGATTTCATAATCATCACAACATATAAAATATATAAAAATTATATCTTTTATATAAAGATTAATTGTGATAAAAAAACATTTCTCAAAGTTAATTAAATAAACTTTGATACAGTCAATTTCAATCTATACGTGTGTATATATTTATCAATTTTCACTTAAAGGCAAGTTATTCCCGCGACATAAAATCTTTGATTTTTTTTTGTTATTAATTTCACAATTAATGGAGCCATGTGTATAATTACAACAAAAGCCACGAAGCATACCTTCAGCGACAGGTCGATCTCATACCCTAGATCAGGAAAAAGTGCTCTAATAATTCCAAGTTTGCAACCCCTCAAAAAAAAAAAAAGAAAGAAAGAAAGAAAGAAAAAAAAAAGCAACTATTAAATAAATTTATTAATATAACTAATTTTTCTTCATTTTATCTTATATAAGAAAATAAAAGTAGTTGCACTCTGTTTCTTTTTGTTTCAAGAAAAAGTTCAAAACTTAGTATAACTTTAACTCAACAAAAGAAAACTTTGTGTAACTTTATATATACATCCAATTTTTTTCCTTTTTTATAATTATTTCTTTTTCTTTTTTGTTACATGAACTTTATAGAAGGGTAAAGGTGCAACTTTACACATAACCTTTACCCTAAGTAGCGCCCAGCACCATGACATTTTTTCTGGATAAAAAATACACACAACGTATGTTTTGGGAGCAAAGAGTACCACGGGCTATTAGTTAACCGACGTTGACCGTTAAGTTTGATGGAAATGAATAGTAACTGTTGAAATTACCTTTTTGCCCCTAGTTTAAGCTGAAATTACCATTTTACCCCTTATTTTAAATAATTTAAAAAAAACACTAAAATAACTCCTTCCCGTCGGTGGGCTCCACCACCGACCACACTGCCGGCGGTAGCCGCCCTCCCCACCGCCGGCGACCTCCTCTGGCGGCTTTTTTTAAAAATAATTTTTGTAAAAAAAAAAACTAAAATAACCCCTCCCTCGTCGATGGGCCCCACCATCGGCTACATCATCGCCGGAGGTTGCCCCCCACCTCAAGCAACCTCCTCCGACGGTTTTGTTTTTAATAATTTTTTTTTTAAAAAAAACTAAAATAACTCCTCCCTCGCCGATGGGGCCCACCATCGCCAGCGGAGACCGGCAATTGTTGGCCATCGCCGACAGCGACGGCATATTTTACTTTTTCTTTTTTAAAAAAATTATTAAAAAAACCACTTGAGGATGTTGCCGGAGGTAGTCGCCAGCGATGAGGAGGGCGACTGCTGCCGGCAGTGTTGCCAGTGGTAGGGCCCACCGGCGAGGAAGAGATTATTTTAGTTTTTTTTTGACAAAAAAATATTTTAAAAAAAAGCCGTCAAAGGAAGTCGCCGACGGTAGGGAAGGCGGCTGCCACCGGTGGTGAGTGTAATACCCGGATAATTATTATCTGGAATATTATGTCCATTTATGATAGATATGGTCTCAAAATGTTGTATAATTTGTCTATTTTCAAAGGGTAATACAAAGAAAATTAAATGGAATTTATTGCCAAAAATGTGAAAAATGCATTTTAGGGCCATAAAACATCCTAAAAATGTGATGATAAATCCTAAAGGGCTGTGAGATAATTATTAAAAATTAGAAGGAATATTGTCCCTAGTTTAGACAATTTATTAAATTATCTCTTTTGAAAATAGAAGAATAGAAAATTAAAAAGTATTCTGGGGACCATATTGGACCCTATGATTTTTAATATTATGCATGGAGCATAAATTATTAATGTCAATAAAATAGTTGTGAGATAATAATTATTACTAATTAAGAAAATTGTCAACAATTAGTAAGTGATTAATTAGATAATTAATGGCTAATTGTTTAGACATAAGATAAAGAGAAAAAGGTGGAAATTACTTAAAATAAATATACATATATAAATAAAAACGAAAATTAGAAGAAAAATAAAGAAAAATGAAATGAAAATTAAGAAATTAATATCTAGATATTTGCATTAAAATAACATTATAAGTTAAGACATGTGGTAATTAAGTAATATTATAATAGTAAAAATGTGAACAAGATAAATGACCACGGATAGAAATAAAATCCTACCTAGAAAACCGTGAATTAGGTTTCTTGAGTCAGAGTATATTAGGAACAAGTGAATTTCTATCTCGGAGTGGACTATCTCCGAAGTCATTTCTGTAACCAACAGAGTGATTTGGAGATCCGGCCAGGAAGATATTTTGTGGGATTAAAGCAGATAGTAGAAATGAGAATAGATGGAAAATAATTTATAGATTGAAATCCAGGGATAATTTGAGAAAAACCAGAGTATATTATTGATCAGTGGATTTTTATCCAGAGGTTGGTGCCGACAGACGATATTTCCGTAACTGGTAGCGATTACTGAGGATTTTCGGCAGGTAACAGAATGTCCGTAATGAGAGTATAAGGTTAGGAAAACCCGGTATTCTCGAAGAGGAAGAAAAGATCTTCAGAGTGTTATTTCCAGAATTTTAAAATTTTACAAAATTTCGCGATCGGAACACTGAACAGGGACTTTATCGGTAGAAAAATTCTTGAGAAAGTTGGTGACATCACCTTGGTGACTAAGGATGACATCATCCTTGAGAGGTGTATGGCCAATATCTTGCCACCTCCAAGAAGTGCGATCTGACGGTCAGAATTCAACCAGACAAAGTTCAATGAAATTACGAAAATGTCATTGGTTTTTTCTATAAATAGCCACCATTTCATTTGGAATTCTCACACCAAATTCTCTTGAGAATTTCGAAACTTGGGAGAGGAAGGAAGAAGGAGGAGTCCGGAGAAATTTATAGCGAAGCTCTGAGTAAGTTCTTCAGTCCTTAGTTTTTAGTTCGGTAGTTCTTAGAGTTTTAGGATAGATGTTGTTTTGATCCTTAATCTTCTAGTATATTTTAGATATCATGTTTTAGGATAGATATGATATTTATTTTGGGAAATATGTTGGAGTAAGAGATATGCTAAAATTCTGAAAGATTAGAGTCAAAGTAACGAAGTTCTGGTGAAATTTCGCCGATTAGAGAAGTCAGGGGTAAAATGGTCATTTGTGACTAAAATGACTGTTATGATGTTAGTAATTGATTATATGCGATATTATCCTTATAGGATATCCCTGAATACGTTCTAACCAATTGTCGCACCGTATCCTGCCAGAAATACCGTATAGCATCAACGAAGGTACGTTCACGTACTGTAACACTAACTCTAATATTTACAGTATGTGTATATATGGTATGTGTGCATATTGTGGTGTGTTGTTTGAATACTTGTTTGGTAAGAAATAACTGTGCACCTGCATACACTGGGAGTGATATATCTGTTTTCACTGGGAGTGGTACTTTTCGCTGGGAGCGGTACATTTGCATTCACTGGGAGTGACATGTTTGGAAGTGTTTCATTTGCTGTGATTTTATACCGTATATGTAAATATGAGGTTAACCGTTACCTGAGGTCCGTATGCATGGGACCTCAGCTCTTAACATAGCGTCAGGGTCAGGAGAACCAAGAACGGAGGACAAGGGGAAGCGCAAACAGGACGCATAGAAGACCCGGCTGAAGACTTCCTTTTGATGTTCCGGCGGAAACCTTCCTTTTATTGTTGAACATTACTTTTGAAATACTTGGTATGATGTACCGCTATTGTATCCGGCCAGACTTACGACATTTTGAAATACAAGTATCAGTTACTCTTCCGCTCAAATGATCTACTTTGATGATTTTAAATGATTTTTGATGAAAAAATAATATTCCGCTTTTGAAAATTTGGGATGTTACAGTGAGGCCTACTGGCGAGGAAGAGTTATTTTAGTGTTTTTTTTTAAAAAAAAAATATTTAAAACTGGGGACAAAATGGTAATTTCAGCAGAGATATTGTTCATTTCTGTCAGACTTAACGGTCAACTAACGGCCCATGGTACTCTTTGCTCCCAAAACGTAACGTCATGTGTATTTTTAGTCCAGAAAAAAGGTCGTGGTGTTAGGCGCTTCTCGGGTAATGGTTATGTGTAAAATTGCACCTTTACCCTTTATAAAAATATAAAAAACTAACATACATATCATGATATGAGAATTTAACATCTTTAAAAAAAAATAAAAAGTGTGAAATTTAATTCGGTCCGATTTAATTTTAGGCAGCAACAATTGAAATTTTAATTAAAAAGTATTAAAATAATTACCAAAAAACTAGTTGCACTTAAAATCAAGCTAGGCTCTTCAATCTATGCGTTGGCCAAGAAATCATGAATATCAACTTGCTAAAAGATTTGTTCAAGAGAAAGAAAAAGAAAGTAAATAAATATTAAATAACATGCAACCTATATATATATATATATGACCATTTCTTTCTTTTTGTTGCTAAAATTTTATTTTGATTTCCAGTTGTAGTCAAACTGAATCAAGATTCAAGAACGTCAATGCACAGAAAATTTAGGTCAAAAAATATTATAAATAAGAAGTGAAAGGGAAGAAGAAGACCAGAACCAACTTGCGTCATGACTCATGAGGAAGAGGATATAGATAATTGTATTTGAGAAATGTGAAGAGGTCAAGAAGAAGAAGCGAGGCGGCGAAGATTGATGGGTGAGATATCAGGAAGATGGCCATCGAAGAGTCTCTTAGCGATGATCTCATTTGCAGCTTGAGAAGGATGGTACGGATCCCAGAACACGTACTTTGATCGCTCCACACGGTTTCAGCCCTCCGAACCTCAAGTGTGTTGAATAACTGAGCCATCTGATGCGATTCGAGAAGCTAACAAAGTTATTACCAGAAGCCGGGTGTGTCCCTCTGAATCGGTATACACCCTATGGGACCCGCATTCGCCACCACCATCTTTCGGGCTCCCAGATTGAATAGTCCCTGCAATAATTTTTGAAGAAAGTGGTCATAGATTTAATCACTACAAAAAAAAATTTGAAATTACCTACGGAATTTTTCAACGGAAAAAATTCCATCAGAAATTATCCACGGAATTTCGTGGGTAAAAATTACCGACCGAATTACTCATGGAATTCCGACCGAATTTTTTCCATCGGAAATTAATTTCCAGTTTTTTTGTAGTGAATGCTGTGTCGTTTAATGTTTAATATACGTACAGTGTGAGCTGTGCTCTGAGTCTTGAGATCAAGGCATGAGGACAATAAGCTCTGGGAAATCCAGATTCTCTTGAGATATTGAGAAGGATGATGAAAGAAGCTGTTGATGAAATCATTGGAGCCGATTATGACAGAGAAGATTGCTCTTTTGGGTAAATTGTGAGCTGCAAGAGCACCAATATTGGAGATTATGTCGTTTCTGGTGTTGGCAAAGTTATCTATCTGTGCATCCAAGTTTATTCGACCACCCTGTGAACATATATAAGCAGAACCATCTAACCAAGGTCCAGAAGCTAGTGATGTAGAAACATGCTCCTATATATATATATAGAAGATGAAACAGGGAAAATTAAAAGGAAATTAACGACGTTGACATGGTTTTCCCATCAGTGAAGCGTCCGGTGGGTCGACCAAAATCTATGCCATGAGGGAAGAAGTAGGCCTTGTTAGTATTTATGTGTCCCAGAGATATAATTTGTGTTAACAGATAAACAACTCTTTTACATTTTAATATTTTATAATTAATATAAATGAGCATATTTTATTTTTATTATATTTATGTTTGGCCTTTATTTTAAGGTCAATATGTATTTAAAGATAAAAGCTAGCTATAGGAATAAAATATGTGTTCACTCGATGATCTATGAGAAGGATCATGATTAAAGGATTTAAGCACATTGAGTATTTATTGCCTAAAACTTGTTTCTAGTCTTAAATCAATAAGAAATGGCAGTGGTAATCTCAATAAAACTACAATGACATCATCTACTTGTACAGAGATACAAGGTAAGGACTTCATGAAATACAAGCATGGTGATGCCTTAGCTGATGTCGTGAGTGGATCTGTTAAAGAACATATAGCACTAAACTGACCCACCGAGAGACTCCACAAAGATTCATTGTAGATAGTATCATTGGATATGTAAAGTCTCTCATCTTTTAGTAGCGCAGATCGACTTGGACTTGTGGATGTCACCAAACACTATATCTTAGGATTATACTTTGACTGTACAACTCTATCCACCTGAAAATGGAAAGAACATTGTACTCTTAGGTGTAACTCAAATACATGAGTATAAATAGATATGCTGAAAGGACTCATAGTTCCCTATAAGGGATTACTTATTCACAAAATTGGTAGAACTTGGATAACTTCTATTTGACTCATGAGTCTATGTGCATAGCAAATGATCATGAAGAGCATGATCCATAGTCTTAGAAAAAATAGAAGAAGATTCCAAGTTCTATGAATTAGTTACACTTAGTCAGTTAAGAAAGATGATACTTTATCTTTGCTTTGACTAAATGTGAATGACGATGTGAGAGATGATGTCAACACAGTATCCAAATTAGAGGGGTGAATCACTTAATCAATTTAATTAATTCTGAGACCACAAAACATTGCTAGTGTCTTATGTGATCATTAGATAAATTGGCTAATTAAAAGAGTTTGATTGGTTCAAATTTATTTATGTCAATGACTAATTGAGCCTAATGGGTCACACACAAATGTTGTTCTTAATTGCTTAAAATTAGTAAGTTTGGTCCAATAATTGTTATTGGGCTTTGTCAAGACAATAAATGTATTTGAGTTGGAATGAGACTCCAAACCCAATTATAAAATGGCGCCATATTTGAGCCTTTAGTGGGAAATTAGTTTTTCCACTAATAGGTCCAAATATGTTAGAAGACCAAACTGGGTTTTGGATCAATTTGAATTTTAAATTCAAATTTTTAATTTAAATTTGAGATTTTAATTTTAATTTTAAATTCAAGGGGTTAGGATATAAAAGATAATTCTGAATTATCTAATATGTGTGTGTAAATATCCAATAAAGAATGAATAAAGATTAGATAAAGAGTAATCTTGAATTTCAAATTCAAGATATAATTTAAAGATATGGATATGATCCATTACGTTAGATTTTAAATTGAAGATATTTTTCAAGATAAGAATAAGATCATTTATCTTGAATTTTAAATTAAAAATATATTTCAAGATAAGGATAAGATTCATTGTCTTGAATTTAAAATTGAAGACACATTATCTTAAATTTTGAATTCAAGATATATTGCAGGATCTATATTTAATTCACTATGTTGATCTTTTAGATAAAACCAAATAATGTGCTTTTCTTCTTAAACCCTAATTAAAGGTGTTGGCCGAAATACACCAATAACTTTAAGGTCTTGCAATTTTCGAGAACCCTAATTGGCGACATCAAGAAGGTCTAAGTGTAGGGCCAATAATGGACATTTTGGAGAAGAAAAGTGGTGGTGGAACCAAGAAGGTCTTGACACCATTCTTGAAGGGTTTAAGAAGGCAACTAGGCATCATTCTTGAAGGGTTCAAGAAGGTAAGAGGGCGTGATTCTTGAAGAGTTCAAGAAAGAAGACAATGCCACTTTTGCACTTATGTGCCTCCAATTCAAGAAAGGTAAGATCCAATTTTGTTCATCCAATCCATCACCTAACCTTAAGACACTCATTATCATCTTGAGAAAAGAAAACCAAGAATTGAAGCCTCTACGCCTTGCAAGCATCTAATAGGGCAAAACTTTATACCCTAGGACTCCGCAAGTATACGGGCCGTATTAAGTAATAAGGAATGAGTAAGTTATCGTTCCCACGAAAACTTAGTACCTACAACTTCAGTTAAGCATTGATTTTACACTTTCATTTAAGTTGAACAAACCAAATTAACTTTAATTAAGAGAAAGGAAATTAAAATAAACTAACTACCACAAATATCAGATGAGCAACCCAGAGTCACTAATCCCTTATTAGCTTCATAAACCTTGATTTCAATAATTTAATTAGCCTTAATATCAATTTTATTAATCTCGAGTATAAATAACTATAAGTGCATATTAGCTTCATAAACCTTGATTTCAATAATTTAATTAGCCTTAATATCAATTTTATTAATCTCGAGTATAAATAACTATAAGTGCATGTCAGTCCACTTACAACCCTCTTTTAAATATAATTTGTTATGTCTAACATAGTTAGACAAGAGGCAACAAAACTCGAACACACTCTCCAACAATTATATGGGTCATTAAGTATATGTCTATCTTAATAGCAAATTAGATCGCAATCTAATCCCATATTACTTAATCTCAGAACTTAATTAAAATCTCCTTCGTCAAGGTAAATCTTAATTCTCAAATTCATATTTAATTATGGCCAATCACTAAATAGATAAAATTAAACAAGATTAAGATTAAGTAACCAAAATCAATACTAATTATAACTAAACAAAGATTAAGGAACCAAAATCAATACTAATTATAACTAAACAATGAAAGCCACCTATAAGTTTATAGTTACCCTAGGTTTCAAAGCAAATTAGCCACACTAATATCAGAGTTCAGAATCACAGCACAAAAAATCCAATAAGACAGTAATGGAAATCAAATGGAAGAGGATAAAAAAAACATAGCAGTGAAATTAGAAACAAATGAAGAACAACTGAGCTCCCGGGTGCGCTACTATTCATTCATTCCTTTTTCTTTTATTCCGTCTGGATCTGCCCTCTCCGTGTCTCTGCAACTCTGAATCTCATCAGCGACGGAAGGAGGGACTGGTGTCGCCGACGAGAGCAAAGGTCTAGTCCAGGGGGAGAAGGTTTGCGGCGCTCCTCGTCTGTTCTCTTGCGTCTCTCTTTTTTTCCAGCAACCGTGCCTCGTGCCTCTGCTTCTACGTTTTCTTCCTTTCTCCAATCGTCTCCTCAGGGTTGACATTAGGTGCCAAGCACCTTATGTGCCCCTTAAGTGCCCATCCCTCTATTAGAGGGATGGACATTTTTTTTTATTGTATTTATTTATATTTAAATTATATGCTGCTTTGTAGGAAAAAAATTTCACTCAGTATCTCAAATTAATTAGTTTTCATGATACTGGTATTACAAATAAATATTACTGAATGTAAGATTGAAAACTAATTAATTTGAGATACTGAGTGAAATTTTTCTCCCAAAAAACAGTATATAATTTAAATATAAATAAATACAATATATAAAAAAATAAAAAAAATATCAGAGGGATGGGCACCGGCAGATATGGTGCTTGGCACCTAATGTGAACCCCATCTCCTCGTCTCCTTTATTCAATTAATTGCCGCCTCCCTCCCACGTCACCTCCAGACTTTGTGGCTTTTAGGTCATTCATTAATCAAAATTAATCCATGGAATGAATTGGTGGCCCACGCGTCTATCTCCTCTTTTTCTATTCTCCAGCCCAATTTCAAAATTGCCAATTCATTCATCAATTCAAACCGTGGGCCCACGCACACTTTCCATTTAATTGAGATAAAGCCCAACTCATTTGTCAATTCATTTGTTTCAATATCCAATTCATCAACAATTCTGATTCGTGGCCCAATTCCGAAATCACGTGATCTCCTGTGAAAGCAATAGTAATGATAGTAATAATTATTTATTTGTTATTTCCCTTTTTTTTCTTTTGTTTTTAGAAAACTTCTAATTACTATTATTTATTTCCTAAACTCAAAAACATTTATTTTAAATTGAAATCCCATAAGTAATGCCCCACTTTGATTTGATCTTATAATAGCATAATCTCATTGAAAATCTCTCAAAATTATTTAGATAATTCTCTAAATATCTTCAAAATGTACTTTAAATATATAAAATATGAAAAGTTATCTGCATCCAAGGAGTCAATAAGAAGGAATTCTCATTACAATTAGAGATAGACGTGTGAATTAACGTTAGAGGATATCATAAACCTTGAAGTCTTCAAGTGTGATCTAAGGTAATACTAATATAATCCTTACATGTGTTTTAACGAGTATATCCTAAACATAACTCATTAGCAGTCGACTCAATATAATAGTAACTCCATGGCCTAAGGAATTAGAGTTACAAATCATGAATATCATAAAGAGTTACAGGTTACTATGGGTTATAACTCATGAGTACTGTAAAGAGTTACGGTATAACTTATGAGTTATGAGTACAGTAAAGAGTTATGGTTCCTCAATCATAAACAGAACCACCTTCACGTCATGACTTATAAACACCATAAAGAATTATGAGTTTTCGTGAGTACCATAACTCTCTACGGATTATAACTTATGAGAATTAATTTTATTATTCATGACTTTTAATAATAATCTAATTTCCGTTGCGATGAAGGAAGAACAAAACTTTTGTTTTTCTATGTCATAAGCAATTACTTGAACATCAAACAAGACCCCCAACATCTCAAAATTTCCCAACAAACAACACCCCCAACCCCCCAAAATTTCCCAACAAGCCTTGGAGAGGGAAATTAGGTGATTGTTGTTTCCAGCATCAACAAGTGAATCTCCAAACACGAAATTCGCAGGTGGCTCTCTTATTATTGAAACGCACCTTCCTAATAACATGCACATAACTGTGAAACTTTCCAACAATATCTTAATCCTCACTGGTCTATCCATAAATCTTTAATTATCGATACAACATAATGAATGATCTTTTACATATGACTAAAGAAGAATGAACACCAAGTAAGAAGAAGAAGAAGCTATTCATTTGAAGTGTATTGAGAAGATTTAAATGACCTCTGAATTGAGCAACTACCCTGAAGATATAATACCAATAAATAATTGAAGTTGTTATTGTTATAGGGATGTCACTGTTAATTTGAGTTTCTGTGCATCAATGGGAATCAGTAGTGCATTTCCCTGATAAACTTGACAACATAAAATTATCACCTAGCTTCGTAAAGCTTGGTATATCTCCAATGGTCAGCCTCATCATGTTTTCAATAAGAGAGCGCTTAATCAAATTGTGTGGAGTTCAAACCATGCATGCAATTTAACTTTGATCTCCTTCTACCCGGCAAGCCAAGTGGCCAAATAAATTTAAATAACGAATTTCCCTGTTCAAGTTACAATAAGGTATTAAATCTGGTACGTCTTCCTCCAAACACAACACCCCACCTGTTCCTCCTATTATAAGTTGTAACACTTGTTGACAACATTTTAAAAAAAGAAAACTAAACAAAAAGGATGCCCATACCTTTCTATTTCCCTATAAGCCTCCAGAATCCTGTTGTCTCGATTAGTCCGTCGTCTGTCTCTGAACAAAGGGATAGTATGGCGCTTAACTTCCCACTGTTTTTTCCCCAGAACCCATGGTCTCAATTTCTTTACTTGTCTCTTTCCCATCTGAATTGTTTAAATGAGATCTGATGGTTTAGATTTAATTTTTTTAAACTGCTGATTTTTAAATAAAAAAATCATTTTTAAAAAATATGTTAGTTAAGAGATTATCTTTATTTTAGATTCTATACCTATTAAAATAATTTTTAAAAAAATTAAATCTAGACAATCCGGATGGAAAAGCTTTCCATGCTCATCATTGGGATGAGTAGGAAACTGATTCCTGGTCTGTATGTTCCTAACCATTTTTCTTTCTATTTGGCCATGACATTTGAATATTAAAAAAGGTTAATGTGTAAATTTTCTTCAAAAGTTTTCATTTAGAAACAATGTTGCTTTGACATTTTTTTTTAGGTTTAATGTAAACCGGAAGTTTTAAAATTAAGCAATGTTACCTTATACTATTAAAAAACTAACTTTGACAATTAAAAATTTGACGTTAACCATTAATTTTTTAATGAAAAAAGCAACATTGCATCATTTTAACACTTCTAGGACAATATTGAACCTAAAAAAACTTTTAAGGTAACATCACTCCTCTACAAAAACTTCCGGAGCAAATTTACACCTTAACCCTATAAAAAGTAATTGCTTAAAAATTGTAATCACCCAGAAGCGACAAGTATCCAAAAGTTTTTTGTTAGGGAGAAATTTTACCTTAAAAGTATTTGAAAAAGGAGCAAATTCACTTTGATCATCTGGCCATTAAAAAATTAACGTTGGCCACTAATATTTTTAACGACAAGGGGAAAATTGCTATGTTTTGGTTATTTCCAGCACAAATTTGATCCTTAAAACTACTGGATATCCAATGCTTCTGAGTGATTACTTCTAGGAAAAAATTGCATCTTAATCCAATTATTTTCAAAATTTACACACTTATAAATATAGTAACTCGTTGTAAATGCAGTTGCAGTCTTGAGGGATGAAGCTTGGAACTTGTTTTCCTTATAAGTATGAGATTTATGCATTACATATTTTCTCCTCCGATTCTTAATATAAGATGTGCATTTTATTTTAATTTCTTTATTAAAGTGAGTTTTACATTAACCACTAGAGAAAGGTACGGTGTTACATATTCACAATCACCTTACGGAGGTTAATCGTTACAAGTATATATATTGCTGGCAAAAATTAATAAGTTGTTACAAGGACACGATCACTCAAATCAATAGATTATACAACTTATTTATGTATCATGAAAATAAAAGACCTTTCTCACAGTACATCCGAAGTCCAAACGAGAAGTGTTTATTTGAAATCTGAATTACTGATCATATATAATTACTAGCACTTGCACCCACACTAGACACAAAAGTAGGATCATTATTAGAAGAATTTAAATCAAATTTTATCACCAAATGATCGGTCTCCGACACTAACATTGTAGTCCCCTCCACCGCCGTGACTGTGACCTCAGCCTGCAAAGCCTTCATGAATCTCTACGCCGCCGCCATGGCCGCTTCACGCCCCCTCTTCCTCCTTGATAACCAACATCTACCTCCACTCTAGCACTGCCTCCCTTTCCACAACCAGTGATGTTACTAAAGCCTTCATCTTCAACGACATGAAGGTCGTGGTCACCTTCTGATATTCCCAAGGCCACAGTTGATATAATTATAACTCTTAGTAGTGTCGGCCTGAGAAAATTCCTCTTCTTTAAAACAAAAGCTCAAAATAAACACTCGTTGGGGGAATTTGATTTAGCCTGCTGAAAATCACTGGTATTTATACTATTACTTAAGCGTAGATCGATCAATATCCCAATTAATACATTTTGTTAGGAAATATTTTTCTTTGATCGATGCTACTAAACTTCTAATCATGCGTCCTTACGTATATTCCAAACTCGACTACAAGACAAATTTATAACTTATAGTCTACAAAATCTTAATATAACAAAATCATGTGTACACACACAGTTGAACTTCAAACTTGACTAGTGCAAAAGAATTGAATCGACGCACTTACCAAGTTTGGTAAGATATTTAAATGCCTAATTAGAGGTTGCAGCTCATTAATGTTCATCCCATTTTCAAATAGAGTGAAATCTCTTCACGCATATAGCAAAAATTTCTGTGATTCAATGTGTTCGCAGCTATGATATGTATACTCCCTCTCCGTACGTAGAGCATTTTTTATTTATGAGGAAATATGTTTTTTTAAACAAAAGAAACGAGTTTTTGAATTTTCAAGGGGTAATTGACTATATTTTAAAAAAGCTCTTAAATGAGTATAGAAATGAAGAAATTAACAGCCTTACTAACAGACATTATATTGATCCTAGAAAAATGAGTTATGGCCTCTTGAGTGTAAAGTCTCGAATTCAATACTCTCTGAATGTTATGAACAAATTAAAACTGGTAAGTTGGAAGCTTTGAATAGCGTATAAACAAAATGGATAAGTTGGAAGCTTGTCCCATCTTGTGGTTTATTTATTAGTTCTAATTAAAGCCAGGCATGCATGTATGAAATATGAGTGCGAGAGCTGGTTTTCTAGCCATTTGCTTATATAACACAGCTTGCAGCCGGTATTTAGGTTGCTTGTGGAAATTTATAACATTTTCAGGGTTGCTCAAATCTTAGAAATTATTACAACCAAAAAATAGAATTTGCGATGAAAATCAAGGAAAGGTTGTTGTGAATTTAATTTGTGGATTGTTCTGTCATAAATATGGATATTGCAATATTTTTGCAATAAATTTGTCAAATTTCTGGTACAAAATTTATTACAAAAATTACATTCCATTCTGTCTAAAATATAAGTCCACCTTATATCATTGGAATTAAGAAATTGGTTTAATATTTCTACCTAAACATTTTTTATGTTTTACTCACATAAAGGTGGATCCCATTATAAAAAGAAGAGAAAAAATATTGATAGGACTCACCACTTTTATGTGAGTAAGGAAGAAAAAATGTTTCTGCAGCAAAGAGAAAAAAATGTTTCTGCAGTAAAGGTAGAAACATTAAACTCTTAAAAAATAAGTGTTAACTCATTAAATTTGTATTTTTTTTTTCCAATCTTACCCATATTAGGTTTGAAAGGAAATAACAATATGAAGATCAGTATTTAAGTATATTTTTTATAGGAATAAAATTAAAAAATAAACATTAATTACTTCCAAGCGATTATATATATGAATCAAAGAATTTCTTAAAAAGTGACTTATATTGGAAAATCACAGTATGATCCCAAGGAATAGAGAAAATATCAAAAAAAACCTCAGTCTAAAAACTCTCAAGAGTCCTCAGTGACAATTATAAAATAACTTGTTTACCCTGATTGCTAATATAAGACATAAACTTATCAAAGGTAAGTTGATCACATTATAACTTATCAATGTAGTACATACACTTGTCAACAATATGTAATATTATGATTTATTATTATGGCACATGCACTTGTTCACAATAACATCATAACTTGTCAATATGATATATATACTTGTCAATAATAATATTATGCCTTGTCAATACAGGAAAACACGTAGTTTTACAATTCGAATCTACATCATTGAGGTCCTTTAGAGTTTTTAGACAATGAATTATATATTGCGACTTTTTTAATATGCTTTCTGCTCTTTAAGACCATATTGCGTTTTCCCTATGTTTTAAACCGGAGTGGCTTAATATGGTTTTTTAATTACTAATATACAATAACATTGTTTTTGTTTAACTTTTGTAAAATTTATTGATCAACATTGATTATAGGAAAAATGAATAAAAAATTATTTGAATTACAAAAACTCCAAAACGTCATGTATATTAGCGAAAGGACAAATATGTAATATAATTAAGTATACATATGAGATTTTGAAGTTTTAGTACTTTTATCAAAATGTCCTAACATTTTTTTAGAAAAAGGACAAAAACCCTTGCCGGTTGGAGCTTTGGCGTTAGTAGCCGAAACTCTACCAAGATTTTTTTTTTTTGGAAAAAAGTTGATATTGTCAATATAGATATCCAAGGGTTGTGATTCTTAAATTGTCATTCTATATGCTTAAATAATCAATGTGGCCTAATAGGAGTGGTTTCAAATTATAACCTATAAGATTGTTGACGTTTGGAGAACTCAAGTTGTCTATATAGATATGCAAGTTAATAATTGCAATTTTTAAGTTGTCATCTTCTTTATCTAAGTAGTCAACATTAATTGACCTTGACTTCAAAATTTGACCTACAAAGTTGTTGACATTTGGATAATTCAAGTTATTAATATAGATATCAAGTTGTTAGTTGTAATTTTTAAGTTGTCATTCCCTGTACCTAAGTATTTAACATTGCTTGACAAAATATCATCTATAAGGTTGTTGATATTTGGGGAGCTTTGATTGTCAATATGAATACTCAAATTATTAATTACGATTCTTAAATTTTTATTCTTTATACTTATTAGTAAATGCAAGGGATATTTTGATAAAAATACCAAAATTTCAATATCCTAGATTTCAACTTTATTATTATTATTTTTTCTAGAAGATTCTTATTTGATTGCCTATTTACCCTTTTGCTAATTTACATAACACTTTTAAGATTTTTGTAATTTAAATGGTTTTTTTGGGGTCATTTTGCCTTGAGTATCACTAAAATATACTTAGAATAACGCGAAAGTTTTTTCCTTTATAAACATTTGCATGCAAAGTTGGAAAGAGCATCTACCTCATTCTTTTCTTTGCTTTATTCCGTTTTTCTAATAGAAACAGAAACTGTCATTGAACATAGAATAAGCTACACGAGGTCAACAAAGAGACGCAAAATCTTATTATCATCCTTCACCTCCCTACAACAAGGTAGGGCATGACCAAAGTTATACACAAACCGACACAAATATTTTGAACATATATATTTTGCCCCACAACATGAAAAGTCGATTTTACAAACGTATGTCAGAATATATATATATATATATATATATATATATATATATATATATATATATATATATATATATATATTTCAAAAGTCAATTCAGTTCAGCAAATGACAGTTTTTCAAATGGTAAACCAACTATAAATATGCCCCAAGAGTTTGAGTTATTTTTGTCTTAAATAGTGTGAAACATACACAGAATGGTAATTAACAAATCTATTTTAATTTTTTCCCTTGTATACGACTAATTATAGAATAAACCCTCATGATAAATTCTATAATACGAGTATCATAACTGTAACTGTGATAGAATATTTCTTATTTATAAACTGGATGGTTTAATTTGTCTTTATATATATATATATAGAAGACATTTGATTTTTATACACATTAGAAGTTTGAAATTTCTCTTACATTCATTAAGCAAAGTGGACTAGCTCCACTAATAGTAGAGTAACAACCCCCGATTGATTGTTGGCCAAAAAAAAAAAAAAAAACCCTGCTGATTCCTTTATTACAAGTTTGTAACATGTTACACGTAAGTATCATCAAAGCCCTGGAATATATTGTTAATTAACATATTTATTTTGCATGCATCTTCAATAAAATGATGGTTATTATTGCTGTTCTGCATCGCAACATCCATTTGCTTGTAGGCATCACACCTTAGTAAGAACTGTTTATTCCAAAAATCCAAAACTATAATATCCGATTTTTGGACTTGACACAATCTTGCATGCAATATAAACAAGTGAAGTGGATATATATGCGGCTTATTTTTCACTCCTAGAAATCAAACCATGCTCTTATACTGATTTGTACGTGCATGCATCCATTATTCATTTATAATATAATGTCACCCACACCCAATTATATATGACTCGAATACAAGCTAAGGATTAATATTATTTAATTGTAAGGATTTGATTTGATTCAAAATTTATCACCAACTGATCCGGCGGTAACATTATTGTAGCCTCCACCAGTCTGAACAGCTCCGCCGCTAGGGCCATTGCTACCACCACCGTCTCGACCACTCAACCCCGTCCCTATACTTATGCTTATGCCCCCATTGTGAGTTTTGGCAAGTCCCACATCGGTGGGTTTTGGGTTTGAAGGGGGGAGGTTTTAGTATAAATAGAGTGCCTCCCCCTCCCTTATTCCTCACCCCACAATTGTCTCTCAAGGCATTTGTATATCTTCCTCTTTTGTAGTATTTCACTTGTAAATTATTTGGAGTGAATTTAGGATCTGATATTTCTCTTATATTTGTCCGATTTATTATTTATTAGTTGCATTTAAATATAGTAGTTGGTGCTTATTATATTATTAAATTACGTCTAGAAACTTTGTTTTCTAGTTGGGTAATTTTCTAATATAATCGGTTACACTCTATATTGCGCTTCCTCAACAATTGGTATCAGAGCCGAGGTTCTGTCTGAGTATGCTCTGTGGTTGCAGCTTAGTCTGAGCTTCCACATCAGAAAAGAATTACTTTTGAGCTTTTGTTTTGGCAACTATTAAATAATTTTTTGGAGCAGAAATGGCGGACAAAAGGAGTGATGTGTCCACAGCAGATGTTAGCGGTTCGTCGTTCTCATCATCGTATTTGACCAGAATAGTGTCAAATGCGAAGTTTGCAGTTGAAATTTTTGACGAATCTGGGCATTTTGGCATGTGGCAAGGCGAGGTTCTGGATGTCCTTTTTCAACAAGGACTAGACTTTGCCCTTGAGGAGAAAAAACCAGATAAAATGGAGGAAGAAGAATGGAGGGTCGTGAATCGTGTTGCTTGTGGTACTATTAGATCGTACCTTTCAAGAGACCAGAAGTATCCATACACAAAGGAAACTTCTGCATGTAGACTGTGGAAGGCACTGGAGGACAAGTTCTTGAAGAAAAACTGTCAGAATAAACTCTACATGAAGAAAAGGCTGTTTCGCTTCACTTACGTTCCTGGTACCACAATGAATGAGCATATCACTAGCTTCAACAAGTTGGTGACGGATTTGCAGAATTTGGACGTGACTTTTGAAGATGAAGATCTGGCCCTGATGTTGTTGGGATCACTTCCCGATGAGTACGAGCACCTGGAAACTACGCTACTTCACGGTAAGCAGAAAGTTTCTCTGGAAGAAGTTTGTTCTTCTTTGTACAGCCATGAACAAAGAAGGAAAGAGAAACAAAAAGGTGGAGAGGCAGAGGCTCTAGTGGTTAGAGGACGTACTGAGGAGAAGAAGAGATCAAAGAAAGGGAGATCCAAGTCAAGGTCTAGACCCAGCAAAGATGAGTGTGCCTTTTGTCGAGAAAAGGGACACTGGAAGAAGGACTGTCCGAAACTGAAGAACAAAGCCAAACCTGGAGATGTGAAGGCCGATATGGACTCAAATGTAGCTGATTGTGATGATGAGAATTCAGATTTCTCACTGGCTACAACAACGTCATCAAAACCATCAGATGAATGGTTATTGGACTCAGCCTGCAGCCATCATATGTGTCCTAACAGAGACTGGTTCACTGATTTTGAAGAAGCAGAGTGTGGAATTGTTCACACAGCAGATAACTCTTCTCTTACCGCATATGGTATTGGTTCAATCAAATTAAGGAACCATGATGGATTGATCAGAACATTAACAGATGTTCGGTACGTACCAGACTTGAAAAAAAATCTCATTTCTGTGGGGACTCTAGACTCAAAAGGGTTCAAGATCACTGCAGAAAATGGAGTAATGAAGATATTCTCTGGTGCACTGGTGGTGATGAAGGGTATTCGGAAGAACAATAACACGTACCACTATCATGGGAGTACAGTTATTGGGACGGCAGCAGTAACATCCAGTAGTGAGAAGGATGCAGAAGCAACCAGGTTGTGGCATATGCGCTTGGGACATGCTGGAGGAAAATCCTTGAACACTTTAACAAGTCAAGGATTATTGAAAGGATTGAAACATTGCGTCATGGACTTTTGTGAGCATTGCGTAAAGGGGAAACACACAAGGGTTAAGTTCGGTACAGCTATTCACAATACTGAAGGTATTTTGGATTATGTACACTCTGATGTTTGGGGTCCTTCCAAAACAGCTTCATTGGGAGGTAAGCATTATTTTGTAACCTTTGTTGATGACTTTTCTCGAAGAGTTTGGGTGTATACGATGAAGACCAAAGATGAAGTTTTGGGAATTTTTCTCAAATGGAAGACGATGATAGAAGCACAAATAGGCAGGAAGATCAAATGTCTTCGCACAGACAATGGTGGAGAGTACAAGAATGATCCTTTCCAGAAGGTTTGTGAAGATAATGGCATCGTCAGACACTTCACCGTAAGAAATACACCACAGCAGAATGGGGTGGCAGAACGCATGAATCGGACTTTGCTGGAGAAGGTTCGGTGTATGTTGTCCAATGCTGGCTTGGGCAAAGAATTTTGGGCTGAGGCAGTGACGTATGCGAGCCATCTCATTAATCGTCTACCATCTGCTGCTATTGATGGTAAAACACCATTGGAACAATGGTATGGTAAGCCTGCTAATGATTATGATTCTTTACATGTGTTTGGCTCAACTGCATACTATCATGTGAAAGAATCAAAATTGGATCCTAGAGCAAAGAAAGCTATTTTCTTGGGGATCACTTCTGGAGTCAAAGGATATCGTTTATGGTGTCCAGAGACGGAGAAGGTTGTGTTTAGCAGGGATGTTACTTTTGATGAGACTACTATTATGAAGCCGGTAACATCTGGAGATACCACACAGACCGATGGTGCTTCGAAGCAGGTGGAGTTTGAAGGAGAGTTGATTTTCCCAGTTCAGAGAAAGGATAGGGAAATGAGAGAAGACTTTCCTGTAGAAGATGAGCCAGTTGAAAGGGAGGTTTCAACCCAGGAACCTCAACAACAACAAGAATCAATCGCAACCGGCAGGCCACGACGAATAGTAAGAAAACCTACTCGCTTTATGGATATGGTGGCTTGTGCAACTTCAATTGCAACTGATGGCATTCCTTCAACTTATAAATGGGCTGTCCGGAGCTTAGAAAAGGAAGAGTGGATGAATGCTATGAATGAAGAAATGCAGTCCCTTCATCAGAATGGAACGTGGAGATTGGCCAAACTCCCAAAGGGTAAGAAGGCAATTGGTTGCAAATGGGTGTATGCGAAGAAAGAAGGATTTCCTAACCAAGGTGATGTGCGTTACAAAGCAAGACTGGTAGCTAAAGGCTATGCTCAGAAGGAAGGAATTGATTACAATGAGGTATTTTCTCCAGTTGTAAAACATTCCTCCATTAGAATTCTGTTGGCTTTGGTAGCACAGTTGGATTTGGAACTAGTTCAGATGGATGTTAAAACTGCATTTCTAAATGGAGACTTGGAGGAGGAAATCTATATGACTCAGCCTGAAGGATTCAAAGTTGCTGGAAAGGAGAATATGGTATGTAAACTTGAAAAATCGTTATACGGATTGAAGCAGTCTTCGAGGCAATGGTATAAACGGTTTGACAAGTTTATGTTGCGGCACAAGTACAGGAGAAGCAAATACGATCATTGTGTGTATTTGCGGAAGCTTGAAGATGGATCTTTTATCTATCTCCTTTTGTATGTTGATGATATGTTGATTGCTTCAAGAAATCAAGCAGAGATTGAGAAGCTTAAGGATCAACTGAAGAAGGAGTTCGAGATGAAGGATTTAGGTGAGGCAAGGAAGATACTTGGCATGGAGATAACAAGAGATAGACAATCGAAGAAGCTCTTCTTATCTCAAAAGGAGTATTTGAAGAAGGTGCTACATCGTTTCGGTATGAATGAAGAAACCAGGACGGTTAGCATCCCACTTGCCCCACATTTTAAGCTTAATGCTGACATGTCGCCGAAGGATGAAGATGAACGAGCATATATGTCAAGGGTGCCATATGCGAATGCTGTTGGTAGCTTGATGTATGCTATGGTTTGTACGAGACCAGATATTTCACAGGCAGTTGGAGTGGTGAGTAGGTATATGCATGATCCCGGAATGGAGCATTGGCAAGCTGTGAAATGGATTCTACGGTATATTTGTAATACTGTAGATGTTGGATTGGTTTTTCAGCAGGGTGTTGATCAATGTCTAGTTGGGTACTGTGACTCAGATTTTGCAGGTGATTTGGACAAAAGAAGGTCAACTACTGGTTTTGTATTCACTCTCGCAGGTGCACCAGTTAGTTGGAAGTCAACTTTACAGTCAACGGTAGCTTTGTCTACAACAGAGGCAGAGTATATGGCGATTACAGAAGCTGTAAAGGAGGCGATTTGGCTTCAGGGGTTGCTTGGAGAGCTTGGTGTTGGTCAGGAAAGCATCACAGTATTTTGTGATAGCCAGAGTGCTATTCAGTTAGCAAAGAACCAAGTCTACCATGCAAGAACGAAGCATATTGACGTCCGATATCATTTTGTAAGAGAAATTTTGGAAGAAGGTGGAGTCACAATACAGAAGATACGAACAGATGACAATCCTGCTGATATGTTGACAAAGGTGGTGACTTCTATTAAATTTCAACATTGTTTGGATTTGATCAACATTGTTGAACATGGTGTTTTGAATAGAAGTTACAATTAGAATTTGTAAATAGGAGAAATTGAGACTGTGAGATCTTGCCAAGGTGGAGATTTGTGAGTTTTGGCAAGTCCCACATCGGTGGGTTTTGGGTTTGAAGGGGGGAGGTTTTAGTATAAATAGAGTGCCTCCCCCTCCCTTATTCCTCACCCCACAATTGTCTCTCAAGGCATTTGTATATCTTCCTCTTTTGTAGTATTTCACTTGTAAATTATTTGGAGTGAATTTAGGATCTGATATTTCTCTTATATTTGTCCGATTTATTATTTATTAGTTGCATTTAAATATAGTAGTTGGTGCTTATTATATTATTAAATTACGTCTAGAAACTTTGTTTTCTAGTTGGGTAATTTTCTAATATAATCGGTTACACTCTATATTGCGCTTCCTCAACACCCATTGCCTCCTTCCTCCCCACTTTCACCACATCCGTTGTCTCCACCGCTACATCCGCGTTCGTAGCCCCCATCTCCTCCTCCTTCATAACCTCCATTTCCTCCTTCACTCCCTCCGTCGTAACCTCCTCCGCTTGGTCCTCCTTCACTCCCTCCGTCATAACCTCCTCTGCCCTGTCCTCCTTCACTCCCTCCGTCATAACCTCCTTCGCTCGGTCCTCCTTCCCTCCCTCCGTCGTAACCTCCCCCTCCGCTTCCTTCTCCTTTTCCACAACCTTCTCCTCCTCCAGAATAACCACCCCCGCTTCCACAGCCTCCTCCGCTTCCTTCTCCGTAACCTCCACGTTTTCCTCCTCCGCTTCCTTCTCCTTTTCCACAACCTTCTCCTCCTCCATCATAACCTCCTCCACTTCCACAACCTCCTCCTTCTCCTTTGCCGCCTCCGCCGTAACTTCCTCCCCCACTTCCACAGCCTTTTCCTTCTCCCTTACCCCCTCGCCCGCCATAATTACCTTCTCCTTGCCCACTTCCATACCCTCCTTCGCTACCGTTTCCGTAGCTTCCACCATAACCAGCTGGTTTCACGCCTTCAGTGCCATGAAGCTCGCTAAATTTGATTCTTCGACCCTCGGATATTCCTGCAATTACCATTAATAATATCAACACCACTAGAGTCCCACTCACAACATTCCTCATCATCTTTGATTAGAAAAAACAAAGTATATAAAAGCTCGATATTCAAACGCTTTATGGGTGACTTAGCCTCATTATTATCACTCGTATTTATACTGATACTAAACCGTAGATCGTTTAATAACCATTAATGCATTTTGTTGAGATATCTTTTTCTGCGATCGAGACTGCTAAACTTCTGATTGTCCTTCTATTCCGAAGTGGATTAGAAGACATATTTTTTATTAGCCTGATGAGCTCCTGACAAAACCTTGTCTCTTCTCTCAAATACTTCAAGAGCTAATTACTGGCCTTGCACAACTCATGCAAGTCTCGACCTATAATACAAACTTGCTCGTATATATATGATTTGAACCTCATATCGTTCTCTGTCCAATTGGATTTAACTCGAATTGCCTAATGAGTCGGTGGAACATTTAAATACTTAATTCATGATGCAGCCAATTTTCCATTATGAGATCCGTGCACGTAGCGAATTTTGCTGTAATTCAACGTCGTCACAATAATGATTTGAGCAACAAACCACATGGAAAAAAGTGTCGTGAATAGAAAGCATTTTATTACAAGAGTATTATAACTTGAAGATCATAACACTACAACTCTTGTGGTTCTTCTTCCCATAACCTAAAGGGTCGTAACATATGAGTCCAATGGATTGTAATATCTATGTTTTAAATAATTAAGTGGGATCAGTTGAGAAATAAAACAATAAGAAGAATGCATATATTGCCTCTATTGCTTTTTTCTCCTATTGCCCTATTTTCTATATGGCTTTATTTGCTTTGATTTACAACAAAAAGTTCATATATGGCAGTTTTAAAATCACTCATAATTAAGATGCATGAAACCGATAACCACAAAGCCAGTCCAACACCATGTATAAATAGGTGTCAAACAGTGTCTCAGATTGCGTCCAAGAAGAAAATATACTTTGTGCCTATAAAAACAATGATATAATAAGCGAGATCGTTCACAAGCCATAATAAATTAGCCTGTTAAGTGGCATTAAGCCATCAAGCAAAGTTTATATATAGAGCTGTACAAATTCTCAGGATTTGAAGCCAGATTTTCTGAGCTCTAAGCCCAATAAGGCCCAATTTGTATAGCTTTGTAAGCCCAATTTCTAAAGCTCCCATGGTAAGCCCAATGAGGCAACATCCCTCGACGCAGCGCAGAGGAGGTGCCTGCTGCAGTTTCTCGTATTTGTTGGTTCTTCCTCGCTCTCTTGTTTCAGTGTTGCAGCCCTCCAGACCATCAATAGGGGTCGAGCTTTTTCTACTCTTTAGGGCATAGAAATCTACTCGCTATCGAGACTTCTGTATTTTCTGTCTCAAAAAAGCTTGAAAGAGAAAAGATGGAGGCTGCAGATGAGGGAGTAGAGAGGATAGAAGATTCTAAGGACTTACAGCAACAGAGCAAAGCGTTTGATAAGCTCACTGACCGCGTTGAGGATCGCCAGCTCGACTCTACTCGCGTCCAAGAGGTTTCTCCCGGTCTCCTTAATATTTACTCTTTTATTCTATATTTTATTTTCTGAGAAATAACAAATTGTAAGAATCTGTTATTAAATTGAGCGATGGAGGCTTGGTATATAATGATTAGGGCAGAGTGTTCCACTTAAACAGTTTTATGCGATGCTTTCTAACAGTTATGTGATTTGGTAGGCCATGGCGTCAATTGCTGCATCTGCTGAGGCGGACTGGAATGCGATGCGTTTGAGGTAAACAGAAGTCTTTTGAGCCTTTTATTTTTCTTGAAAACGGTTTAAATCAGTGAATACCGTTTTTTTTTTTTTTGGAATGATTGACATTGTTTGGGTTGCCATTCATGTTCTGCTGTTTGGGCAGCATTGGCTTGCACGGCTTCTTTATCATATAAAGCTATGAAGAATTTCTGAACATGTTTTTCCGGCTTAGGCTATGATGAGAGAAATTCTGCGAAAATGTCATCTTTAATAGAATATTCAGTCGTCATTAGGCATATCTTATGATTACATATGCTCTATGTTTGAATTACTTGCTTTTATGTACACTAGTATGTGTTTTGTTTGCGGAAATGCAGCATGGTTTGCCACCGTTATACATGTATCTTCAATTTTTACTTGCTCATTTTATTGTAACAACAGAACATTTTAAATGTATGATATCTTAGACTTACATTCGTTTAGTAGAAGATTTTTCATTTATTTAATATAGAAATTATTACAAGATATAGAAAGGAAATGAGGAGACTCCACTCTTTCAAATTTTGGATTCCTCGAAGTTCCAATATAATTGTATTCTTCCCCATTTTGTTTCTCAAACATATATTCTTGTCAAATTTTCCAAGAGGCTCTTGAAGGTTTTCCTGTTCCTTCTAGGATGTAAAATCATCTATTGGACTTAGCCAACAGCGGCAAACCTTCTCTTTTCAATGTTGGAAAGGGTCTGTCTTTGGCATTTTAATAAGTTAACGTAGGATGTTTTAATAAGTGGAGAGGATGCTGGCATGTTCCTTTCCAATCACATGCTATTTTGCTTTGCAATATTTTAAATGCACCAAAATACCTCATTCCTAAATCAAGGAAGAGACACATGTGCCAAAATGTTGCTGGATGATTTGATCTGTTCTGACCAACACACAAACTTTTTCCATGCTTTGTGGGCTGGGTATTACCTAGTGGAAAAACCCTGTATTTTATCAAGATCCTTATTTTAGTCTGAAATTTAATAGCCAGTTCAAACTTGTGAAGCAGCTCCTTCTCACATTACATTTTTGTATTACATTTAATAACCAATCTGAAATTTCCAGGCTCATGAACATGCCATAAACTACTGCTTAGAGTAAGGTCTAACTTTTTCCTTACCCTCACATCCCAAATATGAATTATTCTCTCCTCAAGTAGTCAAAGCCATGAGCCAAGACTGATATGGGCTTGTTATTATTTGTATGTTTGATGTCCAGATGGAAACTTTTCTTTTCTTTTCTTCTTCTTTTTTTCAAGTGAAAGAAGAAAGAAGGAAGCTTTTAAGTGTCTATAGAAATTTCCAGCATTACTGAATTGCCCTCAGGTGATAGAAATTTCTATTGCCAGCATCTCAATCAAAACATGCAGATTATCGTCTTCTTGAATTCCCAAGCAATTGGCTTTTTATCTGAACATAGAATTCTTATTTGACTTTTGCTTGTTAAGATTCATAAAGGTCTGTAAAGTTTGGACTTCCATTAAATTTTCTTCTGCATTTGGTTGCTGACTTATCTGATGCTGACATGAATTGGATGTTATAATTTACATGTTCCCGTTGGGGGAAGTTAAAGCTCATCTTAAGTAAATGCTTTCACTTTAGCCACCTAGTGTGGGGACTGCATGCTTAAACCAATTTAGATTTGATAGTGTGAGATGAGTTTCTTTACAATCATACAGTGTTTTTTTGCCCCTAAATACATAGATCTTAGCAATTCCTCACCTTGAGTATGTACTCAGCAACTGATCTTTGAATGTGTCGGAAGTGCATCAATTCTAACTCCCAAAGTTCATTTGTGCAATAAAGACGGATACTTCTAGCTGTTCATTACTTCTTTGTGGTCAATCTCTGCTCTACTTAATCTGCGCATGGCTCTTTTTTTGTCCCCATGTTGGCATTGAAATCTTAAGTTAAATAACTAGAATTCTTTTTGTAAACATACTTTTCCCTTTATCCACTAATAATACCATGCTGGACTACTTACCACATTATTAGTTTTACTGTGCAAATCTGAAGTATGAGCTTATATTCAAATTTCATTATTGTATCCTCTTACTGCCAGTACTGTCATTGGCAGTATAAGTCTATGTATAACTCAATTTTCCTATATCTTGAATCTCAACTTCCTGTCTGCCATTTTGTTTCATTTCCAGGGAGAAGGAACTGGCTGCTGTCAAGATAAATGCAGCTGATGTTGACATAATAGCCAATGAACTTGAGGTAACTTCATCTTGAACTTAAAGTGACACAACTTTTTGAAGCTCATTCTGGTTTAGGATAGACTAGTAACTCCTCTTTGAATGCTTTCAACAGCTGGACAAAAAGGTGGCTGAAAGAACATTGCGTGAGCACAAAGGTGATGCCGTTGCTGCCATTAGGCATTTGCTTCGCTAAATATTTGGATCCTCAAATTTATACACCATCAAACGTCTGATTCATTCAGACTTTTAATTTTTTGGGCAAATTAGATTTTGGCATGAGCTGTAATAACTTTGTGTTTTTGGGTGAAAGTCTGAAAGATCTGCTGTGTATTGAAACATTCAGGGGTTATTTACCAATCTTCAGACTCAAATCAAACGACTTTCCTGTGGGAAAACTGAGCTGATGCTTTCTGCATAACACGTATTGGCGTTTCTCAGGCCTAACTTTTAGAGTTAGCATTAATATTTATATTAATAAGCGGAATGAAACAATGTTGGCAAGGAGCATGTGAAATGATATTTATTTTTGATATTAAAATAATGAAAAAAATGCACCATAAATTATTATAGTGAGAATATAACTATTTTTATTTTCATTCCGGGATAATAAAATTTTTTGTCTCTCAAATGTACCTTAGCTCTCAAGTTGGTCCCATAAGATTAATATTTATCAAATAAGTTTAAAAAGTTGCATAACTTAGACGATTAGTCCACTTATGGTTTAAAGGGGATGCAGAGTGTGTTATAAGCAGAATGTGCATGTAGGCAAGGTGATTGATTCTTTAAGATTTAGGTTGATGATGTATGTTTCATGCACACATGATCTCCTTGTGAACTGTTATGAAGATTTAGGAACTAGATAAAGACCAACTTTTTCACTCTCTCTATTTAGCTATGAAAGGCTGTGTAAAAATTATCTATAAATGGAACTAAAATTTATGAGCAAGTTGAAATAGCTAACAACAACATAGTTTTATCTTATTAGATGGGATCAGTTACATGGATCAGACGTCATTGAGCTTGGTCAAAAACCAAATCTCGAGATAAATTGTTGACTAATAGATCTCACTTAATTACCTCATTGAGCATTCCCTTCAATCTTCATTGATCCATGTTCATAAAGATTTGACAAAGTTTTACGTTGACTGTCAAGAGCCTACTACAACCCTCTTCTTTTATCCCCACTAGGACCGGCTATAATACATAGTCAGAGTTGTAAAACGGCCAACATCAAATTTTACATTATGAGCCATCAGAAATTTTGCATTTTACTGTAGCTTACATTTTACTGTACCGTACAATACAAAACACACTATTGGAAGAAATCTAAAAAGAAAAGGGAAGAGAGAGAAGCAATGCCAATTGTTGGAATCTTTGGGCAGCTGTTTGTTTCCTTGCTGGAAAGTTAAGTTTGCAAGTGCTAAAGCTCTATAAAACTCAATCATCCTAATCAAAGCTTGGAAATTTTATCGCCACTGAAGATGTTAATTCCACAAGTTGCATGCAAAAGTTGGGGCTTAGTGGTCCCTCTTGTTTGTACCCATCTTCCATTATCATATCCACGTTAATAAGGCAAATAGGCAAATAATAAATCAGTCCAACAAAAACAAAACAAAATGATGAGATGAGTGAGCTGCTCGTCCAAATTTCATAATAGCTGTCAGTTCAAAGTCTACTAATTTAATTATTTTGACTTGCTAATCATAACAATTGTGGGTCCAGAGTACCCTTACAATTAAGGATGGCAGCCCGGAGACTATAGGTTTTTTTAGTCTTATAGTTTGTCCCATGTCTATCACCATTTTGAAAGTTTTTATGCTCAAATTGGACAATTATTTTAAGAAAAATGACAGAAAATAATATTAGAATTACAAAAGCCCCAAAATGTAAACTAAATTAGTAAAAGAGCAAATAGGTGATTTAATAGAAATTTGAGATTTTGAAGTTTGGATGTTGACAACTTAAATATTGACAATGACAATTAAAAAATAGCAATTAGAAATTTGGATACACACAATAATAACTTAAAGAGCTTAACTTATCAATCTCTATATCCAAATTGTTAATTCCTATACTCAAGTTGTAAACATTCAAACTTTAAAATTCTAGATCATATTTGCCATTTTGCTAATTTTGTACACATTTTGGGTTTTTGAATTCAATCAGTATTTTTCTATCATTTTCCCTTCTTTTCACTTCACTTCTTTTTGTTTTACTGACCACCATTTCATTTTATTCTTCTTAAATTCCCAATTTTACCCATACAGTCATTTAATTCATCATAACATACAAAAATAACTTGCTCGGATTCCGCCATTGATAATTTTGTATATTTATAGTACATGATGATAGGGAACAAATTTGAAACAGGATCAAACTTATCACCACCTTGTCCTAAACTCGAATCATAAAAAGATTGAATTTCCTTCAATTTTACCTCAAACGCTGATTAAAAATTGATTTAAAACAAATCAAGGCGCTCATGGCATGTCAGCAATCCTGAAAGCTTACTCAAACATGATGTACAACTTTGACCACTTCAGTTGTTTTTTAAATCTATTTTTGTTCAAAACTTCAACTGATGTTTGCAGCAACTGACAAAATTCTTCCACTTGAGACTACAAATAAAGGAAGTGGAGCCACGTAGGAAAATCACACTGATTTGTTTAGAACGGACTAATCAATCAAGAATCTGACACGCCGGGCCGCACCTTGTTGATTCAAGTGGGTAATTACAAAGCTCCAACCAAGATTAACAAAGAATATAAAGGGAAGAAACTTTTTTGATCCTAATCCCTTCAGTCCAATGAAGACTCGAAGTTTTTGCTTTCTCAGTCTCCTTTACAAATTTTTTAATAGTACCTAAACTCTCCATCTAGGATAACAATAGAGGTCACAATCAACCCCATTTGGTACGGCTCCAAGCATACAGCACTACTAACAAATTGAAGATCTATGATGCCATTGTAGAGACGAAACATGACAATCCCAATCATCATCATTGTCAAAAGTCTTTGCTCCACTTTCTTTAATTTTTCAATGTTGTCACCTTTTTAAGTTTTAGCACAAATGGTAAAGAACCACAATTCTGATCGGGAATTTGGTATGGCTCCAACTTCAAGCCGGGCTGTTTGTACCAACTCATCTGCTTACCAGAAATTGGCAAGAATGTATGCGAAAAAATCATCATATCGGCTGCAAGCGAATAATGGAAAAGAAGCTCAGAGGCAGTGTTTAGGACTCCTTTTGAGCGTTTTCAGCACCAGCAGTACGAGCTGCTTGAAATTGAAGGGCATAACGTCTATGCAGCTCTCGAAGCCTTTCCAGCAATTCCTGCAATGTTGGCCGGCAGGCTGGATCACTGGTGGGAATGAACAAAGATACCAGTCAGCAAAAGATAATTGCAATTACAATGTGTTCCCGCATAAATTTTAGCATGCAACTAGGTGAGTCACATAATCTATGCACCAGTAAAATAGAGCCAAATCATAAAGACACCATACAACACTACATTTATCCAATAGTGCTATAGTGCATAATAGAGTATGTCCCTTGTCCAATGTCCTATTTATATGACAGTTATGATAGGGGTATGATTCATAACGACTAATAAATTAAGAGAGTTTGCACGCCAATATTCTTGTGTATCAATACATTATTTTTTATTTCATTCCAGAAGGAGAAAAATCTTGATAGTTGATACCATGTGTACCCACGATGTATAATTTCCACCTTTTCTTTTAAGGTTTTCATAGCTAGAGACCAAATATGAAACAAAAGAAAAATATGATTCCTTTCAAAGTTCATGCTAAGCCAAAGAGTCGAGCAAAATAATACCACTTACAGAGTAAATCATTCATAAGTCAGTATATCATATAGATAAACACGCCATGCATGCATATGAGTGCTGCTAACAACTTTCTGGTGACCAGCATTAATTTGATCTTGCTACTAACAGCACACAAACAACATTTTTTCACCCTTCAAAATTATAAGAACAAATAGTTGCAAGGTTGTCTCTTTGCCATTATTTAAGTAATAATTTATCTTTAAAAGGTGAAATTGTCTGTCAATACCATCAAATGTGATCGTTGTTAAATGAAGTCCTTACTAAAGTTGAAAGAGCAAAAATTCAGACGGCTAAAAAGAAGTAGAAAAATAGACAAAGCAATTGTTTCTGATCGCTTAGTCCTGTTATGTAACTCAACAAAACATTAAGAAGTCAACTGATGGAACTGATAATTAGTCATAAAACAGATTACTAAATGAATTTTGGGCTACTTCAAGTATTTTAGGTCAAGAGTGAAAAATAGGTCATAACTATGGAACCATCAATATATATGTATAACACCAGCTCAAGCAAAAGCTCTTTGGATTTCACTCTTGTGATAAAATTTAATCAGAGAAGCAAGAATGATAAGGCTCAAATGGGTAATGATGTCGAGAAATGCTAAAGATATCAAGAAGAAACTCAAAATATAAATGTTTAATGAATATCTCAAACAGCTGATCTTGTGAGATTTGCATAGGCCAACAGCAGGACACGGGTCATTTCAATTGATCATTTGCTTTGCAAGTAGTATAAGATTTATGCTAGTGCATATTGAGTTGCAGAAAAAGACATAAAATCGTATGACAGAATGAACAGAATACACACCTATGCCAGCAGCTCTCAATTATAGCAGCCCACTTGGGATCAACATCCTTTGGAATTTCTAGCCGCTGGTTCATGAACCCAACAGCTCCAATCACCTGCAAGTATCCTAGAGAAACCATTGTTCATATTTGGACCCACCATAATATGACAGTTACGAAAATTGAAGATTAATAGGATGAAATATCAAAGTGAATCGGGAAACACATTTATTAATAAAAAAAATGCAGGTCGCCGAGGCCCGTTAATTAAAATTCATTATTCAGTAAGCACGAGTGACAAAATAACAGAACATTTCAAGATCCACATATCTTCAAGGGCTAGAATAACTGATTTAAGTGGTTTTTCCACCGATAAGAAACAAACTCTTTCAGTAGTTTTCAGTTCAACAATCTTACATGTCACCATATTATTTACTTTGTTGTAGGAAATTCAAGGTTCACATATTCTTGAAAACTATACCTGCATTGAGTTGAGAGTCTCCCATGGGATCTTCTCAGTAGTAAGTTCCCACAATATCACTCCAAAGCTGTATACATCAGACCTGATGTCCCCAAGAAGCAGAAAATATCAGTATTCAAAATCCAGAAGTACCGGCCCCCGTGCGCACACCCGGGGGGGGGGGTGGGTTGGTGTAAAATACTTAATCAAACATACTTCTCGTCAGAGGGCTCATTACGAAGAACTTCTGGTGCCATCCATTGAGGCTGCAAAGCAGAAAATGCTAAAATAAGCAACTTCTTTGTTTGTGTGGACAAAAATGAATTCAAATGAAAAGATCTTGTGGTAAACACAAGATATGTGAACCTACCGTGCCCTTTCCTGTCTTTGTTGTGAGAAATGTTTCATGCTTTAGGCGTGAAAGGCCAAAATCACCAACCTGTTCAGCTAGTACATGGTTGGTTAAGATATCGTATAACTAAACAGAATGTAATGCTACAAATCTTCAAGCTAATCAAAAGAGAGTGAACAACCTAAAAAAAGGAGAATAAATAGAAAAATTACAAAAGCTGACCTTCACTGTCCAGTTCTTGTCAACTAGAAGATTTGAAGACTTCAAATCTCGATGAATAATAGGTGGACTGCAGTGATGAAGATAGTTTACACCCCGTGCCTACAGAAAGGATAAAAATATATCACATCTTATAATATAGCAATAAAATGTCCAAAATGAATTTGTAATATAAAGAGAAAAATAGGAAAAAAATGAGCACGCAACTCTATCAACAAAACTTGAATGAGATATTTCCTCCATAATATTACCAAAAAGTTACTTACAATATCTAAAGCCATATGAGCACGCCGTCTCCAGTCAAGTTTGGCTGTGTTTCTCTGAAGTAAGTGAAACAAGCTTCCACTGAGATGAATTACAGATGGATGCACGAATAATTAGCCCAACTTGATATTTTGTAACTATATGATTAAAGAAAAGTTTCTGAACAAACCGTGGGAGAAACTCTGTCACAATGCAGAGACGTTGAGGTGAAGTCACTGCCCCCATGAACAAAAGGACATTTGGATGTCTAAGTCTTTTCATGACAGATACCTTCACATCAACAGTATCATCAAATCAGTGTTATGTAATGATGAATTTTAGGGGGGATGCTCGGTACTCTGAGGTACAAATATGGTAGAATAAAAATATAAAGAGAAGAAAGTAACTATATGAGAGGATTCATGAAGAACTGGAAGAACAATCTCTTGCATAAAGTAATCCACATTGGTTACAGTCTAAGAATTAAGAAAGCCAAAGATCTATAGCTCCACTCAATAACTTATTTGTTTGTGTAAAATTCAACTTATTAGTTTTGCTTAGACGTTCAATTAAAAAGGGAATAAATTTGGTGCAATTTGTATGTGTTTGCTTTGAGGTTTCCCTCAATAGAATTATGATATGCGGCGAAACCCCTTTCAAAGAATCAATCATGCGTGCTGGGCTGTGAAATATGTTTCACATGTTAGCAAATGCTAGAATAATGATGCCAAAGCCCTTCTACTTAAAATTTAGGAATACATGCAACAGCTTACTTCAACTTTGGTTATCCTTACATCTCTAGGGTTAATCAAGTATAATCCTATTCAACTGCTCATATTATCTACTCATAATATAATATCAATATTAGAGCACCAAACTATAACGTGGTGATGCTCTACCTAAATGGTACTCCATATTTAAAGTTAGTGGGTTAAACCATATTGATCCTTCTTTTTCCTTCTTTGGTCAACAGATGATTAACAGTCCTTATCAAAACATAATTAAACTCAATGAAGCCATCCTGTTATTGTTGTTGGTCGATGGAACAAGGTTTACATATTTAGAAACCATCCCCCAGACACCTAACATGGAAGTGGTTTAGTGTATCAATTAAAAAATGGAAAATATAACCATTGAGCAAATATCACCAAACTAAGATCCCCCAAGGAAAGCCTAGCACATTCTAATTAGTTTGTCTCTCCCTAGCACATTAGCAACTAAAGGTTTTTTTAACTTTTTAAAAAAATTTGACTGCCCAAAAGCATACCTCTTGTCGGAAGGACATTATCACATCATCAGAATATTCTTGCTTGGAGAATACCTTAACTGCAACATCCTGCAGAAATGCGGGTGTTAATTGGCATCACATATTAGTCACCAATATTTAGTTTGTCACCGCGGAAAAGACACATCCCAAATGAAACACTAGAATTTCCTCAGGCTTGCACAGAAATTGCTTTACCTCATAATGAAATATTTGAAATTCATAACATTATAGGACATGCTAGTAATTTGAATTGCAACCTAATAATAATGTGCGTAATATAAAAGAAAAACTTAATATGTTGTTAACCTACAAAAAGTGGACAACAGAAAGAAGCGGAAGAGAATTCCCAAACATAGCTATGGCCTCTAGTTATTTCAGTACCATTTTCATATATAGTATATGAACTTAAAACCATAATTAGCAGGAAGAGCAAAGAACATACTGATCCATACCACAGAGCATGATACACAGTTCCACATGATCCTGCAAAGCAACAACTAAGAGGTAAATAGGAAATAGAAATAACATACTGAGCAAAACCTTACATCAAATTTGACAAGGAAAGAGTGATGGCATCAGCGAAGTATGGTAGAGGAGATAATAAAACTAACCAATTCTATGCTTGATAACCCACACTGATAACTGGTTAAATTTGCAAAGCAATCAAATTTTGGAAATAAGAAATTTGAAATATAGATGAAGTTCCAAGTTTTTTGTAATGAATGCTAGTTTTTTTGCTCTCAAAACATAAGTGATCCCAAAGCATGCCTGTTTGGTGTTCCAAAAAAAAAAATCTCTACCTTGCCCAATTTGTTCTCCAATTTTCAGGTCTTCCCACAAAATTTCATAATCCAAACAATCAGTATCCATGTCCAATTTATTATTGACAGTACTGCTGCCACTCCCACAGCTGCTTGCACTACTAGTGCTGTTAACATTGAAGGAGGACCAGGATCCTGATGCTTCATTATTAACAGGTTGATTACCTTCTCCTGCCTGACTTTCTGGCCTCACACAAGAAGAAAGAGGCTTCTGCTGAGCTGGCTCATTTTCTTGATCATTCTGCAACCAAGGCCAACCAACACGAACATTCCTTCCCTCTGACCCATCCCGTTCACTTGCTCTCCATGGCCATGATAGTGTTTTCTTTTGAATCCATGCTTCAGCCTTAGAAGTGAAGACTTTATGAATAGGTTTTCCTTCACCCTCATCACCAGAATCTCTAAAACAGTTTCCTTGACTTTTGTCTTCTGTGTGAGAAAATACACCAAAGGCATGTGGGGGAACATCTCCCCTGGGTGTGCTAGCTCCACTAGAATTAGCATCTTCTCTCTGGTCTGGAAGAACCATATCTGAGCAGCTCTGCTCAGAGTGATGACTTTCACCACTCCCACCTTCACGATCCACATTATTTTCCCCTGTTCGGATTCTTGACTTCATTTTGTTGCTTACCTTGGACGCCTATGATAATTTTTTAACATCAAAACATGCCGTGCTAGACAAAACAAAAGGAACATTAAAAAGGAAAGTTGTAGACTAACCAAATTTGTAATTTTTGATGCTATACCAACTTGAAGAGGCTGTTGAGAATCAAGACCAAGTTTATTTGTAATGGTACTTCTAAGATTGCTGGAGCCTGAACCTGTTTCAAAGTGCTTTATTCCTGAGAACGGAACTCTTGCTTCAAGGAAGGGTCGTGAATCACTAGAGACACAAATAATGCCAATCAAACTTCCATCATCGTCATATAAAGGAGAATTGGTAGCCACTGGCAAAAACTTTTCTCCCATCTTATTTTTGGCAGGGAACTGCCCAAGCCATTTCTCTCCCATAGTGACCCGGTTGATTATATCATTGACTAGGGCAAAATCGCTGGGGTCTACAAGGAGCTGAATGCCATCCTTACCAAGGGCTTCGTCCGACGAATAACCATATAGATGTTCAGCACTACGGTTCCTGCAAAATTATTACATAAACCTTAGACAATTAAGCTTTAGATGCAGGTCCCAGAATCACTTCTTTTTTTTTCCATGTGCACAGGTAAGTCTTCGAGCATAAAATGTTCTGTATCAGAATTCTTTAATCCACGGCACAGAACATTTAATGCTCGAACTAAATGTAATTTAAAACGCATCCATTTTAACCTGAGGACGTATAATCAGCAACAACCTAAGAATAGAAATTCAATACAACTTACGTTTTTATCTCCATTTCCAGCAAAAATAAGAAATCAGAAGATCAATACTCATATTCAATCATTAAGAAATCAAATAAAGGAAAACTTGAAGTCGAATAAGCCATTCACCAGTATATAATACGACCGGTAAGATCCAATATGTGAACAGAGTGCCCCATTGACTGCAAAATATTGAGATACTGCTTCTCAGTAAAATTCACAGCCGAAGGGCCTCTTCCAACGCCTCCTTCTCCATCATTTTGAGGATCACTACTACGGCTTTCCCTCTGAAGCGGTGATGAATGTTTAAACGAAGTCAAACCTTTCTTCCACGAAGCCGGTCCATCGAATCCGCCGCCTCCGGCTTTCCTACTGGGCACACCCAATCTCGAACGTTGCGGCGATATCGAGTGAGACCTCTGGCGATGATGGCTCTGCTCGGCCCGAGCATCGCTTGCGCCCGAGAGCTTGAGCTTGGACATTTCTTGCTTGAGGTGTGCTTGACCCGCCTCGAGATTTTCGATCTTCCTAAGAAGCTCTTCTGGTGGTGTAGTTCCCATTTCGAAGCTAAAATTGAGCTGAGAATACGAATTTAGAAGGAATATTCATCCCCCTCGCTTTCTCTCTCTCGCCCCCACTCCCCGCCACACAGCCAAGAAGAACAAGCTTGATTCAGTAACTCAGCTCCTCTCTCTCTCTCTCTCTCTCTCTCTCTCTCTGATAAACTTGAGTGACAAAAGCAGATATAGGTTGAAATTTGATTAGACAAAAAAAAATGATTGACAAAACGAAATTTTCAATTGACGGTCTTATCTATCTCTACTTTCTTCCACAGTCAATTGGTCATTGAAAGAGAGATTCGAGCTCTGAGAGGTCAAGAAGCTTTTTCCGCCTTCTCTGCGTCTCTCTCTCTCTCACAAAAATAAATTCAACTCCAGCTTCCTTCTCTCTCAGGTTTTGTTTATTATTCTTCAACTCCCCTCCAACTACATGCGGGTTTGGTATTTCTGTTTTGTGAAGTACTGTCTCGTATTTGACCCACAAATGGTAATTACATGTTAACCCAAAACGAGCCCGCCCAAGCTCCAACGTGCCAGTGTCCAATACCCGCCGATAATCGTGCCTGATTCTTTCCCATCGGTCCAATCCTCGCAGCGCGTGTATGTCAGTCTCCTAAGATAGCGTGTTTTGGCGCTCAACTCGTAGATTCTTTTTCTTTCTTAATTTGAGATTAAAATTTATATAAACCCCTCTGAAACAAGAAGATTTTCATGAGAACACAAATTTAAGGCCATTTTGTTTATTCTAAACTAGAGAGATGAATCAGTAGTCTATTTGAGGTTCTCACGTCTAGAAAAGGAAAAAAGTGGATCAATTTAATTTTCTTTTATAAAAAAAGGGAATTTGTCATTTTTCTTTAGATTAAGGTACAAAAATACACATAAACTTTTTTCCTATGAGTAAAAATACACTTATGTTTTTTTAGGAGAAAAAATATACATGTGGTTACCATTTTAGTGCAAAAGTTACATCTCACCGTTAAGTCATTGTTCATCGCCGTTAAATTACTGTTCACCGCATCTCTTTCTCTCTCATCATGGTGAACAGTGACTTAACGGTGGTGGAATGTGACTTTTGCACCAAAATGATTACATATGTATTTTTGCTCCTGAAGAAAAAACTCACGTATATTTTTGCACTTTAACCCTTTTTCTCTTAAGTTTTCCCTGCTTCTAGAAGACTCCTGAGCATAGCATTAAATTCAGACAATAACGGACACGCTTCATTCCGTTGACAAAAAAGTAAGGTTCTGAAATACAGAAGGCCACCAAACCAGGTGGATATTGGTTCAAGGTCAATAGGGGTTAGATTAGAGTTAAATCAGAATTAATTAAGGGTCGAATAGATAAAAAAAATTGAAAATTTTAGAATAATTAATATCACGTTCTAAAGAAAAATTTAAGAAAATGATTTTTTTTAGATATTAATACCAAGCTGAGTTGATATGATTGAATTAGTTTACTAACTAATTCCCTGGTTTTCAATTTGACACGAGTTTCAAAATATTGCAAAAAAGTGTCAAAAAAATAAGAATATAAAATAAACATAATCAATTTTCTTCTCTAGGGATGCCTTCTCTTCAGGAATGTGGACACGTGTGGTGCATGACTATCGTCAGCTCATGCCGTAAGATGTTGGGTTATGTCTTGTAACGAGTGCGACCCTCATGTTATATTTTTTATGTTGTTTTACCAAAACTAGATTTTTTAAAATATATAAGTATTTTAGGCAATTTATCATATAGAAAGAGGTTGGTAAATTAATTGGACATTTCCTATTTTACATTGATATTTATATTAATTAATGGCTAAAACTAATAGATACTTTCCCTTTTCTTTTAGTTGCTTTTTGGTTCAACTACAGCACTCTTCTCATATAATTATTAAATATACCAAAAATTATGTTGAAAAACCAACCGGGCACTAATTCAAAGTGCTGACCTAAATTCAAGTTGTCATGCAATCATAGAAATTTCCTACTTTGTCCGTATGCAATATGCGTGTGCGTGGATTTCGTCAACAATTTTCATAAACCAATAAAAATAAAAATAATTAAAATCAATAAAATTATCATAAAATTTAAATTATTATCAATATTATCCTTACTAATTACACTAAACTTAAATATTGTATTAGTTATTGCTTTCATCCATTATTCTTATTAATTATGAGCATACGTAAAAAAAGCAATTAATGCTCTTTAAAAACAAATAAATGTCTTACTAAAAAACTAAATACACTTTCTAGTTGGTTTTTTATAATAAGGACAAGAGAAAGTGATTACCTTTAGATGACAAGTGAAGCAAAAATTAAAAAATAATTTAAAGGTATTCATTAAAATTTAACTTTTGCAAATTAAACATTAAAACTGAGATAAATTTTTGACAGAGTTTCCCTCAAAGAGATAAATAATATCTTTCTTTACCATATATTTTTAAGGGTTAAGGTGTAAAAATACACATATATTTTTCCTCCAAGGGCACCCAGCACCATATATTTTTTTTTTGTGCAAAAATACACACGCCGTTAGGTTTTAGAAGCAAAAATACCACTTCCGTTAGTTGACCATTAGTTGACCGTTAACTGACCGTTAGTTGACCGTTAACCATGGTGAAATTATTCTTTTGCCCTTAACCCTTTTCTTTTTTAATTATTTTAAACTAAGGGCAAAAAGGTAATTTCATCATGATTAATGGTCAGATAACGGTCAACTAACGGAAGTGGCATTTTTGCTCCTAAAACCTAACGGCATGTGTATTTTTGCACAAAAAAAAACATATGGTGCTGGGCGCCCCTGAAAGAAAAACATATGTGTATTTTTGCACCTTAACCCTATTTTTAATTCATGTATGACAATTAACAAAATACATTTTTTTTCTTTAAAATTGAAATGTTGGGAATAAATAAAACATATATGAGGATATACAATAGAGCCGCCATTTAGTTGGAGTGAAGTTAATGTAAAAGGGAAATAGGGGAATAATACAAATGGGTAGGTGTAGAATGGGTCACATCCAATATTAGCTTTGAAGAGTAAATGAGAGCAGAATCAGAATTATGCCATGAAAAGCACCAAATCTGTGTTTCCATCTTCCTTTATTTATTAATTTTTCCCCTCTTTGTTGTCTCCCTACCAACATTTTCAATTCACCCTATCCTTTTTAATCACTTTTTTTTTTCTCATTGGAAGCTTATATACTATAAAATATACTAAAGTGAAGGTGTAAAAAATAAAAATACCGCATGACCTTTTTTTTTTTTTTTTTTGTAAAAGTACCTAGCATCATGTGTTTTTTTAAGTAAAAATATATACGTGGTTTCCATTTTAGAGTAAAAGTTAAATCCTACCATTATGTTACTGTTCACCGTGATGAGAGAGAAAAAAATGAAATAAACAGTAACATAATATCGGTGAACAGAAACATAACAATGAGATGTGACTTTTGCTCTAAAATGGTAACCGCATGTGTATTTTTGCTTCAAAAAATAGCACGTGGTGTTGGGCGCTCCTAGGGAAAAAGCTCATGTGTGTTTTTGCACCTTAACCCAATATATTATTATATTAATTATTTATTATGTTTCCCTTGAAGTTAACAGTAATTATATTTTATTAAGGGTTCATGTATAAATTTGTTTAGGAAGTTTTCATACATGAGTTGAAAGTTTTTTGAAGTTCAATATTTTCCTGAAAGTGTTAAAATAAAATAATGTTGTCATTTTTCATTAGAAAGTTATCAGTTAATATCAAATTTTTAATGGTTTGCGTCAATTTTTTAATAATATGGGATAACATTGTTATATTTTAAAATTTTCAAGGTGATATTCAACTTAAAAAACTTAAAAGACAACATTACTTTTCAGAAAAAACTTCCGAAGCAGATTTGCATCTTAATCCTTTAATTAAAAACAGAAATGACATGTTTATATTGGTAAAATTATTTTTAACTTATCATCTCATTTGATGTACTCATTTGCTCTTTAACTAATTATATAATTAATTTTTAAAGAAAAAAATAGGTTGAGTAAGCAACAAAAATGCAATGACATTTTTTTGGGGGTTAAATATCATTTTTACCATAGAAGTTTACCCTGAGGAGCATTAGTCACCCGGAATTTTTTTGGTATTATTTTTGTCGTGAAAATTTAAAAACGTAGAAATCTTGCCCATCTGTTAATTTTGATCGTTGAATTATTATTCTTCTTTATAAACTTTCAGAGGCAAAATTGCTCATAAAAAAAATTTCTGAGGCAAATTTGCTCATTTTAAAAAAAAAAAAAAAAATCCAGGGCATATTTGCTTAGTTTTTAAACTTCCAAGGCAAAAATGAAACCAAAAAAACTTGCGGGTGACCAATGTTCCCTAAGGTAAACTTCCATGAAAAAAATAATATTTAACCCATTTTTTTCTTTTTTGACATGATTTGCAAATATGAGCACTTGGTAGTTTCTAATGTAAATGGTAATAGAGATATATTAGAGAAACTAAGACATATTTTTTAACTTTTGAGTAAAATAAAAATACATTTTTTATAAATAAAAAATTTTGTTAAATTTATTATTCTCTATAAATTATATATCTAGTTTATACATTTAGAACTGCACAGAGGAATATTCCCTGTAGATTAAATATCTAATTTGTGAAGAAAGATAAAACAAAAAATATAATTACAAACATTGTTGCATCAATTTTCTAAAACTCCCTATAAATGATACAAATAGCATCAAAATCTAGCCATAAAGAATCAGATTGAGCATGTAAAGCATTAAATTTTATATGAACTGGACTTCGACAAGGCAAATTTATCTGTGAGCATATTGCTATAAATTCGCTAAATAATTGCATCTATCACCCCAAAAGTGGTATTTACTATTTAGGCTTCGCCTCCATCTTGAAAAAGGGAAAAAAACTCATTTAACTTTGTGAGACAAGTATAATTGATATACGTCATTATAAATAATTGCGAGTAACTAACATTTTTAAAAACATATATTTCTATTTTCTAGATCAAATGATGAATATATTAAAAATAATTGATATACGTCATTATAAATAATTGCGAGTAACTAACATTTTTAAAAACATATATTTCTATTTTCTAGATCAAATGATGAATATGTCAAAAAAAAAAATCTCATTTAAATCTATTTGAAATATGAAAATATAAATTCATGTCTATATTTGTTAACAAATTCTTAATCAGACTAAGAAGCTTCATTAAAAAATTCCGAATGCTTTTAAAATATTAGAATACCCTTTTATAGTTAAAAAAGAAAATTGAAGGTAGGTGTAATGATTATTTCAACTAGATTTAATTGATATTTTCCTAACAAATCGATTGAAAAATTCAAATAAAATAATGCATTTGATAACGAATCAAAGATTGATGGAATTGACTTATGTTAAGATTAATTTTTTCCATTTTGCAAATCACATTCAGGATGATTAATTCATCTTCAGTGTAAAGAAAATTCGCGAAACAAAGGAACACTAATCTTTAAGATATTCTTAAATGTATACGATCATCTCTTGTCTGTGTTTTAATTCATTATCATATCATTCTTCTGGTTTAAAATTGAAAGCATAATCCTTGAGATAATAATAGTATATGACGATTTGCATCTGTGCTGACCATTTTGAATCTTCAAGCCAGCGTAGTGATTACGAAAATTTTAAATTTTGCATGAATTCAATTATGACTTTTCTATATAATGAAAATATGATATTGACTAAAATCCTGAAGACTAAAATTGAAGACGAATTGATCATCCTTGCGTGATTTGAGAAATCGTAACGTCAATCTTGATTTCTTTTGGATTTTAGATGACACTCGTAATATTATGTAAAGAAGGGAAAATCTCAATTAAATATTTTTAAAACAATAAAAACAAAATTAGGCCTACACCTATTTTCAGTTTCCTTTAACTACATGGGGATATTTTGGTCTTTTAACGACATTTAGAAATCCCTAATGAGACCTTTTGACCCGATGAAAAATTTGTTAAAAAGGTAAGCTTCAATTTAGATTTTGGTATTTTAACTAGATTTGAATAGGATTATCCTTATATTCAAATATAAAAATAAAAAATAATGTAAACAATACCATAAGTTTAAAGAAAGCTCAGACTATCAAATTGAGAAATGAAGATAAAGGATACATAATTACGTTTTTTTAATATATAATCCTTAACTAATTGAAGTGTATGAAAAGGGTAATGTGTTGAGTCAATAAGTGGAAGGTTGTTTCGTGCAAAGCATAAAGAAGGGCGTGCACGCACACAACTTGAGGAGACTTTAAACTGAAGATGGAGAGAATGAAGTCTTTTCTCTCTGTTTTTTTTTTAAAAAAAAATTACCAATAATATTCATATTCATATTTAATTTTAAAAGGCAAAGAAATGAAAAGTTTCATTGCTTTCAGAGTTATGATGTGAAAAAAGGGAGCATAGTTCACTGTACTCGAAATGGGGAAGGGGATAGCAACCTTATCTCTTGTTATCTTTTATATATCACTCAGTGCTCTTTGTACTACAAGATAATGTAAAACCAGAATGGCTTTTACACAGTGGCAAATACCAACTTGACAAATTGAAAAATAAAAATAGGGTTAAGGTACACATGAGTTTTTTCTTCATAAGCGCCCAACACCACGTGTTTTTTTTTTTGAGCAAAAATACACATGCGGTTACCATTTTAGAGTAAAAGTCACATTCTACCGTTAAGTCACTGTTCACCGTTGTTAAGTTACTGATCACTTCATCTCTTTCTCTCTCATCACGGTGAACAGTGACTTAATGGTGGGATATGACTTTTGCTCCAAAATGGTAACCATGCGTGTATTTTTGCTAAAAAAAAAAACCACATGGTGTTAGACGTTTTGGAAAAAAAAACTCATATATTTTTGCACTTTAACCCATTAAAAAAATATAGTCTGTATATACACACACACGCACTTGCAAATATTAGGAATGTTTTTTTTTATATAATTTAACACTTTGACGGCCGTGAAACAATTCAATTCTTTATTTTGAGGGAAAATGGCACGAAGGTCTCAATGTGTCCATTATAGCCATTTCACTTATTATTACATGCTTTTTCATTTATCGATAATAAGTTGTAGGATTTTTCTAACATTATTTTTCTTAATTTGGACTTCTGTGATTTTCCTTATTTTAATGGTTACAACCTAACTGAGTTGTTGTATGTTGTGATATTTTCTGGTCCGTTTGGTGGATTTAATGTAGGAATTTTATATATTTAAATCAAAGAACAGCTTTTTGGGGTGAATGGAGTTGGTGAACTTGACACAGATTACTTGGATTTTCTAATTTATTTTGTAGGGCCCCACCCACTCTGAAGCACGTTGCAACTACAGCCTTTGCAAGCATCCATCTCTTAAAGATTCATTGACTTTGTCAATATTCCTTGAGTCTATCTAGGAACTGTGTTGATTTCTTGCAAACTAGTGAAAGCTTGCATCCATGAGAGATTTTTTTTTTTTTTTTTGGGGTGAGTTATCAAGGACATCCCAATACTATTTTAAGCTTGAGACTAATCCCTTTCGAGACTTGAAACATATTAAAAGGTTTTTGTCTCTTCTAATAAGTGTATTTCTCAATATTTATATTTGTGTTTTTCTCCATATACATATAACTAACAGCTTGTTGGTCACTGGAGATGAATTTAATAACAATGTTCATTAAATTTAAGAACAGTATTCATGATTGGCAAGATTTGCTGCCATGACCCAAAAAAAGCCAGTAGGAGCAGGCTAGAAATACTATAACGTCATCTGATAATTTACAAATACTTTGGATTTCTCATGGGGATATGTTTGGGCAGAAGAATGATGAAGGAAAATATTTGCTTTAGGTCCAAACCAAGAGAAGTGTTTAAATCAAATCCAACCTTCCCTTCCAATCTCCTCAATCCATAATAAAACCTAAGTTCTGAAATCCGGCGGCTGTAATTAATTCATCTATTTGTGTTGAAGAGAATAACATCTGCCGAAAAAACGAAAGAGGCAAATATATTCAACTATTCATCTCTGACTGACAAAAGATTACTTTTCACTAGACTTTAATGCTCGAAAGTCCCAGCTTCTGTTTCACAGAACAAAGAGATATACAAACCATGGGGGGAAGGAAAAATGACATAACAGGTACAAAAGCAAAATTTCCAGAGAGAAACTCTTTCCAGCAGGCAAATATTCTACAATTATTCGGCGAATTCAGAAACCCACATAGTATAACTATAAGAAGTTACATGACTAAGCAATGGCAGGAGATGGGTGAAGTTCATTTCTGACCATGGAGTCCCCAGCAGCTGCTAATTATGGATGCGTCAGCAACAATTTCACAGGACACCCACTTGGTCATGAAGATGCACACAAAATGGCAGCACAACTTTTTATACACTCCGCCATCACTTTGTGAGCTTCTTAAGGTTACATAGGCTATAAACTGACTAGTCACTCACTAGGTTGCTGTGCCAAACATGTTTGGTCAGGGTGGAAGCCAAATCAGCTTTTTGCTCAAATTCACGCCCTTCAGTTCCTTGTTAGATGAGCTGCATGCTCTTGAGAGTATGGCAAGAGAATTCTAACAGTCAACATGAGTGGCTGCAAAATACTTAGTTCATGTTTTTAGATTCTTTCCGTGTCATGGGCAGCTCAATAATTACTAAGAAGTAGCACCGTTCCGACTCCCTGATATATTGGACTTCACCACTCATTAGCTTTAGAATCCTCCTGCACATGCTCAGCCCTAAGCCTTCTTGAGTTACCCACTGGCTGCTATTGAACATGTCTTGAATCAATCCAGGAGGAAGACCTTCACCAGGACATACCATCCTTCACAAAACCACAAAGAAAAAGACACATAAGAATTGAGATAAATTAAGTAGATACTAGTAGCCAATATAAGAGAAACAATTTTGGCACACATTATCAGGTTTCCAAATGGAAGAAGAATTGAAGTCACACCATGCATTCGGCTAATGATCAGATATTACAATCTTTGGTTTAACTCTTCTTCATGGAATCTTTTTCCATGAAACGCCTTGATCAAGAGATAATAAAAAGAAAGAAATAACTAACCTCGTTTTCAAGGTACACTGGCATAATGCACACAGACTTACAAGAATAGGGTAGGCCTTTCAAACAACAAACATCATATCTTGCATTTGCCACATAAGAAATTTTGGCTTCCCCCGTGGAAAAAAAAAAAAAAAAAAGAGGTTGGGGAAGACCAAAGACTTGATCTTTAGGTTAATAATCTATCTAAAGATCTAGTTAAAGAGGTCGAGAAAGACCAAAGACTTAATCTTTAGGTTAATAACCTATCCAAAAATCTAGTTTTCGATAGAGCATAAGGGTGTCGCACAACCCATGAAGCTGACCCCACTTAGTGGGATAAGGCTTTGTTGTTTTAGTTGTCTATCTCTCTCTCTCAAGGGGGAGTTCAGGTGGGTAAATAAGATACTAGGATAGCAATTAAGAAAGGTTGTGTTTAAGTCAAAAGCCAATAAACAAGGTTGAAGAAAGTAGCTTAAATCCGGCCCAAACCAGATTTCTGCTGTTTTGACAGTTGTAATTCAAGTTATATATCATGAAGCATGATGTTATCCAGTCATTAAGAATGTAAAAACATTGGTCTACCCATAGAAGAGATGAAACCCAAAAAATTGGACCCAGTTGCATGGTAAATTAAGAGATGGAATCTTCCTCAACAGGAGATCTCAAAACTTCAAGGTAAGATAGACAAGAGTATCTTGAACTAGCAATTCATTGCAACAGTTTGTAGTGCTGTACGACTAAATCGTGTCATAAATTCACAGAAAAGGTCAAAAAATCAAAAAAAAATCGTTGGCTTGATTTTGCTTCACATTTTCATTGTGTAACACATACTCAAAGGAAGAAATAATTATTATTGAAATAACTAAAAGTACATGCTAATATACCTGAATTCGGCATGGAGAAGAGTAAGTCCATCGGAAATTTGTTTTATTCTTGGAAAAACATGAAGTTCTACCCAACCATCTGGAGACGGTGCATAGTGCGCCATATTCAATAAGAAATCAGCTAAGACCTGTTGAATCCTCGATTGATCACCATATACAGCTAAGGTCTTGATTTCTTCAGGAATATCACGAATCAACTGTAAATTTCTTTCTCTCAGCAACAGCATCACTTGGCTAACCACTGCATTGATGACACTCCCAAGTAAAAATTCCCCTTTTTCAAGCTCCAAGGACCTAAATCCAAAAGTAGACAAAGACTTGAATCTTATCTTAATGAAATCGATGCAAGAAGTTTCAAAGACATTAAATTAAAGCAAGCACACTAATTGTCAACAGCAGCAATTTGCAAATGCAAAACTCCCATGATCATAACAGAGCACTAAATGATACAAGGGACCTCTCTCATTTCCGTGCCATGTACACTCTACATGTTAACATAACATAGCAAGAAGGCAATACATGTATGACATGTGCTATGTCTGAGTTAGTTTGTTAAAATCACTGACATATAAAAGATGCCTAAAATGATTTAAGAAAAAATAAAACATGACAATAAGGAAATTAAAAATTAAATAGCTAGATCACTATCCATGATACAAAGCCTTGGCTCAAATAGCACCTATGAGCCAAACGCATGACAACTCCCCACTCACCCCTTCCCTTCTTCCAAATAGGCTCCTACAGGAGTCTCCCTTGAGCCAACAAGAAAAAATTGGCATGATGAGACATCTATAATGTACTGAGACATGCAGTCAAAGTCTGAAAAATGGGCAACAATTTAACAGCACAAGTTGATACATCTGGATTACAAAAAGATAAGTATACTAATTTTTACCATTTTTATCATATGAGAACAAAACTTATTTCATATGCTATTTCTATGTGCATCAACAAAGCAGTACTCTATCAGACTGAAACTTTGAATTACTTGGTCAATTTAATCCTAATGCCATATCAGAGATTCACCTAACCAAAAAATCTAAAGCTTTAAAGCAAACCCAGAAATGGTTATCATAATTTTTTATCTAGACTAGCGAGAAATTGAAAACCCACCCATCATCAACGCTCTCCATATCTACATCCTGTATTATCTTCAACATCTGCTTCTCACAAGCCGTACTGGTTTCAAGAAACTGCTTTTGATCATCAGTCAAGTCCGTAGCTTCCAAAAGAGAGTTTGTAAAGCGTATGCCATTCAGAGGATTCTTTATTTCTTGACAAATGTAAGCCAATTCTTTCATCCTAGCAAAGCATTTTTTCTCCTGTTGTCTCTGGACATTCAGAGCTTGTTGAAGTTCAGGACTCGCAATTTGCAGGAAGCAGAAAGCCCCAATGATCTGACCATCCATGTTTATCCTCTTATTAGCAGTCAGAAGTGCCTGCACATATTTTCCATCCCGATCTAGAAATGAAAAGGGAAATTTATCTGTATCCTGTCCACCAAGCGCATTATGCAGCACAATCATGAACTTGGTTAGAGAATCTGGACCCTTCAGTCGACAGCAACTACCAAAAACCTCTCCTACCAGCATTTTTCCAATAACATCCCCACACTTCCATCCTGAAAGATTTTCCATTGCAGTGTTCCACTCTGAGCAGCATGTGTTATCATCCGATGCAAAAATGGGAGGGATCAATGGATTTGGACTGTGTACAATAGCCTTGTAGTCACCTTGTATGTTAATGAATTTGTCCATTACTACTTTTTGACCAGTAACATCTTGACCAACAAAGCATACTCCAACTATATTATTCGTATAATCCTTGCTGGAGCAAGCATTCACCACAATATAAACTGCCTTCTTGCCATGTTCAGGGCCAAACGTTCTCATTTTTATTTCAACATTCTTGTCTTCTTCACCTGTACTAAGTAAATTCAAATTGTTAGGGTACAACTACTAATCATAACCGTCTTATGACTAAAGAACAAGATAATCTATAACAAAAGATTCAATTAGAATGACATCGGACAATGAAGAGTAGTTGTTATGTTGACCTTTTCTTTTTGGCCCAAGAAACAATTATGGGCAAAAATCCCACATTCAGGGTCATCTCGTCATTCTCATTCTCATACTATTTTCCTTTTTGAGCCTAAATCTGTTGTATGGCAAAAACTTAATCTCACATGAAAAAATTATCACATTACAAATGACATGACTACCACTTGTGCAATTGGACATTGATCAACTGTGCTAGGCATGGAAAAAGCTAGTTATTTAGTTGGCGGGAAAATTTTGTCGCTTGCAGTTAAGCATGTGCCAAAGCACGATTTACACCTACTAAACTTGTAGCTGTATGTTTGACTAGAATTTAGGCAACCCAATCATAGAAAGGGCCAAATGTTCTTCGTAATATTTAATCTGAGTTTCTTTACCCAATTAATTAATGAATTGAGCAGAGCAATAGTTTTAGATAGACTACCTCTTAAAGCATGAGAAAGAAGCTTGTCTACAGATTCTTCAGACTCATTATACACAAGATCATGAATCAAAGACTTCCCCATAGCTTCATCAACTGAGAGTCCTGTCAATTCTGCAGCCTTTGCATTCCAGCCATTTATGCAGCCATCAACATTTACAGCAAATATGGGAGCAGTAGCAGTCTCTATCAATCTAACCATTTCTCTGGCCACAGAACTCAGTTCATCCACCGCTTGCAATTCTAGATTATGAAGCTGTGAATGCACAGCAGCCTTGGAATTGTTTTGTTCAGCATCTTTAAATGAGTCTCGCAAAATAAGCTGCAAGGAATGTATAGCATCCATTTCTGCATTCTCCCATGGTAGACTACGGCTTTTTACCACTTCTAGAAATGCCTTGAATGAAGAACGTGGATGCATTCTCTGTCCATCATCCTTGTCCTCTGGGTGATGCTTTGCACCACCCCATTTAATCTCTTTCGCTGTATTGGATCTGAACCAGAATAGATAAACCCTGTCTATAATATAAGCAACAGCCATACCACATACTGCATCACCAAGAGAAGCAGCCCCAGGATATCCAGCATCGGACAAACTATCAGTACTTAGACCTGTTGAGTCTCCATGGCAGGCCAACAACCAATCTATAATATCCTTTATCTGGGACTCAGTTGGGGTGACGCCTAATGGGGAGTAGTTACCTTGATAGTAGAGAGCGGCACCGTCACACTTCACAAGATCCATAATATTAGGGCTCTGAGTAACAATGCCAGTAATAGAGTCCCGAAGCAACATGTCACACAAGAGGGTCTGAGTCCTCAAAACACGTTTTTCCAATAACTGCAATGCCAATTGAAGTTCCATATTCAGCTGGAGCCCAAAGGCCTGCATGAGGAACTCACAAGCATAGCGTAGAGGGAAAGGAACGCATCTAGCAGAAGTATGATGACAAACAACCAGGCCCCAAAGCCTCATTGAGTTACGACCACCAACAGTTTCCTCATCATTCCCATTGATTATGACTGCCATTACCAGTGAAGCAATCGATCCCATATTGGCCATATACTGTGCATGACACCCATGCGGGGCTCGAAGGGTTGATCCAACTAAGCATAGTGGCTGCATAAGCGATTCATCCTGAATTACCTTAACAGGAGTGGCATTGCAATCCACAATCATCCTCACCCGATTCTGCTTGAACAAGAACCTTGAAGCCTGGGGGATATCAGTAGAAGGATAGTGCAAGCCCATATAAGGATCCAAGTCTGGCCGCTTACTTTCAGCAACAACCTCTCCATGTTCATCCTCATGAAATTTATAAACCATTACCCGGTCATATCCAGTCAATTCCCTAACACTCTCAACCACAGTATCACACAAAAGCTTAATATCTCCACCAGGAAGCGACTGCAACTGCGAGATTGCGCGCACCGCCAACTTCTGAGACTGCACTGCCCCTGCAATGGACAGGGCAGGGTCCTCTGTTCTGGAAGGTTCCAAATCAATCACAATTCCCACATCAATTCTATGCAAAATGGCATAAAAGGGTTTCCCTGAATTCTTAGAATGAATCCAAATGGGGTTTAACAGTGTGATTTCCCGAGCCCCAAAGGCCTTTTCGAGTAGCACCGCACTTGAGGGGGTAAAAAGCGTGCGAACATCAGCTCCAATGGCGAGAGTTTCAGATTTTTCAAGGTTTGGAACTGATTGAGGGGTAATACCCAGCAAATCCCGCGCGTTTTCGCTGTACCCAAGAACCCGAAAAGTGGGTTCATCTACGGCAATCATGCAACCAAATGGCTGAATATAGCCGCCTCTTTGAATTCTCAATAGGTAAGCCGTAATCTGCTGCTCAGGATTGGACTGGATGGTGGTTTTTATGGACTGTGAGTAATCAAAAGACTTACCGGACTCGCCGGATTGCTCGAAGACGGCATGGAGGCGAGCGTCCTCAGTGTACTGAGCAATTGCTTTGCTGACAGACTCTGAATTCTGGGTTCTTTTATAGCTTGTGTCCGAAGAGTGAACTTGGGTAAGTGAATTTCCCGCTCTGCCCGCCGCAGCCATTGAAGGGTCTTTTGTTTCTCTGCTTTCTCACTACTCTATCACTCAATTGAAGTCGATTTCTGCCTCGACCACGAAGATACCGGAGTCCGAGCTACGCAAGGGGCGAAAGATTATTCTAAAAAATAAAATAAAATAAAAATCCGAGCTCTCACAGAGTTCAGAGGAAGTGACCCGCAGACTAGTGTTTTTCTTGTTTGGCGTCACATTTCTGATTCTGAAATACTCTCTCTCTCTCTCTCTGGACTGAACGTAAACCGAACTTTTTCCCCAATTGTTTTTGTTAACCTTATTTAACTGTTATTTTATTGCACGGCAAAAAAAAGAAGTGTTTTTTTATTGTCATGTGTCATGAGCTGGACTTTCGTGTGGCTGAGGATGAGGGTCTGCCCATATAATTGAGAAAGGCATCAATTGATTAGTGGCTATGTTTTAGACTTGGGCTGTATCTATATCTTCAGTATATTTAATAATTTCTCTATAAAATTTACATTACTTTATTATAGTGTCGGTTTGATTCACTTTTGTGCCTTTGCTTTCTACTCTTTCCATGTTAAATATAACAACTAGTTAATTCTTTTAAGTTTAATATTAAGGAAGTTAAATAAATTATTTAATTATAATATATATTGTGTATAATTGGATTATATATTATTTTATAAGTTACACAAATTAGTTGGAAGAAAAAATGATAAATATAAATATTCTAAAAGATTCCCTTATTCTTTAATATAACACTCAATTGACTTTTTTTAGAAAGAGTAAGAAAGTTAAATTAGTTACTTAATTATATCGTATGTTGCGTATCTTTAAATTATATACCAGTTTATTAGTTATGTTACACCCCTACCGTCCTCACCATATCTCAGGTGGTGGGTAGTGTGATACCTCTTATTTATTAAATCCAACTGTCACACCTTCAAATGATTTCTCACATATCAAAGCAATATAGCATAGCACAATAACAAAACGGTTTGGGCATAGTATACTGACGATAAATTACAAATCTTGGTTACAAAATCTATAATATAATTACATAAAATTATTACAATAATTCTTCAAATAATTTGGAACTAGTCCAATACCTCCATTTGTTGATATCTGTCTAGGAGCTACATCCAATAAACTGTACCATACACAGATAGCAACAGAAACTAGAATCTCAAATGATCCCATAATAACCGTTAATCTCATATACAAAATATAATTAAAGTATGTAAAAAAACCACAGATATAAAACCATACAACATTCAGTAAATCGCACACAACGAGGCACAAAGCCTAATCCGAAACAAGCAATCACATAACATAGATTGCTTAATAAGGCACACATCAATACTAAGGGTCGCACATAGCGGGTTCCGGTACCAATCGCTTGAAAAATAATAACACCGAATGCATACACAATCATGGTAAAACATACATACAAAGTCATACATGGCTATGAGATTAAGGTTACTTACCTGGCAAATTTAAATTTGTCAATTACTTTCTCCAAACTTTTTTAAAAGCTCCCGTCAACGACACTTCCTATGATTATAAATAATACTCATCTCCATAATTCAAATATTACTTTAAATAAATTATTTCAAGTTCATATCTTTCATAGTTCTTACCTAATCTTCCTTTTTAAATCATATTCTTGGTTTAAAACTCATGTTAAGTCTTTTTATCAACTTGAGCAGAACCTCCCCTTAGGAATATTGATTCCCATAATCATCAAATATCATGAAAAGAAGCTAAATCCAAGTCACAAAGCCATAAGGGTGTTAAAGAAGGTACTTACTTAACTTTAAGATCTGCTTTCCTTGGACTTCTACTTCCATAAACTCCTTGTTGTTTTTGGCCTAAGCTTCTACATACCATACATTAGTTGCTCATTAGGACCTTCAACATGTTCATGAAGATAGAAGAAAGTTTCACAAAATACCATAGCTAACTTACCTTAGTTCTTAACTTTGCTTGCTTTCTTTCTTTCTTTTTTTTCTTTCACTTGAGCTAACTTCTACTCTCTTTTCTTTGTTCTCTTATGGAAACTTGGTGCCTTACAAATGAGGGGAAGAAGTCCTTATATAGAGCTCATGAGCCAATCAAAAATATCTCATTTGACCAATTACCATTTTTCCTCTTGGTCTTATCCTTTCTTTTTCTTGAATTTTCTCCTTTTTTCTAAAAATTATTGATTTCTCTTGAGTTTTCTCTCTTTGAACGAAATACTCATGTAAAAAGGGAATGAAAAATGTCTTAAATATGTCAAGAAGGCACTTAAAAATCCCCCAAGTTAAATGACCAAAATACCCTTACAAAATATCCCTTAAACTTGGTTTTTTTTTTTTTGCAAGTTTTGTTGACTTTCTCTCTTCCTCCTTATTTTGGACAAATTTGATAGCTTATAGAGGAAGAATTTTGATCTTCAAAACACATTGAATAAGGTGTCCAAGTGTACCTTATTATTAATACATGAAATGCTTAGGTGTCTACTTAACTTATAGACTCTTTCCTTTATGTGACACATGACCATTTGGATAATCATCAATATTTTACTTAATAGATAAGATAACTAGGTAGCACAAATTATCAATAAAATATACACAAGTGTCCCTATCAATTCCTCTTTAGAGATCATGTTGACACCTTGGTAGCTTAGTGTCACCTTTAATGAATTAATTGTGTACATGTGTCATGTGTCCTCAAGAGTTTTCTTTAAATATTATATTGACACTTGGTGATCTAGGTGTCTCTTCCTTAAATTGCCCACCTTTCATGTGTCAATTTATAATAGCATCATCAATAAGGCTATTATTTCCAAAGTCAAAGATTTTTTTGCTAATAATTATCTTGACCTTGCCATGTGTATATGCCATTTTCAAAGGTAAAGATATTTTTGTTATTAATCTTCCTATTTTTCAATGTGTACATGTTCTTGAATTTTCTATTGCCTTCTCAAGCCACTTCATAATCATGATCCTTTATTAGCTAATTAGATATGAACAAATATCATTTATCATATCCCTCGAACTGGGCTTGGTTGTCTACCTGTCACAAGCTAATTCTTAAATCTTCAGGCCTAAAATTCAGGATATTACAAGTCAAACTAATTAGTTCAGGAAAAAATAAAAATATTCTAAAGTAATTTAATTAGCTTTCTTATACTCTCCAAAAAAAGTGAACTTTATATTATATTTATGACTGGAAGGAGTAATTTATTTACTTTTTTTAACCTCTCTAAAAGAAAAATTAACTTTGTTTTATATTTAGAACTAAACGGAGTAATTAATTTACTTTTCTTAATCTCTCGAAAAAAAAAGTTAACTTGGTCTTATATTTAGAACCAAGATAATGCTTTTTTTGGTATCGTAAGAGATTTAACTTGTTTTTCAGCCTAAGAAATTTAACTTTACAAATTAGTTTATTTGTAATTAGTAAATACTAACAGTCTCACATATCAACGCACTCACGCTGCTTAAAAGCATGTTTGGTTTAAGGGGAGATAAATTTTATTCTCATATTGACCAAATTACTCATGAAACATTTTCAATATTCTAAAAAAAGAACTCTAAATAAAAGAAAATATTTTTCTCATTGATGACAATTTAGTAAAAGAATTCCCTCCCCTCTCATCCTCTCCCTTCCTCTCACCTTAAACCAAAAACAATAAGAGTATACTTGAGATTATGTTTGGAGACCCAAACGTCCATCTCAATGACCGAAATCAGCTAGATTAACTTTTTTTCAATTGGATTTTTTATTTCCCTGGGGGTGCTTTAAGCCACTTTTTTAGTCTCACCCTCTTTTTCAAAAACTGACCCAAAAAAAAAAATCTATCATGAAAAGAGAATAAATTAAACACCTTAGGAAGAAAAGATACTTGATCCCATAGTCATCTTAAAAAGTCAACTTAAATATAAATCATGTTTCACAATCTAAATTTTACATTATCTTCAATTTGCTATGGAGAGTTCATGCTAAAAAATCTGCCATGGAAAGTGAAATTTGCTCAAACATAGTACTAGGATATTTGAAAAAATAAATAAATAAATGAAAAGCAGAGATTCTGGGGACAACCATGAAATAGCGACAATGATGGTTGCCATAAAAGGAAGAACTGTAACAAAGAAGGCGAACACAAGCGATGATTTTTATTATTGCAATGTAATACTAGTAATCACTGCTGCTGATAGGGATGTCGTTCCTTGTCCCCTTGCTGTCAAGTGTCAACAATCACAGATTTTTATTTTTTTTATTTTTCCAAGCCAAAATATATGTTTTTCCCGAATATATATCTTTTTTAAAAAAATAGTTTTTTGTTGTTGTTATTACCATCTTTATTAATTATTTAAACTAATGTTTTTCATCCATTAGTCTTCATATTCTGAACTACTTGTACTAATATTTTGTTTCACCTCTTAGGGTGTTTTCATTGTTTATGAATTTTGAAGTATAACATCAACGGACCTGAGCAACTCGCGGATATTTATTCCCCCTGTTGGGCTTAAAAGCTCCCTATACGTGTGACTGGGCTGGCCTGCTGGGTCGTATCCAAGACTACTGACAAATTAAGGTGTTTGACTGTCTGGGATGAGGAATGAAATTTTTTCTCCATTTTTGTTGGCCAACAAAATTTCTTCTTCATATGTAGACATTTAAGAAATTTTGAATATACTGCCTTTATGTAACAATATAAATAATATTTTCAAATTATAATTTTTTATCCTCTCCATTTTATTTTATTTAAAAACCAGTTAAAATTAGTTAAGTGTACATTGGGAACAACTCATAATTAACACAAATTCACTAAAAGTAAAGAGAGAAAGGAAATTTTAAAAAAATAATAAGTTATTAGCATTTCATTAAATCTTGTAAAATGCATTGCTTCGAAGACACTGAAAATCTTGAGCAAAAAAAGAAGATACTGAAAATGAGTAATGGGAGGAAATATTTTCTTTCTATAGTATGAAATGGATATAAATATATAGTAGCAATATATTTATTATTATTGCCATTTCTCAATTGTGCCCATCCCTTTAACTTAAGAAATCTATTTCATATAGCGCACCAAACACACCCTAACTTAGGATTCTTCCAACAATTTCGGCACAACCTACAAAAGAAAAATACATGGAATCCCCCACCCCCAAAAAATTAAAAAGGAAAAAAAAGATTTAAAGCCAACAAAAAATAAATATTCCAGCATATTGCAGATGTAGGAATTTTTCATTGATATATGGAAGCAAGAAAGCTTCTCACTTCGCGTAGAGAACATCCTCCCATGGGTGGCGATACAGTGGTTGTTTCAATCTCTTCTGGTCAAAGGTATGCCTGAAAGTTATATAACAAGAAAGAAGGATATGAGAAAGCCATAATCAGAACTATACACTTGAAATTTTATCTAGGTACAATCACTATTAAGTAATTTCTCTAATACATGCAAGAGCACTGCCGTACGCTTAATCACTAATAAGCACAATCAGTATCAGTGAACGTAGGAGAAGAGGATAATTTTCTCTTTATGTCTCATCCTGACCATTGAAATCTTGATTCAAAGGTCTAGAGAAAATTTTAAAAAAATTGGTTAAAGGTCAGGATGAGCTGATGATGAGAGATAAGCAGAAAAGTGATAATGAGAGGATCCGGACTCACAAACGTAGGACCACCTAATGGATGAAAGAGGAATTGTTTGGAGGTTGGTCCACAAGAGGCTAGTGGATAAAAGGCCACAAAGGAACAAAACTACAATAATGCGTGATATGTGGACCTGACTTCACATATTTGAACAAAATAAGGGTCCAAATGGTGGGAAAATCAAGCAATGAAGAAAATGCAACTTACCCAATGAGGCCAATGGAGCGAGCCAGAACAAATAGCCCATTCAGATAGCCAATCTCGACTATTTCATCGATCTCTTGCTTGGTGAACATCCCACTGCCAGAAAGAAGATCCAAGAAAAGGGACCCAATTGCACCATCTACGTTGAGAACCAGGTTATTTGCCTTTGTAAGGGTGTAGTTTTCAACCTTAACGGCATATTCCATGTATTTTACAGAAGGAAAATGGGTGTTTGCAAACTTCTGTAGCAACTCTACTCTCTTATCTCTGTTGTCTCTGCTCTTGATCCTTTTTAATAGAGTGAAAACAGGTTTCAGACATTTGAAGTATTATAGTACCACTGTACCAGCAACAGAAACAGAATTAGCAAAACTGTAGTATCGTACCTGTGCCCTATTCCTGGCACACGGATGCCTTTCTTCTTCATGCCTTCAACATATTCGTAAGGTGTAAGATTCTGACAAGGCATAGTATAGTCCCCGTGTTAGTGTTGTAGCATAGGCTTCTGATACGTATAAAAAAGTTAAAAAAGAAAAAGGTAAACAGGCCAAAGTGGCAAAGGCTGATAAGATACCCTGTCATAAGCATCCTTGAAGTAACGAGCAGCATCATCAATGGCACCACCAAATCGAGGACCAATTGTAAGCAAACCTGGATCAGAAGCTCATTATTCACCATTGCATGGAAAAAATGGCATACTGAATCAGGACACTCAAATAAATCTTAAGCATACTCCAGAAGTGGAAACTTTGAGGGGTTATATTCACCTGATACCAGGCTGGAGACAACGTCCTTCCCTGCCCTCGCTGTCACTATAGCATTGTGAGCACCAGAGACGCAAGGACCATGGTCGGCACATAGCATGATGCATATCTGACAAATGAATATATCAGCAATGAAGAAGCTAAAGGATGAAATCAATAGTTTGTTTCACAAAGCAATATCTAAATGATACGCTGATAGCACAAGGACGTATATAAAGAGCTTGAGCATTAACCAGTTTCACGGACTAAGGACACGGAAGAGAAAAGATGGTTATCAATACACTACCTCGATAAATTTTGTGCAATAACGAGGAAGGCTGCGTTTAAACCACAGGAGAGATATAACATCACCTACACCCAAACCTTTTTCAATAATGTTAGACATGGGAACACCAGCATAGCATGGCTCCTCACCTGCAGAAAATTCGGGAGAAAACTTCATTTCATCTATCAAGTTTAAGCAACAAAAAACAGAACTGTGTTACAGAAGTAATGAATGATGGATCCCAACATGCCTCTATCATCAGAGATGGTGGAAATAATATGAGTTGGAGCACGGACTTTTCCGTTCCTAATGGCAGAATTAAGGTCCTCAGGAATCTCTGGAGGAGTAAACTCCTTCACTGGAGTGATTTTTCCTTCTTTTACCTATGAAAGTATTAACCGAACGCATTATAGGCAATAAAGGAAACTAGAGAAATTTCTTTCAGCACTTCTCTCTTCAGGGGTCGGGATCTTGGGGAGGGTAACAAGGCTTGCATTCATAATAGCAAATACTCAAGATGGAAGAGATACTGAAAACTAACCAATTTGTCAAATGTTTCCTTAATTGCAGCTTCAAGAGCTTCATATGAAGTGGGAACAATAGCTCCAGCTTCTCTAAGTGCTTGATTCTTTGCTTGAGCAGACTCCATTTCACCACCACTTTTAGCTCCCTGATATATAAATAAGGGCCAAGAGGTATTAGGAATGTTGTCTTCTTAAGAAATGCTTTAACTGAGAACTTAGCTAAATGTAATGGAAAAGCAACATACAGCATGACCAAATTGTACTTCAGACTTGAAGAGCCGTGCACAGGTTCCACTGACCCAGGCAACAACCGGTTTTGTCACTTTCCCATGTTTTAGGGCTTCCACTAGAGAATACTCATCTCGTCCACCCAATTCCCCAAGTACTACCACCATTTTAACCTGAGATTTAAATTAAAGTGAAACTGTTTAGTAAATAGAAACTTAAATTCTTTGAATTATCACCAGCTGCTTAAAGTTTGTAGATATGATATGCAGTCCCGACCGAGAGAGAGAGAGAGAGAGCAGCTTACCTGGGGTATGTTGTTATACCGCAAAATATGATCAGAAAGAGTAGAACCAGGAAAAACATCTCCTCCAATCGCAATGCCTATTGCAAAACAAGTTATAACTCAACAACTTCTTTAAGAAATACAGAAAGATAAAATTGAAACAGTGATACCTTCATAAATTCCATCCGTTACCCGAGCAATGCTGTTGTACAATTCGTTGGACATCCCACCCTACAGTCCATCGAGTTTGTCTCCCCTCAGCCAATCATTATGTGACGCAAAAAAATAATATTCAAATCTAGATGATTATTTGACTGTATATCAATAAGTCATAGTATAAGAGTAACATAATTTGAGTATCTCTTAGGGAAAGAGAGCAGTTTACCCCAATGAGTATGTCATAATTCTGTTATAAAATCAACAATAAGAAAATTAAATATTCACTAATTTAATTTTAAAGGATTCAGAAACATAGATTAATAGATTTAAAGATGTTGATGGATGAACACTTGACAGATTGCTAGGTAAGTGACTAAGATATGCTTGTTCTTCCAATTTGCATCCTGTTATACCCAGATATTCAGTTTTTTATTTTCGTCTAATGAAATTATTCCACAAGCCAGTCGAAAGAGCAAGATATGAAGGGTTTGCCATCAACATAAAACCACAAAGGGGAGTACAAGATAAAAAGAATGGCCATTAGGTTCGGAGTGGTGTTGTGAGTAGAGAACAAGCATGAATAAACCAAGTATATCGTATCTAAAAGTAAAAAGTGTATATTTGCAAACACATTCAACATACCCCCACAACTTGAAGTATTATGGAAAATTTCAGAATGTTTACGAGACAAAGTATATCAAGCAATGCAAAGAAAGGAAAAGGAATCGCTACATACAGATTTAGAAACAAAACCAACAGATCCAGGCCTGTACAGCTTGCATTGAATAATATTGTCAATTGTTCCAGCTGTGTCACCTATCTTAAAAGCACCGGCTTGAATACCTCCAACAGTGGCTGGCCCGATAACAACCTACCATAGCATCAGCAGTAAAATTAATTTGCCAGGCTAAATCCTCTTTAGCCATTTGTTTGTATAATGAATTTCCATTTCTCCTCTTACCTTATTGTTTGACCGGGCATATGCAATCAAATGCTTGGTGTCAGACTCAGGTACACCTTCAGCAATAATAGCAACAACTCTAATTGTTGGCTGCTTCAATGCAGCCATGGATGAAGCAGCAGCACTGCAAGTATGTCAATCATTATCAACCTATAGTGCATTGAGACACATGCAGTCATAAAATAATATATAATAAGCACAGACCTCCTAAATGATGCAAAATTGATGAAGACATCAGCAGTAGGATGTGCAGCACAAGCTGCTTCAATGCTGCAAAATAAACAAACACAACAGCTGAGAGCATTTTATACTCGGTCAAAACCATATATCATTTCCTACAGGTTAATTACCAATTTTTGCGTATTTTGCAATAATGAAGCCCACTAAAATGAAGAAATAAGCACTGACTGATTACATTCAAGACTCCAAATCCAAATCTGAGGTAAAGGACAGACAGACTGCAAACAAAAATGAACAAACAACACATACGTAGAATGCACTGGGATTGCAATTTCATCTTGACCAAAAAAGAGCTTCTGAAATCCCTCAGAACCAGGATTAATGATTCCAGCAACAGATGGCGTCTCCCTACCTATAAGATAAAATGGCGCCTTTATTAAAAATAAGAACAAACAATATGCAATTGTCCAGTTTACTGCAGTCTGTCCACTCCCAAGGAATACAATAGAAAACATACTAGAAGATGAAGAGAATTGGTACAAACCACATAGGAAGTCAAAATCAAGCATCCGTTGGATAGGAAGTTGCTTGTAGTTGTAAAATAATGCTTGTGTGGTACCGGAGAACAGTTGTCCAGTTGCCATCTTGAATAAACAAAGATCTGATGACATACAAACAGATTATTTTCAAGTTTGCACTCAAATAAGTATTAAAGAATATTAGGGACACCACAGATATGAAAAAACTTGTCGCTAGGAAATGCATTTATGTTTGGGAAAGAAGACACAGTGCTACTATCGCTAGGAAACTGCGAACAGAAAGAGAAAGGTAACGAGCATACTATTAACAATAGAATAATAATAAAATAGAAAGGAAGTAGACGAAGCAAATTCCAAGCTGCCAATCAACTGCTCTAACTATTCAGACTTGGCATTATAACAAAAGCGAACGCACATTCAAGTTCAACACATGAATAGTAAAACCGAGCTACTAGGAACAATGAAGCACCAATACTCCAAAAAAAAAAAAGAAGTTTCCAACTTATCGGACACGTATGGGAAAGACTGTATCGGAATCAAACCAATATTAATATTGAAGTAACGTATCGACGTCCCATATCCGAAAGACAATATCGGAATCAAGCATAAGAATCAAGCCGATATTATTTGAAGTAACTTATCGACGTCTCGTATCGTATCGGGAACGTATCAGAGAAATACCGTGTGGGTATCGGTGCTACATAGACTAGGAAAGAGTATCCTGCAGGATCTGCATTACTATTCAGCAGGAAAATCCAAATCCATGCAATGTACGTAACTAAATCACTTAAGAACATTTCAAAATTAGATTCCAATCAGTGAATAGAAGCAAGAACTGAGATTCTCAGAAGAAGATGTCGAGTTCTTAAATCAGAAAATTTTAAAGGAAAAAAACAAATTCAAAAAATTATTAGGCTCAGAATTTGAATGAACGTTGTGAAAAGCCAAGTCGCAAAACTTAAACTCAGATAAAAGGACGGAGAATGGGAATTTAAATATGCATTGAACAACGTAAAGGACGGAGATTTCAGATCGCAAATGGGAGAAGCAGGCCGTTGGGGAAGAAGCAGAACAAGAACAGAGTAAAAGGTAAAGTAGAATGTACCTGATTCACGGGCCTTATGGAATAAAAGAGGAAGTGAGTGAAATGGAGCGGTGAGATTTGTAGGAGGAGAGAAAATGAAAATGGTGGGATTCCGAAGGAGGAGGAGAAAGGTTTATATAGTGAGAGAAGTCAGAGAGAGAAATGGCCACGTGAAGTTAGGCTAGGCAAGGCAAGGTTGGTAGCGCGCGGCTCATGCCATGACCAGGAACGCTGGTGGCAGTCTCCGTCCCATGTCTGCAGAAGAAGAGGGTGGTGTGAAAACTGAAAACTAAAAAGGAAAAAATTCAGAAAAAACGTCTGAAAAAACCATTACAAAATTTATTATCGAAGTATGATCGAATCTGTTTGAAGGTTACCTCCAACCATATTTGGAAACTCTCTCAAAACCTAAGTTTTAAATCTAGGTTTGTGTTTGCGTAAATTGAGATAAAATTTTTCTCACATATTTACATCATCGTAAATTCCAAAAACTAATTTTAAACACTTAATTATGTAAAAAATGAAAATCATTTACATAGAGCTGAAAATGTGCTATACTTTTGTACAGTAAATTTTGTAACGACTGTAAACATTTTCAGGAAAAAAACATTACTAAATTTATTACTATAAATATGTTCAGATTTATTTAAGGATTAGGTACAACCTTATTTAACTATGTGCAAAATGAAAATCTTTGCCATAGATTTGAAGATGAGCTACATTCGTTAAAGACCTACGTGAATAGATAATTTTAGATGATAAATATTGTAATGAAAGAATTTTCAACCATTTTTTTAAGATATTCAAAAAAGGCGAAAATAATTTTTCTTGTGGCGTTATGATGGTTATTAAATAATCACACGAGTTTCATCAAAATTATTGTTTTTGTGGCCTCAAAGACGGCAAAACACGAACGCACGTGAAGATTATTCTGACACCAATTTAGGAAAAAATAAAAGAAGTGACATGTAAGATTATTTTTAGGGTTTAGGGTGTATGCTTATTTAAAAACTCTCAAAACCTAAATTTTAAGCCTAGATTTGTGTAAGTCGAAACAAAACTCCTCTCACATACTTATTTTATAAATCCTAAAAATTATTTTTAAAAGTTAATCCAAATAGACATTTACATTGACTTAACACCATAAGGTTCATTCATAGATTGAGTTGATATATTGAAACAAACTAGACACACTCACACACTCCTCTTGAGGCGAGGTTGAAATTTACAAGATAAGACTAAAGGATGTGTTCGGTTTGAGGAGAAGAGAAGAGAGAGAAATTTTTTACTTTAATTTGACCAAATTACCTATGAAATCCAAACAGACACTTACATTGACTTAACACCATAAGGTTCACTCATAGATTGAGTTGATATATTGAAACAAACTGGACACACTCACACCCTCCTCTTGTGGCGAGATTGAAATTTGGAGGTTGAAATTTACAAGATAAGACTAAAGGATGTGTTTGGTTTGAGGAGAAGAGAAGAGGGAGATTTTTTACTTTGATTTGACCAAATTACCTATGAAAATCCAAACAGACACTTACATTGACTTAACACTAGAAGGTTCATTCATAGATTGAATTGATATATTGAAACAAACTGGATACACTCACACTCTCCTCTTGAGGCGAGGTTGAAATTTACAAGATAAGACTAAAGGATGTGTTTGGTTTGAGAAGAAGAGAAGGGAGAGAAATTTTTTACTTTGATTTGACCAAATTACCTATGAAATTTTTTTAATATTTTATAAATATACTCTCAATAAAAAAACCTTTTTTTTCTTATTAATGACAATTTCATAAAAATCCTTTCATTCCCTCTTATTCTCTTTCTTCAAACCAATAGGGTAATGATTTTATAGTCTAAGGGTTAAGTAGTAAATCCGCTCCGGAAGTACACGTTTGAGAACAATGTTGCTTAGGAAGTTGTTTTGGGCTCAATACTGCCTCAAAAATCTAAACACGTAGTAATATTACCATTTTCTGTTAAAAAGTTAACAATCAACATCAAATTTTTAATGGTCAATGTCAATTTTTTAATAGAAAAGAACAATATTATTATGTTTATAGACTTTCAGGGCGAAATTGAGCTTAAAAAAACTTTCAGGGCAATATTATTTCTCAATATATACTTCCACGACGAATTTGCTACGTATACTTAACCTATAGCCTAATAATGTGCTCCTCTTGACCTATTTATAAGCTATCTTCAATATGTTTCATTAGAACTAAGAAAAATTTTAAATTTCATTAATATTTCCATAAAATTTAACATTTGTTTAACTCCATCCCTATTTAATATATACTTTACTCAGCAAAATAAAGTGTACAAAGCAATAAATAAAGGATAAAATTGGCATCAATTTTATGAGACACAATGGAGTATGGGGAGTTGGAAACACATGCACCTCGGGTGAGAATAAAAAATCAATTACGGGATATCCCTGTGCATGGGACTGATTTTAAAAAGTGTTTTTAGCCAATGATTTTTTTTTTAAAAAAATAAAGGCTTAATTTAAAACTATTTTGAGTCTAATCATAGAGCAGGTTTTGCACTGTTTTAAAGTAAACATAATTAGTTTGTAACCCAACTAACCCCACCTTTCTTAAAACTCTCCTAAGTATGGTTTCGTGAGTTCAAAACCTATTTAAAATATATATATAGCAAGTATGTGAGTTATTAAGAAAAAATGTAAACACGGCTAAAATCCAAAAATGTCACTGTCTCTCAGCATAATCATATATGGGGATTTTTTTTTTTTTTTTGGAATATTATGATATTACAAGGAAATGACTTAATCAATGAGTATGTATAGCAAATTTCAGTGTAAAAAATAAAAAAAATATTTCATTTATTATTAGGCCTTTCTGGTGATTATATAAGTTACTTTCTTTGGAATATTCCCTTAATTTTATTTAAGTGTTAACAGATGAAAACAAATCAAAACAAAACGGCCATGAAGAAAGTAAGGGACGTCCAAGAACGTGGTGCGCGAGGGAAGAGTCTGCTTGTATAGAAAATTAGAAATAGAATGTATTTGTACTTCCTAGGCACTCATTTGCTTTATAATTATTAGAATTTTAAAAAAATAGGTTTAAGGTGCAAAAATACACGAGCTTTTTCTTCAGAAGCGCCCAGCATCATGTACTTTTTTTTGGAACAAAAATACACATGTGGTTACTATTTTGGAGCAAAAGTCATATCCCACCGTTAAGTCACTAGTGTTCACCGCCGTTATGTTACTATTTACTTCATCTCTTTTTCTCTTATCATAGGGAACAATGACTTAACGGTAGGATATGACTTTTGCTCCCAAATGATAACCACATGTGTATTTTTGTTCCAAAAAAAACACGTGGTGTAATGTGATTTACAATATATAAATACACAAATAAAAAATTTTAAGATTCTCAAAAGTGACATAAACAAGCTACATGGGGCTATTTGCTTGATAAAATATGCAAATAATGCACTATTCACTTGAAAAACCATGTGTTTTTTTTTTTTTTGGCCAATGGTTGTTTTGGTGTGAATTGCTTCATATATTCGAATGTTTATAAAATTAAACCTGAGATCATCACCTATTTTTAAAATATAAAAGCTTGCTATTTGTAAGAATTATATTATTATTCGTTATGCCTGACTACAACTTTTTTAATATTTTAATTCCATGCAGCACCGATGTAACGTAACTAGTTATATATGTACAAGTGTACAGCACAACGCATATAAATATATATGATATTTGTGTGAAACAATATTTACGTAATATAATATAAAAATCAATTCATTACGTATTATTTAATAATAATAACTGCGGCTAATTAAGTTTGAGTGATTAAGATGTGTTTATATAAGAACAAGATATCCGTAAGTTCCAACTAAGAAATTAAACCCAGAAAAATTTGCATGTTGTCAAGCATCGGGTGAGATATTTTAAGTTGCACTTAATATACTTATACGAAATGAGGATGGCATACGAAATGAGATATTGGTCCTAAATACTCTCATTTGATCCTTAATATAACGTCTATTTGGAGAGTTAATCTTGATTATAAATATAATACATGGTTTTTATATTTGTAAATATTTTCCTAATTTACCTTTATTTGATGTTTATCAATCATAATAAAAGAAGAGAGAGAATGAGAGGATATATTAAGATAGATAACTAGAGCACTTTAGAACATAGAACAATCATTTTATGCTAATGAATTTCTTTAATTTAATTAAATTAGATAAATATATTTTATATTAAGGACCAGATGCAGTATAAAACAGTTTTTATATTTGTCAATATTTTCTTAATTTACTTTTATTAATATTCCTTCAATAATAATAAAAAAAGAGAGGGAATGCGTAAATAAAAAATATGACTATAGTGTTTCAGAAAATACATGTCATATTAATTAAATCAACTTTTTTAATCTAATCGAATTAGAAATATATATATATATATATATATATATATATATATATATATCATATTAATGCCAAATTTGTCATATGAAGTATGATTTTGGTGAAGAACATATCTAATAATTGATTAAAGCTTCCACAATATAAATTCAGTTGCACCTTAGGCACCATGCGGGTACATCACTAGTTAAGCTTGATTATCTTAATAATTTTACCTTACTCAACACATAGTTCGGCTTTCATTCAATTGAGTTGGGGCATCTTTCGCACTTTTCTAGCTGTGCTAAATTAATAGGGGTAATATTGAAAATAATTTAAATTTTATAACAAATTTAATCACGTTGACCATTTTTATTGATTTTATGAGAATTATTAGTTAATGTCTTATAATAAGGACCAAATGAAGTACTTCTACGTCTTGCTTAAGAAGTGGCCAAAGGGTAATGATCCAAGAATTTTTCTTATAATCCATGTGAGAGTTTAACTAGCTAATTGATTTGCAACAGTAATATTTTTGTTGTATGCATAGCTAAAACATGACTTTCCTATCTTTATCAAGTAGCCGAGCTTCATCTACAAGACTTTTAAAAGGAATATCACTAAGCATTCCAGGCATCCGATGCAGAAAGAGCTAAAGGTGAGGAGCAACAACAATAGAAGAGGACGAGGCGACAATGATGGAAGGGGAAGTTATCGTGAAAGGGAGGCTGGGGGTGATCCTTTTGTGTTTGGAAGTGGAGGGGGTAGAGAGTGCATAGCTGAATAGAACTCTATGGTCTGAAGGGTAGAGCGACGACCAATGACTCTCATATAAGTAGAAGCCGTTGGCTCCTGGAGATTTTGGTTTTTTTGGTGAGTCATGTAGAGGAGGATGATATTATTAGTGGATGGAAAGGGTTCTTCGCTAAACAAAATGCAAAGACGACAGAAAACAAAGATAATGTTGACTCGCCTTTGAAAGAGGACGACGAGAAGAATGACACGATGAGCCAGTACCTTATATTGTTTGTGACGGCGAAGTAATACACGACGCGGTGTAGACCTTGGATGAACTCTCTTATCATCAAGTTCTTAGGTATGTCAATGCTGAAACATGTGCTTTTTGACCGTGTAAGGAGAATGTGGAAGCCCCAGCAACCATTGAAGGCAGTTCGTCTGAGTAATGAGTATTATATTGTGTCGTTTTCTAGCAAGGAGGATAGAGACTATACATACCATGAGGGCCCATGGATGATCAACGATCACTACCTATTAATGCAACGATAGAGACCAAACTTTAACCCTTGGAAAGTAGATTCCCAGAGAAGGATAACAGTGTCGGTAAGGATTCCAGACTTGCCAATGGAATTTTGTACAATAGAATCATTAGGAATAATAGGGTATATGATTGGTAAAATGATAAAAATAGATGGTTCTACATCAATCTATGACAAAGGAGCGTTTTCACATATTTGTGTTGATGTTGATCTCCAACAGCCTTTGTTGCCATCGTTGACTATGTTTGGTGAGAATATAGAGCTAGTGTACAAGGGATTGCACCTAGTCTGTTTTAGTTGTGGGAATTATGGGCACGAAAAGAATGGATGTCCCGAAAGAGTGGGAAGGGACAAGGTGCATATGGTAGGGACGATGCCGACTGATCCTAGTAAGTTTGAAAAACAGAGTCTAGTAGTGCACTCATTGATGGAATGGAGGATGATACAAAAAGAAAGACAAAATAGAGCATGGGTGGCAGAGGTAAGAAGCCGACGGAGGATGAAACATCCAACGCGTTAAAACAGAGCATAGGCAAGCTTGTGACGAAGGATAACATCCAACACGTTAAAACAAAGCACAGGGATCTGAGGCAAGCTTGTGACGAAGGATAACACCAATGGGGTCACAGGTCGAGAATGAGGGTTTGTGATACGAAGTTCATGGGGGAAAATGGGAAACAGAGCCACGGGTCTCTAGAGTCAAGCATGATGATAGCGGTGGATGTTGCAGAACTGGACACTTACAACGCCCTTGTAGGGCATGACTGTTTTGATCAAGGAGATCTTTAAGGGCCACATATGCTTCTTCGCCAAGATCTATGCAGCGAGGGTCAAGGGATGGTAAGAAAACTAACCAAAAAAGGGGGGTAATAGAAAAAGGGGAAGGGACCGAACGGGTGGCAGATATTTCATGGGGATCAAATCTGGGAGGATTAATGGTTGGTAGACCGTTAAGTAATCACAATACTACTTCAGTGGGTATGGGTGTGCTGAAGTCAAAACTTGCATTGAATAAGGTGGGCTCAATCAAACAAGAATGGTCTATAGTGGGTTCAAAGTAAAAAAGGTGGAAAAGGCCAAGGTGTTTGGGAAGGAAAATAATACATATGGACAACTAAGATCATAGTTTAAGGCATCGGGGATAAGGGAGCTCTTCTTAGGGAAATTAATAATACTTATTGTCCTCTCCAAGGGCTCACGAAGGAGGATGGGAAACCTATACATTTGGCCATTCTTGAGGACATGCACAAGGGGTATAGTTCAATGCCTCCTATGCAATGTGTGTCCAAACCTTTGATTGCAGTAAAAAAACAAAGAAGGGGTGGATGTGGGTGATGGGATGGACAATATGATGCGACTGGAAGTACAAGAACATAAATATGGACTGGTTGTGGATATGAAGCTTTAGAAGGCCAGTGGTTTAGCCCCTACAAATCTCGCTTAGTTTTAAAGAATTACATGATATGAAATTCGAGAGGTACATGTTCAAAGTCTTTTATGAGCTTGATACGTGAACTCAAAAAAAAATACAAGTTGGATTTTATGGTTATTCTTGAGACTTGTTCAAATGAGGCGAACATTGAACGGAGAATCCGACACTTGGGGTTTGGTAAGTATGTATATACCACTGCGAAGGGATACAACAAGGGTTTATGGTGCCTCTAGGAGGAAGTTTTATTATCGTTGAGGTGATGGAACAACACAAATAGTTTATGCATTTGAGAATTGAAACAATGAAAAAGGAAAAAAGGTTCCTTACAGTGGTGTATGTGAGCCCTAACTGTGTGTACCATTGAACTCTATGGAATGAGATGTTTCGGATTAATACTAATGTACATGGGCCTTGGTGCATTGGGGGTGATCTTAATGCAATCTTATTCGAGTATAAAAGGCTCTCATGTGTGATCTTATATAACAGATAGAGAGTTTGGACGTTGGGTTGATGACATGCACCTAGTAGACTTAGGGTTTAAGGGACCAACCTTTACATGGAAGAGAGGAACACCAGAAGCTCGGTTGGATCATACACTTGCTAATGAAGCATGGTGTGCCAAATATGTGGACACTAAACTATTTCATTTGCCTCATTACAAATCTGATCATCAACCTTTGTTACTTAAAATGGTCAGGTATTCTATACATTAGCAGATTTAGCGACCCTTTCATTTTATTGCTTCTTGGGTACTTCATGAGAACTTTAATGAACTAATCAAAGAGGAGTGGAACTCTTCAAAAGGCTGGGGGAATATTGAAAGCTTTGCTCTCACTTGTCATCAGTGGAATAAGGACGTGTTTGGCCATATCCAACAGCGTAAGAGCCATCTTCTTAGTAAGCTGGACGGGTGACGAAAGCAATGGCTAGAATGGGTAATCTTATATATTTGGAAAAGTTACATAAAGAGCCATGAACAAAACTTGATGAGACTTTGACGCATGAAGCACCAATGTGCACACATATTACTAGAGTCAATTGGCCAATTGATGGGGATCGTAATACCAGGTGGTTTCATATACAAGCTAATAGTCAAATAAAGAATAGTAGAATTGATGTTATATGTGTCATTGCTAGGGAATGTTGTTTTGAGGAAGTGGAGATTAAGCAACATGTTGTGACTTATTTTTCAGATTTATTTAAGGAGGAAGTAGTAGAGAGATCAAATCTTGTTTGTGGTGTCTCATATCCAAAACTCCTGGAAGTGCATGAACGAGTCTGTGAAAGGGAGGTTGTAACGAGGAGATTAAGGATGCATTGTTTAATATGGGTGCTTTCAAATCCCTAGGTCCATATGGGTTCAATGCTCTATTCTTTCAACACGAGAGGGAAACAATTAGGGACTCAGTTATTAAGTTTGTCAAGCAAGTGTTTCAATCTTCGGAGCCGATTCATGAGGTCAATGGAACACTTATTGTGCTAATACCGAAGAAAGATCACCCAGAGGCATTTAGAGACCTGAGGCCAATCACTTTGTGTAGCATCATATACAAGTTGATCACTCAAATTGGGGCTAATAGGATGAAGTGTTTTATGGCTCATAGTATCGCTCTTAACCAGTGCATCTTTGTGTCTGGCTGACATAGTTCAGATAATATAATCGTGGCCTAAGAAGTGATTCATTCTATGTGAACAATGAGAGGGAAGAAAGGTTATATAGCCTTTAAAATTGACTTAGAAAAAACATATGATAGGGTGAATTAGAAGTTTCTTCTAAAGTGTTTATGTGAGCTTGAACTTCCTTTAAACCTTATCTAGGTGGTAGAGAAATGTATTAGCACTGCCAATTTGCAATTACTATGAAATGGTAGTAAGACGAAGTCTTTCCAATCCTCACATTGAGTCAGACAATGTGATCCTCTTTCACCATATTTATTTGTGATCTGTATTGAAAAATTAGCTCACTTGATCCACGAGAGAATGGAAGGGAACATATGGAAGCCTATTAGACTCACAAAAAAGGGCTCGGTAATATCCTATCTATTTTTTGTTGATGATATTATTCTATTTGCTAAAGCTTCCACTTAACAAGCAGATATGGTTCGTGACTGCTTATCACATTTTTGTGAATGTTCCGAGCTTAAGGTAAACTCTTTGAAGAGTAGGGTATTCTTCTCTAAGAATATTAACCATAATAGGAGCACAGAGCTTAGTACGGTCTTTGGATATTCTCAAACACCAAATCTTAACAAGTATCTTGGAGTGCAACTTCATCATAAGAAGGTTGAGAAGGAAAGTTTTCAAGCCATGCTTGACAAAATTAAAGCAAGATTGACTCGATGGAAAGCAACCTCTTTTTCTCTTGCTGGAAGGTTCACACATATTTCCATGATTTCTTCCACTATCCCTGCGTATACTATGCAAACAGCTCGCCTTCCTAGTAATATCTGTGATAATCTAGACAAACAGAATAGATCATTTTTGTGGGAAAGCATAGAGGAGAGTTATTGGACTCATCTTGTGGCTTGGGATGAGGCATGTAAGGAGAAGCGACGAGGTAGTCTGGGATTGCAACATGCTAGCCTTCAAAATCAAGCTTTTCTCATGAAGCTGGGATGGGGTTTCGTGACTCACAAGGATGCATTCTAGGTTAAAGTCGTTAGGGATAAGTATAAATATGAGGATGATCTTCTTCCTCAGTTCACTACAAAAGGCCCAAGCTTAAATGTTTGGTCAGGAATCAAGAAATCATGGGATATAGTTCTGGAAGGGCTTGTAATTAATCACGGTTGTAACATAGTTAAATAGAAGTGGGAGAGGAGTGGAGATTTCTTGGTAAAATCAACGTATCAAGTACTATCTGGAATACGATTGATCAGGGACGAGACTGGGGTAGACTGTGAAAATTTAGGGCACCACAAAGATGCAAGACACTTATTTGGCTACTAGTGAGACGGAGCTTACTAACAAATTCTTATCTGTTGCGCAGGGGACTGACACTGAATGCGGGATGCCCCTTGTGCAAGGCTAGTTTAGAAGATACTATACATGTGTTTCAGGACTGTATGCACTCGAGAGCTCTATGGCTAAAAGTGGTGTGCCCGACAAAGTGGAGTAGGTTTTGTAATATGAATCTTTCCGATTGGGTGTGGTGGAATATATGAGGCCAAAAGGAAGAAAGTCAGGAGTGGGCTTCCAAGCTTACAGTATTATGTTGGTGGTTATGGAGACGGAGGAACCTACTTGTGTTGGAAAAGAAATTTATCTCAAATGACAACATACTAGCCCAATCGAGTGGAATGGTAGAGTGCATAACTATCACTAAGGATCATCTAGCAAGGACGAGAATCTAGGGGGCTTATCTGGCTCCCAATCGGGAATCTTGGAGACCACTGAAAGAGGACTGGGTGAAGGTAAATGTCGGCGGTGCGTTTTCAACCATTGTTAAGAAAAGTGCTTGTGGAGGTTTGTTTCAAAATTCCATTAGCAACTTTATTAAAGGATTCATACATCTTATTGAGGATGGAGATGAATTAACGGCAGAAATCTGGGCTTGTCTTCTTGTTATAAAGATGGCATGGTATATGGGTTTTAGGAAAGTTTGGGTGGAAACAGATTTTGAGTTTCTCAACCTTCTTCTTCATGAGCATATGCCTACACGCAAAGACTCCGATCTTCTTGACAAAGTGAAAGTGTTGTTGGGAATTAACTGAGACACGAGGCTCACGTATGTGCCTTGATCGTGTAATTATGCGGCTAATTATTTAGCTAAGAGAGGGCTTGAGTTACAACATGAGTTTCATGAAGTTTATTAGCCTGTTGAGGATCTAGGGTTGTTACTTTATCATGATTGTAATGGGGAGAATCTTCCCATAAGGATTAGCTGATGTGTCTCATTTTTATCCAAAAAAAAAAAAAGGAATATCACTGTTGTAGCATTTAATTATCAAATTACTTACTTCTATATGATCATAATAAAGATGTATTTTGGCAACTCTTTTATACCTACACAAGTTGACACACTATCAGTTCGAAGTTTCAAACTGAAGAAACGACTATGAAGGGCCATATATAATATGATTCAAGTATATACTATTATTTCTACTCTAACCATTATTAGAATTAAGAATTGTAAGTGTGTGTTACGTTGCCATGATAGAAGATGAAGAGGAAAAGAGGAAGATAAGAGAGAGAGTGCACATAATGGTAAATTTATTAACATTTTAAAATCACAATTTGATTTCTATCACCTTTATATTATTTACAAATTTTAATAGACATATGAGAGTTGTAGAATTTTAGTTGGTATTTATTCGTCATCACCCCTTAATAACTCCCTCTGTTTTTTGTTTGGGAAATAACCTCTCTATTTAACGCCATTTTGGCTTCTTCTCCTGCACCCGCCAGAATTTATTTATTTATTTTTTTAAACAGAGCATAAAAAGAGAAAATAAAAAAGGTTCCATCTTCCATAATCTATACTTCTAAGTCTCCTGGGGCTGGTTCAAATTCCTCCGAAAGTTATTCTGAGTTTCTGCGCTTTCCCCTGTTATTGTATTGACATAGTAATCGCAATTAAATTAAGCCTATCATGCACGTCCATCGTCCGTCGTTTTCAAATGCAGTTGTTACCCGTTCGCCCCAAATTCTTCTCTCGGATGTCTTGTTAAGCCATGAAATCTAATACCCATATCTTGTTTTCTCTCATAATCGCATCTTTGATCGTAATTTCTGGTTCGAAAGCTTCATCAGACTTAGATTCTATTGTCATTTCTTGTGGTATTCCCTCTAATGTGGGCGTAGATAGTCACGGACGAAGGTGGCGATCGGATTTAAGATTTTTAACCTCTTCCACTAACTCAATAAACTCAACAGCACAACACGTAGACCCTTCTCTTCCTTCTCAAATTCCTTATCTGACCGCGAGAATCTTCACTTCCCCGACCACATACAAATTTTCCATCTCCCCTGAAACTCGCCATTGGCTTCGACTTCATTTTTACCCCGCAGCTTATAGCAGCCTTGATCCCTCCGATGCTTATTTTGCAGTTCAAGCAAACGACGTCTCTCTCCTCCACAATTTCAGTACCTACGTTACAGCACAAGCTTTAACACAAGCCTATCTCATCAAAGAATACTCTCTTCTGCCTATTCAATCTGGTGAACTCAACATCACCTTCACACCTTCTTTGAGGCACAATGGATCCTATGCTTTTGTTAATGGGATTGAGATAGTCTCTATGCCTGAGATTTTTAAGCCTGCCAAGTTAGTCTCCTCCGAATGGTTTATTGATGTTGGAAGCAGGCAGTTGCAGACTATGTTTCGTTTGAATGTTGGAGGAAAATTCTTACAACCCATAGAGGACTCTGCTCATTTGAGCCGGACATGGTACAACGATGCCCCATATTTGCTTGGAGTAAGAAGTGAGGTCACTTCTGGGGCTTATGAGAATGTGACCATTCAATACGCTTCTGATATGCCTCACTCCATTGCCCCTTTAGATGTTTATAGCTCTGCAAGAAGCTTGGATCCAAATGCTAGTGCCAACCAGAACCACAATCTCACTTGGGAATTTCTGGTCGATCCAAACTTTACCTATGTTGTAAGGCTTCATTTCTGTGAGTTGGAGTTGGACAAGATAAACCAAAGGGTGTTTGATATGTATGTTAATAATCAAACAGCACAAGAAAATGCTGATGTTTTAGCATGGACAGGTTCCAAAGGGGTTCCCACCTACAAAGACTACGCAATTCGTGTCACTGATGGTCCTGGCGATGAAAAAATATGGGTCACTTTACACTCTTCTCTTTCAGAGAAACCAGAATACTATGATGCTATTCTTAATGGATTGGAGATTTTCAAGGTTAGTTCTGGTGATAAAAATTTAGTTGGGCGTAATCCTACACCATCAGATATGCTTCTTAAAAATGAAGCTATAAAGAAACATAGCCCTTCAAAAATAAATCATGCTCCAATCATAGGAGGGGTTGCTGGAGGAGCTGTTGGGGTTGCTTTTGCCGTTGCTGTATGCTTTGTTGCCTATAGGAAGAAAAGATCACAAGATTACAAGAACAATTCTGTTACTAGGAGTTGGTTGCCTTTATATGGGAATTCGCGAACACCTAGCAAATCAACTTTCTCTGGTTGTAGCAGTACTGTTTCATCATGGAGACTAGGGTTTTGTAGACAATTTTCATTACAAGAGATCAGGTATGCTACCAAGAACTTCAACGAATCACAGGTTATTGGTGTTGGTGGGTTTGGGAAAGTCTATAAAGGTATCCTAGATGGAGGGACCAATGTAGCAATAAAGAGATCAAACCCAACTTCTGAGCAAGGATTTTTGGAGTTTCAGACTGAAGTTGAATTGCTCTCAAAGCTAAGGCACAAGCATTTAGTCCCTCTAATTGGGGTGTGTGTAGGACATGGTGAAATGATCATAGTTTTTGATTACATGGCCAATGGAACTCTAAGAGAACACCTATACAAAAGCAATAAGCCAGCTCTGCCATGGAAGCAGAGGCTCAAAATCTGCATTGGAGCTGCGAGTGGGCTTCACTACCTTCACACAGGTGCTCAGTTCCCCACCATTCACAGGGATGTTAAAACCACAAATATACTATTAGACGATAAATGGGTAGCAAAAGTATCGGACTTTGGCCTGTCCAAAACAGGTCCTGATCTGCACCAAACCCATGTGACCACAATGGTGAAAGGTAGCTTTGGATATGTCGACCCAACATACTTCAGGAGGCAGCAACTCACAGAAAAATCTGATGTTTACTCTTTTGGGGTGGTTCTTTTTGAAGTGATTTGTGCTAGGCCTGCACTAGATCCTAACTTGCCTAAAGAACAAGCAAGCCTAGCAGATTGGGCTTTGATGTGTCAAAGGGAGGGGAATTTGGAGAGCGTCATTGATCCAGAACTTATAGGTGAAATCAACCCTGGGTGTTTGAAGAAATTTTTGGACACTGCCCTTAAGTGTATATCTGATTATGGGCTTGAAAGGCCTTCAATGGGTGATGTATTGCGGAACCTTGAGCTTGCACTTCAGTTGCTGGAGAATCCAGGTGGAGGAGAACATGCAGCAGAAAAGGCAAATGACGCTTTGGCTATTTATAATGCTATTGCTATTTCCGATGTTGAAGAAGGGAGTACAAGTCCAACAGCTGATAAGATCGATGATTCTAGTTTAGTTTTCTCGCAAATTTTTGTGCAGAAAGGAAGATAATTGCAATGATTAGGAGCTATTAGTGTCATTTATTAAGAAAGAAGTGATATTATTAGGAGCTTTCATTGACCAGAAAAGCAGCTTCTTTGTTCCTGCTCCTTGACCTTTTTCCCTAACCTTGAGTTAGAGGCAATAATGGACTCACGCTCAGGATTATGCAGGGCATTATCTACTATCAAGATTCAAGATGATGCCTTTTGTGTGTAGGTTTTTATGAATGCGTTTAACTGTTTTTCTCTCATCTTCATGCGCATGTATGTATATACTCCGACTTAAATATATTCCGATTTTGAACCAACTTACCAATGTTCATATGTTCTTGGAGATTCAAGTGATTCTGACTTAAGGTCCCAGGCTGGATTAGCAATAGCCAATAGAAGATGAATTGGCATTTAACATTCAGATGAATTGTAATTATATTTTTAAATGCGCTGATTTATTGAGATGGATGTGTGGTTTTATAAAAAAAATATAAGATACGATTTGGAATGAATATATTAGAGGTAGAGTGAGTTCATATTAAAGAGAAAATGATATAAAATTGATTGAGGAGGTTTTGACATGTATAAAGAATGTTATTGAAAGCAATGATCATAAGAGTTATGGTTTAAAAGGATTAGATGAAAATCAAAGAGAAAATTCAATGAAGTAATTGAATGAGACATTTGATTAACAATATGTTTAAAGGTTAGGTGATTTAAAGAATGCAATGATGTGATGTTGGGTGATCTATGTAGTCGGTTTTATTTTATGAAATAAGGCTTTTTATTGTTGTATATTTTTTATTTGAATACCTTGTTGCAATACAAATTTAAAAATAAGGAGGCAATCTAAAATCTGATTGAAGTGATAGATAAAAGGTGATCAATATTAACTTTAAAAAACTAGAACTTAAATTTAAAACAGTATAACTATCTGAATATAAACGATCAAACTGCAATGCAAAAACAAAACAAAATTTAATGAGTTGGATTTTTTTAAAAAAAATGGAGAAGTGGGGTCAAAAAATATTACTCCCTCCGGTTCTAATTATAAGACATAGTTGACTTTTTTACAAAGATTAAGGAAATTAATTAAACTACTTTAGAGTATTTTTATTTTTATTTTTTTCTTCAAATTAATTAATTTGACTAATAAACTAATATATAATTTAAAAATATACAACATATGAAATGATTAAGTAACTTATTTAGCTTCCTTAATTCCTCCAAAAAAAAGTCAACTTTATCTTATAATTAGAACCGAAGGTAGTATAACCCGGTCTATCAGTATTTTTAAATGAAACTCATCAAAATTTTGTTGGCCAAAAAGAAAAAACTCATTTAAATTTCTCCTCCCATCCCTCCCCATCTATTTTCCTCGTACCAAACAACTCCCGCCCCTGACTATAAAAAGACAATTTTAATTTTGCCACGTCATCGCATTAACTAGGGTTTTAGGCGCGCAGGGTTTTGGGTTCCAAGATATTTAGTGCGAGTGAGCATCTTCACTACTTCAGTCCGGAGGGGATGAAAGCCCTTCAGCCTTATCATCATTAAATGGAAGATCCTAATATTTCAAAGCCCCAGCGATTACCTTTCATTTGTCTCTGAGTTTTGTAGATAGATATGGAAGGCTTTGACGATGATTTTGGAGAACTTTACGCTGATGTTGAAGTTCACAGGACTTCTGCTACTGATGGTGTGCCCGATTTTGCTCACTTGTACATAGAACCCGAAGAAGATGATGGTAGTGATTATACGAAGAGTCAAGATGCTAAGCCAAAGGAGGATTTTGTCTCCGACGCAATGAAAGTTGATGCTGAATGTGGCGAATCGACACGTTCTGGCGGTGAGGTTTCGGAGGACAATGATGAGAAGGGGGCGAATGATGATTTTATTGGAAGTGATAGTGAGGATGATTTGAATATAGTGTTGAATGACGAGGACTGTCCGTCTTTTCCGGTGGGGAGTGTTAGGAATGAGGGAGTTGTGAGAGGGGCTAGTTATGATGAGGATGACAGTGATGAAGCTATAGGCCTCACTGACGGGGGCAATTTGGGCAAGAATGGGAAATGCGGAGATCAACTGGCGGATGGAGCGGAACCGGTGATTTCCAATGGACTTGGAGTCCATAATAGAAGTGGGCTGAACGGAGGATACAAATCACGGTTTTTTCACCACAAGGTAGTGGCTGTTTATGGACTATTTGTATTTATGAAATATCTAAAAGGTAATTTAGTTTGTTTTTGGTCAGGATAAAATGTAAAACAAGTTGGGTTTCAAGAATTTTGTATAGAATTTTTCACCGTAAAAAGCGTCTATTATATTTGATTTAGATAACAAGCATGATACTTGAAAAAGTTGCAAGTCAAAAGATTATGATGACTGAGTATTGACTAAACCATGGACACACTTCACATCAGCCCTTCAATTAGTTAGAGCTAAATTCAGTTTTTTAATCCATTATAGAAAAACTCATAATTTCACAGAAGCCTACTTTTGAGGTCGTATGTCTCTGACTTAATTCAAAGTGGAGTGCGATGTTTTCCCACTGACCTTATTCTGTTTTCACAATTAAAGGTCTACACTATATTATTCCTGCTATCTTCCATCATATTGGTCCATGTGGCATTTAGTTTTGCAACTGACAAGAGATTAATATTTTAGGCGTTCAAGTTTTGTTCCTTATTTCTATTCATTTCTGTAGTATGTAAGGAGAGGTTCCGCATTAGTGAACAATACGAAAGTCAACAAGTCTGTGGGCCTGGTTTCCTACCTTTCTCCCTTTACTAAAGGTGGGCGCCATGGTAATTCATCTGTCCAGAAACGGGTACCAAGCTCCTCTCACATTGCTCACGTAGGTGCTGCGGTAAATCCAATGATGTTTCAATGTGAATACGGATTGTATCTTCCTTGGCACTGGTTAGTAATATACACATTGACACTATATGTAGTATATGGTTATAAAACATGATTCTAAGTCTTACAATAATAAAAAAATTTATGCCTTGTTCTATTTGGCACTCAAATATCTTAACTTCTTCCATCCCTTTTCCCCATAACAGGGGTATATTTGATGTAAACGTTGATACATTAGAGGAGAAGCCATGGAGGACCCCTGGAGTTGATATAACAGATTATTTCAATTTTGGTTTTGATGAGAACACTTGGAAGCACTATTGTGCATCACTAGTGAGTAAATTGTGTTTTAAGAATCTGAAATTTTAACAATAATTTGATGCATGTCCCTTTTAGCAGAGTGGAGTCTCTGCTATCCTCATTTATCAAAGTTTAATGCTTTCATGGATAAAATATTGTCATTTTTTTTCATCTGAAGGTTCTTGCAAAGCTTATAAAAATGAATCATTCACTTAAATCGTATGCAGGAGCAACTTTGGGAAGCATTCATGCACACTGGTAGTGCTGTTAATGAGTCTTCAAAAATTAATCTGGTGTGTGATGATTCGTGCAGAAAAATGGTTAATAGATTTACAGGTTTTTTCATTGTGCTAAAGTTCACTTGACCTGTCCTTGCCTGGCAAAATATTTCAGGATGCCATGAAAGAGCAAACTGAACAAGCTGTGTCAGGGAGCTCACTTTCTCCTTCAAAAGGATGTGAATTGGTATGATGATATCAGTTACTAATTACATCCAACTTTGATGTTTTATACGTTGATTTAAGCTATCTTCTTAATTATTGCATTCAAATACATGTTTGGGCTCTTTTACTGGCTAACTTTTGGTAATTCAGCCAAAAGGTAGAGCAATTCAGGTTGAGGAGAGCATGTTTGAGCGCCAACCATCCATTGATATTAGGCGTCCACGCTTTAGGGATTCTGATGTGGTGATACAGGTGTTTATTACCCTTAACTTTCTGAAAATTCTCGTGCTTTAGCTGCCATTTATCTTTGGATTAACTTGGGTGGGTTTCGAGCAGATCAAGGTGCTTGAATCTTCTGATGGTAATTCTGGTACTGGCAATAGCAGTGTGCGGGAGTTATCTGAAGAGGGAGAATTTCATGCCGGCAATAACATGAATATTCCCAGTTCTGTTAGTGAGCATGATAATGAACTATCTCAAGAGCTATTGGTAGATGTTAAAAATTCAGAGGACTCTTCCACTGAGGAAAGGTCTGCTGCAGTTTGTCAGATACTAAATTCTAGTGATTCCTTTTTATTTAATATATGCAATTTCCCCTATGCATTTTCCATGTTCAAAGTACAGTTAAAAATGTGAAATTTGAGAATCAGGCTGCATCTATTGAAGAAGAGTTTGAAAATATAAGGCTATAATTATGAAAGGGTTTGTGGGTTATAAACCATAGAATACCTAGTCTTTTTCCCTTCCTTTCTTTTTTTTGTTTTTGGCTTATGCTCTTTGAAAATTAGCATCTATGGGACATAGTTTTGAAAGCTATATAAGACTGGCTAGTTTTCTCATAAACCATTGAACTAGCTAAGTTCACTGGTTTTGTTGATGGGTTATGTGGCTACATTTAAAGTCCCCATGTAATCATCAACAAATATTGTGAAGGAGTGTCCTGCATGGTTCAACCAAGACCCTTTCAGTTGCAAACATACAGCCTCGCCACTAAGCTGACATGTATAATATAGATGGCAGGTCACCTGTGAGTTTTCCAATAGAAAAGTGAAAAATCTTCTCTAATCAAAATTCCATATTTATGTCATTATTCTAGTGTAGATCAGATAAGTTTTCCCGGCACTGACTTGAAATGTTTCCAGAGCTCCTTAAGTTTTTCTGTTACTCTCTAAGATTGTTCCCATGTAAGTGAAAGGAATAATACGAAATGATAACATATTTGCATTAATTTTCATCTTAAACTAGTAGGTGATTCACATTATGTAGATAATCTTTTCTTCTGAATAGTTGTTGGCATTTCTTATTCACTAACTAACCTTTGGTTGTATGCAATTATGGCTTTTGTCCTTTATTGGAAACATGAGTTTGATATTTAAATTCTCAATTAAATGTTCTCTTTTGGAGCTAAGCATTTGTTAAATAATTTTGCTGATAGGACCCTGAATTTTGCAGAAAAGATCCAGTTTCTGGTGTTGATAAAAATGAACGTCAGGATCAGATGAAGAAACATTCAGAAGATACTGCAGAAGCATCCGGAGATGAGTTAAAAGTAGAGGAAAGAATTGACTTAGGCACTTGCACCACTGATCAATGCTTGATTGAATCACAAGTATCATTTGGTGACCAGGACCTTAGCTTGACTTCCTATTCTGACAGTGAATCTGAAAACAGTGTACATGCTGACAATGAGATAAGGCACAGCCAAAGAAGGCAATTGGAAGAACCTACTGCAGACTTGAAAGAGTCTGCATCATCTGATCGTAAGATCCCAATGAACAGAAGTTTCAACAGAAAACAAGAAGACATGGATTATTATTCAAGAAAAAGGGGTCCAATTCGACGAGAATGGAGGCCTCTAAACCATAGCCATAACCCTGGTCCTAAACTGCATAAGTTTGGTAAGAAATATAACGTCCTCTCCAAGGCCATGTCCGGTGTTAGGGAGCTTTCTCTCCTTGATCATGAATTTTTTGGAAGGAAGAATGTGGAACTGCAGGATTATGTTGATCATAAGAGAAGAGATGTTTCATGTTATGAGGAAACAGAGCAATCCTACCATTATGATGATGAAAAGGTAGTTGATGATATGGTTCATTCCGGATACTGGTATAGGGAAGATCATGACAGCTTCAGAGAGCACACAAACCGAGATCTCAGAAGGGACTGGGATGAGAAGGATTATGTATTTGAACATAGAATTGTGAAGAAAGATGACAGTGAACAAGATCAGTATCATGCTGATGGAGGATACTCCGCTGGTGAATTGAGTCCTCTGTCCTATAGGGAGTCGAGGAAATTTATGTCAAAACCTCTCTCTTTTCCTGCCAAGGAGAGAGATATTCAGAGGAGAAGAAAGCATGAGAGGCCCTATTTGAGGGACAGAAACAGTGATAAAGATGATTGGTTTAATGAGTGCGGACTTGACTTCATGGACAAAAGCTATACCACTTCTATTGAGAGAGAAGTGGAATCATTCGATAATAAATATGAACATCAGTTTCTAGAACCAAAAAGATCTGTCAGAAGGGCAAGACATCATGTCAAGCCTTCATTAGAATTAAACAGCTTATGGGCTGGGAGAATTGAGGACAATGGCCAGGAATACACTTGTCATCAGACTTCAAGTTTGCCCTATTGTAGACAATTTTATCCAGATTCACAGAAAGACGATTTCTATGATACAGGAGTAAGTGAATATCTTAGAGGTCGTCGGAGACATAAGCATACTAGAGATGGCAGAGACAGTGATTGGTATTGGAATAATATTGATGCTTCAAAAGATGAAGATTTTATATTTGATCCTGAAAGGGAGTGTGACTTGGGGAGTAGAAGATACAGCTCCCCATCTGAAGTCCTGGATTGGGTTGGGAATGATGTTAATTTTAGGCATCATGATACATTTCATTCTGATGAGGAAACATTATTCTATGAGGAAACATCTTGGCATAAAGGGACTCATGCAAGATATGAATCTCTGCATGATGAGATGGATATTGATGATATCCAATTGCAGCATGATTACTTACGTATGCCAAGGAGGGGTAGTGGCAATTGCATAAAAAGACACTATAAGATTACCTGTAGAGATAAGCACAGGCAAGCAAAGTGCTGGAATTCAATTGACTTTGTTAAAGGGGATGGAAAGGTAACCTTGGGGAACCTTCGGTTAAGATCCTGTACTGGTATACATATGAGCTACTCTACATCTGTTGGGCTATTTAATTTAATAGTTTTTGTTAACTTTATCTCAATACACTGTACTACCACCCTCATTCTCTCAATTATATGCTGTGTTCTACAGTTTTCTTCTCCACTATCATATATGTTGGCTTCTGCTCTTGTATAATTGTAGTAATGTGCTTGAATTTCATTATTGCTATCGAGGTAAGTTAGAGAGAACTTTCGGTCAAGCACACAAAAAAAACATGAAGTTTTTTGTTGTCATTAAGACAATAGTCTCTGACAATCTGACTTACTTTCCATGATAGAATGACTGCGAGGTGCTTCTGTTTAGTCACACACAGTCACACACGTTTCCCTGTTCCTCATATTGTTTAGTACTTTATCATTACTTTCAAGAAGCAGCATTTTGGCTTTTCTGGATTTAATATAGTACTTGCCTTCAGACAGCTTCAATTAGCTGGGCTCTTTTGCACTTGAATCTGAAAAGATTTTTCTTTTTTGGTCAAAGATTAAGTTATTCATGTTTGTGAGCCCCTCTCTCCTTTTCCTACTCAGTCTATTGACCCTTTATTCTTGCTAGTACTTCATTGACCCCTTGAATCAGTCTACCAAGAATAACTGTATGCTATTCCGAGCATGTGGCATGTTGTGTTAATGATTTTGATGATTCAGTTTATTGTCATTAAGACAGAAAACCAGCATACATGATCAGGGCTCGCACCATACTTGGGTCTTGAAATTATTATTGAGCATTTGATAAATGTGTACTGTATTATTTGTATGTTCAAGGACATTATATTTGTTCTCACATTTCATTCATTTTATAATTCTAATTTATCTATTTTCGATCAAAAAAAAAAAAATCTTATTTATCTATGATTGTTACATCAGATTCTTCAATTTAGTTAGCGTGAGCCTCCCCATCCAACCAAGTAAGAAAAGAAGTCCTAGGAAATAAAGACATATCCTGTACTAAGCAATATTTGCCAGAAAAGAGAAAGAGAGAGAGCAGGAATGTGCAGAGAGAGTTTTATAGTTATTATGTCTTGTTTTATATTGATCTTACACATGTAGAGTGGACAGTGTGATAAATCTTTCAATTTTAGTGTGGTTTCAGCATATTTTCTGAAGTTCTCATCTACCCATGCTATAACTTTAATGAGTAGCTTCTTCTTATGGGCATTATTTTGAGTTTTTATGGTTACTCTTGAGAATCCAACTTTGTAAATTACATCCATCATACATTCTAGCTGTTGTTTTGCTTGTTATGCATTATATAATGCATGTGTACAGCATCGGTGGCCTTAATTTGTTAGATGTGTTGAAATTATTCTTGTGCATGTTTGATATCCCAAGTATTAAAAGTTATAAATTTGTGGTGTGCTCATGACTGATTCTGCAGTTTCATGGAAGAAGTTCCAGAACTAGAAGTTTGATGTGCAGTGGCAGGATTGAAAACTTGGATCAAGGCATTGCCAAGAAGCGGAGAACTTCTATGGGTTTACATAAATCCCATAATGAGAAAGCTGCAAAATTTGAGAGTTTCCATAATAGCAGGAAAAGGCTTCATAACATTACAGATAAGGAGCATAAAGGTTTGGAAGTTGAGGAAGGTCTGTTACTGACAGAAGAGCCATGCATGGTGGGTTCTATGCACAGAAGGGACATTTCTGAAGGTGAAGCGCTGACTGGCGGCAGGAAGAAGAGGATGCTTCACAAAGAAAATAATTCTGAGTGGAACAGCAATATAGGTGATTATGATAACCAAAGGATTCTCGAGACATTAGCTAAGATGGAGAAACGTAGAGAGCGCTTTAAGGAGCCTATTTCATTGAAAAAAGAGGAAGAGAAAAGTTTGAAGGCTGATGATGATAGCTTGATAGTTGGTACAAATGAAACACAACAAAGTAGGCCACTTCGGAAGCGGCGCTGGGGTGGTAATTAGATTCCTGCAGCAGGTCGAGGGCTCATTTGTCCCTGAATTTTTGACAAATTGGTTGACAAAATATAATGAGGTGGTCCACAATTTTTGTTGCTAGTTTTGTTTTCTTGACAAAGGTTATAAAGGAGATGACATTTTTACCACACTTGGGCAAGCAAGGAATAAAGTCTTCACGGCCTTGATATCAGGGTAAATTTGTTGAGACTTGAGAGCTCTGTATTGTAAATAAATCTGGCATTCTTGATATAATCATGCCCATTTCTGAAGGGCAGTCATTGTTTCTTCTTCTTCTTCTTTTTTTTCCTGGCTGAAAAGCTTATATTTCTTCATGCTTCGTTATTCTTTTTTTCCCTCTAGGGAAGTCGTCATTAAAGACGTGCCCAGTACTTCCTGCAGATTGGAGTTTGGTGAACCAAACCAGTTTTGGGTCTATTGAATCAATCGAAGAACTTGGATTGTTGTGCCTATTTCTTGTTGCTAAAGGCTCACATCCCACTGTTAGCAACGTGAACAGATATTAGATTGGTGATACAAATTCTTTTACCTTCTTTATTTATATGTATTATTGGAAGAGATAAAATAAAATTTTAAAAAAGGATGCGAAGTAGTGTGGGTTTGATTTAGGCATGCTGTTTTGCATGATTTTTCAAAATATACAAGTGTAAAAGATCTGATTGATAAAGTTGAGGTATTGAAGCGTAGCCTTGTGGTGGGAGCATTGAAAATGGTCATTTGAGCTGTTCATGATAATGCAATATCTTGAAAAGCTTTTTCTTTTGGACAAAAGTCCAAAGATACACATGAAGCGGACAAGAAAGGCACATATCTATCTGGTGGGACCTGGGGTGGAGGCCGAGAGTGCGAAAGAAGAAAAACGAAGAAATAAATGCATGCAGCATGTTAAAGAAGAGTGGTACAATTGGCTAAGGCATCAGCGTTCACCCCAAAAGGGAAGAGGTTTGGTTCCCACTGGTCAATGTGAGAGCCTCTTTGGTGAGCGATTTGTAAGTATCTCTATAAGCGTTCTTTAAGTTTGGAGGCATGCTCTGGCTCTGGTGGGTTACCGGTATCTATCCTCACCTAAACTTTTATATAAGAAAATGCATGCAGCATCGAACTTTAGACTTTCGGTTTACAAGTCTGAAGCTCTACACAGTTGCAGCTTTTGTTATTAATCATTGTTTTTTATACCAGAGTTATCTCCCTTCATTTTTGTATATTATCAAAGGTAAAGGTTTTCGCTTTTCCTAACAAGTGATTTTCTTTTAAGATTTGAACTTGTATTTTTCTATCACTTACCAATTTAACCATCAAGTAAACTTTTTCAAGACTTGAGTTTGTATTTTTCTCCTTGCGAAGGTGGCATCATTTATCACTTCAACCAACTTGTGTTATATCATTCATTTAACTATTGATTTCCAAACCAAAACAAATTAGTGAAATTGGAACCATTAAAATGTTTGAAACTATACTGATGTTCTTTGTAGCTTGGTAGCATAAAGGCTCCCCTATGTGTGGATTGTAATCTCAACAAGTTAGTGTATGCCTTTCTAATAAAAAATGAGAATGACAAATTTATTATTACAAATATACTAATTATTAAATTTAATAAATATCGGACAGGTTTATTTTATAGTGTATGATGAACAAATCGCATTATTCATATACTACTTTCTTACATTTATTTATTACATATATATTACCACGCTGATTGATGATTAGTGTACGTTTGCGTGGGAAAGCTTAGTTTGTTTCGTGCTTCCAAATAGAACTATCTGAACATACACGCATGTAAGATGATTATGGAAAATATTTTATATATAAAGCAGATTTGATATGAAGTGACGATGAAGCCTTTATATAATTGCATTTTTGTCAACCTATGACAATTGCATGAGCCAAATCATTGCTAATAATAACGAGAATTGTACATACGTATGGTTGAATTAGCATAGACATGACATCACACACACACACACACACATAAGATCCAGATTATTATGAACTTAATTAATTAGACATCATTTTGGTCAATAACTTAGTAGTAGATGTAGCTGAATAATATGCCTAATTAAAAATCTCTAGGATCAACAAACACATTCCTAACTTGTCCCTTCATCAACACTTTATCGTCTTCCTCGTTCTCATCACTCTGTCCTGCACTAGATAGACTCTTAATATACCACAGATCATCAATACAAGACATGGAAGGTGTCTGAGGCACAAGCTTGGCAAGAGGATCGCCAAACCCTATCTCAGTTATAACAACTTTACAGTAATCCTTCATGCTCTCTCCCAACCTTGACGTGAACCTCCACGCGCATTCCATGAGCTCTCCGAGGTTGTCTCCTTCCCCATGCAGTCCATAGATGAAGAGAAACCCGAAAGGCCTCCTCGACGACGACGACGACAGCGAGTTGCTAACATTAGGGATTCTAAGACAAGGAAACATGTTGATCTTCTCTCTTGCATGGTTCAGAGTCGTGTTAATTAAGACCCTCAATGGCTTATACTTTGACCTAACCTGAAGCTTATGGGCTTCACAAGTGTTCCAAACGCTGAAAACAATCCAAGAGTTCGGAACACTACTTGTTTCATTTTCAACTTCCCAATTACCATCTTCTTTGTAGTAAGTTACCCAAGTTCCTAGGCTGAGTTTCTCCTTCAAGATAAGGTCCATGTCTGTGAGGTATAGGTCTCTGTGTTTTAGGGTTCTGGTGTACAAGGAGATGGCTTGGCCTATGCTGAGTTTTTGTACTTTAACCTGTCGGCTGCTGGTGGCGGTGGAGATGTGGTTGTGAGGGGAAGTGGCGGGGTAGACGAAAATTTGGAGAGAAGTGAGGTAGAGGTAGTGGCATTTGAGGGAGAAGAGGTTAGTGGAGGCAGTGTTGTTCTTCTCTGTGGCTACGAATGAGTACTCTGCTCCATTTCTTAGCATCCATTCTTCAACTGAGTTCACTAGTTTTTGTCCCACCCCTTTTCTTCTTCACAGAAGACCAGATTCATCATCAGTTACTGATCAAGATTTGATAAAAGAGCATGTATGGCTTAGACATACTTAAGTCTTAAAAGTCTTGTGAGCCAACTTATATTATATTTTCCATGTTTTTCATATACCTGTAATCTAATCTCATTCCTTCGATTTTATCTATCTTCTGGATCTAATAATCCCTTAAATTTTCTATAATAATTTCTCATATGTGGAAGATTTCCAAGTCTTTCAATTCCGTGGCAACTTGAAATTTGTTGTCATGAAATTAAAATTAGACCAGATTGAATTGGCCAATTAAATCTTGGTTTAGTGTAAAACACAAACACTAAAAAAAAATCGAATTAAGTAAAAATTAGTTCATATATAACGAGTAAAAAAGAACATCAATATCATCAAACCATTCAATTAACTTCAGTTTCATGAAAAACGAAATTAAATGTGGGTTTGTAAGTGTCTAGAGATATGAACAAAGGTCGTAAATGAGGGCAGAATATACATACCGAAAAGTAGGAGAGACCCGGAGGCCAAGTAAACAACCTATCTTGAAGAGTGATCCTGAACGAGACCCTACTGTCTTAATGCATCCTCGAACCACTCCCACAATTTCACCACTCTCTACCAACTCAGCTACCTGCACTCGTTCATTAATGAAGCATATATACGTATAAGCTTATTAGTAGATTATGAACAGTGTCTTATAAAGATACATACACGTGAAGAACAAGGGAAAATAGAGAGAGATCTAGAGAGAGAGACGCACCAAGATGAGACGAAGAGGGTAGAAGCAAATCCTAGAAAAAGGGTGATTAGAGAGCAAGTTGGTAAAAATGGAGACCCTCTCTTTAGTCCCAATCTCACAGTTCCTCTCAAGCTTCCCCACCACTTTAACATCTCTTTCTTCTTCGAATTCCCTTATGATCACTTCTTCCCTCTCTTTATCCACCATCTCTCTCTCTCTCTCTAAACCTTCCTTCCTGTTATTATCAGCTTCCCTGTTGCCCTCGTCCTTGTTCCTATATATAAACACACATATGATGATGTTTATTGTTTTGTTTGTTTGTTTTTATTTACGTCAAGATTATTTATATATATTTAATTTACAGCGTATATATATGTGTGTGTATAGGAATATGAAGATGATGGGTGTGTTGAAACTCAGAGAGGGTGATCGTCCTCTTAACTTGGTGTTCACAGAATAAAAGGCTGACAAGGTTTAGGAATGGTCGTTTTCATGAGGACAAATACCCATAAGGCTTGCTTCCACAATCACTGCCGATTCCCCTTACCCTGTGATTCACTCAATCTTTGCAATCATTTTCACTTTTTTACTGCTTCTATGTTCTGTCATTTCAAACCTTTGTACCTTCCCTATATATATATATATATATAGCACTCAATGCAAACCTTTACACTACACACTACTTTTTTTTATCGAAAATAATTGAGGTTAGAAGTGTCATTTACTATCAAGTACATTCTTTTTTAGGAAAATCCTTTTTAGGGCCTAAGTAATCAAAATATTATAAAAAAAAATGTAAAGAAAATTCACATAGCTAAGGTATTTTCTGATATTATTTCAGGAAATGTTAAAAATTATATCAATACAACATTAACAATTAAATCAATACAGTTAACAACTATATCTTAATAATTAAATCAGTATTCGTTAACAACTATATCATTATTCGCTAATAACTATATCAATACAACGTTTTTTGAAATAATACCAGAAAATGCCCTTTGGCCTTTTTTGATATTTGAATTTTCTTTAGACCTTTTTTACAATATTTTAATAACTTGGGCTCTGAGGGGGATTTTATCTTCTTTTTTCGCATGTAAACCTCTGGTTTAAGGATACTCTATAATCCGAAACTAATTTGAATTGATACATGACATAACTATTTTTTTCCAGCAGCGCCCTTGCCGCTAACTCTGATACATTTCTAGATCTCAAACTCGAGACTCTTAATTAGTTAATTTAGAATAATCCTTGCTAGTGTTGATCAAAGCATTAGATTGTTAAAACGGGAAAAAGACCAAAAGAATGTCTTGAAAATACTAAAAGGGTAAATGAGGGTGTTCAATTTTAATATTCCCAAATTAGTTTCAATAGAATTTGAAATTTTAAAATGTTGGGAAATTACATCATTGCCCTCACTTTTTTTTAAAAAAAAATACCCTTAAAACCCTAATATATATATATATATATATATATATATATATATATATATATATATATATATATATTTTCAAAATCAAAGTAGTTAATGTTGAAACTAGAACAGTTAATGGTAAACTAGAGTAGTAAGTAGTAAATAGAGTCTTTGTTGCTAAGTAATATTTAATAACTACTTTTGTTTCGCTATTTTCTATTATGGATTTACTATTAACTACATACTTTTATTTCAAAAATTCAAAAAATACATCAAGAACTTTGTTGTTACGTAGCTAGCCAACACAGTCGATATCAAAACTAGAGTGGCAAATAGTGAAACTAAAGTAACTTTTAGGAAATGTTCAGCAACAAGAACCATCTTTACTACTTTAGCTTCCTACTATAATTTCAATTTTGACCACTTTTATTTCGGAAATTCCAAAAAGATATATTAGGCCATCACAAGCTCTGGTGATCGGTCAATCACCAACGTTGAAGCTCCTGCGGCTAGTAGTAGCAAGGTTGAGGTGGCATTTTTAAAAAATAAAATAAAAGTGAAGGAAAATGATGTCTTTTCCATAACTTTTTAAAAATTCAAAAATTGATTTGGAATTAGTGAAATTGGAATAACTGATTTGGGATTTTTATATTTTAGAGGTATTTTATTTAATATTTTCCCTTAAAAATGTATGTGATGATAATATACTATATATCTTGCACTTGGCGCATTATTCTAGTGGCATGCTTCCCAATCTCACTTGAATGCTAATATATGTACTCCCTCCAATTGTTAATGTAAGATAAATTTAGGGAGTTGATCTTAATCTTAAATATAAGACATAGTTTTCATATTTGTTAATTTTTTTTCTTAATTTATACCTATTGATACTTATTCAACAATAATCAAGGATGAAATGGAAGAAGAAAATTAAAGAAAATTACTAAGGTGTTTAAGAAAATACATGTTATATTAATTAATTTCACTAATAATTTTTTTAATTTAATTGAATTATATAAATATATCTTATATTTAGAACAATAATAGTAGTTGTTAAGTCTCAAACATATAAGCTATCCATAGATTGTGTTGAAGTTAAAAAGGTTTAGATTGAATCGATCAAACTATCTAAACTAAATATCCTTTCGATTATATTAAATGACATAGTCCTCAAAGAATAAAGCTAGAATTCAAAATACGGGAAGAAATCCTTTCGCAAAAGCTCACGTCTATTCATCCATATGGAAAGATAGATGCATCGAACGATATTCTCAAATGATGCAACCATTGATACGGATAATTGACTTCTTTAAGCCAAATATCAATTTTCCAGTATATAATAACTAAGTACGAATACTCCCGAAACCAACCACTTACCAATTTGATCGGAGGAGTACGTTCAAGATCTACTATGCGCTATTAATGGATTATCACACTCAACCACATGATTAATTAGGAAAACTGACAATTATGCCGATTAGCTTGCTCACTTGGGACAGTAAAAAGACTTTTAGTTGGTCGCTGTATTAGTTAGTTGCATGTCATTAGCTAGTTAGTCTATTCTCTTTGCATGATTCGCAGCCCATTCGGCTTCATCGTGGGAGAAGTAATTTATTTTCTATTTGAATTTTGCATAAGTAAAATAGGATAAAAGTAATGATTTGTATTGGATTGATTGTGGCAAAAATGACTTTTTTTCAAATTAAAACATGTGTGGATTAATATTTAAAAAGTCGGTTGAGATGAAAAATAACTGAAAAGAGCTTGAATCTTATTGAATATAACATATATTAATATTAATTTGCATATATTGTGATAATTGAATGTAAAATTTTAAATTTAAATTAAAAAATAAATTATTATTAGAAAATTAATAAACAATAAAGTCCTTTATTAAATATATTTAATGGATAAAATTGTATATAAATTATAATGCATTCAAATTTGTTTTTACAAGTTCATACTAAATAATAGTGCATTGCTAATTGGATCTCTTGTGCCTAACAAGTTGGTTTCTGATTCTATCACGAAAACAATTCATTTGTGTTGAAGATAATATATAGATATTTGATGAGGATGCTATATCAAACGAATCATTATTATTTTCATCACTCATATTTCCTTGTTTAGCTTGAAAAAAAATCCACATAAGTTGGGAATATCTCCAGATAAGATCACTACAAAAAAATTCATTTTTCGCGATTGAAAAATTCCGTCACAAAAAAGTTTTGCGATAGAACTCGTCCGTCACAAAAAATTGCGTCGCAATTGCAGTAGAAAAAGATAATTCTACCGCAAACTTTAAATTTGCAACAAAAATTCTTTTCCATTGCAAATTTTGAAATTTGTGACGAATTAGATTTTCGTCGCAAATGTCAGAAATATTTGAGACAAAAACAAATTCTGTCGCAAATTTCTGACATTTGCGATGGAAAAGGATTCAATTGCAAATTTCAAAATTTTTGTGACGGAATTGCATTTCATCGCAAAATTCATTTTATTAAAAAAAATTGTAAAATCATAAAATGTCATTAAAAAAATTAAAATTTAAAATAAAAAAAATAATTTTAAAATATAAAAATAAAAATAAAAATTATTAAAAATATATATATAATTGCATTAAAAATATAAAAATGATTAAAAAATAAATAAAATTGAATAAAAACTTTCGAAATAAAGAAAACTTGTATATGATAAAAATATAAAATAACAATTATAAAGAGTTTACATCGAAAAAGGAAAATATAAATAATAATGTTGTGAACAATATATACTAAAAAAAAATCTAAAAAGCAGCAGCATAATCATCATCATCGTCACCGCGATAGTCATCACCACCAAGAGCCGGCCAGGTAACCTTGCCCTGAGTTAAGGACTGGAGTACAAACTGCATCTACCTCATTATCTCTTGTGTTCGTTGCAGGTCTTATACTTGTCGCCGCATCATCTCTTCTTGTGCTTGCATACAAGATGCTTGCATGCTAATATGAGATTCTTGCTCCTGCATACGAGATGTTTGCTCCTGTACCAATGCCTTCATCCTCTTAAGCTCATCTGAAAAAACAACATTAAGGAGTGAGTTTATTTTTTATACTTCATTTAAATGGATGAGGGAATGAAAATGTAACAATCTATAGCAAATGTATTACGTCTACCTGCAGCAACACCTTCACTGCCAGATGAGGAGCGCTTCGTAGGCTTCAGTCGACTGACAGTGGCACCCACCTCGAAGGGTTTGCCTTTCTTGTTAAATTCGCCCGTAGCCTTAATGAATAGGCTCTCGTTATCGGATTGAGAGGATGCGGGGCCACCCTCACTTTGCGAGTATCTCTCCTATGTCGGCCTCTGATAGGTTTCCTACAAGCACAAAAATACATCACAAATAAGGCATGTGAAATGAAATAAATATGTTCGTGCCTGAAACAAATAACAAATGCAATAAATGTCTCACCTCTACTTGCTGCGACCTGGCATTGATTCTGCGGCGCCTACTACCTTCAGAAGACTCCTAGGAATGGGTCCGCTCAAAGGTAGCGCACTTAACCATAATTTATAAAAGATATACTTAATATGGCACTATCCAAGTAATGGAGTATCTAGTATAACATATGGTTATAAACAAAGAACTAACATAAGTCAACTGGAAGATTCTATTTCTTCGACCTCTCCTTGCATGCCTTCCTTTGGAGTCCATAGTCATTGAATTCAAACTCACTATCAGAGTAATTCTCTTGCTCCTCATCGTCTGATTCCTCATCTATAATATGGATAGGAATCAATTCTAACTCCGCAATGGAATCAAACAGATTGTTTGGTACATTGTCCTCAATAACAATTACAGGCAATACATGTTCCATGTCAGCTTAGAACGGTTCAGTCATACAATCATTTGTTTCTGACTCTTTTGACTTGGGTATAATATTGCATGCTTTGGTTCTGATAACTCCCTTCCATCCTTGGCGGGATGTGAGGTATAATGTATAATAAATTTGTTCCGCCTGTTGAGCAAGTATAAATGGGTCATAACCAACCATATATCTCCCCGACCATTGGATCCCAACATTTTCATATTTGTCAACTTTTGTCCCACGAGGAGAGTTATCAAACCACCCACATTTAAACAGAGTCACTGACTTGTTTCACTAATAATTCAGCTGAATTATGTCAATTAACTTCCAGTAGTAGTCACCCTCAACTCCATCAACTAGGTCATCTCGACAACATACATCGTAATTGCAACTTAGTATATTTTCGTTTGCTTCTACAGTTGCAAAACGATACCCATTGATTACATACTTTTGACACTGGGTAACAACTATTGCAACTTTGCAAGATAAACTCCACGCAACATCATGGGGAGCTAATTGATTTCGCACGAAGTAGGATTGGAACCATTGAGGAAACTCAACAATCTTGAATTGATGAAGTTCGAAATTTGACATCAAAGGATTTATGGATCAGACCCAATTGGAGAAATAACTGTAACAAAAAAAAAATGAAATTAATACTTTAATACTTACCGTAACAGAAAAAATATAGGAAATTTTACTTTAAGTACGGGGCAGCCTCTTCACAGTTATTTAGAACGTACCACTTCGCCACTCGCTTGTCTCTTCCTTTCAAAGTTGACCTCCAGTGTTTTCCCATGACTCGACCTGGAAAATTAAATATAGATATCTGATCGCTTGTATCACCGCCATCATCGTTGCAAGGTGCCCCTCTCCATCTTGATATAGTTTCAGAGGGATAATAGTATGACACAAATTTTGTGGCCTCTTCAACTAGATACGCTTCAGCGATAGATCTGTACCTTTGATTTTTGATCTTGTACTTGAGAGTGCGTAAAAACCTATAATGGACAATCATAAGGTATTTATAAACTTTAGCACCATGTGGGTCAATTAATAACAACACAAAAGAAATATATATATTACCTCTCAAACGTATAAATTCATCTATATTGTTGTGGACCTCCAACCCTTGCTTCACAGGCCAAGTGAACAAGCAAATGCTCCACTGAGTCGAATAAGGTAGGAGGAAACACCATCTTTAATTTGCATAGCATCACTGGCATGCTCTCCTCCAGCTGCTGTAACTTGTCAAAGTTGATCTCAAAAGCACAAATTTCTCTTAAGAACATGGAAAATTTGTCAGAATACTCCATATATGCTTTGGTAGTACTTTGGAGGCCTAAGACAACAATCTCTGGAAAAAAAAATGTGACAATCATGACTCTTCATATTGGATAACTTCACCTCAGGTATGTTGACACATCTTGACATGTTTGATGCATAACCATTTGGGAATTCCAGATCTTTAACCCATCACAACAATTCCAAATTATGCTTTTTGTTGAATGTGTATGGTGCTCTAGGTTTGGAAGTCCGTCCTGTGGCATCCACTACCAAATGCAAATCAGGCTTTCTACAAATCACATCTATGTCATGTCTTGTGTTGATTGTGTCTTTCGTCTTACCCTCGGTGTCCATCATGGTGTACAGAATATTGCAGAATACATTTCTCTCAATATGCATGACATCGAAGTTGTGTCTTAACAATTGATCTTTCTAATATGTTAGTTTCCAAAAGATGCTTTGTTTGTTCCAATGGTGATGAATGTCATATCCCTCAAGTTCGTTGGCAGCAGTACCCTCTTCAACACTTCGAATGTGTTTGACCCTATCCCATATTTTTTGACCACTTAAACTAGGTTAATTTGCCTGTTCGACTGCATTTATGGCGTGAAGTCTTTTCTATTTCTCCTAAGCTGATGATTGGGGGGCAGGAATCGTCGGTGCATATCAAACTAACAGACCTTGCGACTGTGTTACAAGCTAAAACCCATGTTCTGCTCAAGACAAACTGGACATGCAAGCTTCCCTAACGTTTTCCAGCCACTCAACATCTCATATGCAGGAAAATCATTTATCGTCCACATTAAGGCAGCCCACATGATGAAATTCTGGCTCAATGATACATCGTACGTAAGAACCCCTTCACTCCATAACATCTTCAACTCATCTATCAAAGGCCTAAGCCAAGGTACACATCTATCTTCTTTTTTGGGTTGGATGACTCAAGGATTAACATGTTGAGGAACAAAAACTCTCTTCTCTTGTACATGAAAGGTGTGAGGTTGTACGGAGTCACAATCATAGGCCAATGGGAATACTTCCTGCTTGTCTGGTTGAAAGGAGCGAACCCATCCAAATATAAACCAAGACAGACATTACAAGGATTCAATGCAAACAAGGGATTCGTCTCGTCAAATTTAAGCTAGGCTTCAGCATCAAATGGATGTGTCACAAATTTTTCATCCCTGCGATGCTCCCGGTGCCATCTCAAGTAAGCAACTGTTTGTTTTGATAAATACAATCTCTGAAGTCTGGGCACAAGGGGAAAGTACCACATCTTGTTGAATGCTTAACAGGTCGTTTTCCTTTCATTCCTTACAACTTTGTATCTGTCATGTTCACATAATTTGCAATTGGTCAGCTCAACATCATATTTGTAATACAACATACATCTTCTGGGAAGGCAATGGATTTTTTCACATCTAAGCCCAAGCTCTTTGACCTTTCTTTTTGCTTGGTAAAAATCTTTTAGCAAATTATTGTCTTTTAGAACAACCTTACTCATGATTTGCATCATTTCGTTGTAATTCCTCTCACTTATATGGTGATCAGTCTTCAAGCTCAGTGTTGTTAGGGTAGCTGATAACGATGAGTGTTCACTACTTTCAATGTGTTCACAACCTTCCCATAATAGTCGTTGCGCATTTTGACGCATTTTATAAAACCTATCGGCTTCCAAATTAAGATCATCTCCCATGTAACATGTTTGATTATGTGTATCGGTCTCCTCTTCCATGTATGATTGTTCAACATGAGTAAGGGATCAAAATATTAGCCAATCGGCGGTCCCGCTGCATCCATCACCAACTGTTCGTATTGATTAAGGTTGTCTCGATAACTACTATTCCCGTAATATCCACTCAGTGTCTGTCAAACTTTGCCATGATATTCCCAACATTCATAATCCTTCATGAATCCATTTCTACACAAATGGATTCTGACCGTGCCTTGATCTTGAAATTTTAAACACTTGCATTTGGCACAGGAACAACTAATGTATGTACTTGAATTAGTTAAGTGCGCCAAAGCAAATTGAATGAACTCTTCCAAACCCTCTAGGAATGCTCGAGTTAGTTATCTTTTCTCAGTTAGACGATTATACATCCAACTCCTATCACGATGGCCGTCCATACTTCTCCAACCCAACCACTACACAAATATATAGAGTGGGGAGATACCCCAGTCCACAAAACAACATGAATCAAATATAAGTGGACAATGCAACTGGCCACTTATGCCAACCAATTGCCACTTAATCAAGAGAAGAAACAAACACATGGATTTATAACCAGTGTCATAAACTATCATTTATCTCATTCATCTCATTATTTTAATTTTTTAGACCAAGTTTGATATAAATATTGTGTTTATTGTGCCTATGCAGTGTCATGTTTGGTGTTAAAACTCAAAGATGCAAGGTAGAGAAAACTTTTTGTTACATATATGGATGGTTCAATTAATTATAATTGGGGTAAGTCATAAAGAGTTAATTAAAGCATATAGTGATAGTTAAATATAGAATTAATGGTATTTAGAATTAATTCAAGCTAATTATACAAAGTCTAACTAAATCAATGTAAATTGATTTAAATTGAATGAAGTTTAATATAAAAAAAATTACTATGTAGTTTTAAAGAATGACAATTATTGTTAAAAAATTCACAATAAATAAAAAGTATATAATAATATATTTTGATGTAAAAAATAACAACATGACTTTTGTGACACTCATTTGTTATTGAATTATTTTTTTTATGGCTATATTCATTTATTGAGATCTTGTAATCATCTTCATATTAAATATTAATTAGGTCAATCAAATACTATACAAAAATTAATTTTACATAGTAAGTTATGGCGTATTTTTCGGATAACATATGAAATATATAACCTTTTTAATATATAAGTGAAGCTTGAAAGAGGTTAAATTTTACTTTATATATAGAATTTGTTTGCAGAATAAATATAAAATAAGTATTATATTTTAAGTAAAAAACGAAAAATTTGTTTGCAGAGATATATCACCTCATTTAAATAACAAGAAATATAGAATAAATATTATATTTTAAGTAAAAAATTTGTTTGTAGAGATATAAAAAATAATAAACTACATCTAAATTTAATTCTCATCGGAAAACAAATTGAGAAGGGACAAAATCAACTTTGTTTTAATCTTCCTAGACAAAAAAAATTAATTCAAGTTCTGTCCCAAAAAAAGAAAAACAAAAATATTTCTTAAATAAACAAAACACAATGTATTTTTATAATTGTGGATCTTGTGTAGCATACAAATTCTCCTTCTAAGTTCCCACAACATATATATAGTCATCAGCATAAACAACAACACAAAAATCAATTATGTTTGTGATTTTATTCTCAATTATGCTTTTAATGACAACTATATTAATAATGTTAAACTAACATATGAGATTGTACTTTTATTCTTAAATATTCCTATAACAGTTAATACAACTGTGAAGACAATTAAAATAATTAACTTAAAATATGAATATGTTTGTGCGTGTGTCTAAAGTTCTATATACTTTATTTATTTTATTCCTTTTAATTCAGATGTCGTGGTCCAATAATATTCTATGGGTTCAAGTTTAAATCAAGTTTAGGCTTACCAGAATATAATTAAAAGTTGGCATATTTTGAATGGGATCAAACCACCAAAAACAGGCAAGTGAAAGACGCAAATCGGAATAAGAAGCATTATATCTTAAAATTCTTTGGATGCGGTTGGATCATTTAGCTAGCCTATAAAACTATATAGTGGGTTAAGGGTTAGTGAATCGGATCAAAGTTAAATCGAAGCTAACCCAAAACTAAATTGGTGAGGAAATCAACCTGAACGATAATATTTTTTAGAATAATTTTGAAATTTAATAATTTTTTAGGATCAAATGATAATATTTTTGAATTATTTTTTTACATTAGAAAATAGATATATTAAGCTTTCCATAGAGTCTTATTTGTAAATTTTGGAAATACATAGAATTAGATATAATTTTTTGAAATCAGGAAATTCTAAATAAATATTGAACTGGTTAAACAAGTTGGATTGGACAAGTTAGATAACTGGTTCGACGGTTTTCTAGTCCAATTGCCAATCCCTTCCAATTTTAATAACATAGTTCTTATTATCTTCGATCTTAAATATATGACATAATATATAATAAAATTTGATTTATAAAATAGAGATTATATTTAGGGAAAATTTATATAAAGGTCTAAGTAACAGGCAAAACTTAAAAAAAAAAACCTCAAGATTATAAAATACCAGAAAAGGTACTAGGGCATTTTTTTTGTATAAATTCATTAAAACATTAACAACTATATCAGCCTGTTAATAACTAAAAATTTTAATAAATTTATACCAGAAAATGTCTCAGAGTATTTTCTGATATTTTCATAATCTTAGAGTTTATTTTAAAATTTTTTGTGTTACTTAAACTTTTCCCTCGTGTCTAAGCCCGGAATCGGGCAACAATCACTGAAAATTGTTTCATGTTCAGTGTTGTGAAAAGACATTCGTCATGAATCCATTATGCTTTGAAGTTTGAGCCTCTTGAACGAAAACTTATGGAGCTACATGTTTATTTTCTGCTATGAAATGAAAGTGTAGGACCCAACTACTCTTTTCACAAAAAGCGGTACTCTTATGATAGCCACTCTTCAACTCAGGTTTTTTCCCCCTTAGAAAAAAAACTTAGTTCTTTCTTTAAAAAAAAAAATATTGGAAGAGATGTAAAATTTGCCAGTTCTATACCTGAATAAGTGCCCGTTTGGATGGCCCAGGAACGCTTTTTTTTTTTTACCATGATTTTGAGAAAAAATAGTAAAACACTTTAAAAAATGCTGAAAGTGTTATTTTAGTTAAAACGATGGTTTTGAAAATAACTATTTATTTTTAGATTTTTCTCTCTCTTCCTGATGCATCGTTCGCCTTTTTTTTAATGTAAAAAAATAATATTTACCGTCTTGAAGTATTTTTTTTTAGTATCAATCAATACTTAAAATACTTTTTCATGATCCTAAATTTTTTTCCAAGATTATGAAGTATCTTTTTAGTAGTAGTTAGTATCCTATAGTATTTTTTAGTACTGACACTATGAAATATTTTTTCAAGATGCTAAAACATTTTTGCAAGATCATAAAGTATTTTTTCAATACCAATCAATATCCTAAAGTATTTTTTTAGTATCAATCAATATTTTAAAATATAAAATCTTAAAAAATATTTCAGGATACGGTGACCATATGAAATTAATGCCAATGTCCTTCCAACCACTATCATAACAATTAAACAAAAGCTTACCCTTTACATGCAATTATAATAAAAGCCTTTTTTTTTTGATAAATTTGATTATGAAAAAGTTATTCTGATAACAATATTCAAGCACCATCATTTTATCAAAATAATTTATTTTTCCATATAATCTACTATGAAGAACATTTTTACTGTTTTTCCTCTAAAAATATTCTTTAAAAACTAATTCAAACGAAATCAAGTTCCACTCAATTGAGGGGGCAGCCACGGGGAGAAACCATGTGAAGGGACTGCCATAAGAAAAACAGTGTGTATAGCTAGCTGGATATATATGCAATAAATTATTCAAAAGAAAAAAAAAGAATACATATACAATATAAATGGTGCTTCACATAATTTATTTTAAGAAATTTAAAACATAAATTATATTAATATTATTTATCATTTATAAATAATAATTATATTGTTAAATGAAGCTATAATAAGAGTTTTAAGGGCACATCACATGTGTAAAAAATGGTGTGAAAAGAATCCACGTGGCGTTGAAGGGAGAAGCCTTGTGAATATTAAATTGTTTCCTTGTTTAAAAAAAAAAAATTATTTGTTGCAGAGCAGGTAGTGTAGGGCCCCCCACACTTACTTTACAGCTTTAGTCAATTCTCCATATTATGGCCTTGAGCCTGCCTGCCCAATTCATCACCATCACCAGCCACTAACTTTATTATGCGTCTGAACAATTCCAACTTATGCAACGTACCGTAAAACATGGAGCTATGGCACTGTCAGAATATTCCCATGTTTTATTTTCGATATTTCTTATTCATTTATAAATTAAGAATATAATCCATTCAAGGTTGGTGGACAGAGGAGTGAATTGATCAGTGACTAAATCCCTTAATCAGTTTGGTTAAGAGTTTTAAATATGGCCATTCAAGTTCAATTTTATATTTTAATAATAATTTGGTTAATTAATTCTAGTTCAATGATCAATGCCTTAATAGAACCAATATCCATATATAACAATGAGAAAACTATTTTAATGGTTTCCCCCCCTAAAATACCTCCTACTCAGGCTTAAATTTGATATTAGTGATTTGTTCTCTTGGGATCTTGTTTGGCTAGAGCTAGAAAATTGGGATAACCTGTTTAAGCCTTGGCTTTTTAAGGGTCGGGTTTATAAATTAGAACTTTTAAATAAAGCTAGCTTTGCAAGGCTTGCCCTATAGGATTGAAGGTTTAAAAGGGCTGACTCGTTAAGAAGTCCTTTAATTTATTTATTTATTTATTTTTTGTAAACTTGACTTGACCCAGGTGACTAAGTGATCAAGACCGAAAGTGTTTGGGGTGAGTGATCTAACCTTTTAATTTATATGTATTTTGTATTTATTATAGAGTTATTTATCCGTTTTATTACAAATACATAATAACAATACTTCGATTTTATAATTTGGTTCATTATTTGTTACAAATAAAGATTATAGATATATTCATGTTGTGGGAGAAGATATTCTTTATATTTTTATCCATAAAGCACAACCTACTACTCAAGTAAAATACAATCAAATATCTTTGAAATCAATGATAGTGATGAAGAAGATGAAAATAATAGTCAATGTACTCATGTTGCTTAGTGCTAAGCTTGTTATACTTTGTGTGAGTTACTTACGGATAATAGCTTACTATTAATTATGAATTAGTGGTTGTGTTTGTTTATTGGATTAAACGTGTTGGGTAGTCATTAATGTTGACAATATTTATTTAATAAATTAAAACTTTAATTGTTGTATTTTACAAATCATATTTTTTTTAAAAAAAAATAAATATGAAAAACAGTTTTAATTAATCAAAATGCCTTTTGGCCTTGTAGGGCTGATTTTGGTCCACATGCTCTCGGACTAAACCTTGAAAAACAGACATTTTTTTTATTTGGGCCTAAAAGGCCCTTTTAAGCTTTGATATTTTAAGTCCCAACTCTACATTTGAGATCCCAAAAGTATTTATTTACCTAAATGAAGACAGATTTTATCTCACATTCTTACCTTACCTTGTATATCATCATTTGAAAAACTGGTTTTAAAAGCTCTAATCACTGTTTGCTGTATGGAGTGGTTCTACTGTTTACTCTATTTCAATAGAATATGTTTGTTTTCTCAGGTGTCTGACGTCTCTGAACAACTTATCTTTTTCCCAACGAATATGACAATCATGCATTCCAGTGAACATGTGAGTATTTGATATATAATGCAGAAAAATTGTGATGTGTTGCGGTGAAACTTATTTCTCTGAAACTATTCCACAATCCACATGATCGATGTCTATGACTAGTCTTTTTCTTGCTGCTGTTGCTTCCATCACAATCCAGATCCTGTTGCTACTGGATGGGGACTCTGAGAATCACCTTTTCAGAACTCTTCTTTCTTACAGATTTATTCATTTATAGTTGGAACAAATCATATTATATGTTTGATACGATCTTGTCTTAACCAACCCATTTAAGAGATGAAACATTTTACCTTGGTAAAATGCTTTACTTTCATATTATCTGCAGCAACACGAGAACATGTATTTTCGTCCAACGATATATGGGTTAGGTTTAAATAGAAGAGTATGTTGTGGACTCGACATCTTTGAACTAGTGTCTCGCATTTGAATCCAGTGAATTGAAAGTACTAATTATAGTATTTGATAAAAAAAAAACTACTAATTATAGTAGAGTAGTTCTTTCAACTGGACCAATAATTGTTAAACGTAAATTAATTGATATAGTATCTTCTTAATAAAACAAAACACATATTTGTGTGAATAAGATATGCGAGGAGTTTGCTAATGAAGTAATTTGGGGTGTATAAGGAGTTTTACTCCTTGCTCTGTAATCTCAAGCTCTAGCCTACCTTTCCATTCCAAAAAAATTTGTGTGAATAAGATCAATTTACTCCTTGTTACGTTTTACAAGACAAAACGTACTTATTTTAAGTATTTATTATATTTTATATAGGATATAAAATTAGGAATATAATATTCTTACTATCATTTTTTGTTACTACCAATGTTACTACCACTTTTTCACCGTTAGATCAAAATCTCAATCGATGAAAAAGTGGTAGTAACATTGATAGTAATAAAAAAATGATAGTAAGAATATCTTATCCCATAAAATTATTTCAAATAAGCTAATCTAAACCGTCATTCACGTTTTTTTTTGAAATCAAATTGCCAATTTGTTGCTCGTGGAAGATATTGCTTATAAGTGTATGTTTAGATTAGTTTTTGGAAAATAATTTTTACGATTTATGATTTACTAGATAAGTTGTAAGAGGAGTTTTATCTCAGTATGAGAAAAAAGACTTCTGGGCTAGCCAAACACTCGCAAGTCACATTGCTCAACTCATATTTTCAAATTTGTAGTTTATGTTGGGTCAAACAGAAAAGACCCTTCAACTACTCAGGTATCATTTTGGGCCATCATCACTCATAGCCTTCCGTACGTGCTCTCTCTGTGAGTGGTTGGGTGATTCTGAAATTGTGGTTTTTGAAGGTATTTTTTATAAACTAAGACAAAACTTCTTTTAAATGCTTATCTCGTAAATTATAAAAATTATTTTTCAAAATTAATCCAAACATAAAGTAACCTAAAATATATTTTTGTGTGGTATCCATTAGATAGAAATATTTTCTTAGTAGCACATACTATATATTCTAAACGGATATTTAGTATTTTTTTTTAGCACTTAGGATGCTGGGTGTAGTAAGAAAATATTTTTGAGTGATAAGTGCTAGATATTGGGTGTCAAAAAAAAAAAATCTTTTAGGGTGATGAGTATATTAAAAATTAATTTGAGATACTGAATGTTACTGAAAAAAATATTATTCCATAATGATCAATAACCTTTTTTCAAAAAAGAAAGAGAGAGAGAGAGAGAGGCTTCATTAGCTTATTTTTACCTTAAAACTACGTAATTTTGGGATAATGGATAGAAAAGGATGAGAAGGATAAATAAGAGAATCATAATCCCTCTTTTATTTATTTATAATTAAGTAGTATATGTATAATCTCCAATTAGATATATTGTTTGATACTTTTTTTTATATATAAAAAAGTTTAGGTGGGGGTAGACACCCGTAACCTATTAGGGCTAAGGCATGCCTTCAGGCTCAAAGAGTGTTTACAGGGATACTTACAGATCGCCCACCAAAGAGGTCCTCACATCGACCAGCAGGAATTGAACCTCCTCCCTTTTGGGATGAAGGCCGATGCCTTAGGTAACTGTGCTACTCCTCTTTCGCTTGTTTGATACTAAATATGACCAACTCTTTTAATGAGGATTTAAATTTTAGTTCATAACACCATGAGTTATAAGGAACCAACACCTTTCACTTGATATAATCTTGTTAGGTATTTTTTTTAAAAAAAAAAAAATGATGCCGTCTTTGCATCCCATCAAGCCTCTAAGATTTTGATATGGTATCAAGGATCAAGAGAGTTGTTCGCTCAAATATTTCACTTCCCATGTTACTTCCTTCGATTCTTAAATTTTTAATATGAGGTATATTTGGAGAACTTATTTTAATCTTAAATAAAATATATATTTTTAATATTTGTCATTCTTTTTATAATTTACTTTTATTGTTACTCTCTCAACAATAATTAAGAAGGAGAGATAAGAAATGAATTTAGGAAAATGACTAGAATGTTTAAAAAAATACATATTATATTAGCCAAATCAACAAATTTTCTTAATCGAATCAAATTAAAATTAAATAAATATCTTATATCAAAGACGAAAATATATTTCACAACTCTTTGCAAAGCATTTGGGCACTCGCTCACTTAGACCAAGAAGGTTGAGAGATGGTTTGATTATACAAATATCCATTCAATCTTCTCTTTGTATTTTTCGTGCACACTCGTTTATTTAATTTCCATTTACTTTTGTTTTTGGAGTAAAATCATTTATCTTTCATGTGTACATGTTTAAATTAGGATTATGTAATTCTTTTAAATTTATTAAACGCCATATATTAAAACAATCATTCGAATAGGTTGATTATAAATTTCTGGATTGACCGATTGAGAATAAAAATAAAACGGAATTTTCGGAAGAGAAAAAAATGCTACCTACACGATTCAATTAAAAAATTTGTTCACGGCCCCACCAAATATATAAGATATACGATAACTTACCTGGTTATATACATAGATATATTAAAAATTTTAGGGTAAAGGAGTAAAAATACAAATATGATTTACCTCCGAGAACGTCCAACATTATATGCTTATGCTTTTTTTGGGTGAAAAAATATACACGTGGTTATCATTTTGGAGAAAAAGTCACATCCCACCGTTATGTTACCATTCACTGTGATGAGAGAAAAAGAGATGAAGTGAATGGTAACATAACGATGGGATGTGACTTTTACTCTAAAATGATAATCACGTGTACTTGTTTGCTAAAAAAAAACATATGGTGTTAGATGTTTCTGGAGGTAAAGCACACGTGTATTTTTACTCTTTTACCCAAAATTTTATTCATGAAACCACATATGACAATAATTCTTGTCATTTTCCCCTAAAACATATACAGCCTTAGATCTCAACTTGTCTTGCAGACAAAATAGAGTAAAAATCTTGCGGCCTTCAATCTAACCATGTAACCAGTGACAGAGGAGACGTGGCAATATCACACCGGCTAAATCTTGCGGCCGTGCTTCGTTCCAGTGCATTATAGGCATGTTTGGTCTAGAGTTAGAAGGAGTGACTTATTTTGTATTTAACTTTTTTTACAAGCCTAGTAGGAAAACAGTTAGGTTGTAAATATGATTTATGTTTGGATTGATGATGGTAGAAGTAGCACGGAACACGTCAAAAGGCTGAGACTTTTTTGGAAAAAGTTACCTTATGTTATGGAGCTTTTTCCTAATGGACTTTTATGAGTTTTTTTTTTTTTAAAAAAAGCCCAGTGAATTTAAAACAATTCAAACACTTTACTTATGACTTTTTTATCTATTGGAGTTTCTTTTCTGGCTCTAAGGTACTTCAAACTCTCTCCAAATAAACCCATGATTGAATCCGAGTCGGGTTGCATCAGAATGTTGACCAAACAAAGCCTCGAGTCCTGAATTATACGACCTCATTATGGAAATATGGCCAGGCCCATCAATATATGAGCCCAATGTGATAGTATGGGCTAGGCCATTTGGGTCCTATCTTAGCCTATTTCATAAGCGAAACTTTTTTTTTTTTTAAATTTGAAATTCGCGCCAAAGCGACTCTTCGTTCCCCCTTCTGGAGCAAAAGCCCGCCATTTTCAGATAGTGAGGCGAGAAGAGGTGACAACGGCGTTTTCGTTATTCCTGTCACGGCATGGAGAAAGATTCTGCCATGGACTTCGATCTTCATCCGGAAGAAGAAGGCAAAGAGAAGGAGGAGGAGGAAGATTATTTCCTGAGATTTATTGACTATGCGAGGTCCGAGCTTCTGGAAATCGAAGGAGATCCCGATCCAAATGGTGATGGTGCAGTTGTTGATCAACCTGGCTGGAGTTGGATCGTGTCTCGCATTCTCAAGACTTGCATTGCTTATTCTAGTGGCGTCACGCCTGCGATACTGCTCTCTGAGCTCTCTTTGGTACTGCATATTAGCCTATTGGTTTTTCCTTTTAGGGAGGTGGAAACGAACACATTATAGTTTTCTGAATCAATTCATCAGTGCGCTGGTTTTGATATTCTTGTTCTTTGCTATATGGCCGCTTTCTGATCGTGGGTTTTATCGTGTAGGCTTGGAGTGAGCAACACAGAGTTGGGGCTCCGACAAAGAGGCTAGAATTTATCAGGCACTTAAAGAGGAATTACCGGAGAACGAAACTGCCAAACACTGTCACCATTGATTCAATATATGAGAAAAATTTCCTTGCCTCAAACAGTGTTCTGGAAGCGGTTATTGTTGATGCATTTGTTCTTCCAGGTACTTTGAAATGAAGCATTTTCCTGGTTATTGGAGCAGCCTCCACTGATCATCCTTTTTGGTTGCCCTGAAATATGATATTTTAAGGGAAAAGGAATATTCGTTGGGATACGCAACTAGGGTGTGAAGAAATAGAACAAAAAAGTAGATATTCATTTCTTACTTAATTATTTGAACTAAAATTCAAATTGAACAAGCAAACGAGCTACAAGCCCTCATTGTTCCACTGGCACCTTACCGTATGTAGGAATCATGCAATCGGTATCTTATTCAAAACTGAATTGCTACTTTTGGCGCAAATCCTCATTAGGGAAAAAGAGTTTGGATTTAGGAGAAGGAACATAGATCAAGAAGGTTATATACGATAATCAAGGGCCTATCCTAAAACTATTGTGCATTCGCCATTCATCTTCTTTGATTTCCCACTTAATGACATCCTCTGCATCCAGATTGTTCGACTATATTTTGAAAATTATATCTATGACTATAAATTGAATAATATCTGTTTCGATATGAGATTTCCCGCCGCATATTACATGTCACATGTAAAATGTCTCCCGCAATTATTTGTTCGCGGTCAAGATACTTATCAATGTAAACTAACTTTCTTCAGGCACAGACATCCAAATGCTAAAGTTAGGAGACTACTGGAGTTCCAATCTCGTAGATCTTTATCTCCACCGCAGGTAATTGTAGTAGGTGTTATTGGACCTGTCATGGTCATAACTAATTCCCGTTTTCTGATTATTTGAACCATAATTGATGGTTGATTTTGCTCTCCTCACACAGTGATAAATTTTGGTTAGTTTACATTCCATAGTAATCGGGTTTACTTCTATTGCAGTGTAAATTGTTAGAATTTGTAATTTATAATTCTTCAAAGTCTAGATACTTTTAGCTCATAAGTAGAAGCTTTCTTTATCCGATGGAATAAAAAACAATGCTGCCTGATGGTTCTCTAGCAAGGAAACCAGAAGGAAATTAGAGTTAGAGATTATAATTAAATCCCGGAAAGCTTATGTCCCAAGTTTATCAGTGCTTTTCATTTCCTTTGATGATCATTATGTAATATTTCAAAAGTTCCTGCCAAGTCTTGTAGTCTTGTAAACACATGTACCGTAGTTCTTAAAAGAATAGACTAATGGCAATGGATGGGGTAATTGGATATTGTATACTCATGGTTGAAAATTCTTGAAGTAATTTTTTTAATCCAACGTTGCCACTGATTCTGGCTTCTTGTGCTTAAATTTTGTCGGCCTGCTTAAAATCGGACATCCTCTTAATCTATTATTTCATTTGGGTTAAACATAACACTCTTTTGCAGATTCTATAACTTGGTGGGTATGGAGAATGGAATCCTGAAGAAGGGGAGGGAGGTTTTCCTCACTGGTTGCTATCTTCGAACTGCCTCTGAAGGTGTCAGTCATCCTCGCCTTTTGCCAACGGAGTATCTTGTGATACTATTGGATGAGGTAATTGTGAAATGATATTTGTACAAGTTTTTTTTATCTCTATGCCTGTAGAATGGAATTTTATATTGTAAGTTGTCTGGGTCTCATACGCCAAATAAAAGAAATAGTTTGGGTCTCGTGTTGCATGGAGTTTGAGAAATGAGTTGTACCGTTCAAGATTTATAAATAGTGTGGTTTGTTAGATTTTTTTGTATGGTGCATATATTAAGTTCTGAACTAGGTTTCTGCTTCTGTAAACAATTGCTACCTAGTTTAAAGATAGTTTCAGAAGTAGTTTTCGTGATGATAGATTTATTTTATTGCAACCTGTAGAATCAAGATGATGATGCTATGCTACTAGCAGCTCAGTTTGGTTCAGATTCTTTCTCTTCAATATCTCTCGAGGCAGCAAACGAAGGGACTTCTTATTCACTTTATGCCAGGTAGAGTTCAAGTAGATGCTATGAAGTCCAAATCGTTTTCTAGCTCAGTGTTTTTCATTTTCACCTGCTTCATCAGCATGGTCGACATTCCATAATCCAATATATTAATCTTTTTTCTCCTTAAAGAAAGGGGCATGGTCTTACTATTTTGTCATTTATGTCTAGGATTGAAAGCATTGGGTCAGTGGAAACTCATGGCGTGTTTGGAAATGTACAGAGAAAGCAGATTACTCTAGTAGATGACAACAATGTGAAGTTACAGCTTCTCTTGTGGGGTGAGCAGACTGTCCTTTCCAATCTCTTCAGGTGATTTCTTGTACTGTTTCTGACCTCCAAAGTTTGAGAACCGCTGTTCCCAATACTATAAATGATTTTTGGTTCCAGAGTGGGAAGTATGCTTGCGCTGGACAAACCATATATTTCAAGTTCTACAGAGTGTGGTATTGAAACAAGTGAGGAATTTTGTCTTGAATATGGAACTACAACACAATTATATCTGGTGCCTTACATTCGACACGAAGAACAGGTGAGTCATGGATTTGTGTGTCGCATATAATTTGCCATATTGCTAAAATGTTGACATTGTTGATCAGGTACGAGTTCCATTGACACCAAATCGTCATCAAAGTTCAAGGTCCTTGAGTTCTTGTACTCCTACTCAGAATCCTAAATTTTCTCAAGTGAGCTTGCCCTGTGATTCTTTCGGGACCATTGATTACAGTAATTACCCATTTCGGGTGAGTTTATTTTCTCTCTCTACACAACAACAAGCGCCTAGATATTCCTAGTTCCCCCCACCCCACCCCAAAAAAGAACAATCTTAGAAGCTATTTGGCACTGGCATTTTACTTCTCTTGTTTTATTAGAAGGCAGTAGCCCGTGCTTTTTATTGCCAGCCTTAGAACACAATTAATACATGTCATATTTACTGAATTTTGTATAGAATTTTGAAATGTAATATTTCAAATCATCCCGCATACGCTATATTTAGAAGGAATTTATCTTCCGCATCTTTTGGTTTATCAGATAACATTTTTACTTGGGCGAAGTTTTGCAGTCGTTTGTGGCAGACCTTCAGGACAGAATGACTGGCGTCAGCCTCTATGGTGTAGTTACAGATATTACCAAAGATGTAAGCTCAGAAACTACCTTCTCTATAAGAATTGCAGATACTAGCGGAGCAATTTGGGCCAAGCTTCATTTTACCACATCTTGGTAATGACTGCAAGCAGTGCTGGCTTTTTTTTTTCCTCCTGTTGGGTAGTTTTGGGTAGACTATTTCAGGGATGGGTCTGTCTAAGCCTGAATATTTCGAGAAAACATGAATGAAGGAGTGGGAAGTGGGGAGGGCAAGAAAAGGGAAAGAAAACGAACGATTGGCATCATGAAAAATCATTTGGCATTTTATCCCCCTATTTTGCTCTTCCGATCAATCTTTTAATAATTTTCTCATTCGTCCTCAACATTTCAGGTCTTTGGGAAGATTAAGTCTTGGTCACACAGTTTTTATGTCTGGCCTGACATGCTCCAAGTCGAAACAAAAGCGGTGAGCACATCTGAAGTGAATTTTAAAAATACAGCACCTCATCAATAACCACCCTTTTCGAAATGTACTAGAGCACGGCTTTGGTCGATTTCAATCTTTAAAAGCCGTTGTCTACTTGTCTAGCTTCCTTTAATGTGCCCATTTACTCAGGTAAAAGCATTTACATAATAATATGATCCGGTTGAATGTTTTTCATTGTTAGCCTGGAAGTATCGTGGTTCGAGAATGATGATGGGGCATCTTTCATCAATATCAGTTGCTTGCCAGTGTTGATCAACTCATCTTGTCTTCATAAGCTATCACGCCTCTCTGATATAACTAGCCAGACTGGCTATGCGCAAGTAAGAGTCACTTGCTTTGGTTTTAACAATTTTTGTACCCTGTTTTTTCGTTCGATTTGATTCCGTTATTGTGTATTGTGGATGTTTATAGTTTATGGTGCCTTTTATCCATCCTTCAGTCTAATAAGAAATGAAAGCCGTTGCAACATGATAAATACCTTCAAAATTTTTGTCGGGCATTTTTAGACAAGATATATGGCAATGAATTTGGGTTGCCATTCCTTCTAGAGGCCCCTGCTTCGTTTCTGTAAGCACATACTCAAGCAGTGCGAAGCACAGTTGAATATACAAATTCAAAGTAAAGAAATCTCAGGCAGATAACAGCCACTTCTCGATCTCTTATTGTTGCGCTTAACTTCCAGTAATAAGTAACAGGGACGTGGAAGGATTCTAAAGATGACTGACCTGTGATTACAGAATAACAGAACGGTTTCATTCTGTTGTCTCATCTTTTGTGATCAGCACTTTCATGTGGTCCTGTCCGGAAAAATGCCTTTTATTTTGTATTCCCTCCTATCCTTAGTATAAATTAGTTTAAGATATGCCTTTTATAAAATGAGCTTCGCGTAGGCCTTTAAATTTTTTTTGGACGCTAGATCCAAAGGCTGTGTTTTCTTCCTGTGATACAATTTTTAATGCCTGGCAATTAAAACGTTTTCCATTATATAATCATCGTCTTTATTTTTGTATTTGCTTGTAGTGACTTATTTCTTTTTAAGTATATTTTCCTATTGTGAAGTAGCTCCCTTCTATTTACTATTGTTCATCCGTAAGTTAGATATGTTACTCGTACAATGCATGGAAGAAATGATTTGAGAAAAAGATATAATCTAAAAGAAAGTGAAGTTGATGGTTCAAATAAAAAAAAAACTTATTATAAGTAACAGGTATATCATATAGAGAATCATAAGGCAATACATCAGCAGCATAGAAAGTTTGAAAAAATATATTGAGAAGGCTTATAAAAGAAGATTGAAAAAATATGAAAGGGAGAAGCACATGAACCAAGGCAAAAGAGGGTACTACTCGTAATTTGTAAGCTGTCCATGTATAGATATTCTGATTGTTTCATTCTTATGAATGTTGCAGATATGTCGAATCTGGCTTGAACCGATGGAACATTTTCATGTCAACACTAGATTTTCACATTCTCTATGTGGTCACTTCGTCAACAAGATGCCTTGTGGCCTCGTAGAATGCAGCTTCTGTCATCGAGTTTGTGATGCTGAAGTAGTGCGAACTTTCGACTTGAAAATTACCGTTGCAGATGAGAGTGCTAAAGTTTTGGCATGGGCTACTGGTCAAACGGCTATGGATTTACTGCAGATATCTCCTGAGGAGTTTTATGAACTTCCTGAGGTAACGTGTCTAATTCAGTATTCCTTATTTAAGGACTTCGTTGGTAGACTTCATTTCTTAAAAATCGTACGCATGGCTAAAAAGGTATGAGAACATGTCCAACAGTTCACATGGTAGCATCTCATTTATAGACTGAATATATTGATCTCGTCGTTTCGAAAGAAAGTTGCACGAATATATTGTATGATATAGAGCAGGGCTACTAACTTGGCACAGTAGTGAGAAATTATATTTATGCCACCCCATAAAAATTAAATAATTTAGTCTTTCAGGTTAATCAGTCGAAACTTTTGTTACTACTACATTTTATTTAAGCATACTCTGATTAAGTAATAGTACTATGCACATCACATCATTGTTAGAGTCGCCAGTGACAGCAATAGATCAAGTTCAGTTGAATATACAAGTGGTCTTACTCTGGTTGAGCAATTGATGGAAGTAACTTAGGAAGGTTGGAAATTGTCAACTCAAATGAGATTAGTTGTTTTCAAATACTCGTACGTTTTTGTTGGCTGTCAACTTATTTTCCCCTTCCAATATATATATAGGGTAGGAATTTGAACTCTACATAAAAACATCAATTTTTAGTTGATGCCACAACTCGTTTGGCAAGTATCAATTTCGAACTTAAGTATCGTACGAGTAGCTTTGTTGGTTATGTTTTCTTATATCTCACGCGTCACATTATTTTATGATCAGGAAGAACAAGTAATGTACCCGTCGTCATTAGAGAATGAGAGTTTCATGGTTGCATTAGTGAATTGTAAAAACGGAAGCTATGGATTGACACGAGGCCCTTCGTTAGACAATTCAACCGCCTGGGAAATCACTCGCGCATACAAGTGTGAATAATTGGTTCATGAAACACAGAAATGTTGTCAGAACAAGGGGACGGCAAGGTAATCCTTGTCCATTTTCTGTAGTGAAAAAGGGATTTCTATCAGCATATTAAGGTCTACAGCCAATGACAGTGTCTGCACAGGACGATCCTGGGATCCAATTTCATTTTGGGATCCAGTTTCTTCCACGGTTACACAAGATACAGGGAACACCGATTCTCAAAAAGGTGCGTCTCTTGCGTAATTTAACGAGGAGCTGATCTAATTATGAATCGCATATAATGCTTGCAGGAAGCCAGGAACTTGGTAATAGGACTTTTTATTTTGTTTTTAGGAAAAAAAACCCCTGTGCTGACAGCGGGTCATTCTTGCTTTATGGCTTCACCCACCAGGTCACCACACAACTCTACGCTTCGTTAGCTAGGAATGTATGAGAGGAGGCGATTCTTTGTTTGTGGGACAAGGCTTATGGTATGTTTTGCTAATAGTAATAGGTGCTCAATCTTTGAGATGCTCACTCCGATCAGCGTTAGTGTAAGGAAATAATGGTGAGAAAATATAATTAGAAATCTATTTAATATTTTTCCAATCTTGTTTTTTTATTTCAAAATACTAGAAGATACTCCTTCCATCATAAGGTGGGACCTAGTTTTGGGTTGATTTTGATCTTAAAATTAAGTTTTTATTTATTTTATCATTTATGTTTACTATTTTTCCCAACTAAGTTATTTAACTTATAAAGTATGTGTTCCTATTAATAAACAACATTTTCTTGTAAGCTTGGTCTTGTATATATGTAATAATTTTGCTTTGTTTAAAAAATTAATGCATTGTTTTTTTCCTATTTTGACACTGCTCTTGTCTTTTCTTCCATTCATCATCATGAATAAGGGTGTGTTTGGGGAAAAAAGTTATTGGATCCCTAATATAAAACAAATTTGGAAAGTTGATATTGGTCCAAAATGAGACATTTTTTATAATTGTCAATTTTTTCTAATTTACCTATATTTATGTTCCCTAAATAGTAACCAAGGAGGAGAGAGAATGATGAAATTCAGGAAGATGATTATAATGTTTTAGAAAATAGATGTTGTGTTAATTAACTTAATTTTCTTAATTTAATCAAATTAAGTAAATATGTTTTATATTAAGGATATGAGAGAGTATCTCTTACACATTTATTGCTTTTTGTTCATTTTAATCACTAATTTGTTTGGCTTGATTTAAGTAGTTGTTGTTTATAAAAAGAGCTCTAGAGAGTACTATATAGTCTAAGTATTACACAAAAGTATTTTAGAGATCTTGTTACATGTTATAATAAAACAATTTTGTTAGCTTATTTAATATACCCAAATTAGATAAACAAGTGTAAGGACTGAAGAAGTAACTATGGTCACATATTTAACCATAAAGAATATTTATAAATTGTTAATATACTTTATATAAAAAAACGGATAACTTACATTATTTTTATCCTAATTGTCATTCTAATTCTTAAGGGCTAAGATGGAATTATATTTTTATTACTTCATGGTCAATGGATATAGTTCGCCAACTTCGACTTCAAGAGATTTGTTTAATTAAACAGTTTATTTGTTATTATTATTATTATTATTATTTTCATTCTAGACCATTCTTAAATCCAACTTCATATTCAATTCGTCTTTTGGTTGATATTCTTATAAACCATAAACAACTGTAAATTTGGCTTAGAGAAAATTAAACATTTTTGGACCAGTCAAAAGAAAAAAAAAACACCATTAAGGATTACATAAAATCTGGATTGATACGCAGCATCTATGTGATTTCTGGTCACAACCATATGATAATTCGATATTATTCACTAATGTCTGAATTTAGATGAAGCTAAAAGAATGATAAAGTACTAAATGTTATACTGCCTTTCTCAGCCTATGGCCCATCGACAGAGACAGCTGTTTCTTCTCATTTTGCGATCAGGAGAGTTCTGAACTCATTATATGTTGATCACTTATTATCGAAAATCGAGATAAAACTCTTACCTCTTATACCATAAATTATAATTGAAAAACTATTTTTAAAGGCTTAAATTGCGATTCGAAACGAGTTTGGCAAAGTAGAGAGTACCTTATCAATTTGGTATGAAATTTTACATTTTTTTTAGCATATTGCCATGCAAGTGCATGTGGTTCTTAGTTCTTACACGACATGCATACTGAAGTAGTAAATATGAAGTGCCCAAGCATCACTTTTGAAGAAGCATGTCATGGGTGATAGATCATATGGTGTTCGACAAATGTGCAACACGAATCCATTGCAAATTCTGATATGTATTAGCTTTATAAGCTTTATCTGGAATCTATAACCCATTTCAAGCAGGAAAATTTGCTTTGCAAAAAGGAAGACATCGCTGTCAATTTTCCTGCAATGCTAGTCTCTGCTTACCATATATGATGGCTAAGAGGAACTGAAACTTGCTACTATACACGTGTTCCCCGTTTTGTACAAAGACCAGAAGAAATCTTTGTGGGGAAAATTCTCATGACCTGAGATTCTGCCGCTGTCTCAGCTTCTTTTGCAAACTTTGTCGGAAGAATCTCATTAATCAAAGAAAAGAAGCAAAAACAGACTGGAAAATAAAAAAGAAGCGGCGTGACCGTGGTTGGTAAATATTCTGAGTCTTACTAATTCTGGAAATTATTCTTGAATTATCTGTCAAGTAATCATTCTTTTCTTTATTAGCAAACAGGCTTTACTTTCTCTCGGTCTTACTTGAGCCACAAGGCTCATACAGGTCTTGGAATGACATCTCTGTTCACTTTTCCTTTTCCCACACTCAATGGAGTAACTATACTTACCACCCTCCCCAAGTTATCTTGGATTCCAGTGAACTGTCTTCCTTTAATAGTTATGCTAATTCCTGTAGTTTTGGCATGATATATAGCTTCTTCCATTGTTAAGGCGTCAGTACAAAATATGTCATGGATGGAACAGTTCTGGCTGTGGTGCTGGCATAAAAATAAAGAACAAGGTTGGCATCACAGGGATTATTTGCCAACTTAAACAGCTCACATCCAGGTCTGCATTTTCGTTCTCTTTTGTTTTCTTTATCAACATTTTCCTTCTCTTTCCCCCATTGAAATTTCATTAATCAATCTTTGCTTTCTTTCTGAAAACTGTGCTTTGTATATTTTTAATCAAATAAAAAGGGGTACAAATATGTTTTACTGCTCAGCATTGGAGCTCTAGCCGTAAAATTGAAATATCAACAATATACATTGGATTAAAATTAATTGCAAGAATACTTCCTTACTTCAACAAATATCATCTGTCGCTGGGATGAAGGTATGTGTAAAAGATGTCACATGATTGATTCACGTATTTACCTAAAGGCCGAAGTTTAGCCCCTAAATCCTCTCCAGCGCAAGAGGATCCTGCCTCTCTGCTAGGCTCCTGCACAGGAGAGAACTCGTGTCTATCCTACGTAGGAGAGGATCCAGAGCCAATCTGGATTCTCTTATCTCATATCATGTGCTGGGGCATCCTGTTACAGATAGGGTCACAAATTTAAAACATAACGTTTTCTGTTAAAAACACCAAAAGTTTCCTTAACAAAGCTTAGAAAAGCGACAGAGAAGTCAGTGTTCAAGTGCCATGTTGGTTGATGGAGCGGAACAGATTCCTCGCCACATGGTCATAGGTTCACATTTGAGAGATGAGAGAGAGAAAAGCGACAGAGAGAGGAAAAAAAGTAGAAAATAAAAAAAGCATAATTAAAATTAGTTTTATCCTTTGATCCCAGAAGAAAAAGTCTTATACTGGTTTGAATTTTTTCTGCACGTCTGGCTAAATCAAAATTGACGGTTTGCCTTATGGCCCTTTCTCTAAGATGTCTGAGGATGTATTATACTATTATTCAATTCAAAACAAATTGATTCATAAAATAGAATAGCCTCATAGCATTAGCATTTTCAGTTTTCATTTACGACTTAGCTCGTTGTTTAGTTAAAGAGATGGTCATTTTAATGCTAGAAAGCAAGGACTCGCCGTCCTATGTTGATTCTGAGAATTTGACTTCATGTAAAATTTGTCATTCTCAATACTATGAACTGACGCCATTATAAAATTTTTCCTACATAGGAAACAAAAGGCTCTGTTATGTTAATAGCTATATTTTTCTATAAGTATGGCCAACTTCAAATCTTGTTGCATATACATATATGTATGCTATATGTACCAAAACTATAATCATGCTTTCTTTGAGCACAGCATAATTACTTACAGATAAGGGGCTTTCAGGTATCAATTTTCCCTATAAACGGGGAAGCAAGGTGCTAGATGGAAATTGGCAGTGTAAAACTCGAGGGAAACGAACAACTTGTATCTTCCATTAAAGAAAGGATAGAAGCAATCTCATCTTTGAAATCTATCTTCAGAGTGCCAGATAACCTGAGAAGAAAGCATGATAACGAGCCTGTATTGTATATCCCTGATACAGTTTCCATCGGTCCCTTACACCACGGAAAAAGAAACCTAAAAGTCAATGAAGAGCGCAAGTTGCATTACCTCTATACGCTGCTCAGTCGCAAGCCCAACATGGAAGCAACATTGCGCGAATGTGTAAAGGCACTGGGAGATATAGAGCAAACAGCAAGACATTGCTACGAAGAAAAACTCGATCTCAACCGCAACGAGTTTTTGGAAATAATGCTCCTTGATGGTTGCTTCATCATTGAGCTCTTCTTAAAATATGCTTTTAAGGGTCTGAGATGCCGTGGTGACCCCATATTCACCTGGAAGCTGTTCTTTGACGTCAGGAAAGACCTCATCTTGTTAGAAAACCAGATTCCATGGATGGTTCTTCAGTGCTTGTTCGAGATTGTGCCCAAAACAACACCCTGTACTCTCAGCGAGCTTGCTCTTGGTTTCTTCAAGAAAATGTTGCCAGGAGAACTGTCTTTTCTCAGAGAAAAGTTTAGCCAAGAAGGGAGCCATTTGCTTGACCTTATCCACCAGTGCTACATCCCCACATATTCCATTGAATCAGAAAAAGCTGATGCAGAACGACCAGAAGCAAAGGATATTGAATGTGCAAAAGATCTTAAAGAGAAACATGCAATTAAGTTCATGATGTACACATCCACAAGCTTGTTAGATGTATACTTTTCTGAGGGGGTTTTTGAGATTCCTCCACTGGTACTCAAGAAGAAGTACACTAAAGTTCTGTTTGCGAACCTTATTGCATTTGAGCAGCATCATTCTGATCTCATTCAGTACTTCACATCTTATGCCTTGCTCATGAAAAGCCTCCTCCACTGCGACAAGGATGCCAAATTGTTCATGCATCTGAGGATTGTGGTCATTGATGATGAAGATGAGGCCAAGGCTGAGTTGGAGAAACGAGCTATTTCACTCTTTGAAAGTCTCTGGGAAGGAGTGGATTTGAAGAGGTTCTATTATGCACGAGTCGTTGGGCAGGTGAACGAGTATAAGAAAAAAAACAAATCATGGAAGCAGCAGACACTGAAATGTGGTTGCCTTACTTCATGACTTCTGGTTTTGAACTCTTTGTGCTCATTCTTTGGAAGCGCCCCCCCCCCCCCCCCCCCGGGGGCCCCCCCTCTTTTGTCGGTGAGTTTTGCAGTTAACATTCTTTCACATCAATGTCCGCCCTAAAAAACAAAATAAAAGGGCAGAAGAAACAGGAGTGCTTTGCCCTGTTTGATTGCTGACAGCATCAGTGTGTGGTAATAACTTAGTGGGATTTTGTGATGAATGTTTATAAACAGTTCAAATTTACAGCAAATGTTAGCTAATGATGATGATGGAAAGCCAGAAATTATACACGTTGTGCCTCTCTTTCCAGCCAAAACTATATATGACAATAAGGATCAACCAACAGGAAAGGAAGAAAAAGGTTAGGACATAATTTAAAATAAGGTCATAATAAACAACACAAAATATTGTTTTGGATAAAGTAATGGGTAGAGTTATTTCTCAATAGTATCATTGTACATTTTAATATTATTTATGGTACATCTAGCATATAATGATATTTTTTTAGTGCATTCAACACCCTAATGTTATTTTCCAATGACTTTGGGTACTTGATACATTATAAATAATATTAGAATGTTAGAAACGCTACCAAAACATTATCAAGAGTATTGGATGAATTATAAATAAGATTATAATGCTAGATAGAATTAATAAATAACATCTAAATACCGGATGCTACTTTAGCCATATCTTTTTAATACTCAAAAAGTATTTAAACAATTTTTATAGAGAAAATAGTGGAGTGTGTATTCATCTATTGATCACCAAACTAAAGTATGTTCGGCAATTAATGACTAAAATATTTTTAGATATGGTGATGAAAAAAAAATTACACAAAAATTGATTATTTAAGGGAAATTGACGAAGGGGGTCTCCTTGTTTTGTATGCTATATTTTATTAATTCATGCACCATTATTTGCATAGTTCCAGTCAATTGCTGAGACTCGGTCCATGAATTAGAAAATAAATATCTATGAATAGGAATAGAAAGAGACCCATGTCATTATTTTTCATTTTGTCCCATTGAAAGGATTTTTTTTTTGAACAACCATTGAAAGGATTTCATACTTAGAATTATGAGCAATAATTTAAAATCTTCTATAGTTCGTTACAAAAGAAAAAATCTCCTAAATTTATGAGCAAATCTCTTTAAGGTATTAAGGGACCAAGAAAATGTTGAAAAAGTCTCAAAAAAATTTTCTTTTGTAATGATCTCTTTAAGGTATTAAGGGATCAAAAAATGTTGAAAAAGTCTCAAAGAATTGTTAAAACCTACATATAAAATTATTAAAGCCTAGATGGAATTTTTAATAAGACTTTTGTAACATCATAATTTTTTGTGTGACTTTTTTTATATATATATTTTTTTTAGTTCCTTGGGCTTTTATTGGGATTTTCCCTAAATTTATTTGTGACCAGAAACGAAGTACCATGGCCTTATAACTAACTAGATGAATATCGGATATTGCACAACCGGGAAAAAAAAAAAGAATAAAAGAGAATATATGTCCACAACTTGTAAATAGCATGCTATGAGTTTGTGTGTATATCGATTGATTATTTAACAGAGATAAATAATAGTCTTCCTTTGAAATTTTGAAATTTAGACACTTGTTTCGTTAAGTATCATCAAGAGTCATTTATTACCATCATTATATTAAAATACAAATCTTACTTTTTTTTTAATATATTAAAATTAAAGAAGTTAAATAAATTAGTTTAAAGTATTTATTTTTATTTTTTTTTTAAATTAATTTATTTGATTATAAAACAACATACAATTATAATATATATATATATATATATATATATATATATATATATATTATAATTAAGTAATTTATTTAAACTATTTAAAACTTCTTTAAAATTATGTTTGAGACATCTAAAAGTGTTTTTTTTTTATAAATTAAGATAAAACTCTTCTTACATATTTATCCCATATAATATAAATCATAATTAAAAAATTATTTTTGAAAACTCCGGTGGTTATTCTAAAAAAAAAATTACTGAATCTTAAGAAAAAAAAATGTCAAATATCATAGGGAGTAGTAAGTAGCCACTATATATAATAATTCATATTGGCACCGAATATCTTGCATGCGCGCCATTCAATTATTAATCACAAGTAGTTTCTGAGAAAAAAAAAATCACAAGTAGTTGATTTTCAAAGATTCATCCAACGGTCAGAAACAAATGCAATAGTCTCAGAAAGCATGCCATTTGTTTTTACTCCCTAAATATAAATATAAATATGGGATAAAGTTAACTATTTTTTAGAGATATTAAGATAATTAATTATATTTTTAAAATGTTTTTATTTTTAGGGTTAAGATGTAAAAATAGGTAAAAGTACGGAAAAAATCCTAATTAATTAATTAATTACCAAAATGTCACTGTGGTAAAACTATTAACCCATCTGCCCCTGTAATCGATTACATGCCTTATGTAATCAATTACAGAGGGTCAGATATGTTTTTTTTCAATTTTTACACTATGTAATCAATTATATAAAACTATACACTATATAATCGATTACAGATTGTGGCGTAATCGATTACGTAGTATAAAATGACATGTAATCGATTGCGTACATTTCGACAGATGTGTTTTTTAAAAAGCAAATTGAGCTCATTCGGGACCATTTCAACATTTCGGTAAAAACTGAAATATGTATATTTTTACAACCGAACCGAAACCGAAAAACCGAAAAAAACCGACATATTTCGATTCGGTTTTGCAATTAATTCGGTTTTTGAGCTTCAGTTGGGCCTTATTGGGGGCCTTATTGTCTTTTTGTTTTGTTTTGTTGAAACAGGTCTAATAACTACTTTTTTAGCAAAAAACTTCCTCGGGAGAGGTCCCTGCATATGCGCCCGACAGAACCTCGATCTGGACTAGTCAGGACAAAGCTCTGGTGAACCGGGTGCAGTAGCAAAAAAACTACTTTTTTTGTAATTAATCGAAATATTTTTTTATTATGGGCCTCCATATCTTGCTTAACAATAAAAAAACCGAACTGAAAACTGATAACACCAAATTAATTCGACAAAAACCTCTATATTTCAGTTATTTCGGTTTAAACCGAATTAATTGTAAAAAAACTGAACCAAAATACACCTATTTTACAAACCCAAAAAGAATCGAAAATCAAATAGACTGAAACCGAAAAACCGAATAGCCTTCGGTTCGGTTCGGTTTTGCTCACCCCTACTAAAGCTCTCTGGTTGGTCGTGTTTTGGTCGGTTTTTGCGTGACCCATCAAAGGCCATTCTCCTCTTTGAATGTAGTATTGTTGTGTCATCTTTGTAGTTTAACTTCATCCACCTTTGTTTTTGTGTGAAATCTAAAACCCACCCCCTTGCAGCTCCCATTTTTTGTTGTGGAGGATGAGTTCAAGTTCTAACGCTTACTTTGCTGTAATATACCATAGTGAGAGGCATTTTGAAGGGCCCGATGGTGTGCAATTCGAAGGAAAAACGAAAATGTTGAAAATCAATCCGAGCACTACGTACAACCGACTCAAAGAAAGGATTTGCCAAAAATTGGGGCTACATGGCAGCTATTGCATCCATCGGTTGATTGCCAAAGTGGAGACTATTGTCGGTTTTGATAGTGTATGCTACATTAGTAACGATGTGTGTGATGATGAAGACGTAGAGTGTATTATAGATGCCTTTGATAATCGAAAAATCACAAAATTTAATTGAGATTTATGTTAGGGTTGATCCGGCGAAGCATTGTCTGTTCCCATGCATACAAGATCTCCACAATATTATGGTCAAGAAGACAGAGCTGTCAGTTTATCTACACCGTTATAAGTATTAAGTTAGCTGAGATTAACGGAGGAAGAGGAGGATCATGAAGACGAGGGTGAGGAAGAGGATGATATTCATAGCGAGGAGGGAGAACCTGATAGTGTGGTTCCACTAGGCGACTCGTCAGATACTGATGTCGAGTGTGATTTTGATGATGACACGAACACTGTGCAGCTGAGTACCTTGGGAACGTCACTACTTCGTGTTGACCCAGTTAGCAGTGGTAAGTTAGTAAATATGTATTTGTTGATATATTTGTAATTGTTATTTAGTGGTTTTGACAAAAAATCATTTGTACAGCTATTGGGAGTGATATTGAGCCATTTCCGATTATCAAAGGCATCTATAATACACTCTACGTCTTCATCATCACACACATTGTTACTAATGTAGTATACACTATCAAAACCGACAATAATATCCACTTTGGCAATCAACCGATGGATGTAATGGCTGTCATGTAGCCCCAATTTTTGGAAAATCCTTTTTTTGAGCTGGTTGTACGTAGTGGCCCAGTTGATTTTCAGCATTTTCGTTTTTCCTTCGAATTGCACACCATTAGGCTCTTCAAAATGCCTCTCACTATGGTATATTATGGCAACATAGGCGTTAGAACTTGAACTCATCCTCTACAACAAAAAAATGGGAGCTACAAGGGGGTAGGTTTCAGATTTCACACAAAAACAAAGGTGGATGAAGTTAAACTACAAAGATTACACAACAATACTACATTCAAAGAGGAGAATGGCCTTACACTTTGATGGGTCGCACAAAAACCAACAAAAACACGACCAACTAGAGAGCTTTAGAGCAGAAATGTTGAAATGGTCCCGAATGAACTCAATTTACCTTTTAAAAAACACATATGTCTAAATGTAATCCATTATGCACTGTAGCGTAATTAATTACATGTCATTTTACATTATGTAATCAATTACGCCACAGTGTGTAATCGATTACATAGTGTATAGTTTTACTTAATCGATTACGCTGCAGTGCGTAATCGATTACATAATGTAAAAATTGAAAAAAAAAATATATCTGAGCCTTTGTAATCGATTACATAAGGCATGTAATCAATTACAGGGGGCAGATGAGTTAATAGTTTTGCCACAATGGTATTTTGGTAATTAATTAATTAATTAGGGTTTTTCCCGTACTTTTGCTTGCAAAAATATACATGAACTTTTTCCTTATGAGCGCTTAGCACCACATGCTTTTTTTTTGGAGTAAAAATACACACGTAGTTATCATTTTGGAGCAAAAGTCATATCTCACCGTTATGTTACTGTTCACCACAGTTATGTTACTATTTACTTCATCTCTTTCTCTCTCATCACGGTGAACAGTAACATAAGGGTGGGATGTGACTTTTACTCCAAAATAGTAACCACGTGTGTATTTTTGCTCAAAAATAAACATGTGGTGCTGTGCGTTCCTAGGAAAAAACTCATATTTATTTTTGCACCTTAACCCTTATTTTTACTCCATTCGATCCTAATTATAAGATATAGTTGACTTTTTTGGAGAGATTAAAGAAGCTAATTAAATTACTTTAGAGTATTTTTATTTTTATTTTTTTATTCAAACTAATTAGTTTGACAAATAAACTACTACCTCTGGTCCTAATTATAAGACATAGTTGTCTTTTTTTTGGAAAAATTAAGGACGTTAAATAAGTTACTTAATCATTTCATATGTTATGTATCTTTAAATTATACATTAGTTTATTAATCAAACTAATTAATTTGAAGAAAAAAAATAAAAAACTCTAAAATAATGTAATTAGCTTCCTTAATCTCTAAAAAAAAGTCAACTATGTATTATAATTAAGACTTGAGGGAGTAATATATAATATAAAAATACCCAATATATAAAATGATTAAATAACTTATTTAGCTTTTTTAACCCCTAAAAAAAAGTCAACTTTGATTCTAATTAAGACCGGAGGTGGTATTTTTTTTCTAAATTTATTAATTTAACTAATAAATCGTTATATAATATATAATTAAATAATAGTAGTAATATAAAACTGATGAGAATTTAGAACAGCAACAAGATAACATAAAACTGATGAGAATTTAGAATAAGATCAATAGATAGAAGATAGAGAGAAAGGGTAGAGAGAAATTCTTATTCCAGTGTATCCTGAATGTTTACAGAAGACCTCTATTTATAGATGGAAAATAGGCCTTTAGTGTAATAATTTCCACCTCAGGGTCATAAGAGGTAATTTCCCTCTAAACATTCACATGTGAGACTATAGGAAAGATGTGATACAATAGTTGAAGTGAATGTGAATGAATAATGGACATACATATATATTTATAACACTCCCCCTTGGATGTCCATTATGAATGTGCCTCATTAAAAACTTTAACTAGGAAAAACCCAGTGGGATAAAAACCTAGTCAAAGAAAAGAGTACATCATCCATTGATATACTATCCAATGCTGCCTCATTAAAAACCTTTCTAGAAAAACCCAGTGGGACAAAACCTAGATAAGGGAAAAAGAGTACAGTGCTTATTGACTCCCCCTGTTGACAACATCAGTATTACTCCCCTTGATAACATCAGTTGAGATCTTTGAATCTTCGAAGACCAATATCATAAACAAGCTTCTCAAAGATTGCTTCTGGAAGTGACTTGGTAAATAAATTTGCTAAATTTTCACTTGAACTGATTTGCTGGATATCTATTTCACCATTCTGTTGAAGATCACGAGTAAAGAAAAATGTTGGTGAAATATGCTTCGTTCTATCGCCCTTGATGTATCCTTCTTTAAGTTGGGCAATACAAGCAGTATTATCCTCATATAGAACTGTTGGAACCATTTTACCAGAAGATAAATGACAAGTAGTTCGTATATGATGAATTACTGACCTCAACCACACACATTCTCGACTTGTTTCATGCATTGCTAGGATTTCTGCATTATTAGATGAAGTGGCTGATATAGTTTGTTTCATAGATCGCCATGAAATTGTTGTACCTCCACATGTAAATACATAACCTGTTTGTGATTTTCCATCATGTGGATCAGATATAAATCCAGCATCTGAATAACCAATCAGTTCATGTTTAGATACATTTGAATAATATAACCCCATATCCATAGTACCTCTGAGGTAACGAAAAATACGCTTTACACCATTCCAATGCCTTTGTGTTGGTGCAAAACTATATCTTGCTAATAAATTAATAGCAAATGTTATATCAGGTCTTGTGTGATTAGCAAGATACATTAGTGCCCCAATAGCACTAAGATATGGTACTTCTGGACCAAGTAATTGTTCTACACCTTTTTCGTTAATTACTTGGGGTTGGAATGGATCTTTTTCTTTTATCAAAGACCTTACAACCATTGGAGTACAAAATGAATGTGACTTATCCATATAAAATCGTTTTAGGACCTTCTTTGTATAAGTTTCTTGATAGACAAAGATCCCATCCTTTAGGTACTCAATTTGTAATCCAAGACAAAATTTTGTCCTACCCAAATCTTTCATTTCAAATTCTTTCTTTAAACAATTAATTGTTTTTGAAATCTCGTCAGGAGTTCCAATAATGTTGATATCATCAACATAAACAACAATTATAGCAAATTCGTTTCTCGATCTTTTTATAAAAATGCATGGGCATATCGGGTCATTTTTATACCCTTCTTTCAACAAATATTCTTTAAGACAATTATACCACATGCGCCCTGATTGTTTCAAGCCATACAGGGACTTATTTAATTTGATCGAGTATTGTTCTCGTGAATTTGAATTAAATGCTTTTGACATCTTGAGTCCTTCAGGAACTTTCATATAGATATCACTATCAAGTGAGCCATATAAATAGGTAGTCACAACATCCATTAGATGCAAATCAAGCCCTTCATTTGCTGCTAGGCTAATTAAATAACGAAAAGTAGTTGCATCCACTACTGGTGAATATGTTTCTTCAAAATCAATGCCAGGTCTTTGTGTAAAGCCTTGGGCTACAAGGCATGCTTTATACCTTGTAATTTCACCCTTTTCATTTCTTTTCCGTACAAAAACCCATTTATATCCAACTGGCTTTACATCTTTAGGTGTATGGACTATAGGTCCAAATACTTTTCGTTTTGCTAGTGATTTTAATTCTGCATCTATGACATCTTTCCATAGAGGCCAATTCTTTCGCTGTTGGCACTCTTTAATGGATTTTGGCTCATGATTCTCTTCTTCATTAATCACATCATATGCTATATGATTAGCAAAAATGTCGTCAACGTTTACTTCATTACGGTTCCATTTGATATTATTTGTGACATAATTTATTGAGATCTCATTATTTTCATACATTTCAAGTACCTGGATCTCTTCTGGGGCCTCAATATTCTCCTCTGGAGATAATTTCTCTTCATGAAGTGGCTCATCCAGAGCTATACTTTTTTCTTGATTATCCTCGACTTGACCATCTATAATCTTAGCTTCTTTTCTTTTTCGAGGATTTTTATCTTTGGAACCGATAGGCCTACCACGCTTCAGGCGTGCTTTTGATTCATTTATAATCGGCTGTCCTACAGGGACATCAATTCGAATAGGAGCATTAGCAGCTGGAATATGTGACTTTGTCACTTTCTTTGGGTCAATGAATGCTTCTGGCATTCGATTAGTTGAATTCTGTAAATGAATTATCTTTTGAACTTCTAGTTCACATTGTTTTGTACGAGGATCAAAATGAGTCAATGATAATTCATTCCAGCTAATCTCTTTATTCAACTGCTTATTTTCTCCCCCTAATGTTGGGTAGACTGATTCATCAAAATGACAATTTTCAAATCGTGCAGTAAATAAATCTCCTATAGATGGTTCTAAATATTTTATAATTGAAGGAGATTTATACCCAACATAAATTCTCATTCTTCTTTGAAGACCCATTTTAGTACGTTGTGGAGGTGCTATAGGAACATATACTGCACATCCAAAGGTCCGAATATGGGAAATATTAGGTTCTTCACCAAAAACCATTTGTAAGGGGGAAACTTTTAAATAACTAGTTGGCCTGATGCGAATTAACATTGCTGCATGCAAAATGGCATGGCCTCAAGCAGAAATTGGTAAATTAGATTTCAAAAGTAAAGGTCTTGCAATAAGTTGCAAACGTTTTACCAATGATTCTGCAAGTCCATTTTGCGTATGAACATGTGCTACAGGATGTTCAACATCAATTCTAAGGGACATACAATATTCATTAAAAGTCTGTGAAGTAAATTCATCAGCATTATCAAGACGTATTTTCTTGATAGGATAATCAGGGTAATGTGCTCTTAATCTTGTCAATTGAGCAAGTAATCTCGCAAATGCCAGGTTTCGAGAAGATAGTAAGCACACATGCGACCATTTAGTTGATGCATCAATTAAAACCATATAATACCTAAATGGTCCGCATGGTGGGTGTATTGGCTCACAAATATCTCCCTGTATTCGTTCTAGAAATGTGAGAGACTCACTTTCTACTTTGCTTGGTGATGACCGAATAATTAATTTTCCCTTGGAACATGTATCACATGAGAAATAATGGGATTTTGGTATTTGTTTCTGTTTCAAATTATGTCCGCATGAATTCTCTATTATACGTCGCATCATAATTGACCCAGGATGGCCTAACCGGTCATGCCAAACATTAAATATGCCTTTATCAACATGCTTCTGGTTTTCCATAACATTTATCTCAATTGTACTAATATGTGAATAGTACAAACCAGAAGATAACATTGGTAATTTCTCCAGAACATATTTTTCACCATATCTAACAGTAACAATTTGTAGATATTCTTTATTCTCCTCATTTATAGTCTCAATATGATATCCATTCCGGCGGATATCTTTAAAGCTTAACAAATTTCTATGAGACTTGGAGGAATACAAAGCATCATTAATAACAAATTTCGTACCATTGGGTAATATTATTATTGCTCTTCTAGAGCCTTCAATCAATCTTGTATTACCCACTATGGTATTGATGCTTGTACTACAATTTGTTAGATGTGAAAAATATTTCTTATCTTTAAGAATTGTATGTGTCGTTGCACTATCAATGAGACATATATCTTCATTCTTGTGTGCAATATTTGAAATATCCATGAGCTTCATAAAAGAAAAGAAAATGCATTAATACATACATAATTGATATTTGATAATAAGTTCAGAATGATACAAGAAAATTATTATAATTTCTGCATAACTTATTTAATCATAAAAATCTTCCGCCTCCAAGAGTGACATAACATCATCATTTGGCTCATTGATATCATTATCTTTATGAGCCTTATCATCACATTCCACATTATTAACACTCCTTTTTATAGAGGCTAGGTAAAGTTTCACTAAATGTTGTGGCGTACGACAATTACGTACCCAGTGTCCCTTCATACCACACCGATAACATTTATGTTCAACAACTTTCAAAGGACCTTCTTTATCATTCTTCTGTCCTTCATTATTCATCTTTTTCTGGTGGGTATAAGGACTATAATAACCTCTTCCACCATGATAAGGACCATGATAATTTCTGCCTCCACGATTTCCACATCCTCGTCCACGACCATGACCACGGCCACAACCACGACCATGATCATTCTGTACACTCACATTCGCTTCAGGAAATGGAGAAGATCCAGTGGGACGATTTTCATGATTTTTCAATAATAACTTGTTATTTTGCTCGGCTACTAATAAACATGAGTTTAACTCAGAATATTTTTTAAAACCTTTCTCTCGATATTGCTGTTATAAAAGCAAATTCGAAGCATGAAAGGTAGAAAAAGTTTTCTCTAATAAGTCCTCATCAGTTATTTTTCACCACATAATTTTAACTGAGAACTTATTTTGAAAACAGCTGAGTTATACTCACTTACAGTTTTAAAATCTTGTAGCCTGAGATGAATCCATTCATAACGAGCTCTAGGCAAAATCATCGTTTTCTGATGATCATACCTATCTTTCAAACTAGTTCACAATTCAAATTGATCTTTCACCGTTAAATATTCAGTTTTCAAACTTTCATGAATGTGGTGTCGGAGAAAAATCATAGCTTTAGCCTTTACTTGAGGGGACACATCATTTCCCGGCAATATAGCCTTTCCAAGGTCCTTTGCTTGAAGATGGATTTTAGCATCTAAAACCCATGATAGATAATTCTTCCCAGTGATGTCAAGAGCATTAAATTCAAGATTTGAAAGGCTGGAAGACATGATTCAAACTAAAAATAATGATAATAATTAGAATCATATTATAAAATCTTTTTATAAATTAAAACATAATTTAAAGAACTATAAATAAACATGCTAAGAAAATAAAAAGAAGATGAGATAGGAATGGTAGTAAACTTACAGCGAGACCTATCTCATCCGAAGGTAAGAAAGAGGATGCATATTTAATATATAATATATAAAAAGCAGTAAAGAATTAAATTGAACAAATGGAGCCCACTAATATGTATATCAGTGTCGCTACCATGAACAATAATTAAAGCAATAAATAATTAAAATTAAATTTAACAAATGGTGCCCACTAATACTAGTGTCGCCACCATGAAATAAATAAAGTAATAAAGTAAATTAAATAAATGGAGCTTAGTATCGCCACCATGAAATAAATAAAGCAGTAAAGTAAATTAAATAAATGGAGCTTAGTATTGCCACCATGAAATAAAGCAGTAAGGTAAATTAAATAAATGGAGCTTAGTATCGCCACCATGAAATAAAGCAGTAAAGTAAATTAAATAAATGGAGCTTAGTGTTGCCACCATGAAATTAATAAATAGGGAGTGTGAAGAATATATAAACATAAATAATTTACTGTAAATAGTAAAATATAAATTTACAATGAATAGTAAAGTTACTATCCACTGTAAATAGTGAATAAAATAAAATTACTGAAATATTAAATCTAGACTTCCATATAGGAGTCAAAATGAATAAAAATGTAAAATTACTGAAAAAGGTAAAATTAACATGAATAGTAAAAATTACTATTTACTATAAATAGTAAATAGTAAATAATCTCAAATCTTAACCATGGAACCCGATGTTCAAAATAATCGGTAAAAGTAGAACTTTAATTCCATATCATGGTTAAGATTATCCCAGATAGATAAAATAAACATATAGTAAAGGAGATGATAATAAAATCTTACATTGGTAGAGTCTTCGTGCTGATAACGTAATATAAAACTGATGAGAATTTAGAACAGGAACAAGATAATATAAAATTGATGAGAATTTAGAACAGGAACAAGAGATAGAAGATAGAGAGAAATAGTAGAGAGAAATTCTTATTCCAGTGTATCCTGAATGTTTACAGAAGACCTCTATTTATAGATGGAAAATGGACCTTTAGTGTAATTTCCACCTCAGGGTCATAAGAGGTAATTTCCCTCTAAACATTCATATGTGAGACTATAGTAAAGATGTGATACAATAGTTGAAGTGAATGTGAATGAATAGTTGATACATGTGAATGAATAATGGACATACATATATATTTATAACAAGTAGTACATAATATGCCAACACACATGTATAATTAAATAATTTATTTAATTTTTTAAATCTCACTCCAAAAAGTAAACTCTGTCCCGCACTAGTCGTCCTCTCAGCGCCTCAGAAGTTGCGGGTCTTCGTCATCAACCTTTCTCTGCGAAGCATTCACATAAAATAACCAAAGCGTTATCTCAGAACATCGAACTTTGCATTCTTTGCTTGCGAAAGCGAGAAATGGCAGCTCATAGAAGAGTCGGTGTGGCCGTTGATTTCTCACCTTGCAGCAACAGAGCTCTTCAATGGACCGTCGATAACTTAGTTCGAGAAGGGGATCACCTCATTCTTCTCAGCGTTAGCCAACAATCGGATTACGAGAATGGCGAGATTCAGCTCTGGGCAGCTACTGGTTCACGTAATGAACTCCCTCCTGTTGCTCCTGTTTTTTTCTGTCTCTTTTCCCTCTTTTCTTGCACCGTGTAATTTCAATTGGCCTTGCGACTTTGTTAAAGCGCTGTTCATTTTTTTTTTTTGAATAGTTCAATGATAGATTTTCGAAACATATCATACTGCTATTGCTTGTGCCAGAATCTAGTTGATTTAAGCAGTACTTCATAAATCTCTGATTTCTATTGAACTGAAACGATGCGATGTGCATCGTATGAGTTCAAATTCAAGGACCGAAAAACCTACTGCAGTGTAGGATGGTCATTTTATTTTTCCTGATTTTGTTCTTATATCAGAGTTTTTGTGGCCATTTCCAATTTGAGAGATGGCTATAATATACTGTGCCCACTGTTTAAAAACAAGATTTTTCTCTTATTAGTTATAGATCTGTTAAACCTTTCATTGTCTAAATGGTATTTCCCCCCTTTCAAGATGAGGAGATTTTATGAACTATCAAAACCATAACCATTTCCCCATACTTATTATGAGCTGGTACTAAATGAATTTTTGTGTATTGACCCCAAATGCAGCTTTGATTCCTCTGGCTGAGTTCTGTGATCCAGTGATCATGAAGAAGTATGGAGTGAAACCTGCTGCAGAAACACTGGATATTGTCCAAACTGCTGCCAGACAGAAGAAGGTATAGATATACTTATAATATCCTTGGCCTCAAAAGTTAGTGATGATTGTTCAAATTCAATGTTCATCAGAGTAAGCTTCAACTCTTTTATGTGGCGCAGATTGAAGTCCTGTTGAAGATCTATTGGGGAGATGCCCGTGAGAAGATTTGTGAAGCAGTTAGTACCATACCTCTGGACTGCCTTATCATGGGAAACAGAGGCCTTGGGACCATCAAAAGGTGACCTAGTTTAAATATGCCATTCAGAGTTTAGTTTGGATGAAAAAACAATCAAACCATGAATTCTGTGATTCATTTCTGACTTACATGGATTTACAGTTTAGTTTGGATGAAAAACTCTTTCGGACATTGTAAAAACTGAATTTTGACCATTTTTACTCCTGCTAGATATTGAGTTTTTGTTAATTCTCTGCATTATTGACAGGGCTATAATGGGCAGTGTCAGCAACTATGTAGTGAATAACGCCTCTTGCCCTGTGACAGTGGTGAAGGAGGACTCCCATTAAAGCTGCTTTTCTCTGTTATATGCTCTAAGTCAAGGAATAAGCTTTCATCTGGTTGTGCCATGGATTTCCTTGCCCGGTGGATAAGTTGTAGTCTGCTACTTTCCAAAATGAACATCGATTCTAGCAAAATAATGCCGTTCTGTGATCTTTATGTATTGTATTGGATGAATTTGAGTGAATATATATATGGTCAGTGTTTGTGTTGCATGTTTTATGATCCACCACGTATTCATTGTGTTTGTGCCTATTTTGCTGAATTTGTGTGCATAAATGCCGTTATCTCCTGTTTGTTTGCAAAATATTTGATATGAAATGAAAATAATATGAATGAGAAAGATAATCAAATTTGATGGAAATAAACAAAATGTTTAGTACATTATATATATATATATATATATATATATATATATATATATATATATATATATATTCAAATATGAGTTTGATGGAATGGAGACGGTGATTATACTTCTTTTTTGGTCTGATGATTACGAAATACTATAAAAAAAATTGCTTACGCCTTTAATAAAAAATCATGTTGTTGTAGTAGTAAAAAATATTAAAAATTTTACCAGTTCTATCTCTAAAAATATTTTTAAAATATTAATTTAGAATAAATTTAATGACTTGATTGTTATTCTTTAGTACGTGAGAATTAGTGGTTAATGTTTTATAAAAACGCGCGATTAAAGGGAGGGTTTATTACTTTTAACTATACTTAAGAGATGAAGGAGACATTTTAGTAACTTCCTTAATTTTCTAGAATGCTTAGAGATTCAAATCCTTTCTGGTTGAAAATGACTCAATGTTGTTTCTTCCGTGAATGGAAGAGAGGATTAAAGAACCCAAAAAAATAGAAATAAGCCTTAATTAAAAAATTATATATAAATCTCATAAATTTAAGAAAGTATTTTTAATTTTTCCTAACTTAGATATGCTTCTGTGAAATGAAAGAATTGTCCTCAACATCACCCTTTTGCTAAGGCCCCATTTGGAGGGAAGAAAAGAAAGAAATAGAAATGAAAATAATGAAATATAATGAAAAAAGTTTTGCCTCAATGCATTTGGACTGGGGTTGATAGGAAAATTTTTGTTTAAATAGAAGAAAATGAGTAGAAAAATGAGGCAAATATCATTTTACTGGGTTGATAGAAAAATTTTTATTTAAATAAAAGAAAATAAGTAGGAAAATGAGGCAAATATCATTTTACCTCTAAGATTTCAATTTCTACACTACAATCGAGTGCTTATAGAGGTACACTGTAACACTCTAGTGTTACAAATAGCACTCGAGTGCTATAAATTAATTTAGCTTCCTTCGTCAAAATGAGTTTCTATCCTTCCACCAATTTTCAAATAATTGTTCGAGTCCAAAATTTTGAGGTTCATCGACTCTCTCCTCCTCTTTAGAATCTTCATCTCTTTCCTTCTTGTCTTCACCTCCCATCTCCTTCACTCTGTGTATGGTAGTAACATTGTTATCGAATGAGGTTTTGGATTTGTGTCTTGGCAAGCTTGTGCTTAGGTCGCTCTATGTCATCCACAAGCACTCTGCATATTGAAGAATAATCACACTCAATAATAAAAGGTAAAAGATGGTCACACTTTCAAGTTTCGCCTCTATAGATGAACTGTAGTTCGTAGGCTGGACTTATAAAATCTTTTTTTTTTTTTGTTGAAAATGTCAACTTCATTAAACAACCTCGCATGTATCAAAAGAGGGAGCACAAAGCAAATAATTAAGAACAATTGTTGAAGTCTCATTACATATCAAGATTAAAAAAAAAAAGTCACGTCTACATATTGTGACTTGTATCCTTAGCGAGTATGATGATAGAACTCAAAGATGAATCACGAATTCACGATTCAACCATGCATTGCAGGGATCAATCAGCCTTGACGCATGCAAAACACTTCTTGAATCCATGCATAATTTTTGACGATCGATCGCGAGTCTTTTTCTCGGTGGTCTTCATGGGATTGTACTCTCTCAAATATTTTTGCCTGTACGAAGCATAAGGTCGTCTTCCTAAGTATTCACATCGGCCTTGAGAAAAAGGATCAAAAGCCCTCCCTCCCTTTGCTTCATTCTTCGACGCCAGTCTCATCAAGAAAATTATGTTGCTTATGTCGTTCGGAGAAACTGTGTATTCTTCATGCCTGTTTTTGTTCTCTGCATGCATGTCGTTCTCTTGTACTTTCATGGTACCAAAGTTTGGAGAATTCATTAGTGTCTCTTCAATCACAAAAAGTTAATTGGGTCTAGAGCTCTCCCTAATCTCATATATATAGAGACTAGAGAGGGAGGGTGGCTTTCAATCCTAGTTAATATGGGATAATATGTATATTAGTTTGTTCTCTATTCTTTTATTATTTCTTTTGAAAAAACTAACTTATTTATATGGGAGCTTGGAAGGTAATTAAGTTCAAGACTAAAAGAAGATATAAGAATTAATGAAGAATATGTTATTCGAGAGAAAATCCAAATAAGATCTTTTTTATTATAATAATTTAGCCATATTTTATATTTATTTAAGACATAGCATTACATGATTAGATTAGAATTTTAAGCCATCCATATTCACGTGGGAAACCGGGATTTTTCGAAATAATATTCGTTTTGAAAATAACATCATTTGTAAAACAAAATAAATTCGCAGTTGTACTACTGTCTGTAGTACTACAATAATAATATTTCCAATATATATATATATATATTTTGCTCAAGAAAAGTTTTGGAAGGATATTTCCAATATATTGATACATCCCTTTGCGAGGATATATATGCATGGATAATATCCGAACATATGTACCCAAAAAAAATAAAATATCCGAACATCTAATAAGATTTATTTTACTCAACTGTAAAGAACAAATACTATTTATTCTTTACATTTATTAAAAATTATGTTTTATCCTCATTAAATTAGCATAATTAAAAAGGATGCCCACGGGTCAAACAATCAATAATTAAGAATATCTTGAAAAATAATTAAATCTCAGTTATGTTTATTGATTTTAACTATACTCATCAATGTCCGCAAGAGCAGCCAATACAATGCTAAAATTAATAAGATTCTTAAAGTTTTCTGGTAAAAAATAAGGTAAAAAATCGATCTCTTTTTTTTTTAAAAAAAATAATTCTCATCACACACAACTTGTAAGCTAAAGCCAAACAAGGCATACAAATTTATGTGCAAATAGTAAGTTTATTCATTGATGAGAGCATCCTGCGCTGACGGCAGAAATGCTAAATACATTGCCAAATCGGGATTCAATGTCGTCTACCTCAAACGTTTAGCAGTTGGTCCAGGAAGTAGACTGTGGAATAACCCAAAATAATGGGCAAAATAAGTGCGCTAAAAACTGCACATGTAGTTACAGGCATCAAAGGGTAGCTACATATACAAATCTTTCACTTTTGATGAGATCAGAAGCCCGCCCGAAAAATGGGTACATCTAGGATCCATCCATGAAAACTGCACCATGTTCAACAGATTTGATAAACTTCTTCAGCAACAGTACCACGATAGCAATTGTAAGTCCAATTGCAGCAATTGTGTAAAAACGATCATCAGCTTTTTTGACCCTTGTTTCTGGCCTTGGATTCAAAACCCTTTCATCTGAATCTTGGGGCAGTTGGTTGTTTGAAACAATGGATGGAATCTCTCTTGAAGCTTCGATCCCAGCAGGATGAGGATTTGCATTTTCTGGTTCTTCAAAAATTCGGTCAACTTCTGTCAGCCTTTGAAGCTCCTCTCTGGCCGGTGTCACGGGATTTGGAGAGCTAATATGGGTCTCAGCTTCCCCATTTTTTGGGTGTTGTTCTTCAGGGTCCTGTGATGGGCCATGTTGGGGAACAGGGAGTGCTTTGCTTAGCATATACTCGTGTATCTGGGATCCAAAATTAAAAATTAGAACAAGGAATTACGGAGAACATGAACCAGCTAAAAAACAATACAAAACAAATTTTACCTCATCAATCAGTTTTTGGCGTTCAGGAGTTCCAAATCTTGGAGGTGCTTCACGAGATTTAATGGCCAATGCACGCCTCTCTTCCTTCTTGTAGTCCAATGAGCCCAATGCGCCATTTGGATTGGTAGGCATGAATGCAATCAATGCAACTAAAGCAGTCCTCACTGCCAAGAGAAATTTACATCAGCTAGGTATGAACCTTGGGGCATCGCAGTTAAAAGCTTGTAAGTTCTAACCCATTAATTGTTATGATTGACTATTCAGAGTACGGAGACAATATTCTGTAGTAACTGAATGAGAATGGTTTAAAGACCTACTCCAGCAATGATAGAATACTTGAAGTCTAATCAATTAAGCATGATCAGTATTTTCTCATTTCAGATCTTACAAAACCAGGAAAAAAAACAAGAGACATTGACCAAATAACAACAATGTCAACTCTCATGTGAGAAGAATTATATCTATATGAATATTGCGATGCCAAATTGCCAATGCTACAAAGAGAGCACCAATATTTCAAAAGAATTATGAAGGTCACAAGCAAAAATCTCAGGAAGTCTCATAGCTGCAGGGCAACAAGCGACATGATGCTATAAAACAACCATAGTCTCTCATGTAGCTCTAAGAACCACACAGGGCATACTTGTATTATACTACCTCCGGCCCTCATATAGGACCAAGTTTGTAGTGTAATTTGCACTACAAACTTAGTCCTATAATTAGGATTGGGGGGAGTATAATTTATATTATGAAAATTGTGTCACTAAATTGCCCCCAACAAGACTTGCATAATAATTCAGGATCGCAATATATAAAACTAAAAAGGAGATGCAATTTACCGCTCCAAGATGGTTGCCAATGCTCTGGATGATGACTTGATATGCTCAAGCAAATCTTCGTTTGTGTCTCAAAACGACCATTAGGCTGGCAACGTAACAGTACAACTCATAAGAAAGACAGAATTGCAGTTTCAAAATTTCCCAAAAGGAGTGGTTAAACAAAATTAAAGCAGAATAACTCAATAACTCAAAAAGATATTACACAAATTAATATGACAAAGCAATCAAATATATCTAAAGGGGGGAAATCTTACCGTCAACAACAAGAATGAAGGAGGTTTGAATGGATATTCGGCAGGCAACTGAATTCGTCCATGATAAATACCACCCTCAAATTCAGTTTCACAAGGCCCTCTTATAGCAAATTGCCATTCAAAAATATTTTCCTGACAAAAATTATAACGTCAGAGTCCATTAAATAAAATTTCTAGAAGACAGCAAAACAGGACAATGCCACTGCATAACCAAATACAAAGTTTGAATTATCCAAGAAACTAAGAATATAAAGAAGGCAGATTAGACGAATGCCTCTGATGAGGAGTCGGATCTAGTGGTTTCTTTCAATGAAGAAATCACTTATTCTGCCCACGCAGCCACAGATCAGTAAATAATGCAACCTAATTTTTTCTTAAATCGTAAAGAAGTCAAGATTCGCAATTCAGTAACAGCCACAAGCTTAATCAAGTAAGCCTACTGTATTGAAGGTATGGATTACATCTATGCCTTCACCGCGATCGAAAAGCGTTATTAATTGCAATAGATGCCATAACATCAGGATACCTCTCGAGCTTAATCAAACCCCATTGGTTGGTAATTCCATTAAAGAAAACTCCAAATATGCGCTGCGGGTATCAGAAAGAATCGTGATTTGAAATTGAAGAACTAGATGAGAGATCTTGGGCTGTAAACCCTAATAGAACAGTAACTCATTGAAAGCTTTAGTTTGAGGTGAAAAGAGATAATACCTCAAGAGGCAAGCTCATGAAATCATCGGAAGGGTTAGATTGCATCTCCTTCACCTCTTGTAGAATACGCTTCACCGCAGGGTTCTTTAGGTTGTGCTTCTCCGCCATAATTGTAGACCTCAAACAACGTATACAAAATTTGAAGGGAAAATTTATAGAATCAAGACCTCCCCAGACACTACCTCAGGTAACTCCGTCACCGCTGCTGGCTTAAAACGATGGCAAACACTAAGCGCTGAACGAAAATTCAAGCTACACACATTTAAAATATCTGAGTGGAAAACGCATCAGGAAAGAGACATGAAAACGAGGACGTTCGCGCTCGGATTGACACGTCATATGATGGATGTTTGCTGACGTGTCAGTCTCTTATTGGTAATGGTGGCGCATGCCAATTAATTATCAATGGAATTTTTCCCCCTCAAACAATGGCAAAATTTCACTAAATTAGATTAATTTCTAAAGACCAAAACATTATGAAGTTTCACCGTAAGATCAAGGATCAAAATAAAACTAAGCTTTATAGATAAAAAAAACAGTAATGCCTTTAACCTTTTTTTCCCCTTAAAAAAAAAAAGAGTTTGATTGTCGTCGGAGCTTCGGCGACCAATTGAGTATACATTGCAGCTCCGTCGTCTAATGAATGTAGCTCTGATCACCAAAAAATTAATGTCTAGTTCATAGGAGGATTCCATTTGTTGATGAAGAGTTCTAGACTTGTTTATGAATAGCAGAATCATGAATAAGTGGAATCTTTCTATAAACAACACAATAATTTTTAATGGTCAGAGATTTGGCTGGTCGGTGTCAAATCTTTGACGGGCGACAGGTGGGGTCACTCCAACCTGGCGGTGGCTGATGATCGAAGCTTTGATGACGATGAAACATTTTTTTAAAAAAAATAAAAATAAAGCAAGCAACATTATTGTTTTTCTACTTACAAAACTTATTTTCATTTTTGTCCTTGGTCTTCGAATAAAATTTCAGAATGTTTTGGTCTTTCACTAAAATTAATTATGTGCTATGGTCCTTTAATGAAATTCTCCATTATCAATATATCCAACAAAAATTCAAAATATATAAAATTAAAGCATGTTTGGGTAATTTACTAAGGGTTAAGGGCAATTTTGCCACAAAAGTTTTCATCGTAGGCAATTTTTTCCTGGAGGTGTAAAAACGATAGCAATTTTTCCCTGATTATTATCCTAGATAAATTTGACTATTAATTGATCAAATATGTTGAGCTAACAGTCTATATGTCATCAACATTATTTTTGTTTAGATGTATATTTGCGCTAGAAGTCCATGTATCATTTACTTCATCTTATTTCCAAGTTAGATTTAAAATTTTCATGGCAAATTTACACCTTAACAAAAAAAAAAAAACATGATAACAAGGAGGGGTAAAGTTACTCCACTTTTGATATCTTCGAAGCAAAAATGCCCCTTAACCCATTTAGTAATTTACTCTTGTATACGTGTCATTTCTTTACATAAATTAAGGGTTAGCGACATCGCACAACTGAACTATTTTTTCATGTATATTTATAATGTGTTTGTTTCAAAGGGAGAGGTGGAGATGAGACTAATGTTTTGGGCTAATATATATTAGCTTAAAACATTAATATCTTCTCCCCTCAAACCAAACACACCTTTAGTATCACAAAGTATTCTTTGGTACATACAAATATTCTAAAGTATTTGCATATGCCCATCCACCCTAAAGTAATTTTTTGTGCAATTTTACACTTAACAATTCAAGTATTTTATGGTATTTGGATACACATAAAAAATACTTAAGAGTGTCAAATAGTTATGGTTGCATCATAAAATACTCTGAGCATTTGACGCATTTGAAAAAAATGCTTTAGGGCTAGGTGCACTATTTTTTTAGCTAAGCACGTGTATCCTCCTATTGAGACAATCTAATTTGAGGTACTGTTGAACACACACATCTTCCTACAATGACTCAAACTCTAGTTCGTCATATTGTAAGGACCAGTCCTTTTACTTTTAGATACCCAACCTATCATATATAATGGGCCTGTGCTCAATTGAGACGTAGACTAATCTAGAACTATGGATCTTTAGTGATATGGGCTTAGCCCACGAAGGCAAAGCCCATTAACAATGCCAGATGTGGTGATGCATGGGACTCTGCATCTGGGGACCGCCACGTATAAGGCGGCAAAAGTGAGCCCAATGATGACGTCGAGTCTTCGAGGAGCCTACTAATGGAATTCCCAGAAGCAACGTGAAAGTCGTACAAACACTTTCTGAAAATTTTCTAACAGCAGAGAATACTAGACGAAGAGAAGATGGAGGAGAGAATGAAGGAAGAGGAGAAGAAAATAGGGATTGTAGAGGCGTGGTTGAGGAAGCACCGTTTACAGTTCACCGGAGCAACCAGACACCCTTTCGTTCTCTCCATTCGCGATGGCTCTATCGACATGGCTTCCTTCAAAACATGGCTGGTTCTTAACCTCACTCCCCGTTTTTGTGTTGTTTGTCTCATCTCAATCACTAATTGGTTTAGACTTCTTTTGCTCATATAGGTTTTCTGGTTTCTCCCAATTTGACTTGCTTTGTTCTGAACTGCCTGCAATTTTCATCTTTGGAAGTGTTTGTTATGGGATTCAATCCCACCTTCTTAATTAATTAGTGCTTGGATATTGACACAATCTTGAAGTTACTGTTCAATATTGTTTCCCGAATTAAACGAATTGAGGATTAAGGATGTGTTGTTTTTAACAGAGTCTTGAAAGAGCTGTTTGAGCCTGGTTGACGTGTTTTTAAGGACAGTCTTATGAGTAAGGGCTGAAACTAGTCATGAGACATAAATTTTGCACGCATGTTTATGCAGGCTCAAGATTACTTATTTGTGAGATCCTTTGTCCCATTTGTGGCCAGTGTACTGATAAAAGCTTGGATGGAATCAGATGACGGTTCAGATATGGAAGTAATATTGAAGGGAATGGGTTCTCTGGAGGATGAGATATCATGGTTCAAAAGAGAAGCCTCCAAATGGGATGTTCCACTTTCTGACGTCGCCCCTCAACAGGCCAATATTAACTATTGCAGGTAAAGTTTATTAACCACGAATCATGATTCTCAATCTATTTTATCTAAGACGTTGCTCATTGCCTCATTATGTGAAAATGTTTAATTTTGTGGACAATTTGGTGTGTGTAAGTAGCATCTAGTACTTGCGGGGATTAACAAAGACTTTGAAATTATAGATATCATGCCAACGGCAAGAACAAAGCCTTATTCCATCCCATTAGGTGGTGTAGATTTGCATTACGCCATTTGTGCTATGTTAAAACCAAATATTTTGATAGATTATTAACTAAAAGATTATGTCCTCAAACCTTGTTCTCATGTTCTCATTGAGTAGAATATTTGAGTGTTTGCTTCAATCATCCTATAAAAAAGGAAAAAAGAGACTCCATACTGCTTGATCGAATGAAGATTAAGAAAGATCCTACTATTTAACTTTCTTATATGCACATCTCTACATTTGTTCATATTGCTTTGATCTCTACTTCTTGTGATAAGTTTCATGCATGCTATGCTGTGCTATATATAATAGGTTTCTGGAGAAATTGATGGGACCAGAAACGAAATATACAGAGGTCATAACAGCATTTTGGGCTATAGAAGCAGTGTATCAGGAGAGCTTTGCACACCTTCTTGAAGAAGGGTCTAAGGCGCCACCAGAACTAAAGGAGACATGTGAGAGATGGGGAAATGAAGGTTTTGGTCAGTATTGCCAATCTCTGCTAAAGATTGCCACTAGGCGCTTGCAAAGGGCTCCGGATGATCAGCTCAAAAGATCTGAACTTACGTTGCTTACTGTTCTTGAGCTTGAAGTTGAGTTTTGGAATATGAGCCGTGTAAATGCCTAGAAACTGTTGCACTTTTTGAGAGACGACCCCTTTGTTTTCATGCAATACAGTAGTAGTATTATATATGGTTAGATCCTAACCAAGTTAGTAGCTTTCCAAGCAAAAAGAGAAAATGGGCCAAAAGTATCTGTATATATCCTGTCTTTCAAGAAGGTTAATTGTGGTGTACAAGTTAATCACTCTCATATTTCGAAAGTTGGCTCACTTCACACACATACACATTATGAATGTGTATTTAAATGGTCAACTAGTAGCTCTAGAATGGGTGATTGGGGAAGAAAGTTTCTATGAGTGAGATTTTAAAAAAATTGAAGAAACTGGATTATAAAATTTTAATAAAGATGTAAGATAAAATAAAGTAGAAAAGATTAATTAAAATTTTGTAACCCTATTTATCTCTCTCTCTCTCTCTTAAAAAAATCTACTTCAAAAAAACTTTCTCCCATCCCCTCTAAATCTCTCATGCCAGACATGCTTAAAGAGCTCGACACTCAAGTTAATTAATTTGGGTTCATTTTTTGAGTTAAAGAATGAAGAGGATTGTGGAAGATCAAATAGAAAGTTATAGACTGCCGTTTTTGAACGGAGGTATCTTTTACTCAGTGGGTTTTCTGTCTCTCAATGTTGATCTATCACTGACTTGGCATCTTGGCATCAATTTCTTAAACAAATGTCATTATATCATACGTACAATAAAGCTATACTATTTGGGAAAATTAGAACGAAGCAGAGAAAAAGATAATTCTGGAAAAGGACTATAAAAATTTAGAAGGACCAAATATAAAAATATAAAATTAAAAGTATTGAAACGCCCATAACAAAATCTTCTGTATTTTTTCTTATATCCTCTTCCTCATTTTATTTTTAAAACTAATATCAAATTCTAAGTTTTATTAAATTAAACAATAGTCTTCTCAGTTTTTATTTTTCACAACTTGAATATATATCTATGAAAAAAAAATGATGCGTTCTTTAATGTGTAAAAATTATAATTTTTTAAAATCAACAAAGCTTTAATTAAGAATGGAATTATACAAAGTCAAGGTCTTTTATAATTTATCATATATGTTTAAACTGAGAAAGTTTGTATGATTTATTTTAGAAGCAATTTATGTGGGTTAAAAAAATCGTGTAATGTGAATAAAATTAAAAAATTGAATTAACCTATTATATCCTGAAAAAATTAAATAAGTTTCGTTTTTATTCTTATAAAAGAGCTTAATTGATATAAATGTTGATAATATAAATCAGGCAACTTGATAATATAAATTGGTGAAAGTGTTTTTTGTATTTAGCTTTAAAATTAACGTACATTAGTTTAAATAAAATAAAAGAAATATTTTCTCTCAACATAGAAGGATTTATATTAAATTTAAGTTATAAATTCCGTAGAGAAAAGTTCTCCGGGAAGTTACTCTTGTTTGAATCACATTTGGCAGTTTTAAAAATGTTTATTAATGTGAGACAAAATTCCTACGTAAATTACGATTGAGATTGAGAAGCTCCTGATGGCTGTCCCAAACGATTGGCTCTCTGAATAAACAATTGGCTCTCTGTAACACAACCAGGGCGCAGGCCACGTCGATCATATCGTCCCATTGACACACTCGAAGATCCCTGTCGGCAAAATGTCCGTAAGAATTAGTGAAATTGATCTTAGAATAATCGGAAACTCGTCTTGAATCTATGATCTATATATATGGTTTTATTCAAAGAGAAGAAAGTAATTATCAGACTAGTCGTCCTGGTTAGATTTCCCAGATAGAACAGAGAAACAAAGCCCAGCAATGGAAGACTTGTATCCATTCAGTGAGTTCAATTTTGGAGCTGTAGTTCAGGACAGATATAGTTCATCCAACAACGATTTCTCGAACTCATTATCAGATCCACTGGATCAGCATCATCATAATGAAGTACTGGAAAACGCTAAGATTTTCCTAGCAGAGGATTGGGGAGACTCAGGTGGATTGGATTCCCTCTGCTCCATCAACAATATCGGCTTCTTCCCGGATCATTACTATTCGTCCCAAGAAGATTGCCTATTATCTTCCAGTAATCAACATAAGGAGCCATTGTCGAATCTGGATTTCGGTTCGTTGGATAATCTCAGGTTCGACATGGTCGTCTCTTCACCGGTCGGTGACACCGCCAAGTTTGATGATCAAATCGCAGCCACGGCTGATCTCTCCCGATCTTACAAGAATTACCAGAACCGGAATTTTCCTTTTCCTTTAGCTTTACTTGATCTTCTCAACAACTACACTAATGGATTAAAGCGTTTATACGGAGAAACTGAACCAGATGATGTTCATCAGGTTCAGCGAATTGATGATTTGAGAGGAAGGAAGAAGCTCTCGACTGAGGAAGTTATGAGAATCGCCGCAACAATGTTCATCCAATCATCATCTTCGGATCAATCAGAGGGTTTGGATTCTTTAACTCCCCACCCTTATGATTGCTACTACTCTAACCTTTCCGAGGAAGAAAAAGAGGATGTGACGCTCGCTGAATCTCTTCTTGCTTGTGCCGAGAAAGTCGGGTCGGGTCAATTCCAACGAGCAGCCAACCTTCTTGAGCACTGCGAATCACAGTCTTCGAAGACTGGGAACGCCGTGAAACGTGTCGTTTCGTACTTCTGCGAAGCTCTTCGCGAAAGGATAAACAGAGAAACAGGAAGACCTAATTGCGCTCCTCCATTTTCTCCGATGGGAGAAATTCCTCGTCATTATCATAAATACCGAGAAAAGGAATCCTCAATTTTTGATGTAGACATGTCAATGCAGAATCCAGATCCAACTATGCTTGCATGCCAAGTTCAGCTTCCTTTCAGTCAGATTACTAAGTTCACTGGAATCCAAGCCATGTTAGAGAAATTAAGAAACTCGAAAAAGATTCACATAATCGATCTCGAAATCAGAGAAGGATCGCAATGGACAATTCTTATGCAAGCCCTTGCATTACGACGAGAATGTCCACTCGAGCTCTTAAAAATAACAGCAGTGGGAACGGCACCGAAGGATACACTGGAGGAAACGGGTAAGAGATTAACCAATTTTGCAGAATCCCTAAACATATCCTTCTCGTTTAACATAGTTACGGTATCCAACATGAATGAGCTTAACGAAGAACTATTAGAGCGAGACGGCGAGGAAACAATCGCAGTTTACGCTATGTTCGCACTAAGGCCTCTGCTTGCAGATCCAGATCAGCTAGAAGCGGTGATGGTGGTGATAAGAAATTTGAATCCGGTCGTGATGGTGGTGACGGAGGTGGAAGCGAACCACAACTCAAAGTCATTCGTGAAGCGATTTACAGAAGCTTTGTTCTACTTCAGCGCATTCTTCGATTGTTTAGAGGAATCCATGGAAGGAGACGATCCGAATAGGAGGGTGTTGGAGTCGTTGTATTTAAGATTTGGGATTAGGGATATTGTGGCGGCGGAGGGAGAGAAGAGGAAGATTAGGAATGTGAAGATTGGAGTGTGGAGGGCTTTCTTGGGGAGGTTTAGGATGGTGGAGGAAGAACTGAGTATGTCGTCATTGTACCAGGCGGAGCTAGTGGCCAAGACATTTTCCGGCAGCAATTCCTGCACCTTTCACATGGATGGAAGTAGTTTGCTCACTGGCTGGAAGGGAACCCCGCTTTTCTCTCTTTCTGTCTGGAAATTCCTTTGATCACTACAACGAATGTGAATTGATTAGAATGCTTTGTTCTAATTCATCTGAAAAAAATAGTTATGGGTTAAATGAAGGCAGGGGAAGAGAGACACATCCTTGTTGATGTGAACTTTCACATTATTAAAGTTCACCTTCTAATAATCTGATGATTCAACATGGTTTAATTATTTGTGTTTTCTGTAATATCACTTGAAACTTGAAAGAAATTAACAGGTATTGCCATGTCATTATATTTAAAACTTCAACGAGGGTAAGGTTTGCCTTAACTAGCATGTCAATTATGAATGGGCCTGGGTTTGATTAGAAATATACATGTCGACTCTTGCTCTCTAGATATATGCTCTCTTATTTCTTTGGTTCTTTCCCCTTTGCCTCTAAGTTCTAGATGTTGTGTTATTTATCTAATTTGATTAAATTAAGAAAGTTAGTTAAACTAATTAACATGACACGTGTTTTCTGAAATACTTTAAATACTTTTCTTAATTCTCTTTCTTCCTCAATTAATGTTGATGAATCATCAATAAAGGTAAATTAATAAAATACTGACAAATATAAAAAAATAATTCTTATATTAAATATCAATATCAATTTTTTAAATATGTCTTATATAAAGAACTTGGTATCTTATTTCATACCATTAAAGTCTTAAAATATCTAAGGATCATTACATTTAGTGGTTTCATTAGCTAACCATACCAACCAAGTTAGATGATAATAATCAGCAGTCTGAGGAGCTCTAATGAGATGATAAGATATGGAAGGGAAAAAAATTCCGTTAGCTCTATTTGATTTGATGTTATGGTTGTAATTAAAATTGGATGAACATTCTATTCATCTAAATAATTAACGTTATTTCCCTTGTGTTATAAGCAGTTTGCCTCGTGAAGATCAGGTCCATTATATACACGACAACAGTCTGCCTCCGCCTGCACGGATTGGAGCAAGCTTTCCTCCTTTAGTTAAAGTATCCGCTGCCCTCCTTTACTGTGGAAAGCTGCCGTTTTGGCCCAAAAAACAGCTGGTGCCTTTATATTATATTAAAATAATATTTTATGATATTGACTGGTACTCAAAAAATACTTCATGATATCGAAAAATTATTTTGGGATCTTAAAAAAATTTCTTAAGTTTTATTTTCAGTACTAATGAGTACCTGAAATATTTTGTCAGGATCCTAAAATATTTTTTCAACATCATGAAGTATTTTTTCAGTTCAGTCAGTATCATGAAATATCTTTTTAGCACTAGTCAGTACCATAAAATATTTTTTTAAGATTTTAAAATAATTTTTTAAATCATGACGTACTTTTTTAGTACCAGTCAGTATCATGAAGTATTCTTTTAATATCAATCAGTATCCTGAAATATTTATAATAAAAAAAATAAAAGAGGCACCAGCTATTTTTTATGCCAAAACGGCAGTGTTCCAAAGCAAAGGAGGGCAGCGGATATAAAAAGTAAAGGAGGAAAACCGACTCCGCACGGATTCTATACTTCCTATGTACGGCTTGTGCTGCAAATATCTCATCGTGAATATAAAAATTATTGATAACTGATTTTAGTCATTTATGATTTTAATTTGCTTCATGACCACTTTTGGCTGCCTACTTAAGGGAATACTCTCATTAGTTTTTTTTCTCTTTTTTTCTCATCAGCTCAATCTGGGCCGTTGATTTTGAAAGGGAGAGAAAAATTAAACTAGTATTATATTGATTGAATGAATATGATTTAAATATTATGAAAGATGATGAGAGAAACTCAACCCCTTATTATACACGTCTCTGTTACACAATAAAATATCACTAGTTGTTAACCACAAGCAGAACTGTCTGTGATTCTTGAATGAGCGGTCTTAAGTTTGAACATAACGTTTCAAAGTGTTTGTATGCATGCGTGTGTTCAATTATATAAAATTAAAAATATGAGTATAATTAGTTTTAATAATTTCCTACAATTGTCAGAATGGCATATAGGTGGGATTGAAATTGGGACAATTGGTTATAACGTAAGATTAAAAAAAAAGTAAAAAAGATTAATTAAATTTTTTTAACCCTATTTCTCTCTCTCTCTGTTTTTTTTTTTTTTTAAAAATCTGCTTAAAAAAAAAAGTTCTCCCCTCCCCTCCAAATCTCTCATGCTAGCCATGCTTTAAGAGCTCCAAACTCTAGTTAATTCATTCGATCGTTTGTGTGTGTTTTGTTTTGGCTAGAACACTAAGGCTTTGTTTGGGAGTTCTATTTTGAAAGGAAAAGAAGGGTGTTAGTAATCTCTTCCCTTATTTGAGAGTTTTAAAAATAAGAGGGGAGGGAATTAAGGATTTTTACAAATCCCCCAAAATCCTCCTTCTTAAAAAAAATGAAGTTCCCCCAATATAGGGGGTTTAAAAAGGGAAAATGGATTAGTTATTTTTTTACCCCATTCAAATAAAACATTCTCATTATTTCTGATTTCTTTTTTCTTTTATATTGTTGGAATGCACATGAAAAATATTTTTTAGAAAGAGAAAATATTTTTTAGAGAGAGAAATACTTTTTTAAGGGAAAATATTTTCTTGAGAGAGAAAATACTTTTTAAAGGGAAAAATATTTTTAAAGAGAGAAAATATTTTTTAGAGAGAGAAAATACTTTTTAGAGGGGAAAATATTTTTTAGAGAGATAAGATACTCTTTATAGCGGCTGATCACCATTTTGCAGGGCATTTGATGCATTGATCTTGGCCTGGTTCAAATATGAGTATCGTAAGGGGCTTATAGCAGTACTGGTGGGGGAAAGAATAAACCAAAACTCACATAGACTATTGAATCCACAATGAAGCGTCAAGTTGAAATTTCAAGAGAATTAGAAAGCGGAAAGGTCTTTGCTATATAAACAAAGAAAAAGAGGTTGATGCTAGATTTCTTCCTTTGTTGAGGGCCTAACGAGCCGTCCAATGTGCCTCTAGAGGAAGCAACATTATTTCGTTAACATCAAAATCACAAGGATTCCCATGATTTGTTCTAAGTTAAGTTTGCTTGACACTAATACATTTTATAACCATATAAGCAATTACCAGCCATATTTCTGATTAATTTATAGATATATAGAAAATAGTAATTATATTTTTTTGAACAATAAAATAGTAATTATATTGATCATTGTAATTTCAAAGCTTTCATAATTACAAACCCCCCAAAATCCTCCCTTACTATTTTTTTAACTCTCAAACAAGGGGAGGAAATATTTTCTATTTCCCTTCCTTCTCCTCCCCTCTAAACTCCCTGCATCTCTTTCCTTTCCTTCTCCTCCAAACTCTCAAACAAAGCCTAAGTTAGTTCAAATGGCCAAGTGTTTTGAGTTAAAGAATGAAGAGGAGGATTGTGGAAGATTAGGTGCGAATAGAAAGTTATAGACTGTCGTTTTGAAACGGAGGCATCTTTTACTAAAGTTTTGTTTGAGAGTTCCATTTTAGAGGGAAAAGAAAGGAAAAGAAGGTTTTTGGTAGTTCCTTCCCTTGTTTGAGAGTTTTAAAAATAAGAAGGGGGAATCAGAGATTTTTACAAATCTCTCAAAACCCTCCCACTTCAAAAAAATAAAGTTCCCCCAATATAGGGGGTTTTAAGAGGGAGAATAGATTAATTATTTTTTTTACCATCGTTCAAATAAAACACTCTCGTTATTTTTTATTTCTTTTTTCTTTTCTATTGTTGGAATGCACACAAAAATATTTTTGAGAGAGAGAAATACTTTTTTAGGGAAAAATATTTTTAGAGAGAGAGAAAATACTCTCTATAGGGGAAAATATTTTTTGAGAGAGAAAATAATTTTTAAAGGAGAAAATATTTTTAGAGAGAGAAAATACTTTTTAAATTTATTTGTAAAGTATAATAATTATATTAATTTTTAAACAAAATGACAAAATGGTAAAAATAACTCATTAATATTTCATCTTCTTCCCTTACTATTTTTTTAACTCCCAAATAAGGGGAGGAAATATCTTCCATTTCCCTTCCTTCTCCTCCCTTCCCCTCCAAACTGCATCTCTTTTCTTTCCTTCTCCTCCAAACTCCGCCTAAGTGGATTTTCCGTCTCTCTCAATGTTGATCTATCACCGAGTTGGCATCTTAGCATCAATATCATAAACAAATGCCATTATGTCATACGTACAATAACGTTATACTATTTTAAATGTATGCGGTGAGAGTGTTTTTGGTATTTAGTAAGGTTTGTGAACCCGGACCAGACTGGAAACCAGCGAACCGGTTGGAAAACCGGTCTGACCCGGTGAACCCGGGTTGACCCGGTAAACCTGGGGTAACCCGGCCGGGTTATATGGGTTGCGAGTCAGACCTTTTTTCTCCTTCTCCATCCACTTGTGAAACGACGTCGTTTGCTTCCTTTTTTTTTTTTAAACGTTGTATGAAATGGAAACTTGAAAAGGTTATTCTGAATTCTGATATCTGATTTGATCTGTGCGTGATTTCCGAAACTTCCATACCGTGAGCCTCAGGTCCTCAACTGCTCGCATCTTTGCTCAGTGCTCAACCCTCGACGCCATTTTTCATCGTTTTGAATTTTGTTCACCGCCGAAACCCTCTCCTGCAGTCCGACTTCGGAGCCCCTCGCCTCTCCCTTCGCCATCACAAGGTTGCAGAGCTTCGTCCTCGCTTCGCCGTCGGTGAGTAGTTGCATTGTGACAGAGATTTTGACGTTTTAGCCTTTTAGGTTTTTTTTTCTTGAAATTTTTCTTGCCTCACTTTGCCGTTAATATCTTCAAGTTAAAGAGCTTTGTTGGTCTCGATTTTGCAGAGCTTCAATTTTACAGAGCTTCATTCTTCATTCATTGTTCGGATGCAGAGCTTCATTCTTCAGTTTTGTTCGGTTGCAGAGCTTAGAGCTTCACTGCTTCGGGTTTATTACTTTATTCTTTTTGAATCTTTTAGTTTCTATTTATTTCTTTGGTATCCTGGCTGGCTGGTTGGTGCTCTGTATTTTTTTCTCTTTTGGATGTAAATATTGATTTCGGTGCTTGTTAATGGCTGGAAATATTGATTTCGGTTCTTGTTATATTTTTCCTGAAGTTGTCGTGGTTAGCTCTGTTGTGCTCTGTTCGATTTAATTTGGATTCTTGAAGGCTTGGTTTTTCGTTCCTGTTGTTGTGCTCTGTTTGGTTTTTCCTGAAGCTGTTAATGGCTGGAAATATTGATAATGAAGGTGTCCAGAATACTACCACCCCTAATCCCGAGTCTAACAATCCTCCCACACATTCTAGTGCTAAAAAAACAGATCCTGCTTGGGAATATGTTTCTCATAAGAAAGATGGGAAAGTAAATGTATTTACATGCTTATTATGTGGTTCAAGTTATAGGGGAGGTGGGATAAATAAATTGAAACAACATCTAGCTGGTGTAAGTGGTCAAGTAAGTTGTTGTAAAAAAGTTTCTCATGATATACGTGTTAGGATGAAAGCATCTTTGGTAGAAGGTTCAAAGAAAAATCCTATTCATAATGATAATGTAGATGAAGGAAATGTAGCTACAGAAAGTGAAGAACCAATTGTATCAAAGAGGAAAGCTCTTGTGGGGGTTGAAAATTATTTTGCACCTAGAACAACTCATGGTGCTCAACCAAGCATTAAGAGTGCATGGGCAAGTCAGGAAGCACATCATAATGCGAAAAAAGTGTTTGGTCAATGGGCTTATGTGAATTGTGTTCCATTTAATGCATTGACTTGTCCTTTATTTCAAAAAGCCATTGATGCTACTACTGCAATTGGGCCTGGGTTTAAGGTTCCTAGTTATCATGAGTACAGAGTTAGCTTATTGAGTGATTGTAAAAAAGAATGTCAACTTCTAATTGATAGTCATCGAGCTAAATGGAAAGAAAATGGTTGCACACTCATGGCTGATGATTGAGCGTATCCATACTAAAAGAAGAAATAGATTGGAGCATCAAAGGCTTGATGACTTGGTTTTCACTAACTACAATCTAAGGTTAAAGTTTAGGTAAACTTCTTCTTCATAACTTTTGATTACTTGTTTTACATATAGACATATAAATTATATACACTTTATTAATGTTGGTATTCTATCATGTTGACATTATAGGAATCAATTGAAGAAGAAGAAAGATAGTTATGATCCAGTTGATTATGAATCAATTGATAAAGTAGACTTTTGGGTGCTTGACGAAGATTCAACTCCTGAATTTGATGATGTAGATGCGACAAACCTTCAACTTGAACTGAACAAATGGCGAGAGATTTTGGAGGTTCCTAACTATCTCTTCTATTATATAAGATTATATTCCCATACAAAATAATATAACTATATTTTTTACATAAGTATTAATAATTCTGTTCATTTCATGTATAGGTGATGATGATGTTCCTATTGCGCCTCCATCTTTAAATGATGATCATGTTGCTTCTAGTGCCTTTACTTTTCCTCCTACAGCTCCACCCCTTGATGTCTCAATACCTAGAGAGTTGAATGATGTTAATGATGATTACAATGATGATGATGATTAGTTTAGTGATCAAATGTGAGAATATTTTGCCATCATATACTTGTTTTTGATATTTTGCTACCATGAATATTCTATCTCAAATGTAGGTTGCCCACTATTTAACTTTCTTATATGTACATCTCTACATTTGTTCATATTGCTTTGATCTCTACTTGTTGCGATAAGTTTCATGCATGCTATGCTGTGCTATATAGAATATATTTCTGGAGAAATTGATGGGACTAGAAACGAAATATAGAGGTAATAACAACATTTTATGCTATAGAAGCAGTGTATCATGAGAGCTTTGCACACCTTCTTGAAGAAGGGTCTAAGGCGCCACCAGAACTAAAGGAGACATGTGAGAGATGGGGAAGTGAAGGTTTTGGTCAGTATTGCCAAGCTTTGCTAAAGATTGCCACTAGGCGCTTGCAAAAGGCTTCGGATGATCAGCTCAAAAGATCTGAACTTACGTTGCTTACTGTTCTTGAGCTTGAAGCTGAGTTTTGGAATATGAGCCGTGTAAATGCCTAGAAACTATTGCACTTTCTAAGACACAACCCCTTTGTTTTCATGCAATACACACTACTATAAAATATAGCTTTTACTTCCCCAATTGACGTCCAATTGTAAAAAAAAAAAGGAAGTAAAACATAAAGATGGTGACATTTTTGTAATTATATATGAGAAAAGTTGACTTTTGGCGTCTAACTTATAACCTTAGACGCCAAAAACATCACTTTTGGTGTTTAAATTATATATTTAAACGCCAAAAGTGGACCCTAGCTCCAAAAGTTATCGTCGAAAATTGGCCTGACGCCAAAACCAAAACTTTTGGCGTCTAAGTTTAGAAACTTAGACATCAAAAGTCAAGACTTTTGGTTTCTAAGAATAAAACTTAGAAGCCAAAAGTCTCTAGACTTTTGGCTTCTAAGTTTCATTCTTAAAAGCCAAAAGTCTTGAGGTTATGCTTTTGGCGCCAGGCCAATTTTCGGCGCAAATTTTTTGTGTTAGGGTCCACTTTTGGCTTCTAAGAATGAAACTTAGAAGCCAAAAGTCAAGTCTTCTAAGTTTCATTCTTAGAAGCCAAAAGTCTTGAGGTTTTGCAGCTCCAGGCCAATTTTTGACGCAAATTTTTTGTGTTAGGGTCCACTTTTGGCTTCTAAGAGTAAAACTTAGAAGCCAAAAATCTAGATTTTTGGCTTCTAAGTTTCATTCTTAGAAGCCAAAAGTCTTGAGGTTTTGCTTTTGGCAACAGGCCAATTTTCGGCTCAAATTTTGTGTTAGGGTCCACTTTTGGCTTCTAAGAATGAAACTTAGAAGCCAAAAGTCTAATGAAACTTAGAAGCCAAAAGTCTAGACTTTTGGCTTCTAAGTTTCATTCTTAGAAGCCAAAAGTATTTTCATTCTTATACGCAAAAAGTGGACCCTAACACCAAAAATGAGTGCCGAAAATTGGCCTGGCGCCAAAAACAAGACTTTTGGCGTCTAAGTTTCAAAACTTATACGCCAAAAGCATTTCAAATTTCCTATATTTTGTTTTTGTATTTTTAAGCCCTCCAAACCCAAACCTGTGACTTCATTCCTGGTACGTGACGTTCCCTCTTCTCTCTCGCCTCTACCTTCATGCCCACCCACTGCAATGAAAGAATGGAGTAAATCACCAAGAGGGGGTGAATTGGGGATTTAAAAATTTTCTTGACAATGCTCTGGAATGTATGCGCTAGAACAGAGATGAACAGAGATAAGAAGAGGAAAGTAAGCACAACAAGATTTATATTGGCTTGGTCTAACTCATTGACCTACGACCAGTCCCTAGACTCTCTGGGATTTCCACCATCACTCACAATCAGTTACACACTCTGTATTTGAAGTTATCCTCTCACTAGGATACACTCCTCCTCACAAGTTGTAAGCTGATATACCCAATCTCCAAGTCCCTAGACTTGAGATTCTTACAAACAAATGATATTAACAATACAAAACACTCTCTCAAAGTGTAGATAATGATAAACACTGAAGTAAAGATTTCTCTCTAGTATTTCACAGAAAACATATCAAAAACTCAATGTATGCTTCTGTGTTTTCCTGCGTTTCTGAGCTTCCTTTTATACTTGAGGAAGTTCATTTGAATGTTCCATATCAGAATATAGCTGTTGGAGCTCCACTGGAATTTTGATGTTGGAAGTCCACTAAGAACTTGACCGTTGAGCATGTCTGAATTCCAGCTTGATGTTTCCATTCAGTGATGTTTGCTACTGAAGAGTATTTAATTTGATGATAATATTGATCTTCTTTATCAGAATGGGCAGCAGAAGAATGTCTTCAATTATTTAATCCAAGTTGCAAAATATTCCTCGACATGTGCACTGCTACTCCATGTTGTACTTTCACTTTCCAGCTTAGCAATCAAGACCTGCAGTTTTCTGCTTCAAAACTTATCTGAATATCACTGAACAAAGTGGTTAATCATGGATAAAAGTAATAATAAATGGAAACAATAAATATCCAAGTAATTCACAATGATTAGAACCACATTTCTATCGCTTTCAAAATGAATCATTGCAGTAAGATATAAGTGACTGGAGTAGTTCATAGTGATTGAAACTTTACTGTATGAAGTCTTACTGGAGTCATCACTAAGTTACTGGAGTAATATCGCATCTTTTAACATTCCTGACTCAAGTCTACTGGAGTAACTACGCGTTACTGGAATAACTGATGTGTATTTCACTTCTGTCTCAAAGCTTATTGGAGTAACCATTAAGTTACTGGAGTAGCTTGGCTCTCAGTATGTTTCTGTCTTTAATCTTACCGGAGTAAGATCTTTATTACTGGAGTAATCTGAAGGTATTGAGATGCTACTGTCTCGATCTTACTTGAGTAGGGTATTTGTTACTGGAGTCATTTAGGTTCAGGTTGTTTCTGTCTAGGATGTTACTGGAGTAGTGAAAACTTACTGGAGTAATATCCGGCTTGGTCTCTGCAAACTGTCTGACAGTGAAGCATTACTGGAGTAGTTAAGTGACTACTGCAGTAATGTTACTGGAGTAACAAAATAGTTACTGGAGTAACTTTGAAGGGCTATCGGGTTTTGGTTTTGGAGGTGTCTGAGAATGAAGGGTTACTAGAGTAGCTTAAGTGACTACTGGAGTAACCTTACTGGAGTAGCAAAAATATTACTGGAGTAACAAGAACATAGAAACATTTTGCAGTTAGCTTTATGACAGACTTACTGGAGTAGACTTCTGGTTACTGGAGTAATGTCCATACAAAAACAATATTCAGTGTTCAATATTACTGGAGTAATTGAAACATTACTGGGGTAATTTTGACTTGAGAAATACCTTGAACAATTACACATTACTGGAGTAACACTAATGCTACTGGAGTAACATTGCACTGAAATGCGATTTAACAAGCCATATTACTGGAGTAAAACACGACTTACTGAAGTAATAAGAGTTCAAAACAAGTGTTATTACTGGAGTAAGAAGAACATTACTAGAGTAAGGTTTTTCCAAAACTTTTGCTAATTATTCAGAAACTTAGTGAGTGAATAAAATCAAGATCTTTATTATTTACAATTGTCAAGTTATCATCAAAACACATAGAGAACTAACATCCATCGCCGACAACCTTCTTCTCCATACATCATGAACGTCGCAGCGACCTTCTTCCACTTCGTCTTCTTCCTCTTTCCCTCAACTTTCATGGCTGAACTTCATTTTCTCCACAAGATCGACGGCAAAAACAATGTCGTCCCTTCATTTTCAACCTTCTCCACAAGATTTACGGCACAATTGACGTCGCCCCTTCATTTTCAACCTCGTTTTTGTTTTCAATTTTTCAGATCTACAACTTGCTACTGTAGGTAAGCTTCGACTTTTTGGATCTACTTGATTTTTCCATGTCTGTTTGATTTTTCCAGGTCTGTTTGATTTTTCCAAAACTGTTCGAGTTGTGATTCGTATGTGTTCGACTTGCTCCATATCTGTTTGACTTGCTCAAGATCTATTTGACTTCTCCTTCTCACCTTTGGATTTTTTTTTTTGATTTTGAGTTGATCTTGTTGGATCTGATTTGTTGTTGTAATGTAGATCTACACTTGTAGAAATTTTTTTATTTGAGTTGATTTCGTTATTAAGAAAACACCATTCAATTTTCGATTTTGGATCTGATTGAATATGGATGTAGAAGGTTTTGTAAGGGATTATCATGTTCAGTGAGTAGCTATATGATCCAGCAATTTTTTTTTTAAAACTAATGCCTACGATGTTTAAGAACAGTCTTAGAAGTCATAAGCATGAAGATTAAGTTTTAGAAGTCGTAAGCATAAGTTACGGAGTCTAAGACTTAATCTTAGAAGCCGTAACCATGAGTTATGGCGTCTAAGTCTGTTTCTTAGACGCCTTAACTCATGATTAAGGCGTCTTAGCCATGTCTTAGACGCCTTAACTCGTGACTTTTGGACCAATGGCGCCTTAACCAAATACAAAATGACGTCTAATAAGTCTTAGGCGTTGTATGTCATAATATACGGTGTCTAATTAGAATTAGACGCCGTAAGTGAAAGATATACTACACTCCCCAAAAAAAGTGTCTCGCGGAAAAAAGGACGCTAAAAGTGTAAAATGTAGGATGTCGTATACTTGTTTTGTAGTAATGACAGTAGTAGTATTATATATGGTTAGACCCTAATGGAGTTAGTAACTTTCCAAGAAAAAAAGAGAAAATGGGCCAAAAGCATCTATATATGCTGTTTTTCAAGAAGGTTAATTGTGGTGTACAAGTTAATCATACTCATATTTAGAAAGTTGGTTCACTTCACATACACAAATTATGAATGTGTGTGTAAATGGTCAACTAGTAGCTCTAGAATGGGTGACTCGGAGGGGAAGAAAATTTTTATGAGTGAGATTTTAAAAAAATTGGAGAAAGTGGATTATAAAATTTTAATAAAGATGTAAGATAAAATAAGGTAGAAAAGATTAATTAAAATTTTTTAACTCTATTTCTCTATTTTTTTTAAAATCTACTTCAAAAAAAAAAAATAAAATTCTCCCTTCCCCTCCAAATCTCTCATGCCAGACATGGTTAAAGACCTCGACACTCAAGCTATTTCATTTGGGTTCATTTTTTGAGTTAAAGAATGAAGAGGATTGTGGAAGATCAAGTGCGAATAGAAAGTTATAGCCTTGGATTTTCTGTCTCTTTCAATTTTAATCTATTCGTGAGTGAGTTGGCATCTTGGCATCATTATCTTAAACAAATGCCATTCTATCATACGTACAATAACGTTATACTATTTTAAATGTATGCGGTGAGAGTGTTTTTGGTATTTAGCTTTAAAATTAACGTACATTAGTTTAAATAAAATAAAAGAAATATATGCTCTTAACATAGAGGGATTTATATTAAATTTAAGTTATAAAATCCGAAGAGAAAAGTTCTTCGGGAAGTCACTCTTGTTTGAATCACATTTGGTAGTTTTAAAAATGTTTATTAATGTGAGACAAAATCCCTACGTCAATTACGATTTTGGTTGAGAAGCTCCTGATGGCTGTCCCAAACGATTGGCTCTCTGAATAAACAATTGGCTCTCTGAAACACAACCGGGGCGCAGGCCACGTCGATCATATCGTCCCATTGACACACTCGAAGATCCTTGTCGACAAAATGTCCGTAAGAATTAGTGAAATTGATCTTAGAATAATCGGAAACTCGTCTTGAATCTATGATCTATATATATGGTTTTATTCAAAGAGAAGAAAGTAATTATCAGACTAGTTAGATTTCCCAGATAGAACGGAGAAAGAAAGCCCAGAAATGGAAGACTTGTATCCATTCAGTGATTTCAATTTTGGAGCTGTAGTTCAGGACAAATATAGTTCATCCAACAACGATTTATGGAACTCATCATCAGATCCACTGGATAAGCATCATCATAATGAAGTACTGCAAAACTCTAAGATTTCTCTAGCAGAAGATTGGGGAGACTCAGGTGGATTGAATTCCCTTTGCTCCATCAACAATATCGGCTTCTTCCCCGCTCATTACTATTCGTCCCAAGAAGATTGCCTATTATCTTTCGGTAATCAACATATGGAGCCATTGTCGAATCTGGATTATGGTTCGTTGGATAATCTCCAGTCCGACATGGCCGTCTCTTCACCGCTCCGTGACGCCACCAAGTATGATGATCAAATCACAGCCGAGGCTGATCTTTCCCGATCTTACAAGAATTACCAGAACCGGAATTTTCCTCTTCCTTTAGCTTCACTTGATCTTCTCAACAACTACGGTAATGGATTAAAGCGTTTACACGGAGAAACTGAACCAGATGATGTTCATCAGGTTCAGCGAATTGATGATTTGAGAGGAAGGAAGAAGCTCTCGACTGAGGAAGTTATGAGAATTGCCGCAACAATGCTCATCCGATCATCGTCTTCAGATCAATCAGAGGGTTTGGATTCTTTAATTCCCCACCCTTATGATTGCTACTACTCTAACTTTTCTGAGGAAGAAAAAGAGGGTGTGAAGCTTGCTGAATCTCTTCTTGCTTGTGCCGAGAAAGTCGGGTCGGGTCAGTTCCAACGAGCAGCTAACCTTCTTGAGCACTGCGAATCACAGTCTTCCAAGACCGGGAACGCCGTGAAACGCGTTGTTTCGTACTTCTGTGACGCTCTTCGCGAAAGGATAAACAGAGAAACAGGAAGACCCAATTGTGCTCCTCCATTTTCTCCGGTGGGAGAAATTCCTCATCATTATCATAAATACAGAGAAAAGGAATTCTCACTTTTCGATGTAGACAAGTCAATGCAAAATCCGGGCCCAACTATGCTTGCGTGCCAAGTTCAACTTCCTTTCCCTCAGATAACAAAGTTCGCCGGAATCCAAGCCATGTTAGAGAAATTAAGAAATTCGAAAAAGATTCACATAATCGATCTGGAAATCAGAGTAGGATCGCTATGGACAATTCTTATGCAAGCCCTTGCAGTACGACGAGAATGTCCACTCGAGCTCTTAAAAATAACAGCAGTGGGAACGGCACCGAAGGATACACTGGAGGAAACGGGTAAGAGATTAACCAATTTTGCTGAATCCCTAAACATATCCTTCTCGTTTAACATAGTTACGGTATCCAACATGAATGAGCTTAACGAAGAATTGTTCGAGCGAGACGGTGAGGAAACAATCGCAGTTTACGCTATGTTCGCACTAAGGCCCCTGATTGCAGATCCAGATCAGCTAGAAGCGGTGATGAAGGTGATAAGAAATTTGAATCCGATTGTGATGGTGGTGACAGAGGTGGAAGCGAACCACAACTCAAAGTCATTCGTGAAGCGATTTACGGAAGCTCTGTTCTACTTCAGCGCATTCTTCGATTGTGTGGAGGAATCCATGGAAGGGGACGATCTGAACAGGAGGGTGTTGGAGTCGTTGTATTTAAGATTTGGGATTAGGGATATTGTGGCGGCGGAGGGAGAGAAGAGGAAGATTAGGAATGTGAAGATAGGAGTGTGGAGGGCTTTCTTGGGGAGGTTTGGGATGGTGGAGGAAGAACTGAGTATGTCGTCGTTGTACCAGGCGGGGCTAGTGGCCAAGACATTTTCCAGCGGCAATTCCTGCACCTTTCACATGGATGGAAGTAGTTTGCTCACTGGGTGGAAGGGAACCCCACTTTTCTCTCTTTCTGTCTGGAAATTCCTTTGACCACTACAACAAACGTGAATTGATTAGAATGCCTAGTTATGGGTTAAATGAAGGCAGGGGAAGAGAGACACATCCTTGTTGATGTGAATTTTCACATTATTGAAGTTCACCTTCTAATAATCTGATGATTCAGTACGGTTTAATTATCTGGGTTTTGTGTGATATTACTTGAAAGAAACAGGTAGCTACCCATCTAATAATATTTAAAACTTCAACACGGGTTATGTTTGCCTTAACTGGCATGTCGACTCTTGCTCTCTAGATATCTGCGGTTCTTTCCGCTTTGCCTCCAAGCTCTTGATGATGTGTTATTTTTCTAATTTGATTAAATTAAGAATGTTAGTTAAATTAATTAACATGACACTTTTCTTAATTCTCTTTCTTCCTCAATTAATGTTGATGAATCATCAATAAAGGTAAATTAATAAAGTACTGATAAATATAAAAAATAATTCTTATATTTAATATCAATATCAATTTCTTAAAAATGTCTTATATAAATAACTTGATATCTTATTTCTTACCATTGAAGTTTTAAAATGTCTAAGGATCATTACATTTAGTGGTTTTATTAGCTGACTATACCGACCGACCGAGTTAGATGATGATAATCACCATTCTGAGGAGCTCTAATATATGGAAGGGAAAAGATTCCGTTAGCTCTATTTGATTTGATGTTATGGTTGTAATTAAAATTGGATGAACATTGTATTCATCTAAATAATCAACCTTATTTCCCTTGTGTGATATGCGGTGTGCCTCGTGAAGATCAGGGCCATTGTATACAAGACAACAGCCTGCCTCCGCCTGCACAGATTCTATAATTCCTATGTAAGGCTTTTGCTGCAAATATCTCATCGTGAATATAAAAATGATTGATAATTGATTTTAGTCATTTATGATTTTAATTTGCTTCATGACCACTTTTGGCTGCCTACTTATTATATACACATGTCTCTATTACACAATAAAATATCACTAGTTGTTAACCACAAGCAGAACTGTCTGTGATTCTTGAATGAGCGGTCTTAAGTTTGAACGTAACGTTTTAAAGTGTTTGTATGCATGCGTGTGTTCAATTATATAAAATTAAAAATATGAATATAATTAGTTTTAATAATTTCTTACAATTGTTAGAATGGCATATAGGTGGGATTGAAATTGGCACAATTGGTTGTAATACAGAGAAGAGAGAAAGAATTACAAGAGTATTGCTAAAACTTCACCCTAAGGATCACGGAACAACATATTTACTCCACCATTCGATTTGTGTCAATAGTCTCGTCTGAGATTTTATCCACATGTCTGACGAGTAATTATTTTTCTCTCCATAAAATGACACATTTATTAAATATAAATTACTTCTCTCATTCTTAATAAA